>CM062805.1:1284330214-1285566720 GCA_031772625.1 Pinus tabuliformis
TCTATTAAATAATTCCCAAATTTCTCCATGGAGAGTAATGATGCTTGTATAGATGAGAGATATTTATTTCAGCTACGGTCATAACGTGAGGAAGATTCATTATTTTCCAATAGATTTAAGATTTGGTCCTCCTCTCTTACTTGTTCAGTAGTGAAAACAGGTTGTATATCATCATCATCATCTATCCATTCCTCATTCTCTATTTCTATTGTTGTTCTTGCATGTGGGTATAATGTAAATTTCTTTGTCGAATTTCCATCTGAGATAAACATGTCCACTAATCTACAACCGATGAAAGCATCAACTGTAGCTAACCAAGGTATTCCTAGGATTAATGGATGTCCTCCTAAATTATTCTTGGGTGTTAAGACCATGAAATCAATAGGATATTCCCAAGATTGTAAGGATACACAAACATCTTCCAACACACCATCAAGTTTAATTACATACCTATCCGATAATTGTAATAGTGTTGTAGTGTATTGAAGGTTAGGAAGCCTAAGTGAATCCATAACTTGTTTACTAGTTATGTTTATGGCTGCTCCTAGATCAATTAATGTGTTTGGTATTTCAATTCCATTGATGTGAATTTTTTACAATGGGGCTTCCTGGATCTAGATATTTTTTTATTGTCATTTCCCCCATCATGATGTCTGTAATTTTCCCGACTAATTGAATTATTTTTATGTCTTTTCTTTTTTCTTCCTGACCTTTGAGTACTTAATTCCTTAATTATTTTTGCAAAGATTGGTATTTCTTTTATGGATTGTAATAAAGGAATTTTGATACAGACATTTCTTAATTCATCCATCATATTATAATCAGGGAATGTGATTTGTTTTTCTACTCCTTCATCAATTTTCAACTGTTCAGGAAAAGGTGGTCTAATTGATACCGAGGGTTGTTCTATAATAGGAGTATTTATTGGAACATTTTCTATTTGATTATTTTCTTTTTGAGGGAGAGAGGTATCCCCTTCTTCAGATTGATTCTTATGTTTTTGAGGGTTTGTTCTTGCTTTCTAAATAACAATAGGGGGTTTTCTTTGCAATACTCTTCCATACCTTAATTGGACATTATTTAGATCTAGTGGAGTTATTACATATGTTTGAGGATTTTTCCCTTCCATGTTGTACACAGGTTGTTGTGACATTTTATTATTAGGATTCAGAAGTGGTTGAGCGGGTAGTTGATTTGGTTTTTGTGCAAATGGTAGGTAGAGTTGTGAGTTTTGACTCTGAACTTGGACTTGAGGTAATTGATTAGCTTGAGAAATTTGATTAGATTGGGGTAGGAATTGTGGTGGAATATAGTATGGTGAATATTGTTGATATTGAGTATAAGCCCCATAAGGGTTTGCCATCCTTGATTCCAAGATTGTGATTGTGGCTGAGACCAAGGTTGCCAAGATGGATTCCAAGTATTTTGTGAAGACTGATCAAATTGTTGTGGTCTAAAGCCTTGTGGTTGATTTGGTTGGGAGTTTTGCCATGGTCTCTTGGCTATAAATTAAAGAGGGTCTACTTGTTCTGGTATTCCTTCATCATTAAATACATCCTTGAGAACTGGTAAAGAAGGACACTCCTTAGTATCATGGTTATCTGCACAATGACACAAATTTCTATAGCTTTTGAATCTAAGGGACACTCTCTTAGTGTTATGCTCTTGACCTGCGAGAAGATGCCAGAATACCAAATATACGAATAAATACAACCCAAAACACAGAACCAAATGAGAAATAACAACAAGTATTTTATTATTCAGAGATGAAAGCAATTATCACTTGCCTCTTTGAGGGGGAAACCTCTAATGGAGCAGTGCTCGATTACAAAATAAGACACGACGCTCCTCAATGAGGAGTCTCTATCCTTTATATAGGATTCATACATGCAATACCATGGGTCAGGACCATGGTTCTCTCAATACCATCTATATAATACCATGGCTCGTTTGCAACTAACTGTGGTCCCTTTCTTTAAATGTGGGTCAACCACTTACAATTACTAATACAGGTTTTACTGACTCTTTAACCAACTATAACTATGAATCGACCCTATTACATAAATAAGGGGGTTATGGTTGGACCCTAACATGCCCTCCCCCATTAAAACAACCTTGTCCTCAAGGCTAAAGCTGCAGAAACTTCTGAAGAATAGTGGTTGGTTCCCATGTCGCATCTTCTGGAGAGGTGTCTTTCCACTTGACGAGGACTTCCTTGATCATGCGGCCACGTAGATGTCATTATTGCGTGTCGAGGACTTGTTCACATTGGAGCTAGAGTGAATCCTCTTCATCCTATTCAAGTAGACTAGTTTGAATTCTGTAATTGTTCCCCACCACTTTCTTGAGGCATGATACATGGAAAACGGGATGGATTTTTGCAATTGGTAACAAGGCTAGCTTGTAGGCTAGTTCTCCAATAAGTTGAAGTATTTGATAAGGTCCGTAGAATTTAGGAGCTAATTTCTGACAGCCCTTGTCTTTGAGTGATGTTTTCTTGTATGGTTGTAGCCTCAAGAATACTTGATCCCCTTCTTGAAATTTGCACTTTGAATGATGTTGGTCTGCCTGTTGCTTCATGCGATTTTGAGCTTTATGGAGATTATCTTTGAGACGGGCATGGTTGCATGGTTCTGTAGGAGTTGATCCACTGCTTGCACCTTAGAGCATCCAGGGATGTAAGAAGTAGGTGAAGGTGGGAGTTGACCATATATTGCTTCATATGGAGTCATCTTGGTGGTGGCATGATAGTTAGTATTATACCACCATTCAGCTAGAGGTAACCACTGTACCCATTGATGTTGCATTTTGGAAGTGAAGCACCTTAGGTAGGTCTCCAAAAATTTGTTGACTGCTTCAGTTTGACCATAATTTTGGGGATGATGGGAAGTACTTAGCTGGAGTTGGGTGCCTTGTAGCTTGAAAAGTTCTTGCCAAAATTTACTGGTGAAGGTCGGGTCACGATCAGACACAATGCAAGTGGGCATGCCATGTAGTTTGAAGATCTGGTCCATCAAAGCTTGGGCTACCAAAGTGGGGGTAAATGGGTGGGGTAGGGCGCAAAAATGAACATATTTAGAAAGTCTATCCACAACCACCATGATGAATGACTTCGGAATACCAGTACTAAAATCCATAAAAACATTCGTCCAGATTGAGGCAGGGATGGGCAGTGGTTGTAAGGTGCCTGGGGACTTGACTGTTTCTCCTTTGTGGCATTGACATACATCACATTCAGCTACAAAAGTAAGAATGCCATTTTCATGCCTATCCAAAATAAGGAACGACGAGTGCAAGCATAAGTCTTATGAAATCCTGCATGGGCTGCAGTGGGAGATGAGTGCAACTACTGAGATAAATGAATTATACTATCGTGAAATGAGATAAATGAATTATACTAGGTAGAAAGAAAATGAAGTAATTGAATTATGCTAGGTAGAAAGCAAATGAAATAACTGAATTATGCTAGGTAGAAAGAAAATGAAATTTCTGATGCAGATATCAATTCAATCGTGGACTTCATTGGGTTGCATCCTAAAACATAAAACAGAGCATCCATAATTTAACTTTAAGAAATCAAAGGAAATCTAATTGCAATGGATCAAAGACTTGAACTAGACACAGGGGCCCTCCACGAGACAGTCAACCACTTCAATCAACACAACATGGGAAGCATAAACCAAAATCTATTAATCGAAAATAGTTTTAACATAATGTTTTCAAAATTACATACATTAGCACGCACTAAAGCACAAAGCGACCATTGTTCTTATAACATTTCTTCAAATAACAACATGATAATTTTAAGCCCATGTATCTTCATTACGATCCCTATTAAACCAAACTATATTGCTTAATCATTGATTTGCTATTTGGAAAAGCAAATCGATAATATTTCATGAAATTCAAACTCTATTCTAGCGTGTGATCTTGCAGTTGACTTTGAGGTTGACCGTATTATAGTGTGATTATCTTGAAGGATTGGCTCAAGAGAATAGGAAATATTCCATGAGGGGATCATTCCTCATCTATCCATATCTTCTTTTGTTGAGCTGGTGCACTCGAACCCTGTCAACAATGGAGGTAGTTGCAGACCTGTGGATTAGCTGCAGAATCAGGTCAATTCAGTAGCTGAATGAAAACTTTAATAAAACAATAAGGCATATGGACAAAATATGAAAAAGATGACATGTAAGTTCTCACCTCAACAAAACCTTATGTTTATTGCATTAATTTAGGTGATAGGAATAGGAAAAAGGAAGAAGTATGGGCAAAAAGGGTGTCAAGGTAACGCAGACCTTGGACGAATTCTTTTTTATCTTACAATTATTTAGTTATGTCCTATTAGTATGAGTATGGGTTGGAAATTAACTTATATGATAAATGTGTTTATGGATTGCTTGACTATCCTAATATCTTATGTATTAGTTATCTTCATATCTTGAAGGTTAGAGCATCTCACTTTTGTGGCCATGGTTGTAGGTGATTTCATTAGCAGTTCAAGTTATATGCTATGTATATGGGGTAGATTTAGACTAGAGAGGTCACTCAGTGATTGTTTTGTTTATATGCATTCATGGACATGATAAGGATTACGATTTATTGGCCTCTATTTTTCTAATGGTTGCAAGGTTATGTGCACTGTGTGTATGGATTGGATTTTCCAAAGATATGAATAATTTTATGTGTTATAATGCAAGGGGTGTGAGTTATTCATCTTATTTGTAAAAGGAATAATGAATCTTGAAATGTTATAATGCCCATGAATGGTGATGTAGTTACATGAGCATGTTAATGGTTATTTGACTTATAGCCTAGATGTATGTGTGTATTTCTCCCTTTAGAATAATGAATCTTGAAATGTTATAGTGCCCACGAATGGTGATGTAATTGCATGAGCATGTTAATGGTTATTTGACTTATAGCCTAGATGTATGTGTGTATTTCTCCCTTTATAATTCTGAAATGATGAGTTTCCTTGAATGGTTAATTACATACTTGTTTATATTAATTGTAATATTATCATGCATGAAAGGTTGACCTTCATGCCTTTGATGTCGAGAAGGCCAACAAATTAATGATTGGATATTTGTTTAAAGGCCTCTCTCTGGGTTTGTTACAATGGGCATAGACCCATGTTATGTGTGTGCAGAACGGAGGGAAGAACCTCATACCTTATAACTGAAATCCATAGGCTCGCTGTTAAGTCATTGTCCACAATGCTAGAGGGACAGACATAGGAAACTCACTAAGTGTAATAGGACACTTGATGGGAAGCAATATTATTACTTAATGTCTGGATTTATGTTCACGCTAAGTCCTAGTAGGGTGAAGTTTGTAGATATGACTAGGTACTTAACAAAAGCTACTAGATAGAGAATATTCTCGTTAGAAGTAGTGGAATTTCATGCTATGGTCATGGGTCCTGGGAGGGTTTTGTGTTGTAGTGGTCATGGTAGGCTATATTGCAAAAGGCCACCTTTCAATATGTGAACCCTATCATTTGGGAGTTGGGCTTCAAGAAATTGCAACATATGGGAAGACCTTAACATAGGATAACATACAAATGCGAAACCATGAGGGACCTTCTACATGTCCCCTCTCTCTTCTCAACTTGGAAAGTCTTGAAAATTTATTCAATAGTTTTTCCTTCTCCAACTTCCTTTGGCTTTGATTAGAAAATTCCTCAACTGCTCTAATTGGGACCCTCGTAGTATTCCTAACACCATCACACGTTGGAGGAATCATTCCTTCTCCCACTAGAAATTTTAGCATAAAAGTGGCCATGAAATTTTCATGTAATTTCCATGTCATAACATGTAAACCAATCAAGATCCTTCAAATTTAAAAAGATGTAAATGTTAATACTTTGGAGGGAAAATAAGAAAAACTACTTTTTTTTAATTGTCTTTTTGGCTTATCTCCTTATAGGTCTACTCAAATTTCAAGTGTAGACACTCATTGGATGCATAACTAAATTTCACATCCAACGAGTACCCCTTATGCATACTTTTGAGAAGACCCACATTGACAGAAATTAAAGATACATTAAAAAAGAGAGTTTAACATGTTTTTTTAGTGTATCTTCAATTTTTATCAATGTGGGTCTTCTCAAAAGTATTTATAATAGGTACTCATTGGATGTGAATTTAGTTATGCATCTAACGAGTGTATACACTTGAAATTTGAGTAAACCTATAAAAATACAAGCCAAAAATACAATTATAAAAAGTATTTTTTTTCTTTTCCCTCCAAAATTCATAACTCTTATTTTATTATTTTAACCATTATTTTATTATCTTTCCTTAGGAGGCCACTATTAGGTTGAAATTTCCTCTAATGAATCCCATTTTCAACAGTATTTGGACTCTCTCACCTAGCTTTCTACTGTGGGTGATTTGGAAGGAGCATAATAATCGTTTCTTCAAGGATTCTTCTATTCCCACCGACTCTCCCTCCTCTGGTCCCCTAAGACTAGCAAGAATATGGTCAAAAAGTTTGGCTCCTTAACAACTGACACCTTGTTCCTTCAACCCCCTTCCTTTTCCCCTGCATATGTTCATCCTCTTGACCTTGCTATCCCTAAATCCTAGTCTCCCTTGCCCCTCTCCTTCATCAAATTTAATTTCAACAGTGCTTCAAAAGGGAATCTGGGTCCAACTGGTTATGGCGGTGTTTTCATAAATCACCTCGATATTCCACTCTTCATACACATTGGTACACTTGGCCTCAACAAAAAAAATAATGTGGAATTCACTTCAAATCAGAGGACTTAAAAAAGTGAAAAATCAAGGCTTCTCTAAGCTATCCATGGAAGGGGACTCCCAACTTATTGCCAATATTCTCCATAAACTCCAAAATGGCACTCCCATGCATAAAATTTCCATAAGTTAGCAGTTGAAAGAATTATTACATAGGGTCTCCTCCCTAATCATCAACATCCTAGTCATTATTCCCTCCCATGTATGGAAATCAAGGAATACGGTTGATGATATGTAGGCTAATTATGGAAATCTGGATGCCTTGCCCACAATTCCATCCACTTGGAGCCTCCTAGAGGACTCTCCTCTCAAGAAAATGTGTTGGCAACTTATACATAAAGAATCACTATCCCCAAACATAGAAGGTCACAAATATTGATTTTGACCCCTCTATTTTGTCTCTTGTTATGTCTTGAGTTTCTTCTTCTCCAATTTTTTCAGTTTGTCTCCATGGCCGAAAAGGCCCATATTTTAGTATTTGTATGGTAAAGTTTGAAATCCTAGGAACTTTGATGCCTTCTGCCTATCTTTAGAGGGTGAATTTTTGGATATGGCTGAGTTTTCCTAGTTACCAACTTGCTTAAATTTTGCAGTACTTTCATGTAGTTTTTTGTTTAGTAGGAAATAAAATATTTACCGCATGAAATATATATATATATATATATATACATAAAGATTGATAGAATTTAATAAATATTATTTAAGATGGAGGATGAAAAATTTATTATGAACTTGAGAACAATTTTATATTATTAATTTTTGGCTTTGGGACAAGAAAAAACTCTTATTTGGTATGGCTATGAAGTTTGGGGTTGCAGAGTTTTTATAGAATTATGGAAAAAGATAGAGGGTTCCGAAAAGCATTTTATAATCTATAATGACAATACTTCCTATCCTATCCTCTTCATAAAAGTAACTATTTTCACCTATAGAATATGGTTATGACCAAGTACTTAATGCATATGAAAAAAATAAATAACATGGAAGACAAGAGGATTCCTTGAGGTTGCTTCAAATTCTAGTTAAAATTACATGTGGCTTAAGTGTGGATGGCATAAAATGCCAAGCCTTAGCTGAATCATTTGGAAATCGAAGAAGAAGTCACTTTGTAAAATAATGATAATATTAAAAATAATGTTACATTTAAATTTAAGGAGAAATTATGGTGCAATAAATAACTAGAGGATAGGATAAATACTATAGGAACGTGATCAACTCTAATTTACAAGATCAAAAACATCTATGGTGTTTTAGCTAGTGTAAGGAAAAAAACAATTTTTTTTGTAAGGTTGGTAGATCCTTCTTTTTCATTAATAATAAGAAAATTGATACCACATAAAACAGGTTAGGTGGCCTCAACTTTCCCAACAAGAAACCAAGTCTGTTGGCCACCTAACCACATGATAAGCCATCCAATATAAAAAAAATTCTATGTCTTTCTACCCAAGCTATATAAGTTTAATTCTCATTTCCACACCCATACTCTATTTTCCTATATTCATATATAACTGCATATTGAAAATTAAAATATATCAGAATAAGTACTGAACAAAAATAATATGAACCAACATTCTAAGCTTCCTGCTCAGCATTGGCAGAATCAATTGGAGCCGGCTCTTTGACATTAGAGCCTGGTAACTCTGTTTATGAGAGTAGACATGGAAGGTGTCTCTCAAAGCGTCCAAGACATCCTTCTCGTTTCTTCATTTTTAATTGCAACTTTTGAAAATCCTGGACCGTTGTCACCATGCTCACTAAAATCTACTCCATGGCCTTTCCCAGGATACTTTTCATTAGCCAATATAGGTAAAGGGTCTTCTTAAACTAAGTCACTCACTCGCGGGTATGTCATGGGTCTGCCATGAGGATTCTCCAACCTTCCATTTATATCTCAGTCACGCTCACCTGGCGGTTGAGGTTAGCCTCCCATTCTTATATCAATCTCCTAATCTCCTCGTTGGTCCCCTCCCGCTAAGATGCTACCACTTCATTGATGAGGATCTCGACAGAATTTCTCCCATGTTTTCCTCCCGAGGAGTTGGGCTCATTTCCCTGCTTAGGCCCCCGCGGCCTCTTACCTCAACCCTTGGTCTTTGCGGTATGAGCCATAGCCACACTGACCTAATGCTTAATACTCTAGTGAGAGTTGGTCGATCCTTGAACTGGTGACAAAGCAGGCCTCGAAACCCCCAGGGGAGGTTTACCACTTTGTGTACCTGTCATGGTGTAAAGAAACCAAATTTGGCAATCAATTATACTACATTGTTTCATCACCCACAGGCTCTACCACCCGTCGAAGTCCACCATCCCCTTTACGCATGCAATATGTTCCCCCCCATGCCCTCTTGCATCACAAGCAGTGTAGGCAATCCCGAGCCTGGTATGCCCCTTTCTTGCACCCCCATGGAAATTATTGTGCCCCACCTGATGCACCCCTACAATAACAATTTTGTAGATACTACAACTCAGGACATGGGTGCAACACTCCAACAACCATCCAACCACAAGCCCTGCAGCATGGCGACCCAGCTCTCAAATTCCCAGCCTCTCGCACCCAGTTCCAACCCTTATGAGACTAGTCCCCAAGCCCAAGCAAAGCAACAAACTCTTGACACCCCTGCAAACCCTCTAGTGGCACACCCCAACTATAGTGACCTTGCACCCTGCAAACACTCGAGTGGGACACCCCAACTATAGTGACCTTGCGGTCATTCTGACGCAGGTTGTGGTTTCCCAACCTCAAGAGAAATCCCACCAGAGACCCATTAACCCAACAAAATTTCCCCATTCTTTCAATTCTGGCATAGCCAAGCCCAGTACCATTCCAATTCCCAACCCCCCGGCAACACCTCCTTATAGCAGCAGTCCCATAGACCTTGCAGCTCAGGCTTTGGGTATCCACTACCAGAAGGCGTCCAATCATAAGATAGTAGGCTTCAGCATTAAGATAAATATCAACACTATCCCAAGACCCAAACCTCTATACTCTAACCCAAATGAAATTCCATTCCCCAAGGTTATCACACCCGCCCCATATCCAAATTAACCCTCTGCATGAAAGGAAAATCTCATAGAAGATTGAAATTGGAGGGGTTCGCTTGGGATTCAATTTCTTCTTATAGGCTACCACCACCAAACCATTACCCCATCCCTAATTTCCCCCGTGTGTTACCAGGATAAGCGTCTATTCAGAACGACTCTATCCCACTAAGGTGTGACAGATACCTTAGAAACAAATAGAGAAAACTACTTTTGTATTCTTCTTTATGAACTATAAACAAAGAGGAATAGGATGAACCAACCTGTGTCTTGTGCTAGTCCTTTGATCCAATCTCTCTCTTCTTTGACAGCTTCCAGCTACCTGCTCCCTTACTTGCCCAGCTTCACCAAGTACCTGTAAGATCACAGAAGAAGGAAACTATACAAAGACATGGGTTCATATTCATAAATAACTTAGGATCAGATTTAAGCTAACCATACAAATGTAACAAGCATCAATGAAACACAAGCATAGAGAAGAAACTAAAATAGTTTTATTGATATAACAAGAAGATCCAGGAGGAGTTACAACCGATGATTCCTGATCCAGCATCAACCTCCCAACAAAGAAGCCCCTCTTCACCTCCAACAAAGCATAAATCACCCAATACTCTGATATCTATCTCAAAACCAACAACAATTCTTTGCAATGTACAAAATTCCAGCCTCTGGATCTCTGGGATGAGGGATCCATATATAGATGTATGCAAGGAGTATGAGTCAGCTTATGATTTGACTAGTGTCTTCTCTCTGTCAGTTCTTACTTCCACTTGGAGACTGAGAGCCTCTTACTCATCCTTGGTCGAACTCAGTGAGGCAAGTGTCATTGGAGAAGATTCTGGAAGCTTCCATTGTCTTTCCACCTCGCGGAATGGCACTGCCATTTGTCATTTCCCGCTCAACGCACCCTGATAGTGCATTTAGGTGCATTGCAACGCACCTAGCTAGTGTATTTGGGTGCTATGCAACGTAGCTAGCCAGTGGAGCAGCTGAAATGATCCTGATTTGACTGATTCTAAGCATTTTCTGGTGGAGAACTTTTGGGAGAAGCTGTAATTTGTTGACCTTGTTCCTTTAGGGGTCGGAACAACACTTTTAGGGACTTAGGATCCCTTGGTTTATGGACATTTCATGCTTGGAGCTGCAAGGCACAAAAATGTCTATAACACCGTGCGATAGCCAGGTGCCCCCATGTAGAACCCACAAATCAAACCAGAGATAAGGGGGCATCATGGGGGGGGGGGAGGAGAAAATAGTTTACATACCTGATTTCCTGCATTTGGAGCTGATGGAACCTTTGTTGCTCTTGGAGACATTGTACCGATCCAATACCAGAGTCACCTCGCCTCACACACTGAGCCACTACTCACCCAGTCACAAAAACTACCAAAAATTTCACCACTACAAGCGCTACTACTCGAACAACTTCCCTTCGTAACTCTGCCACCTTTCTCTATGGTGGTAATTTTATGCATGCATTAGGCCACTACACCAATTTCCTCGACTGTGTTGGGGGGTGGTGTTGTACCTTTGCATACTCACCATTAAATTCATCTTGATGGGGTCATCCTTCGGCTCGCACCCCAATCGAGATATAAGGAAAAAAACAATATTACTAAAATAAGAAAAAGTATTTTGAGCTCCATAGAAAACCGAGACATTAGACAATTTCCAAAATACAATGGGTTGAAAAATTTTGACATCTTTGTGACTCTAAGAGGGTTAAAGATGAAAAGCACTCTCTTAAAAATGTCTAACATACACCCACATTAGATTTCAATTATTAGTTACAAAACTGATCTTCCTAACATTTTAATTCACAAAACTTTGATGAATTGGGAATTCTCTCTCTCTCTCTCTCTCTCTTTGGAATAGGCTAAACATTCTATGAATTTTAATTTTTATGACGTGATCAACTCTAATTTAGAAGATAAAAAGAATCTATGGTGTTTTAACTAGTGTAAAGAAAGAAAACCATATTTCTAAAATAAGAACAAAGTATTTTGAGCTTCATAGCAAAACGAGACATTGGAAAATTTCTAAAACATCACGTGTTGAATTTTTTTCCATGTTTGTGACACTAAGAGAATTAAAGATGAAAATAACTCTCTTAAAAATGTTTGACACACCGTATTAAATCTCAATTTCAAAATATTAGTTACAAAATTGATCTTCCTAAAATTTTAATTCATATAACTTTGGTGATTTAGGAACTATCTCTCGCTCTCACACACACTCTCTCTATGGAATAAGGTTAAACATTTTATGAATTTTACCTTCTTTGGTTTGCCATTTTTAAAAATGAGTTAGACAATCGTCGCAAAAAATAACAATTTTGTTTTGATAAAACTGTTTTTTTTAATGCATAAATGGATTCAACACTCTCAAGCATCCCTATTACAACCAAATTGTACAATATTCATATTAATAACTGCAATTCCATAATCCAAAATAAGTCTTATTTAATTTCAAGTAAAAAATACCAACTTCCTTTCCCATCCTTCGATAATGTGGAAAAGGCCCAATTAGTAGCATGTTTAGACTATGACACACACACACAAATATATAATCCTTGAACTAAGGGGTCCCTTGTCATATGAATAAGGGGTATCTTATGTTAATTTGGTGTCATTTATTGTGATCTTAAATATTATTATTATTATTGTCACAACTAACTTCATTTTTATATTTTGCATGTATCATGGATATAATTTCCATTTTGTGAAATTCATTCTTCAAATAAGGTGATACTCTATCCCTAAATACGGTAGAGGGTCCAATCATGATCAAGGCACACCATCATAATTGCTGGGAAATATGAGGATTTATGCGAAGATCTAGAAACAAACCACCTCCCTACAAAGTCCCTACCATGGAAATCAAATTTGCCCCTTGGTCACTACAATCACAAACCTCTTTAACAAATTACAAAGACTAATGCTACACATACTAGAAATTGAATGCAAAAACATGATTCTCTCTCTCTCTCACACACACACACACTCTCTCTCTCTCTTTCACACACACACACACACATAGATATTAGTTGGTTTATAGGGTACCTCCATAAGGAGAAATGATTCCTCCACTTTTCCCACTTTGAAAGTATCAATATGGATGATAAATAATAAAATGATCCAATCTAGATCATATCAACCCCATTTTGGGTGGCTTTTTATCCCTAAAATATTCTACTTAGTAAGGTGAGGAAATTTGTCCTCTACCTTCTCCTAGGTGTACCATTTAGCCTTGCCTCGAAGCTATCCTTTCAACCCAATTTGTTAAATCCCATGTTGCCCCTATCTTATAGTATTCAACATATTCTACAAAACTATATCCTCTATCAACTCTGCCTAAGCATCTGGTGCCAAATCCTCTACGGAATGTAGGGCTCATTCCTATTCCTAATCCAACATGGAATGTTCATAGAGTTTTAGATATTCTACATTTACCATTGGGTAAATGAACATGTATGGGGGTAGACTGAGTCTATATGCATTATCTCCCACCTTTTCCAGTATCTCAAAGGAACAATATTGTAAATCCTTATTTTCTTACCAAGACCTTGTAGCCTCTCCTTATTCAACTATAACCATACTATGTCTCCCACCTTGAATAAATTCTCTATCCTAAGTTGATCATGTTTAGCCTTGAATTTGTTTTTGTGACTTTTGCAATGTCTTCTATACTTGTAGATGGATCTTCTTGAGGTTCTCAACAATTTTTTGTCCTTTTAAGCCATCCCCTCACTACTTTATGCTATAGAAATCCAAGGGTGAAGGTCAGAATATCCAAAGAAAGTTTCAAATGGGGACTTACCATTAGAAGTGTGGATCTTTCTATTATAAGAGTGTTGCATATATACTATATTTCCTTTCTAAGTCTTTGGATGTTTTTCATTGTAAACCCCTCAAAAGTTGCAACAAACTTCAGTTGACTACTTCTATTTTACCATCTGTTTGTTGATGGAATATTGTAAACCTATTCAACTTCCTGTCCATATTCTCCCACAATGTAGTCCAAAATATGTTGAGAAATCTCTTGTCCCTACATGAAACAATGATCCTTGGTATCCCAAAGTGCACCCAACCTATCCAAAGAATGAGTGTGTTGCTTCTTTCCTAATGATGAACTTTTTACAAGGCATCATAACACACATATTGCTAAGCTATCAACTACCGTGGATAACTAATCATGTACCTTCTTAATATTTAGTAAACCTTCCACAAAGTCCATGGAAATTCTTTTCGAAGGATAAGTGGGTACATATAAGGGATGGTATAAAACTTGTTTCCTATCACTAGGTTTACTGGTACAACAAAGCATGCATCAACTTATGAACCTAGCTACATCTTTTTGCATCCTGGGCCAATACACATACCTTTGCAAGTTGGCCACTATATTCCCTACACCAAAATTCCTTGCAACCTTGGAGGTGTGAGTCTTTCTCATCAATAACAATGCTCATCTTTAGGATCACATAATGTAACACCCTTGTACTACCCCTTATTATTGTGATAAGGAGTGTGATTGTAATGCCAACATGAGAGGACCATGACCAGTTGGACCTCTGATTTAACATATTATTATTATTATTTAATTAACTATTGAAGGTTGGACATCCTTACGGATCCTTGGTTTGCGGGGGGAAATTTCTTGCTCACCTATCCATGCCTAAAGCCTACTGACCATATTGCCTTGCTTGATTGACCACGATGCAAACCAAATTACATAACGATGAGGTTGTTTGAACACTTGGGATTCCATTATTTGAAAGGTGATTATTGAATATGACTAGACGTAACAAAAAAAATGGCAGGGTTCATCATCAACAGTTACATAGGTGAAGGAGTGGGTGAATCAACATGACATCACACCCCACCACTAGACATTTAGAATGGAATGGTGAAGTAGAGATGGGGTTTTCATTTGAGTGGTCCACTCCATAACATGGAGAGGAGGAAGCGGTGGATGAAAGTAAAGAGAGTAGAGCGAGAGATCTGAGAAGAAAGAGAAGAGAAAGAGAACTTGGTGAGGAGAGGAGCAGATGGAGTGCAAGCACAAGAGAAGTGGCATCAAGAAGCACAAAACACTAGACGTTGGGAGGTTAGACGTGGTTGACCTAGGCCGGGTCGTATTTTCCCTATTCTCAGGTGCATTACCATTGATTTGGTAGCTTGTTCCTTTTGATATGGGGAAAAAGCAGTGTGAATGTTCATTATAACTAGTGGCATGTATATCTAAACATGTGGAGCCTGTGAAAATTTTAGTGAGAAAATGGGCCACTGAGTGTTGGATGTTGATCTAGTGAATGAATAATGGACTCTGTGTGTCAGTTCAAAATAAAATTTATATCTCCAGAAAGATCTCGACATGCTGAATGTGATGGTGTTATCCAAAGTTAATTTTGCCAACTTTGGTAAAATAGGAATTTTGAGATGTCATTTCCATAATGAAACCATGGGGGTTGGGTTAGCTTTGATGTAACACCTTCCATTATCTGAGAACAACCCAAGGGGGTGGGAGAGTGTGTTACACATAACTTATCCAGCATGTAGAGTAACCCATTCTGGAGATGGTAGTCAATTATGCTATCAACATTATGCACATGTATTGGGTTTTTCAATTGCTAAAAAACCTCCTTGAAGTCCTTATCCTCGATATATGCCTCGAAGTGTGCATCATGGTTGAAAGGCTCCATGTGCATCAAAGTTCCCAAATCTTTGATATTTTATGTGGGTGGCCTTGAAAGCATGTTAGCCAACTTGTTTGAGCTTCCCTTCTTGTACTTGATCACTAAATAAATTTGTTGTAAAAACCCCTTCCATTTGTAATTCTTGGTCTATTATATATTACTATGAGCTTTCACTTATTGTAGTGGCTAATAAATAATGTTGATAATTGTCTCCTTTCCCATCATATACTACTTCCACTTCTTAACAATGTGTAATAGATCATATAGCTCATTGTCAGAGTGTTGAGAAGTGTAGCAATAAAGGCTCAATTTGGATTAGCCTTGGTCAAATTGAGAAAATTTGAATTTATACATCAACAGACAACCTGGAGGTAGTTCACTGAGGTGACATGGCTCTTGTCACTTAGTTAGCTCAGTAAATTCGAGTTAGAGGGCTTGGAGTTCAATTATGAATACAGGATTTCTAATTTATAGAAATCCGATTCATTTATTTCCAGTTGTACTCAGTTAAACTAGTTCCAACTATTGATAAAACTAGTTGGAGGTCAGTTGCTTAGTGGGACAATAATCCAACTCAGAGATCATCCAATTTACTAAAAAATCAACCAAAAATATCCAATGCATTGTAGTGGAGATTTTAAGGCAATGTAACATCAGTTGTAAACTAGTGTTGAGTGTACAGGTGTTGCATCCAATTAGTGGTCAATCCTTGGGAATTGTGCAAGAAAATAAGGGGGCAATCCCTAAATAATAGGGGATAATTTCCTCATGAATTGAACAAGGAAATAGGAGCAAGTGCAAGTAGTGTGAGTGCAGGAAGTGTGAGTGCAGGAAGAGTGAGTGCAGGCAACATGAGTGTAGGAAGTGCGAGTGCATGTAGACTAAAAATAAGTTTAATCTTGCGGTTTGTCCTTAGAGTGAGAGATCGCAATTGTACTTGTTTCTCAATTCACTTGATTAATGCAAACGGGCTTAAGAAGTTTTTAGCGGTTGTTTTCCCCTAAAAAAATTGCACTTGTGTATTTGATGATGCATGTTTGCACATGTTGTTCTATATGTGAATTAATTTCCGTGGAGCAGTCGAGTAGAATTGTGTCTCTTGATTTAGATTAAATCTCTTGAGCAGTTGCAATTCTATCACCATATTTCTACATGGTATCAGAGCAGGATTGTTTCCGAGAAAACTAGTGTCCATTCAGAGCTGCTAGTCCCACTAAGACGGGTAGCTATCTTAGAAACAAACAATTCAAAGTAACTTGTGTTTTCCTTTATGAGAGATAGATGAGAGAGAAGCAGAGAGTACCAACCTTAGTCTTTCGCTTGGCTCCTTGCTTGTTCCCTCTCTCCCTCGATAGAGCTTTGCCACTCCTTTCTCACTTTTATTGCTTCAAAGAACACTTGTAGAGTCAAAGCAGCAAAATACCATCAAAGCATAGAGATCTATAACCATAAACAATGTAGAATCAGATGTACATTAACCATACAAATGCATACACAAATACAAGATTCAGAAATATACAAGTATATGGAGGAAAACTCAAATAGCTTTATTGATAGAAGTAGTATAAGAGAGCATTACAACCTAACTGTCTGATCCAGCATCATCCTCCCAGCATGAAAGCCCTCTTCACCTCATGAAAAGCAAGATCACCCAACAATACAATGTCTCAAAGAGAAACCAACAGCACTTCCTTACAAATTACAAAATTCCAACCTTTGGATCTCTAGGATGAGGGATCCATATATAGATATCTACAAGGGAGTGAGTCAGCTTCTGGGATTTTGATTAGTGTCATTTCACTGATAGTTCTTGGTTCCACTTGAAGATTCTATGATCTCTTACTCATCCCTAGGCGAATTCAGAGAGGCAAGTGTCATATGAGCAGTTTCTAGAAGATTCTCTGAGTTTCCACCTAGCAAACTGCCTCTGCCATTTGTCTGCTCTCGCTCATCGCACCCTACAGAAGGGATTTTCAATATGCATTGCACCCTTTTTGTGTAGCAGGTGAGATGCATCACACCCTCAACATGGAGCAGTCTGTATGGTCCAGTTTTGACCCGTTCTGAGCAGTTTTTCAGGGAGAACTTCTGGGAAATGATGTAATCAGTTGACCTTGATCCTCTAGGGTATGAAACAACACTTTTATAGGTTGAGAGCCCTTGGTTTATTGACATATGTGATTGGGGTTGCAGTGCCCAAATATGTCTATAACAGTTGCCCCCTAAAGCATGAGGTCATAAATCTTCTGATGTCGGGTGAAATGCTTTATCATGAGGATCCGAGGTTTTTCGAACTGGAAGGTGACCTGTATGAAATACAATACAATACATTATCTTCATATTATTTTCATGATCTAGCTAAGGCGGGCATTCCCATGCTCAGCTTTATAAATTCATTTTCATGTACATAGGACAGACAATTGTCTGTGTGGCAGACTGATGATTCTGGTAGAGCCATCATCACTTAGCTTGGATGATTATCTGTGCAGCCATGGAGTATATTTGATGTTTTTATTTTCTCGAATGTATCACAGCCCGGATGGATGAAACTAGATCCAGGGTCTTCAAACTCGTTCAATCTTCGCCTGATGTACAAGTCGATCCATGTGAAAATATGTTCTGGTGTCGAACATGGAAAGACATCGCCTGATTACCATCCAATGATGTAAGTTGTTACAGGCACAAGAGGAATCACCAATAATGATAATGACCCTCAAGGTACTGCAGTACAATTCACGTGGTGTGAATATATGAGTCGATGTCGAACACCACGTAAAATATTTCGGTCAAAGGCCATCGATGTAAACTTGTCGTTGGAAGTGAGAAACATGCCATTGAGGCATGCAAGCTTCAAAGTACTGAAAGTGTTGTTCCTAAGTTGACTTCTTGGATAATGAGCTGATTTTGACAAGAAGTGATCCATCGTAGGAGGCCTTAATGAATCCCACATCTACGACACGGAACATAGCAAATGATTTTGTGGAGGTGAAAACGATCTGATGACACAAGGTTCAGGGTGGCGGTCATGAAAAATGGAGTGCGAATGTATTGCAGCGGATGAGGTGTTAGCTGGGTTGATGAATTCTCTGAGCGACTTCTCTTGAACATATTGGTGACATTGGAATGGATTAGTAGTGCTAACCCCAAAATGGATGGTACGGAGGACCAATGGTTGTATGACCGGTGCCAACTCAATCATGGTGATGGAGTGAAAGTGTCATGTTCAAGAGTGACCTGCTACCAATGAAGTTCTTCAAGTTTTCTTCCCTTTTTCCCTAGTCATTGCTTGCCAATACCTCTTTATTTTTGTCAAGCTTGAGGAGAATAACATATGCTTGTTCTACAATTTTCCCTTCGGGCAAACCTGTCGCTATGTTTAGCGAGCCTAATGACAATGAAACTCGCTCTTGTCTGTATGGACAAGTTTGTCACTATTGTTTTAACGAGTTTAACGACAAAGATAACTCGGTCCTTTTCAGTTTTAAAGAGTTTGAAAAGAGACGGAAAGGAAACTCCAATAGTCCTTTTTCGTAATATAATCCCTTAAGTTTGAAAAAGTATAAAATAATACGAAAGGGATTGCTTTTCCGATCACTTTAGATAGCTGAAAAAGACAAGCGCTTGATCTTTTTGTGTAATGATCCCTCAGGTCCAAAAAGATTAAAATATAGAGGAGGGATGGCACTTCCAATCACTTTAACGAGCTGGAGAGGCCAATTTCTCGGCAATCATTTCATATTTACAAGTCTAAAAATAGCTTAAAGGAGACTCGTTTTTGAGGAACGATTGATGTTTTCGGATAGCAACTGGTTCCAAGTAAGTTTGGAACTTTTCAATCACGGCAGTGTAAAGAAGCTGGCTAATAGAATCACTCATCGCAGATGTTCCTCAAAAGGGTAAACAATCAAGTGGAGGTGTATGATCGACTAAAAAGGTGGAGGTGATGGTAAGAACATGACCAAGGCTCAAAAGCTGTTAGCAATGTGATCACAAAGGTTATTTACCGAAGGTGGGTTCATTTTTTAATGAGCTTGAACTCTAGGGGAACATATGCTCATTGTTGGGTTTATTTTTTAACGAGCTTGAACTTTGCAGAAACATTGCTCATGCCAGTCATCTATTAAGGATGTCTCTCATCAGTAGGTTCATTTTTTAGGGAGCTTGCCCCATGCGAAACTTTGCTCCGGAGCCTTTTGTATGTAGGCTAGGAACGACCAACTACTGTCCTAAGGGTTAATGAACTACCGAGGTTAGGTAGGATAGTTTCGTACAAAAATTTTCCTTTGCTTTGTCGTCGCCGCCGGTCCCAGCAAAGATGAATGGTGGATCAGACCAATCACCTAACTTAAGCAGTTGAAGTTAGTAAAAATTACGGGGTTAGAGTTACGCTGGTTGCTTTTCACTTGCGTACAAAAGGTTTGCATGCCCCCAGGTATAAAGAAAAATAAAGTTTTCAGGTTACTATATGGAAGTTATTTCATTAAAGCAATGTTGTCTTGTCCACGTTGCAGACAAAACACTTCTTCGGCTCTGTCCATCGAAATAGACAAAGGTGAAAGGTGTGGATCCACTGCCAATCACATAACCTTCGACAAGGAAGTCCAATTCCAGACTGATCCCATATCCTAAATGGACGGGTGTGTCAGACTAGTCATATATCCTACGAGGAAACCTACCTTATATTTGGGGTTTTCCTGCCGGAGCAGACCAGGGCGCATGCCCACTGGGTTCGTCACATTCACCGAATCACTTGCAATCATTAGGTGGACGGACTAGAGGTTGATGAGACATTCCTTGTCCAAAAAGACCATTTAGTGATGGAATTTGACTAGTAGTCATGTTTGAACCGGGGAATGAAAGCTGGTCAATGAGCTGGACCATTCTGCCTTCATACGGGAAACACATCACCCGAAAGAGTGAGGAAACAATAGCTCCCATGCTATAAATGTAGTCACGCCCAAGGAGTAGATTGTAATCTAGAGGCCCTTGGACTACCATCACGTTCAGATGAACGATTTTCCTTCTCAAAGTTATAGGAAAATTTGGAAGGATCCCTAATGGTTGACTGGTTCCTTTATTGAAGCCTGATAGATTTCAAATCTCAGGCAGAAGCAATGGTGAACCAAGCACTTTCCAAGCAGTTGAGGAAAGTATATTCACAGAAGCCCCTTCATCTATGATAGTACCAGCCATGATCATTCTGTAAGCTTGTATTATGATTCATAATGGTACATTAGATGGTAGGTAGGGTCTCGCTAGTAGATTCCAATCAAAGGAAACGACTAGATTGCTTGGAGGAGGGACCGATAAACGGTCGATGAATCTCTTGAACTGAGGAACTTCCCTCTTGCAGTAGAGGAATGGGTAGATTGCCCCCATGTTCATCAGATTCTATGTTAACAAAATGAATTTGAACGATGTCGTTCTCATTCTCTTTAGAGACTGTATCATCTGAAGGTGGACTTTCTGAAGACAACACTGGGTCGACTGCCATCTCGACCTGTTGACTTTGGTCCATTGTGGACTCAGAGGGTTTATCTTTAATGATAGGTGTTTCGACCGACAATAGAGGTGTGTCAATGGGATTTTCAACTATCGATGTACTTGGCAAGAGTTTCTTGTATCCAGGAGGAAGTCGCTGTGGTGAAGCAGGATGGTTATCCAAGACTCTTTTAGCTTCGTCCAGGAAAGGGAAACAGTGGAGGGCATGATTTCCTTCACACAACCTACAAGGAAACTTAGATCTTCCTTTTTCCCATTGACTTCATTTTCACTAGTTGATGGTGTACTCTCAACATGATCAACAGAGGTTGAAGACACCAAATTGTGCAAGCGGGGAGACCAGTCTCTCAAGATCCGCGGGATGTAGGGACAATCTCAATGATAGTGGTCTCCTTTGAAAATGACACATGGAGATTTGGGTTTGGATGGTGCAGTGTGTGGATTTTTGCCAGACGATGCATGGTTTCCCCCTTTTGCCGTTGGCTTCTTCTTCTTCTTCTCCTTCCCTTTCTTCTTCTTCTCAGTTACTTGGTTTTTAGTGTTACTAGTTTCACCAAGTGAAGAAGAAGAAGGAGAGGGAGAAACAAACGAAGTGGAAGGTGGGGGAGCAACTTCAGTATCATCTGGTTGATTTGATTGTTGAGGATTTACGGTGTTTTCAACGACAGAGGTCGAGAATAGCCATACTGGCAGGCCAATTGCAAGTCCTGAACAATGTAGCCATGTGTGGAGCACCAATATCTCCCCAAGAGGAGAAAGGACTAGGATTCCCCACAAGGGGAAATCCTTGATTGGTGGACTCCATTTTCTCAACCTAAGACCAACGAGGGAACAATGATGATATTCCGAATAAAATAAATTTTATGACGCTTTGACACAACTTGCTTTTTCAATTTTTAAGATTCGAGAAAAAGCTAAAGATGACTCTAGTCGCCTTCAATTGTTAATGAGCCTGAAGTGACAAGTGCTCAGGTGAACCTTTTCTTTTAAGGAGTCTTAAAAGGAACGAAAGTGACTACTCTAGAAATCTAGATAGAGGGATTACCAAATCAATCGCAAAACTGCAATATACACCTCGGTGGTAAATTATAGATAAATTACCGAGGACTTTACGTACGACAGTCAATCTTCCTGAATTCTGTGTTCATTGCATTGCGATCGATAGGGCGGCAGACACGGCTTCCTAAGGATAAAGGATATCAGACTATTGTGGTCTCCAAATATATACTCGACGGTACGTGAGAGCACAAGTACGTACTGTCACTTGTCGTATCAAAGAGGAGGAATCACCCAACCTACGATGAAAATGATAGTTACCAGGCTTTACGACACCAGAATACGTCTCTAGCCCAGATTTCTAGATGTTGTGCGTTAGGTTCCAAAGCATTTTTATGTTCATTGAGGTTTATTTTATAGTTGATATTTCTTAAGAATTTTGTCTTTCAAGGTTCACCGCATGATGTAGATGTACAACTCCTAAATATGTAATCTAAAATGACAAACAATCATTTATTTTCTTTTAGCAATGAAAATCCTAGCTACTAAGGAAAGAAAAATATGATTATTTCAACATAGAGCAGAGAGCACACACTAAATGCACTTTTCCTAAATCAATTTCTACATGCAGTCTAAATGCAAATGCACATGCATGTATTTGTTTTTCAGTTCTAATGTGAGAATGACAAAAATAAAACTAAGTACAAATCTGAACTACTTTTCTTCGAAGCGACAGTTTAACAATTTCTTTTCAAAAAGTGAAATGAAGACTAAGACGACACTTTCTCTTTCGAATGGAAAATTGTTTTCGACACTTCAAAGAATTGATAATTCAAATCAAATATAATGGCAAAAGTTTAATCAACTATCTAAAAGAGGAAGACTTTATGACACTCTTTTTCTTGACTGAAAACAATAGTTGCGACACTTTCGAATCAAAAGACGACAGTTCGATTAAGCTACTGTTTGTAAAGAAGGACTGTAAATGATGACAAATACATAAAAAACATTCACAATTCCTTATCAATGGAGGTTGAATAATGTGAAGGAAGAAGGTTTCAACAGTGATAGATTGATCATAGACAGCAAAACTCCTGAATAGAGCTGAAAAAAATGAAGAAAAAACCAAAATCTGGAGGCAGAAACAATCTCATTCAATCATCGCACCTGTCCTTAAGGAAAAGAGGGATGCATCTCACCTGCAGCACATGGGAGGTGTGATGCATCCAGACTACCAATGAGAGATAGTGCGATGTTCCAGGGACGAGATTGAGCTTGGTTTTCACCCACAATTTGCAGCTAAGTTCAGGAATTTAGGTTGATCTTATGATAGACAGTAAACAAAAAGTATAGGGGCTGATCTAATGAGGTTATTGAGCTACCACTAGGCCACTTAGGATGCTTGCAAGTCATATGTTCAGTTCATAAACCAACCCGAATATTGACTGAAGCAACGTTGATCTACTTTGTAGTTGCATAGCAAAAGCAGTTCCAAGGCTACCTGGCTTAACTTCAGGCTTCGTCTGTAGTTTATAAAGCAAACAATAGTAACAAACAAACAAACTATTCGTTTCCCAGTGGAGTCACCATTTTGTTTCCGGGAAAACTAGTGTCCATTCAGAGCTGCTAGTCCCACTATGACAAGTAGCTATCTTAGCAACAAACAATTTAAAGTAACTTTTGTTTTCCTTTATGAGAGATAGATGGGAGAGAAGCAGAGAGTACCAACCTCAGTCTTTCACTTGGCTCCTTGCTTGTCTCCTCTCTCCCTCGATAGAGCTTCGCCACTCCTTTCTCACTTGTCCCACTTCAAAGAACACCTGTAGAGTCAAAGCAACAAAATACCATCAAAGCATAGAGATCTATTGATCCAGGTGGATATTGGTGGCCACCTGCCAATTCCACCTGGATCCCCACCATTGTTTCTCTCAGTATTTTTAGTTTCCTTAATTGTAGCACAACTTACTATTTTTAGCAGTTTTTCGGGTCCTGAACTTCCGGAGCCGTTTTGAGGCCCTAAATGACTTTTTTTGGTAAATCTGGGGGAAACATTGGTCAAACGAAGATTGTATGCCAAAGTTACGACCTCGGGAAGTTGATGTACCAATTTACCCAAACGGGGCCCACAGTTTGGTGTTTCATCTTCTAGGGTTAGGTTTTGGAATGTTAAGGGTTTTCCATTGTTTCTCAACAACAAATAGACCTTCAAGCCTCATTGTAAGATAGTTAAGAGGCATGTAGCCACCACATCTCTTCTCAGAGA
The DNA here is from genome assembly GCA_031772625.1 of Pinus tabuliformis. Classification (NCBI taxonomy): domain Eukaryota; kingdom Viridiplantae; phylum Streptophyta; class Pinopsida; order Pinales; family Pinaceae; genus Pinus; species Pinus tabuliformis. Next base: position 1,284,354,471 of record CM062805.1, read on the forward strand.
TAAGCTACCATCGCCCTAGCTGGTTTATTTCCATTACTGTTTGTAAGCATATTTCAGTATTTTACATTAATGAAGTGAAGTATTATTTCCACTGCATATCTGTGTTTATGGTTGTCTCTGTAATTTGTTGCGTTCATGTTTAAGTCTGGATCAGTGGTATCAGAGCAGTCTGCTTTTTCTCTGTTTTTCTTTGCATGTCCCCAACAAGGTTGGGATATAAGGAGTTAGGGCCTTAACTGGTCAAACCTTTGCGAGACCAGCCTCGCAAATCCCGACGGCCTCCTATGGCGGATGAGAAGAAAGATGAGGGGGCAAGAGATCCTATCAAAATCTTGCTCGAAGGAGCCCTCGAGCGACAACGAAATGCGATGATGGACAACTTTGCCCAAATCCTTCAACGGCTACCCAAAAGCGACGCATCGGCTTCCAGCAGCTACTCTGGAAATGCCACGTCGTTTAAGGTACAAGTTAATTTCGAAATCCCCATATTTGAGGGTCAGATAGACATAGATGCCGTAGATAAATGGTTAAATCTACTGGAGGGTTATTTTCTATTCATGAATTTTCGAGTCGGTAAAAGATTGTTTTTGCTCTTCTCAAAGAAGCCCCCCACGTCAAGGACTAGTGGGAAACCTACTGTGAGCAGAAGGATGAAAATACCGGCTCACTATTTTCAGCTGCACCCACTTGGAATTCATTCCGGGATTCCATCGAGTAGCACTACCCTGTCGAAAGCTATGAGGATGAATACATAAAGTGGACCACGCTGCGGCAGGGAAGGGACCAAGATGTGTCGGAGTTCACCAATCTTTTCCATACCCTTCGCACAAAGTTGGGTATCAAGGATACAGAGCAGCATTTGATACTCAAATACCGTGGCTGCCTGCACAAGTACATCCAGGAAGAAATACAATTCCTGAACATCTCCTCGCTCGGCACAGCATACCATTACACCGTCAAGGTTGAGTAGAAGTTTAAACAAAAGAAGCGAGACTTTGGATCTGCGAATCTGAAGCAAGGAAAAGGTGCCCCTAAAACATAGAACAAAGGACAAAGCCGAGGCGGGGCAGCCCAAGAAAACCCGCCAAAGCTGTAGGCAAAGAACAGTGCCACGAAGACGAAAAAGGAAACGGGAAAATGGTGTGAGTTCCATAAGAGCTCCACTCACAACACCAGTGAGTGTTGGGCCAAGCAGTCACTGGTGGCTGAGCTAAAGGTTCCAGAATCAGATGCATGTTCCGACTCTGAGTCAGAACTCGACAAGGGGAATGATAAAGGGAAGCAGATCATTGATGCAGATCCCAACGTCACTGTTGCTACCGCCAAGATCCAGAAAAATGAACCCGAAGATCCAGAGGAGGAGGAGAGTCTCTTCCACTCTCGGATGTGGGTAAAGGGCTCCCTGCTACAGTTCATTGTCGATAGCGGGAGCCAAAAGAACCTCATTTCGGTAGAGGTCGTGAAGTGGTTGGGCTTACCAACCACAACACATCCACAACCGTACACCATCGGGTGGCTTCACCAAGGACGAGATCTTCGCGTGAGCCAGCAGTGTTGCCTTCCATACAACATCAAGCCCTTCACGGATGAGGTGTTGTGTGACATTGCTCCCCTTGAAGTTTGTGATGTATTATTAGGACAACCATACTTGTGGAAGCGACATGCTGTGTATGAATCAAGGCCCCATACTGTTATTATTACATTGGGAAATAATTTGTACAGGATACCAGAGGTAGTGTTACACAGTAATTTGTCACCATTGGTCACCGTCCCTGTTACCCCTGTTCCTATACATTGGAGGACGCATTTTGGGACCTGTGAGCAGTGACATAACCTGAAAACACTTGCATTATGTTCCCCTGGGTATGTACTTCATGTTCCCTGAAGACACCTTCTGCAAAATATCCCTGAAAAGTGCCTTTTTTCCATTGGCGCGGGTCCACAGTGTCTTACCCGCGCCAATCGCTGAGATCCTAAAAACGGGGTGCGACCATTGGCGCTCTGTCTTAGAACAACACCCGCGCCAACCAAGTTTGGTAATGATTTTTGACAAACGCGCACCCATATGTTTTTTCCCTTCAGATCACGAAGTCTTTTGAGGATAAAATCCATTAGATAGAGGTCGAGAGTCATCATCTATCCTTGACATCTATCCGCAGCGGCTTTTCGGAGATAATGTCAATCCATAATGGGTGTCCTGGTGCATTGTATCTTCCTCCCTTCTCCATCTATAAAAGTCTGTCCTCATGCATTAGACAAGCTAGTTTTTGAGTAATGCTAGTTGTGATTATGCTTGTCTTGAGTGATAGTAAGAGTCTTGAAGCATAGGGAGGTTATGCTGCCGAAAATCTGAGAGAGAGAAGGTCTACTGCAAGATATACATAGCTGCTCGCCCAGCCAGAGGAGAGGTTCAACGTCAGAACCTTGGTTGTATCTTTCTCTGTTGATTATTCATTAATAAACGACTACTATTATGGTTCCAATCTCATTGTTCATCATGATAATGTTTGGTTTATTTCCTTTCTGACTGAAATATAGTTGTATTTTAGTGGATTTTATGCTTGTATTCGCTTCGTTCTTTGCATGTGCAGGTATCCATACACGGGGATCGCAAGGATTGTGACCTGCCGAAGCAAGGGAACGGGAGTATCAACTCTTCTTCGACATTAGCGTTGGACTCCAGGTTGGTTCTCGTAATCCACTTTCATTAAGCAACTAGGAACTTGCATAGTAGTGTGATTTGATTGTTGCTAGACCCATCTTGGGCTAGTGGGATCGCCTCTGTCCGCAGAGGGGATTTACCTCTCCAACAGGTAGCACCGCCTACTGTCATCTCTTTGATTACTGCAAAACAATGTAGTAAGCTCATTTCCAAGACTGGGAAATTTGTTTTCCTGATGATACGCCCTCAAGGAAAGAAGAAGACGATGGCCACGACCTCCAGACAGGGCCCCTCCGCACGAAAACTGTTGGGTTGTGTTATATTCTTTCCTCGTAGTTAATAGGGGGTTTGAAGGGCACCCGTAACCCCACTTTATGGGGTCCGGGGCAGCGCCCCGGAAAATTTTGGTTTTGGACCATATGTTAGGTTGGGCGGACCCACTATGGTTTTGTGCATGATTTTCACACATGTTTTTTGGACGCGATGGTTTTCGGTCCATGGTATTGGATGCTTCAGCATGTATAAATATGTATTGTAACATTGAAAGGAACATAATGAAAAATCAAGCTGGTAGTCCCGGTTTTGGGATCCAGGGAAAAATCTCTGTGCATATGTGTTTTATGGGTTATGCTCTCGCATTGTTTATTTTCTTTGTTTAAGAATTCGTATGCAGGTAATTTCTGTACAGGGTTAAAACCTACATTTGGTATCAGAGCTGTTTTGGCTTCAAGGGGACGCCTTTGTTGCTGAGGGGTTTCGCTCGGGCTTGTGGTAGACCCTGTTCAGTGGGAGATCTGCGAGATCGATTCTGGTGGTGAAAGAAGATGGCGAGCAGTGGAAAGATAGAGATTGAGAAGTTCAATGGTCAGAATTTTGAGTTGTGGAAACTCAAGATGGAGGATCTGTTGGTGGATAAAGATCAATGGATCGCGGTAGATCCAGGTACTAAACCATCGGGAGTGACCGATGAAGAATGGAAGAAGTTGGATCGGAAGGAAAAGAGCACAATACGATTGTGTGTCTCGGATTCAGTATTTTTGAATGTATCAGGAGAAGCTACGGCAAAGGCTTTGTGGGTCAAGTTAGGGACTTTGTACCAATCTAAGTCTCTGGTGAATAAACTGTTCCTACAGAAAAAGCTATATAACCTAAGGATGAAAGATGGAGACTCGGTGACAGAGCATCTGAATGCGTTTAACACTTTGGTAAGTCAGTTATTATCTGTTGATATTAAAATTTCAGATGAAGATAAGTGCATCAGTCTGTTGTGTTCTCTACCAGATTCGTGGGATAGTCTGGTTATTGCAATAGGTAGCAATGCAACTGCTTTGCAGTCTGATGAAATAGTCTCAGCCTTGCTGACGGAGGAGATGAGACGGAAAAATATGTACAACCATAATGGCGATGCCTTGTCTGTACAAGGAGGGTCCCAGAACAGAAACAAAAATAAGTCATCGAGTGGGAGATCTAAATCTAGAGGGAGATCTAAATCTGCAGGAAAACCTACAAAGGTGGTGTGCTGGAAATGCGGAAAGGAAGGGCACTTCAGAAGGGATTGTAAATCTAAAGCTCTTGATAAAGGGAAGGGATCTGATGATGCTCCTTCTGCAGAGGCGAAAACCACCTCAGATGAAGGTGGGGATGTGTACTTGGCTTCTTCAAGTACACATGTAGATCATGAGGCATGGTTGATTGACTCAGGTGCATCCTTTCACTTCACTCCCCATAGAGAGTGGTTCTGCAAGTATGAGAAATACGATGGTGGTGATGTCTTCTTAGGAGATGATGGGAAGGCTAGAATCATTGGTCGGGGAAAAGTAAAGTTGAAGTTGCAAGGTGGAAGGGTTAGAACACTTCCGGGTGTTCTACATATTCCTGCATTGGCCAGAAATCTGATTTCTGTAAGCAAGTTGGATGATGCAGGTGTAAAGACGGTGTTTGAGAAAGATACATGCAAGATGGTTCGAGGAGCACTGATATTAATGCAGGGAGTTTGGATTGGAACTCTGTACAAACTGCAAGGTAGCACTGTTGTTGATGGGTGCAATAGTTCTATGGTTCCTAAAAATGGAGTAGAGAAACTAGTGGTCTCTGGAGAGAAGACCATGTTATGGCATCAAAGGCTTGGACATATTGGAGAGAAGGGCCTTCGAATACTTCATGGTAAAGGTATGGTAGAAGGTATGAATAATAGCTCTCTGGATTTTGATTTCTGTGAAAATTGTGTATATGGGAAGCAGAATCGGGTGAGTTTCCCCTCTGGTGGTAAGAGGACGAAACAGATATTAGAGCTTTTGCACAGTGATGTGTTTGGACCTGTGAAGGTTCCATCACTGGGTAAGTCTATGTACTATGTATCATTCATAGATGACTTCTCAAGGAATACATGGATATATTTTCTTAAGAAGAAATCTGAAGTCTTTGACAGGTTTAAAGAATTTAAGGCTCTGGTGGAAAATCAGACAGAGATGAAGATAAAGGTGCTGAGGACAGATAATGGTGGAGAATTTTGCAGCAAGGAATTTGAAGAATTTTGTAAGAAGTGTGGTATAGCACGGCAGAAGACTACTCCATATATGTTACACTAAAAAATGGCACCATGACTATTTACAGTTGAAATGACTCTATCAACAGTCATACTACCCTCTTAGGCAAGTCTTATGCCTCTGCTCTCCATGTCAAACTCCAAAAAAGAGAGAAAGTCTTTCAAAATGTATTTATCTCTGGGGACGCAGGTTCTCTCAACCTTACCTGCGGGGACGCACCCAATGTTCACAAAAACTGCGTCTTTGGACGCTCTGTATGTAAAGGTGCAGGTGCGTCCCCCTGAAAAGGTTAAAATGCGCAAGTTTCATCTTTAAAAAGTCACTTGTGGTTATTTCTAGAGCATTCTAGAAGGTTGTTTGACGTGTATTGAGCGCCTCCAGATGGTTCATGCACTCCTACCAAAGAGGAACTTATCCCATCAATAGGGGAGCTATCCCATCCAAAGAGGGGATTATCCCATTGATGGTGGACCTGATTAACTTCCTCTTGAGCACTATAAATACAGGCATTGGGCCAGAAGGAGGGAGGTTGAAAGCTATACATTTCTAAGGGTAAATGCTGCAGGAATTAGGACTCCCATTTAGAAGCTTGTGAGGAGAGATTGCCATCTTTGCTTGTTCTATTTGGAAGTGGATGAGCTTTGTCAAAGTAGAGGAAGACTCTTGTGGACCCTGGAAGGAGCTTGCACAACACCAAGGCTCAGGTTGTAATGGTTCCTTTTGATTACCTTTAATGCAAATTGGTCCATTCTTCTCAATAACTTGTTGTTTATGGGTTATTTCATGTACTCCTTGGTCTATATGTTGAATATGCTTTGTTTTATGTTATAATCAGGTGCTATTTAATTGTTTAACTGTTGGTGATTGCAGGTTTTGGAGAAAAGGAGGAGCTCATCCAGATCAACAAAGCTTGGACTTCTACAACAGCGTTTGGACAAAGGTAAGAACGAAGCACTTGATTTCTCATATCATAATGCATGTTTAGAGAAGGATAGCTCTAGTTTGTTTTGTTTGTCATTAGAATGTCTTAGACTTCTAGGAAGGTCGGTTGTGTCCGCACTTTTGACTGATTCCGTGTGACAAATTGGCGACTCCACTGGGGAATCCATTGATGAGAAAAGTCTTTTCTTTTGTGTGAACTTTGCTTTGATAAAATTGGTTTATTTTTCTGGTTTTGGCTCTGTGATTTTGTCTTTGGGTGGGTTAGCTTAGGATTAGTTTTATTTTGGTTTTTCTTGAGTTTTTCAGTAGGACGCACCCTCTGAGTGCTGCACAGTGCGTCCCTGGACGCACTTTTTCTGTGTGCACAGAGCGAGCCCGCACCTGTGCTAACGGGTTGCCTACGTCCCCTGCTAAAATTCGAGAAAATTCCATTTTTTGCATTTTTTGCTCTTAGATTTTGTTTTTTCTTAGTTTTTTCTGCCCAGATTCATTAGTCCCTTGCCAAGAATCTTCACCTGAACTTGTTTCGATAGCATTGAGTGTTTTAGTGGATTTCATCGAAGTATAAGCCCTAGGGTTTGATTTTGAGTAGGTCTTGTAGTGACTTTGGCGGTAGGAGTTGTCAAGCCTTAGATCTCTCTGGTTTTGTCAGCATTCTAAGAAGTCAGACCTGTCATAAAGTCTACCTGTGAGAGCAAATTACCATTGAGTTGTCTCTTGGGCCAATTTCGAAGTGCTTGTTGTTTAAGTCTTGAATTCCATTTTGAAAAAAGATTTGAGTTTTGTTTTGACTAGTCTTTTGATTCTGCATTAGCTGGTCCTTGATTTGATTTTGATCAAGTAAAACAACCTAGAATCATCTTTGTGAGCTTTTGCCTTGTTAGGTTTGCTTAGAGTAATCTCTCTTTTGATTTGCTTGTGAGTCAAGTTTTCACAGTTTTTTTAGCTTTTGAGATTGTTTTTTGTTAAGATAGGTTTATATGCTTTATTAAAAAGAGAAAATACAAAAAACATCTCCTTTGAAAAGTTTTGTTTCAAGTAGCTTTGAAAGTTTTGAAAGAAAAAGAGTTTTTCGTGCAAGTAAAGAGTGGTCATGTTTGTGTGCTTGAAAAGAAAAAGAGAATTGTTTCTTTGATTGTCTTTTCTAAGGAAGTTGTTTTCTCTAAAATTTGCATTCTCTCAACTCTCTTAGTTAAGAATTTCATTGAAAAAGGAAAGTAGCGTAAATCATCTTAGGTGCATCTTTGTAGTGGTTGGAGTCGAGTCTACACACCATTGGTTTCACTTCCACTACCTTTTGTCTTTAAATAAAAACCATAAAAGTAACGCTTAAAGTAAAATCGACGTAGTAACTTTTATTTACTAGGGCTCTGAAACACCAATTTAGATCAGGCTAGTGTCTTGGAGTAGGTGAGTAATTAACTCTCCAAGACAACAAAACCAAACAAGTAGCTTATCTTGTGATAGAATAAATCCAATTGTCTCACTTGTACTCTGGGAAAGCTCCTCTTAAAGGAGAAGCACGAGCTCGTGTCCGAACCAGTGAGGGGATCAATCCCCCCTCGTTGGGAACGACGCCAGACACGCACGTATTACAAACGGTAAACCTCGGATTAACCATTGTCGAGGAGCCAGGGGTCACTGTCACACGGAATCTGTCAAGGGTGCGGACACGACTGACCTTCCTAGAAGTCTAAGACATTCTAATGACAAACAAGACAAAATGGAGTGATCTTTCTCTAAATACACCTTTTACAACATGAAAACTACAAGTGTTTAGGCTTACCTTATTCCAAAACGCTGTTGTTGAAGTCCGTTCTTGACGATCCGGATGAGCTCCTCCTTCAAGTCAATTCCTGCAACCACAAACAATCAAACAATTACCAAGCACTTGCATTTCATATAATAAAACATATATTCAACATGCAGACCAAGGAACACATGAAATAACTCATTAACACAAGCTATTGAGAAAAATAAACCAGTTTGTATTAATAACGAAACAAAGAAACTCTTACAACCTGGCCTTGGTGTTGTGCAAATTCCTCCCAGGGTCCATCAAGGGTTTTCCTCTACTTTGACAAAGCTCACCCTCTCCCAAGTAGAATCAAGTGAAGACAATCTCTCCTCACAAAGGCTCTAATGGAAGACCTAAATCCTGCAGCATTTACCCAAAGAAAATGTATAGCTCCAACCTCCTCTCCTTCTGGCTCAATGCCTTCATTTATAGTGCTGTAAAGAGGTTATTCAGGTCCACTATCAATGGGATCATCCCCCTCTATGGGTGGGATAGCTCCCTTATTGATGGGATAAGTTCCCCCTTAATAGAGATACATGAACCAACTGGAGGCGCATCCATTTCATCAAACCGACCTCTAGAATGTTCTAGAAGTAACCACAAGTAACTTTTTCAAGATAAAACTCGCGCATTTTGCCTTTTACAGAGGGACGCACCTGTCCCTTAACATACAGAGCGTCTATGGACGCGGATTTTGTGAACATGGTCAGCGTCCCCGCAGGTAAGGCTAGAGAGAACCTGCGACCCCAGAGATAAACATGATTTTTACAAGACTTTCTCTCTTCTTTGAGTTTGAGATGGATAACAGAGGCATGAGACTTGCCTAAGAGGGTAGCATGACTTGTTGATTGGAGCCATACTAACTGTAAGTAGTCAAGGTGACATTTTTTAGTGTAACAGATTGCCCCCTAAAGTGCGAAGCCTGGAATAGAATAGGGTTTTGTAATTCTAGGAAGGGTGAAGCGCTTTATCATTTCAAGGATTGCCTTGTGGATGGCCTGGTTGGAACCTGCAATTTTCAACACAAAATACATGGATAAGATTATATCATCACTGAGGTAGGCATTCCCATACTCAGATTCAAAACTTTAACTAATGGACTAACTACTCTGATACAGGAATGATCTTGCAGTACATCATTTTTATAGACTTTTGTAGACACAGTATGGACGCAGCCATCTGTTTATGATTAGTCTACATAGATAATGAATACAAAACTCCTCGCAGCCTGGATGGTAGAAACTAGATCCAGGGTCTTCACTTCTACTTCCCGAATTGGTACGATTCTAGCCATGTGATTAAATGATTCGATGTCGAACATGGTAGAAACCACTTGATTACCAGTCAATGATGTAAACTGTTAACAAGCGTGAGAGAAACCACCAGTAATGTCAATGGTTCTCAAAGTACCAAGCACAACCCGTGAAATGTGAATAGATGTTTTGATGTCGAACACTTCACGGAATCCTCTGATCGAAAGTCAATGATGTAAACTGACGTCAAAGGCGAGAAACCTGCCATTGATGCATGCAGACTTCAAGGTACTGTCGATTCCTAAGTCATCTTTCTAGATAATGTGTCGATGTCGATAGAAAGCGACCCGTTGCAGGCAAGCCTGCAACACGAAATCATTGTTCAAGTTGAAGAAATGTTGCTGTAAGGACTGACTCAGGGATGGTCAATGGATGACAAGTATTTTGCAGATGAAAGTTTTGCTTGCAGACCTCTTGAACACATAACGACACAACAGATGGTTTGGTGACGAATAACTCAAAGTTGATCCCTGAACCCGGTTAAAGATTTTCAAAGTGATTTAGTCAACTGTGAGGTAAAAGATTTCCCAACCCAGGTGAATGAAAAGTGTCGTGTTCAAGAGCGGTAATAAAGTTTCTTCTGAGGCAAAAGGTGACAAATAGGTTCATTCTTCTCTTTTTTCCCCCACCATTTCTGGCAAGTACCTCTTTATTTTTAACAAGCTTGAGGAGGATAACATATGCTTGATTATAAGCTCATCCTTCGGACGAGTCCAACCTAGTTTAAATGCGAACCCTAGGAAGGAGTGGTTCGTTCCTGTTTGTAATTGAACAGGTCCTTTACTGTAAAAGTTTAACGAGCCCAGTATAGGAGAAACTCGGCGTTTTTCAATTTTAGAGAGTCTGAAAAAACTTAAGGAAACTCCACGTTGAACTTTTTCGTATATTTGTGTCCCTCAAGCCCGAAAAAGTATAAAATAATACCTGGGGGAACCGCTTGATCTTGCGACCAAGGAGTACTTTCATAATAGTATCGTTGACCTGAAAAGTAAAAAGCGATCAAAGACACGTCGTTTTATTTCCTTATCGAGTTTGAAACGACAAAAACCCGGCAATCTTTTCCTGATTTTACGGTCAGAAAAGAGCTAAAAGGGGACCGTCTTTTAATTCCGTTTTAACGAGTGAAAAAGAAACACTCGGCGATCTTTTCATGTTTTAGGAGTCAGAAAAGGGCTTAAAAGATGACTCTGAAATTTTGTTTGTGAAAAATTACAATTTCCCTTGAAATCCCTTCGTCCTGCACAAAAGCGACACATTACTCATACCTGTTTAAAATAGGCAAAAATACATTTGAAAACATCTTTTCATGGTAAAAAATGAACTAATTCATCCAAAAAACCTATAAAAAGACCTTTTACCATGTCATTTTTACCGTTTCACTGTTGAGGTTGAAAAAGGAGCTTTTGACAAGAAACTTCCCGTGGTTGCTGCGGAAAATCTGACCGTCGGAATCGAACGCCGCTTCACCGAGGTATTTTACACATCCCACTCTTCATTTTTATCCGTTTAGTTTTTTGTTTTTGGTCTCTGTTTCATTTTTTGGGGGGGTTTTGGGTTCAAAATGCGCCCCTCGGCGGACGCAGGTGCCCTTCGGGTGAGCCGCGTCCCCCGACTTTTTCTCACACGGGAAAAAGGTCTGGGGACGCAGTCCGCCTTCAGGCGAGCTGCGTCCGGACGCCCTGTGCTAAAAAGCCGGGGTGCGTCTTCCGCAAAGGGCGCATTTCAAAACCCTAACTCTCTCAAAAAACCACCAAATTTTCTCAAATTAATTTCTAATTGACTCTTTTGATGTGCAGGGCCCAAAACATGTTAGACTGGAGAGAGAGAGAGCATGTAGAAGACGATGAAGCTGCGATTAACCACCAACCCTCTCTGGATGCCTTAAGAACATGTGGATTGTACAAATATTGGACCATACCGGGCATGAGGGGCCAGGTAAGATTTTTGGAATGGCTAGTTGAGCGATGGAACGTTCAAGATCAATGCTTTTACATTGGAGGGCACCAGCTCGAGATAGAGCCCTCGGATGTATACTTTCTCACTGGCTTGCCAAACAGAGGTGAGCAACTCAACCTTGCGGGGACCAGGCCGGGTGGCCAATCCCTTGATGATCTCCGCGAGGAGTGGTGCAGACCAGGGACTCGCCATAAAAAGGGCGTGGAGATAAAGCACATCGCTCTGGCGGAACTTAGAGTTATTGCATTTACGGTCACTAGGATTTGTGGCGCGGCCGCCTTGCACATTGCTTCCGGATCCCAAATGCGGATGGCAGTTGACTGTTACCAAGGCACCATCTTCAACTGGTGCGAAGCTGTGTCGGCTCATATGAAGAGCCAACTAACCAAGGCAAAGAACGGACGACTAAAGACTTTTGGATATGGGCCTCTAGTCGTGAGCTTTGCCTTGGAGAGAGTTCCTATGCTGATCCCTCAGCAACTCACTGTTGATGACTTGGGTCCTCGGGAGCCAAAGCTTGTTCGATGGGTTGCGGTGATGGCCCGGCATCCTGACGAGGGTGCTGCAGTGGTTCGATTCTCTGACAGTTACTTCGACTGGCTAGAGGGCCAGCTTTTTGTGATACAAGACTTTCCATATGCCGGAATGGATTTCAGAGGTGATCCGGACATGGTTCTTCCACAGGGAGAACAATGGGATGACAGAGGTACTTTCATTTTCACAAGTTTTCTAATTATGTATTTTTTATTTTTCATATATATCGTCTCAAAGTAACAGTAAAATTTTAAAAATGCAGATGTTGGACCACAGCGTCCAGCCAATCTCCGGCCTTACGACAGACGACATCCAGCTGCACCGGCACCGGCCTTACAGGATGCGACAGCAGAAGTACTAGCCGATTTGGAGCATGATCTAGAGCGTCTCACGGCAGATATACCTGAGACTACTATGGATGACATTCCAATGAGGCTTCAGCGCTTCGTGGTTGCAGTCCCTGGACCGTTTAGGAGATTTCTGCGCAAGATAGCCCGCGCAGTGGTGTCGTACAGAGAGCACCACCAGTGATTGACTAGTCACTTTTGTAGTCACATGTGACATTTTTGACTTTTTGCACTATCATTTTGCCGATCATAAGGTGTGTTAAACCTATGATCGAAGACGATGTATATATTTTTGGACACACTTCTATCTATATCTATATATCACTATTATCGGCTTATCTTGTTTAACATGTATGATGAAATGTCTTTAAATTTACTTGCATGATTATTATAAATGTCTGTCCAACACTTGAGAAGCAATTGCATCTGCTAATGTATTCAAAGACCTTGGAATATGTTGATATTCAATGTAATCAAATTCACGTTCCAAGAGACGCACTCTCAAAAACAACCTTAATAACACAGGATTTCTAATGGCATAAACTCTATTAAGCTGTAATACAACAAGTTCAGAATCTAACCTCACTATCAAACGTCGAATTCCAAATGAAATAGATTCGGATAATAATTCAACCACTGCACTGTATTCTGCAATGTTATTCGTTGTTTGACCGAGGCTTACCCCATGCATAGAAACTAACTCGTCAGAGGGCGAATAGATAACCCAAGCTGCGGAAGAGATATTCCGTGTACTACGACAAGCACCATCAGCAAATCCAATGTATGTTTGGAGAGGCGTCGACATCTACAATATCAAGAGTAAAACCAAGATGAGCCAAAATAATGACGAAAAACCACACTTGCTAAGCTAAGCACACTGACTAAACTAACACACTTGCTAGCTAGAAAGGAAATCTAACCTATCTAAAAATTTCTCCATCCACCATTTTAAGCATAATACCTCTTTAGGTAAAGTCCATTTCTGGGTTTGCCCAAAGAGTCCCCATCAAAATCAACTAACTCATAAGCCCCTTTTGCTAGCTTTCGCTTTACAATGTAGGGCCCATGCCACATGGGAACGAATTTTCCAGCACCTAGCTTATCGTTGCTTGATCATATAATAGTACTAGGTCTCCTTCCGAAAAACTTCGAGGGGTTACATTTTTATCGTACTGAGCTTTCATTCGTTTCGCGTGAGTCTCGATAGCTAAAGTAGCGTCACGTCGAGTCTCATCTAATTTAGCTAAGTATAACAACCGTTTCTCCTCTTCGGAAGTAGCTGGAAGTAATTCGACAGCCATTTGAAGTGATGGGATTTCGCACTCAATAGGTAACACAGCTTCTAAGCCATAAACTAGCTGAAAAGGGGTGAAACCTGTTGAATTTTTCACTGAAGTTCGATATGCCCATAGTGCCGAAAATAACATGTTATGCCAATTCGTTCGATGGATACCAATGATCCGTCGAATCATGACGACTAGAACTTTGTTGATTGACTCAACCAAACCGTTGGCTTGCGGATAATAAGGTGTAGAGCTATCGTGGCGCAAACCAAGCTGGCTTGTAAGTTCAGTCATCATGACATTTCGAAAATGGCTTCCATGGTCCGTAATGATTGCTTGTGGGACACCAAACCTAGTTATGATATGATTGAATACGAAAAGTGCAGCTGTCTTGCCGCTTGCGTCGAATGTAGGCATCGCCTCGGCCCACTTAGTAAAATAATCAACCGCAAGGATGATATACGCATGCCCCCCGGCCGAGTGAGGGTTACAAGTAATAAAGTCAATGCCCCATTTGGCGAATGGACCAGCGGCAATTATAGGGTGGAGAGGAGCAGGTGGAGCGCGCATCTTGCGATCAAACACTTGACAGTTGTGGCATTTTCTGACGGCAAGGATACAATCTTTAAACATAGACGGCCAGAAATAGCCAGCGCGCAACACCTTCTGAGCTGTGGCATACCCAGACATATGACCGCCACATGCTCCAGAGTGACAATCATTCAAAACTCTCTCAGCCTCATCGTGAGTTAAACAACGTCGAAAAACTAAGTCTGCCCCCAGGCGATAAAGTGTATCTCCAATAATTCTGTATTGCTGGGATTGAAACCGAATTTTTCGACGGTTTTCCTTGGAAGTTTCAGGCCGAAAGGTTTGGGTTTGGAGATAGATGATTATATCCCCATACCACGGATCTACAGTGCTAATAAGAAACAAAGATTCGTCCGCAATGGACTCCTCTGCCACAGTCTCTGTGTCAGCACTCGGGAAATCACACATCAATTCCGCGAAGACTAAAGATTTCTTAGACTTGGACTTCTCAAACTCCAAGTCGAACTCTTGCAGGATGACGATCCATTTAGAGTACTTGCCCCCTAGCAGTTGTTTTGTCAAGATATAAATCATAGGGTTGCAATCCGAAATAACAGTAGTTTTGCGGAGAAGAATGTAGTGACGAAAACGCTGGACAGCTTGAACGGCTGCCAGGGCCAATTTCTCCACATGCGAATATTTTAACTCAGTTGGATTTAAGGTTCTGCTAAGGTAATATATCACATGCTCTGCCTTGAATTCATCTTCTTGAACTAACACCATTCCAATGGTGGAATGCGAAGCTGCGAGGTATAAGAAGTAGTCCTGGTTGTAGTTGGGAGGATGCAATAACGGTGCATGGGTCAACGCGTGTTTCAGTGCATCAAAAGATTGTTGAGCAATCTCGTCCCAAAAGAATTGTACGTTCTGTTTCAACAACCGTGTAAAACCTTTAGTGACCTCGGCGTAGTTAGGGATGAATCGGCGTAAAAAGTTTGCTTTCCCTTGCAACTTTGGAGTTGGCGCAAACTCGAAGGAGGAGGCAATTGGATGATAGCCTCGACTTTCGAGGGATCGACGCGAATGCCGGTTTTGGAAACAACAAATCCCAGCAATCGACCTGTTTCTATACAGAAAACACACTTGTGGGGATTCAACCGAATTCGATAATGCCTACACCTCATAAAGATTGCTCGTAAATGGACAAGGTGATCAGCTCGGTGTAAAGAATGAGCAGGCAAATCATCGAGATAGGGTTGCACAATGTGCTTGATGTCATGAAATGCATAAGACATGGCCCGTTGAAAAGTAGCACCGGCATTCTTAAGGCCAAAAGGTAATTTGCAATAAGCAAATGTCCCCCATGGACAAATGAATGCCGTTTTTGGTTGATCGGCAGGTAGAATATTGATTTGATTATACCCTGAGAAACCATCCATGAAGGAAAACATCTCACTTCCGGCACAATCATCAATAATTTGATCGATATAAGGCGTAGGATAGTTGTCTTTTGGACAAGCTCGATTGATATCCCTATAATCGATACAGATTCTTATTGTTCCTTGTTTTTTATTGACGGGAACAATATTCGATACCCAATCCGTTAACGGGATCGGATAAATGAAACCTGCTTTCAACAGCTTTTCGACTTCGGCTTTGATTGCAGCTGCTTTTCGAGGGTGAATCTGACGCAACCGTTGCCGAATGGGTTTAGCATCCGGGTAGGTTTTGATTTCATGAACAACAATGGCAGGATCGATTCCTGGCATTTCTTCGTAGGACCAGGCAAACACGTCGCGGAATTCTTGGAATAGGGCCTTGTAAGTTTCAATTTCTTCGTCAGTACATGCGGCACCTATATGAATGTTCTCCTTGATTCCGGGCTTCACTGAAATATCAATGGGAATAGTACGAGAAATATTCCCTAAATTCAGCTCTGAATCAGAATGTTTCGTTGGATCCTGAGCGTCTTTGACATATTCAGCGGTAAAGATAGATGAAAAATCATTTTCAAAGCATCATCCTTAGGTAAAAACGAAGATCTGTGATGGAGATCGTCCCATGGTAGATCATCTACACTTAGGATTTCGCGAAGTTGTTCGTCAGATGACACTTCTTCGGGAAACGTTATCCGTTCTAAGGGTGAGGTGAAAAGTGACTCTTCACTGACCACATTCATTTGGTCGGTTGAATGAAAGTCGGTAAAAGACATAAGAGCTTCATAAGCAATCTCATACGGACTCAACGGCATAACATCACCGAGTGAGTCTAGCTCAGAGTCAGAGGGAACATACCAAGGATCATCATAAATAATGTTTTCTGACGTGATCATATGAATTGTTGCGAACGAAGGGTCTGCATTGAGTGGAGGGAGAGGAAAAGTTCCCAGTAAACCGGAATCCTTAACTAAACCTACACCAATGTCCCTATAAGGGATTGTCGTTTTACCAACATGCTGGATAGTTTCTAAAGAGGTTGGGTCGGATGAAAAGTATGTCAGCTGATCAATAGTCACGATCTTACCGTTATGTGGAAACTTAATGACTCTGAAGACCGATGAAACGACCGCTGTCATAGCATATGACCAACTTCGACCCAAAAGAAGGTTGTAGTCTAGAGGGGCATCAACCACTTCCACATCCAGACTAACGGTTTTACCTTCGACCCCTATAGGCAATTCTTGTAGAATACCAAACGGACGGAACCCACGGCCATCAAAGGCCTTAAGGATGGTGGGGGATTGGTTCAACGAAGGAGAACCAAGCGATCTCCAACATTGAATCGACATAATACACGTAGAAGCTCCCTCATCAATCACAGTCCGATGAATAGGCCTGTTTTTGACTATCACTGGAATTTGGAAAGCCATTTGATGGGGGAGACGCGGTGTACTACTTTCTAGATCAAAGATCATTAGGTTCGGGTCCTGAACATCGACAGCTCCAATAGCCGACAAAAGCAATTTTCGTTGCGCTGGACATGATTGCAGCACTTCGAGTGCCGACATTGCTGAAGGTGAAACAGCTAAGTCTTCAACAATGTTGTAATTCTGGGCTGCTCTCGCATGTGGATTGAAAGCAGACCTTCGAAGTACACCCTTGGCGGGCGGCTTAATCACTAAGTCTGGGTTAGGTTTTTCGATCTGTAGTGGATCGGAACCAGGAGCTGAGGTTGATGGGTTAGAGTTAGAAGATTCTGCTTCTTTACCATCAACAGGAGCCTTACTACCATAATCTTGCGATCGAGTCGCAATCCTGACATGAGACATCATCAAAATGGGTTCTTCACTGGCATTCGAAGAAGAACCTATCATCTTATTTTCCTGCTCGGGGAATGGATTCTTTAACACAGCAGGAGTCGGAGAACCTTTAACTATTTTCACTACCTCGGCCCGATGAGGGCAGTCTCTCGTAAAATGATCTTCTTCACAAATGAGACAAGGATAACGAGGTTTGCGCTTTTCGTCATTGGTTTCCGACTTTTCCGTTTTCTCCTTTGGAGCCTTGTCTGCTTTAGCCTTCTTCTTTCCTTTCTTCTTTCCACCGTTTTTGGATTTGGCCGTAGATGACTCTACAGCGTGAATGTCGGCGGTAAGTTCAGGAGGAGAAGACTCTCCTGTCGGAGAATCAGGCAAAGTGATAATTGGAGTATTGGAGGTCTTGGAAGACTTCTTCTTACTCTTCGTAGTCACGATACCGATCATACCATCAGCGGCATGAGATCCCGAAGGAGCAGCAGCGATTTGGTTTGACTTTGGAAGATCCGGAATTTTCTCGTGTAACGTACCCGACTGAGTGTAAACTAAGTCAAGGTATTGTGCCTGAGCAATGACTTGCTCCTCAGTAACTACGCCGGCCTTAGCTACATCTTCAGTAATTCTTGGTAATAATGATTTTACAAACCATTCAGCTAAAATTTGGTCCGGGATAAAAACTTTCACTAATCTCCTTCGACGTCTCCACTCATGGATGTGATCAGAAATGTACGTGGATGTCGATTGTTTTAGCGAAGTTAATAATTCCGTACCATTATCGTATCTGACTGGTAACTGAAAATGAGTTAAGAATGAAGTAGCTAACTGGCTAAAGTTGTAAAAAGAAGCCCGTGGCAACTCAATGTACCACTTGGCTGCGAGACCAATGAGTGTACGCTGGAAAAGACGTAAGCGGATAGAATCATCTGAGATGGAATTTGATGCACACCAGAGGTGGTAAGTCATCACGTGATTAGACGGATCCTCTCCAGACTTACCTTCGAACTTGGGTATATCGCTGGGCAACTTATTTGGCATTGGCGGCCAGAACGGAAGATATTGAATTGGATCGTTCGTTAGGCGCGTCAAGTCGGGTAAATCTAAAGTCGCAATAAATGGTAACTGCCGGTTAGGATCTCTGAAACTCTGAGTCACAATACCAGCCCCAGGAGGAGGATATCCAGGATAACTAGGAACAGGATTCGCATTGGGGATATTATATCCTCCTGGAAAACCAGGATTAACCGGACCGTACTGGGGTTGTTGAGGTGGTTGATAATTGTACCCAGGATACGGTTGATACTGGTAAACCGGTTGTTGGGCAGCTTGCCCAGGTTGATACTGTCCCTGGTACGGAGGTTGAACAAATTGAGGTTGAGTAGTAACAACCGTACTTGTACCAGGTTGACCTGCAGGCATCTGGACTGTGGTTTGAACCGTGGGTCCAGACAACGGTACAGATGTCTGAGGAACGGTTACAGGGACAGTAGAAACCGGAGCTGCCGATACTCCAGATGTAAGCATGGTAGATGAAGCGGTAGTTGCTGCAGCCGTGTGAGGTGGAGTACTCGGTGCAATTGGCGGCTGAGTAACTACAGAAGTTACAGGGGTCTGAACACTTGACTGGACAGTTGCGGTTGCTGGGGTGGACCAGGAACTGCAGGTTGTCCTGCTTGAGGTACCGACTGTATACTTGGTTGCGACATCTGTTGACCCTGTGACGGATCCCATGTTAACATTCCAGGGTATTGACTCGTAACAGGTTGAGGATACTGAGATCCATAGCCGTATTGAGGATAGGGTTGATAACTGTAAGGTGTAGTCCCATATGATTGCCCTTGAGGTGGTTGATAACCTTGACCAGGGTATTGACCCGTAGGTTGATAACCTTGAGGTAAATACGAATACTGGGGTTGACCTTGACCTTGAGGTTGGTATCCTTGAGGTTGATACCCTTGGGGTTGATACCCTTGGGGTTGCCATCCTTGAGGTTGCCATCCTTGAGGTTGATACTGATACTGAGGTTGACTTTGGGGTACATATTGAGGCTGGGGTTGATACCCTTGGGGTTGATACCCTTGAGGTTGCCCCCCAGTCACAAATGAAGTACCTTGAGGTTGCCCCCCAGGCATTAACGAAGGTTGCCCCCCAGGCGGTAATTGGCCACCTTGAGGTTGGTTAATGGGAGTTGAACCTGACATCATATAAACTTCACCTATACTCAATGGTACATTACCACTGTTTCCAACTAATAACCCATGATCAACAGGTTGAGGAGATGCTCCCGCAAAGGTACCAGAAAGTGATTGATACCCAGTAGGAACAGAAGGACCGCCATGTAAAAATGATTCAGGACTTTGTGAAAACACAGACGACTGACCAGACATATTTACAGGAGAATGAATTCCTCTAGGTGGAACCGGAGTACGAGGTGTAGAAAAACCTACTGAGTTGTCTAAAAAATTGGTTAATGCAAGGTACCAAGATTCACTTCTAGGAGGACTGTAAAAGATGGATTCACGCTCCCTTAGATCAAGGGTAATTAGATCTTCAGAATCAGAAACGCCTATTTCTTCCTCTGGAACAAGTTCTTCTATAGCAATTAATCCAACAGGAAGATTTTCGGTGATAATTCTTTCTATTCTTGGTGAATCAGGAACACTAGGAGTTGGAGTAACAGGTTCTGAAATTTCAGGTTCTTCGCCTGTTTCACTGGCAGATGAAAAACTACCAGCAAGCTCGGAAACTGTAACAGCTTCGGGATTGTAACCTGTTTCTAATCTTTGGTAATCTGGATGGACTACCAAAGAAGATTCTCCTTCTTCAGGTGAACCTACTCTACTGCCACTAGGAGGAGTTACAAGGACCTTTAACCCTTCTAAATGACCCGGAATGTTTCAGGAGATTCACCCCGCGATTTACGGAGTTTTCTTAACAAATCTATCCCGGTAACAATCTCAGGAGACTTGCCCCGAAGTCTACGGGACTGTCTCGGTAATTCCGCCACAATTAAAGATTTTAACTACAACACACGAAATCAAAGTAAAAAATTTCAAATCAAACCACCTAAAGTCTTCTAAAGAACCAATCAAATTTGAAGCACACGCCTAAATAATCTAGAGCGTCAAACCACACACAAACAGTAGTCTTCCGGACCAAAAGCGCTAGTTGGTGATTAGGCCCAACCTCGCAGGATTCAGTACAGAAATAGTGGGTGGAACAGTTACCCCGGCAACCTGCTTAATGAATAGACTGGACCAAGTTCCTCCACTTTAACCGTCTCGAAGTGAAGCGAACCCCCCAGAAAATCCAAGTGAGTATAACCGACGTCTGCTCCAGGTACAGTGGGACCTTCCCTCCACCGTCACCTTGGGTAGAATCCTAGATATTATGGCCACTAAGGTTACCAATCACAACAATTACACCTGGGGGAACAGTCTAAACTCCGACAGCACGCAAGGGCAGAGTAGCAAGCTCCAATCCCCTTACCGGCTCCTTGACAACAATCCAAGGTTTACCGATAAGTGACCCCTGGCTCCTCGACAATGGTTAATCCGAGGTTTACCGTTTGTAATACGTACTGCCTGGCGTCGTTCCCAACGAGGGAGGAATGATCCCCTCACTGGTTCGGACACGAGCTCGTGTTTCTCCTTTAAGAGGAGCTTTCCCAGAATGTAACTGAAACAATTGGATTTGTTCTACTCAAGATAGACTATCTGTTTGGTTTTGTAGTCTTGGAGAGTTAAGTACTCACCTACTCCAAGACCCTAGCCTAAGCTATGTTGGTGCTTCAGAGCCCTAGAAAAATAAAGATTACTAGATTGATTTTAATTTAAGCGTTACTTTTAAGGTTGTTTCTTAAGTCAAAAGGTGATGGAAGTGAAACTAGTGGTGTGTTGACTCGACTCGAAACCACTACAAAATGCACCTAAAATGATTTATCCACTACTTTACTTTTTCGATGAATTGCTTAACTAAAAAGTTGAGAGAATGCAATCCTTATAAAAGCAACTTCTTAATTGAAGACAATCAAAGAAACAATTCGTTTTTCTTTTCCAAGCATAAAAACATAACTTCTCTTTACATGCACGAAAAAACTCTTTTCTTCTTTTGAAAACAAAAAGCTACTTGAAACAAGACTTTTAAGAAGATGTTTTTGTATTTTTCTTTTAATAAAGCAAATAAATCTAATATAACCAAAAATCAATCTTAACAACTCTTAAAATCTATGAAAATGCACTCATAAGCAAACTAAAGGCAAATTTACTCTAAGCAATCTTAACGAGGCCAAAACTAACAATGATTATTTCTAAGGTGTTTTACTTGATCACAATCAAATCAAGGACTAGCTTATTGCAGAACCAAAAACTAGTCAAAACAAAATTCTAATCTTTTTGTCCTTTTTGAAAATGGAAATCAATACTTTAAAAACAAGCAATTCGAAATTTGACCCAAAACAACTCAAATGACAAGTTGCTCAAACAAGGAGACTTTACGGCAGGCTCAACTTCTAAGAAGGTTGACTAACCAGAGATATCTAAGGCTGGACAACTTTCTAAGCTCAAAGTCACTACAAAGCCTTTCCAAAAATCAAACCCTAGGTCTAAACTTCGTTGAAAACCACTAAAACACTCAAAGCTCACAAAACGAGTTCAGGTGAGAATTCTTGACAGGGTACTAAAGGATCTGGGCAGAAAACACTAAGAAAAAACAAAATCTAAAAGTAATTTAAGGCAAAAATGGAATTTTCTTAACTTTTACAGGAAGACGCAGGCCAGCCGTTGTCACAGGTGCGGCCCCGCACTGTGCAGTCGACAACAGCGCGTCCAAGGACGCACTGTGCAGCACACAGAGACTGCGTCTTTCTGGAAAAAGGAAGAAAAACTAAAGCCAACTAAATCTACAGCTAAGCCACCCAAATACTAATTCTCACAGTCAAAAACCAGAAAATAAAAATGATTTTCTCAAAGCAAAGTTCATATAAAGGAAAAGACTCTCTCATTAATGGATTCCCCAGCGGAGTCGCCAATTTGTCACACGGAATCTGTCAAGGGTGCGGACACGACTGACCTTCCTAGAAGTCTAAGACATTCTAATGACAAACAAGACAAAATGGAGTGATCTTTCTCTAAATACACCTTTTACAACATGAAAACTACAAGTGTTTAGGCTTACCTTATTCCAAAACGCTGTTGTTGAAGTCCGTTCTTGACGATCCGGATGAGCTCCTCCTTCAAGTCAATTCCTGCAACCACAAACAATCAAACAATTACCAAGCACTTGCATTTCATATAATAAAACATATATTCAACATGCAGACCAAGGAACACATGAAATAACTCATTAACACAAGCTATTGAGAAAAATAAACCAGTTTGTATTAATAACGAAACAAAGAAACTCTTACAACCTGGCCTTGGTGTTGTGCAAGTTCCTCCCAGGGTCCATCAAGGGTTTTCCTCTACTTTGACAAAGCTCACCCTCTCCCAAGTAGAATCAAGTGAAGACAATCTCTCCTCACAAAGGCTCTAATGGAAGACCTAAATCCTGCAGCATTTACCCAAAGAAAATGTATAGCTCCAACCTCCTCTCCTTCTGGCTCAATGCCTTATTTATAGTGCTGTAAAGAGGTTATTCAGGTCCACTATCAATGGGATCATCCCCCTCTATGGGTGGGATAGCTCCCTTATTGATGGGATAAGTTCCCCCTTAATAGAGATACATGAACCAACTGGAGGCGCATCCATTTCATCAAACCGACCTCTAGAATGTTCTAGAAGTAACCACAAGTAACTTTTTCAAGATAAAACTCGCGCATTTTGCCTTTTACAGAGGGACGCACCTGTCCCTTAACATACAGAGCGTCCATGGACGCAGATTTTGTGAACATGGTCAGCGTCCCCGCAGGTAAGGCTAGAGAGAACCTGCGACCCCAGAGATAAACATGATTTTTACAAGACTTTCTCTCTTCTTTGAGTTTGAGATGGATAACAGAGGCATGAGACTTGCCTAAGAGGGTAGCATGACTTGTTGATTGGAGCCATACTAACTGTAAGTAGTCAAGGTGACATTTTTTAGTGTAACAGTCACTTGTCGGTAAACCTTGGATTATTGTCAAGGAGCCGGCAAGGGGATTGAGCTTGCTACTTTGCCCTTGCGTGCTGTCGGAGTTTAGACTGTTCCCCCAGGTGCATTTGTTGCGGTTGGTAACCTTAGTGGCCATTATCTTTAGGATTCTACCGAGGTGATGGTGGAGGGAAGATCCCACTGTACCTGGAGCAGACGTCGACTAGACTCACTTGGATTTTCTGGGGGGTTCACTTCACTCGAGACGGTTAAAGTGGAGGAACTTGGTCCAGTCTATTCATTAAGCAGGTTGCCGGGGTAACTGTTCCACCCGCCACTTCTGTACTGAATCCAGCGAGGTTGGGCTTCATCACCAACTAGCACTTTTGGTCCGGAAGGCTACTGTTTGTGTTTGGTTTGACGCCCTAGATTCTTTAGGCGTGTGATTCAAATTTGTTTGGTTCTTTAGAGACTTTAGGTGGTTTGATTTGAAATTTTATTTTGTTTTCGTGTGTAGTAGTTAAAAGTTTTTAGCTATGGCGGAATTACCGAGACAGTCCCGTAGACTTCGGGGCCAGTCTCCTGAAGTTGTTTCTATGGCCGAATTGTTGAGAAGATCCCGTAGACTTAGGGGTGAACCTCCTCGAGACGACCCCAGTCATCTAGAAGGTTTAAAGGTCCTTGTAGCTCCTCCTAGTGGCAGTAGAGTAGGTTCACCTGAAGAAGGGGAATCTTCCTTGGTGGTCCATCCAGATTACCAAAGTTTAGAGACAGGTTATAATCCCGAAGCTATTACAGTTTCTGAGCTTGTTAGTAGTTTTTCGTCTGCTAGTGATACAGGCGAAGAACCAGAAATATCCGAACCTGTTACTCCGACTTCTAGTGTTCCTGATTCACCGAGAATAGAAAGAATTATCACCGAAAATCTTCTTGTTGGTTTGATTGCTATTGAAGAACTTGTTCCAGAGGAAGAAATAGGCGTCTCTGATCCTGAAGATCAAATTACCCTTGATCTAAGGGAGTGTGAATCTATCTTTTACAGTCCTCCTAGAAGTACTACTTGGTACCTTTCGTTAACCAATTATTTAGACAACTTTGGACTAGGTTTTTCCACACCTCGTACTCCTTTTCCACCTGGAGGTATTCATACTCCTGTAAATATGTCTAGTCAATCGTTCGTGTTTACACAAAGTCCTGAATCTTTTTTACATGGCGGTCCTTCTGTTCCTACTGGGTATCAATCTCTTTCTGGTACCTTTGCGGGAGCATCTCCTCAGCCCGTTGATCATGGGTTATTAGTTGGAAATAGTGGTAATGTACCATTGGGTGTAGGAGACATTTACATGATGTCAGGTTCAGTTCCCGTTTCCCAACCTCAAGGTGGCCAATTACCGCCTGGGGGGCAACCTCTGTTAATGCCTGGGGGGCAACCTCAAGGTACTTCATTTGTGTCTGGGGGGCAACCTCAAGGTTAGTACGCTCCTATGGGGCAATACATACCTCAAGGTCAACCCCAGCCTCAATATGTACCCCAAGGTCAACCTTAGTATCAATATCAACCTCAAGGATGGCAACCTCAAGGATGGCAACCCCAAGGGTATCAACCTCAAGGATACCAACCTCAAGGTCAAGGTCAACCCCAGTATCTGTATTTACCTCAAGGTTATCAACCTCAAGGTCAATACTCAAGTCAAGGTTATCAACCACCTCAAGGTCAATCATATGGTCAAGGTATGGGAACTACACCTTACAATTATCAATCCTATCCTCAATCCGGCTGGATCTCAGTATCCTCAACCTGTTATGGGTCAATACCCTGGAATGTTAGTGTGGGATCCATCACAGGGTCAACAGGTGTTGCAGCCAAGTATACAGTCGGTACCTCAAGCTGGACAACCTGTAGTTTCTGGTCCACCCCAGCAACCGCAACCTGTCCAGTCAAGTGTTCAAACCTCTGTAACTTCGGTAGTTACTCAGCCGCCAATTAAACCTAGTACTCCATCTCAAACGGCTACTGCAACTACCGCCACATCTACCATACTTACTTCTGGAGTATCGACGGCTCCGGTTTCTACTGTCTCTGTAACCACTCCTCAGACATCTGTACCGTTGTCCGGATCTACGATTCAAACCACGGTCCAGATGCCTGTAGGCCAGCCTGGTATAAGTACGGTTGTCACTACTCAACCTCAATTTGTTCAACCTCCGTACCAGGGACAGTACCAACCTGGGCAAGCTATCCAACAACCGGTTTACCAATATCAACCATATCCTGGGTACACTTATCAACAACCTCAGCAACCCCAGTACGGTCCGGTTAATCCTGGTTTTCCAGGAGGATATAATATCCCAAATGCGACTCCTGTTCCTAGTTATCCTGGATATCCTCCTCCTGGGGCCGGTATTGTGACCCAGAGTTTTAGAGATCCTAACCGGCAGTTACCATTTATCGCAACTTTGGATTTACCAGACTTGACGGGCCTAACGAATGATCCAATTCAATATCTTCCGTTCTGGCCGTCAATGCCAAATAAGTTGCCCAGCGATATACCCAAGTTCGAAGGTAAGTCTGGAGAGGATCCGTCCAATCACGTGATGACTTACCACCTCTAGTGTGCTTCAAATTCTATCTTGGATGATTCGATCCGCTTACGTCTTTTCCAGCGTACACTCATTGGTCTCGCGGCCAAGTGGTACATTGAGTTACCACGGGCCTCTTTTTACAATTTTAGCCAGTTAGCTACCTCGTTCTTAACTCACTTTCAGTTACCGGTCAGATACGATAATGGTACGGAGTTATTAACTTCACTAAAACAATCAACCTCCACGTATATTTCCGATCACATTCATGAGTGGAGACGTCGGAGAAGGCTAGTGAAAGTTTTTATCCCGGACCAAATCTTAGCTGAATGGTTTGTTAAATCATTATTACCAAGGATTACTAAAGATGTAGCTAAGGCCGGAGTAGTTACTGAGGAGCAAGTCATTGCTTAGGCGCAATACCTTGACTTAGTTTACACTCAGTCGGGTACATTACACGAGAAGATTCCAGATCTTCCAAAGTCGAATCAAATCGCTGCTGCTCCTTCGGGATCTCATGCCGCTGATGGTATGATTGGTATCGTGAATACAAAGAGCAAGAAGAAGTCTTCCAAGGCTTCAACTACTCCTATTATCACTTTGCCCGATTCCCCGACAAGAGAGTCTTCTCCTGAACTTACCGCCGATATTCACGCTGTAGAGTCATCTACGGCCAAATCAAAAAATGGCGGAAAGAAGAAAGGAAAGAAGAAGGCTAAAGCAGACAAGGCTCCGAAGGAGAAAACAGAAAAGTCGGAAACCAATGACGAAAAGCGCAAACCTCGATATCCTTGTCTTATTTGTGAAGAGGATAATTTTACGAGAGATTGCCCTCATCGGGCCGAGGTAGTGAAAATAGTCAAAGGTTCTCCCACTCCTGCTGTGTTAAAAAATCCATTTCCGGAGCAGGAGAATAAGATGATAGGTTCTTCCTCGAATGCCAGTGAAGAACCCATTTTGATGATGTCTCATGTGAGGATTGCGACTCGATCGCAAGATTATGGTAGTAAGAATCCTGTTGATGGTAAGGAAGCAGAATCTTCTCACTCTAACCCATCAACCTCAGCTCCTGGTTCCGATCCACTACAGATCGAGAAACCTAACCCAGACTTAGTAATTAAACCGCCCGCCAAGGGTGTACTTCGAAGGTCTGCTTTCAATCCACATGCGAGAGCGGCCCAGAATTACAACATTGTTGAGGACTTAGCTGTTTCACCCTCAGCAATGTCGGCGTTAGAAGTGCTGCAATCATGCCCAGCACAACGAAAATTGCTTTTGTCGGCTATAGGAGCTGTTGATGTTCAGGATCCGAATCTAATGATCTTCGATCTAGAAAATAGTACACCGCGTCTCCCCCATCAAATGGCTTTCCAAATTCCAGTGGCAGTCAAAAACAGGCCTATTCATAGGACTGTGATTGATGAGGGAGCTTCTACATGTATTATGTCGATTCAATGTTGGAGATCCCTTGGTTCTCCTTCGTTGAACCAATCCCCCACCATCCTTAAGGCCTTTGATGGCCGTTGGTTCCATCCGTTTGGTATTCTACAGGAATTGCCTATAGGGGTAGAAGGTAAAACCGTTAGTCTGGATGTGGAAGTGGTTGATGCCCCTCTAGACTACAACCTTCTTTTGGGTCGAAGTTGGTCATATGCTATGACAGCGGTCGTTTCATCGGTCTTCAGAGTAATTAAGTTTCCACATAACGGTAAGATCGTGACTATTGATCAGCTGACATACTTTTCATCCGACCCGGCCTCTTCAGAGAGTATCCAGCATGTCGGTAAGACGACAATCCCTTATAGGGACGTTGGTGTAGGTTTAGTTAAGGATTTCGGTTTAGTGGGAACTTTTCCTCTCCCTCCACTAAGCGTGGAACCTTCATTTGCATCAATTCATATGATTACATCAGAAAACATTATTTATGATGATCCTTGGATTGTCCCACCTGATTCTGAGATAGACTCATTCGGTGATGCTATGCCCTTGAGTCCATATGAAATTGCTTATGAAGCTCTCTTGTCTTTTACCGACTCTTATTCAACCGAGATCGACCAAATGAATGTGGTCAGTGAAGAATCACTTTTCACCTCAACCTTAGAACGGATAGCGTTTCCCGAAGTCGTGTCATCTGACGAACAACTTCGCGAAATCCTAAGTGTAGACGATCTACCATGGGAGGATCTCCATCACAGATCTTCGTTTTTACCTAAGGATGATGCATTTGAAAATGATTTTTCATCTATCTTTACCGCTGAATATGTCAAAGACGCTCAGGATCCAACGAAACATTCTGATTCAGAGTTGAATTTAGGGAATATTTCTCGTACTATTCCCATTGATATTTCAGTGAAGCCCGGAATTGAGGAGAACATTCATATAGGTGCCGCATGTACAGAAGATGAAATCCAAACATACAAGGCCCTATTCCAAGAATTCTGCGATGTGTTTGCCTGGTCTTACAAGGAAATGCCGGGAATCGATCCTGCCATTGTTGTTCATGAAATAAAGACCTACCCGGATGCTAAACCCGTCCGGCAACGGTTGCGTCAGATTCACCCTCGAAAAGCGGCTGCGATTAAAGCAGAAGTCGAAAAGCTGTTGAAAGCAGGTTTCATTTATCCGATCCCGTTAACAGATTGGGTATCGAATATTGTTCCGGTCAACAAGAAACAAGGAACAATAAGAATCTGTATCGACTATAGGGATATCAATCGAGCTTGTCCAAAAGACAACTATCCTACGCCTTATATCGATCAAATTATTGATGATTGTGCCGGAAGTGAAATGTTTTCCTTCATGGATGGTTTTTCGGGCTATAATCAAATCAATATTCTACCTGTCGACCAACCAAAAGCGGCATTCATTTGTCCATGGGGGACATTTGCTTATTGCAAGTTACCTTTTAGGCTTAAGAATGTCGGGGCCACTTTTCAACGGGCGATGTCTTACGCATTTCCAGAAATCAAGCACATTGTGCAACCGTATCTCGATGATTTGCCTACTCATTCTTTACGTCGAGCTGATCACCTTGTCCACCTACGAGCAATCTTTATGAGGTGTAGGCATTATCGAATTCGGTTGAATCCCCACAAGTGCGTTTTCTGTATAGAAACAGGTCGATTGCTGGGATTTGTTGTTTCAAAATCCGGCATTCGCGTCGATCCCTCGAAAGTCGAGGCTATCATCAAATTGCCTCCTCCTTCGAGTTTGCGCCAACTCCAAAGTTTGCAGGGGAAAGCGAAGTTTTTACGCCGATTCATCCCAAACTACGCCAAGGTCACTAAAGGTTTTACACGGTTGTTGAAACAGAACATTCAATTCTTTTGGGACGAGATTTCCCAACAATCTTTTGATGCACTTAAACACGCGTTGACCCATGCACCGTTGTTGCATCCTCCCCACTACAACCAGGACTACTTCTTATACCTCGCAACTTCGCATTCCACCATTGGAATGGTGTTAGTTCAAGAAGATGAATTCGGAGCGGAACATGTGATATATTATCTCAGTAGAACCTTAAATCCCACTGAGCTAAAATATTCGCATGTGGAGAAATTGGCCCTGGCAGCCGTTCAAGCTGTCCAGCGTTTTCGTCACTACATTCTTCTCCGTAAAACTACAGTTATTTCGGATTGCAACCCTATGATTTACATTTTGACAAAACAACTGCTAGGGGGCAAGTACTCTAAATGGATCGTTATCCTGCAAGAGTTCGACTTGGAGTTCGAGAAGTCCAAGTCTAAGAAATCCTTAGTTTTTGCGGAATTGATGTGTGATTTCCCGAGTACTGACACCGAGACTGTGGCAGAAGAGTCCATTGCGGACGAATCTTTGTTTCTTTTCAGTACTTTAGATCCGTGGTACGAGGATATAATCATCTATCTCCAAACCCAAACCTTTCGGCCTGAAGCTTCAAAGGCGGAACGTCGAAAAATTCGGTTTCAATCCCAGCAATACAAAATTATTGGAGATACACTTTATCGCCGGGGGGCAGACTTAGTTTTTCGACGTTGTCTAACTCACGAAGAGGCTGAGAGAGTTTTGAATGATTGTCACTCTGGAGCATGTGGCGGTCATATGCCTGGGTATGCCACAGCTCAGAGGGTGTTGCGCGCTGGTTACTTCTGGCCATCTATGTTTAAAGATTGTATCATTGCAGTCCGGAAGTGTCACAACTGCCAAGTGTTTGATCGAAAGATGCGCGCACCACCTGCTCCTCTCCACCCTATAATTTCCGTTGGTTCATTCGCCAAATGGGGTATCGACTTTATTACTTGTAACCCTCACTCGGCCGGGGGGCATGCGTATATCATCCTCGCGGTTGATTATTTCACTAAATGGGCCGAGGCGATGCCTACATTCGACGCAAGCGGCAAAACAGCTGCAGTTTTCGTATTCAATCATATTATAACTAGGTTTGGTGTCCCACAAGCAATCATTACCTACCATGGGAGCCATTTTCGAAACATCATGATCACTGAGCTTACAAGCCAGCTTGGTTTGCGCCACGACAGCTCTACTCCTTATTATCCGCAAGCCAACGGTTTGGTTGAGTCTATCAACAAAGTTCTAGTTATCATGATCCGACGAACCATTGGTATTCATCGGTCGAATTGGCACAACATGTTATTTTCGGCTCTATGGGCATACCGAACCTCGGTGAAAACCTCAACAGGGTTCACTCCTTTCCAACTAGTTTATGGCTTGGAAGCTGTGTTACCCATTGAATGCGAAATCCCATCACTTCAAATGGCTGTCGAATTACTCCCAGCTACTTCCGAAGAGGAGAAACGTTTACTGTACTTAGCTAAATTAGATGAGACTCGACGTGACGCTGCATTGGCAATCGAGACTCACGCGAAGCAAATGAAAGCTCAGTATGATAGAAATGTGACCCCTTGAAGTTTTTCGGAGGGAGACCTAGTTCTTTTATATGATCAAGCTAACGATAAGCTAGGTGCTGGAAAATTCGTTCCTATGTGGCATGGACCCTATATCGTAAAGCGAAAGCTAGCAAAAGGGGCTTATGAGCTGGTAGATTTTGATGGGGACTCTTTGGGTAAACCCAGAAATGGACTTTACCTAAAGAGGTATTATGCTTAAATGGTGGGTATGGAGAAGTTTTAGTTAGGTTAGGTTTTCTTTCTAGCTAGTATGATTAGTCAGTGTGCTTAGCTTAGGGAGTGTGTTTTTCGTCGTTATTCTGGCTTATCTTGGTTTTACTCTTGATATTGCAGATGTCGACTCCTCTCCAAACATACATTGGATTTGCTAATGGTGCTTGTCGTAGTACACGGAATATCTCTTCCGCAGCTTGGGTTATCTATTCACCCTCTGACGAGTTAGTTTCTATGCATGGGGTAAGCCTCGGTCAAACAACGAACAACATTGCAGAATACAGTGTAGTGGTTGAATTATTATCCGAATCTATTTCATTTGGAATTCGACGTTTGATAGTGAGGTTAGATTCTGAACTTGTTATATTACAGCTTAATAGAGTTTATGCCATTAGAAATCCTGTGTTATTAAGGTTGTTTTTGAGAGTGCGTCTCTTGGAACGTGAATTTGATTACATTGAATATCAGCATATTCCAAGGTCCTTAAATACATTAGCAGATGCAATTGCTTCTCGAGTGTTGGACAGACATTTACGATAATCATGCAAGTAAATTTAAAAACATTTCATCATACATGTTAAACAAGATAAGCCGGTAATAGTGATATATATATAGATAGGAGTGTGTCAAAAATATACATCGTCTTCGATCATAGGTTGAAAAACACCTTATGATCGGCAAAAATGATAGAGTACAAAAAGTCAAAAATGACACATGTGTCTACAAAGTGACTAGCCAATCACTGGTGGTGCTCCCTGTACGACACCACTGCACGGGCTACCTTGCGCAAAAATCTCCTAAACGGTCCAGGGACCGCGACTACATGGCGCTGAAGTCTGATAGGAATATCATCCATAGTAGTCTCAGGCATATCCGCCGTCAGATGCTCTAGATCATGCTCCAACTCAGCTAGTACCTCTGCAGCCGCCGCGTCCTGTGGGGCCGGTACCGGTGCAACTGGATGTCTCCTCTCAAAAGGCCGGAGGTTGGCTGGACGCTGTGGACCAACATCTGCATTTTGAAAATTTTGCTGTCAGTTTTGAGACGATATATATAAAAAACAAAAAAAAAATACATAATTTGAAAAACTTGTGAAAAATAAAGTACCTCTGTCATCCCATTGTTCTCCCTGTGGAAGAACCATGTCCGGATCACCTCGAAAATCTACTCCGGCGTACGGAAAGTCCTGGATCGAGAAAACCTGGTCCTCCAACCAGTGAAAGTAACTGTCAGAAAATCGAACAACTGCCGCGCCCTCGTCAGGATGCCGGGCCATCACCGCAACCCATCGTACCAGCTTTGGCTCCCGAGGACCCAAGATATCAACAGTGAGTTGCTGAGGGATCAGCATCGGAACTCTCTCTAAGGCAAAGCTCACGACTAAAGGCCCATATCCAAAAGTCTTCAGTCGTCCGTTCTTTTCCTTAGTCAGTTGGCTCTTCACGTTAGCCGACACAGCATCACACCAGTTGAAAATGGTGCCTTGGTAACAGTCAATTGCCATCCGCATTTGGGACCCGGAAGCAATGTGTAAAGCGGCCGCGCCGCAAATTCTGGTAACCGTGAACGCTATGACTTTGAGTTCACGCAGAGTGATGTGTTTGATCTCTATGCCTTTCGAATGGTGAGCACCAGGTGTGCACCAATCTTCCCGGAGACTAACAAGGGATTGGCCACCCTGCCTAGTCCCAGCTAGATTGAGTTGCTCGCCTCTGTTTGGCAAGCTAGTAAGAAAGTATACATCCGAGGGCTCTATCTCGAGCTGGTGCCCTCCTATGTAAAAGCATTGTTCTTGAACGTTCCATCTCTCAACCAGCCATTCTAAGAATCTTACCTGAGCCCTCATGCCAGGTATGGCCCAGTATTTATATAGCCTGCATTCTTTTAGGGTATCAATGGAAGGTTGATGTTCAATTGCAGCTAAATCAACGTCTTCATGCTCTCTTTCTCTCCAATCCAACATGGTGAGTGCCCTACACACCAAGAAAACATGATTAGAATTGACTTGGGGAAATTTGACTGGTTATTTGAGGAGGTTGGGGTTTTAAAATCCGCCTTTCACGGGGGACGCACCCCGCGTTTACAACACAGGGCGTCCGGACGCAGCTGGCCTGAAGGTGGGCTGTGTCCCCTGACCGTTTTCCTGTATAGGAAAAAGTCGGGGGACGCAGGTCACCCGAAGGGCACCTGCGTCCACCGAGTGGCGCATTCTAAAACCTAAACCCCCCAAAAAACAAAACTAAACCCTAAAAATCAACTTTAATCGGATGAAAATGAAGAGTAGGATGATGTAAAATACCTGGAAGAGACGGCGTTCGATTCTGACGGTCGGATTTTCCACAGCGACCACGGGAAGTTTCCTGCCAAAAGCTCATTTTTCAACCTCAACAGTCAAACGGTAAAAATGACATGGTAAAAAGTCTTTTTATAGGTTTTTTGGATGAATTTGTTCATTTTTCACCATGGAAAGATGTTTTTCGATGTATTTTTGCCTATCTTAAACAGGTATGAGTAATGTGTCGCTTTTGTGCAGGACAAAGGGACTTAGAGGGAAAATTGTCATTTTTCACGAACCAAAACATCAGAGTCATCTTTTAAGCCCTTTTCTGACTCCTAAAAAATGAAAAGATTGCCGAGCGTTTCTTTTACACTCGTTAAAACGGAATTAAAAGACGGTCCCCTTATAGCTCTTTTCTGACCGTAAAATCAAGAAAAGATTGCCGGGTTTTTGTCGTTTCAAACTCGATACGGAAATAAAACGACGTGTCCTTGATCACTTTTTACTTTTCAGGTCAATGACACTAATTATGAAAGTACTCCTTGGTCGCAAGATCAAGCGGTCCCCCCAGGTATTATTTTATACTTTTTCGGGTTTGAGGGACACAAATCTACGAAAAAGTTCAACTTGGAGTCTTCTTAAGTTTTTCAGACTCTCTAAAATTGAAAAACGCCGAGTTTCTCCTATACTGGGCTCGTTAAACATTTCACAGTAAAGGACCTGTTCAATTACAAACAGGAACGAACCACTCCTTCCTAGGGTTCGAATCAAAACTGGGTTGGACTCATCCGAAGGATGAGCTTATAATCAAGCATATGTTATCCGCCTCAAGCTTGTTAAAAATAAAGAGGTACTTGCCAGAAATGGTGGGGGAAAAGAGAGAAGAATGAGCCTATTTGTTACCTTTTGTCTCAGAAGAAACTTTATTACCACTCTTGGACACGACACTTTTCATTCACCTGGGTTGGGAAATCCTTTACCTCACAGTTGATCAAACCACTTTGAAAATCTTCAACCGGGTTCCGGGGATTAACTTTGAGTCGTTTATCACCAAGCCATCTGTCGTGTCGTTATGTGTTCAAGAGGTCTGCAAGTAAAACTTTCATCTGCAAAATACTTGTCATCCATTTGACCATCCCTGAGTCAATCCTTACAGCAACATTTCTTCAACTTGAACAATGATTTCGTGTTGTGGGCTTGCCTGCAACGGGTCACTTTCTATCGACATCAGCACATTATCTAGAGAGATGACTTAGAAATCGTCAGTGCCTTGAAGTCTGCATGCATCAACGGCAGGTTTCTCGCCTTTGACGTCAGTTTACATCATTGACTTTCGATCGAAGGATTCCGTGAAATGTTCGACATCAACTCATTCATTCACATCTCATGGATTGTACTGGGTACTTTGACAACCATTGACATTACTGGTGGTCTCTCTCATGCTTGTTAACAGTTCACATCATCGACTGGTAATCAAGTGGTTTCTACCATGTTCGACATCGACTCATTTATTCGCATGGCTAGAATCGTACCAATTCGAGAAGTAGGAATGAAGACCCTGGATCGAGTCTTTACCATCCAGGCTGCGAGGAGTTTTGTATTCATTATCTAAGTAGACTAATCATAAACAGATGGCTGCGCCCATACTGTGTCTACAAAAGTCTATGATTATGATGTACTGCAAAATCATTCCTGTATCAGAGTAGTTAGTCTGTTAGTTAAAGTTTTAATCTGAGTATGGGAATGCCTACCTCAGTAATGATATAATCTTATACATGTATTTTGTGTTGAAAATTGCAGGTTCTGACCAGGCTCTCCACGAGATAATCCTTGAAATGATAAAGCGCTTCACCCTTCCTAGATAATACAAAACCCTAATCTATTCCAGGCTTCGCACTTTAGGGGGCAATCTGTTACACTAAAAAATGGCACCATGACTATTTACAGTTGAAATGACTCTATCAACAGTCATACTACCCTCTTAGGCAAGTCTTATGCCTCTGCTCTCCATGTCAAACTCCAAAAAAGAGAGAAAGTCTTTCAAAATGTATTTATCTCTGGGGACGCAGGTTCTCTCAACCTTACCTGCGGGGACGCACCCAATGTTCACAAAAACTGCGTCTTTGGACGCTCTGTATGTAAAGGTGCAGGTGCGTCCCCCTGAAAAGGTTAAAATGCGCAAGTTTCATCTTTAAAAAGTCACTTGTGGTTATTTCTAGAGCATTCTAGAAGGTTGTTCGACGTGTATTGAGCGCCTCCAGATGGTTCATGCACTCCTACCAAACAGGAACTTATCCCATCAATAGGGGAGCTATCCCATCCAAAGAGGGGATTATCCCATTGATGGTGGACCTGATTAACTTCCTCTTGAGCACTATAAATACAGGCATTGGGCCAGAAGGAGGGAGGTTGAAAGCTATACATTTCTAAGGGTAAATGCTGCAGGAATTAGGACTCCCATTTAGAAGCTTGTGAGGAGAGATTGCCATCTTTGCTTGTTCTATTTGGAAGTGGGTGAGCTTTGTCAAAGTAGAGGAAGACTCTTGTGGACCCTGGAAGGAGCTTGCACAACACCAAGGCTCAGGTTGTAATGGTTCCTTTTGATTACCTTTAATGCAAATTGGTCCATTCTTCTCAATAACTTGTTGTTTATGGGTTATTTCATGTACTCCTTGGTCTATATGTTGAATATGCTTTGTTTTATGTTATAATCAGGTGCTATTTAATTGTTTGACTGTTGGTGATTGCAGGTTTTGGAGAAAAGGAGGAGCTCATCCAGATCAACAAAGCTTGGACTTCTACAACAGCGTTTGGACAAAGGTAAGAACGAAACACTTGATTTCTCATATCATAATGCATGTTTAGAGAAGGATAGCTCTAGTTTGTTTTGTTTGTCATTAGAATGTCTTAGACTTCTAGGAAGGTCGGTTGTGTCCGCACTTTTGACTGATTCCGTGTGACAATATACACCTCAGAAAAATGGAGTCGAAGAAAGAATGAACAAGACGTTGACGGAAAGGGCAAGAAGCATGCTCAGTGGTGCCGGGTTAGGACAAGAATTCTGGGCAGAGGCGGTGGATACTGCATGTTACCTGATCAACAGATCACCTCATCAGCGTTGGAGGATAGGACTCCACAAGAAGTATGGACTGGCAAGAAACCCTCTCTTTCACATCTAAGGGTATTTGGATGTGATGCATATGTACATGTTCCAAAGGAGAAAGGAACCAAGTTGGATAGTAAATATGAAAAGTGCATATTTATTGGGTATAAGGATGGTTTAAAGGGTTATAAGCTTTGGAACCCAGTCACACGGAAGGTTGTGTACAGTCGAGATGTGTTGTTCAGAGAGGTAAAAGATGTTATTCAACATGAAGTCCAACCAAAGGAACCTGAGAAGATAGAGTTTGAGCCAAAGGAGGAAGAATCAGACTCTGCAGTAGAGGAGGAATCAGAAGATGAAGAGCCACAAACTCCCGCTGTGAGAAGATCAGTTTGAGAAAGAAGGCAACCAGAAAGGTATAGTCCATCTGCTTTCAGTTCAAATTTTTCTTTGTCCGTTACTGATAATGATCCCAGAACTGTGAAGGAAGCAGTGGATTCAGAGGATGGAAAACTCTGGAAAGAGGCCATGGTCGATGAAATGGCATCTTTGCACAAAAATGAGGCTTGGGATCTGGTGGAGTTGTCGGCTGGAAGGAAACCCATTGGCAGCAAATGGGTGTTCAAGAAGAAGACAAATGCAGAAGGGAAGGTGGAGAAATACAAAGCTCGGTTGGTAGCAAAAGGTTATTCCCAGGTGCCGGGAATTGATTTTGGTGATATTTTTTCTCCTGTTGCCAAGGTGACTTCTATTAGATTACTTTTATTTGTTGTTGCTACTTTTGATTTTG
The DNA here is from genome assembly GCA_031772625.1 of Pinus tabuliformis. NCBI lineage: Eukaryota > Viridiplantae > Streptophyta > Pinopsida > Pinales > Pinaceae > Pinus > Pinus tabuliformis. Next base: position 1,284,391,573 of record CM062805.1, read on the forward strand.
AGGTAGAACAGATGGATGTGAAGACAACATTTCTTCACGGGGATTTGGAAGAGGAAATCTATATGAAGCAACCTGAGGGCTTTGCGGTGAAGGGTAAGAAAGAACTGGTATGCAAGTTAAAGAAGTCTTTGTATGGGTTAAAACAGTCACCAAGGATGTGGTATCAAAACTTTGATACATTTATACGGGGACTTGGCTTCACCAGAAGCAAAGCAGATCATTGTGTGTATTTTAAATTAATTGGTGACCGTATTATTTATCTAGTCTTGTATGTGGATGATATGTTGCTGGTTGGAAATGACAAAGAAATTATCTAGGATTTGAAGACCCAATTGTCCTCCAAATTCGACATGAAAGATCTTGGTGCTGCAAATTATATTTTGGGCATGGAAATTAAAAGAGATCGGTCAAAGAGGAAGCTCTGGTTAAACCAGAGTAAGTATGTCGAGACAATACTCCAGAGGTTTAATATGCAAGATAGTAAACCAGTGAAGGTTCCTATTCCTGTAGGTGTGAGGTTATCTGTTGAACAGTGTCCCAAGACACAAGAAGAGGAAGAGGACATGTCTCGTGTTCCATATGCAAGTGTAGTGGGTAGCCTAATGTATGCAATGGTCTGTACTAGACCAGACATTGCACATGCAGTGGGAGTATTGAGCAGGTTTATGTCAAAACCTGGGAAGGAACACTGGACAGCAGTGAAGCGGGTTTTCAGGTATTTGCGTGGCACTAGTGATTATGGTTTGTGCTACCAAGGAAGACCAGGATTGGACAGAGTGTTGGATATTCATGGCTTTGTTGATGCAGACTGGGCTGGAGATCTGGATCAGAGAAGATCTACAAGTTGGTATGTGTTTAACCTATTTGGAGGTGCAGTCAGTTGGATGAGTAAGAAACAATCTATTGTGGCACTATCAACTATAGAGGCGGAATACATGGCAGCCACTCATGCAAGCAAGGAAGCAGTTTGGTTGCAGAGATTGTGTTCAAGTATGGGGTTAGTACAGGGAGATATAAGAATAGACTCTGACAGCCAAAGTGCAATTTTCTTGGCAAAGAAACCTGCTTATCATTCAAAGACAAAGCACATTGATGTTCAATATCACTTTGTGAGGGATATGATAGAAGACAGAAAGGTGTTGCTGGTAAAGGTGGACACTTTGAAGAATACTGTAGATGCATTGACAAAATCTGTGAGCTCTGAGAAGTTCTCTTGGTGTAGAGAAGCAATGGGAATCTCAGGGCTGAAAAAATGACTAAGCTCTCTTGTGGCCTCCTGTGGAAAGAAAACAACAAGTGGGAGATTGTTGGGTTGTGTTATATTCTTTCCACGTAGTTAATAGGGGGTTTGAAGGGCACCCGTAACCCCACTTTATGGGGTCCGGGGCAGCGCCCCAGAAAATTTTGGTTTTGGACCATATGTTAGGTTGGGCGGACCCACCTATGGTTTTGTGCATGATTTTCGCACATGTTTTTTGGACGCGATGGTTTTCGGTCCATGGTATTGGACGCGATGGTTTTCGGTCCATGGTATTGGATGCTTCGGCATGTATAAATATGTATTGTAACATTGAAAGGAACATAATGAAAAATCAAGCTGGCAGTCCCGATTTTGGGATCCAGGGAAAAATCTCTTTGCATATGTGTTTTATGGGTTATGCTCTCGCATTGTTTATTTTCTTTGTTTAAGAATTCGTATGCAGGTAATTTTTGTACAGGGTTAAAACCTACAACAACTACAGATGGATTAGGTCGTGAAGGAGTACGAGGACATCTTCACCTCCCCCGCAGGGGTTCCTCTGCACTGTCAGGTCAAGCACTCCATCAATCCGACCCCAGGTCCGCCGCTACCCAATGGACCAATTTATCGGCACTCCATTCTGGAGAACGATGAAATCAAGAGGAAGATTTAGGAGCTGCTACAGAAAGGTCACAGCTGTCCGAGTTCATCGCCTTGTGGGAGCCCGATCATGTTGATACAGAAGAAGGATGGGACTTGGAGACTCTGTATTGACTATCAGGCGCTAAACAAGATCACTGTCCGTAATAGGTACCCGATCTCAGGGATTTATGACCTCTTGGACCAACTAAAGGGGGGAAAATATTTCAACAAGATCAATCTGAAGTCAGGATATCACCAGGTACCAATCGAACCCTCTGATGTGTGGAAGACTGCCTTCAAAGCCAAGGAGGGCCTCTTCGAATGGTTGGTTATGCCTTTCGGATTGACGAATGCTCCTACAACCTTCATGAGGCTATTGGATGACATCTTTCGGCCATTCACCAACTCATTTGTAGTGGTATACTTGGATGACATTTTGATCTTCAGCCAGAGTTGGGAAGAACACCTCCACCACATCCGACAGGTTCTCCAAACACTGCGGCAACACAAGCTATGTGCCAATTTGGAGAAATACACTTTTGGCATGACCCAGGTTCAATATCTGGGATACATTATTGATGAACAGGGGGTGCATGTGGATCCAGCCAAGATCCAAGTCATTCGAGATTGGCCATCTCCAACCACTCTGATAGAGCTTCGTAGCTTTCTAGGTCTTGCCAACTTCTACTGCAGGTTCGTGTTGGGGTTTTCTCATATCACTTGGCCCTTGAGTCAAGTCACCAAGGGAGGAGCGAAATCGAAATTATTTTGGTCTGAATCTCAAAAGAAGGCATTCATAGAGTTGAAAGATCACCACTGCACAGCACCAGTGCTCGCATTACCATATTTACAACAACCATTTGAGGTCAAGACAGATGCCTTTGACTATGCTACTGGGGCAGTCCTTACTCAACACGGGCATCCAGTGGCATATCACAGTGAAACACTTTCAGACACAGTCCGGAAGTATCCCACTTATGATAAAGAGATGTATTCCATTGTGCAGGCCTGCCGACAATGGAAGCATTAGATTTTGGGGAAGGAAACAGTCATCCACATAGACCACTGACCCCTGCAGTTCATACATACCCAAGGGAAATTGCAGAATGATCTCCATCAGAAGTGGTCTACATACCTGCAATAGTTCCATTTGAATATCAAGTATAAGAAGGCCAGCACCAATGATGTTGCAGATTGCTTCAGTCGACCACCGATCATGGCGTTAACCACCGTGCTCAACTCTTGTGGGCACGAGACTTCTGATTGGCCACTTCTCTACAAAAGTGACACATACCAGACACCCTTGGAGGGTCGGCATGTTCCATATTTTCACCTCTAGGATGCCCTGTTATGCCACCTCAGTCACCTTTGTGTTCCTTCAAGCGATCGTGCCAAGATGATTTTGGAAGCACACTACAGTTGGGCTGTTGGGCATTTCGGGGTCGAGAAAACGGTGGCAGTACTGCAAAAGTATTTCTATTGGCCAAATCTTCGACAGGATGTCAGGAAGTACATCAGATCATGTACTGCCTGTGCCATTGCCAAACCAACCATCAAGAAGCAAGGTCTCTATACCCCGCTGCCTACCCCTTGTCGACCTTGGGAATCCATCTCCATGGATTACATGTCAGGCCTTCCTTCCACTAAGCATGGAAATGATTGTGTTTTTGTGGTTGTCGACAGGTTCTTGAAGATGGCCATTATGGCGGCCTGAAAGAAGAATATCACAGCAAAAGCCACTGCTAAACTCTTCTTTGAACGAGTGTGGGTGCACTTTGGGATCCCACAGTCTATCATCTCAGATTGGGACAGTCAGTTCCTCCATACATTTTGGTGAGTCTCTGGTCAATGCTGGACACCAAACTCACTAAGTCCACAACCTTCCATCCTCAAACTGATGGCCAGAAAGAGGTTGTCATCGGATGATTGTACACATTCTGCGCATGTAAAACTCAAAGCATCCATGCACATGGGACAAGAGCCTCCCTTATGTTCAGCACAGCTACAACCGAGCTCTTCACAGCTCGACTGGCCACAGCCCTTTTCAGGTGGGCTTGGGATTCTAGCCACTATGCCCCATTGATGTGGCCATGCCACTTGCAGCTACTCACATAGATTCAGCTCATGTCCAGTCTGAAACAGATAAGGCAACCAGCTTCATTGAGCACATCCAACATATTCGCCAGCAGGTCCATGACATTCTGGAGAAATCAAATGCCAAGTACAAGCAGCGACATGATCAACATCGGGTGCCACACAAGTTTCAGGTGGGTGACAAAGTCTGGTTGCATTTGCAAAAGGAACGCCTTACTGGAGCCTATCGGAAACTAAGACCACTCCGATATGGTCCTTACACCATTACTAAGGCTATGGGAGAAAATGCATTTGAGCTTAGCATTCCCCGATTCCTTGGCCTACACGTAGTGTTCAATGTGGACTGCCTTTGGCCATACTTTCCACCATTGCTAGACACATCCGACATTGCAGAACAGCTCACACCCACAGAATTAAATCCAGATTGCATGGAACAAGCTACAACTAATCGGATCATGGACACACAGATCAAGAACACTCACCAACAGAATATCCAACTGTATCGAGTTGTCAAAGCAGGCAACTCCTTCACCAGGGCAAGTGGCTCACAAGGGACCAAGTTCAGCAAAAGTTTCCTCATCTCATGGAGGAACTCAACGCAATGGGGACCATTGCTTCCTAAGGGGGGAGGAATGATCCAAGTGGATACTGGTGGCCACCTGCCAAGTCCACCTGGACACCCACCATTGTTTCTCTCATCATTTTTAGTTTCCTTAATTGTAGCACAACTTACTATTTTTAGCAGTTTTCGGGTCCTAAACTTCTGAAGCCGTTTTCAGGTCCTAAACGATGTTTTTTTGGAAATATGGGGGCAACATGGGTCTTCCCAAAGTGGTAGTTCTCAGATAGATCTTTCTAACAAGCTATTGTACGCGTCAAACAGAGATTGTATGCCAAAGTTACGACCCCGGGAAGTTGATGTACCAATTTACCCAAACGGAGCCCACAGTTTGGCGTTTCATCTTCTAGGGTTAGGTTTTCGAATGTTAAGGGTTTTCCATTGTTTCGAAACAATAAATAGGCCTTCAAGCTTCATTGTAAGACATTTCAGAGGCATGTCGCCACCACATCTCTTCTCATAGATAAGCTACCATCGCCCTAGCTGGTTTATTTCCATTACTGTTTGTAAGCATATTTCAATATTTTACATTAATGAAGTGAAGTATTATTTCCGCTGCATATCTGTGTTTATGGTTATCTCTGTAATTTGTTGCGTTCTTGTTTAAGTTTGGATCATCTATAACCATAAACAATGTAGAATTAGATGTACATTAACCAGACAAATGCATACACAAATACAAGATTCAGAAATATACAAGTATATGGAGGAAAACTCAAATAGCTTTATTGATAGAAGTAATAGAAGAGAGGATTACAACCTAGATGTCTGATCCAGCATCATCCTACCAGCATGAAAGCCCTCTTCACCTCATGAAAAGCAAGATCACCAAACAATACAATGTCTCAAAGAGAAACCAACAAAACTTCCTTAAAAATTACAAAATTCTAGCCTTTGGATCTTTAGGATGAGGGATCCATATATAGATATCTGCAGGGGAGTGAGTCAGCTTCTAGGATTTTGATTAGTGTCATCTCACTGATAGTTCTTGGTTCCACTTGGATATTCTACGATCTCTTACTCATCCTTGGGCGAATTCAGAGAGGCAAGTGTCATATGAGCAGTTTCTAGAAGATTCTCTGAGTTTCCACCTAGCAAACTGCCTCCGCCATTTGTCTGCTCTCGCTCATCACACCCTATAGAAGGGTTTTTCAGTATGCATCACACCCTTTGTGTGTAGCAGGTGAGATGCATCACACCCTCAGCATGGAGCAGTCTGTATGGTTCAGTTTTGACCATTTCTGAGCAATTTTTCAGGGAGAACTTCTGGGAAATGATGTAATCAGTTGACCTTGATCCTTTAGGGTATGAAACAACACTTTTAGGGGTTTGAGAGCCCTTGGTTTATTGATATATGTGATTGGGTTTGCAGTGCCCAAATATGTCTATAACAAGGATTCACATTAGAACAAGTATTCATCCTATGTATTGTGTGTTGGATGCATGTTAGTGGATGTATAGTTGCCCTAAGTGTTGTGGACAAGTGGCAGACTTGTCACAACAAGTGGGTTGTATTTTGATACCCTAAGGATTGACTTTTGGAGCAGCCAAGAGAAGTCAAGTGGGTTGGTTTTGCTACCCTAGTTCACTAGTTTGGTGTTTGACAAATCAGAGATAAGAGGGCTCATTGCAGAAGTTGTAGATCAATCAAGGAGTGACTATATGTGGGCAGATCTGAAAGCCCTAAGAAGAATAACAGTAGCAGCTGATATGTCACAGAGATATGGCAGATTTAGAAAACTGAGAACTATTCACAAACGTAGTTGTGAATAGTAGCTTTCATATGCATTATGCAACAACTTGAACACCTCAAGTATAATATGCATGAAAGGATCCATGGACTGTTAGGGGGAAGATTTATAGAGCCCTAATTAAGGGCAGGTCTAGAAGACCCTATGTGTAGACTTCTTAATGGAGCTACAAGATTTCTAGTGGGAAGATCAATGAGCCAATGTTTAGTGACACAAAAAGGAGTTGTGATCATTGATATTAGTAGATTGAGGAGCAACAAGATTTCCCACGGGGATATCAAGACTCAGAGAGAGTCTAGTTTCATAGGGAGCAGCCTTATGGAAGCTAGAACTTCAGGATCCGGGGAGATTAGACTCATTATTGCAGTAGTTGCAACAATAGTGTGGAAGAAACAATAGAGCAGTAGAAACAATATGAGTATATCATATGTTTCCATGCATGCACCTATACCTCCAGGAGTGAGGTGGGGCAATGTAAATCCCTAGCCCCAAAATTGTAGAAATTTGGGCAAGGTCCATTGAGGCGTTCTCCTCATTAATCATTACATTGCTATAGGGGCCCATAGTATTTAGTAGCATGAGAATTAGTTTCAGTCAAATAATTAGGAGTGTAGAGAAGTGTTGACAACAGAGCAGGAGGCTCAGTAGCAGAGTCAAAAACAACACAATTTTCCCAGTAGACAGTTGCAGACATAGTTGATTCAATGTTTTTTTTTTATGCTTCTTAGTTACAGTAGCAGCAATAACAATGAGAAGTAGTGCTAAAATACATTCCATAGGTGCAGGGTAGGGGTGGTTGATAATCCCTTTCTTTCTAATAGGGAGTGTTTGTTGGGTTGTGTTATATTCTTTCCACGTAGTTAACAGGGTTTTGAGGAGCACTCGTAACCCCACTTTATGGGGTCCGGGGCAGCACCCCGGAAAATTTTGGTTTTGGACCCTATGTTAGGTTAGGTAGACTCACCTATGGTTTTGTGCATGATTTTCACACATTTTTTTTGGACGATGGTTTTCGGTCCATGGTATTGGATGCTTCGGCATGTATAAATATGTATTGTAACATTAAAAGGAACATAATAAAAAAATCAAGTTGGTAGTCCCCCTTTTGGGATCCAGGGGAAAATCTCTGTGTATATGTGTTTTATGTGTTCTGCTCTTGCATTATTTATTTTCTGTGTTTTAGAACTCATATGCAGGTAATTTTTGTACGGGGTTAAAACCCACATTTGGTATCGGAGCAGATTTGTCTTCAAGGGGACGCCTTTATTGCTGAGGGGTTTCGCTCGGGCCTGTGGTAGACCCTGTTCAGTGGGAGATCTGTGAGATCGATTCTGGTGGTGAAAGAAGATGGCGAGCAGTGGAAAGATAGAGGTCGATAAATTTAATGGTCAGAGTTTTGAGTTTTGGAAACTCAATATGGAGGATCTGTTGGTGGATAAAGATCAATGGATCGCGGTAGATCCGGGTACTAAACCAACGGGAGTGTTTGATGAAGAATGGAAGAAGTTGGATCGGAAGGCAAAGAGAACAATACAATTGTGTGTCTCAGATTCTGTATTGCTGAATGTATCAGGGGAAGCTACATCAAAGGTTTTTTGGGACAAGTTAGGGACTTTGTACCAATCTAAGTCTCTGGTGAATAAACTGTTCCTGCGTAAAAAGTTGTATAACCTAAGAATGAAAGACGGAGACTCAGCGACAGAGCATCTAAATGCATTTAATACTGTGGTAAGTCAATTAGCATCTATTGATATTAAAATTTCAGATGAAGATAACTGCATCAGTTTGTTGTGTTCTCTACCAGATTCGTGGGATAGTCTGGTTATTGCAATAGGTAGCAATGCAACTACCTTGTAGTTTGATGAAATAGTTTTAGCCTTGTTGAAGGAGGAGATGAGACGGAAAAATATGGAGAGCCAAAATGGTGATGCCTTTTCTGTACGAGGACGGTCCCAGAATAGAAACAAAAATAAGTCATCGAGTGGGAGATCTAAATCTAGAGGGAGTGTTGGAGAGGTAAATCCCCTCTATGGATAGAGGCGATCCCTACTAGCCCAGAACGGGTCTAGCAACAATCAATCAATGCTACTGTGAAAGTTCCTAATTGCAGATAAAAGAGAGGTAATGAACACCTACTTGGATTCCAACGCTATTGTTTGATGAAGAGATGCCGCTCTCGCTCCTTCACTCTGGCCGGTCACGATCCTCCACGATCTCCGTGAATAGATACCTGCACACACGAAGAGAAAGACAAACACAAGCGTGAAATCTAATAAAAGAAATTATACATCAGTTAGAAAGGATGTAATTCACATTAACCATTACAAATACAAATGAGAATGGAACCATAATAGTAGTCATCTATTATTAATCAATAACAGAGAAAGGTACAACCAAAGTTCTGACGCTGAGTCCTTCTCTAGAGGGTCCAGCCAGCAAGTCTCTTAAGCATTCACCCTTGGAGGTAGATTCTCCCAAAACAAAGCTCTCTCTCACACAAGCAATACTCACAACCTTCCTTAAGCTTCCTCTAGCAAATCCACACTTGTCGCACCAACTACCTATTAGCAGCAGCAGTCTAAGCACTATGAATTCCACACTATCCAAACTATCCAAAAAACTCCCAAACTAGCTACTCATGGCAATGGTGGAGGTTTAAATAGGAGAACGAGTCTCCATGAATGGTGGGAGGATGAGCTTATCTCCAAGTAAGGTGGCTCAAATGACGAAATAGACATGCCAAAGAGGGGAGGGCGACATTTACAAGGCCAACAACCAGGTCTAGAGTCATCTAGAAGGCCGACTGTTAGAACAAACTCGCCCAAACTGGATCAGCGCGGGTCCATAACTGCACTGGAGCGCTGACATCGCAGCTGAATAACAAAGAAGGTCATGTCAGCACGATCAGATATGAATAACAAGCGCGCTGGCTCATGAAATTCGATCGGCGCGGGAAACATGTGTGCTTCCGCGCTGGCAGCGCATTCGGCCTGTTATGGAGTGCCCATCAGCGCGGTTATTTTGACAAAAGTCGCGCTGATAGCAAAAACTTTGGCAAAGTGGGTCATTTGGCAACATTAGAGAGCATGAGCATGATTAATTTGAACTCATGACACAATAGGAAGACTGACAGGGAGAGAGTGACCAATTACTGTGTAACAGATGCCCCCTAAAGTATGAAGCCCGAGAGAGTGGGAGGGGTGAAATGCTTTACAAAATTCGTTGAACTGGAGCACCACCAGGAAGAACCTGCACGTATGTACAACTGATATCTCGATTACATGTAGTCTAGGCATGGGCGCAGCCATCCAAAAGACATACGAAGAAGGTCTGTGGTATGGATGCAGCCACCCAGCTGAAGGGACCATGATGATAAGAAGGTATGGTCGCAGCCATCCCAAAAGACTCAGGTATGGGCACAGCCATCCATCAATGAGTCATGTAATAACAATCCACAAAATCGCAGCCTGGTTCGTAACATACAAAAAACCAGGGTCTTGCGCTCCATCCCAACCTGAACAAAGTACAAGTCCAAGCATGTGAATACACGAGCTGAAGTCGAACATGCATGAACATTGTCTGATTACCAATCAATAATGAAAATTGTTAACAGACGCGAGAGGTACCACCAATAATGACAATGGTCCTCAAGGTACTTATAGGTACAATCCGCGGCGTGTGAATCAAGGAGCTGGTGTTGAACACCCACAGAATCATCTGATCGGAGGCCAATGATGAAAACCTCACGTCGAACACGAAGAACCTGCCATTGAGGCATGCAGGCTCTAAGGCACCTGAAGGGAGTCTCTAGGTCACTTTCCTGGATAATGAGATGAAGTCGACAGGAAGGAACCTTGATCGAAGGTGGGCCATGATGTTTCCCACATCATCGACACGAGACAGAGAAGGATAAAATATTTTGTGTGAGACATCAAAGGGAGGTGATAAGTTTGCAGAGTCCAACTTCTCTTGAACATATCGGCGGCACGACAGCGGATTTGGCAGTATCTGACATCAAATGAGCAGAGGTCGTGGTGACAAGGCAATGAGCAGATGAGAGGTCAAATAAGATAACCCAAACCCACAGAGGCTAGTGTAAAGCAAGATGAGAAATCCCCACCCGGACACGAATGCAGACTAGTGCCATGTTCAAGAGCGACATACTGTCGATACGATCATTATTACAGTTCCATTTTCCCCACCATTTCTGGCAGGTACCCCGATTATTTTTGGGTGACAAGCTTGACGGGGATAGCATATGCTTGGAAAGCGTCATTTCGACGGTGTCCGATGTCATTAAGTTTTAACGAGTCTGAAAAAGGAAGAAATCGGCGTCTTTTCCTGTTTAGAGAGTCTGAAAAGACAGCGGAAAAGAAAACTCCAGGGGGGTCCTTTTTCGTAAAGTTGTGTCTCTCGAGACCGAAAAAGTATAAAACAATGCTCGAAAGAACTGCCCGACCAGTATGATCGAGGAGTATTTTTCGTAAGTAGTGACTTTGACCCGAAAAAGTAGAAAAGCGGTCAGAAGTACGTCGTTTTGGAGCCAATAACGAGTGAGAAACGACAAACACCCGGCAATCTTTTTAAGTTAAACGGTCGAAAAAAGAGCTTTAAAGGCGACCACCTCTCATTTCTTTAACGAGTCGAGAGGGGGACTCGGCAATCTTTTCATCTTTAAACGGTCAGAAAAGAGCTGAAAGCAGACCTCCATTTTTATTCTCTTTAACGAGTCAAAAAGGGAAAAATACTCGGCAATCTTTTCATATTTTACGAGTCAGAAAAGAGCTTAAAGGCGACTCGTCCTAGAGGAACGAGTGGTATAAAGGGTAGCAACTGGTTCCGGCAATGGTGGAACTGCTCAAAACATGTAATGGTCAAGAGGCTGGCTAATAAAACCACTCATCGCTGTGGTTCCTCAAAGAAAGGATAAACAACCAAGTGAGAGCATATGATCGGCCAAAGAGATGGTAGCAATGGAATGAAACAACCAAGGCTCATCTAGCAGAATTCAGCGGACAAAAATGGCAATCACGAGATGTAAATCGGGTATGGGTTCATTTTTACACAAGCTTGAACCGTGGAGAACTCTTCTTGGATTCGGTTTCATGTTTACACAAGCTTGAAACGAAAAACTATGCTTGTTATAAGTTCGCATGCCCCCAGCATAATGACGCAAATCAAGGTACATGCCCCCCAAGCTTCATTGCATGCAACAAAGTGGATGGAATGAAGGTTCACTCTCGATATCGATGAAAGACTCAACTTGTATTTTACGAGATCTTAATCGAAAGACTCGATCTGGAAAGGGAGTTGTTTCGTTTTTTAATGAGGTTGACACAGTAAAATAACTATCCTCATAACCCTTGTTTCATTTTTTAACGAGCTTGACACAAGACAAGGAATTGTGCTCCAACCAAGCCTAGTTTCATTTTTTAAGGAGCTTGACATAGGAAAGGAACTATGCTCCGACCAAGCCTAGTTTCATTTTTTAAGGAGCTTGACACTGGAAAGGAACTATGCTCCGACCAAACCCAATTTCATTTTTTAGGGAGCTTGACATAGGAAAGAACTATGCTCCAACCAAACCTCATCATAATGAATAGAAAGTCGGGGCTTCCAAGATTGCCACTCTCAGTGCAAGGACCACATCTTGGAAGTCAGGACCTAATGCCCCCAGGACACTATGCACGACGGTGTCATCACTGGATACAGGCACAGGGTAGGTGACCACGTAGTTGATCTGCGGTGGGGGAGATACAACTAGTGGATAAAAACTAGGAGGGGATGACAACTGCGCAGGAGGCATTGGGGGACTAACGAACGACAATTGATCGATAGTTACAATTCTTCCATCGTGTGGAAAGCAAACCAAACGGAAAAGCGAAGAAACGAGGGTCCCCATGGCGTAAACATAGTCGCGACCAAGGAGAAGACTAAAGTCTAAAACACCTTGGGTAACCAAGACGTCTATATAGACGGTTTTTCCTCCCAAGGTAATAGGGAACTTTGGGAGAACTCCTAGGGATGGACAAGCTCCTTCGTCGAAGGCCAACAGATTCTGAGTGACTGGCCCAAGCTACGTGGAACCTAAATCTTGCCAAGTAGTGTACGGCATAAGACTGACAGACGCCCCTTCATCCAAAACAGTGCCAGCTACTGCCTTAGCACAGGCATGTACTGTGATCTGGAAAGGCATATGGGATGGAAGGCGACCGGCGATCAGGCGATTCCAATCGAAGGAAGCGACCAGACTACTTGGTGGGGGAATCGTATGACTGCCCCCATGTGCTAAAGGAACCGAAGGAGAACCTTCGAGAGCAGTTGGGTTAGGAGAGTCATTTCGGGACTCAGCAGAATTTGAAGAGACGAGAAGAACATGGGCGTGATTCTCTTCCGAAACAGAGTGATCGACAGGTGATGGACTCGAGTCGACACTCTTTTCGACCAATGGTTGGTCTGGAACAGGCTAGGGACAGCCGGGTTCGGGAAGAGGGGCCTGGACAAGAGAAGAACTTGAAGCAATCTCTTTGTCAGCAGGGGGACAATCTGCAGCTGCAGAGAGACGTTGATAACCAACGGGAAGTTGGGGTGAAGGAGCTGTAAGACTTTCCAAGACACCGGAGGCTTTATCCATGAGTGGACAAAGGTGAAGGGGATGATTGCCTTCACAAAGTCTACAGGGGATTCGAATCTTCCCTTTTCCTTTACCATTCCCAACTGATAAGGTAGCATCGCCGTGAGCTCCAGAGGACGATGAGGGGTGGGACGAACCGCGAGACCATACTTCTAGTACCCTGGGAATGCCAGGACAATCGTGAAGAAGATGGTCCTCCTTGCATAATCGACAAGGAAACTTAACCTTCCACGGAGGAGCAGAAGGTGGCCCAACTTCAGGGGGACTCGAAGGAGTAAGAGTTATATTTGTAGCCTCTCCTTTGGGAGCCTTCTTCTTCTTCATCTTCTTCTTCTTCTTCTTAGCCACCGGGTTACTCGAATCGAGACTTTCACCAGGCGAAATAGAAGATGAGGACGTAGAAGTAGGCGTAGAAGGGGAGAGGTCCACCTTAGAATCAGCATGATGTTTTTCAGGTGGAGGGACTGATTTATCAGACGGTGAGACGGCAGGGACCAAAGAGGTTGAGAACAACCAAACCGGCAACCCAACAGTTAACCCTGGGAGGGAAAACGTTGCCATATAAGGAGCATCAACATTCCCGAGAGGAGGGAAATGACCAGGATTCCCATCAGGAGGGGAACTCGGGTTGGTGAACCCCAGAAAAGTTGCCATGGCAAACAAAAAGAAACCTACACGAGCTAATGCACACAAGATCTAACCAGGTAATGTTATCGTGGCCGAATAAATTTTTAAGACACAGGAACTAAACTTGGCCTTTTCATGTTTCAAGAGTCGAGAAAAGGACGAAAAGATGACTCTAGTCTCCTTAGAATGTTTAATGAGCACGAAGTGACAAGATGCTCACTGGCACCTTTTCTTTTAGGGAGTCTGAAAAGGATCAAAAGTGACTGCTCTGGAGATTCTAGGCAAAGGGTTTACCAAGCAATCCGTAAAACTGCTTATACACCTTGGCAATCGTATGAGAACCAAGGACTTTCCATACTGCAGTCAATCTTCCTGAATGCTGTGTTCGGTGCGTTACGGTTCACAGGGCGGCAGACTCGACTTCCTATGGATCAAGGATAAAAGCCTAGTGGGGTCTCCCTATATACACGATGGTACGTGGGAGCACAGTCCGTGTTAGACCACTATCGAGTCACAGAAGGAGGAATCACCCAACTGTAATGTGAAACAATAGTGACTATGCTTAAAGACGTCGGAACACGTCTCTAACCTAGACCTCTAGATGTTTGTGTTAGGTTCCAATGCGTTTTTAGGTTTATTCGGTTTATTTTATGGTTGATCTTGAATTAAGTTTCGGTTTCAGGCCCTATCGTGTGATCCCTCACAATTACCTAGATGCAAACTACATGCCAAAGAATATCATTTCGTTCGATGAATTCTAACTATGAGAGGGTTAAGAGTTTTCAATCAAACAAAATGAACTCAATCAATCAAGCAATCTAATGCAACTAATGGCAAAGAAATGAGACTTTTCTTTTGAGAATACAAATCAATGAAATGCTCTTCTTTTCATTAACTATTGAATGCAAAAGATATTAGTTTGATTTCTTTTCCAATGGCACAATGCACCAATACACTAATCTCACGATGCATCGATACTACTAATGAAAGATTTAAATTTTCTTTTCAATTTCTCAAACATGAAAATTCGTAATGCAAATGCACTTTCACTTTCGTATGCTAAATGAATGCAAATTTTTTTGTGAATTCAAGAAGACAAACAAGCAAGTGTGAACTGATAAATCCAAACAATTGTGATCTATGCTTGGTAGTGAAGAAATCGAATCAACATAAAAAATTGGTTCAATAATCGACACTAAAAATCAACCAGCAACAAGCAGTGAAAAGGCCTCAATCAAATCAATAAGAGGGTTGTGGATGAACCTTGAATAGACAAGTAACCTAAGCAAATGGTTTCTCGATGAAACTCCTAAAGGGCTAGGTCACATGGTCTAAAAAACACAAGACTCACTCGAATGAAATCAAAGAGAGAGCGTCCCTTAACCAAAAGCAATCAAAACAAGCTAATGAGAGACAAGAAACAACAGGGGATAAGAAAGATTGATGAATTCAGGAGATAAAGTTATAAAAACAACTTTTCAGGAATCAGCGCAAGTTACACACTGAGAACCCGCGATGATCACTACGTCGCGCAATTTTTACACAGACCACCAGAGATGTCAGTGAAAATTTTACACAGACCACCCGCGCTGATCCGATTTCAGGAGTCGTCGCGGGAATTAAGCTAGCAACCCAAGGTCAGCGCGGGTAAAAAGCATACCAAGTGGCGCTGACATCGCGACTGTACGCGTCTTTTCCGCGCTGATCCGATTTCCTGGATCGTCGCGACTGTTAGGCATAATTACGTGATGACCACGAAGTCAAAGAAACAGCTATGCGCTGTCAGCGCGACTGTTTTGATATAAACCGCGCTGAGGCCAAAAAACAGGCAGAATCAAGCCAAAAGCTCCCAAACCAAGGCAATAACTCTTTAAACAATTTAGACACCTCCCAGACTGAACCAGGAAGTCTAAAAGCAGAGAACTAATCCCCAATCTTTGAAAAGAGAGTAACAATCAAACTCAAAAACAAGAATGAACAAAAAGAGGCAAAGGCCAGCTCCCCAGCGGAGTCGCCAAATTGTTGGAGAGGTAAATCCCCTCTACGGATAGAGGCGATCCCTACTAGCCCAGAACGGGTCTAGCAACAATCAATCAATGCTACTGTGAAAGTTCCTAATTGCAGATAAAAAAGAGGTAATGAACACCTACTTGGATTCCAACGCTATTTTTTGATGAAGAGATGCCGCTCTCGCTCCTTCGCTCTGGCCGGTCACGATCCTCCACGATCTCCGTGAATAGATACCTGCACACACGAAGAGAAAGACAAACACAAGCGTGAAATCTAATAAAAGAAATTATACATCAGTCAGAAAGGATGTAATTCACATTAACCATTACAAAGACAAATGAGAATGGAACCATAACAGTAGTCATCTATTATTAATCAATAACAGAGAAAGGTACAACCAAAGTTCTGACGCTGAGTCCTTCTCTAGAGGGTCCAGCCAGCAAGTCTCTTAAGCATTCACCCTTGGAGGTAGATTCTCCCAAAACAAAGCTCTCTCTCACACAAGCAATACTCACAACCTTCCTTAAGCTTCCTCTAGCAAATCCACACTTGTCACACCAACTACCTATTAGCAGCAGCAGTCTAAGCACTATGAATTCCACACTATCCAAACTATCCAAAAAACTCCCAAACTAGCTGCTCATGGCAATGGTGGAGGTTTAAATAGGAGAAGGAGTCTCCATGAATGGTGGGAGGATGAGCTTATCTCCAAGGAAGGTGGCTCAAATGACGAATCAGACATGCCAAAGAGGGGAGGGCGACATTTACAAGGCCAACAACCAGGTCTAGAGTCATCTGGAAGGCCGGCTGTTAGAACAAACTCACCCAAACTGGATCAGCGCGGGTCCATAACTGCACTGGAGCGCTGACATCGCAGCTGAATAACAAAGAAGGTCATGTCAGCGCGATCAGATATGAATAACAAGCACGCTGGCTCATGAAATTCGATCGGCGTGGGAAACACGTGTGCTTCCGCGCTGGTAGCGCATTCGGCCTGTTATGTAGCACCCATCAGCGCGGTTATTTTGACAAAAGTCGCGTTGATAGCAAAAACTTTGGCAAAGTGGGTCATTTGGCAACATTAGAGAGCATGAGCATGATTAATTTGAACTCATGACACAATAGCAAGACTGACAGGGATACAGTGACAAATTAATGTGTAATAGGGAGATCTAAATCTCCAGGAAAACCTGTAAAGGTGGTGTGCTAGAAATGCGGAAAGGAAGGCCACTTCAAAAGGGACTGTAAATCTAAAGCTCCTGACAAAGGAAAGGGATCTGATGAGGTTACTTCTGTAGAGGCGAAAACCACCTCAGATGAAGGTGGGGATGTGTACTTGGCCTCTTCAAGTACACAGGTAGATCATGAGGCATGGTTGATTGACTCATGTGCATCCTTTCACTTCACTCCCCATAGAGAGTGGTTTTGTGAGTATCAGAAATATGATGGTGGTGATGTCTTCTTGGGGGATGACAAGAAGGCTAGAATCATTGGTCGTGGAAAGTAAAGTTGAAGCTGCAAGGTGGAAGGGTTAGAACACTTCCAGGTGTTTTGCATATTCCTGCATTAGCCAAAAATCTGATTTATGTTAGTAAGCTGGATGATGCAGGTGTAAAAATAGTGTTCGAGAATGATACCTACAAGATGGTTCAGGGAGCACTGGTATTAATGCAAGGAGTTCAGATTGGAACTCTGTACAAGCTGCAAGGTAGCACTATCGTTGATGGGTGCAATAGTTCTGTGGTTCCTAAAAGTGGAGCAGAAAATCTAGTGGTCTCTGGAGAAAAGACCATGTTGTGGCATCAAAGGCTTGGAAATATTGGAGAGAAGGGCCTTTGAATACTTCATGGTAAAGGTATGGTAGAAGGTATGAGTAATAGCTCTCTGGATTTTGCTTTCTGTGAAAATTGTGTATACGGGAAGCAGAATCGGGTGAGTTTCCCCTCTGGTGGTAAGAGGCGAAACATATATTAGAGCTTGTGCACAATGATGTGTTTGGACCTGTGAAGGTTCCATCACTGGGTAAGTCTATGTACTATGTATCATTTATAGATGACTTCTCAAGGAATACATGGATATATTTCCTTAAGAAGAAATCTGAAGTCTTTGATATGTTTAAAGAATTTAAGGCTCTAGTGGTAAACCAGACAGAGAAGAAGATAAAGGTGTTGAGGACAGATAATGGTGGAGAGTTTTGCAGTAAGGAATTTGAAGAATTCTGCAAGAAGTGTGGTATAGCATGGCAGAAGACTACTACATGTACACCTCAGCAAAATGGAGTTGCAGAAAGAATGAACAAGACGTTGATGGAAAGGGCAAGAAGCATGGTCAGTGGTGCCGGGTTAGGACAGGAATTTTTGGCAGAGGTGGTGGATACTGCATGTTACCTGGTCAACAGGTCACCTTCATCAGCGTTGGAGGATAAGTCTCCACTAGAGGTATGGACTGGTAAGAAACCCTCTCTTTCACATCTAAGGATTTGGATGTGATGCATATGTACATGTTCCAAAGGAGAAAAGAACAAAGTTGGATAGTAAATCTGAAAAGTGCATCTTTATTAGGTATAAGGATGGTTTAAAGGGTTATAGGCTTTGGAACCCAGTAATAAGGAAGGTTATGTACAGCTGAGATGTGGTGTTCAAAGAGGTGAAAGATGTTATTAAACATGAATTCCAACCAAAGGAACCTGAGAAGATAGAATTTGAGCTAAAGGAGGAAGAATCAGACTCTACAGTAGAGGAGGAATCAGAAGATGAAGAGCCACAAACTCTGGCTGTGAGAAGATCAGTTCGAGAAAGAAGGCAACTAGAAAGGTATAGTCCATTTGCTTTCTATTCATTTTTTTCTTTGTCTGTTACTGATGATGATCCCAGAACTGTGAAGGAAGTAGTGGATTCAGAGGATGGAAAACTCTGGAAAGAGGCCATGGTTGATGAAATGGCATCTTTGCACAAAAATGAGGCTTTGCATCTGGTGGAGTTGCCAGCTAGAAGGAACCCATTGGCAGCAAATGGGTGTTCAAAAAGAAGAAAGTTGCAGAAGGAAAAGTGGAGAAATACAAAGCTCGGTTGCTAGCAAAAGGTTACTCCCAGGTGCCAGGAATTGATTTTGGTGATATTTTTTTCTCCTGTTACCAAGGTAACTTCTATTAGATTACTTTTATCTGTTGCTGCCGCTTTTGATTTTGAGGTAGAACAGATGGATGTGAAGACAACATTTCTTCATGGGAATCTGGAAGAGGAGATCTACATGAAGCAGCCTGAAGGCTTTGCAGTGAAGGGTAAGAAAGAACTGTTATGTAAGTTAAAGAAGTCTTTGTATGGGTTAAAACAGTCACCAAGGATGTGGTATTAGAAATTTGATACATTTATACGGGGACTTGGCTTCACCAGAAGCAAAGTAGATCACTGTGTGTATTTTAAATTAATTGGCGACCATGTTATGTATCTGGTCTTGTGTGTGGATGATATGTTGTTGGTTGGAAATGACAAAGAAGTTATCCAAGATTTGAAGGCCCAATTGTCCTCCAAATTCGACATGAAAGATCTTGGTGCTGCAAACTATTTTTTGGGTATGGAAATTAAAAGAGACCGAGCAAAGAGGAATCTTTGGTTAAACGAGAGGAAGTATGTAGAGACGATATTGCAGAGGTTTAATATGCAAGATAGTAAATCGGTGAAGGTTCCTATTCCTGTAGGTGTGAGGTTATCTGCTAAATAGTGTCCCAAGATACAAGAAGAGGAAGAGGACATGTCCCGTGTTCCATATGCAAGTGCAGTCGGTAGCCTGATGTATGCAATGGTATGTACTAGACCAAACATTGCACATGCAGTGGGAGTATTGAGCAAGTTTATGTCAAAACCAGGGAAGGAGCTCTGGAAAACAGTGAAGCGGGTTTTCAGGTATTTGCGTGGCACTAATGATTATGGTTTGTGCTACCAAGGAAGACTAGGATTGGACAGAGTGTTGGATATTCATGGCTTTGTTGATGCAGATTGGGTTGGAGATCTGGATCAGAGAAGATCTACAGGTGGGTATGTGTTTAACCTATTTGGAGGTGCAGTCAGTTGGATGAGTAAGAAAAAATTTGTAGTGGCACTGTCAACTATAGAGGCAGAATAAATGGCAGCCACTCATGCAAGCAAGGAAGCAGTTTGGTTGTAGATATTGTGTTCAAGTATGGGGTTAGTACAGGAAGCTATAAGGATAGACTGTGATAGCCAAAGTGAAATTTTCTTGGCAAAGAACCCCGCATATCATTCAAAGACAAAGCACATTCATGTTCAGTATCGCTTTGTGAGGGATATGATAGAAGACAAAAAGGTGTTGTTGGTAAAGGTGGACACTTTGAAGAATACTGCAGATGCATTGACAAAATCTGTGAGCTTTGAGAAGTTCTCTTGGTGTAGACAGACAATGGGCATTTCAGGGCTAGAAAAATGACTAAACTCTCTTATGGTCCCCTGTGGAAAGAAAACAACAAGTGGGAGAATGTTGGGTTGTGTTATATTCTTTCCACGTAGTTAACAGGGGGTTTTAGGGGCACCTGTAACCCCACTTTATGGGGTCTGGGGCAGCGCCCTAGAAAATTTTGGTTTTCGACCCTATGTTAGGTTGGGCGGACCCACCTATGGTTTTGTGCATGATTTTCGCACATGTTTTTTAGACATGATGGTTTTCGGTCCATGGTATTGGACGCGGTGGTTTTTGGTCCATGGTATTGGATGCTTCGGCATGCATAAATATGTATTGTAACATTGAAAGGAACATAATAAAAAAATCAAGCTGGTAGTCCCGGTTTTGGGATTCAAGGGAAAAATTTTGTGTATATGTGTTTTATGTGTTTTGCTCTCGCATTATTTATTTTCTGTGTTTTAGAACTCGTATGCAGGTAATTTCTCTATGGGGTTTAAACCTACAGTGTTGAGAAGTATAGCAAGAAAGGCTCAATTTGGCTTACCTTTGGTCAAATTGAGAAAATTCAAATTTTTACATTAGTAGATAACTTGGAGGTAGTTAACTGAGGTGACATGGATCTTGTCACTCAGTTAGCTCAGTAAATTAAAGTTAGACGGATTGGAGTTTAGTTATGTGTGTTGGATTGCTAATTTATAGCAATCCAGTTCAGTTATTTCCATTTGTACTCAGTTAAACTAATTCCAACTGTTGATAGAACCAGTTGGAGGTTATTTGTTTAGTGGGACAAAAATCTAACTCAGAGATCATCCAGTTAACTGATCAATCAACAAAAGTTCTCATGCATGCAAGGAATTTGAGTTCCTCAAATGTGGCAAAGATTCCAAGACAGTGTAACATCAATTGTAAACTAGTGTTGAGTGTACAGGTATTGCATGCAATTAGTGGTCAATCCTTGGGAATTGCATAAGAAAATAAGGGGGAAATTCCTAAATAATAGGCATAATTTCCTCAGGAAATGTACAAGGAAAAAGGAGTGAGTACAAGTAGTGTGAGTGCAAGCAGCGCGAGTGCGAGCAGGGTGAGTGCAGGCAACGCAAGTGTGGGTAGGGCAAGTGCTGGCAGAGTGAAAACAAGTTTACTCTTGCAGTTTTTCCTCAGAGCGAGAGATCACAATTGTAATTGTTTCTCAATTCACTTGATTAATGAAAACATGCTTAAGGGGTTTTTAGTAGTTTCTTTCCCCTACAAACATTTTTTCACCTGTTTATTTGATGATGCATGTTTGCGCATGTTGTTCTAAATCGTGAATTTATTTTCATATAGTAGTAGAGTAGAAATGTGTCTCTTGATTTAGATTAAATTTCTTGAGAAGTTTCAATTCTATCACCATATTTCTACACATAGGTGGGGTAGTTAAGAACCAATCCATGGAATACTTTAGAATGGTAGTATATACGCCTTCCTTCTTGCATCAAGGCTACTCCTATATCATATCAACTTGTATACGTCTCTACTTCAAAGGACTACTTCAAGTTCAGTAACGCTAGAATGTGTGCATGATCGATCTTCTTCTTTAACTCCTCAATGACACTCCACTGACTCTTTCCCCACTATAAACTCTTACCACTCATTTTTATGTTGTGGAATGGGCTTTTCCACTATTGAAAATGAGGCTATGCATTTTCTCATGTACTATGTTGCCAAAAATAAACCCCTGACCTCAAAACATTATAAGGCACCGACCACTTCATGATGGTCTCCATATTGGAAGGATCTATCTTAACTTTCCTCCACCTATCACATATCCTATATACACCAAACACTGGTATGCAAACTCACATTTCTTGATATTTTTCAGTAGTTGGTGTTAATGTCTCTAGAACCTACATGAAATGTGATATGTGCTCCTCCCAAGTAGCACTATATCCCAATGTATCATCCAAATAAACAATAACAAATGAATCTATAAAATGGCACATCATATCATTCATTAATATCATGAGCACAGTTGGTGCATCTCATAGGCCATATAACATAACCAACCACTCATACAAAACTTGTTTGGTTTTGAAAGTAGTCTTCCATGTATCTTCTTCTTTAACTCGAACTTGGTGATATCATAACTTTAAGTCCAACTTGATGAAGTATTTTTCTTGCTACAATTTATCCAACAAATCATCTATCTTAGACAAGGTGTACTTTTTATTGAACGCAATTTTGTTCAATGCCCTATAATCAATACACATCAACCAAGTGTCAACTTTCTTTGGAACAATTATGATCGGCGACCCACATGGTGAGGTACTTGGTTGAATGACAACATAGTCCAAAATATATTATAATTGCCTCTTCACCTCATTTGCTTCTATACTAGACTCCTTGTACAACCCAATGCTTAGCAACGGAGATTCTGAAAACAATATGGCGTGCTCCAATTCCCTCTTGGGGGATAGCCCTCTAGGCTCCTTGAACACAACCTTATACACATATACCAACTCTTATGATTGTTGTTTATGTTCCTTAGTGCACCCTTCTAAGGTTGAATTTACTCTCATGGACTCTTTTATAGATTGATTTTCTCTTAAAAATAACAAAACATCCTTCTTACCGAAACTGATAAAATTTTTGGCCTGGTTGGGACTTACCAACTATATTTTTTACTTGCCTTTGTGCACATTGATGATGAAGTATTTATCGTTCTTGATGATGCGGCATTGGTTGGATCTTCACATGAAGAGAGTATCCCACATGCACATATAGGGACTCCCAAATACAACTCCACATATATCAAGCAGAACTACATCCAATTCTACTTCATCAATAAAGTCAGCTCTAATAGCAAATTTGATTATGCACTATTTGTTTACCTTTATCTTACCTCCTTGTTGACTTATCCCAATGAATATGGGCTATGGTAGTCATGAGTCTCTAGTCCTAATTTCTTGACTATATCTACTGCTATGAAATTCACCTGTGATCTTGAGTTAAATAGAACATCAATTTTGGTCTTTTTGACTTGTATTTATATATAAAAGAGCTTGGTCATCTCCTTTTCTTCCAGTTTGTTATCACTCAGAAGTTTTCCTTGGTTTTGAAAGGAAACTCACTGAGGCAACATTTAAATCACTTTGATATTGAAGGTTGACCCTTCAATTTGGAGAGGGATTTCTCCTAAACTCTACCACTCAAGGTCACTTTTAATAGTAGGTCATTAAGCTCATTGACCATATTTAATTGGTAACAGGTGAAATAAATTTAGAGTGAAAGGACATGGATCATTGGGCATGGAGTCTAGTGAAGAGAATGCTAACCACAGGATACATAGACAACCCTAAAAGAGGCAATATAGGATATGTCTTCTAAAATAAATTATCATGAAGATGTGGAGACAGAGTACATAAAATAAATATCTAATAAGAGTAAAGAGATTTATGTTGTAAACATTTAAGTAGAAAATATGGAAAATATTCAGCTAACTTGAATTTAAGGATTCATAAGGAATTAAAATTCATATCATTTTATCCTTTAAGACTTGATGATTAAGATATGCAGCATAAAGAGAAACTAAATTCCATAAGGAAAAACGGATCGAAAGCCATTCACACATGAATATCTGCAAATTGTCTATGTAAAACTGCATATAGAAATATATTAATATCTGAAACCACACAAAGAGTTCTGTTCCTTTCAAATGTTTTTCAACCCCTATTACATTACATATCTTTTCTTAAATAATAAAAATAATATCTCAAACTATTTCTATCTTTCTGGAACAAAAATCAAATAAAATCATAAAAAATAAATAAATATGGAAGTAGTTACAATATGTATTGAATGTTCCAGGCCAGGCAGTAACTCCTTAAGGCAAAAATGATTCGTATGTATTATTCCATCAGGTAGGTCTTCATTATATACATGAGGGAGAGACTGTTCACTTCATCTCTCGATGACTATTCATATTACTTATTTATCTATTTACATTATATTCACCCAATCCTAAGGATTAGGTGTTAACCTTCCCCCCGTTAATCTGAAGGGATGTTGGTGAGTCCAAGCATCATTTTGAATCGTTCAAGCTTTTCTCTTCCAAGCACTTTGGTGAAGATGTCTGCAATTTGCTGATTAGTGGAACAATGACGGAGATGGATTGTTTTGGCCTCAACATGATGTTGAATCAGATGATATCTAGTATTGATGTGCTTCGTTCGATCATGGAACTTTGGGTTCTTGGCCAAATTTATTGCAAAGGTATTGTCAATCATGAGTGGAGTTGATTTTACTTGTTTTACCTACAAATCTTCAAGAATTTTTCTGAGCCACACAATTTCTTTTGTTTCTTCAGCTGCTGCCACATATTCTTCTTTTATTGTGGAATATGTTGGAACTGATTGTTTGCGTGATCTCCAGGAAACAACTCCTGATCCAAGACTCATAGCATATCCTGAAGTAGATACCCCAGTTTCTTTGTCTCCATCGAAGTCTAAATCAGAGTATCTAATCAAGCTGAAGTCGTCCACCTGTGTATACTTGATTCCAAAGTCTTGAGTTCCCTTCAAGTACCTTAGAACTCTTTTTGCAGCAGACCAATGTCCCTCACAAGGCTTTTGCTTAAACCTGGAGAGTATTCCAACAGAAAACGAAATGTCTGGTCTAGTACTAGTTAGGTAGTTGAGACTTCCTACAAGTTGTCTATACTTTGTTGCATCCTCAAATTCTTTTCCTTCAATAGATGTGAGCTTTAAGTTTTGTTCCATTGGAGTAGTAAGCAGATTGCATTCTATCATGCCAAACCTATTCAATAGATCTCCAATGTATTTATTTTGAGAAAGAAATATGGACTTTGGATGTTGGGTTACTTCAATGCCAAGATAGTAATGAACATAGCCCAAATTAGCTATTTCAAAACTTTTCCCCAATTCCTTCTTTATGCATGCAGTCTAGCTTTCATTGTTCCCTGTCATCAAAAGATCATATACATATACCACAAGATATACAATTGTTTTGCCAAATTTCTTGACAAATAAAGTTGCATCGTCAAGATCATAATGTTTGAAATGGGGTTTCAGAAGATGCTCAGTTAGTTTTTCATACCAGGCTCGCGATGCTTGTTTGAGGCCATACAAGGAATTCACAAGTTTGCCTACTTTATGTTCATGTCCTTTCACAGCAAATCCTTCAGGCTGAGACATAAAAACATTCTCTTTTAGATCTCCATTTAAGAAAGCAGTTTTTACATCCATTTTATGGACTTTCCAACCGTTTTGAGCTGCTAGGTCAAAGAGTGTCGAATGGTAGCCCATTTTGTTGCGGGGGAAAAAGTCTCCTCATAATCGACCCCTTCCTTCTGTGCAAAGATTTTTGCCACAAACCTAGCTTTGTGCTTGTCAAGTGAGCCATCAGCTTTATAATTTTTCTTGTAGACCCACTTGCAGCCTATTGGTTTAGTTCCTAATTGAGGATCAACCAGCTTCCAAGTGTCGTTCTTTATGAGGGCATCATACTCCTTTTGCATCGCTTCTTTCCATTCATCATGAGAAGTAGCTTCTTTGAAGGAAGTTGTTTCAAAATCTATAGACAAGTTCAATTCACAATCATAACAAACATCCATATCAATAAGTGAATCAGAGTCATCTACATCACCTCCATTTTTTCGGTTTGAATTTCTAGTTCTTGTCTTTCCAATCTCATCAGGATGAACACTTTCAAGTGTCTTTGTTGGCCACTTTGGGGGACCTTTTTCAGATGGTCTAGGCTGCTCCGTTGATTGAGTTGGGACTGAATCAAGATTGAGTCTCCCGATTCTGTCAATCACATCACTTAAAGCATCATGTGTTGTTGAAGCTTCATACAGGGGAGAGTGTTCTTTAGAAGAATATTCCACATGTTGATCTAGTATAGGAATCCCCCCTTTAAGATGTGGAATCTGATTATCAAATTCTTGAAATGATTTTGCTTTTGCGAATCTATCCAAGCGATCAAGTTGCCGCTCAACAACATTGTCAGTTTTGGATGATTCAAGAAAAATCACATCTCTAGATATAACAAACGTTTTATTTACTTCATCATAGAGATGATATGCTTTGGAGGTGTTTGAATGCCCCAGGAAGATACACTTATGACTTCTAGCACCAAGTTTGTTTCTATGTACCTTTGGTATCAAGGCATAACAAGTGGAACCAAAGACCCTGAGATGCTTTACCGAAGGAACATGTCCATACAACATTTCATATGGAGTCTTGTTTCTAATAGCATTAGATGGACATCTATTCTTTATATATGTGTTACACAGTAATTTGTCACTGCCTTCATACCAATCTTCCTACTGTGTCATGAGTCCAAATTATTCATGCTCATGCTCTCTGATGTTGCCAAATGACCCACTTTGCAAAAGTTTTTTGCATCATCGTGACTGTTGTAAAAATAAACGTGCTGATGAGCGCTCCAAAACAGACCGAATGTGCTGCCATCGCGGAAGTACACGTGATTCCCGTGATGGTTGAATTTCATGAGACAGTGTGACTGTTGCTTATATTTGATCGCCTTGACATGACTTTCTTCGTTATGCAGTAGCGATGTCAACGCTCCAGTACAGTTATCCACCCGCGATGATCTAGTCTGGGTGAGTTTGTTCTAACAGCCGACCCTCCAGATGACTCCAGACCTAGTTGTTGGCCTTGTATATGTCGCCCTCCCTTCTCTGGCATGTATGTTTCGTCATTTGAGCCACCTTCCTTGGAGATAAGCTCATCCTCCCACCATTCATGGAGACTCCTTCTCCTATTTAAGCCTCCACCATTGCTATGAGCTACTAGTTTGGAATTCATAGTGCTTGGAGTGTTGCTGATAGTGTGTGAGCTTGATAGGTAGCTGGTGTGACAAGTGTGGGATTGTTAGAGAGCTTAAGGAAGGTTGTGAAGTGTTTTGATCTTGTGTAAACTTGTGAGTTAGAGAGTTTCGTCTTCGGAGATCTACCTTCAAGGTTGAATGCTTGAGGAACTTGCTGGTTGGACCCTCTTGAGAAGGATTTGACGTCAGAACTATGGTTGTATTCTTCTTTTTTTATCAATAATAGACGACTATCATTATGGTTCCACTCTTATTGTATTTATGATGGTGTTTGAGTTATATCCTTCTGACTGATATATAGTTGCATCCATTTGATTTTATGCTTGTGTTTGTATCGTTCTTTGCATGTGCAGGTGTACGTGCACGAGGATCGTGGGGACTGTGACCAGCCGGAGCAAAGGAACGGGAGCGTCTACTCTTCTACAAGTACTAGCATTGGAATCCAAGTAGGCCTTCATCATCAGTCTTTAATTTTCAATTAGGAACCTGCATGTTAGCGTTGTTTGATTGTTGCTAGACCCTATTTGGACTAGTACAGATGGCCTCTGTCTGCAGAGGGGATTTACCTCCACAACAATTTGGCGACTCCGCTAGGGAGTTTACCTTGTTGTTTGATTTGTAAACTTTAGACGGAGCCTGAAGCATGGCCAGGTAGCCTTCGAAACGCTATTGCTCTGCATTAGCGAAGTAGATCAATGCCATTTCAGTCAATCTTCGGTTTGGTTTACGAACTGAGCAACTTGGAGCTGGCTTTTGTCCTTTTTTGTTCATTCTTTCCTTAAGCTTGTTTTTGGTCTCTTTTCAATGTTTGGGGATTAGTTCTCTGTTTCTTGGTTTCCTGGTTCGGTCTGGGAGATGCCTTGTTCATTTAAATATTGATTGTCTTGGTTTGGTTTGGGAGTTTTTGGCTTGATTGTGGTCGTTTTTGAACATCATCGCGGTTTATAATTAAACAGTCGCGTTGTCATCGCGCAGCCCTTTCTGTGACCTCCTGATCATCGCGTTAATACACCAAACAGTCACGATGGTTCTATAAATCGGACCATCGCAGGTAAGGCGTGTACTTCCACGCTGACATCGCATTGTTGCTACGCGTAGTTCTTTATCAACGCATTGTTGTTGTGTATCACCCGCGCTGATTCCTGTAGAATTTAATTTCTTCAATTCTGCCTCCTGAGCCTGTTGGTCTTGCTATCCCCTGCTATCCTCACTTGGTTTATGACTTGTTCTTCACCGTCTGGAGGTTGAAGCACTCTCTTGTGAGTCTTGTTGAGCGGATCTTGCCTTTTTGCTTTGTTACCTAGTTTTATTATTCCAAGTTTGTTGGATCAGCTTTGCTTGATTACTGGTTTGAAAAGGTTTGTTTACTGCTTGCTATTGATTTGATTGGGCCTTCCTCTTTTCTTGCTTTTGCTTGGTTGTTTAAGTGATCGTTGTTGAACCAATCTTGACATTATTTCGATTTCTTTTCACTACCCGAACACAGATCACAATTGTTTGGGGTCAACCAGTTTTTCACATTTGTTTGTTATCATTTCTCAAAGTTTGTTTAATGCACTTTGCCATCAACAAAAAAAAAATCTCTTTTGCTTTGTATTAGTTAATGAGAATTAGAAGCTTTTCATTTTGATTAGTGATTAGTGATCTTGAAGAAAAGTTTTTGAGTTTCCATTAGCTGCATTAGGGAAGCTATTTTTTGTTTTGTGATCATTTCGTTTGCGTGAAAGCCCTCAAACCCTCTCGTAACTAGCATTCATCGAATGGAATGACATATTTTGGTATATAGTTTGCATTTAGGCAATTTTGAGAGATTTCATACGGTAAGGCCTGAAAACCGAAACCTAATACAAGATCAACCTTAAAACGAACTGAATGAACCTAAAAACGCATTGGAACATAACGCTCGCTGTTTAGAGGTCTAGGCTAGAGACGTGCTCCGGCGTCATTAAACCTAGTCACTTTTGTTTCACTTAAGGTTGGGTGATTCCTCCTTCCGTGGCGCAATAGTGGTCTAGCACGAATTTGAGCTCCCATGTACTGTCGAGTATATGGGGAGACCCCACTAAGTTATCATCCTTTATCCATAGGAAGCCGTGTCTGCCGCCTTACAAGCCGTAACACACCGAACACAGCATTCGGGAAGATTGACTGCCGTACGGAAAGTCCTTGGTTTTCGTATTATTGCCAAGGTGTATATGCAATTTTACGGATTTGTTTGGTAAACCTTTTTGCCTAGCTCTCCAGAGTAGTCACTTTCGTTCCTTTTCGGACTCTCTAAAAGAAAAGGTCCATCTGAGCACTTGTCACTTCAGGCTCATTAAACACTCAAAGGTGACTAGAGTCATCTTTTTGTCCTTTTCTCAACTCTTAAAAAATGAAAAGGTCAAGTTATGTCCTTGCGTCTTAAAATTTATTCAGCCGCGATTAACATTTACCTAGTTAGATCTTGTTTGCATTATTTTGAGTAGGGTCCTTTCTCATTAGTCTCCCTAGGATTTTTTAAAGTTTGTCATCCTAGCGGAATCATCGATCTCGTCTCCCGTTCCAAGTGATCAAGGGTCTCCTTCTGTTGCTCCTGAGGTACCGGTTGTGAGTGATACTCTCCCTGTTATCCCGAGTATCCAACCGATTAACTCTCGTGCCCCAGACGATGAGGCTTACGAATTTCACTGGAACCCCATTTGGGAGCCTTACGAAGACGATATTACTTTTACCCCTCTTGGTGTTTCGACCCCAATGTCTTCCTCTGACATGGATGATACATCTCCTAGAGTGAGTGAGACATCTATTTTGTCAAGTATCGAAACTCCTATCCCAGCCACATCTCCGGTACCCTCACGCTATAAGTCTTTGAGGGATAATATGGGTACTAGGATCCCCTCTTCAAGTACCATGTGGGATCACCACATCACTCCCACTATGGGATCTTTTGTTTCACAATTTCACAATACACCTATCACTTCAGTTCCAGCTGTTCCGACTGTTTGTGTAGCGTATTCAACACCGGTTGTTAGTGCCGTTACGGCATCTTCAGCTGTGACTATTGTTGCTGGTCCGTCTCACGGCTTAGTAAGTAGTGGCCAGCCGGCACATACACCCAGAGTTGTTCATCCTGCACAAAGTGCCCCACCCTCTTCTGGTCCCACTCCAGCAGGAGGGCCATATGATCAATATTTGCAAGTTGTCCAGGATCCGAGCTCGCAAGGTCCATTATATTACTACGATTCCACTGGTCAGTACCTTTATCTTTCCATGCCCTTGCCATCTCAGCCTGCTGTTGAGGTCTCGGCGCCATTATCCGTTGCTTGGGGCACCACCACTTACCATGGTGGACAAGAAATTCCTGCACAGCTTCAGGGACCGCCTAACCAAGGCCAGCCGTCTTACGTGCAAACCCCCCAAGGGCAGCAGTATTACGGCCAGTCTTACCCAGGGCAACCTGGGGGCCCACAAGGACAACCCTTTTAGGGAAAACCTTCGGCCTCTGATGGTTCGTCTTTCACTTATCTTGCTCAACCTTCTGGTAATCCGGGGCAACCTGGTATTCAGCAGGGTTACCCGTCTGGGCAATCGGGACAACCTTACATCCAACAAGGTCAACCCGGTGTCCAGCAAGGTTATCCATCTGGACAAGCAGGACAACCTTATATGCAACAAGGACAACCTGGAATCCAGCAAGGGTACCCTTCTGGGCAGGGCGGTCAACCTTACGTGCAGCAAGGCCAACCCACTGCCCAGCCTAGTCATCCATCTAGACAAGTTGGTCGACTTCAAGGTCAATCGGCCGTCCAGCCTGCTCAGCCATCTATTCTGCAAGGACAACCCTCGGTTGTACAAGGACAACCTAATACCCAGCAAGCTCATCCTTCTGGGCAAATGGGTCCATCCCAAACTCAACCAGGACAACCTTCCGGCCAGGTGGCCCAAGCTCAACCTTTTCAAGGACATCCTTCTGGGCCCCAGACTCAAACTGGTCTTCAGATGCAAGGTGGGTTGCAATCCCAACCTTCTTACCAAGTGCAGCCTGGTCACCAAGCTCAGCATGGAGCTCAGCAACCGTATGGTTACCAGCAACCCCAGGGGCAAGCTCAGTTGGCCCTGTATCAAAATTATCAACAAATGCAGGTCACTCCTTATCAGAATTACCAGCAACAGTATGTTGCTCTTGCAGGTCAAGTTGGTAATCCATGGGGTGTTGGGGGGAAGATCCAGAGTCAACCATCCGATTATGGATAGAAACCCTATGGACAGAATCCCTACGGACAAAACCCTTATGGGCCAGGCCCGTCCGGACAAAGTCCATGGGGGCAACCACCACCTAGTTGGAACTCTGGTATTACCTCTTATCCACGGCCGCAGATGTCCTTCAATCCTCAATTACCTTTCTTAGAAACATTGGAACTGCCAGTTGTGTCCAAATTGACTAATGATCCTATTCTTCATAATCCATACTAGCCACCAGTTCCAACCAAGATACCCGGTGATTGTCCCAAATTCGATGGAAAAGCTGGAGAAGACCCTCAAGCTCACGTTATGACTTATCACCTTTGGTGTTCATCAAATTTGTGGCTTGATGATTCCATCCGGCTCTGCCTATTCCAAAGGACTCTCACTGGCTCGGCTGCTAAGTGGTACATTGAGTTAAATCGTGGATCCTTTCAAGACTTCAACTCGTTGGCAATGGCATTTCTAACTCACTTTCAGTTGCCCATTCAGTATGAGACAGGAACGCATCTCCTTATGTCTCTTAAATAGGACACAGCCACGCATATATCCGACCATATACATGAATGGAGATGGCGTCGTCGTTTGATCAAGTTCTGGATTCTTGATCAGCTCCTAACTGATTGGTTTACAACCTCCTTTGTCCCTGCAATCGCGCGAGATATTGCTATGGGAGCTTGTGTAACTGAAGAGCAAGCTATCACGCGTGCTCAGTACCTCGACTTAGCTTATTCTCAGTCAGGTACCTTATATGATTATTTGCCTGATGCCCCGAGACCCGGAACATCCAAAGCTCCGCCAAAGCCATCTGTTGATGGTTTATTGGCTCTGTAAATTCGTCTTCGAAGAAATCATCTGTGAACCCTAGGAAGCAAAAATCGAATGCTTCAAACGAAAACACTTCTTAGGGTCAATCTAATTCTGGAAATACTTCTGAGGTTAACGCCATCCAGTCCACCACGGTGGAAAAATCCTCAAAAGGAAAGAAGAAGGGGAAAGCGGAGAATAAATCTGAGCAGCCCAAACAGGACTCCCCTAAACCTCCACCCGAGGAAGGAGCCAAACGTAAACCCAAGTATCCTTGTCTTATCTGCGACGAGGATCACTATACTAAAGACTGCCCGAGGCGGTCCGAGGTTAGTCGATTGTTGAAAGGTGCTCCCGGGACTCCTGTTGTGCTCAAAGAACCTTTCCCCCCACAGCAAACTAAAATGGTGGCTGATCCATCACAACCCTCTTCTTCGTTTGGCTCTCAAGTATTTATGGCTGGGACGATTCCGTCCACATCAGTACTCGGGCAAAAGAATATCCGTCGCATGCCGGGAAAGAGCCTGAGGTCCCCTCCAGGGCTCCTCCATCCAGTTCTGGTCCGCTCCATATCGAGAGACCTAGCACTGAGACGCCTATTCGACCCCCTCCTAAAGGTGTACTCCGGAGATCATCTTACAACCGTAATGCTCGTGTTGCCTAGCACTACAGCATCATTGAGGACTTAGCTCAGACTCCAGCAGCTATGTCCGCTTTAGAAGTTCTCCAAAACTGCCCCCTCCAGAGGAAGTCCTTACTATCGGCCATCGGTGGCATCGACCCGGCCGACTCGGATTTGATCACGTTTGATCTTGAGAGCCATGTACCAAGATTGCCTCACCAGATTGCCTTCCTCATTCAGGTCATCATCAACTCGAAAATGATTCATCGTACAGTTATTGATGAAGTCGCGTCAACTTGCATTATGTATGTTGCTTATTGGAAGGCTAGTGGGTCTCCGACTTTGAGTCAGTCTCCAATGACACTGAAAGCCTTTGACGGGAGAGAATCTCGCCCTTACGGTATCCTCCAACGATTGCCGATTAATTTGGAAGGAAAGACCGTTGAAGTGGAAGTTGAAGTTGTCGATGCTAACCTCACTTACAACCTCCTTTTGTGCCGGAGCTGGACATATGCCATGCATGTCGTGGCTTCGTCCCTCTTTCGTGTCATTTGTTTCCCTCATCAGGGGAAAATTGTCATGGTAGACCAGCTCTCCTTCTTCGCTTCCTCTTCCGAGGGTAACGTACCTTTTGTGGAGCATACCTCCATTCCTGTAGAGAATGTAGGAGTCGGGATCTTTAAAGACCCTGCCCTCATGGGTGTCTTCTCACTCCCACCTCCGAATCTCGCCTTGATTGGTTTGATTTCCGCTCGTTATGATTCCCTGTTGCACACTGTCACTACCCTCGGCCCCTTTGAAAAGGGAGGCATCAATTATCTAGCCGGTAACCCTCGCTCAACCGGGGGGCATGGGAAAATCATCGGTGTCGTTGATCATTTTACAAAACAGGCTGAGACGACACCTACACTGTCTAGGTTGGTCACACAGCGATGCAAAAGGTTAAGTCCCGAAATGGGCTTGACTTGAACAAATATCATGCGTGCACTCTATTTTTGTACATACGTGTGCTTTTAACAGGTGTGTTGTGTGTGTGATTTTAAGTTTTCATAAAATAAAATCCATTCCCAAGCATATTTTTCATATGTGTTGTCATGTGTGCTTTTAAGCTTGCGTAGAAATAAAATATGTGGGTCGTGTGTTATGCAACTGATACATTAGATTACATTTGTGTTAGACATTTGCATAGCATATAAAAACATCATCACATGTAAAAGATCCATCCAAAATATGTATATATATATATATATATATATATATATATATATATATATATATATATATATATATCGTGTGGCGCACCAAGGCGCTCAAAAATAAGTGTACATGTCTAAATAGGGCCTGTGTTCTCTGTACATCTGAGACACATGTCTCTCAAAAAATCACCAGTAGGAAATAAAGACCTAGATATCTACTGTGGCGGGTTGTGCTCCCTATACTGCACTCGTGCCACCCGCCTCAAAAGGCGGTGCATCCTATGTTCTACTCCCACTGTATGGATCTGGGACGCTATGGGGACCTCCTCTATCCCCAGGTAATCTGGAATCCCTGTCAGCAAGCCCTCAAGGTTCCGTATCACGGTCTCCATCGTGTCATCTCCCGGAGGAGCCAGGGCTAGAGCTCCAATGCCCTGTGCGTCCCTCCACGCCTCTGGAGCCAGGCCGAGGGGTCTCGCCAGTCCTACATCTGCATACCATAGCGTTCGTCATTAGGACATGTACATGAAAAAATCAAAAACGTCATAAAAATAAAAAAAATCAAAAAATGAGATCAAGTGTCTTACCACCATCATCCCACTGCTCTCCAGTAGGCAGCGGCATGTCAGGGTGCCCGCGGAAGTCTAGGCCGGCATACGGCCAATCCTCCACAAAGATAGTCTGTCGCTCCAACCACTCTCGGAAGTATACCCCTCATGCCACTGGTCGGCCACCACCTCCTCGTGGCATGACATGGTCCCATCGTGTGGCCCTCGTCTCACGTGGCCTAGGTGGGTCCAAAACCATATCCTGCAGTTGCAATGTCGGCACCCGCTCCAGCATGAGCGAGAGTAAGATCGATCCATAGCCAAACTGTTTCATCTCTCCGCGGCGACAGTTGGTCAGTTGTCTCTTCATGTTTGCCACTACTGCCTCTGCCAAGTTAAATATGGTAGGATTCAAGCATTCGAGAGCCAGTCAAAGATGGGTCTTCGAGGCCTCGTGTTGGGCCTGGGAGCCCGCTGCCTGTGTCACCATGAAGAGCATAGCTCGAAGGATGATGTCCTCCACCGTAGGAATTTCCACCTTTCTGCTCCGCGACTTGCATGCCCGTGGGCACACCTGAGCCATCAGCATATCTAAAGTATCACCACCGGGTCGCTGCCCCTCCAGAATAGGCCTCTCACCTCGACGTGACAACCCGGTCAAAAAATAGATGTCTGTGTAATCAAACTCAATGTCTCAGCCTCGGATAACGAACTTCCCATCAGTGGGATTCCAGGCCCTGATCAAGAGTTCCAGAAGGTCAGGTTGTGCCCGCAAGCATGGAGTTAAGAAAAATTTAAGCAACTCGCACCCCCGCAATGCATTTCGGCACCCAGCATCAGCAAAAGCCGCTATATCATCGTTATCGTGGGCGCGTTCCTGCCAAACAAACGCCATTATACCCTGCATAATCAAAAAATCTCATTAGCACCCTGCTTGCAAAGTTTCATACGTAGATTTTATTAAAAAACTTGTTGCGCGGCGTCAGTGCGATTGTTTTTAAAACAGTCACGCTGATAATGGGCGCCTTTGTTATTTTTTCTGGGTTAGCGCGGAAGTACATCACTCTTCCGCGCTGATCCGGGAGTGGCCTGTGGAAGTTTTTATCGGTCAGCGCGGACCCGATAGGGAAACCCGCGTTGACCAAGAGCAGAATGCGTTTCAAAAAATTCGCTCAAACAATCACTTTTCACCGTTAAAATGTAGAAAAAAGACTTCAAAATAGAGCGTAGGGCAAGATGTATCTACCTGCAACTGATTTCAAGATGGATGATGCACGTACGGGGTCGAATTTCGCTCGCCAACCTTAATGCTCCAAGTCACTCCACAAAGCTTCAATGGTAACAATGGTAAAAAAAAAAATTACCCCCCTATTTATGGTAATTTTTTTAAAAATTAAATATTATTTTCCATAAATATGGGTTTTTATTATGGTTTTTACTATATGCTTGGTTCGGATATAGTTTTTACTATGTTTTTATGCACATTTTCTATATTATCTCGAATGGGTTTACGTGTGCAGTGTTCCTTGTGCAGGATCTCAGCTGGTGGAATTACGGCAGTTCTATACGCACTCAGTCCTGAAAACGTCGTCTTTAAGCTCTTTTTCGACGTGAAACAAGAAAGGATAGCCGAGTCTCCCTCTCAACTCGTTAAAAGAAGCGAGAGGCGGTCGTCTTTAAAGCTCTTTTTTCGACCGTTTAAACTTAAAAAGATTGCCGGGTTTTGTCATTTCGAACTCGTTATTGGCTACAAAACGACGTGCTTCTGACCGCTTTTTTACTTTTTCGGGTCGAAGTCACTACTTACGAAAAGTACTCCTCGATCATACTAGTCGGACGGTTCTTTCGAGCTTCATTTTATACTTTTTCGGGCTCGAGAGACACAACTTTACGAAAAAGAAACCCCCTGGAGTTCACTTTTCTGCTGTCTTTTCAGACTCTCTAAATAGGAAAAGACGCTGAGTTCTTCCTTTGTCAGACTCGTTAAAACTTAATGACATCGGATGACACCTTTCAAGCATATGCTATCCCCGTCAAGCTTGTCATCAAAAAATAACCGGGGTACTCGCCAGCAATGGTGGGGAAAATGGAACCACAATCATTGTCGTGTCGGCAGTATGTCGCTCTTGAACATGGCACTTGTCTGCATTCGTGTCTGGGTGGGGACATCTCATCTTGTTTTTACACTTGCCTCCATGGGTTTGGGTTATCCTGTTTGACCTCTCATCTGCTCATTACCTTGTCACCATGACCCCTGATCATTTAATGTCAAATACTGCCAAGTCCACTGTCATGTCGCCGATATGTTCAAGAGAAGTTGACCTCTGCAGAATACTCAACCTCCCTCTGATACCTCACACAAAACATTTTATCCTTCTTTGTCTCGTGTCGACGATGTGGGAAACATTATGGCCCACCTTCGATCAAGGTCACTTCCTGTCGACTTCAGCTCATTATCCAGGAAGTTGACCTAGAGACTCCCTTCAGGTACCTTGGAGCTTGCATGCCTCAATGGCAGGTTCTTCGTGTTCGACGCGAGGTTTTCATCATTGGCCTCCGATCGGATGATTCTGTGGGTGTTCAACGCCAGCTCACTGATTCGCATGCCATAGATTGTACCTATAGTACCTTGAGGACCATTTTCATTATTGGTGGTACCTCTCGCGTCTGTTAACAGTTTTCATCATTGACTGGTAATCGGACGATGTTCTTGCATGTTCGACTTCAACTCCTGTATTCGCATGCTTGAACTTGTACTTTGTTCGGGTCGAGATGGAGCGCAAGACCCTGGATTTTGTCTGTTGAGATCCAGGTTGCGATTTTGTGGATTATTATGATCATTACATGACTCGTTGATGGATGGCTGCGACCATACCTGAGTCTTCATGGATGGCTATGACCATACCTTTATTATCATCATGGTCTCATTAGCTGGGTGGCTGCGTCCATACCACAGACCCATTTCGTATGTCTTTTGGATGGTTGCGCCCATGCCTAGACTACATGTAATTGATTATCAGAGATATCAGTTGTACTTGCGTGCAGGTTCTTCCCGGTGGTGTTCCAGTTCAGTCAGTTTCATAAAGCATTTCACCCCTCCCACTCTCTCGGGTTTCATGCTTTAGGGGGCATCTGTTACACAGTAATTTGTCATTGCCTTCATACCAGTCTTCCTACTGTGTCATGAGTCCAAATCATTCATGCTCATGCTCTCTGATGTTGCCAAATGACCCACTTTGCCAAAGTTTTTGCATCATCGCGACTGTTGTAAAAATAAACGCGCTGATGAGTGCTCCAAAACAGACCGAACACGCTGCCATCGCGGAAGTACACGTGATTCCCGCGATGGTCGAATTTCATGAGACAGCGCGACTGTTGCTTATATTTGATCACGCTGACATGACTTTCTCCGTTATGCAGTAGCGATGTCAGCGCTCCAGTACAGTTATGCACCCGCGATGATCCAGTCTGGGCAAGTTTGTTCTAACAGTCGGCCTTCCAGATGACTCCAGACCTGGTTGTTGGCCTTGTATATGTCACCCTCCCTTCTCTGGCATGTCTGTTTCGTCATTTGAGCCACCTTCCTTGGAGATAAGCTCATCCTCCCACCATTCATGGAGACTCCTTCTCCTATTTAAGCCTCCACCATTGCTATGAGCTACTAGTTTGGAATTCATAGTGCTTGGAGTGTTGCTGATAGTGTGTGAGCTTGATAGGTAGCTGGTGTGACAAGTGTGGGATTGTTAGAGAGATTAAGGAAGGTTGTGAAGTGTTTTGATCTTGTGTAAACTTGTGAGTGAGAGAGTTTTGTCTTGGGAGATCTACCGTCAAGGGTGAATTCTTGAGGAACTTGCTGGCTGGACCCTCTTGAGAAGGATTTGACGTCATAACTATGGTTGTATTCTTCTTTGTTTATCAATAATAGATGACTATCATTATGGTTCCACTCTTATTGTCTTTATGATGGTGTTTGAGTTATATCCTTTCTGACTGATATATAGTTGCATCCATTGGATTTTATGATTATGTGTATATCGTTCTTTTCATGTGCAGGTGTTTATGCACGAGGATCGTGGGGACTGTGACCAGCCGGAGCAAAGGAACGGGAGCGTCTACTCTTCTACAAGTACTAGCGTTGGAATCCAGGTAGGCCTTCATCATCGGTCTTTAATTTGCAATTAGGAACCTGCGTGTTAGCATTGTTTGATTGTTGCTAGACCCTATTTGGACTAGTAGGGATCGCCTCTGTCCGCAGAGGGGATTTACCTCCACAACAATATGTAGCACATAGAACAATGTCAGCCCAAAACATTATCTTTACATTTTTGAATAAGAGCATGGATCTTACCATATTTAAGATTGTCCTATTCATTCTTTTAGCTACACCATTCTGTTGGGGATTATAAGGCACAGTTGTTTGATGTTTGATCCCATGTTCGCGAAGATAGTTTTCAAATTCATTTGATGTGTATTCTTTTCCATTATCAATGCAAATAGACCCAATATGAGATTGTGCATCATTTTCAATCCATTTATGAAAATTCTTGAATGTTTGAAAAGCATCAGATTTTTTCTTCAATAAATAAACCCAACACATTCTGGTGTAGTCATCAATAAATGTCATCATATATTTATTTCCATTTGCAGAAGGAACGGGCATTGGACTACATAAATCTGAATGAATGAGTTCAAGTTTTCTATGTGCTCTTGAATGTGAATCATGAAAAGACTGTTTGCTATGCTTTCTTAGGATGCAAGCATCACATTGCTTAAGTTTCCTAGGAATTGTAGGCAAACCAACAACACTATTTTTCTTAAACAAGCAGAGGTTGTCATAGTTCAAATGTCCAAATCTAGCATGCCATAATAAACTTGATGGAAGAGTATCTTCTTCATGATGAGAATTGTATGATAAATGTTGTGCCTGGGTAGAGGTTCCTTGCAGATTGATAAGCCTTTCTTCTTATATTCCCCTCATGACAAGTGAGTGGTCAGATTCTTTTCTTACCTCAAGCTTGCCATCAAACATATGAATGGAGTGACCTTGCTGGCAGATGTGAACCAAGGACAACAAGTTTCTCTTCAGCTGTGGGAGATATAGAATATGGTGCAGAAGAAAGTCTGGAAGACCAGGCAATTTAAGCCTGATTATGCCAAGCCCTGATGGCTTGATTTTTGATTGGTCTGCAAAGTATACTACTCCATCAACATTGTCAGTAAATTCTTCAAAAAAATATTTTCTATGAATCATGTGGCAGGTTGCTCCTGAATCAAGCAACCAATCATTTTTCCAAGAAGCAAGTGAAGCATTAAATAAACCTTCATTTACTCCAATATTACATTTTGCCACAAAATAGTGAGCGGATTCAAGTGCTTTACCTTTGTCTGTATCATCAGTTTTACCTTTCTATTGGTTTCTTTTCTACTCAATTTTGTCCCATGGTAGCTTGCATGTAGAGACATCATGTGATCCATTTCTTTTGCAGCGTATGCAATGCAAATCTGCCTTTTCTCCTTGAGAGTGTCTACCCCCCCTGCCTCTGAAATATCTTCCTCTTCCTCTTCAACCACCTCTTCCTCTTGAAGAATCTTGAGCGGGATGCTTTTCTTTATGAGCAAGGAACACAACCTCTTCAGAAGATTCATGGGATGTCTTCTTTCCAAAAGCTTTCTCTCTTTCAACTAACTTTTTCACAAGAAAGTCAAAGGTGATATCTTTGAGATTACCATTTGCTTGCAATGACTCAAGATAATTGGAGTAAGTAGAATAAAGTGCCTTGAGAAAAGCGATAAGAGGAATATCCAATTCAACCTTAGTAGATTTGATATCATGCATTATAGAATTTACTTCAGATGCAAGAGCAAGAGGATCATTATTTTGCAGTTCAAGAACGAAGAGTTTAATCATGAGTTAAACAACTTCAAGTGCAAAATGTGAGTCATAGAGTTCTTTCAGCTTTTGTAAGGCTTCAAAGGTAGTTGAAAATGACGAAATATGGCGACTCACCTCTTCATTTACAGATGCTACGATTAAAGCATAAGCTTTGCTGTTCTTGTTTTCCCAAATGACGAGCTCTTTGTCTAAGGTAGGTTGTACTGGTTCATTGTCTCCATCTCCGACACACACTCCTTTCCACAACTCATTGAAAATGAGGGTGTGTTTTATCATCCGAGACCATTCAAGATAGTTCTCCTTGCCAATGATAACTATTCCCACCATGGATATGATTGAATGCATTCTGTAAAAAAAAATTCTT
The DNA here is from genome assembly GCA_031772625.1 of Pinus tabuliformis. Taxonomy (NCBI): domain Eukaryota; kingdom Viridiplantae; phylum Streptophyta; class Pinopsida; order Pinales; family Pinaceae; genus Pinus; species Pinus tabuliformis. The sequence continues at coordinate 1,284,432,109 of CM062805.1, forward strand.
CTGCTGGCAAAAAATCTGTGTACTGTAAAAATACTTATGCTGGGAAAATGTGCTTCAAAATACTACAGCCTTATTTTCCTTCTTCATTTAATATACAAAGATCAACACTATGTTCTATGCATATAGACTATCACAATATTTTTATTTTTTTTTTTGTATTACAGTATGGTTGCAATTCAAGAGAAATAATAATAAGTTATTATATAAGTCTTCAAACTCAGCTTCTGGATTTTTTTGAGCGAGTCTTCAAACTCAGCTTCTGGACTTTTGCATCTTCAAAACCTTCTTGACAATCTTTTGTTCTTCGACCAAAAATGCTCTAATAATTTGGTCACGTATAACTGAACCAGATAAAACGCCTCCATAGGCAACGGAACCAATATACCTATGTATATTGCAAAAGACTGTTGTGTGTTCGATCCACGCTCACCGCATTGTTCCCCGTTTCTTCCAGGAGGATCTGCTATCGAATCAAGTCTTGTTTGCAGGTGGCAATCCAGTGTTGTTGAGTGGCTTCTGTAGGCTAAAAACAATGGTTTGCAAACAAAGATAAAATACGATATCTACATTCAATTACTACTGCAGCAACAACCATACATGTTGATTCCCAAAATCAAGCTTCTCAATTAAATATACGATATCTGACAACGGAACCATGAAGTCTCTTATCCTTCTGACTTAAGGTAATAAAATTCAGATAGACCGATGCACAGAGATAAAAGCATAATTGGGACTCCAAATTCCTCAAGCGATTCCGGTCACCCTATGAGACAAACAGAATGGATTATATTGTCATATACGGCGAAACTGGAGGACACTTCACGTGGTTCAGTTTTCTTCTGTAAAATCATGGAGGATCACTGGACAGATTTCGGAAGATCTGGTTACAAGCTAGAAGAAAAAACGATTCACAACACCGACATTTCTGTCACAACCGGCGAGCTGGAGGCCAGCATATAGCTCTACTATCAACAGGATTATTACAGAACCAAAACATAAGACCACTTGCAGACAAAAAACTTTAGCGCAGCATCAAGTTGGCCGAGTGGTCTAAGGCGCCAGACTGGGCGGACTGGTCTATGCGCAACGTTTAGACAGTGGTAGTGACTATGGAGGGGACAGAGGGATAAACAGCCTAGCAGTGGACAAATTGCATGAAACTAGCATAAGGAAGTTACAAGACTATGCCAAAAATGGAGTTGGTTCTGATACCATGTCAGGCCAGGCAGTAACTCCTTAAGGCAAAAATGATTCGTATGTATTATTCCATCAGGTAGGTCTTCATTATATACATGAGGGAGAGACTGTTCACTTCATCTCCCGATGACTGTTCATATTACTTATTTATTTATTTACGTTATATTCACCCAATCCTGAGGATTAGGTGTCAACAGAATGGTTAAACATTGTTGGTATTGAATCCCTTTAAATTTGGAATGTTGATTTGATTTTTGATATTTATCTTTATAAAGTTAGATGTGATATTTAATTGTTGATTTGATGAGGTGACTCATCAACAACCATCCATGAGCTTTTTTCTGGCGAATTCCTGAAAAATAGGCTTTAAGAGCCATCTGAATATTTGAAACCATGATAGTTATGTAAAAATTGAGAGAGTTTTTTTTAATGGTTCTATTCCCAACAAAAACATATTTTGGTTTGAAAAAAATTGTTCCCATTTGTCAAAAACCGTGCCCGAAGTTATTGTCTTTTACAGGGAAAAACAGTATAAAAACAGAGTTTTGTCAAGAGAAAACAAAGCATGCTTTGGTAGATTTTCCATTTGACTACTAAGTTTGTGTCATTAAGTTTGAAATAGTAACCTTTCCATGAAGATCAAGCCAAATTCACCAAAATAGGAGTCAACTAATTGATCAACACTAGTTTGTCTTGAAAATTAAATATTTGTTGATATTTGATTTTTCAGTGCCTAAAACTTGTAGATATATATATATATATATATATATAGTTTAAATCCAAATTGAAAATACAACCGTCAACGCGCCTGAATATTTTGAACAAAAATTTAAAATTTATGAACCTTATACTCTAAAGATATACTGAGATAACAACTTGCTCCAGTGGGGATTTTTCCTCCCTGTGAGGCAGCAAAGAACTCGTTTCTCCGATGCCTGATCCATTGGGCTGATCCTAAGCTCTGAAACCTGCTCATTCTGATGTTCGTGACTTATTTGGTTGAAATTGACCCCATAGTGCAAATAATTGCTTTACAAACTGAATCCAAATACCAAACTGCAAACCAAAATCTAAATAATTGGAATCAATTGTTAGTGTAATCAAATCTACACTCAAACTCTACTATAACATGAAAACCAACTACTAAAAACTGAAAAACTGAAATTCCAGTTCTTTCTTTAAAACCTTGAAGAGAAACAAGGTCTGCCACAAACCATGTTGTCTTGATCGATGATGCCACTAGATTAGTAAATGAGCTCGCCATTCTGGGATCAATGAAGTCACTAGTGAATTTTCCGCACTATCAAACCCTTTGATAGTGGAGTCACCATTGATAATGTTGAATTCTAGATTTTGATGATAATCCTGTTGTCTTGATCAATGATGCCCCTAGATTAGTAAATGAGCTCACCATTATGGAATCAATGAAGTCACTAGTGAATTTTGTGCACTATTAATCCTTATGATAGTGGAGTCACCATTGATAATGTTGAATTCTAGATTTTGCTGACAATGGAGTCACTAGAGAAAAATATTGCAACCAAAATTGATATCCAAATATTTGTTTTCCCTCAGAGATCAAATCTAAACAATAAAAATCATTTGGGGAGAATAGACCTTCCATTCCCCACCATCGGTGCCAAAATGTTATCACTCAAAAGTTTTCCTTGGCTGTGAGATAAAACTCATTGACGTAACCTTTAAACTGCTTTGAGATTGAAAGTTGATCCTTCAATCTGGAGAGAGATTTCTCCTTAACTCTACCACTCAAGGTCACTTTTAGTAGTAGGTCATTAATCTCATTGACAAAATTTAATTGGTAATAGGTGAAATGAGTTTAGAATGAAAGGACAAGGACCATTGGGTATGGAATCTAGTGAAGAGAATGCTAACCACATGATACATCGACAACCCTAACAGAGGAAAGATATGATATGATTTCTTAGACAAATTACCATGAAGATGTAGAGATAGAGTACAAAATATCTAAATAGAGAAAATATATTTCTATTGTATATTTAAGTAGAAAACCTGGAAATATTCAGATAACTTGAATTTAAGCATTCATAAGGAATTTAAATTCATATCGTTTTATCCAAAATACTAAAGACTTAATGATTAAGATATGCAACATAAAGGGAAACTAAATACCATAAGGAAAAAAAACAGAAGTCATTCACACATGAACCTATGCAAATTGTCTATGTAAAACTGCATGTAGCAATATATTAATATATGAAACCACAAATGAAGTTTTGTTCCTTTCAAAAAAAATTCAACCCCTCTTACATTACATATAATTGCTTAAATAATAAAAATAGTATCCCAAACTGTTTCTATCTTTCTAGAAAAAAAATCAAATAAACTCATAAAAAATAAATAAATATGGAAATAGTTACAATATGTATCGAATGGTTAAATGCTACTGGTCTTGAATCCCTTTAAATATGGAATGTTGATTTTATTGTTGATATTTAGATTTGGAAAGTTCAATGTGATCTTCATTTTCTGATTTGATGAGATGACTCATCAACAACTATCCATGAGCTTTTTCCTAGAGAATTCCTGAAAAATACGCTTCAAAGAGCCATTCGAATCTATAAAACCATGATAATTGTGTGAAATGTGACAGATGTTTTTGTTAATGGGTCCATTCCCGACAAAAAAATCTTTTTCTTTTCAAAAATTCATTCCCATTTGTTTGGAAACCGTGCCCTAAGTTATTTCTTTTACAAGAAAAAACAATCTAAAAAAACAGAGTTTTGTTAAGTGAAAACAAAACATGCTTTGGTAGCTTTTCCCTTTGACTGTTGAGTTTGTATCATTATGTCATTATGTTTGAAATAGTAACCTTATCATGAAGGTCAGGCCAAATTTTCCAAAATAGGAGTTAACTAATTTATTAGTGCCAATTGTCGAATGATGATAGGTTTTATGGGAAACTAATTTTTCATCTCTCGCTTGTCCAGAAAATTAAATATTTGCTGAAATTTGATTTGTTAGTGCCTTATATATATATATATATATATATATATATATATATATATATATATATATATATATATATATATATATATCTTAAATCTGTGTTGACAATCCAATCGTCAATGCCTTTATTCCACATCTTCAAATTAGCGCCGACAATCCAACTGCCAGCACGCCTAAATATTTTGAATAAAAATCTAAAATTTCATAAACTTAATACTTTGAAGCTAAATTGAGATAACATTGTTGGTAAAGACTAATTAGATTCACCCCCTTCTACACTAATGTGTGGACAATATTCTCATCCATGTCTATTGAGTTGTTTTCCACCTAATTGCTCGAATATGTGGCCATGAGATTTTTCTTCTTCTCATCCTTCTTCCAATTCATAGGGTCAAGTTTTAAATGTAGTTTATAGCACTTCTGTTATGTATGACCATCAATGTTATAGTGGTTGATGGGATTTTGGCACTAGTGTGTTTTGGTTGTTATCTTCTTGTCCCCCCCCCCTTTCCATTTCTTCTTCCCCGACTTTGGAAGCTTCTTAGTGTTCCTTCTGCATCGACCTACTTAATTTACCTTTCGTTTGGCCTATGTTTTCCAAGTATTGTGTATGTACACAAGCCTCATCCATCGTTTTATGTTTGAACAACATCACTTGTTTCCGTATATGTATGTGTAGAACCCCTAGATACCTGAGGCGTACATCTAGGTTCTTGGGAGAGATACCCATCATTATTTCCATTTTCCTAAATTTGGTGGTGTACTCTTGTACAATATTCCCCTCCTTGTCTAAATTAATGCCATCGGATCCAATAGTTCTCTACATACTCGATAAGGTAGAACTAAGATTTTATGACAGCTTTGATATCCTCCCACTTATTCACTAGCAGATCTCCCTCTAGCCTTAGGGTTTCTGTGTGGCTTTCTCATGAGGTTAGGGCATGGCACGGGCATGGCCTTTTAATTTCAGATGAACAAATGAAATTTTCTATTCTTACTCTTTAAGGTGAATATTAAAATAAACCCCTAACTATTTCCCCTGCTGATTTCACTTCAAGGCATCAATCTCACTTTGATATGGCTTGATGTCGATCTTTGTTTCCATCTTGAATAGGAATTATGAATGGTTCATGGCACTTGAATTGGGTTGTTCTTTTTCAGGTTTCTTGGACTCCTCATTTGGTTCTTGTTTTAATCTCTCGATTTCCCCCCTAAACTAACCTCTGCATTAGAACATCCATATTTCTAAATACCCTGAGCTTATTAGTCAGGGTTTCTAAGAGGAGGCTCACATTACAATCTATATTTGAAATTTTGCTTCCAACCATCCACCTAATAATTATTGATAATTAAATTAAAATTGTGGAAGCCATATTCCAAAATAGAATGTCTATCGACATAATAATAATAATAACAATAAATTATAATGTCAAGTCCCACTAGCACAACGAGTTGAAGATGGGCCTTGTCAGAAAGGCAACCCAAAATCAAACCTCACAGGGGGTGGTTGTGCCCTGTGCTAGGGGGAGGAGACATGCTAAAAAATCCAATCAATTAAGTGTTGTTTTGCCCCAGGTCAGGTGCGATCCCTGGGTGACTTTGACGGCTTAGATGCCTCTGGATCATAACTCCTCAAGCTACAAGATCATAGACAACTTGACAAACAAATAATAATAATAATATATTTTAGTTAAATTTTATGATTTTTAATTTTAACATAAGTGTTTTGATGCTTATAATGGATTTATGCCTATCTTACCAACCATTTAATTTATATGTATGTGTTAGTTATCTAGATAGGAATGTTTATATTGAAAATATGGTGTCAGATTTTAGAAAAAAATTATTTCAAATATTATGTATATAGTCGTTACTTAATAATATTTGTTAATATCATAATTTAAATATTATTTTTCGAAAATAACCGTTATTTGAAATTTTGGTCTCTACATTTCTCTCTATTTAAGCCATTGCCATGGTATGCCTCTTCATCTGTCCTAATGATGAACCACACTGATGAGTTCGAAACGGGTCGGCCAAAATATTTTGTTATGTGATTTCTACTAAAAAACTTTTCGTAATTTTTTTTTCTATGTAAGGCAATTTCTATTAATTTCTATGTAAGGCTAATTCTATTAATAAAAACAAAAATATAATTACACCGAGGCCCTGCCTCAACCGCTGTTGCTAGAGTTCATCAAGAAGGTCTAAACTGCCCCAGATTGGGGAAACCAGTTTGACATGGCAAAAGACCAATCATATATCCCGGGACTGTCACCAAAGGAAACCCATACATAGGACTCGGATCCATGTTTTGAAGCAAAACCCCGAAAAAGATTCAACACAGCACCACCAGAAGCGACAACAAAACGACAAACCCGCTGGTCAATCATACAAACAGCAAAAACAAATATTATCAAATAATATTTAGAATACCATCGGGTCCGCATCATCGCATCGCACATATGAAGGTGTAACGGCTCCGCCCCTTGGTTTCCGCCGATGCGATATTGCGATGCGATCCGATCGCAATCGCATATTGCTATATGTAAAGGCTTCGCCCCTTGGTTTCTGCCGATGTGATCTGATCGCAATTGCATATTGCTATAAGTAAAGGCTCTGCCCCTTGGTTTTCGCCGATGCAATATTGCGATGCGATCTGATCACAATCGCATATTGCTATATGTAAAGGCTCCGCCCCTTGGTTTCTGCCGATGCGATATTGCAATGCGATCCGATCGCAATCGCAAATTGCTATAAGTAAAGGCTCCACCCCTTGGTTTCCGTCGATGCGATATTGTGATGCGATCTGATCGCAATCGCATATTGCTATATGTAAAGGCCTTGCCCTTTGGTCTCCCCATTCTGCGATCGCCGGTGATCCATTGAGTGGCCATTAATGTTCTTGGTGATCACCCGCCTCTGGGTGCGCTTCTTCCTCCTGAGCCATTTCATTCTTTACCAATTCCTGATATTCCAGCATTTGTTGTTCAGTGGCTAGAGTAGAGAGTGTGCATGTATGGAGATTTGTTCCGCTTTCCACTCCTATATTTGCCAATAGGTCAGCTACTTTGTTTCCCTCCCAGTGTATGTGCTTGAGATTGATCCCTTTGTGGGAGGAGAGCCAGATTTCGATATGTTTTAGTCGACTCTCCATTCTCCAGCTATTGCTCACCTTACTTGAGGTTGTTCCCTGCAACATTTTGGTGACCATATTTATGAGAATTTGCAAGTCTCCCTCTATAACAAGCAGGAATATACCCTATTTTTTGGCTATAATGAGTCCTTGCCATAATCCTTCTAACTCTGCCGAGTTGTTGGTGTCCCATCTAGTTGAGCCTAAGTAGGTTATAATAGGAGTTCCCTTATGATCTCTGAATATTCCTCCAAATCCAACCTTTCTTGGATTTCCTTTTGAGGCTCCATCAAATTTTAGCTGGAACATGTGATAGGGAGGAGGAATCCACTTATCTGGTGTCCTGCTTCTTGCTTGAGTTTTTCCGTTGATTATCATTTCTTGGTTCCACTGTAGATTCCAATTTGTCCATATGGTTCGTTCCAACGGGAGAGAGGGAAAGTCTTCCTCAGACCATGTTTGAAGAAGTAGTGTTTCCTTGATATTTTGACATACTGTATTCCATAGAGATTCCAAGGGCATAGATTGGTCCTTGAAGATTCGTCAGTTTCTCTCCTTCCATAGTGTCCACATGAGAAAACCCGGTATAAGCTTCCATAAGGAGTTTAACAGCTTGCTCTTGAATGGGTTCCTTGCCCAGTTGCGAACAGTGGAAACTATATCTCCTTGTGTCCTTCCATCCTTTTAGCATCTAAAGCTGACCTTTTCCCAGAGCTTGTGTGATCCGTATTTAAACAGGAACGCAACAAATTACAGAGATAACCATGTACACAAAGATGCAGCGGAAATAATACTTCATTTCATTAATGGAAAATACTGAAATATGCTTACAACCAGAAATGGAAATAAACCAGCTAGGGCGATGGTAGCTTATCTCTGAGAAGAGATGTGATGGCTACATGCCTCTGAATTGTGTTACAATGAGGCTCGAAGGCCTATTTATTGTTGAGAAACAATGGAAAAACCCTTCACATTCCAAAACCTAACCCTAGGAGATGAAACGCCAAACTGTGGGCCCCGTTTGGGGTAAATTGGTACATCAACTTCCCGGGGTCGTAACTTTGGCATATGATCTTCGTTTGACGCGTACAATAGCTCATTAGAAAGATCTATCCGAGCACTATCATTGTTGGAACGGGCAACATCAGTCCATCGGTCCATTCCATGGACCCATGTTGCCCCCGGATTCCCCAAAAAACGTCGTTTAGGGCCTCAAAACGGCTTCGGAAGTTCAAGACCCGAAAAACTGCTAAAAATAGTAAGTTGTGCTACAATTAAGGAAACTGAAAATGCTGAGAAAGACAATGGTGGGGGTCCAGGTGGACTTGGCAGGTGGCCACCAATATCCACCTGGATCATTCCTCCCCCCTTAGGAAGCAATGGTCCCCATTGCGTTGAGCTCCTCCATGAGATGAGGAAACTTCTGCTGAACTTGTTCCCTGGTGAGCCACTTGCCCTGCTGAAGGAGTTGGCCTGCTTTGACAACTCGATACAGTTGGATATTCTGTTGGCGAGTGTTCTTGATCTGTGTGTCCATGATTCGATCAGTTGCAGCTTGTTCCATGCAATCTGGATTTAATTCTGTGGGTTTGAGCTGTTCTGCAATGTCGGATGTGTCTAGCAATGGTGGAAAGTATGGCCGAAGGCGGTCCACATTGAACACTGGGTGCAGGCCAAGGAATGGGGAATGCTGAGCTCAAATGCATTGTCTCCCATAGCCTTAGTAATGGTGTAAGGACCATATCGGAGTGGTCTCAATTTCCGATAGGCTCCAGTAAGGCGTTCCTTTTGCAAATGCAACCAGACTTTGTCGCCCACCTGAAACTTGTGTGGCACCCGATGTTGATCATGTCGCTGCTTGTACTTGGCATTTGATTTCTCAAGAATGTCATGGACCTGCTGGCGAATATGTTGGATGCGCTCAATGAAGCTGGTGGCCTTATCTGTTTCGGACTGGACATGAGCTGAATTCATGTGAGTAGCTGCAAGTGGCATGGCCACATCAATGGGGCATAATGGCTGGAATCCCAAACCCACCTGAAAAGGGCTATGGCCAGTGGAGCTGTGAAGAGCTTGGTTGTAGTTGTGCTGAACATAGGGGAGGCTCTCGTCCCATGTGCGTGGATGCTTTGAGTTATACATGCACAGAATGTGCACAATCATCCTATTGACAACCTCTGTCTGGCCATCAGTTTGAGGATGGAAGGCTGTGGACTTCGTGAGTTTGGTGTCCAGCATTGACCAGAGACTGGACCAAAATGTGTTGAGAAACCGACTGTCCCGATCTGAGATGATAGACTGTGGGATCCCAAAGTGCACCCATACTCATTCAAAGAAGAGTTTAGCAGTGGCTTCTGCTGTGATATGCTTCTTGCAGGCCACCATAATAGCCATCTTCGAGAACCTGTCGACGACCACAAAAACACAGTCATTTCCATGCTTAGTGGAAGGAAGGCCTGACATGTAATCCATGGAGATGGATTCCCAAGGTCGACTAGGGGTAGGAAACGGGGTATAGAGGCCTTGCTTCTTAATGGTTGGTTTGGCAATGGCACAGGCAGTACATGATCGGATGTACTTCCCAACATCCTGTTGAAGATTCGGCCAATAGAAATAATTTTGCAGTACTGCCACTGTTTTCTCGACCCCGAAATGCCCAGCAGCCCGACTGTAGTGTGCTTCCCAAATCATCTTGGCACGCTCGCTTGAAGGAACACAAAGGTGACCGAGGTGGCATAATAGGGCATCCTGGAGGTGAAAATTTGCAACATGCCGACCCTCCAAGAGTGTCTGGTATGTGTGGCCGAATTCTGGGTCGCTTTTGTAGAGAAGTGGCCAATCAGAAGTCTCGTGCCCACAAGAGTTGAGCACGGTGGTCAGCGCCAGGATCGGTGGTCGACTGAGGCAATCTGCGACATTATTGGTGCTGCCCTTTTTATACTTGATATTCAAGTGAAACTGTTGCAGGTATGTAGACCACTTCTGATGGCGATCATTCTGCAATTTCCCTTGGGTCTGTATGAACTGCAGGGGTCGGTGGTCTGTGTGGATGACCGTTTCCTTCCCCAAAATGTAATGCTTCCATTGTCGGCAGGCCTGTACAATGGAATACATCTCTTTATCATAAGTGGGGTACTTCCGGACTGTGTCTGAAAGCGTTTCACTGTGATATGCCACTGGATGTCCATGTTGAGTAAGGACTGCCCCAATAGCATAGTCAGAGGCATCTGTCTCGACCTCAAATGGTTGTTGTAAATCTGGTAACGCGAGCACTGGTGCCGTGCAGAGGCGATCCTTCAGCTCCCTGAATTCCTTCTGTTGAGATTCAGACCAAAAGAATTTTGCTTTCGCCCCTCCCTTGGTGACTTGACTCAAGGGCCAAGAAATATGAGAAAACCCCAGCACAAACCTGCGGTAGAAGTTGGCAAGACTTAGAAAGTTGCGGAGTTCTGTTAGAGTGGTTGGAGAGGGCCAATCCCGAATGACTTGGACCTTGGCTGGATCGACATGCACCCCCTGTTCATTAATGATGTATCCCAGATACTGAACCTCGGTCATGCCAAAAGTGCATTTCTCCACATTGGCACATAGCTTGTGTTGCCGCAGTGTTTGGAGAACCTGTGGGATGTGGTGGAGGTGCTCTTCCCAACTCTGGCTGAAGATCAGAATGTCATCCAAGTATACTACTACAAAGGAGTTGGTGAATGGCTGCAAGATGTCATCCATTAGCCTCATAAATGTTGCAGGAGCATTCGTCAATCCAAAAGGCATGACCAACCATTCGAAGAGGCCCTCCTTGGATTTGAAGGCAGTCTTCCACACATCTGAGGGTTCGATCGGTACCTGGTGATATCCTGACTTCAGATCAATCTTGCTGAAATATTTCGCCCCCTTTAGTTGGTCTAGGAGGTCATCAATCCGCGGGATCAGATACCTATTACGGACAGTGATCTTGTTCAGCGCCCGATAGTCAATACAGAGTCTCCACGTCCCATCCTTCTTCTGTACCAACACGATCGGGCTCCCACAGGGCGATGAACTCTGACGGATGTGACCTTTCTGCAGGAGCTCCTGAATCTGCCTCTTGATTTCATTGTTCTCCAGCACGGAGCGTCGATAAATTGGTCCATTGGGTAGCGACGCACCTGGGGTCAGATCGATGGAGTGCTTGACTTGACAGTGCAGAGGAACCCCTGCCGGGGAGGTGAAGATGTCTTCGTACTCCTCCACAATCTTGTCCATCTGTAGCTGTCGTGCAGAGGGACCTTGTTTGGAGGCCGCGGCCACTATCTTCTTCTTCCCTTGAGGGCGTATCATCAGGAAAACAAATTTTTTGGAAATGATCTTACTGCATTGTTTTGCAGTAATCAAAGAGATGGCGGCAGGTGGTGCTACCTCTGGTATCCTGAACAACTTATTTCCCAATGTAATAATAACAGCACGGGGCCTTGATTCATACACAGCATGTCGCTTCCACAAGTATGGTTGTCCTAGTAATACATCACAAACTTCAAGGGGAGAAATGTCACACAATACCTCATCCGTGAAGGGCTTGATGTTATATGGAAGGCGACACTGTTGGCTCACGCGAAGATCTCGCCCTTGGTGAAGCCACCCGATGGTGTATGGTTGTGGATGTGCTGTGGTCGGTAAGCCCAACCGCTTCATGACCTCTGCCGAAATGAGGTTCTTTTGACTCCCGCTATCAACAATGAACTGTATCGGGGAGCCCTTTACCCACATCTGGGAGTGGAAGAGACGCTCCTCCTCCTCTGGATCTTCGGGTTCATTTTTCTGGATCTTTGCGGTAGCAACAGTGGCGCTGGGATCCGCATCAATGATCTGCTTCCCTTTTTCATACCCCTTATCGGGTTCTGACTCAGAGTCGGAACATGCATCTGATTCTGGAACCTTTAGCTCAGCCACCAGTGACTGCTTGGCCCGACACTCACTTGTGTTGTGAGTGGAGCTCTTATGGAACTCGCACCATTTTCCAGTGTCCTTTCTCGGCTTCGCGGCGTTGTTCTTTGCTTGCAGCTTCGGCTGGTTGTCTTGGGTTGTCTCACCTTGGCTCTGTCCTTTGCTCTGTGGTTTAGGGGCACCTTTCCCCTGCTTTGGATTCACAAATCCAAAGTCTCGCTTCTTTTGTTTAAACTTCTGCTCGACCTTGATGGCATATCGGTATGCTGCGCCGAGCGAGGGGATGTTTAGGAATTGTATTTCTTCCTGGATGTACTTGTGCAGGCAGCCACGGTATTTGAGTATCAAATGTTGCTCCGAATCCTTGATACCCAACTTTGTGCGAAGGGTATGGAAAATATTGGTGAACTCCGGCACGTCTTGGTCCCTTCCCTGCCGCAGCGTGGTCCACTTTATGTATTCATCCTCATAGCTTCCGACAGGGTAGTACTGCTCCTTGATGGCATCCCGGAACGAATCCCAAGTGGGTGCGGCTGAAAATAGTGAGCCAGTACTTTCATCCTTCTGCTCGCAGTAGGTTTCCCACCAGTCCTTGATGTGGGGGGCTGCTTTGAGAAGAGAAAAAACAATCTTTTCCCGACTCGAAAATTCATGAACAGAAAAATAACCCTCTAGCATATTTAACCATTTATCTACGGCATCGACGTCTATCTGACCCTCGAATATGGGGATTTCAAAATTAACTTGTACCTTAAAGGGTGTGACGTTTCCAGAGGAGCTGTTGGAAGTCGATGCGCTGCTTCTGGGTAGCAGTTGAAGGATCTGGGCAAAGCTGTCCATCATCGCGTTCCGTTGTCGCTCGAGGGCTTCTTCGAGCAAGATTTTGATGGGATCTCCTGCCCCCTCGTCTTTCTTCTCGTCCGCCATGGGAGGCCGTCGGGATTTGCGAGGCTGGTCTTGCAAAGGTTCAACCAGTTCAAGCCCTAACTCCTTATATCCCGACCTTGTTGGGGACATGCAAAGAAAAACAGAGAAAAAGCAGACCGCTCTGATACCACTGATCCGGATTTAAACAGGAACGCAACAAATTACAGAGATAACCATATACACAAAGATGCAGCGGAAATAATACTTCATTTCATTAATGGAAAATACTGAAATATGCTTACAACCAGAAATGGAAATAAACTAGCTAGGGCGATGGTAGCTTATCTCTGAGAAGATATGTGATGGCTACATGCCTCTGAACTGTGTTACAATGAGGCTCGAAGGCCTATTTATTGTTGAGAAACAATGGAAAAACCCTTCACATTCCAAAACCTAACCCTAGGAGATGAAACGCCAAAATGTGGGCCCTGTTTGGGGTAAATTGGTACATCAACTTCCCGGGGTCGTAACTTTGGCATATGATCTCCGTTTGACGCGTACAATAGCTCATTAGAAAGATCTATCCGAGCACTATCATTGTTGGAACGGGAAACATCGATCCATTCCATGGACCCATGTTGCCCCCGAATTCCCCAAAAAACGTCGTTTAGGGCCTCAAAATGGCTCCGGAAGTTCAAGACCCGAAAAACTGCTAAAAATAGTAAGTTGTGCTACAATTAAGGAAACTGAAAATGCTGAGAAAGACAATGGTGGGGGTCCAGGTGGACTTGGCAGGTGGCCACCAATATCCACCTGGATCATTGTGTGCTAATGGACAAGAGTTCATAAGATGTTGAGTGGTTTCCTCTTCTTACTTGCAGTTAGGACAGATGGAGGGGCCTTGGAAGCTCCTTTTCTTGAGATTGTCCCAAGTAAGGATTTTATTGTGACATAAGAGCCAAAGAAAGGTTGAGACTTTCGGCCAAATCTTGGGGTCCCATATTTTATTCCAGAGAGGGTCCTTGACAATGTGTTCCTTCATGATGATGTGATAGGCCTCCCTAGTTGTGAAGGATCCTTTTTCTTCATAGCCCTGTAGGAATTTACAAGGTAAGTTCCTCAGAAAGAACACCAAAAGGACACCGCTCACAACCAAATCACAGATCAATACACCAGTATTTTTGACGTGGTTAAAACCCTCAAAGAGGGAAACAGTCCACGGCCTGCGCCAACGTGGCTACTATAGGCAATTTATTAATCAAAGAATGAAAATTTACATAAGCTTCTCTCATGCACGGATTACCCGAACAATGACTCTCCATGCGCTTTAAATAGAACTCATGGACCAATCGGGTGTCAAGCCACGGATCAAGTGTCGGTAATACCGAGGAGAGAGCGAACCGTCGGATCACTACATATCATGACCGTCGGATTGTAAGTTACAAAATGTACAACGGTAAAGAAACACACTTTACCTAACTCTACACTAGACCAAGTTGAACTTAACTATATCCTATGTGTCGGAATATCCTAACATCCCCCCTTAAGAACAACTTGGGATAGGATTGAAGGATTTACAAATGTGACACAATAGGAGAAGGAAGGAGGCACTAGAGCCTATCCCCCCTTAGTGACAACTTCCTGAACTCCAAGCATATATCGAAGTTTAGTGAACTTCGCCTATGTGAGAGCCTTTGTGAAGATGTATGCAACCTGATCATCTGTTGAACAATATTGCACTTCACGAACATGGTCATGAATGAGCTTTCTGATGAAGTGCATGTGTAGTTCAATGTGTTTGTTGCGCTGATGCTGGACTGGATCTTTGCATAGCTGAATGGCACTTTGATTATCACACCAAAGTGTGGTTGGATGCTGCTGCTCAAAGCCAAACTCTGATAGGATCTGACGAAGCCACAAGGCTTCCTTACTAGCTTCCACGGCACCACGATACTCTGCTTCTGCTGACGAAAGAGAAATGGCAACCTGTTTCTTACAAGCCCATGTAATAGGTCCTGAACCAAGAGTGAAGACATAACCGGCAGTAGACTTTCGATCATCAGGGTCACCAGCCCAATCAGAATCAGTGAAACCAACTAATAGAGGAGCTGCTTTGGCACTGTAATGAATCCCAAACTGTACTGTACCTCGAACATAACGAAGTATTCTTTTAGCTGCTTTCCAATGACTTTCACGGGGGTTTTGCATAAAACGAGCAACAAGGCCAACAGCAAAGGAAAGGTCAGGACGAGTATGGGTTAAATACAAGAGTTTTCCTACAAGTTGACGGTATAAGGTAGCATCAACTTCAGGAGAAGTAAAGAGACTGAAAGTTTGACTCCAGACTGAAAGGGAGAAGGGGCTGGCTTACAGTCTTCCATGTGAAAATGACGAAGAATATCACAAGCATACTTGGACTGGGAAAGGGAAATACCCTCCTTGGATTGCAAGACTTGAAGACCGAGAAAATAGTGTAAGTGTCCTAAGTCTGTCATTTCAAATTTCTTTTTAAGGCTGGACTTCACATGGTTTATAAGGTTGGGATCACTACCAGTAAGAATAAGATCATCAACATAAAGAACAAGGATGATAAGAGAGTTTCCCACTTTCTTGGTGTAGATAGTATTGTCAGAATAACACCTAGAAAAGCCAGATTCTAAAAGAAAGCTATCCATTTTGGCATACCAAGCCTGAGGAGCTTGCTTGAGACCATAAAGAGATTTCTTAAGTCGACAAACAAGGCTGGAGTCTGTTTGGATGAAGCCAATGGGTTGTTCCATATAAATTTCTTCATGCAAGTCCCCATGCAAGAAGGCAGATTTAACATCCATCTGATGGACTTCCCATTTTAAAGAGGCAGCAAGGGAAAGAACAAGGCGGATAGAGTTCATTTTGGCAACAGGGGAGAAGGTTTCAGTGTAGTCAATGCCTTCAACCTGTGAAAAGCCCTTAGCAACAAGACGAGCTTTATGTTTATCAACTTTCCCATCTGGTCCATACTTGGTTCTGTAAACCCATTTACATCTAACAAGTTTGCGTCCCTTTGGTAGAGGAACAAGATCCCATGTATCATTCGTCAACAATGAATGATATTCTTCATTCATAGCTGCTTCCCAATGTGGATGGCCTGAAGCTTCTGCAAAAGTGTCAGGATCATGATTTACTGGAGCTTGAGCCAGTAAAGAAGAGGCTCTTTCAAACTGAGAACGTGTACGTCGCTGATCTGTAGGATCACCGGCAAGATCACCTGCTGCATCCCGAGTAGAACGGACCCATCTTGGAAGTTAAGGATCCTGAGAAGGTGGGGGAGGATTTTCATCCTCACTTTCATCATCTGAAGAAGAAATGTTTTCAAAAGTAGAAGAGATAGGAAGAGGTGGCACATCCGTCGGACTAGGTTCGCAGGCCGATTTATTTTCATCAAATTTTACATCTCTTCTAATGATAACATTTTTGGACTTAAATGGAATAAGTCTATAACCTTTTACATCTTCAGAATATCCAACAAAAGTACATTTCTCACTCTTAGGTTCTAAAGCTTTATGCTTTTCATCTGGAATATGGGCCCATGCTTCACTTCCAAAAACATGAAAGTGACTTACATCTGGTTTAATGGAACTCCAAGCTTCTTCCGGAGTGATATTCTTTAGAACCTTAGTAGGAGTGCGATTTATTATGTAATTTGCACAATTAATTGCTTCGGCCCAAAAACTAAGACTGAGTCCTTTAGATTGCAGCATACAATTAGCCATTTCCTTTAAGGTGCGATTTTTCCTTTCAGCTACACCATTTTGTTGTGGAGTGTATGGAACAGTATGTTGCATTTGAATTCCATTTTCGGTGCAAAAGTTGATGAATGTGTTTTTAACATATTCTCCACCATTATCAGTTCTTAGCTTAAGAATTTGATGTCCAGATTGTTTTTCAACAAAGGCTTTGAAGGCCAAAAAAGTGTTAAATACTTCGCTCTTGAGTTTTAAGAAGTATACCCAAGTGCGTCTGGAGAAATCATCAATGAAAGTTAAGAAATACTTGCAGCCAGAGAATGAAGCAACAGGAAGTGGACCACATAAATCACTGTGCACAAGCTGTAAAGGGGTTGAGACGTGCCAAGAGGCACGTTTTTCAAAACTGTCCCAATGATGTTTTCCGAGTACACATCTGGAACAAACACCATCTCTGCAAGATACCATAGGAAGACCTGTCACCATATTTTCTTTACATAGATGCTGAAGGGAGCGATAGTTTAAGTGACCAAATCGCTCATGCCAAAGTTTGCTCACTTCATCATTATGAGCAACAAATACTGAGGGAAGATTTGATGACCCAAAGTTGTGAAACTTATACAACCTTGTGGAATCATCAGCAAGACCAGTAGCTAGAATCTGTTTAGGATCTTTTAGATCCTTGATTACAACATCATGAGGTGAAAATTCAACAATTTTACCTTCACCTGAATGAGTTATCTGATATACAGATAGAAGGTTGCAGGATAAGGTTGGAACACATAATACATCATTAAACTGACCATTGTCTAGATGAACAGTTCCAGTCCCTACAACATTAAGAGATCTATCATCACCAACATATATATTTTTGGTGTTACAATCATTTAAAGAGGAAAACATGGCTTGGTTTTTGGCCATGTGATAAGAGGCTCCAGAATCAATGAGCCACTCATGAGAATGAGAAGAAGAAGATACATTTAATGCATAACCAGACTGAGATTATTGACAGCGACATGCAGAAAGTGTCATTCCTGAAGATGAAGTTGAAGTTGAAGTTGAAGAATGCTCCACATGGATGTTATGTTTCTTCATTGCGGCTTCCAAGGCTTCCATCTTCTTAAAGCATTTAGATTCTAAGTGGCCATCTCGATTACAAAAGTTACAATGTCTATCAGTCTTCTTCCATTTGTTTTTATTGGTCTTATCATTTTGCTGAAATGATCTTTCATTTTGAGGCTGAGTTTGCTTAGGACCCTTGTTTGGTTTAGGACCATTCTTTTTAGGATATGACTTCTTAGGATTCTTTGAATTTGGTTGCTGCTGGGCGGCTAACGCTTTCTTGGAAGAGTTTCCAAGATTAAAAAGACCAAGGTGTAAGAGTTTTTCTTGTTCTCTTATTAAAGAATCACAAAAAGAGTCAAAGGAAGGGGCCTTGTAGTCTTTTCCTTGACAAATGAAAGCTTCCCTTGTAGAATGGAAGGTGGAAACAAATACAGAGTAGGCTGGTCCCAACTTAGTAAGGATGGAATAAATAAGGTTACTATTTTCTTTCTTAACCTTAACACCTTCCAAGAGATATCTAAGGGTCTTGAATTTGGACAAGAAATCTTCAATGCAAGAAAAATTATTAGGATCCAATGTAAGCAACTCATTTTCAAGTTGATGGGCTCTAATTTCATTTTTAATCCCAAAAACTTTAGTGAGTTGTTCCAATGCTTCATGAGGAGTCTCAAGTTCTGCAATATGGAATCTAAGATCAGGAGAAATAGACATCCCTATCAAACCACGTGCTTGATCTTGTCTATTTTCCCATTTTGCAGCCTTGTCTTCATCTTTTGGTTTCTTCTCTTGGTCTGTGGCTATTCTGTAGAGACCTTTACTTCTAAGTAAATCTTCCATGTAGGCTATCCATTGGAAGTAGTTAGTGCTGTCAAGAATGACTTGGCATGGACTTTCCATTTTAAAAAAAAAAACTGAAGCTGAAGATGCTGAAAGTAAGTGTTCCAATGGATAGATCTCAAAAAATTAGGCTGTTTTAAAAAAAACGGCTCTGAAAAAGGCTTCCGGATGAAGAAGTTATGGCTTTTTGAAAAAAAAAATGTTGAAGTTGCCGGCAAAGTGCGCAAATGTGCGGAAATGAAAAAATCCGACCCACAAAATGGAGACTTGAACCCAAGACCTCTACTCTCTTAAAATAGCTTTGAACCAATTGATCTATACAAAAAATTTGAGAGAGAGAGAGAGAGGGGGGGGCCTCGGTTTGTGTGCTTGCCTTGAGAAAGCTCTTTTTCCCTACAAAACACAAAACACAAAACCCAACACGGACATGCAAAGAAAACGAACCTTATGGCTCGAAGTTAGCTTTAGCAAAAAAACTAGATATTTTCAAAAAATGAACCTTGCGGCTCAAGGTTAGCTTTAGCCGAAAAACTAAATAATTTTCTCAATGTTTCTGATTTTCCGAGATCACACTAAGGTGCAGGGAAAAGAGCATACGCATGAGAAAAATCCTTCCTTTCTGTTTCTGATTTGCCCAAATCGCACAGAGTCGCAGGGCAAAGAGCATACAGAAATGAAAGGTATAGATCCGGTTAAAAAAAAAGCTAAATAAACCGAAACCGAAATAAGCAGAGAGAAAATAACAGTAAACTGCAAATAAAGACTGTATACCTCCAGATCTTAAAAATGACGCAGATAGGGCTACCGGAAACCTTTTCGCGTGAAACGAAAGGGGTTCCTCACTGGAACAGATGCTCCGAACACAACAGAGCAGTCCTCTCGGCCCGAAAGCAGTTAAAAACAGTAGATCTAGGAAACGACAGCCGCATGCAGTTCTACCGGCTTCAGATTTGGATCACCAACGGACGCGGCCCTCAAATAGCTCTGATACAATGTAGGAATTTACAGGGTAAGTTCCTCAGAAAGAACACCAAAAGGACACCGCTCACAACCAGATCACAGATCAATACACCAGTATTTTTGACGTGGTTAAAACCCTCAAAGAGGGAAACAGTCCACGGCCTGCGCCAACGTGGCTACTACAGGCAATTTATTAATCAAAGAATGAAAATTTACATAAGCTTCTCTCATGCACGGATTACCCGAACAATGACCCTCCATGCGCTTTAAATAGAACTCATGGACCAATCGGGTGTCAAGCCATGGATCAAGTGTCGGTAATACCGAGGAGAGAGTGAACCTTCGGATCACTACATATCGTGACCGTCGGATTGTAAGTTACAAAATGTACAACGGTAAAGAAACACACTTTACCTAACTCTATACCTAACTCTACACTAGACCAAGTTGAACTTAACTATATCCTATGTGTCGGAATATCCTAACAAGCCCCATCTTAGAATATCCTTTTCCTATAAGTAATGTATTCTTCTCTTTGCTAATTCAGTACTTAGAATATGTTGAGCTGAGTCCAATCCCTGTCTTATTATGTGGTCCATGCTACACCATTGCATGTGCCCTTGCAATGTGGAAGGAAGCCAGAAGTGCTTGACAGTATTATGGGTTTGAATTTCCTATTCCGGGATTTCATGAGGTAAGATCAAATCTTTTATTTTGGCTTGATGCTGCCAAGAGTCGTCCCAGAACCTTGTTGTATTGTCGTCCTTCGCTTCCCAGAAGCTATGTTGCTGAATTAAGAGCTTGTGTTGCTTGGCCGCATTCCAAATTAGAGAACCTGGGTTGACTTCTGAAATTCGGATTAATTCTTCGGTGGGTCGACTGTTGGCATACTTAGCAGTCCATAGGGATGCCCAAGGGGTGGATGGCATAGTAAGCCATTTCCACCAGATGTGGGCGCCCATAGCCATATTGCTGTGGTAAGGATCCCTCAAACCCATTCCACCAACGAGCTTTGGTAGACAAACTGTGTCCCAATTGACTAGGGCCCATTTGCGTTTTTTATCTGAGTTGCCCCACATGAAGGATCTCTGTAGGCGTTTGATCTCTTTGAGAACCCATTTGGGTGCAGCTAGGATCAAGAAGAGATACAACAGCATGGATTGCAGAACCGCCTTGATTAAGACAAGGCGACTGACCATATTAAGAGCCCTATAAGTCCAGGAAGATAATCGAGCCTCCAGTTTTTCTAAGAGCATTCTCCAAGAGGAGTGTTTCATAGTTGAGTCAGTCATAGGAGCGCCAAGATACTTGGAAGGGAGAACAGCAATTGAGAATCCAAGAATACGAGCTATAGAAGCTTGGGTGACAGCGGGGGTATGAAAAAAGAAGATTTGAGATTTGGCCTTGTTTATCTTTGCACCAGAGGCCTCCTAAAAGTCCATCAATAGTGAATTGAATTGTCGAGCTTCCTCAACTGAAGGGTGACCAAAAAGCATATTGTCGTCCACAAATTGTTGATGAGTGAAGGCTGGAGTGTTAGGAAATGATAGGCCTCTTAGTTTCTGGGAAAACAAAGCAGCTTTAATACTGCGGCCAAGACCTTCCGCCATTAACACAAAGAGGAAGGGGGAAAGAGGGTCCCCCTGTCTGATACCCCAGGAAGGCTGGAAAGGAGATGAGGGGATACCATTGATCAAAATTGAGAAAAAAGAGGAAGAGATGAGACTCATGACCCAACGAATCCAAGTTGGGGAGAAACCAAAGGCAGATAGGGTCTTTTGAATATACATCCAACTTAAACTGTCAAAGGCTTTTGAGAGGTAGACTTTAAGAAGCATACCTGATTTCTTGGAGTGCTTCAGGGAGTGGATGATTTCTTGAGTGAGGATTATGCCGTCTGTAATTTTCCTACCTTCTACATATCCTGACTGCTCTGGCGAAATGAGAAGTGGTAACAGCGATTTAAGTCTTGAAGCTACGATTTTGGAAACTATCTTGTAGATGACGTTGCACAGGGCAATGGGCCGAAATTTGTCAGGGGTGTTAGAATGAGCTTCCTTTGGGATAAGGGCTATGAATGTGGCATTCATAGCCGGAAGCATCCACCTCATGGTTCTTGATTCCTCAACAATCTTCCAGACTTCCAATTTAATTAGCTCCCAGAAATTATGGAAAAAATTGGAGGTAAATCCGTTTGACCCCGGCGCCTTGCCTTCTTTCAGTTGATGAACTGCATTTTCCACTTCCTGTAAGTCAACCGGCCTGAGTAAGCGTTGTTTGTGCTCTTTTGTGATGAGTTTGGGGATGTTCTCTGTGATTTTTCCTATAGCTTGAATTATGTCCACCTGTGGTTCTTGATGAGTTTGCTTAAAGTAGTTGAGAAGTTCGAACTCGATTTCTTCATTTTTTTCCACTTTTACCCCCTGCTCATTTTGGATATGAGTAATATTGTTATTCATTCAGTGTTGAATAGTGGAACGGTGAAAAAATTTTGTATTTTTTCCCCTTCCTTTAGCCACCTGATTCTCGATTTTTGCCTCCAGAGCGTTTCTTCTTGTTTGGCCCTCTCTGAGATCTGAGTTTCAAGAGACTTTTCCTGTTCCGAAAGTTCCTCTGATCTTCCCTCTGTGATGATCCGTTGCTGCAACTGTTTCATCTCTTGATCTAGAGCAGTCTGAGCCTGGAAAATGTTACCAAATGAAGAATGGTTCCATTGTTTTATTTTACTCTTGAGGTATTTAAGCTTCTGTTGAAATTTGAACATGCTTGTACCATTTGGCGAAGAGAAGTTGATCCATTCCGAATTTACCAGATTGACAAAATCTAGATGTGTCATCCAAAAAGCCTCGAAGCAAAACGACTTGCGGGTAGCATTGCCTGGTCGAGACCATTTGAGAGAAATTGGCCAATGGTCTGAGCTTGTCAGCGACAGGATTGAAGCTGAAAGGTCTCCCCCTAAGTGGATTGCATTGTCAGAGATTAGGAATCTGTCCAGGCGAGACGCAATTTGGTGTGAACCAACTCTTTTGTTATTCCAGGTAAAAAGGCCATTGTTGAATGGAATGTCAATAAGCCAATTGCTTTGAATGTAATCTTTTAGATTGTTACTTTCCTTGTCCAGCTTATTCCTTCCTCCTCGCTTTTCTTCCATCTTGGTTATCATGTTGAAGTCGCCTCCAGTGATCCAGAGCAGATGAGACCTATTAGTATTGATTGAGGAAAGGGTATTAAGAAGTTCTACCTTATGCATAGCTTCCTGGGGAAAATATACATTGGTTATGTGACCATGTATACTGGTGCCTGTAATGTGGAAAGTAGCTTGAAGGAAATGCTTGTTTGCATGAATGTTGTTGAGCTCGATGGTGCGTGCATCCCAGATGATTGCCAAGCCTCCTGAGGCACCAGAAGCATCTACTGCTGCTGCTATACTACCCGGCCAAACTTTTCCAGCCATTCATTCTAGAGAGATGGAGTTGCATTTAGTTTCCTGCAGAAAGAGAATTTGGGGTTTCTCTTGCTTTATCATGTTCTTAATTAGTCTACATTTCCCACGGCTATTAACCCCCCTAATGTTCCATGAGATTAACTTCATGATGGAAGGTTGGAGAGAGAGTTGTAATACTTTGTGAGCTTGGAGTACCTGCCTGACTTCGCTAGCATTTCCCCAATGAAGATGGTGCATTGAAGATCCGTTTTCCTCCCTCTCTTTTTGTTATCTTTGATTATGCTTTTCCCATCCCACAAACCTCCAATTTGAATACCTAGGAATTTTTGCCTTTGAGCTCTGGAGAGAATTACTTCCAGATTCTCCAACTGTCGCTCTAGGATTTTATTATATTTTTTTGTTTTGCATGCCTGCTCTAGACCAAGAATGTGCAAATCCCCAATGTCTATGCTTTCTGGTTCTTCTTCCATATGCTGTGTATCACTTATGTCTTCTATTGTTTCTATTGCCCTGGAAAGGTCAGGCTGCGAGTTGTCTACCTCCATTCCTTGCGAGTACCAGGTTGGGACTGTGCGCAGAGCCATGGAGGAAGGATCTGTGGGTAATGGTTCTTCTAGGATTTTTTTGGGATCAGAATGTGCAGTTTGTTTGTTCATCATGGGATCCTTCTCAGATGGGACAAGGGGCTCAGGGTTGTGTATTTGGCTAGCACTTCAAAATTGTTGCTCATAGAGGGTTTTGATGAGCTAGCTTGAGGCTTCTTAGGGATTGTAGCAAGTTTCTTGTGATTTTTCCTACGATTGGCAACTTTAGTGAAGCCAGTCAGATCCAGCGCCTCAGAGGTAGTGGTATTCGAGGGTTTCTGGTTTAGAGGACAGTCCCGAAACAGGTGACCCAGCGCATGGCATCTCCTGCATCTGAAGGGTACATGTTCATAATCAATTAACTAAACCCATTCAACGTCGTCATGAAAAATACTTATCGCATCTGTAAGTGCCTTGCTAAGGTGCATATAAACACAAATGTGGGCGAAGGAGGTATATCTTCGGAGTTTTGTTTCCTCTGCCGTTTTGACAAATTCACTGAGACCATTTCCTATGGTTTGTAATGTCTCTTCATCCCAGTATTCCATTGGGAGTGAGTAGAGATGAATCCAGATTGGCGCCCAGCTGAGATCTTCTTTGTTTGGATTAAAGCGCTCCACCCATCCCCTCAAATATAGGCCAGCTACGTTGAAAAAATAGGGGCCGCCATCTAGTACTCTGTTTCGGTCCTCCAAGCAGTTAAAGATGGCCATGAAGAACCCTTTAGGTCCTAGCTGCAGCGTTATGTGTCCTTTCAACTTCCACTTCGCTGCTATCCAGCCATGCAACGCTTTCTCTGTTGGCCACATACCTATGAATTTGCCTATCAATGCATCATCTCTCATGTACTAGATCTGAGCATTGATCCGATGACTTGGGAGCTCTATTTTCGGGCATTTAACAGCGACCGGTCTACATGTGTTTGAGGTGAACTGGGGGTTCTCCCTGTCGTTCACCTTGGCATCTTGTGGATCTATCTTCTCTTTGTTTCCATTTTGATCAGTAGAACTAGTTCCTTCCTCACGCCTTTGAGGAGAATCATTTGCGTTGGGGGGAGGCGCAACGTCCTCCCCTTGGGGGGTATTCATGTTGCTCGCATTGCTTCTTGTTGTGTGCTACCTTTCGTATTGCTGGTGGTATGACCGTACTGCAGAACTCTGCTCAAGGCTGTCGTTGCAGGTTTTGCAGAAACCCTAAATCGCCATACCCTAAAAGCTCAAAGAGCCCTGCGCATAAAGCTTTTCGTAATTATGTATATGTTTAAAAATTTAATAAAAAACTATTTTTAATCAATAACATTTAATGAAAAGTGATTAAATTTATTGTTATTTACATTTTATGCATGTTGATCTGTAATTATTTACGATATTATGATTTTTTATATCTCATCTTTTAACATTTGCAATCTTGTCAACACTATTATCACAATTATCTTTCTTAATTACATCAATTTTCTAAGTCCTTATACTTAACTTACATAAACATTCATCAAAAACTTAACTCATAGACCCTATTATCACAATGGTCTTCTTACAACCACTTTCCTCCATTCAGTACAACCACTTTGCCACCAGATTTTTCTCCATGTTGTTTCAGTTTCTCAAAACGAAGAACATTGCCCACCTGAACGCCCATAGTCTTTCCTCTGGTCCACAACTTGGTCGGCCATTAGAACCCGTGTTGTCGATGTCCCCGATGGCGTCCTGGCAGTGTACAGTTGGTAGTCTCGTAAATGTACGTGCCCAGTTCGAATCTTCGTGCGCTACAGTATCAAAATTGTTGTACGTCAGTCTCGAAATGGGTCCCAGAAACTGCCTGCCGACGAGACCGAATCGACGAAAGTACAGACGAACACTGAGACGAGTCAGATCTATTATGGAGATGAAAGAAATTTTGTTTTTTGTTTGTTTAAAGCATAGATCTATATTAATTAAATATCATATTTAAAGAAAAATAATGTTTCTAATTTTTTTTTAAATTTTGAGTAACATGAATTTTCAAAACGCATCTTTCTCGTTTTAATATTAATATTTCAAGTAAAGAGAAAATGGCTTTAATGTAAAAATAACAATGCACTAACAGACTATTTGGATGATGAGAGGAGTTTTCACATGCCATTCACTGATCTTCAGTTACAGGTGACAGCATCAACTTGATCTTACAAAGCACATAGCTGGACCCTTTTTTTGGTCGATCTTGCCAATTGTGAGAATTTATGGAATTTATATATTTTATATAAATGTATATATTTTATATATATGCACTTGAGTGCATGATGTAATGGTAGGGGCGGTCGGTTCACACGCTTCCGGTCAGTATCGACTCCTGCAGAGCTGCGCTGCAGCGTATTTGGGCCATGGCCAGTGATATATGTACTATGTAAAGAATGTATTTGACAATATATAACTTCTTCAACTAGGCCCTATTCCCCTGAAAAAAATATTATATATATATATATATATATATATCCAATTACAGTTATGCAGTAAGTGATAGTTCTCGTAATCTGAGATTTTTTTTTTTTTTAACATTTTCTATATTTTATATAATAAAAATTTCTATTTTTCTTTGAAAAAAACAATGTATTTTTATATAATTTAACCTCTTTATCATGAAAAACTGAAATCTAAATTTATATAAATATTTTTAAATTTTTGTAAATATGTTTTTATAAAAAATTTATAATAAAAAATATTAAAAGTTTCATAGTTAATTTAAAATTTAAAACTTTATTAATTTTATTTCTAATTTAATAAATTAAACCTATGAAAATGAAATATTAATTTTATGACGAATTTTATTGTAAATTTCTTAATAAAAAAACCGAACACTTAAAAAAAATATTCTTTCCACTGAAAACATTATATTATTAATAAAATATTAACATTTTGTTGTTCATTACGTTAATCAAATCATGAAATGAGATACTTATCTTCCTCTAAGAATAATAATTCATTCCAAATACTAGTTATTTATTACTATTGATATTTTTTTTTTTAAAGGTTTCATATCATAAAGACAAATTGATATGTTGAATATCGGATTAATGTATATCGGTGGTTGAACCATAGAGATTCGACTACAACCAAATTTTAAATATAAACATTATCAATTATATAATAATATAAAATAAAATTTAAAATGTTTTTTTTCAACCAAAATTAATCAAATTTGAATTTTTTTTTATTAGTATGTCAAAACAATATATAAGATTTTTTGGAAAGCTTTTCTCTCAGAATAATAATTCATTCCAAATATTATTTTTTTTTTGTTTTTTTTTTTAAGTTTCATATTATAAAGACAAATTTGATATGTTGAATTATCGGATTAATGTATCTCGGTGGTTGAGCCATAGCGATTTATAGAGATTCGATTACAAAATTTAAAATATAAAAATGATTAATTATATAATAATATAAAATTTAATTTATTTTTTTTCAATTTTTTTTTTTTAATTTGTGTCAAAATATTATATAAGAGTTTTTAGAATAGCTTTCTTTTTTAGTTTTATTTCGATCAGATTTCTTGACCCACAAGATAGACAAAAATAGTTAGTCATATGCCAAAATCTATAACAAGTTTTTATAAAAAAAATTATTGAGGTTCTAAAAGACATAGAAATACAAACACAACCAACTAGCATCATTGATTTTGAGTGACCAAAGCTTCCCAACATTAAACATTATGGTGATTAGGGTGTCTAGGACCCCGTGTGCATGAAACTCCAGATGATCAATCTTGCCTTCCAACAAGTCTAATTTTTTGTGTGCATCTTTGACTCCTCTGGAGAGAAGCCATTTTGTCCAGCCTTCCAACAAGTTTAAAACTTTTTATGTGTGCATCTTTGACTCCTCTAGAGAGAAGCCATTCTGTCCAGTAAGTCCCATTGGTTATGTTGAATATCATGCAAGAGGGCAATTACCTCGCTTTGGTCCTCATGTTGTTGCCATCCCAGATTTTCTAAGAGTGCTATTATATGATGCAATTGTCTATTCAATGACTCTAAATACGAAGGTTCCGCTATATGAACATGAGATCGCAGAACTTCGTACACCAGTTCGTCATCCAACCCTACATCCTCACCTCCTATGATGTCATCTACACCCACCCTGCCACCACGACCCACCATGTCTCCACAGGGAGCGCCATCGCACTTCGCTCTCCTTCTTTGACGCAACATGACTCGAGGGGTTCCCAGACACCAACACCAAAGACACACAACTCTCCCTAATCTAGAGCTTCACATGGTCAACCCTACATGGCCAAACCGCAAAACCCCAAGACCAGTGCCCCACACCACCCTCGGTCGCCTCTAAGGCTCCACTAGAGTGGAATTCTTATAAGGAGGGCAACTCAAGACCCAAAAATTCAAACTCCCACCTTCAATCACAAAGCAAAACACGTACCTGACACCTCTGTTGAGACCATAGGACTCTATAAATGCAACACTAAAAAAAAATTGAAACTCAAAGAAGAAAACATGGGTGAAATCAACAATCAACACCCCCAAAAGTCCTACCAAGGAAAAACAAAGACCATAAATACTCTGATAGGCTTGTCAAGGTTGCCCCTTCCTTTGGTAAACCACAACAGAGACGAGCCAACATGACCCTCTCCATGCCACAAGCTACCAACCTCTGGGTAGCTCTTCCCTCCGCCTAGCACTAGGTTCCCAAATTCTAGAACTCAACCCTTCAAGCCCATTAGAGCAACTGCTCCACCACGCAACAAACACATTCTTCCTTACAATACACAAATTACCTAGCATGCACAGGGTGTTGACTTGTGCATACTCAATGTTTCCTTCGCCGCCTCCCAAGTCGCCCATAACTAGCCAAATGAGATACTAGAAGGAAACCGATTGTCGAAATATAAACAACTCACCTTTGCTCTCGAAATTTCTGAATATTCACCGCTCTTCCTTCCCCTTGTCTTCTTAAATCATTATGCACTATATACCTCATGAAAAACCTCCCCACACCTTATCACATTTATTTCACCACCATCCATCACCCTATCAAGTTTAAATTTAATAAAATTTAAATTTGACATAATTAAAAAAAAAAACAAAAAAAAAAATTCAATAAAAAAACATATATAAAAATATCATAAAGACAAATTTGATAAGTTGAATAATCAGATTAAGGTATGGTTGAGGTATAGGCTCATTATTAAAAGAAAGGTTGAGAAAACTAAATTTCCTTTTAACAAAATTAATTATATAATAATATAAAATTATATATAGAGTATAGAAAAATGATACTAGTTATATGTATAGAAAACTTATTTATGTTTAGGTGAGTCTGTTATCTTTTAATTATATAATAATATAAAATTATATATAGAGTATAGAAAAATGATACTAGTTATATGTATAGAAAACTTATTTATGTTTAGGTGAGTCTGTTATCTTTTATTAGAAATGGCTTCCAAAAAGCAAGCGCCACTTCTCTTTACCACCCAAGAGAAAAAATTGAAAAAACTAAATTTCCACCTGAACAAAATTAAGTAAATTTCCCTCACCACAAAATAAGTAATAATTATATATATATATATATATATATATAATATAGAAAATTAGACAAGATACATGCATGGAATAATTGCTACTTCTCCCTCCCACCTAAGATACATTAAAATTAATATTTAAAATATTATATTTATAAGATTCAACAAAATAAGATTACATTTGAAATATATTTTTAACAAAATAAAATATCTATAAAAAATACACATAAATAAAAATAAAATATTATAATTAATATTTAGAATATTATATTTATAAGATTCAACGAAACAAAATTACATTTGAAATATATTTTTAACAAAATAAAATATCTATAAAAGACACATAAATAAAAATACAATATTATATTAATTTTTAATAAAATATTATTGAAATATACATAAAACGACACAGAAAATAAATCCAAATATCAGTAATTAATTATATTTATATTTTAATAAAACAAAATTATAAAAGAATTCATAAACGTTATTAAATATCTTTTGTGATTAAAATATTATTAGAAACATAATTAAAATGAATTATATTCTGATTAAATAAAGGTTATATTAATTATCTTAAAAATATACACAATCCGGATATATATCATTAAATAAAAGAAATCCAAAATGAATCATATCTCATAAATAAATATATATATATCAATATAGCCCACCCTGAAATTGTATGAAAAGGTTGGTATATCTGAAGATTTTAATTTACAAGTTTTTCTTAGAAATTAAAAAAGTAAAAGTAATTTCTGTAAATTTCTTTGTAGTGTACAGCTTTTTTATAATTTCATGGATTTAGTACGGTTTAGGTTGGTATAGCTAAGATTCTATTTTATAAATATCATAAGTGCCCAGAAAGGTAAAGTCGTGTATTTTTTTAATAATGTATAGGTTTCCTTTTAAAACCAAGGCCACCGAATCTTGTCCGGATGCAATGGTTGAATCCAATGTCTTTGTCATTTCCGTCGATTGAGACACCATGCAATGGTGTCTAGTCAATTCCTTTTCTGCTAGATTCAATTGATGGTTTCTACTCATTTCCTTTCTTTTTCTATTAGATTCCAATTAACTGTTGTGATGAGTGTTGAAGCACAAAGATTGGTTAGCCTGGCCACCTTGTCCATTCCTGACCTGTATGCTAGCATGCTCACATGTATAAAGCGAAAAAACAATGCAGGTTGATTTGAACAAGCTCTTTGTTGAAAGAACGATTGAATCAACAGTGGGACAGATGGACTTGTGTTTAAACCTTTTCTATTTGATTCTTCTCAGGATCTAGTATGCTGAAACCCACGAATCGGAAATAGAAATTTTGAATGTTGGACTGTACTCCGTTGTTTAATGTATCGATAGGACCCAGTTTATATGTTAACACCATTTTGTATAAAGTGGCATTATGGTACACATCTAATATTGTTATGGGTCCTTTAATGTTAAATTATTATTTTTATTTTTTTATTATGTAAGTTGCATGGTCATTTCACAAAAAGGGTGCAGAAATAGCACACACTGCTAACAAAAACATACAACTCATTTGCAGTAGCAATATATTTGTTTAAGGCAGGCAATACAAGCTCTGCAAATAATGACTACACTGAGAAATCTAATAATATAGTTCTCCTAGTACTGATTATTAACTATCTTATATCTCTAGATTAGTCACTGACAGAAGCAGTGACACAAACATACAAACTAGCTATTACACCTGTGATTTCAGGTTGAGCAAGGGAGAAAATCTTCCCTGTAGAAATAATCAAATAACTCTAATCCTCACTAAGTGTGGAATAAGACTGATGTTCCCTTTGGGCCAGCAGCAGAGTCAAAGCAACAGACACTAGAAAAAGAAATTCGATTTGAAGGCATATGTACAGCGGTTGAGGAGTTTTCCAACTGTGAATCCTGGACAATGGAGTGTGCTCCCAGAGATAGAAGATTCATCAGACTTGCAAATGGCAATCAAGCAATGGACTAGCTAATTTCCTTTTAGGGCCGCAAGATGAAATCTGAGTGCCTTATAAAAAGTAAGTTGGCGATTGTTTTTTCCTGCTTCCGCCCTCTCCATACATTTCATTCCATTCCTTGAGTTCATTCATTCCAACGCCTTCAGATGCAAAGCTTGGAGAAATCTGTTCAAAAGACAGTTTTCACATTATGAAAGAAATTCCTTTAGTAGGTAGGAGAACCAGCTCCATAAGGAACATGTAATATTTAAACAAGGTCTTATGTCTCACCTGACTCTTTGCTTGTTTCAAATCCTCCATTGTTAAAGGTCTGAGGGTAATGACAGTTTCCTCGACCTCTTCCTTTTTCTCCTCTTCTTTCTTCTCTTCTTTCTTCTCCTCTTCCTTGCTAGATTGTTCAGAGGACTCCCCTATGTCTTCTTTTTTCTCCTCTTCTTTCGTTGCCTCTTCCTTTTTCTCCTCTTCTTTCGTTGCCTCTTCCTTTTTCTCTTCTTCTTTCTTCTCCTCTTCTTTCTTCTTAGCCTGGACAGAGAATATTAATGTAAATAAAAGATGTACAATAGAGAAATGACAGTAACAAGATACCGATGTAGTTGATTAGGACAAAATATACGAAGAAAACAATGAATCTACCTTTTCTTTCTGTTGCTCTGTCTTTAGAAAATCCCGAACTGGCCGAAAAGCTGCTGCTGTACATAGATTCTTCATTTACATTCCAAAAACACAACACTTTGTCAGACATAATTCTTGATCATAAGCTACATGAAGCACCCTTTCCTCAAGTACACGACTGAATCGGGCATATGAAGGTGTGCAGAGGGGAATAAATACTGACCTTGAGGTCACTGCCAGTATAACCATCTGTCATTGTTGCGAGCTCCTTGAAATCAAAGCCTTCCTCAAGTTTCTCTTTTGCAAGGAGTGTCCTTAGAATTCTCTCTCTACTCTCAGCATTTGGCAGTCCAACCATGATTCTGCAAAAGGTAGTCGTAAGTTATAACCATATCTAGTGTCTTTGTTAAGGAAGACATGTCTAACAACTAACTAAACTTCATGATAAAGTACAACAATATGCCAGAATGATGAAACATTACATACAAATCATTAGTTTTGGCAATTACCTTCGCTGAAACCGTCTGATTATAGCTTCATCCAAATCGAAAGGTCTGTTGGTTGCAGCGAGAACAAGAACACGCTCTGCAGTCTTTGATAGCAAACCATCCCAGTGAGCCATAAACTCGTTCTTTATTTTCCTCATTGCCTCGTGTTCACCAACTCTAGACCTTTGGCCTAACATGCTGTCAACCTGCAGATACAATACAAAATAGAGATACAATGAGCATGATGCTTAGACCCACCTAGCAAACCAACAAATATTGTTGATGTTAAAAAGGAAAATAACAAACCTCATCAATGAAAATAATCGTAGGGGAAACTTTTGCAGCCAAAGAGAACAATGCCCTTACATTCTTCTCATCTTCTCCAAACCACTACATATTACATAAGTTTGTAAGTGATTTATGAGTCATTCATGATGAATTCAAAACAATATGTAGTAAAGTTCTAGTTTATCGAGTGCTGCATTGCCTTACCTTTGAAGTTATGGTAGACATTGAGACATTTATAAAGCTGGCATTGGCCTCAGTGGCAAGGGCCTTTGCTAGCATTGTTTTCCCTGTTCCAGGGGGTCCAAAAAGTAGAATGCCTTTGCATGGCTGGATATAATAAAAGAAAACAAGAAGTTCCCATTAGATGCTACATAGTACAAGGAGGATTCATGTTCCACTGTCGAGTATAATTCCTTTTTTAGAAAATCTACAACTTTACCTTAAGGAGACCCCCCTTAAACAAGTCTGGCCGTCGAAGAGGTAGCATTACAAGTTCCTGCAGTGATTCTTTAACATTTTCCAGTGCACCAATGTCATCAAATTTAACACCAATTTTACCTGCAGGAATGACTTCCGGTCTGATCCTCTTTTCAAAATCATTGTCTGGAAGAACTTCCTGTTACAAGTTAAAGCACTTCATTTCATTTAGTTGAACTAGCATATTTCGATATATTTGTTCATCATGATTATAGAGAGCTAAATGTACCGGTTTCGGAGTTGCTGCAGGACCCCCTTCTTTAGTGTTATCTGCTTCTTTCTTAGGCATATCCCCCTTTGAAGCAGAATCTGTTTTTTCCCCTTCAGGTTTTTTGTCTGTAGAAGGAGACTCCATTTTTGCTTCAATCTTTCCACTTGTTGGATCCTGGAACAAGAGACATTTCTATGTCAAAACTCCCTATATGGAAATGAACTTAGTTGAGATTTTATATTCAAGATACTAAATGATAAATCCCTAACATAGCATTCCAAAGATTGAACAGAAGGAACAATCTTATTCAACCTGTGGGTTTTCTCCATTGGATTCCATTTGGAGTGTGTCCTTGCTATCAATCTGTCCTGCTTGGAATATGCTCAATCCATGTGCCAAGCTATTCATCACATGACATTACATAAATTAAGTTCTGGAAAAAACAAGTTATGAAAGTTACAGTAAGGAGAAAGGATGACAAAAAAACCTTTTGGAAGAGATAATAAGACGTCCACCACGATAATCGGGCTGCTCTGTGTTCATGAGGTGATGAGAAATGGCAGAGACCACAATTTCCTCAATATCTAAAAATGACACATCGTTAGTTTGTAAAAAAACACCTCAGTCCAGGTCAAAAAATAACTTCCTATATAATTCATTAAAAAGAAAAGGAATCCCAAGGAACTTACAATTACTAAGAAGGATTGTATCACCAAAAGAAATGCTTCCCAAATCATCACATTCAACATCATTTGCTGCAAGAATCTGTTGACAACCAGGATAATTGAGGCAAATGATCATTATCAACTGATTGTCCCTACATTGGTTAGGCCAGGCCTCTGCTTTCTTCACTCTAAAGCTTAAACAATGCTGAAAACTAGAAATTGCACAGAAAAAAGAGTTGTTACTGTGCGGTGCCTTCTGCTCATAGGCTGTCACTGATGCTTACCTCTGATACATGGTTCCTGTTGTCTTGAAACTCGATTGCTTTCATGTCCTCTTCAAGCTTGCTCTTCCAGGCCCCATGTTCTGTATTATCCTCTGGGGGTTTTGTGTCAATGGTATAGGGAAATAAATCTGACAGCTTTTTCTCAGTATCTCCATAGCATGGCTTCTCTTGTGAGCCCAAGATTCTGGAACCTAGTATTAAAATGGGCCCAGAGAGTTGTTTTATCATATTAAAAAACATTTGATAGGTCTTTGGCCCTCTGAATACAAGTCTCTCAATATCCCGCAAATACAAAATCACAGGACTAGTCTTTGAGACAGAAACCAAGACCTACAAAATAGCTCAGAAATATTAGGAAGTGTTGAACAAGCACTGAAATTACAAATGATTCAATGGTTCAGAATTCCCACTAGTTTAGCTTCTTATTTTACCTTATAAAGCGATCGCACAAGTAATTTGTCGTCAAATGACCAAGAATTTGCACGTTTTAATGAAGCTGTAATCATAACGTAAGACATTAGTTTGGAGACCTAAGATTCTCAAGCACTAAGGTTAGATCAGACATTCTGTAGAGACTCAAGTAAATGACCAACTACCGATTATCTTTACTTTTCTTTTTTTACAATGGTGAATCGGTAAACTGATTATCACCACATGAGATTAAAATGTTTAAAAGATACCTTGATTTGTGGTGTTCATCACAGATGACCCATATCTGGAGAAATCAGGTTCTGATGCCGAGTTACTCCTACAGCTTTGAAGGCTACTTGTTCCTTCAGAGGACCTGTAGAAGAAAATTGAAAAGTATGATGTCATGGAAAGGAAGAGAATGTATAACAGCCCCCTAAGAATTTACAATTTGAATGGCGTTGTAACTTTGTTAACATTCAGAGATGGAAAATAAATATAATATGTGGAAAAAGGAAAGGGTGCATACGTCAGCTTTGGTTCAATGCCACTGTTTGATCGCCAAAGACTGCCTGCTGCAAACCATAAAGAAACTTGTAAAAATTCATGACACGTCTTTAAACAAGAAATTTCATAGGTACAGGACAGATAGCAGACCTGATTTGCAATTTCTTTGCTCTGCACCTGTAGGCAGGGTGAAGGATTCAAACAGGCTACCAATGCGCTCTAATGCAGCTTCAGAAAAGGACTTTAAATCCTGCTAAAATATTAGAAGGAAGAAATGTTAACCAGCTATGCAAGAAAATGCCTAGTATTTTGTCAATGTAGATTTCCAGGTTCAGAATCTTACAGAATCAGTGCCTCCTCCATGTTTGCTTTGCAACTGTTGCAAACGGAAGTGCATGGGAATTAGCATATAAACTTACAAAATATGTCTTCGAGGTTGAAATAAAAAACCCACAAAAGATTCAGACCGCAGGCAAGAGAATTCCAAGAATCCAAAATATCAACTATAATTGTTGGGTGTTCAAATCTTACAAAGTCTACTATTTGGATTTATGGAGCATACCTTCAAGCAAAAGTCAGTAGCATCAAGCAAAAGCAATTTAGCGTCAAAGTAATGTGCCAATGCCTTGGCAAGCATTTGGTGGTAGGGCTCTGCACATAAATCCATCAAATGAGATACATAGAAGGGAAAACAATTAAGCATTTGGTGGTAGGGCTCTGCACATAAATCCATCAAATGAGATACAGGGAAGGGAAAACAACTAGATTGCCAAACTTCATATTTTTTAAAATTAGCAGAAATTATAACAAAGTAGAATGTAAAAACAGAACAAAACATATTAGAATCCAGCAAAACATATCAGAATCCAATTATTCTTCGCGTATCAGGATAAAATAATTTACAAGCAAATAATAGAAATAACTTGTAAACCATTATCTCTTTGGCTTGTGAGTTCTGCACTTACCAACTGTGACTCAGGAAGTCTACAGAACCACTTTATTATATTTAAAGCAAAAGGGATGAAATTGCACCTTTTTCTGAGTTGGATTTGAGAATTCTGGTTTTGGCTTGGGCACAAATCTATCTTATGAAAAAATGGTTATATGTCAACCATATCACTGGATTCACATTTTCTTTTTGTTTTCTGTTTGAAAGTAATAGTTGTCAACAGAGAATTAATTTTAATGAGGTTGGAGTATTATCTATCAGGTTGAAAAAATATTAAACTATCCATCAGGTTCCATTCCTGCTGCCTACCCAAATGGCATGGAGATCAAGGGTTTGCAAACAGGGCATAAATTCACTGGAAAGGGTGACAGAGTATTAAGCCATCCATCAGGTTGACAGAATATTAAGCCATCCATCAGGGTCCATTCTTGCTGTGGTCTGCCCCTCGCGAATGACATGGATTTCAAGGGGTTGCCAACAAGGCATAAACTAAAATCACTGGAGAGGTTGACAGAGTATAGAGCCATCCACGAGTTCCATTCTTGCTGTGGACTGCCCCACCCGAAAGACATGGATGACATGAATTTCCTGGGAAAGACGGAATAATTACCCTTCATATATGGCACCTAACCCGAACAGAGTCTCTACTCCATGTGGCGCAGCGAAGTAACTGCACACGTGGAGTATAAGGCAGTTTGTCCTGCCATTATAAAGCATACTTTTTGACAATAGCTGGCATCATAACGTGACTACCAATTTCCAAACGTTTAAGCCAATTTAACCCTGTCTTTCTTGAAAAGTTTGCCAGATTTACACTTTACAAGACAAAGCCCACAAAATTCGCCACCGGAACCAAACTAGACTACCATTCACGGGTCCCAAACGGACCGAAGAAGACAAACAAATCTACCAAAATCTACCGAAATCACAAAACAACCCGAAAACACACAAGAAAGAAATCAAACCTGCATGGCCCAAGAGCAAAATGGCTCGACTTGCAGGCGAGAGATTTCGAGTGTACTTAGAAAACTGCTCTTCTTTCAAATAAACAAAAGCCCCGCTTGTCAACAAAGCCTTCGTCTGCTCACTGCACGACATCAAATTTCAGTAAAACACTAAATTTTCGACCCCCAAAAAGATCAACCCCGCCCGTTTTCTAACAGCAAAAAAAAATACCATAAAATAACCGTTTTTCGGTTCGGATTGATGAATACCTGAGGGAATAAGGGAATTCTTCGAAGGTAACACTACAAGATTTCCCGTCAAGGAGGCGATTGTTGAGCTCGAGTTCCATTATTTCCTGGTAATTGACAGAAGAACAGGGAGACGTCCATTTCTGAAAGGTCTGCGAACGCCCTGTGGCGAGTCCGACACCCAGGCCGATTCCGAGCCCCACACTGAGGGCCGACATCAATACGTTCTTCTGCTCCATCTGATATCTTTTGGGGTCTTTGATTCAAACGACCTCCGACCTCGGATCGAATCCCAGAGCCTCCACACCTAATTCTCTTCCAAAGCTACAATTTCAGCTCAACCCAGGCCGCCTGTTTCTTCTGCTCTCGTTCCTCTGCTGTTTTTGGCTTTGTGGGGTCGCCTTAAATAGACGTAGGAGGTGGTCGGCCAAACGTCGGGAGCCCGTCAAAGTCTTTTTCCGGGTGCGGCCCAGTCGCCGGCCAGAAAAACGGGAGTATCTCCGACGACTGCACGGCCATTGGAGTCCGATGGCGGAAAGTTCGGAGCCTGGCTGAATCAGGGCGGGGCCAGGCTTAACGAGCGCGCAGGTTGGGGCTCCCAACAGAATGACAGAATGGCGGCGTATTATCACACTCATGTTGTTACTATAACCGGAAAATGATATCTACCCGAAACATTTTCCTGTGTGGATATTCTCTCCTTATAATGGGCAGAATACTATTAATTACGATTGTTATTATTCCGAGTTTACGGACATTGGATCTCACTCATAATTGTAATGTTACATTAATTATGAATCTCTTTTATAGTCAACATTTTTATTTTTCCACATTGTTGTTATTATGATCCATTTGTATATGCATATGAAATCATTTTTTTACATTATTGTCATCAATTTGTCTTGAAATTGCACATCAAATCCATAAAAATTTATAAATTTGACTATACATAAATTATAAATTTGAGTCTTTGACTATACATCTGGGTTAGTAATCTCAAACAATTTTTTATATATATACTTAATATATATTAACTTTTCCAAGGTTAGTAATCTCAAACAATTTTTTATATATATACTTAATATATATTAACTTTTCCAAGGTTAGTAATCTCAAACAATTATATCAAACATTTATTTTTAATTATGTTGAATAGTTCTATTTTTTTTTATTGATTAATTTTTCCAAGGTTAGTAATCTCAAACAATTTTATTCTATATACTTAATATATATGAAACATTTATTTTTAATCATGTTGAATAGTTTTATTTTTTTAATTTAGTAAGCACTTTTACTTCCATTTTTTTAATTAATTTTTTCAATTTTAAATATTTAACAAAATATTAATAATAATATATTATATTTAATAATAATAGTTAAATTTAATATATTAATAATAATATTATTATTTTTTATTATATATAATAATAATGGTTAAATTTAATATATTTAGTGAAGTTTACAAATTTTATATTTTATAGAATGTTTTAGTTTTTAAAATTGTTTTAGTTGGGTGAAGAGTTTGCTTTTCTTAGATATAAAGAAATAAAATAACAATTTAAATTTCAAAAACATCTTATAATAAAAATGAATACTTATTTCCTTATGTGTCACCAATAAATTATTTTAAATAATGTAATTTTTTCTTACATTCACCTTTATTATTAAATATATTATAATAAATTTTCTTATTAGTTAAAAAATTAATAAATTTTAAATTCAATTTTTATTTCTATATACATATTTTTAATATTTAAATATATTTTTTAATATTTTATAAAGTAGAAAAGAAACAAAATCTTACCACAATTTTTTAGATTAGAAAATTAAACCTTTATATCTACCTATAAAACTTAAAAACATTTGATTTCCATATTCATATCCAACTTCTTATTGTTAAAAAATTCCATCCCTATATAAAATAAAACATCTTTATATTCATATGTAAACTTAGTTTTTAAAATTTAATATAATTGCTATTTTTTTTAAAAGCATGTTTGATATATTTTATAAAATATAGTGGAATATATTATAATTTTGATGTTATTTATTTATATTTTTTTAAATTTAATTAAAATTTTAAAAAACTTGTTAATATTTTACATATTAATTATTAAAATTGTATCATCAAAATGTAATAAAAGTTTCTGAAAATATTCTATATATAGATATAATATTTTAGTAATAAAAAGTTGCAAATGATCAAATATTATGTAACTCAATGCAGCCAAAAATATCTAAATCATATAGTATTTAAATTTTGTTTATCTTAACATAATATTTGTATTTATTTTAATTTAAAAAAAAATATTATATATGAAAAACCAATAAAACAAAACCCATTTAGAGATAAATGTCTAAGGCTAAGTTGACATTTTGTTGAAATTTCACATTGAAAATCCCAATACATTTGTATTTAAAGATTAAGAAAGTGATACTTGCTTCTATATTCCTGGTTTTATTGAAATATTTTTAATTTTTTTTTTGGATTTCTGGATTAAAACTGTGTAGCGTTTGTGATCTATGTAACATTTATGATGGTAACTCTATTCATTCATCCATTTTTTTTTTTTTTCTTCTTCTTTTTATAACCTCTGCGACATTCTTAAAAAATGTTTCATAATAACTAAAGATATTCAAAATTTGAGAGTCAAGGTTTGAAAGGATATGCCAGATTTATACTAAAATTAGAATTCTTAGATTCATATATCTTTATCTTTTTTCTCTAGATTATGCTTCATTTGTAATTAACATCTTTAAGGGACTTATGTTATTTTCTATGTTCTCATTTATCACTTCTAAACAAACAACATAGAGTGAGTGACATCATTATGCTCTTCTTCATTCATCAAACCTTTTAAATTACATGTTAATGTTGCCCTTTTAAAACACATTTTCTTTTATGAAAATTATTTATGACACAAAAAAATTACATTCCATAATTTTAAAGTAAAGAAAGAAAATGGGTAAAAACATGTAGATTATGTAATAAGGATCACAATGGAGAGTACATGGAATACCATACAAAGTGCACTATAAAGAATGTGATAAGAATAGGCAATGCCTTGAAGGGAGTTAGATAATTGCAATAGGGAAAACAAAGCTAAACAGAGATTTTATGAGTTTGAAAGGAAGAAGATAAAAAACAAAAACAAAAAAGGGAAAGAAATTATTTCATCACTAATTTCATAGTGTAATGCCTAGCCAATTTGACATTATTGTTGTTAATAATTTTACTGAAAAAAAATGAGAACTTCAAATTGTACTTTTACTTCATTACTATGAATATGAACACTAATATCCAAGTAAATTATTGCAAATCGCCAAAATCATTAATATATGAGTATATTATAACTTGGTTTTGTAATACTATATTTAATTATTAAACATATAAATGCAATGTGTTCTTTATTATAATTATTATGTGTAGGGTCATCCTAAATAAGAGATGAGTTTTGAGTACACTAAGTCATTCTGGGTATTATATAGGATATTTGTAATAGTGTTACACTTGTTAATGGGTAATAGTCAAAGCATTGGTTAGATAAGTTTTGCATTCTTTCTTTAGGAGTTCAAATTTCTAATGAGACTTGGCTTTTTGTAATAAAGTTAAAAAAGAAGGCACTCTTAAAAAGTAAGACCTCTCTAAATGTGGTTGTATCTTATAAATTATAGATGAATTATGATGCTAAGCAATTAAGTTTGGGATTAGTAACTAGATTGCTTGGGAGCATAGCTTGTGGTTCAATTCCCATGTGATAAGGTTTAAAAAATAAGAAGCCCTATAATAGATCTCAAGAAAGTTTGATCCTGAACCTTACTTAAATTACTCAAATAAATAACTCATTCGCTATGATAAACAAAATAAAAATAAAAATTTCAAAATAATTAATTACTCTAATTTAAAATAAATAAATACATTTATTTACAAAATTTAATTAAAATTAAATTAATTACTCTAATTTAAAATAAATAGCTACATTTATTTACAAACGTTAATTGAAATTAGGCGAGTTCCTTTGTAGAAGCTAAATTTAAAGTTAGGTTAGAGGTTGATTAAAATTAGGTTAGTTCCTTTGTTGAAGCTATAATTAAAGTTAGGTTAGATGTCCGCCCACAAAAGACACATAGCATACCTCAAACACTTGACCTTGACAATTGTTTATATTGCAGGTCTATGTTGCCTTTCACAATAATGAGATGGCTGCATAACACATTTATACACGTCATTCAAAATGATATCATTGGCTGAATGATCCAGAAGGAATCTTCATGGTGACAGGCATCCGCTCAACAAATTTGCACACTCGTTAAGCCAACGATGTATTGTGCCATGTGTGGTCACTTCTTTCTTAGCTTTCTTCGTGATTATTTTAAGGTGGATCCCTTTATCAAGAAAATGGGATCCACCCACCTACCTACCTGCGTGTTTGCTTTGTGCATTTCCCTTTAGAACTTTAATACTTAGCTTTAATCAAGCCTTAAACTATTTAACTTTTGACTATAATAAATACCATTTATTTGGACATGCCTTGGCTTTATTAAATCATCACCATGCAAGCTTCTAGGGCAGGGCTTCTCTGGATCTCCCATATTCAAAGTACAAAAGTAAGTAAAACTCTGCTCTCAACTTTTTAATGTTTACGTGTCATCATTTTATCGAATGCCTTGCAATTTTATTTTTTTAATTAGGATTCATATCCACCCCTTTTAGGCCTTGTATTGTCTCCATCCTTTGCTTTCAAAAAAGGAGTTTAAAGCTAAATCATAGTGGAGGGGCTTTACTTTAACTTTGCTTGGGTTTAAAGAAATGAGGTGAGAAGCAGACATTGATGTGGAGATGACTTAGTGTCCACTTACTTGTCCAATTCACCTTCACCCAAGTCTATGTGGCAGGTGGACGATGTAACTCCACGTGTGGAAAAGTTTATTGGGCATCAAGTTAACCATCATGTAGCCTACGTGGAAAACAAAAGATGTAACTCCACATGGTCGTACATATGGAAAAGCTTACAACGTTTCAGACAAAAAAGAAAGCATGGGCACACTCTGCAACTTTTGTTCTTTCTTTAAAGCCAACCTTATAGCTGAAGACAAAGTGGTGCACAACCAAGCATGGTAAAGTTGCCCACAACTATTAAAAATTAAAGAAGCCCACTTGGTTCACTGTGTTGTCACTTCATAAAATAATCAATCAAACGTGCGATTGTGGGAATGGCTCTCTGTGATTCATGTCATCGTCCACCATACCATTGAAAAGGGAGCAAACATAAACTAATCACTGCCCATAGATTATTTTAATAAATTGTTTTTTAAAGCCTAATGGAAACAAGGAAAAAGGATGGATATGAGTCACTAAGGAGTGGGCACCCTCCACCACCCCCTGTCCCTATTTTAACCCCTTGTCCCTATGTTACATCTGATTTAGGTTTCTCCCCAAAGGGGAAAGAAGTGTGTCAATGGCCCCCACAAATGGGAAGGTAGTTGTGATTAAACTAATCACTACCCATAGATTATTTTAATAAATTATTTTTTAAAGCCTAATGGAAACAAGGAAAAAGGATGGATATGAGTCACTGAGGAGTGGGCACCCTCCACCACCCCCTTTCCCTATGTTAACCCCTTGTCCCTATGTTAAATTTGATTTAGGTTTCTCCCCAAAGGGGAAAGAAGTGTGTCAATGGCCCCACAAATGGGAAGGTGGTTGTGATTAAACTAATCACTGCCCATAGATTATTTTAATAAATTGATTTTTAAAGCCTAATGGAAACATTGAAAAAGGATGGATATGAGTCACTGAGGAGTGGGCACCCTCCACCACCCCCTGTCCCTATGTTAACCCCTTGTCCCTATGTTAAATCTGATTTAGGTTTTTCCCCAAAGGGGAAAGAAGTGTGTCAATGGCCCTACAAATGGGAAGGTATTTGTGATTGGCTAGTAAGTGGAGTTGAGACACCTGTAAAGAATCATTTTAGATCAACGTGTGTTGGGTGATTTTATGGTCCAATTATGGAAACAAGATCATGGTCATTGGTATGTTTGTGGGAGCTACGATGGTAGTTAAATTGTGGTTGTTGGTTTGTATGTGGGTAGGTTTTGGGATTTGTTTCAAGATTTCATGTTGATGAACCTGTGTCAAGATTTCAAAGTTTTTAAGAATGTAAATTATTTGATATATAACATATTGATGGGACTACTTGCAAATCGATTCCAAACTCCAAAATTCTAGAGGCTAGAGTTGGTGATGGGATTTGTTTTAATAATGCTTGTATCTTCCTACACTATGGGTGTATGGGTGACGCCTCTAGAGATCTGAACACGGGTGGGACTACTTGCAAATCGGTTACAAACACCAAAACTCCAAAGGCCAGAGTTGGTGATGGGACTTGCTTTCATATTGCTTGTAT
Source organism: Pinus tabuliformis (assembly GCA_031772625.1). Lineage (NCBI taxonomy): Eukaryota > Viridiplantae > Streptophyta > Pinopsida > Pinales > Pinaceae > Pinus > Pinus tabuliformis. Next base: position 1,284,475,800 of record CM062805.1, read on the forward strand.
CCTCGTACACTATGGGTGTATGGGTGACCACTCCAGAGATTTGAACACGGGTGGGACTTCTCGCAAATCAATTCGAAACACCAAAACTCCAAAGCCGGGAGTTGGTGATGGGACTTGCTTTCATACTGCTTGTATCCTCCTACCTTACGGGCGTATGGGTGATGCCTCCAGAGATTTGAACACGGGTGGGACTACTTGCAAATCGATTCCAAACACCAAAACTCTGGAGGCCAGAATTAGTGATGGGACTTACTTTCATATTGCTTGTATCCTCTTACACTACGCGAGCAACTCTATATATTAGTTTACAAATTAATTGGGTAAGATTGTGAGAGTAACACTTTGTAATGGCTCTTGGTTTTTCAATTTCCTTACACGAATTTGCTTGTAAATATTTCACTTTGCTCGTGGCAAATGAATATCTTATATGTAAGACATAGATTGTGTAAAGGTGACACTAATAGCTTTAGCCCAAAAGTGATGAACTCCTACTGACAAGGCTTGGCCAAATGGTAACTAGCTAATATCATGAAAGTGTCATCATAGGCCAAATGGTAACTAGCCAATACCAAGAAAATGTCACCTTAGGATAAAGGAATGGCTTAGACTAGGTTTGAGTCCCTAGCTAAACCAAAGATGTGCTTGTATGTAATTGCACTTTTCAATAAGCACTTATTGTGGTACCATTGAAGTTTAATCTTAGCGTGAGAGTTTGGGGGAGTCTCCACCATTACCAATTCTACCGGTTAAACAAATGTCTTTATATCCTCTCAAATGACCCCAAATTGCAAGGCCTTTCGTTTGGCCTCCTTAAAGGGTGTCTTTATTCCCACACACTTGTATGTAGATTATGGGGGCATGTCTGGTTGATTTAGATCATGTTTTTGGGGTATTTACTTTTATGTTATTTTTTATATAAATTTTTTAAAAAATTGAAATTAAAATAAATTTAATTTGTATTTTTTTAATTATTATATAAAAAATTAATTTAATTTTATAAAATATAATAATTTTTATTACAATTTAATTATTAATAATTAGAATAATTATTGATCTATTAAGATTGATTCGTCAATATTATTTAAAAAAAGAAAGAAAAAAGCTAATCAAAATGATTTATTGTGGATCTACAAGGTACATATTTTTATTTTTTAAATATATTTTTAGTCTTGGGTCATTATTTTATTAGGACCTTTTTTACCACATGTTTTTAGGTTAATTTTAATCAAAACCGAGATTTTTAAAAACTTAAGTTTAAGTTGTTTAATGTATAGAATTGGAGTGCACATTCTTTCTTGAAATTATTTTACTAGATTCCGGTGAAAAAATCTATTTCATATATAAGTTAGATTACACCTTTTATTAATCCAAAGGAGAAAACTCCAGCAATCACTTCATTGTTGACTTAGCATTAATTATGTTTTGACAATAAATATTCATCTATTTGTATATATATATTATTTTAATCATTATATTGGTGGAGAGAATTGAAGTCTAATTATAACACTTGATTAAAAATAAAAAAAAAATACAATAAATTGAAATAGAAAAAAACAAAAAACAACTTATAACTAATAGGAAAAGTTGTTTAAATTGTTTTTTCTACTTTAAATTTGTGATGTAATTTTTGACAATATTATTTACATTAATGTATATAATATAAATATAGTAATACTATAAATATGATTTTAATACACATTGGTGATATGAATATCTTTTGATATGATGGTATCAATACATAATTAATTTTATATATATATATATATATATATATATATATATATATATAATATTAAATTTAACTAGATATGATGTATTTTCCAAATTTCTTTAATAAAATCACGTTTTTTTTTTTCACATAAAAAGGGTAATTTTATTATCGTTTGAAAAAAAATTACATTATGTTGTTGAAGACTTCTAAAGAACTGTGGAAATATCCACGTTGAAATTACATTATGTTGACACATATCGTGCATGTATTCGATTGATAACGATAGCTTCAGAAAAAAAAAAAAAAAAAAAAAAAAAAAAAAAAAAAAAAAAAAAATAAATAAATAAATAAATAAAAAATAAAAAATGTTGTTGATGGAAGCTATTGATTACAAAGTTTGTCACTGCTCATAGAAATGCCATAATAATCATAGCATCAAACAGGTCTGATGCAGATTGCAAAAAATAAAAATATAGCCAACTGTGTGAAGCGACTATCAGAGCAATTAAGATATAATCAAAATATAACTTTGGTGTCGAAGATAAAAAAAGACAAAAAACTAGAATTGTTGATGCATTGTGTCTTCACTCAGAGTTGTCATCTTCTATGAAAGGTCTATGGAAGACCTCAAAGGGTTCATCCGCTCTTTGTTCAATTATTTCCCATGTCGTGCGAGCCAACATAACAACTGTTTTAGAGAGGATATCTGCATGTGTTTTGAACTTCCTATAGATGTGAGAAATATAAAAATGTGCGAGAGTTGTTTTTAAATGAATGCCATTATTTAATAAAGTTTGCAATATGAGGTTATAAAAGATGTTCATTCCTTTGATCTAGTTGATGATGGGCTGCGAATCTCCATAAATATGAAGTGATGTGATGTTTTTCCAATGCATAGATCAATAATAATTTAAGAGCCATTAGCTATGCCAAGTTGTTTTTCCCTTCACCCAATCCCATTTTCATTCTGAAGGAGTGGTTTTCATTGAGATGCAGGATTTCCTACCCTCCACATCTTTTAGGATTGCCCTTTGTGGCTTTGTCAAAAAAACCCTAGGGCTTGTTCTTGTCATTCTTGGGTGGGTGGGCATTTCTGGTGTGCGTAGTAGAGGGAGGCTTGGGCAGTAGGTCCAGGATAGCAAGAGCTTGTGTAGCTAAAGATTTTGGGGGAATTAATATGTTTTGAAAGATGAATTTGCTTCTTGTAAGCTAAATTCCCCAGCTTGTTAAAAGAGGGAGAGCGATGTATTCACTTGTGCATTTGTTGGTGACCCAGCTTTGCTAGGCATCCATTAGATTTGAACCTTCCCATTTGCATGCTTGACCAAACTTAGACGAAAAGAAAGTCTAGAGGGTCTTAGTATAGAGGCACTCAACTGATTCCCCTGCGGCTTTACAGATGTTGCACCATCCAGGTCCTTCCTTTTTCTGTCTTTTGCGCAAAAAGTCCCAAATTAGAATTTTTTTTCCAAGCACACCACATGAAAGTATAGATTTGGCTAGACACTTGAGCTTCCATGCGTGGCACCACCATGCCTCCACTGGATTAGGGACTTTGTTAGATAGAAGGCACATATAACCTTCTTTTGGATTATATTGACACAAGGCAGAGAGGGACCAAACGAGCTCATTTGAGTCCTCGGAGATGCAAATATATGCTTCTTGTAAGGCTCAGACAAAGGACAACCAAGTTTGCCTAAAATTTCTAGTAGATTTAGGTTGTTACTTGAAATCCACTTTTTATCCCTAAGTGAGTCGGAATGAGGTGTTGTTGCCTAACTGAGAGTGTAAATTCCCTTTGAGTGGAGAATGGCTATCAAATCTTTAGGAGGCAATGTCCTCCATTATTTCTCACCCACAGGTTGATACCCCCTATGAGACTGGACCCATCATCTATTTTCTAGGCAATACCATTTTCAATAATGGAAAAAGATTGTATTGTCACCCTCCATATGATGGATGCATTTGATCTATTTTTGCTAGGGCTTTGGATCTAGTCCTCGATGGATAGAGGAGAATTATATTTCCTGTAGATCATAGTGGTCCATAAGCTTTTCGAAGAGATCATCCTCCATCCTACTTTGGCTGCCAATTCTTGTGAGAAGAAAGTTAGTTTTTTTAGTCCCCATCGATTCCCCACAACTTGGGCATTACTCTTCTTTACCATTTGACCAAGGGGAATGTAAAATGACATGAGGTGCCAACCCATAGGAAGTTATAAAAGAGTTTCCATATTTTGGTAAGGCTCCTTTAGGGATCTAGGAGAGCGACAACTAGTAGATAGGTATGGCCTCAAGTATAGATTTGATTAGGACCAATTTGCCTACCCTTGATAGCCATCGAGTGCTCCATGACTTGAGACTCTTCTCCATTTTTGATAGGAGTCATTTTAAGTATGCGCCTGTATATGAATAGGATTGAGGAGGACCCAAGATATTTAAAACCATTCTCCATATTGGCTTGATTGAATGGGAATAAATGCATGTATAATCTTAGCCCACCGTTAGAGATACTGAAAGGAGTAATGGTTAATTTCCATTCCTATTGTTATTATGAAGATGTCATAGAGATTCCTTGATTGAGTGTGCATCATTCTAAGATCCATCGTTGAATATGAGGACATCATCTACAAAGAGGAGATGAGTGATGCCAGAGGGTGGTAGCCACCCTTAAACCATCTAGGTCATGCCTTCTGCGAGCTTCCTCGAGGGCTCTGCTTAGGCCTTATACCACCAAAAGAAAAATGAGTGGAGATAGAGGACAACCTTGCCTTAATCCACATTCAACTCTAAAGAAAGGAGAAGCAGAACCATTTATGAGGACAACAAAGGATGTCATGGAGATGCAACTCATAATCCAATTTATGAAGTCAATTCTGAAGCTAATGTGGGTGAGAATGAGACAAGTGTATAACCAACTAAATTGGTCTAAAGCTTTGGAGAATTTAATTTTTAGGATAGCTCCTTTCAACCATATTTGTTTGAGACTGTCGAGACCCTCTTAGGCAACATCTATAGCCTCATATATTTGCCTGCCTTCCGGAAAGGTGACCTGTTCCTCAGAGATGGATTTGGAAAAGATAGGTTTGAGTAAAAGAGCTACATTTTTGGGTATGAATTTGTAAATGCAGTTGCAGAGCGAGATAGGTCGTAAATCATCGAAGGAGGAATAAGAGCAAGGAAAGTGGAATTAAAGGATTCAAGGATGTGCCCAAATGATCTGGATTCTTCAATGGGTCTTAGGAGGTCATCACCAAATAGCTCGTAGAAAGCCCAAAAGAATTCAACAGTCCACCCATCTAGCCATGGGCTCTTATCATTTAGGAATCCACTTAAAACCTTCTTGAGCTCTTCAACAGTTATAACTTCCATCAATGTCTCGATGTCATCAGGGGGTCAGAAACTATGAAAATTAATGCTAATTTGACCACTTCAACTATAGAGGCCCCTTTAGGTTCTTTGAAAAGTGATCTAAAGTGGGTGGTTCCTAGTGAAGCAATGTCCTTGAAAGAGGAGGTCGTTTTCCCATCCAGGCTCTTGATCTTCCATATGATATTTCTCATCTTCCTCCCCTTGGTGTAATTTTGATCAAATTTAGTGTTCTCATCATCTGCTTCTAGCCATATGGCTCAACCCTTGAGTCACCAAGTTGCCTCTATGTTAGCTAGGAGTTTTTTCTTTCTTCCTTCCATATGGGTAAGTAGTGACTTAGATTCTTCTAAATCATAGCCCTCTCAAGGACTTTCTAAAATTTCTTTATGTTTTACTTCTACTTCACAGAGTCCCTTAGCGCCCCTTTTTATTTTGTCCATTGACCATTTTATAGTATCTTCCTTCACTTCTTTGAGATTATGAGCAAATTTCCTTCCTATAGACTTAATCAACAAAGGGTCAAAAGGTTTCCATGTTGATTTTACCATCTCAATGAAGCTCCCATTTGTGAGCCAAGTTGGGTTGATTTTGAACGGGATGGGAGGTTTCTTCCCTAAGTCATTGACTTCTAAGAAGATCAGAGCGTGGTTTGAGCCTCCACCTTCTTCGATCCATTGTTTGATAAGAGGGTGGTGTTGGACAGTTGGCATTGCCCAGATGGCTAATGGAAACAAGCGTGTTGGCATTGATATCAACAACCATGTTGGGAGATGTGTTGGGCAGTTGGTATTGTTTGACAGTTGGCAAGAGTGTTGGCATTAATATATGAGTGTTGGATCGTGTAAAGATGACACTAATAGCTCTAGTGCAAGAGTGATGAAATTCTACTGACAAGGCTTGGATAAATGGTAGCTAGCTAATATCATGAAAGTGTCATCATAGGCCAAATGGTAATGTCACCTTAGGGATATAGGGTTGGCTTGGACTAGGTTTGAGTCCCCAACTAAACCAAGAATGTGCTTGTATGTAATTGCACTTTTCAATAAGCACTTATAGTGATAACAATGAAGTTTAATCTTAGCGTGAGAGTTTAGGGGAGTCTCCACCATTACCAATTCTACATATTAAAAAAATTGTCTATATATCCTCTCAAATGACCCCAAATTGCAAGGCTTTTTGTCTTGCTTCCTTAAGGGTGTCTTTATTCCCACACTTTGTTTATAGATTATGGGAGCATGTGTTGTTGATTTAAATCCTTAGGATTATGTTTTGGTCATATTTTAGTTTTATGTTCATTTTTAATTTTTAATTTTTATTATATATAAATTTGTCAAAATTTTGAAAGTAAACTAAATTTAATTGGTAATTTTTTTAATTATTATATAAATAGTTTATTTTAATTCTATAAATGATGGTAAGTTTTATTATAATTTATTTTTTAATGGTTAGAATAATTATTGATCTATTAATATTGACTCATTATTTAAAAAAATTAAAAAAGTAAACCAAAATGATTTATTGGAAATCTACGAGGGACATACTTTTACTTTTTAAAGATATTTTCAGGCTTTGGGTCATTATTTTATTAGGCCGTAGTCTAACTTATAGAGGAAATGACCTTTTTCACGACATGTTTTTTGGGTAATTTTAATCAAAATCCTGCAGAGATTTTTAAAAACTTTAGTTTAAGTTGTTTAATTTGCTGCATTGGAATGCCCCAGAGGGTTTTTCAAGGTGTTGAATTTGTTTGTGCTTTCAAACATGCATTCTAAACAAAAAAAAAAATCACATTCTTTCTTGAAATTGTTTTACAACATACGTGTGAAAAATTCTATTTCATCTAGGCCTTTTATTAATCCTAAGGGAAAGACTTTAACAATCACTTCATTATTGACTTAGCATTAATTGTGTTTTGACAATAAATATTCACCTAATGGTTGCAATCACTTCATTGTCGATTTAGCATTAATTATGTTTTGACAATAAATATTCATCTATTTGTTTATATATATATACACACGAAATAGCCTTTTTCGCTAGAATTTAACAAAATTTGGCTATGCAATTTCAAGATTTTTTGTTGTTTAAATACATTTTCGACTGCATAAATGGATTCGACACCCTAAAAAACCCCGTTGGGCACTCAAATTATGCAGATTAAACAATTTAAACTCAAGTTTTAAAATTCTTTGTAGGATTCATGCTGAAAAATCCATTGGGCACTCGAATTATGCACATTAGACAATTTAAACTCAAGTTTTTAAAAATATCAATGGGATTTTGATTAAAATTAACCAGAAAAAATGTCGTGAAAAAGACCATTTCATCTATAAATTAACTACACACAAATATCTATATCTATATCTATATATATATATATATATAATTTTTATTTTATTTTATTTTAATCATTTTATTGGTGGAGAGAATTGAAATCTAATTATAACACTTCATTAAAATTAAGACAAAATAAAAAAATTAAAATTAAAACAATGAAATAAAAAAACAAAAAAAAACTATAACTAATAGAAAAAGTTGTTTTAATTGTTTTTTCTACTTTAAATTTGTGAAGTACTTTTTGACAATATTATATACATTAGTGTATATAATATAAATATAATAATATTATATATATGATGTATATTATTTTAAAACATAGTGGTGATATGCATATCCTTTGATATGATGGTATCAATACTTAATTTCCAATTAATAATTACATATATATATATATATATATTTCAATTTTCCTAAATAAATAATGTTTTTCTATTATTTTAATTATTTTTTAAGAAATAATATTGGTTAGTTGTGTGTGTATATATATATATATATATTCAATTTTCTTTTATAAATTTTCTAAATAAATATTTTTTTGTCTTTTTGTTTTTTTTTTTTGGTTTTTAAGAAATAATACTGTCTAGTTGTGTATTTAATAATATTTAATTTAACTATATATGATGTATTTTCCAAATTTCTTTATTATTTAGTCAAAATTAGCTTTAATAAAATCAAGTGTTTTTTTTCCTCAGAAAAAAATGCATAATTTTATTATTGTTTAAAAAAATTACATTATGTTGATAAATACTTCTAGAGAACTATGAAAATATCCATGCTAAAATTACATTCGGTTGATACATGGCATGCATGTATTTGGTTGATAACGATAGCTTCAGAAAAAAGGTTGATGATGGAAGTTATTGGTTACAAAGTTTGTAACAACTCATAGAAATGCCATAATAACCATAGCATAAATATATAAACAGTTAAATAGGTCTGCTGCAGATTGCAAAAAACAAAAATATAGCCAAATTGTGTGAAGCCACTATTAGAGTGGTTAAGATATAATCAAAATATAACTGTGGTGTCAAAGATAAAAAAGACAAAAAACTAGAACTTTTGATGCACTGCGTCTTCATTCAGAGCTGTCATCTTCTATGAAAGGTCTATGGAAGACCTCAAAGGCTTCATTCGCTTTTTTTTCGAATATTTCCCAGATTGCGAGAGCCAACATAAAAGTCGTTTTAGAGAGGCTATATGCATGTGTGTTGAACTCCCTGTAGATATGAGAGATAGAAAAACGAGTGAGAGTTGTTTTTAAATGAATGGCATCATTTAACAAAGTTTGCAATCTGAGGTTATAACATATGTTCACTCCTTTAATCCAGTTGATGATGAGCTGAGAACCTCCATAAATATGAAGTGATGTGATGTTTTTTTCCAATGCATAGATCAATAACAATTTAAGAGACATTAGCTCTACAAAGTTGTTTGTCCCTTAACCCAATCCCATTTTCATTCTGAAGGAGTGGTTTTCATTGATGTGTGTGATTTCTCCCCCACCACATCTTTTTGGATCTCCCTATGCAGTTCTGTAAAAACAACTCCAGGGTTTGTTCTTGTTAATCTCGGGTGGGTGGGCATTTCTGGTGTGTGTAGTAGAGGGAGGCTTGGGAAGTAGGTCTAGAATAGAAAGAGCTTGTGTAGTGGAAGAGTTTGAGGGAATCAATATGTTTTGAAAGATGAATTTGCTTCTTGCGAGCCAAATGCCCCAACTTGATAAAAGAGGGTTAGCGATGTATTCACTTGTGCATTTGTTGGCCATCCACCTTTGGCAGACATCCATCAGATTTGAACCTTCTCATTTGCATGCTTGACCGAGCTTAGATGAAAGGAAAGTCTAGAGGGTCTTAGTATAGAGACATTCAACTAATTCCCCTACGAATTTACAAATGTTGCACCATCCAGGTCCTTCATTTTTCTGTCTTTTGCGCAAAAAGTTCCACATTGGGATTTTGTTTTCCAAGGCATACAACATGAAAGTTTAGATTTGGCTAGACACTTGAGCTTCCATAGGTTGTGCCACCATGCCTCCAGTGGATTAGGGACGTTGTTAGATAGAAGACATATATAAACTTCTTTTGGAGTATATTTACCCAAGGTGGAGAGGGACCAAACGAGCTCATTTGGGTCCTCAGAGATGTGAATATGTGCTTCTTGTAAGGATCAAACAAAGGATGACCAAGTTTGCTTGAAATGTCTAGGTAGATTTAGGTGGCTACCTGAAATCCACTTTTGATCCCTAGGCGAGTCTGGATGAGGTGTTTTTGCCTAACTGAGAGTGTAAATTCCCTTTGAGTGGAGAATAACTATCAATCTTCTAGGAGGAAATGTCCTCCATTATTTCCCACCAATCGGTTGAAACCCACTATGATACTGGATCCGTCATCAATTTTCCATGCGATGTCATTTTCAATAAGGGAAAAAGAGTTGAATATCACCCTTTGATCTGTTTTTGCTAGGGATTTGGATCTAGTCGTCGATGGATAGAGGAGAAATATATTTCCTGTAGATCACAGTGGTCCATAAGCTTTTCAAAGAGATCATCCTCCATCCTACTTTGGCTACCAATGCTTGTGAGAAGAAAGTTATCTTTTTTCAATCCCCATCAATTCCCCATGCCTTGGGCATTAAGATTCCTTACCATTTGGCCAAGGGGAATGTAAAATAATATGAGGTGCCAACCCATAGGAAGTTGTAAAGAAGTTTCCATATTTTGTTAAGGGCTCCTTTAGGGATCTACGGGAGTGACATATAGTAGATAAGTATGGCCTCAAGTATAGATTTGATTAGGACTACTTCATCTACCCTTGATAGCCATCGAGTGCTCCATGATTTGAGTCTCTTCTCCATTTTCGCTAAGAGCCATTTCCAATATGCACCAATATATGAATAGGCTTGAGGAGGAACTGGAGATATTTAAAACCATTCTCCAGATTGGCTTGATTGAATGGGAAGAAATGCATATATAATCTTAGCTCAGTGTCAGAGAGACCAAAAGGAGTAACGGTTGATTTCCAAGTGTTGATTTCCATTCCTATTGCTATTTCGAAGGGTCATAGAGATTCCTTGATTGAGTGTGCATCATTCTGAGATCCATCATTCAAGATGAGGGCATCATCTACAAAGAGGAGATGAGTGATGCAGTGAGTGGTAGCCACCCTTAAACCATTTATACCATGCCTTCTGTGAGCTTCCTCGAGGGCTCTGCTTAGGCCTTCTACCATCAGAAGAAAAATGAGTGGAGATAGAGGATAAGCTTGCCTTAATCCACATTCATATCTAAAGAAAGGAGAAGCGTAACCATTTATGAGGAAAACAAAGGATGTCATGGAGATGCAATTGTTAGGTGGATAAAGCCCTCTTGCTGACAAGAGCGATCTCCCTGGATCCTAGGCGGAAACTAGAAACAAACATACAATTGAAATAAAACTTTCCCAAAGTTAATCTCATTGGAATTATGGATATAAAATATGGTAAACGAGCCTCTTACCTGTTCACGAAATGCTTGATGAAGATCCCTTGTTGTTTATCGATGCAAACCTTCAATGCTTGATAAAACTTGCAATCATAAACTTAAGAAGGATCAAAAGCATATGCGACATAATAGTTCAAACAAACTTAACCTAATGATAAAGGAGATTAGGAATTGAAATTTCTTTAATGAACATCTAAAGAATTATAGACCATTCATCATTCTAATAAGACAATTCAATGGGGAAAAGCATTCATTTATATTAATCAAAGATAAGGAAGAGCCTACAACCTTTGCCTTGATGTAGTTAGGTTACTCCCAAGTGCATCCATTCTCCTCCTTAGATGATAAGATTTCCAATATCAAACTAGCAACATAAGTTTATCTTCTCTGAGTTCCCTCTGCCCTCTAGTCATTTTATAGGCCAAGAGGAAGAAGTTTCAGATCCAAAAGAGGAGGGTGAGATCCTCTAATTGAGGGATTAGGGTTCCTTGAGGAAAGGGATTAAGATACATCATCTGAGGGTTATGGATCAAATAGGCATCACCTGGAAGCTTTCAATTGGGATATATTTGACCAACTATGCTTCTAGAATGTACCTTTTTATTTTTACTTTCTTTGATTCACCTGCATGGTCCATAGTGGTAGACATAACGTAGTTCTATGTTGTTCTCAGGGTTAAGTTCAGTGAATGTGCATAAACTTCTAGTTAAATGAGCACAGGACCGACTTAACAAAGTATGCAAGCCACTTTTCCAAAAGTTCTCATCTTCTTCAAGGTATTTTTGGTTGTTTGACCTCTAAGGGAGTTCAATGAAACATGTTCATGAATGGCGAGAAATTCGTTTATATCAATCAAGTGTCATGGTGACAAAATGATGTGTCATGGAAACTCATAATCCAATTTATGAAGTCAATTCTGAAGCCAATGTGGGTGAGAAGGAGACAGGTGTATAGCGAACTTACTTGGTCAAAAGCTTTGGAGAGGTTGATTTTCAGGATAGCTCCTTTTAGTCGTTTTTGTTTGAGAATGTGGAGACCCTCTTAGGAAACATATATAGCCTCATGTATTTGTGTTCCTTCCACAAAGGCGACTTGTTCCTTAGAGATGGATTTGGACAAGATAGGTTTGAGTAGAAGAGCTATAGTTTTGGCCATGATTTTGTAAATGCAGTTGTAGAGTGAGATACGCCAAAAATCATCAAAGGAGGAGGGGTAATTTTACCTGGGAATAAGAGTAAGGAAAGTGGAATTAAAGGATGCAGGAATGTGCCCAAATAATATGGATTCTTCAAAGACCCTTAGGAGGTCATCACCAAATAGCCCATAGAAATCTTGAAAGAATTCAACAGTCCACCCATCTAGCCCTAGGCTCTTATCATTTTGGAATCCACTTAAAACATTCTTGAGCTCTTCAACAATTATAGCTTCCATCAATGTCTCGATGTCATCAGGGGGTGAGAAACTATGAAAAAATAGGGCTAATTTGACAACTTCAGTTATAGAGGTCCCTTGAGGTTCTTTGAAAAGTGAACTGAAGTGGGTGGTTCCCAGTGAAGAGAAGTCCTATGTAATAACCTCAGGTTAAAATTTCATGTAATAAAAGTTAATAAAGGAAAATTACGACCAAGGTCAAGGGACATGCATTCCAAGCTTAATGTTGGGCAAAATATCCTAGTGGGCATCATTTGTTGTGTATCATGGCTAAGGGGAAATTGGCAAAAGCTTTGAAAAGGAAAAAAGGTATTATTGGAATTTTATTTATGAAAATAAAGGAAAATAGGAGAAAAGGAAGGTGAAAGGTCACAGGTCGCATGCGAGGAGGAAATTGAAGGAAAATTAAGGAAAAATAATGAAATTAGAGGCATCAATAATAAAAATACATCAGAGCATTAGCTGGTAGCTTTTTGTCAGTTCATTTTCAGAATTGGTTTTTAGAGAGGAGAAGAGCACCAAGAGGAGAAGGAAATCAAGCAAGCAAAGGAAGGAAAAGGAAGGACAAGGAAAGTATAGGGAAGCAAGGATCAAGCAAGGAAATGTTGGTTCAAGCATCTTCAATAGGAATACTTATAGGTAATAGGTTGCATGTAACATTTCCTAGCTGGTTTTGGCATGCATAGTATGTGCATGTGTGTATTTGGTTTCATGGTTGTTAGTGGCATGGATTTTTCTAGGTTTTGACAGTGGTTTTTAGCCTTGCCTTGATATTTCCGAATAACCATGGTGTGATGGGATTCATTATCGGATGAGCTTGGGATTGCCAGAAGGTTTTGAATCCAGGTGAGGTGGTCTTAGGAAAATCCCAAGGATTGGGGGTGGAGATGGTATTATTCGGGAAGCCCTCAATAGGTGGGTGGAGACAAGAAAATGCCTCAAGGGATGGTGAAAGAATTATGAGGCATCCAAGCTCAGTTTGGTTTTGTGATCTCGGAGCTGGTTTACATGAGATCACGATATGGTGAGGGTGGAGGTGGTTTAACCTCTGGATTCACTTGGTTGTTTATGGATTGGTTTATCCCATGAGTTCCCACATTCATGTTTGGAATATGACATGGGGTTGATTGGCTAAAAGAAAGATTTGGTTAAGCTCAATCTATGGTTGGGTGGTATGTGGAAGTACCTGACTTGGTTGAATTTTTCAAATGGTTAATAAGAGCTAAGTTTATCTTGTCTTTGATGACTAATTATACTTGGTATTTTGTGGCTTTAATGGTTGTTCTATCATTGTTATCTATCTGATTATATGATGGTTATAAGCATGGTTATATGACAAATCTAAGTATGGATTTGATCACATTTTAATCAATGAATGCATGACCTAATTGGTGTTATGAAAACTATTGTGAGAAGTCATTGGTCCTTCTTGTTAAACCTCAGATAAGTTTCAAATCCCTATGTTCAAATATGCATTCATGACCTATAGATTGCATGTTTACCATGTGTTTGACGGAATGCCTATCCTGGTTGGGAGGGGTTAGGTCAAGTCCTTGTTCAATTTTTTGGTTTAGAAGCTTTGTTTCTATGTTATTTATCATTTAAGAAAGTTTCATTGAGTTTTGGGCAGAGGCTTGAGCCTAGCCTTGAAAAAGTGGCCCATAATTTGGCATCGTTGGCATGCAACTAACTGGAAAATTCCATAGTCGTTGGGAAGTATGCCTATGGGAGCGACTGGAGGCTTACAGGTGCTTGGAGGTCTTGTTAAGGGAGCGAATGAGGCTATAGGTTAGTAAAAAGGAGATTTAGCGAAGGTGCTGGACACCTGGAGGGGTTGGGTAGCTCTTGGAGGTCCCGTAACACTCGAGGGAAGTCAGTAAGGTCTTAAGTTGTCAAATCCATTTTTAAAATCCCAGGAAAACTAGTGAAAGTGGGTAAATATGGGAGGAGTCAATGACATCCTAGAAAGAGGAGGTTGTGTTCCCATCCAGGCTCATGTGCTTCCATATGATATTGCTCATCTTCTTCCCCTTGGTATATTTTTGATCAAATATAGTGTTCTCATCACATGCTTCAAGCCAAATGGCTCGACGCTTGAGTCACGAAGTTGCCTATATGTCAGCTAGGAGTTTTTTCTTTCTTCCTTCTAGATGTGTCAGTAGTGACTTAGAGTCTTCCAAGTCATAACCCTCTGAAGGACTTTATAAAATTACTTTATGATTTTATTCTACTTCACGGAGCTCCTCAGCGTCCATTTTTCTTTTGTCCAATGACCATTTTATAGTATCTTCCTTCACTGCCTTAAGATTATGAGCAAATTTCATTCCTACTGACTTAATCAACAAAGGGTCAAAATGTTTCTATATTTCTTTTCCATCTCAAGGAAGCTCCCATTTGTAAGCCAAGTTGGGTTTATTTTGAACAATATGGGAGGTTTCTTCCCTAAGTCATTGAATTCAAAGAAGACCAGAGAGTGGTCTGAGCCTCCAACTTCTCTGATCCATTGTATGGTAAGAGGGAGGTGGTGGACAATTGGCATTGCCTGGATGGCTAGTGGCAGCAAGTGTGTTAGCTTTGATGTCAACAGTCATGCTGGGAGATGTGTTGGGCAATTGACATTGTCTAACAATTGGAAAGAGTGTTGGCATTGATTTCAACCAGACTAGCATGGATGCTTGTGGCAACAAATGTTGGCTTTAATGTCCACTAGCCTAGATGTGATGGTAACTAGGATAACATTAATGTGCTTGATGTGTTAAGCTTAGGGGGAGTCTCATGGTTGCTGCAATCTCTTGTAGAAAATCATCATAGTAGAATGATTATTGGAGAACCCATAAAATGATGACTATGATGGTTGGGAGTCCCATAATTTAGGGGAGATTCTGGCTCAAGATATCAACTTAGATACTCTTATAGATTGCACAACTAGATATTGCTTGGAAAAAAATTTCCAGTGGTCTGTGGAGGTCTCCAAATGGCCTCTTTGATGAAGATTTATTTCCAATCAAAGTTGATGTGCCCAAGAGTTATATGGCAAAGTTAAATGTGGCCTTAGGTCAAAGTGGTGACCAAGTTTGGCAGACAGACAGAGTTAGCGGCAAACCTTAGTGGAGTGGCCAAAAGGAGTTCTGGGCAGACGTGGCATGGACAACAAAGCAACTAAAGCCTTTTTGATTGGACATAGGCATATCCCACTTGACAACCTAGCCCAATGGAGGAAAATCGATAGTATAACCTTGACGTAACCTTAAGGCGCACATAATGAATGCATCAGGAGACAGGCACTGGGACATGGAGGCAGAGCACAAACCAATGAGTTGATTAGGATGATGGTGGCAGTATGGTTGGAAATGGTAGCCAATGATAAAGGTGCTGGGAGGGACCCATAGTGACAGAAAAACCCACAAAGGCTAGCTCGAAGGAAAGTTAAGCAGAGCACAGTTTTAGGTGTCGGGCCATTCGGTGACATTCCGACACCACTATAGATGGAAGTCTAGTCAGGCCTCGAGGTGTCGGAAGGTGGTTTCGCATACTACCAATTGCATAGATCAATGGCATAGAACCACTTCGGGACCAATCCTCCTACTACCATAAACCATCATGAATTGGTGTCGAGGGAAGAGTTCTTGAACCTATTGGTTTATTATTAGCAAAGGAATTTGGCACAAAACAAAGGTCTCAGGGACCCTTTCTCTCTCCTTTAGTAGGGCACATGAAAACATTTGATTGGCTCACGGGAGATGCTAGTGGAAAATTATGTCAGCATGACGTGGCTATATGGGGGACACATGGTGTTTCCGGGAAAACTAGTGTCTTTTCGATCTGCTAGCCCCATTAGGATTGGCAGCTATCCTAGAAACAAACAATCAAATCAATTTGTGATTTCTTTTATGTATGATAGATAAGAGAGAAGTAAAGGGACCAACCTAGATCTTTCGCTTGACTCCTTGCTTGATTTCTCTCCCCCTTGATCGAGCTTGCAACTCCTCTCCTACTTGTCCCACTTCGAGAATACCTGCAGAAACAAAGTAACAAAACACCATCAAAGCATCTCTATCTATTATATCATAAACAATGCAGAATCAAAAATACATTGAACATACAATAGCATTCACAAATAACAAGATTCACAATACACTATTGTATGGAGGAAAACTCAAAGAAATTTATTAAAATAGAAGGGAGAATTACAACCCAGCAGTCTGATCCAGCATCATCCTCCCAGCATCAAAGCCCTCTTCACCTCATGAAAATCAAGATCACCCAACAATACGATACTCTTTCTTAGATACAAACTATCAACACTTCCTTACAAATTACAAAATTTCAGCCTCTAGATCTCATAGATGAGGGATCCATTTATAGATGTCTGTAAGGGTGTGATTCATCTCTGGGTTTTTTATTAGTGTCATTCCACTTATTGTTCTTGGTTCCACTTGGAGATTTTTTGGACCTCTTACTCATCCCCGGGTGAATTCAAAGAGGCAAGTTTCATAGGAGAAGTTTCTGGAAGATTCCATGAGCATCCACTTAGCAAACTGTCTCAGACATTTGTCCATCCTCACTCATCGCACCCCATAGAAGGCCTCTTCAGTATGCATCACACCTGGCTAGTGTAGAAGTTAGTATGCATCGCACCTTGACAATGGAGTAGTCAGTATGGCCCAGTTTTGGCCAGTTCTGAGTGGTTTTTTAGGTGGAACTTTTGGGGAATGATGTAATCAGTTGACCATGCTCCTTTAGGGTATGAAACAACACTTTTAGGGGTTAAATAGCCCTTGTTTTATCGACATATAAGATTGGGGTTATAGTGCCCAAATATGTCTATAACACATGGTAGGAAGATTCAACGTTTTTGGGTGGCCTAATGGGCCAAATCTAGGTGACACATATCACTAATAAGAAGGTGCCACGTGGGGTTGATGACAACAACACGATGTCATCCTGCTGGTTGGAGCCTGATAATGTTTTTAGGTGTAAAAAGTGAATGCGTCGGGCAGTAATTGCCAGGATAGGTCATCATAGATAGCTCACCCCAACAGGCCTTTGATTGGCCAATGAAAGCATAGGGTGGACCCCACCAAGATAATTTATCCCACTAGCCAAATATGAAAAGTTTGTTAATGGTGCACAAAGTGAATGTGCTAGACAGTAAGCATTGGGACACATTGTCAGAGACAACTCACCTCGACAGGATTTTGATTGGCTAATGGAAGTTCAGGGAGGACCTCACATGGACAAATCATCCTGTAAGGAAGAGTTCGTTGGGTTGTTAGTGGTATGCAAGCAGAAGCGCCTTGCAGCGGGTGCCAGGATACGTAGGATAGACCAGCTGGTTGGTGGTACCAATTAAAGCACAAGTGGGTGGACCCCGTGAGACATGTTGACCTGGAAGATAGACCCTAGTGGTTTATAAAGAGGGCATGAGGTAATGCCCCGAGATAGAAGGGCTATGGGCTAAGCCCTGACCCTTGGTCATTTCGCATAGAAATAGACCATGGGGCTGATGGAATGATAAGAGGCACAAATAAAAGGGGACAAAATATAGGGAGTTCCAACCTTAGTGTCAGGCCTTGGTCATTTAGCTTAGAAATGAGACCAATGGCATGAAGCCATTAATAAAGGGAATTTGGCCTGCAAAGGGCGTAGAGTGGTTTAATGCATATAGGCTTAGTTGACAGTCATAGGTAGCGGTCCTATTGTGAAAAATTAGACCAAAGGTGCAAATACGTTAACGAAGAAAATAATTCCTCGGGGCTATAGCTCAAAAAGTGCCTAGTTCTCGGTCCTGCAGCCAAGAGTAAAGAGTAGTGGCATTTAGACTTGCACACTTTCTTTGGTCTTTATTTTTGGTAGGGTTCATTTTCTTTCACTTTTTTGACCATCTTATTCTTTTTTTTACTATTTGATTTTTCTTTTAGGGTATACCATCTTTACATTTTTTAAATTTTTTATTTTTTGACAATTTGGAAAACCTTTGCAGCAGTCCGGGACTCATGGGAAGTACCTCTCATCTGTTCAATGAGCATGGAAATGAGGATCAATACCATAGTAGTACCAATGGACGCATCATTGTATCTATCGTACTCCCTATGCTAGGATGACCTTCATTGATCTGGGATCAATGATATTGGTCTGGGACCAGTGGTAGGAGTTGTAGCCACTATGACGCTGACTTCGGGTCGGTTGAGACTGGTCTGGGACCAGTGGTACACACTCTGAGACTGACTTTGAGTCAGTGGATGATATTACTGGTCTGGGACCAGTGGTAGGAGTTGTACCCACTATAACGCTGACTTCGGGTCGGTTGAGACTGGTCTGGGACCAGTGGTACACACTCTGAGACTAACTTTGAGTTAGTGGAGGATGATACTGGTATGGGACCAATGGTAGGAGTTGTACCCACTATGATGTTGACTTCAAGTCAGTTGAGACTGGTCTGGGACTAATGGTACACACTCTGAGACTAACTTTGAGTCAGTATGATACATCCTCGATCATTTCTTCCTCTTCATAATTCGGACAAAGCAGAGTAGAACAAAACAAAGAAGAGAAAAGTAGATTAGAACAGGGCAGAACAAAACAAAGAAGAGCAGGCAGGATAGAGTAGAGAAGAGTAGGGGTCAAGCTATACAGGGCAGTGCATTTAATGGATGAATAGTAGTGCTTGACAGACAGATTGAAGATGGAGTTCTCCCTAGTTGAGAGGGAGTGTTAAAATTGGCAACTAGGGCCAAACTCCATGTGGGTCATCTTATTCATGGCTGATAATATTTTTATTAGATTCCTCTCACTGAGAGGTGTAGGATTGATCTAAAGGTCATCCGATTCTGATAAGTATTTTTGGAGATATGAATTTATTCTGATTATGGAATAATTATCAAGCATACCTACAACTCATGTAGGTTCAAAATCCCAACAACCGCATCTACTCAATCATCAATAGTTGTGTATAAATACAGGAGGTATTTTCCTCATTTGGACACACTCAACTCATCACATCTCTCTCTCTCCTGTGCATAAAAGAGGCTCTTCTCCTACTGCCCAGAAAAGAGACTCTTCTCTCACACGTGTGGAAGGAAGGTGCAAAATTTAGGTCTACAACTACAGAACCAAATTTTGACCAGCATTGACCATCAATCTACCTCTCAGAAGTACGCTATAGGTGAATCTAGATCTCCTCTGAAGGCCACATTTTTTGGTGAAGGAATCAAGTCGATCCGACAGTCGGTTTACAAGATATTGTTTGCCTTAGTTTGGTTGATCTAGGGTTTGCTGCTGCTGATGTAAATCAGATTTATGTACTATTTCTCTTTGCTAAATTATTATATATAAAGGAAGATTTGATTAAAGGGTTTCTCCACATTGGGGTTTGTCCCTGGCTAGCTGCCACATTTTGTGTCTCTTGTCTTGGCTTGTTTTTTGTCGATCGTTTAATGTTCTATCTGCACTTTACTTTATGTACATGTGATTGCTAATTTGTGGATAACAATAAGAAAGATAAATAAATTGCTATAAGCATAGAACATACCATAAATTAAGAGTCATACATAGGCAGATCCCTTACCTCTATTGTCACGTAGCGCAATGATCTAACCATCATGTTGCAATTAAGCGTTGTTACTTCGTGCAGCCGATTCTGCCATCGCTCTATTTCTTTGTCTGAATCCGAAGTGTAGGAGCTTTCACGCTCCGACGAAATCCTACCATCTGTAGTTGAGTTCACCCAATCCTATTCTCGCATGATTATCTTGTAGATGCAATCGAAATCATTATCACTATCAACGTCGCGCACTGGTTCAGTGTATCATGCTCCTTCGGCCAGATCTAGCGGTACTACTATGTGTAGTGACTTTTTCTCAAATATCATTTTGCACTTCTTCAGATTTATGACTCCATTCATATTAGTGCCCCAGTATATGCCCAATAGCACAGGATAGGTATTGTTGTCATCGACAATCTCTATCACTTCGAAATCTGCCAACGCGCTCGCACCTTCAATATCCACTGTTACCCCTTTGCAATCTTCCCATGGGCAAGATCTTCTGTTGGTTCATCATTCGTAATTGAATAGGAGACCATTGTAGCGTGCGTCTGCCCATGCATTCCCATGTTTTTTTTGGTAGTACATTCACGTCCGGTCCGAGATCTAGGATTACCTGATCCATTTCATACTCGCCGATTTGCACAGTGAACCTCATTTCCCTTCCTGTGCGCAATGCAGGCTTTCCAAGTTTCTGGACCACACATAGTTCTTCTGACCCCGCACACCTAGTGATGAGTTCCTGTAGTCCTTTTATTGCCTTGTCGTCATGTAGCAGTTTCATGCATGTCTCTAGAAAGGTAGTGAGCATTGAAGGTTACATCCCTAGTTCTAGTTGATCCTTACTACCTGAAATGGAGGATTCCGTGAAGCTCTTCTTAGCTTCCATGAACGTCTCCTTCACGTGCTCCAAATCAAATTTAGGTTCCTTTGTAGGAGCCTTGCAAACCCACGCACTTTCTTCTGGGTACTTACCTTTAGCATCTTCAATGGTGATATCGCTTCTGAGCACTATTTTTACATTTGGGTCTTCTTTGCACGGCTCAGACCTTATCATTTGCAAATTTTGAGTCGGAGGAGGCTGGAGTACCCCTTTTTCACGTAGCCTCACTATCAATGTAGGGTAGTCTTCTGCCTCATGATCAAACTGAGTACAATACAAACATGATGTCCTCATTGGATTTGTACAATTGCGGGCATAGTGTCCTGGCCCTCCGCAATTGTAACAAATTAGTTGTCTGTGACCCCTTCCTCGTCCCATTCCACCTCGACCTCATCTGCGCGACTGAAATACAAGATGCACCATTCCTGCATTTGGGTCAAGGGATTGCGTTTTGGTCTATACCCTGTAGGTAGGAGTCTGATCCATCATTAGTTTGTAGCTTTTGCAGGTGTCTTCATCATGGCCTACCAACTTGCAGAAATAACAAAACAATTCTTGGGACGTCTGTGTATACTTCTGCAATAGATGACAATTATCCGTAGTGTGTTTTCCTCCTATCTGACAGATCATGCACCATAGTGCAGACATCGTGCTTGGCCCTACTTGTGCCTCAGGTCTTAATGGCATCGGCCCTCCTCCCACCAAGTAATTTGTGAAAACTGGATAGTGGTCCTTGTCATGCCCCTAGCCTTTGCAATTTATGCACCATACCTCCTTATGTGCCTCTAGCTGAGGTGTCCTATCTTGTTTCAAATTATGCATTTCTAGACACAAATTTTGTAGTTGCACGTGGATTTGTTGGATTCCTAGATCACGATCTTGTATAGGGGACTCATGCAATCTCATTACCATCTCCAAAGCTTTGGCCTGGGTGGAAAGCTTTTGTTGTGACAACGTCATCCTTAAATGCAGTGTTAGTGATGCTACAAACCATGTGTGGTGCTACCCATCCATCAAAGTCATGTTGGCTTTGCGAATCATACTCTTCAGTCTCTGGTCCAGATCCCAAGGGTTCTCACCTGGGAGCATCATGATCTCCCTAAACCCGATAATTGATTGTGTCTCCAACTTTGGCCTGCCAAATTCCTTGTTCAGTGCGGCCTAGATTTATATGATTCCTACATTTGGATGGTCATTAGAATGCTTAATTTACCTGTTAATGTGCGATCCTGCAACGCACTTATCAGTGTAGCCTTCTTTATATTGTCTTCTACGACTCCTTGTGCTTCCCATACCACCCTTACCATGAACCATAATTGGTCTGAATATTCATTCCCTACTCCTCTGAATATCGGCAGTTTGATCGCACTCGGCATACTGAACTGTGGTGGTGGTGGAGGTGGGGTGGGTGGAAATGGAGGTGAAGAGGGTGAGACGGGTGGCGGTGTAGGTGGAGGTGGTACGAGTAGAATTTGCTACCTTATCAAACTGACTATGCTTCTCGGAGAAAGTTTCATGAGCTCTTCCTCACTTTCCCATGAGGGTGAAATTAAGGGCCTAGTTTTTAATTCTTCACTACCTCCATTTCTGTAGATCCTCCCACTTCGCATAGTCCCAAACACTAATTTATCTGGATAACCCTCTTTTCACACAATAGCATCTTAATCCAAGTGTTCAAAGATTTAATATACTTACCTCGCGGTCCTTTGAGGAAGTGTCGTTCCACCTCACAGTGGCTGACGGTCGGATCTACCACAAACTAAGTGATAAATCCTCCTATAATTCAATTGAGCGAATGGTCCACAGCTCGGCGATCTTATCTCCTGACACTTCTAGTCTGCGCACTAATTCTAGGTCCACGCGATGGGTTTGTCAAGCCTACGCCTTCCCTGACTGTTTGCTAGCTTCGTGATCCACTCATACAAATCAGAAGGAAAGGATGTAAAGAAAATTTCGTGGATTTCCGCACATAATTAGCACTCCAACCATTGTTCCTTAGATACTCGCGGATTCCTATTATCCTGCTTCGTGAACTTGTGAATCTTCTTGCCCAACCAGCCTTCAATTTCTTTCTTTATTGGATTATAGTGACACGACATCAAACATTCCTTATGCAGATCCCGGTCCCAGCAACGGAACCATTTGTTGGCTTGTAGGGGCCTGACCCAAGTTCAGAGGTGATTTAACCAAACAAACCGCATTACTACTGGCCCTTTCGGCAACAGCCTATAGAGCACACACTGAGGTCTCACTCGAAGAAGTATGGGAGGGTTCTAAAACCAGGATTCCGCACCCTAGAGATGTCTGATGATTTTTAGTTGTCCGCAGATTTACCCTGCGCACACGTCGCTACACGCATCTATCAGTACCTCGCAGCCTGTGATGCTGCCTTCGTGTAGTCCTACTCGAGGTGCGATTTGTGTTATTACCCAATTCCTTACTATTAACCTGATATTAGTCGATCACTCAGCTTATCAGTATGTGTCTAGTTATATTTAACAGTGTTCAGCATTCATATAAGTGTGCACGATAAAGAAAACAATATAATTAAACAGGAAATAACACAAGAACAGATACACAAGATTTGGAATCAAACTTCTCTTTATTATTCTTCTTCCTTGGTTACAGACTCGACTCCACCCTGCACACTCAACTGCAGGGGTCCACACACTCAGCTGCGGACTCTACTAGGCCTCTGCGCACTCAGTTGTAGAGCCTCTTCCTACTACTACAACCCAAAGCACTTAGACCTTTACTCTATGCTCGCTATCTTCTAGACTCCATTTGTTTTTCTCTGTATCTCTCCTTATTCTTTACAACTTAGAGCCTTGCTCCATTTATACAATCCCATGGTCCACGGACCATGGGTTGGCTGACATTACATTACAAAACTTAGGGTTGACAACCATATGACTCAACATACATTTCACACCCTGCACCCACAACTCGCAGAGTCTTACAACATTATTTGACCAAAACTTGGGCTTTGAGCCCCAAAACATGTTGTGGGGGGATTCCATGCTCAACACTTTACATTCTTTCAAAAATTCTACTCAAAAATTGATTAAACTAACCCAAAATTGACCCCAGGGACCCTTTCCCAATAGGCCCCCCCAACACAAATATTCTGACTCACCCTCGAGTCACGTAGCTGGCTTCTCAACTTTGTGGTGGAGCTCATTAAACTATCGCTTCAATGCATACAGCCCCGTGGTACTCTGTACTACAACCTTCTTCAGTTCTTCGACCAGTTTTTCAGTAGTTGGTCCCTTTATCGTAAGATGCATCATCCAATGAGTCTGCTATAGATCTTTCAACTTCTCCTGAATAGTCTAAGAAATTTGTTTGGCCTCTTCTGTCCAAGGTTGAAGCTGAGCCTTGAATACTAATTCTTTTTGTTGTAATTCTTGTACTTGTGCCTGTATTAGCTTCCCTTCTTGTAGGCGTGTGAAGTGTTGGACTGGCACCAATATGTGCGAAACTACCCTAATCTCACCATACTTCTGTTGGGCCTCTCTGATTTTTGTGTTCAACCTTTGCGGGTTTGGGTCCTCCTACAAAGTGTTCCATAATTCCATGGCCTGGTTAAAAAGAAAACCAAATCTTTTAACTGTAATTTCCAAAGTATTCATACGATCCTCAATGGCTGCATTACACTGCTCCCTAACCTTTGGTGGAGTAGTTGGCTATAGCTTCAACTGTAATTATGATATCTTCATCTGGAAGTCAAATATGACTCTACCTATCTCTTATTTTGATTCACAGACTGCAGAAGCTAGTTTCCTAATCTTTGATGTAGCTGCAACATCTTTCAAAGGATTTAACTCTAGGATTGAATTGCACGCCTGTGTGATTATTGTTTCCAGGCTTTGATTTTGTGCTTCCAGCTCTTCCTTTACTTTCAAAGCCTGAGCCTTCTCAGTGAACATCTGTTTGTTGTTTAACTTAAATTCACTAATCACTTCCAGCACACACTTGTATATGATTCTAAGCTCATCCAAGACCCCCTCATGTTGTCCATGGAGAGTCTAAAAGGGCAATGCGACTAAGTTCACCCCGATGTCTTTGATCGTGCTTAGCAGAGGGTGGTTTTCCTCTGTTTCTGCACGAAGTGATTCTTTTGGTAAGGATATGAATATGAAGTCTAGAGTTCAATCCAGCTCCAATACTTTCTTGCTCCCTTGCTCCAAGCTCGCCTTCACCCAACTTGCTTGCCCTACGCTAGCTTGAATCCTTCCTGTTTGGATTTGCAACTCGCACAGATCCCTATGGATGCTCCCTAGCATCTACATGTACTCTTGTTCAAAGTGTTTCTATAGATCTGTTGTGGTCTCTTTGACTTTGTCCCTAATTTCATCGAGATCCCCTTCTGTGAGGATCATTGGGTCGATACATGCTTTTTTATCTGATTTTTTCTTCTTTCTTGGGCCGACAATTGTCTCCTTACTGTGCTTCTTCAATGTGAAGGGAGTGCTCTGCTCTTGTCCTCCATTTTTGCCCTACTTTAACATTCTTGCTGCTCAGTAGGCTGGGAAGTCGATGCTTCAAATTTCTCTGTTTCAATGTGTTATGCCTCAACACACTCTTTTGCAGCACACTCTTTTTCAATAGTTGATCCGGATTTAGACATGAACGCAATAGATTACAGCAATAACCATAAATACAGAGATGCGATAACCATAAAAACAGAGATGTAGCGGAAATAATACTTCATTTCATTACTGTAAAATACTGAAATATGCTTACAAATAGAAATGGAAATAACCCAGCTAGGGCGATGGTAGCTTATCTCTAAGAAGAGATGTGTCGGCTACATGCCTTTGAACTGTTCTCCAAAAACTGTGTTACAATGAGGCTCGAGGGCCTATTTATTGTTGAGAAACAATGGAAAACCCTTCACATTCCAAAACCTAACCCTAGAAGATGAAACGCCAAATTGTGGGCCCCGTTTTTGGGTAAGTTGGTACATCAACTTCCCGAAGTCACGAATTGGTCGTACTATCTCCGTTTGACGCGCATGATAGCCCATTGGAAAGATCTCTCCGAGGACTACGACGGAAAAGACGATTTTTAGTCAAAAAAATTGCTGGCGGTGGATTTCCCAAAAAATGTCGTTTAGGGCCTCAAAACGGCTCCGGAAGTTTAGGACCCAAAAAACTGCTAAAAATAGTAAACTGTGCTATAATTAAGGAAACAGAAAAACTGAAAGAGACAGTTGTGGGGGTCCAAATGGGATAGGTGGGTGGCCACCAACATCCACCTAGATCAATAGTTGCCTTAGCAACAACTTCTTTCTTTCTCTGCTTGACCAATGCTCGCACTACCTTCTGTGCTGCTTCTAGGAGTCAATGTTAGGTTGAGGACTAGGCTCCTCTAGCTCTGGGTCCTCTCTCTTTGGTTCTGGCTCCTCACTTCTTCCTCATCTAATTTTTGAGTTTCCTGTAGGTTTAGCAGAGTTTCCTGTAGGACTGCCTCTGCTTCCTATATGTCCTCCTGTGTATCCTGTAGGATGCCTTTTCCTTTGGATGAGGTAGACTTGGTTACAGGCCTTCTCACATAGGTGATAGGAGACTTAGGGGAGGTTTGGGATGAGGATCCTTATTCTTGAGTTTTTATAGGAGGAGCCATCTTCTACTGCTGTTTAGATGATTCCTCAATAAAAATGGGAGCCTTTGTTGGAGTTTGGGGTTTTCCCTACCTTATCCTTGTGCTTTTCCTTGTTCTGAAGTATAAGTGGTTTTGCCTCTATCTTTTGCATTTTTGTTTGTTAGGGGTGCTAAGGGCTGTGAGGGAAGCTACTTCGTCTCTCTCAGTTGGTTCTGGAGACACCCTAGGTGACTCCTTCTCGTCTTCTACCTCCTATTTTCCATTGCCCTTTTCCTCTATGTTTTTCCCCTCATCTCCTCCTTCTAGATCCTTTTCTTGTTTATCAGTCTCCTCCTTGACATCCTCCTCTATTTCCTCATCACATTCCTTCTCTTTCTCCTCTTCTTCCTCCTCATCTATCTCATCTTCATCCCTCTCTTCTTCTTCTCCATCTATTTCAGTTTCTTCCTCTTCTTTTTCACTGACAGTAGGACTAATGTCATATTTGAGGGCTTTGATATCCTCCTCTGTCTGCATGTCTCTGAAAATTTCCCATTGGATGGGAATTTTGAGGTTATGGAGGGAATCTTCCATAATGGTTCTAATTAACCCATGGTGGGCTAACTGTTGGTGGTTTCCCTACTACACCTTTATGCTTGTATCTATTAGTGATTGTAGAAGGAAGTATGGTATGCTGAGCCCATTGTGAAGAGTTGTTTCTGCTCCAAACCTCAATTCTTCAAGAAGCCTAAAGTGATACCCATAAAACACACTATACCTAACTTGACATGATATGTATTTAAGAAGGTGGTAGCTTACCTCATTCCAGGGGTATGGTAGGCTTGTTCTCCTTAATCCATTTTTGTCCTCAATGGGCTCTTCTCCCTCTAAAAATAACTTCTTCTTGGCAATCTGGATATCTCCCTTGTCTTCCTTTCTCCAAGGCACTCCTAGGGGAAGTGTGGTAATCCTGCTTATGAGTTCAGGGGTGAGCTCTATGGAGAGGCCTCTCACCACAATAGTGGCATGGGCTCTGGTCAATGGAATGAGGGAGAGAGAAAACTCTTGGCCCACTCCATCATAATACCCCCTTAATTTCTCAAAATATCCCATCCAATTATGCCTCGTGAAGATTTCTAACACAAGACATTATTGGTGGATTATCACAGTGTTAATGGGCTCCCCTATATTAAACCCCCCCTGTCATTTTGGTTGGTGAATTATGAGGAGCAGAGATGGTTGATAGAGATTTTAATGCAAAAGTAAAGGGGACTGAAATAATTGTGGGCTCAATTCCCTACACATCTACTAAATTCACTCAAACTAGGAGATTTTTCTACACATTTCACTTGGAAAAAGGGAAGTAAATACAGAGCCTACCTCCTCATGGTGTTTGTTGTGGCCAACCTTGTTATACAACAAATTGACCCCCTCATTAGCTTAGAGGGGAAAGACATGATAACTGAAGCAAAGACCAATATCACATGCCTTGTTTCCACACTAACGCTGGCTATGCATTGAAAAACTGCTTTATAAAGCTTCTCTACAAGCCTAAGGGTGCGTTAGTGACCCAACTAACTCTAGTTGCTAGTTTGGGAACAATTTTAGTGGACCCTAATGAAGTTCTAAGTGTCAAAGGAGCAAATTGACTCATAAATATCTATATGTTTGCTCCTAGATCTACTCAAGAAAAGCAAGGAAACATCTCAAGTTCGACCTATTTGGGGGATTTCGAAGGAGGCAAATGGGAAAGAGTTGAAAAGCATGGCAACTTCATTAATTTTACCCTAAGGAACTCATGGAGGAATTTGGAAACCCTAACTTAATTTCTACATAAGCAAAGCTAGGGCTATGGTGATAGAGGTTAGATCATTTGAAAGGATAGCATACTTGATTGTTGAGCATTGTCTCAAATCAGAATAAGTTGGTAAGAAGGGGGAGAGAGAGAAGCTGGAGGGGTAAAGGAAGGCTGATGCAATAGATGGTTGTAATCACTCTTCTGACATTAATATAGAACTGCAATTGTACCGTCTACTCCGTGGTGTTGGTACTATCATTCATTTAGTTGTTTGTCCAATACCTTTTCGCATGAGTAGCTTAGTTATGTGTAACTAGATGTTCTTTTATGTATTCATGTATTAGTTATCAGAGTTGTATGCTATGATTATGCTTGTCTCTTCTATGTGCAAGACTTGATCTGGAGCTGGCTCAAGGACTTCCACCTAGCTGCATTGTGCTCTCCAACAAATCTACACGGAGGCATGAGGTAATCTATTTATCCCACTTCGATAGTTAGTTATTGTTTATGACCATGCATGTAACTTTGTGACGGTTGCAGATAATCTTACAGTCTGCTAAAGGTCCTGGGAAGACCTTTGAGGGTATCTCCATTCTCCATACGCGGTGCATTTTATCCTACTGCAAAATTGGTGACTCCACTGGGGACTATACATCTAGTTCCCGGTTTACTCGGACAGTTCTTAGTTTCCTCCTCCTTCTAAGACCTCCCTATACTTCTGCATTCCCTTTCTGACCCACCAAAACCTTGTTGCATCCTGCCTACATATATTCATCATTGAATATGATCCATGAAGCCCTATTTTTAACTGTTTTCCCACACTAACGCAAGTTAGCAGACTACACAGTGCTTTATAAAGCACCATGTTTGCACACACAGAGCGTTAGCGGACTTAGTAACTCTCTATGACCACTTCTATAAAACATTAGTCTCCCAAAATCTTGATTTCCAACAGTGTCTGCAAACCCAAGGGGATAGGCATCCTGCTCATGGACTGAAAGAGGATCTACTACTACATTTTGTTAGCAATATAGGTGTCCTGAAAGTTTTTTTTTTTTTTTAGGAAATAAGTTTTTTTCTTTCTTAAAAACATTTTTTATGAAAGAAAGATCCACATTTTTTATTCATTCTTCTGTTTAGTTGGTCAAAAGCTACTTTATTTTTGTTTCAAGTAGTTGTTAGGAAAGCATTGGAAAAATTTATGTTGGTTATGCATGTGTTATAATGACTAATATTCATGGAACAAATATGAATATGTGAAAGACTCTCAGCTGTAGAATACAACTTGTTTTCATCGAATTGAATATTTTTTAAAAGAATTGTCTTGTGCATGATTTTTGAGTCAAAGTCCCATCACATTTCATACGTCAAATCCCCTACTAAAGATAATAAAAAAGTACAAATAAAATTTACCTAAAATCAATCAGTAACACTTTAGTAAGCAAACAAACATTAGTTCAGGCTAGGATCTCAGGATAGGTAGTGTGAGTAAACTGCCTAAGATCAAAAACCAAAACTAGTGTCAATAAAAGAGCAAAAAATTGTTCTGAACTCATACTACTAGCACCACTCCTGTCAAAGCGAAGCTAAATACAAGACAACATCAGACTGTAAGTGAAGGTAGCCCGCCTTCGCTTGCACATACTTTGGGTATTTTGTGTATTGGGGATCCCTTCGGGGATTTCGGAGCTAAGTCGGGGACTCAGGTATCCTTCCCACATAGCGTACTGCCTACGACTATGTCCCCCCTGGTAGTGTCTGTGATTTGATGTATCCTTAGTGGCCAAGCTTTTAGGGACTTACACAAGGTGACTAGGGTGGGCTGCCCTCATACTTGACACAGACGGACCTACTTTGTCTTCAGTTTTTGGGAGGGTGCTCATCTTCACGAGAGTACTTGGCCCCTCAATCTGAGGTTTGAGCAAAGCACTAGAGTAATCACAACTGCACATTTGGCTAACCCTTTCTGTTATTCATTGTGATACAGGGTTTCATCTCCAGTGATCAGTGCTTATCAGATAGGGTCATTTCCCTTTGTTTTTTGATTGATCAACTTAGTGTATTTTTTTTTAAGTACCCATGTGCTATCATTGAGACTTTAACAGATATCATGATAAAAATTTATTGATAAAAATTAATAGTCACCATAGCTACATCCAACCCTCGTCGTCAATCTAGACGATTGTAAGGACTTCCTCCACTCATTGTGGAAGATTCGTCCAACTCCAGTGAACCGGATTCCTCATCTTTGGGGAATCCGTCTCCTTGATCTCACATGAAATCTGTTTCGACAATCGACGATTCCAATTTGCTGGAGGATTTCTTTACTGAAGGATTTATTCCTCCCTTTAACCCTCTACTCACGAATCCGTTGGACCCACTGTTGTTCCCGTGGCACCTATATTCCCTGTCTCTTTAGAAGGAACATTTCCATTCAACCTGTCGACGACTAACGAGTCACGGAACTTTGTGGACACTTTCGGTCCTCCACCACTTCCCCAGTCGACAGTCACCACCACGGCATTGATGGCAAACCCCTCTATCCCATTTGTCCCAAGTAAAACCACTCACATGAAACCCTCCACGAGTGGAACCCTTGCGATGCCAGGTTCCACCCCTTTAGTGTCAAACTATATACCTTTGACAAGTGCTACATACAATGCTCCTTATAATGCCCAATATAGCACTATTAGTGTGGTTCCCGTTCACCAACAATAATATCAACAGCCATTGTACAGTTCAATCCCCTAGATTCAAGTATCTAGGGGCATTCCCAATATGCACATACCGGTCGGGAATGTAACAGTTCCCCCTCCATTCTCAAGCATGCATGGTCAGTCATTGATTGACATGAGTGTTCCTTATGTTAATCAAGGACATATGGTTAGTTCTGTGGTAGGCGGGAATCCTCAAGGAGGTCCCAACCAATCCATGGGGGCACCCTACTCACAAATTCAAATGAGTCAAGGGGGCACTACTTATCCTGGGGGCAATTCTATACCCCAACATCAGATTGCCCATGGAAATCCACTCTACAATGCCCGACCCCAAGGAAACTACTATACCACAGAGCCTATGTATAGTATTGGGACTCAAACAATGGGAGGAGCACAAGGTTCTTCAAGTTAGATGTCATTGCCTTGGTCTGAGTCGGGGGCACCACACACTTTTCCTTTCTTGGCAACATTGGATATCCCCGACTTGTACAAACTTACAAATGACCCCATCTACCACAACTTACTTTGGCTATCGATCCCGCATAAGATATGAACAGACATCCCTAAGGTTGAAGGGAAACAAGGGGAGGATCCAAGCACTCATATCACCACCTATCATCTTTGGTGTGTTTCAAACTCCATGGTGGATGATAGTGTCTGGTTACATATTTTTCCCCACACCCTCACTAGCAACACAACTAAGTGGTACATTGAGTTACCATGCACGTCAGTAAATACCTTCAACGCTCTAGCGATGGAATTCCTAAAGCACTTCCAGCTACCCATCACTATGAGACTGGGACAAAGCTCCCCACTTCACTATGTTAGGATACCGCCACCCGCATCTCTGATCATATACATGAATGGATACGTAGGCGGAGGTTAGTTAAAGATCCCCTCCCAAACTATCTCTTAGTGGACTGGTTCTGCAAGTCCCTACTCCCGAAAATCACTAAAGATGTCACTTTACGTGGTGCGGTCAGAGAAGACCAATCCATACATCATGCCCAACACTTAGATCTGATATATTCATAGTCTGGAACTATTTACAAAGTAATCCCCAATGACCCTCATAACTCCAATGTTTCCGCTACTTAGCACCCCGGAGTGCATGCCGATGGGATTATTAGCGCAACCTCTGGGGTTGCTATAAAAAAAATCAACATTCACATTGCCCAGATGTTAGTGGACCCCTCTACCAAATCGAATGCTCTTCCTACCACCGCAATAAACTCTGTGTAGTCTACACAAAAACCTGATGATAAGAACAAGAAGAATAAGAAAAAGACCGCTCCTTCTGAGAATTAGTCAAAAAACAACGAAACCTAAAACATAATTCCGTTGTGCCTCTTGACGATGGAAAGGATAAACCTGCTAGATTCCCTTAAAAAATATGTGCTGAAGACCACATGACCTATTGCTACCCACATCTTCAAGAATGCATAGAATACATTGCTAAAAAGGATATTGGTAGGACCCCTGTTGTCCTTAATAATCCTTTCTCCGCTCAGCAGTAGCAAAACCTTATCAAAAGGTGCTTATATCAGCCCTGTTAGTGTCAGTCTTTCCAGCCTTCCTCCAGTGATCTAATATGCTCTTACAAAGTGATTTTAAGGTGTCAAGGTCAAATTTTGTCATTTCAGTGAGTCTTCAAGCAAAATTTGGTCACTAGGTATTAGGTCTATGGTTTTCTTTTACTCCTGTCAAAGTTGTCCAAATGTCAGTCCATGTCACCATTCAGCCGAGTGTACCATCATTTAGAGGGTTTTCATCATCATGACAGGTTCCACTAGGTCATTTTACACCTTGTTCATGCTTCAGTTGCGTCTAGGTAAGGTTCATTCCCTCTCCTAGGGTTTTGAAGGCAATTTCTCTTGGATGGTCAAATCATCAGCAAAACTTGTATCCTGATGTTCATATACCTTCCCCTATCCTTAATGTACCTTGTTAAACACTTTCCATCACTGAGATCCCCCTAATTCCTCATTTTCGCACAAACCCTAGTTTCTTGCTACAACTTGGCAATTTTCTAGGCTAGACATGTGTTTTTCCCTTTTGGACCACTTCCCCGCACTCAATCTTTAAAATTCCACTTTACCCTACTTGCTGACATCCCTTCCTACTTCCCAAAATTTTCTCAAGAATTTAGAAGCCCCTTATCCCCTTCATTTCACTTCATTTCAACAAATCCCCTGTTCCACACATTGGGGTAGGTTTTACTCAAATGATGTTTCTGAGCAAGAAAATATGAATTTTGGAAAAATGAGAGATTTTTTTGTCCAAAATAGGCCAAGGAAGAAAAACCTCCTTCACTTTTTACATAGGTGCCATGGTTTAGGAGAAATGTCAAAAATACAATTGCCTCGAGATAATTGATGCACCTCTGAAGTGACCTTGGGAAAATCAAATTGTATCCTAGCTTGGTTGGCCAAATGACTTGCTTGATGAGTCAAAGGATAAACAAACACAAATATATTTCCAAATGAGCTATCATGAGCTCAATTTTGAGTTGAGGAACACCTTCAAAAGTTGACTGCAACAGCACTTTGCCTTGAGGCAACCTCATTTGGCACATTTTGACCAGTCTTGGGAGATTTGATTTTTAAGAGGGAACATGAACTCAAAATTGAAAAATTCTAGTTGGGCTGGAAAGTAGACTCAAATACCTTTCAAACGAGATATCTCATGCCCAATTTCGACACCGGAAGGCCTCCAAAAGTCTTCTGCAAAAAGGCACGACGAACCTGGGTAGTGGCGCGACGCACTCAGGGGTCCGCACTTGTCACAAAGAAAAGGTGTGGTCAGGTCCACTGGATACATGACCATTAGGTGTGGGACCGCAAGAAATGTGAAGAAAAAGTGTGGACCTAGACATTTTTGAGCAAAAAAAGGCTTTTTTGCCCAATGCGCCGCGCCACTTGGCACGCGCTTATGATTGGGACATCTTCTGGAGGAAAAGTTGATATTTTTGGGTTTGTTATGATAAATTATGCATGCTCAGGAATGGCCGAGATATTTAATCAAGTTCTGAGTGGTCTAAAGGGTCAAAAACACCTTGAAAATGGCCTTTCTGCCACGTTTTCCACACACAGGACGCAGTCTTGGGAGATTGGATATTTGGAGGGGCAAATGGACACCAAATCCAGAAATTCCACTTGGGTTGGAAAGTAGACAGGCATGGATTTCCAATTGGCTATCTTGGGCTCAATTTGGACTTCAGGAAGTGCCTCAAACTCAGCCTCAAAGTGGCGTGATGCATAGAGGATTTTTGCTCAATTTTTCACCTTCCAGCTCAGAAATTCAGCCAGTTTGACTAGTTTTGCTTTGTGATGTAATTTTTGATCTATCTTGATGTAATTGGATAAACATGATGTAATTTTGGTACTTATTTACTTGTTCTAGAGGATTCATTCACTAAAAAGTGAAAATTTAATGAATGAATCAGTTTCCTACCTTATAGAGGCAAGTTGTTTTGTTTGCCTAGATTTTAGTGTTTTGTTTAGCATTGGTTGAAACAGCTCCTAGAATGATGAGCTCGACCCCTAGAGGCAAAGGAATTGGTGGGGCTAGTCTATATCATGTAATTCATAAGTCATTTTCAGGTTTGGACACTTGGGATTGCTTTGGCATATCATTGTACATTCTATCTATGCATTTTTGGCTAAGGAAAGACCAGTGTTTTGTAGCACTGTTTTGGAACCATGTAGCTTTATGTTTTGATGGTGTTCTTCTCTAAGTAATTGTAAGTTCATTAGTGTTATGTGTGTCATTTTCCTGTCTCTTCTTCTGAATTTGAACAAATGAGTGATTAAGGTAGAATCCATTAACTGCTATGCTCTACCTTTGAATTTGTTTAAATTTCCATGTTTTCATCTATTTAAGGAGAATTTTTGAGAGTCTCTTGCTCTCCTTAGCTCCTCACCAGTCTGATCTTTCCATTTCACTAAATTTAAAGCATCAAAATGACTACCTTCCTTGCCCCAATCAGAACTCTGCAGAAACTGTGCCTCATCCCTGGACCCAAATTTTCCTTTCCCTTTTTCCAACAAAAACCCCCAAAAACTCAAATCAAATCCTTTGTACTTCATACCTAGCCTAAAATTAGTTTGTTACTCAGTCACCTCAAGCCTCATTGATTATATTTCGCTGAGATTGACCCAGAGAGAGCCCTTTCCTATCCTCGTAGGGCTAGCTACGTGGCTGAGCATGGTTTGATGTGGACCTAGAAACTTGTCATTTCAGCCTAAGGCAAATCTAGGTTCTAACATAGTGCATACCGTACTGGGGAAGAAATGGTTTTCTTGTTGATGTCATTTGTTTTATAGCTACAGACGGAGCCTGAAGTTATGCCAGGTAGCCTTCGAAACGCTTTTGCTTTGCATTAGAGGAAGTATATAAACGCTGCTTCAGTCAATCTCTGTTCTCGCTTGTAAACGTGACATATAACTTGTTAATTGCCCCAATACATGTATCAAGTTCAAATCTGATTGTTGATGGTGGACAACGATCAGACATAAGAAGGATAAAATCATTCACTTGGTGACTCCATTCACTGAAAAATCTAGAAATCAATGCTTCATGGTGACTCCACTGCAGGAAGATCAGTAGATTTAAGATTTTCAAGATGGAATGGGTTGCAAGAAGATACGCTCCCATGAGCCGAGATCACATTCCAAGTTTTTCAAATAAAGTTCCCAAGGTAGATTGGCAAAAGAATTTTCCTATGTTTAAAGATGATGATAGGAAGGATGCTGCTTTACAACTGGTTAGATTTCACATACATATTCGCAAGTTGAAGGTTGATTTTCCCGAAGATTTCTTGATGAAGATATTCATGGCCACTTTGGAAGGTGAAGCCCGATCTTGGTATGAAAGTTTGTCGCCTGCTTGTATTTACTGTTTGAAGGATTTTCATGCCATGTTCTTTGAAAGGTATAAAGAATCTTATCCATCATTAAATTTAGTTCAGAACTATTGCAAACATGCTTATAGTTTTATTGAAAGCCTTGAGAAATATTATGAAGATGATGACTTCATGGATGATGAGATCATGGAAGCCTTGTATGAGAATCCATTTCAGCAACATGAAGAGAACCTAGAGGATTCCCATCAAGATGCTCAGGAAAATTTGTAGCCGGATCAAGATCTTAGCACAGTGGAAAATTATGAAAGAGAAGGTTTTATTTCAGATCTATCCATAGAAGAAGACAACATGCAGGAAAGTCAAGTTTCAATCTTAGAATGTGATAAAGTCAAGTCGGCTAGTTCAGATCTATAGATTCAGATCGTGATGATCAAGACTACCTTGTTTTGAATCCCATGAAGGAGAGCTCTGCTGTTGAGATCATCTGGAATGAAGAAGACAAAGTTATTGACCAAAGCCTTCATGAGGAGGTAATCTAGTCAGTTCATGAAAAACAAGATGAGATCTTTGTTCAAGTAAGTGAAAAATCTTCTTTCAATAACTCAGTGATAAATAATAATTTGATTGCCATGTCATATGAAGATGATCAACAATGTTTTCAAATTTCATAAGATCAGGGAATTGAGGACTGTCATTCATATTTTTCATGTTTAGAAATGTTATTTCAAGAAGACAATCACAGTTTGAGCAAAACAAAATAGAAAGTATTATCTCCTCTGTCTGAAGATGAGATAGATCAGCTCCTGAAAGGTCATGTTATAGCCCAAGCTGATGCAGGTTTCCAGTGCACACATGGTCAAGAAGGTGATGGTGGAATTTCTTCCTCTTTTGAGAATGATGACAGTCGTGTAATTATCTTTATAGATCAGCAAATAGATAATATTTTCTTTCATGAACATGATAAGGCTGTTATGTATGATAATCTTGAAGATTTCTTTCTATTTAAGAATGACCTAGACCATGAATTTGAGGAATATGAGCTTGAGAGAGACAATATGCCAGAATTTCTCACGGTCAAGGAATTTACAGCTAACACTTAGATGGAAGAAGCTTATACCTCTCTTTGCCTTCCTATCACTCAGCAACCAGTGGTTCTTTCAGATCAGAATGGAGGGAGTACTTGTATTTTTGCAGCTGGATCTCAAGATAAGCCAATGCTTTAGGATTTTCAAGTTCCCTTCGACATTCTTCTGCAAGCATTAGAAAAGATAAATATTGCCTGGTTCATTGTCATAAGCTTTGGTTTCAGTGGTTATTTTTAGTTGCCTACAGGTTCATCGTTCCGCCTGCTTGAGAAAAGTGAGAGCAAAAATTTGGTATGTAGCCATCTGTTGGATTGGTTACATTGGAAAGCTCATCACATGATTGTACATATTTCATTAGTATGCAGGTGGTTGTCATCATGATTTGAAATCTTGATGGACTGCTGCCCTTCAATAAGCTTTTTAAGTTCTTGTTTTAGTTAAGTTAGTCATGAGTCATTTGTGAGTTAGTTTTCAGTCTTGTTGTTAAGTTAGTTTGTGTCAGTTTTTAGTCATGCATTTTAGCTTGAGTTTTTGACTCCATTGCCCAATGGATGAAAGCACTTGTCTGCTCTTCCAAAGATATGTAGTTCTTGGCACCTCCAAGGAGCTACCATCCCCATTGGAGCCAATGTTAGTGTCAGTGTTTCCAGCCTTCCTCCAGTGATAAAATATGCTCTTACAAAGTGATTTTAAGGTGTCAAAGTGAAATTTTGTCATTTTAGTGAGTCTTCAAGCAAAATTTGGTCACTAGGTATTAGGTCTAGGGTTTGCTTTTACTCTTGTCAAAGTTGTCCAAATGTCAGTCCATGTCACCGTTCAGTTGAGTGTACCATCATTCAGAGGGTTTTCATCATCATGACAGGTTCCACTAGGTCATTTTACACCTTGTTCATGCTTCAGTTGCATCTAGGTAAGGTTCATTTCCCTCTCCTAGGGTTTTGAAGGCAATTTCTCTTGGATGGTCAAATCATCAACAAAACTTGTATCCTGATGTTCATATACCTTCCCCTATCCTTAATGTACCTTGTTAAACACTTCCCATCACTGAGATCCCCCGAATTCCTCATTTTCGCACAAACCCTAGTTTCTTGCTACAACTTGGCAATTTTCTAGGCTAGACCTGTGTTTTCCCTTTTGGACCCCTTCCCGTCACTCAATATTTAAAATTACACTTTACCCTACTTTCTAACATCCCTCCCCACTTCCCAAAATTTTCTCAAGAATTTAGAAGCCCCTTATCCGCTTCATTTCACTTCATTTCGACAAATCCCATGTTCCACACATCATGGTAGGTTTTACTCAAATGATGTTTCTGAGCAAGAAAAGATGAATTTTGGAAAAATGAGAGAGGTTTTTTTCCATAATAGGACAAGGAAGAAAAAAATTCTTCACTTTTTACACAGGTTTCATGGTTTAGGAGAAATGTCAAAAATATAGTTGCCTCGAGAGAATTGATGCACCTCTGAAGTAACCTTGGGAAAATCAAATTTCCTGCTAGCTTGGTTGGCCAAATTACTTTCTTGATGAGTCAAAGGATAACTAGACACAAATATATTTCAAATGAGCTATCATGAGCTCAATTTGGAGTTGAGGAACACCTTCAAAAGTTGATTGCAACAGCACTCTGCCTTGAGGCAGCCTCATTTGGAAGATTTTGAAAATTCTTGGGAGATTAGAATTTTGATAGGGAAAATTAACTCCAAATTTACAAATTCTAGTTGGGTTGGAAATTAAACTCAAGTACCTTTCCAACGAGTTATCCCGTGCCCAATTTGGACATCGGGAAGGCCTCGAAAAGTCTTCTGCAAAAAGGCACGACGCACCTGGGTAGTGGCACAACGCACTCAGGGGTCCGCACTTGTCACAAAGAAAAGGTGCAGTCAGGTCCGCTAGATACATGATCATTAGGTGCGGGAACATAGGAAATGTGAAGAAAAAGTGCAGACCTAGACATTTTTTAGCAAAAACATGCTTTTCTACCCAATGCGCCGAGCCACTTGGCGCGCGCTTATGATTGGGACATCTTCTAGAGGAAAACTTGATATTTTTGGGTTTGTTATGATAAATTATGCATGCTCAGGAATGTCTGAGAGATTTCATCAAGTTCTGGGTGGTCTAAAGGGTCAAAAACACCTTGAAAATGGCCTTTCTTCCACTTTTTCCACACACAGGAAGCAGTCTTGGGAGATTGGATATTTGGAGGGGCAAATGGACACCAAATCCAGAAATTCCACTTGGGTTGAAAATTAGACAGACAGGGCTTTCCAATGAGCTATATTGGGCTCAATTTGGACTTAAGGAAGTGCGTCAAACTCAGCCTCAAAGTGGCGCGACGCATAGAGGATTTGGCGCGGCGCATAGAGGATTTTTGCTCAATTTTTCACCTTCCAGCTCAGAAATTCGGCCAGTTTGACTAGTTTTGCTTTGTGATGTAATTTTTGATCTATATTGATGTAATTGGATAAACATGATGTAATTTTGGCACTTATTTACTTGTTCTATAGGATTCATTCACTAAAAAGTGAAAATTTAATGAATGAATCAATTTCCTCCCTTATAGAGGCAAGTTGTTTTGTTTGCCTAGATTTTAGTGCTTTGTTTAGAATTGGTTGAAACAGCTCCTAGAATGATGAGCTCGACCCCTAGAGGCAAGGGAATGGGTTGGGCTAGTCTATATCATGTAATTCCCAAGTCATTTTTAGGGTTGGACACTTGGGATTGCTTTGGCATATCATTGTACATTCTATCTCTGCATTCTTGGCTAAGGAAAGACCAGGGTTTTGCAGCACTGTTTGGGATCCATTTGGCTTTATGTTTTGATGGTGTTCTTCTCTAAGTAATTGTAAGTTCATTAGTGTTATGTGTATCATTTTCCTGTCTCTTCTTCTGAATTTGAACAAATGAGTGATTAAGGTAGAATCCATTAACTGCTATGCTTTGCATTTGAATTTGTTTAAATTTCCATGTTTTCATTTGTTTAAGGAGAATTATTGAGACTCTCTTCCTCTCCTTAGCTCCTCACTAGTTTGATCTATCCATTTCACTCAATTTAAAGCATCAAAACAACTACCTTCCTTGCCCCAATAAGAACTCTGCAGAAACTGTGCCTCATCCCCAGACCCAAATTTGCCTTTCCCATTTTCCAACAAAAACCCCCAAAAACTCAAATCAAATCCTTTATACTTCATACCTAGCCTAAAATTAGTTTGTTACTCAGTCATCTCAAGCCTCATTGATTATATTTCGCTGAGATTGACCCGGAGAGAGCCCTCTCCTGTCCTCGTAGGGTTAGCTACGAGGTTGAGCGTGGTTTGATTTGGACCTAGAAACTTGTCTTTTCAGCCTGAGGCAAATCTAGGCTCTAACAAGCCCCACTCCTTAGCACTCTTGACTATAGCTACAACTTTCTTCTATACCTGACAGCCTCGCCATCCTCTCTTGGAATGGTCTTAGTTCAAACTCATGATGACCGGAGTGAACATGTGATCTAGTATCTGTCCAAAGGTTTGGTTGTGCCCGAACTTAGATATTCACATGTGGAAAAGTTGTTATTAGAAGTCGTCTTTGCTATCAACCATTTCTGACACTACATACTATTGCAAAAAACTACTATCATCGCCTTGGATAATCCCATGAGACATATTTTGTCTCATCAAGTAATTGGAGGAAAATATTCAAAATGGATCGTGATCCTCCAACAGTTTGATTTGGTTTTCACAGCTGCCAAGGTGAAGAACTCCTTAGTCTTCGCCTAACTTTTGTCGGAATTTCCCATCGTTGATTCGAACGAGATAGCCCATGATCCTCTCCTGGATGAGGCTATCTATCTTATCAATGCCACTAACCCTTGGTATGGTGACATTCTTATCTACCTCCAAGCACAATGGTTCCACCCTGAACTATCGATAGGAGATCGTCGTCGCATCCGCCACCAAGCACGAAACTATCTAGTGATTAATGATATGTTATAGCATGGCAGTGTGGATACACTTCTTCGGTGTTGCCTCACTCATGAAGAGGTAGAACACGTTTTAAATGACTGCCATGATGGGGCATGTGGCGGTCATCTTTTTGGCATATCTACTGCACAAAAAATATTGCGAGTAGGCTATTACTAACCGACCTTATTCAAAGACTGTGTCAAGGCCATCCGACAATGCCATCCTTATCAAGTATTCATGAAGAAAATACGCACTCCTCTGGCCCTACTACATACGGTGATCTCCGTTGGCCCCTTTGCCAAATGGGGGATAGACTTCGTAACATACAATCCTATTTCCTTTTCTAGACACAACTATATCATAATAGTTGTGGACTATTTCACGAAATGGTCCAAAGCCCTTCCCACCTACAGAGCCGATGGAGAAACCGTGACGCTATTCCTGTTCAATCAGGTTATCTGTCGTTTTGGTGTACCCCGCATGATCATTACAGACCATGGATCTCATTTCCAGAACCATATGATGTTTGATTTAACATCACTGCTTGTTTTTCGTCAGGATCAATCATCCTTGTCGCACGGAATGAGTCGATCTTGCGGACAAGATAGACCTTCCTAGAATCTAAAGAAGACCTAACGACAAGCAAACCAACTAGACACTATCTTTCTCTAAATATGCTTTAATAAAAAATAGCAAACAAGTGTTTTTAGGGCCTACCTTTGGTCCAATGCAAGCTTGTGGATGCCCTCGCTCCTTTGATCCAAATGAGCTCCTTTTCGCGAATCTGCAAACACAAACAAGGCAAACAAATTAAATAGCACATGAAGAACCAATTGCATAAAACATATTTAACATGAAAGTCAAGGAGTCCATCAAACAAATAACATAAGATACTTGTTGAGAAAAATGAGTTTGATTGTATTAATTCAAAAGAAGAAGAACTTTACAACCTTTGCCTTGACGCTGTACAAGCTCCTCCCAGGGTCCAACAAGATGTCTCCTCTACTTTGACAAGTTTCACTCACTCTCCAATGGAACCAAGAGGTATGTGATCTCTCCTCTCAAGCTCAACCAAAGAGTCTTAATTTCACCAGCATGT
This sequence comes from Pinus tabuliformis, assembly GCA_031772625.1. Lineage (NCBI taxonomy): Eukaryota > Viridiplantae > Streptophyta > Pinopsida > Pinales > Pinaceae > Pinus > Pinus tabuliformis. The sequence goes on from CM062805.1 coordinate 1,284,517,647, forward strand.
ACCCTCAAAATGTTCAGCTTCTAACCTCCCTAGTCCTCACCCCAATGCCTGTATTTATAGTGCAATGGAGGGAAGTTACTAGGTCCTCCTTCAAAGGGATAGCTCCTTTAGTCAAGGGATTAGCTCCTTCTCTTTTGGGATGCATGAACCACCTCAGAGCGAACAATCCACGTCAAAATTCCTTCTAGAAAACTCTAGAATTAACCCAAAGTGAGTTTTTTAAGATAAAACTTGCGCCTTTTGACTTTCACAGGGGTCCACACCTACACCGTTAGGGACAAAGCGGGTAGGTACGCAACTTTTGTACACAGAAGGTGCGGGACCGCAGGTGACCATGAGAGAAAGTGCGGAACCAGAGTTACATTGATTTTTAATGTCTTTCTCCCACTTCCAAAGCTTGATTTGAAGAGCTGAGGTCTTAGACTTGCTTAGGAGGACAGTACAAGTGATGATAGACCCATACTGACTGTAAATAATCATAGTGACGATATTTTTGTGTAACAGATTGCCCCCTAAAGTGCGAAGTCTGTAGTAGATGAGGATTTCATTTATCATATAGGAAGAGTGAAGCACTTTATCATTTCGAGGATCATCTTGTGGAGAGCCCGGTCGGAACCTGTAAAAAACATTCAATGCAAGATATATATATGAGATCATATCATCGCTGAGGTAGGCATTCCCATACTCAGATCAAAACTAACTAGAAAACTATCTACTGCTCTGATATAGGAATGATCTTGTAAAACATCACAAGTATAGACTCATGTGAACACAGTATGGACGCAGCCATCTATTTATGAATAGTCCACAATATAATGAATACAAAATTCCTCGCAGCCTGGATGGTGGAAACTAGATCCAGGGTCTTCATTTCTACTTCCCGAAATAGTGCGATTCTATCCATGCGAATAAATGTGTTGATGTCGAACATGGTAGAAACCAATTGATTACCAGTCAATGATGTAAACTGTTAACAAGTGTGAGAGAAACTACCAGTGATGTCAATGGCTCTCAAAGTACCCAGTACAATCCATGAGATGTGAATAAATGTGTTGATGTCGAACATATCACGGAATCCTTCAATCGAAAGTCAATGATGTAAACTGTCGTCAAAGGCGAGAAACATGCCGTTGAGGCATGCAGATCTCAAGGTACTGATGATTCCTAGATCATCTTTCTAGATAATGTGCTAATGTCGATAGAAAGCGATCCGTCGCAGGCAAGCCCACAACACGAAATCATAGATCTAGTTGAAGAAATTTAGTTGCAAGGACTGACTCAGGGATGGTCAAGATGGATGACAGATATTTTACATATGAATGGCTTATTGGCAGTGACCTCTTGAACACATAACGACACGACAGATGGCTTGGTGACAATTGACCCAAAATTAATACCCAGAAACCGGCTGAAGACTTTCAATGTGGTTTGATCAACTGTTAGGCAAAGGATTTCCCAACCCAGGTGAATAAAGGTGTCGTGTTCAAGAGTAGTTACAAAGTATGACAAACAGACTCATTTTGCTCCCTTTTCCCCCACCATTTCTGGCAAGTACCTCTTTATTTTTGACAAGCTTGAGGAGGATAACATTTTCTTGATTATAAGCTCATCCTTCGGATGAGTCCAACTTAGTTTAGATTCGAACCCTAAGAAGAAGTGGTTCGTTCCTGTTTGTAATTGAACAGGTCCTTTACTGTGAAATTTTAACGAGTCCAGTATAGGAGAAACTCAGCGTTTTTCAATTTTAGAGAGTCTGAAAAAACTTAAGAAGACTCCAGGGTTGACCTTTTTCGTAAATTTGTGTCTCCCAAGCCCGAAAAAGTATAAAATAATACTTGAGAGAACCGCTTGATCTTTTACGACCAAGGAGTACTTTTCGTTATTAGTGTCACTGATCTAAAAAAGTAAAAAAGCGATCAACGACACGTCGTTTTATAACCAATATCGAATTTGAAACGACAAAAATCCGGCAATCTTTTCGTATTTTTACGGTCGGAAAAGAGCTGTAAGTGGACCATCTTTTAATTCTGTTTTAACGAGTGTAAAAGAAATGCTCGACAGTATTTTCATATTTTAGGAGTCAGAAAAGGACTTAAAGATGACTCTACTTGTTTTTTCGTTGAAAATGATAGATTTCGCCTGAATAATCCTTTATTCTGCACAAAAACACAAACATTACTCATACCCGTTTGAAATGGATAAAAATGTCGCAAAATACCTTTTCAAAGTGAAACATAACAAATTTGCAATTCATTACCCAAAAAACTTATAAAAAGGGCCTTTGTCAATTCATTTTTACCATTTGAGTTTGGGTGAGAAAATAGTGCTTTTGCTTAGAAAACTTCCCGTGAAGATTGTGGAAAATCCAATCGTCGGAATCGAGCACCGTCTTCTCCAGGTAATCCACATCATCCTACTCTTCATTTTCAACCATTTAGTTTTTTGATTTAGTCCTTCATTTCATTTTTTGGGAGGGTTTTTAGGCACAAAACCCGCGCGCAGGGGTCCGCAGGTTTACCATTGCGGACCCGCGGACCCCGACTTTTTCTCCATTGGGAAAAAGCTCGGGGTCCGCACCTTCCATGTGGACAAAGTGCGGACCCACACACTATGTCTAACTTGGAGGGTGCGTACCCCGCCGCAAGGGTTTTGAACCCAAAAATTCTCAAAAATGGACCAATCAAAATGTTTTCTAGCAATTTAATTAATCTTTATACTTGATGCAGAGAGTATATCATGCTAGATTGGCGTGAACGAGAGCATGAGGACGTGGATACTGCCGCATGGAATCATCAGCCTTCACTTGATGCTTTGAGGGTGTGCGGACTGTACAAATTCTGGACCATTCCTGGCATGAGGGCTCAGGTGGATTTCTTACAGTGGCTGGTTGACAGATGGAGCATACATGACCAGTGCTTTTTCATTGGCGGCCACCGGCTCGGACATTTATTTCTTGAATGGTTTGCCTAAGAGAGGCGAAGACTTGACTCTGTACGGGACTAGGCCAGGTGGCCAGTCTGTCGATAGCCTCCGGCTAGAGTACTGCAACAGCCAGGTTAAAGACAAAGGGATAGACATAAAGACCATATCCCGTCCTGAGCTCATGGTGATTGCGTTTACTGTCACCAGACTTTGTGGAGCTGCCACATTACATATTTCCACCGGATCCCAGATGCGTATGGCAGTTGATTGCTTTCGAGGCACCATCTTCAACTGGTGCAATGCTGTGCTGGCCAATGTGAAAGGCCAACTGACCAGGGCCAAGAGCGGACGACTAAAGACCTTTGGTTATGGGGCTTTGGTCGTGAGTTTTGGCCTGGAGAGGGTTCCTATGCTGACCCCACAGCACCTTACTGTTGGAGCTGGGCTTCCTCGAGAGCCCAAACTGATGCGATGGGTCGCAGTCATGGCCCGTCACTCGGACGAGAGGACAGAGGTTGCTCGGTTCAAACCTGAGTATTTCCAATGGTTGGAAAACCAGGTCTTTTCCATTCAGGACTTCCCTTACGCTGGGATAGATTTTCGTGGTGACCCAGACATGGCTCTTCCACCAGGAGAGCAGTGGGACGAGTCAGGTAAAGTCCTTTTCAACTTTTCCTATTTTAATTTTAATTTTAATTTTTTCCATCGTCTCAAAACTGATAGTAAAAATTTCAAATGCAGATGTGGGTCCACAGCGACCAGCCGCTCTCCAGCCTTTCGAGAGGAGGCAACCAGTTGCACCCGCGCCAGCCCCACAGGACGAATCAGCAGAGGTTTTGGCTGAGTTGGAGGGTCATCTCGAGCGCTTGACAGGAGATATTCCTGAGACCACTATAGACGACATTCCTCGTCGACTTCAGCACTATGTGATTGGGGTCCTGGAACCTTTTAGGAGGTTCCTTTGCAAGGTGTCCCAGGCAGTGGTTTCTTATAGAGATCATCACCAGTGATAGGATGATCGCCTATTGTGGGCACATGTGACATTTTGCTTTTTGTACTTATCATTTTTGCCAATCATAAGGTGTTTTTCAACCTATGATCGAAGACGATGTATTTTTTGACACACTCCTATATATATATCACTATTATCAGCTTATCTTGTAAATCATGTTATGGAATGGTTTTAAATTTACATGTATGATTATTGCAAATGTCTATTTAACATTCGAGAAGCAATTGCATCTGCTAATGTATTTAAAGACCTTGGAATATGCTGATATTCATTGTAATCAAACTCACGTTCCAAGAGACGCACTCTCAAAAATAATCTTAATAACACTGGATTTCTAATGGCATACACTCTATTAAGCTGTAATACAACGAGTTCAGAATCTAACCTCACTATCAAACTCCGAATCCCAAATGAAATAGATTCAGATAATAACTCAATCACTACACTATACTCTGCAATGTTGTTTATTGTTTGACCGAGGCTTACCCCATGCATAGAAACTAACTCGTCAGAGGGAGAATAGATAACCCAAGCTGCGGAAGAGATGTTCCGTGTATTACGACAAGCACCATCAGCAAATCCAATGTATGTTTGGAGAGGCATCGACATCTGCAATATCAAGAGTAAAACCAAGATAAGCAAGAATAATGACGAAAAAACACTCTCTAAGCTAAGCACACTTTTTAAACTAAAACACACAAGATAGAAAGAAAAACTATCCTAACTAAAAATCTCCATACCCCATTCTTTTAAGCATAATACCTCTTCAAGTAAAGGCCATTTCTGGGTTTACCCAAAGAGTCCCCATCAAAGTCTACCAATTCATAAGCCCCTTTGACTAGCTTTCGCTTGACAACATAGGGACCATGCCACATAGGAACGAATTTTCCAGCGCCTAATTTATCATTAGCTTGATCATAAACTAAGACTAGATCCCCTTCCGAAAAATTTCGAGGGGTCACATTTCGATCATACTGAGCTTTCATACGTTTTGCGTGAGTCTCGATCGCCAATGCAGCATCACATCGATTCTCATCTAATTGAGATAAGTATAATAAACGCTTTTCCTCTTCGGAAGTGGCTGGAAGTAACTCGATGGCCATTTGTAGTGATGGGATTTCGCATTCAATGGGTAACACGACTTCCAAACCATAGACTAGTTGGAAAGGAGTGAACCCTGTTGATGTTTTTACTGAGGTTTGGTACGCCCAAAGCGTTGAAAATAGCATGTTGTGCCAATTCGACCGATGAATCCCAATGATTCGTCGGATCATGATAACTAAAACTTTGTTGATGGATTCAACCAGACCATTCGCTTGTGGATAATAAGGAGTTGAACTATCGTGACGTAAACCAAGCTGGCCTATAAGTTCGGTCATCATAACGTTTCGAAAATGACGTCCATGATCATTGATTATCGCTTGTGGGACACCAAACCTAGCAATTATATGATTGAACATGAAAATTGCAGCTGTCTTGCTGTCTGCCTCGAATGTAGGCATCACCTCGGCCCACTTAGTAAAATAATCTACCGCAAGGATGATATACTCATGCCCCCCGGCCGAGTGAGGGTTACATGTAATAAAATCGATACCCCATTTGGCAAAAGGACCAACGACAATTATAGGGTGGAGAGGAGCAGGTGGAGCACGCATCTTACGATAAAAAATCTGGCAGTTGTGGCATTTTCGGACCGCGGTAATACAATCTTTAAACAAGGACGGCCAGAAATAGCCAGCGCGCAATATCTTTTGGGCTGTGGCATACCCAGACATATGACCGCCACATGCTCCAGAGTGACAGTCATTTAGAACCCTTTCAGCCTCTTCGTGAGTTAAGCAACGTCGAAAAATAGAGTCCGCCCCACGGCAATAAAGAGTATCTCCAATAATTTTGAATTGTTGGGAGTGGAATCGAATTTTCCGACGTTCCGACCTTGAAATTTCTAGCCGAAAGGATTGGGTTTGGAGATAGACGATGATATCCCCATACCACGGATCTAAAGTGTTGATTAGAAACAAAGATTCGTCCGCAATGGGCTCCTCTGCCACAGTTTCCGTGTCAGCACGCGGGAAGTCACACATTAACTCTGCAAAAACTAAAGATTTCTTAGACTTAGATTTTTCAAACTCCAAGTCGAACTCCTGTAGGATAATGATCCATTTAGAGTACTTGCCCCCTAGCAATTGTTTATTCAAAATGTAGATCATAGGGTTGCAATCCGAAATTACCGTAGTTTTACGTAGTAAAATATAGTGGCGAAAACGTTGGACAGCTTGAACGGCTGCCAATGCCAATTTCTCCACATGTGAGTATTTTAGCTCAGTTGGATTTAACGTTCGAATAAGGTATTATATCACATGTTCCATTCTGAATTCATCTTCCTGAACTAAGACCATTACAATAGTGGAATGGGAGGCGACGAGATACAAGAAGTAATCCTGGTTGTAGTTGGGATGATGCAACAACGGTGCATGGGTCAATGTGTGTTTGAGTGCATCAAAAGATTTCTGAGCTATCTCATCCCAAGAGAACTGAGTGTTCTGTTTCAACAACCGTGTAAAACCCTTTGTAAACTCGACGTAGTTAGGAATGAATCGTCGTAAAAAGTTTTCTTTCCCTTGCAAACTTTGGAGTTGGCGAAGACTCGAAGGAGGAGGCAAATTGATGATAGCTTCGACCTTCGAGGGATCAATGCGAATGCCGGCTTTTGAAACTAAAAATCCCAGCAATTGACCCGTTTCTATACAGAAGACACATTTGTGTGGGTTCAACTGAATACGATAATGCCTACACCTCATAAATATTGCTCGTAAATGAACGAGGTGATCAGCTTGATGTAATGAATGAGCAGGCAAATCATCGAGATACGGTTGCACAATGTGTTTGATGTCATGAAACGCATAAGACATCGCCCTCTGAAAAGTTGCTCTGGCATTCTTAAGCCCAAAAGGTAACTTTCAATAAGCAAATGTCCCCGATGGACAAATGAAAGCCGTTTTTGGTTGATCGGCAGGTAGAATGTTGATTTTATTGTATCCGGAAAAACCGTCCATAAAGGAAAATATTTCGCTGCTGGCACAATCATCAATGATTTGATCGATATAGGGAGTTGGGTAATTGTCCTTTGGACAGGCTCGATTAATTTCCCTATGATCGATGCATATTCTTATTGTTCCCTGTTTTTTTTTAACCAGAACAATATTCGATACCCAATCCGTTAACGGGATCAGATAAATGAAACCTGCTTTCAACAGTTTTTCAACTTCTGCTTTAATTGTAGCAGCTTTTCGTGGGTGAATCTGATGCAAACGTTGCTTGACGGGTTTAGCGTCTGGGTAAGTCTTGATCTCATGAACAACAATTGCAGGATCAATTCCTGGCATTTCCTCATAGGACCAGACAAACACGTCACGGAATTCTTGAAATAGGGCCTTATATAATTGAATTTCGTCATCTGTACATGAGGAACCTATATGAATGTTCTCAACAATTCCGGGCTTAACCGAAATGTCAATGGGAATAGTTCGAGAGATGTTTCCAAAATTTAACTCTGAATCGGGATGTTTCATTGGATTCTGAGGTTCCTTGACATATTCAGTCGTAAAGATTGATGAGAAATCATTTTCAAAACGATCATTCTCAGGTAAAAACGAAGATCTGTGATGGAGATCTTCCCATGGTAAATCATCTGCACATAGGATTTCATGAATTTGTTCATCAGAGTGAACAAGTTCAGAAAACGTAGTTAAATCCGAGGTTGATGTGAAAAGTGATTCCTCACGGACCACATTCATTAAGTCAATTTCGGTTGAACACAGGTCGGCAAAAGACTGCACGGCTTCATAGGCAATTTCATATGGACTCAAAGGCATGGAATTACCAAATGAGTCTATTTCAGATTCAGAAGGAACGATCCAAGGATCGTCATAAAAAATGGTGTCTGATGTAATCATATGAATGGTTGCAAATGAAGATGATGCGTTGAGTGGAGGAAAAGGAAAAGTTCCCAGTAAACCGACATCTTTAACTAATCCTACTCCAACATCCTTATATGGGATAGTCGTTTTACCAACATGCTGAATACTCTCCGAAGAGGCTGGGTCGGATGAAAAGTAAGCCAACTGGTCTATTGTTACGATCTTTCCATTATGTGGAAACTTTATTACTCGAAAGACCGATGAAATGACCGCTGTCATATCGTAAGACCAACTTCGAACCAAGAGAAGGTTGTAGTCTAGAGGGGCATCAACCACCTCCACATCTAGGCTAACGGTTTTTCCTTCAACCCCTATAGGCAAATCCTGTAGAATGCCAAAAGGATGAAACCCACGGCCATCAAAGGCCTTAAAAATTGTCGGGGATTGATTTAGTGAAGGAGAACCAAGCGATCTCCAACACTGTATCAACATAATACACGTTGAGGCTCCCTCATCAATTACAGTCCGATGAATAGGCCTGTTTTTGACTATCACTGGGATCTGGAAAGCCATTTGATGAGGTAAACGCGGTGTACTATTTTCTAGATCAAAGATTATTAGGTTCGGGTCCTAAAAGTCAACAGCTCCTATAGCCGACAAAGGTAATTTACGCTGTGCTGGGCATGATTGCAACACTTCCAAAGCCGACATTGCTGAGGGTGAAACAGCTAAATCCTCAACAATGTTATAATTCTGAGCCGCTCTCGTATGTGGATTGAAAGCTGAGTTTCGAAGTATACCCTTGGAGGGCGGTTTGATTACTAAGTTTGGATTAGGTTTCTCGATCTGTAGTGGATCGAAACCGAGAGCTGAGGTTGATGGATTAGAATGAGAAGATTCTGCTTCTTTGCCATCAACATGACTTTTACTACCATAATCTTGCGATCGAGTCGCAATCCTAACATGGGAAATCATCAATATGGGTTCTTCATTGGCACTCGAGGAAGAACCTATCATATTACTGTCTTGACTTGGAAATGGATCCTTCAAAACAGCAGGAGTTTGGGAACCTTTGACAATCTTCGCAACCTCTGCACGATGAGGGCAGTCTCTTGTAAAATGTTCTTCGTCACAAATGAGACATGGATAACGAGGTTTGTGCTTTTCATCATTGGATTCCGCCTTTTCAGATTTCTCTTTTGAACTTTTGTCCGTTTTATTCTTCTTCTTTCCTTTCTTCCTCCCACCGAATTTTGATTTAGCCGTAGATGACTCTACAACTTGAATATCGGTGGAAACCTCTGCAGAAGAATCTCCTGTCGCGGAATCAGGAAAGGTTATGATAGGAGAAGAATTCTTGGAAGACTTCTTCTTACTTCTAGTGTTAACCGTACCAATCATACCGTCAGCGGCATGAGATCCCGAAGGAGCTGCAGTGATTTGATTTGACTTAGGAAGATCGGGGATCTTTTCGTGTAACGTACCTGACTGAGTATAGACCAAGTCAAGGTACTGTGCTTGAGCAATCACTTGCTCCTCAGTAACAACTCCGGCTTTAGCAACATCTTCAGTGATCCTTGGCAACAAAGATTTTACAAACCACTCAACCAAGATTTGATCCGAAATAAATACCTTCACTAAACGCCGTCGACGTCTCCACTCATGAATATGATCTGAAATATACGTGGATGTCGATTGTTTTAGCGAAGTTAACAATTCCGTGCCATTGTCATATCGGACTGACAACTGGAAATGAGTTAAAAATGAGGTAGCTAACTGACTAAAATTATAAAAAGTGCCTCGCGGTAACTCAATGTACCACTTGGCTGCGAGACCAATTAGAGTGCGCTGGAAAAGTCTAAGACGGATCGAATCATCAGTGATGGAGTTAGACGCACACCAGAGGTGGTAAGTCATCACATGGTTCAATGTGTCCTCTCCAGATTTACCTTCGAACTTGGGAATGTCACTGGGCAACTTATTCGACATTGGCGGCCAAAACGGAAGATAATTAATCGGATCGTTCGTTAGGCGCGACAAGTCTAGTAAGTCCAAAGTTGTGATAAACGGTAACTGCCGATTAGGATCCCTAAAACTCTGGGTCATGAGACCAGCCCCAGGAGGAGGATATCCAGGATAACTCGGAATAGGAATCGCGTTCGGGATATTGTATCCTCCCGGAAAACCAGGATTAACCGGACCGTACTGGGGTTGTTGAGGTTGTTGATAAGTGTACCTAGGATACGGTTGATACTGATAAACTGGCTGCTGGACAGCAGGACCGAATTGGTACTGTCCCTGGTACGGTTAATAGGTGAATTGTGGTTGACTTGTGACAACCGTACTTAAACCAGGTTGTCCTACAGGCATCTGAACCGTAGTTTGAATCGTGGATCCAGACGGTGGTAAAGATGTCTGAGGAGTAGATACAGGAACAATAGAAACCGGAGCTGTTGATACTCCAGAAGTAGGTGGGGTAGATTGAACAGATGTTGCGGCAGTTGCAGCAGTCGTTTGAGATGGAGTACGAGGCACAGTAGGCCCAGACTGAGAAACTACCGAAGGTACAGAAGTTTGAATATTAGACTGGACTGGTTGCTGGGGTGTACCAGAAACTAAGGGTTGTCCAGTTTGAGATGACAACTGTACACTTGGCTGCAACACCTATTGAGTTTGCGATGGATCCCACACTATGTTCATTCCGGGGTACTGACCCATAACAGGTTGAGAATATTGAGGACCATAACCGGGTTGAGGGTAGGATTGATGATTGAAAGGTACATTTCATGTTCTTTAAACATAAGATTGACCTTGGGGTGGTTGGAAACCTTGGTTCAAGTACTGACCTTGGGGTAGATACCCTTGAGGCACGTACTGATAATGGGGTTGACATTGAGGTATAAATTGATACTGGGGTTGACCTTGGGGTACATATTGAGTCTGGGGTTGACCTTGAGGAACGTATTGTACCGTAGGTACGTACTGTCCTTGAGGTTGCCCCCCAGATGCAAATTGTGTACCTTGAGGTTGCCCCCCAGGCGGTAATTGGCCACCATGAGGTTGAGAATTGGGAATAGAACATGACATCATAAGAATGTCTTCTACGCTCAACGGCTTTGCACCATTGCTTCCAGTGAATAACCCTTGTTCAATGGGTTGAGGAGATGCTCCCGAAAAAGTACCAGAAAGTGACTGATACCCAAAGGGAACAGAAGGACCGCCGTACAAAAAAGATTCAGGCGATTGAGTAAACATGGACAACTGACCTGACATATTTACGGGAGTATAAAAACCTCTAGGATGATAAGGAGCACGAGGTGGTGAAAAACTTAACGCTGGGTTTTCCAAATAATTAGTCAAAGAAAGATACCAAGTAGTACTTCTAGGTGGACTGTAAAAAATTGATTCACGCTCCCTTAAATCAATAACAGGTTGATTTTCAGGGATAGGGATGCCTACTTCTTCATCCGGAGCAAGTCCTTCAATAGCTATCAAACCAGAAGGAAGATTTTCGGTGATTACTCTTTCTACCCTAGGTGAATTAGGACCACTAGAAGTTGGAGAGACAAACCCCAATGTTGGAGTAACAGGTTTAGATATCTCAGGTTCTTCGCCTATATCACTAGTAGATGAAAAGCTACCAGCAAGTTCGAAAACCGAAATAGATTCAGGATTATAGCCTGTTACTAGAGTTTGGTAATTAGGATGTACAACCAATGAATACTCTCCTTCCTCAGGTGACCCAAATTTACTACCACTAGGAGTTACGAGGACTTTCAAGCCTTCAAGCTAGCTTGGGACTTCTTCAGGAGGTTGGCCCCGAAGTCTACGGGACTTCCTCAGTAAATCAGCCACGGTTACAAACTCAGGAGACTGGCCCCGAAGTCTACGGGACTGTCTTGGTAATTCAGCCACAATTAAAAACTTTTAACTACTTCACACGCAAACAACGTAAAATCTCAATGAAAACCACCTAAAGCCTCTAAAGAACCAAACAAATTTGAATCGCACACCTAAAGAATCTAGAGATCAAAGACATAAAAACAGTAACTTTCCGGACCGAAAACACTAGTTGGTGATGAAATCCAACGTCGCAGAATTCAGTACAGAAATGGCGGTTGGAACAGTTACCCCGGAAACCTGCTTAATGAATAGACTGGACCAAGTTCCTCCACTTAACCGTCTCGAGTGAAGTGAACCCCCCAGAAAATCCAAGTGAGTCTAGCCGACGTCTGCTCCAGGTATAGTGGGATCTTCCCACCACTGTCACCTTAGGAAGAATCCTAAAGAATATGGCCACTAAGGTTACCAACTGAGGCAAATACACCTGGGGGAACAGTCTACGATCTGATACACACGCAAGGGCAGAGTAGCAAGCTCAATCCCCTTGAAGGCTCCTTGACATAATCCAAGGTTTACCAACAAGTGACCCCAGGCTCCTCGATAATGGTTAATCCGAGGTTTACCATTTTTAATACGTGAATATCTGGCGTTGTTCCCAATGAGGAAGGATTGATTCCCACACTGGTTCGGACACCATCTCGTGCTTATCCTTTGAGAGGAGCTTTCCCAGAGCATAAATGCAACAATTGGATTTCTTCCTACCACAAGATACAACTACTTGTTTGTTTTTACTGTCTTGGAGAGTTAATTACCCTCCTACTCCAAGACACTAGCCTAAGCTAAGTTGGTGTATCAGAGCCCTAGAAATAAAATGTTACTAGGTGAATTTTACTTTAAGCGTTAATTTTAGTGGTTGTTGTTTAAGTCAAGAGGTGGCGGAGATGAAACTCGTGGTGTAAAGACTCGACTCGAAATCACTAAAAAGATGCACCTAAGATGATTTAAACGATCTTTTCTCTTCGATGAACTTCTACACTAAGAAATAATTTGAGAATGCAAATACTTTGTAAAGAAAAATCTTTCTCAATTAAACAAATTTAAAGAAGAGCTTTTTCCTTTCCAAAGCACTCAAAACGAGACATCTAGTTATTTCACAAAAATTTCCCTTTTCTTTTCAAAGCACCCAATCACTACAAAAACAAAATTTTTCCAAAAGAGATTTTTTTATATTTTGTAAATAAAACACTCAAAACTAATGAAAATGACTAACTTTGAGAGCTACAAACTATAAAAAGCTACTTGAAGTCAAAGCCTACTAAAAGTCTTTTTGAGGATGTTTTACTTAGCTAAATGTGAGCTAAGGACTAATTTATGCAGAATCACAATTAGTCAAAAAACAACCAATCTCTCGTTTTCTTTTAAAAAAAATGAAAATTCCAACTTTCAAATAGAAGTTTTTCGAAATTTTGAAATGAGAAAACACAAAGCGGATTCCTCAACAAGGGGAGATTTCATAAATGGTCAGACTCATAAGAAGACTAGTAGACACCAAGGTAATCTGAGGTCCCTACTGCTTCTAAGCTCAGAGCCACTACACAACCAAAACGAAAAACAAACCCAATGAACAAAATTCCTTGGAATTCCACCTAAAACCCTAACACTAATGAAATTAAACCAAGGAAAGTTTTTGACAGGGAACAAGCAGGTCTGGGCAATGGCTAAAACCTATAAACAAATTCTAAACTGATAAAAAAGAGAAAAATTTAAAATTTTTCAAATTTTTGACAGGGTACGCAGGAAACCTGTTTACACAGGTGCGTCCACGCTCTGTGCTCAAAGGAAAAGTGCGTACAGGTACGCACTGTGCCTAACTCAGAGGGTGCGTACCTCTCCCAAAAACTATGAAAAATAAAAACTGACTCAAAATTAACTAAATTCACCCAATCCTACAATCATCAAGTCAAAAACAGAAACAAAAAATACAGTTTCTCAGGTCAAAGTATAAACAAGGAAAACAATCAAGTCCCCAGCGGAGTGGCCATTTTGTCGCACAGAATGAGTCGATCTTGCGGACAAGATAGACCTTCCTAGAATCTAAAGAAGACCTAACGACAAGCAAACCAACCAGACACTATCTTTCTCTAAATATGCTTTAATAAACAATAGCAAACAAGTGTTTTTAGGGCCTACCTTTGGTCCAATGCAAGCTTGTGGATGCCCTCGCTCCTTTGATCCAAATGAGCTCCTTTTCACGAATCTGCAAACACAAACAAGGCAAACAAATTAAATAGCACCTGAAAAACCAATTGCATAAAACATATTTCACATGAAATTCAACGAGTCCATGAAACAAATAACATAAGATACTTGTTGAGAAAAATGAGTTTGATTGTATTAATTCAAAAGAAGAAGAACTTTACAACCTTTGCCTTGACACTGTACAAGCTCCTCCCAGGGTCCAACAAGATGTCTCCTCTACTTTAACAAGTTTCACTCACTCTCCAATGGAACCAAGAGGTAGGTGATCTCTCCTCTCAAGCTCAACCAAAGAGTCTTAATTTCACCAGCATTTACCCTCAAAATGTTCAGCTTCTAACCTCCCTAGTCCTCACCCCAATGCCTGTATTTATAGTGCAATGGAGGGAAGTTACTAGGTCCTCCTTCAAAGGGATAGCTCCTTTAGTCAAGGGATTAGCTCCTTCTCTTTTGGGATGCATGAACCACCTCAGAGTGAACAATCCACGTCAAAATTCCTTCTAGAAAACTCTAGAATTAACCCAAAGTGAGTTTTTTAAGATAAAACTTGCGCCTTTTGACTTTCACAGGGGTCCGCACCTACACCGTTAGGGATAGAGCGGGTAGGTACGTAGCTTTTGTACACAGAAGGTGCGGGACCGCAGGTGACCATGAGAGAAAGTGCGGAACCAGAGTTACATTTATTTTTAATGTCTTTCTCCCACTTCCAAAGCTTGATTTGAAGAGCTGAGGTCTTAGACTTGCTTAGGAGGACAGTACAAGTGATGATAGACCCATACTGACTGTAAATAATCATAGTGACGATATTTTTGTGCAACAATCCTCCTACTACCCCCAAGCTAATGGTCAAGTAGAAGTTGTCAATGGCATCTTAAAAACCATGATCCGTAGGTTGGTAGGAAATTATAAAACCAATTGGCACCAAATGTTATATTCGATGCTATGGGCATATTGAACTTTAGTAAAAACTGCCATGGGATTTACACCTTTTCAACTCGCTTATGGCCTGGAAGAAGTTTTACCCATCAAGTGTCAAATCCCTTCCCTGCAAATAGCCGTTGAACTCCTGCCCGACAGTACTGCCGAAGAAGAATGCTTACTATACCTTAATCAATTGGACGAAACGTGTCGAGATGTCGAATTTTCACTCAAGGCTGACAAGCACTAGGTAAAAACCCAATACGACAAAGAGGTCATGCCTCGTTCTTACCAAGAGGGAGATCTTTTTTTTCTCTATGATAAAAAACATGACCTCTTGGTGGTAGGAACACTTCAACCCTTATGGCTAGGTCCCTATGTCATCAAGAAAGTCCTCTCAAAAGGGGCATATGAACTACAGGACTGGGAAGGAGTCCCACTCGTGGAGCCTAGAAATGGGCTCTATCTGAAAAAGTATTATGCCTAGTATTGCACTAGGCATGTGCTTTGTAATTTTATGTATTCATATGTTTTCCTTCCCTTTTTGGTGTGATTGGATTGTTTTGATATTTATTGGAGTACTTGTCTCATACATTCTTCTCACCATGCAAATGTCTTCATTACCCTTAGCATATGTAGGATACATAGATGGTGCTAGTCGTCACACACAGCACATTGCATCAGCTGCTTGGGTCATCTCTATCTATTATATCATAAACAATGCAGAATCAAAAATACATTGAACATACAATAGCATTCACAAATAACAAGATTCACAATACACTATTGTATGGAGGAAAACTCAAAGAAATTTATTAAAATAGAAGGGAGAATTACAACCCAGCAGTCTGATCCAGCATCATCCTCCCAGCATCAAAGCCCTCTTCACCTCATGAAAAGCAAGATCACCCAACAATACGATACTCTTTCTTAGATACAAACTATCAACACTTCCTTACAAATTACAAAATTTCAGCCTCTAGATCTCATAGATGAGGGATCCATTTATAGATGTCTGTAAGGGTGTGATTCATCTCTGGGTTTTTTATTAGTGTCATTCCACTTATTGTTCTTGGTTCCACTTGGAGATTTTTTGGACCTCTTACTCATCCCTAGGTGAATTCAAAGAGGCAAGTTTCATAGGAGAAGTTTCTGGAAGATTCCATGAGCATCCACTTAGCAAACTGTCTCGGACATTTGTCCATCCTCACTCATCGCACCCCACAGAAGGCCTCTTCAGTATGCATCACACCTGGCTAGTGTAGAAGTTAGTATGCATCGCACCTTGACAATGGAGTAGTCAGTATGGCCCAGTTTTGGCCAGTTCTGAGTGGTTTTTTAGGTGGAACTTTTGGGGAATGATGTAATCAGTTGACCATGCTCCTTTAGGGTATGAAACAACACTTTTAGGGGTTAAATAGCCCTTGTTTTATCGACATATAAGATTGGGGTTATAGTGCCCAAATATGTCTATAACACATGGTAGGAAGATTCAACGTTTTTGGGTGGCCTAATGGGCCAAATCTAGGTGACACATATCACTAATAAGAAGGTGCCACGTGGGGTTGATGACAACAAAACGATGTCATCCTGCTGGTTGGAGCCTGATAATGTTTTTAGGTGTTAAAAGTGAATGCGTCGGGCAGTAATTGCCAGGATAGGTCATCATAGATAGCTCACCCCAACAGGCCTTTGATTGGCCAATGAAAGCATAGGGTGGACCCCACCAAGATAATTTATCCCACTAGCCAAATATGAAAAGTTTGTTAATGGTGCACAAAGTGAATGTGCTAGACAGTAAGCATTGGGACACATTGTCAGAGACAACTCACCTCGACAGGATTTTGATTGGCTAATGGAAGTTCAGGGAGGACCTCACATGGACAAATCATCCTGTAAGGAAGAGTTCGTTAGGTTGTTAGTGGTATGCAAGCGGAAGCGCCTTGCAGCGGGTGCCAGGATACGTAGGATAGACCAGCTGGTTGGTGGTACCAATTAAAGCACAAGTGGGTGGACCCTGTGAGACATGTTGACCTGGAAGATAGACCCTAGTGGTTTATAAAGAGGGCATGAGGTAATGCCCCGAGATAGAAGGGCTATGGGCTAAGCCCTGACCCTTGGTCATTTCGCATAGAAATAGACCATGGGGCTGATGGAATGATAAGAGGCACAAATAAAAGGGGACAAAATATAGGGAGTTCCAACCTTAGTGTCAGGCCTTGGTCATTTAGCTTAGAAATGAGACCAATGGCATGAAGCCATTAATAAAGGGAATTTGGCCTGCAAAGGGCGTAGAGTGGTTTAATGCCTATAGGCTTAGTTGACAGTCATAGGTAGCGGTCCTATTGTGAAAAATTAGACCAAAGGTGCAAATACGTTAACGAAGAAAATAATTCCTTGGGGCTATAGCTCAAAAAGTGCCTAGTTCTCGGTCCTGCAACCAAGAGTAAAGAGTAGTGGCATTTAGACTTGCACACTTTCTTTGGTCTTTATTTTTGGTAGGGTTCATTTTCTTTCACTTTTTTGACCATCTTATTCTTTTTTTTACTATTTGATTTTTCTTTTAGGGTATACCATCTTTACATTTTTTAAATTTTTTATTTTTTGACAATTTGGAAAACCTTTGCAGCAGTCCGGGACTCATGGGAAGTACCTCTCATCTGATCAATGAGCATGGAAATGAGGATCAATACCATAGTAGTACCAATGGACGCATCATTATATCTATCGTACTCCCTATGCTAGGATGACCTTCATTGATCTGGGATCAATGATATTGGTCTGGGACCAGTGGTAGGAGTTGTAGCCACTATGACGCTGACTTCGGGTCGGTTGAGACTGGTCTGGGACCAGTGGTACACACTCTGAGACTGACTTTGAGTCAGTGGAGGATATTACTGGTCTAGGACTAGTGGTAGGAGTTGTACCCACTATAACGCTGACTTCGGGTCGGTTGAGACTGGTCTGGGACCAGTGGTACACACTCTGAGACTAACTTTGAGTTAGTGGAGGATGATACTGGTATGGGACCAATGGTAGGAGTTGTACCCACTATGACGTTGACTTCAAGTCAGTTGAGACTGGTCTGGGACTAGTGGTACACACTCTGAGACTAACTTTGAGTCAGTATGATACATCCTCGATCATTTCTTCCTCTTCATAATTCAGACAAAGCAGAGTAGAACAAAACAAAGAAGAGAAAAGTAGATTAGAACAGGGCAGAACAAAAAAAAGAATAGTAGGCAGGATAGAGTAGAGCAGAGTAGGGGTCAAGCTATACAGGGCAGTGCATTTAATGGATGAATAGTAGTGATTGACAGACAGATTGAAGATGGAGTTCTCCCTAGTTGAGAGGGAGTGTTAAAATTGGCAACTAGGGCCAAACTCCATGTGGGTCATCTTATTCATGGCTGATAATATTTTTATTAGATTCCTCTCACTGAGAAGTGTAGGATTGATCTAAAGGTCATCCGATTCTGATAAGTATTTTTGGAGATATGAATTTATTCTGATTATGGAATAATTATCAAGCAGACCTACAACTCATGTAGGTTCAAAATCCCAACAACCGCATCTACTCAATCATCAATAGTTGTGTATAAATACAGGAGGTATTTTCCTCATTTGGACACACTCAACTCATCACGTCTCTCTCTCTCCTGCGCATAAAAGAGGCTCTTCTCCTACTGCCCAGAAAAGAGACTCTTCTCTCACACGTGTGGAAGGAAGGTGCAAAATTTAGGTCTACAACTACAGAACCAAATTTTGACCAGCATTGACCATCAATCTACCTCTCAGAAGTACGCTATAGGTGAATCTAGATCTCCTCTGAAGGCCACATTTTTTGGTGAAGGAATCAAGCCGATCCGACGGTCGGTTTACAAGATATTGTTTGCCTTAGTTTGGTTGATCTAGGGTTTGCTGCTGCTGATGTAAATCAGATTTATGTACTATTTCTCTTTGCTAAATTATTATATATAAAGGAAGATTTGATTAAAGGGTTTCTCCACATTGGGGTTTGTCCCTGGCTAGCTGCCACATTTTGTGTCTCTTGTCTTGGCTTGTTTTTTGTCGATCGTTTAATGTTCTATCTGCACTTTACTTTATGTACATGTGATTGCTAATTTGTGGATAACAATAAGAAAGATAAATAAATTGCTATAAGCATAGAACATACCATAAATTAAGAGTCATACATAGGCAGATCCCTTACCTCTATTGTCACGTAGCGCAGTGATCTAACCATCATGTTGCAATTAAGCGTTGTTACTTCGTGCAGCCGATTCTGCCATCGCTCTATTTCTTTGTCTGAATCCGAAGTGTAGGAGCTTTCACGCTCCGACAAAATCCTACCATCTGTAGTTGAGTTCACCCAATCCTATTCTCGCATGATTATCTTGTAGATGCAATCGAAATCATTATCACTATCAACGTCGCGCACTGGTTCAGTGTATCATGCTCCTTCGGCCAGATCTAGCGGTACTACTATGCGTAGTGACTTTTTCTCAAATATCATTTTGCACTTCTTCAGATTTATGACTCCATTCATATTAGTGCCCCAGTATATGCCCAATAGCACAGGATAGGTATTTTTGTCATCGACAATCTCTATCACTTCGAAATCTGCCAACGCGCTCGCACCTTCAATATCCACTGTTACCCCTTTGCAATCTTCCCATGGGCAAGATCTTCTGTTGGTTCATCATTCGTAATTGAATAGGAGACCATTGTAGCGTGCGTCTGCCCATGCATTCCCATGTTTGTTTTGGTAGTACATTCACGTCCGGTCCGAGATCTAGGATTACCTGATCCATTTCATACTCGCCGATTTGCACAGTGAACCTCATTTCCCTTCCTGTGCGCAATGCAGGCTTTCCAAGTTTCTGGACCACACATAGTTCTTCTGACCCCGCACACCTAGTGATGAGTTCCTGTAGTCCTTTTATTGCCTTGTCGTCACGTAGCAGTTTCATGCATGTCTCTAGAAAGGTAGTGAGCATTGAAGGTTACATCCCTAGTTCTAGTTGATCCTTACTACCTGAAATGGAGGATTCCGTGAAGCTCTTCTTAGCTTCCATGAACGTCTCCTTCACGTGCTCCAAATCAAATTTAGGTTCCTTTGTAGGAGCCTTGCAAACCCACGCACTTTCTTCTGGGTACTTACCTTTAGCATCTTCGATGGTGATATCGCTTCTGAGCACTATTTTTACATTTGGGTCTTCTTTGCACGGCTCAGACCTTATCATTTGCAAATTCTGAGTCGGAGGAGGCTGGAGTACCCCTTTTCACGTAGCCTCACTATCAATGTAGGGTAGTCTTCTGCCTCATGATCAAACTGAGTACAATACAAACATGATGTCCTCATTGGATTTGTACAATTGCGGGCATAGTGTCCTGGCCCTCCGCAATTGTAACAAATTAGTTGTCTGTGACCCCTTCCTCGTCCCATTCCACCTCGACCTCATCTGCGCAACTGAAATCCAAGATGCACCATTCCTGCATTTGGGTCAAGGGATTGCGTTTTGGTCTGTACCCTGTAGGTAGGAGTCTGATCCATCATTAGTTTGTAGCTTTTGCAGGTGTCTTCATCATGGCCTACCAACTTGCAGAAATAACAAAACAATTCTTGGGACGTCTGCGTATACTTCTGCAATAGATGACAATTATCCATAGTGTGTTTTCCTCCTATCTGACAGATCATGCACCATAGTGCAGACATCGTGCTTGGCCCTACTTGTGCCTCAGGTCTTAATGGCATCGGCCCTCCTCCCACCAAGTAATTTGTGAAAACTGGATAGTGGTCCTTGTCATGCCCCTAGCCTTTGCAATTTATGCACCATACCTCCTCATGTGCCTCTAGCTGAGGTGTCCTATCTTGTTTCAAATTATGCATTTCTAGACACAAATTTTGTAGTTGCACGTGGATTTGTTGGATTCCTAGATCACGATCTTGTATAGGGGACTCATGCAATCTCATTACCATCTCCAAAGCTTTGGCCTGGGTGGAAAGCTTTTGTTGTGACAACGTCATCCTTAAATGCAGTGTTAGTGATGCTACAAACCATGTGTGGTGCTACCCATCCATCAAAGTCATGTTGGCTTTGCGAATCATACTCTTCAGTCTCTGGTCCAGATCCCAGGGGTTCTCGCCTGGGAGCATCATGATCTCCCTAAACCCGATGATTGATTGTGTCTCCAACTTTGGCCTGCCAAATTCCTTGTTCAGCGCGGCCTAGATTTATATGATTCCTACATTTGGATGGTCATTAGAATGCTTAATTTACCTATTAATGTGCGATCCTGCAACGCACTTATCAGTGTAGCCTTCTTTATATTGTCTTCTACGACTCCTTGTGCTTCCCATACCACCCTTACCATGAACCAGAATTGGTCTGAATATTCATTCCCTACTCCTCTGAATATCGGCAGTTTGATCGCACTCGGCATACTGAACTGTGGTGGTGGTGGAGGTGGGGTGGGTGGAAATGGAGGTGAAGAGGGTGAGACGGGTAGCGGTGTAGGTGGAGGTGGTACGAGTAGAATTTGCTACCTTATCAAACTGACTATGCTTCTCGGAGAAAGTTTCATGAGCTCTTCCTCACTTTCCCATGAGGGTGAAATTAAGGGCCTAGTTTTTAATTCTTCACTACCTCCATTTCTGTAGATCCTCCCACTTCGCATAGTCCCAAACACTAATTTATCTGGATAACCCTCTTTTCACACAATAGCATCTTAATCCAAGTGTTCAAAGATTTAATATACTTACCTCGCGGTCCTTTGAGGAAGTGTCGTTCCACCTCACAGTGGCTGACGGTCGGATCTACCACAAACTAAGTGATAAATCCTCCTATAATTCAATTGAGCGAATGGTCCACAGCTCGGCGATCTTATCTCCTGACACTTCTAGTCTGCACACTAATTCTAGGTCCACGCGATGGGTTTGTCAAGCCTACGCCTTCCCTGACTGTTTGCTAGCTTCGTGATCCACTCATACAACTCAGAAGGAAAGGATGTAAAGAAAATTTCGTGGATTTCTGCACATAATTAGCGCTCCAACCATTGTTCCTTAGATACTCGCGGATTCCTATTATCCTGCTTCGTGAACTTGTGAATCTTCTTGCCCAACCAGCCTTCAATTTCTTTCTTTATTGGATTCTAGTGACACGACATCAAACATTCCTTATGCAGATCCCGGTCCCAGCAACGGAACCATTTGTTGGCTTGTAGGGGCCTGACCCAAGTTCAGAGGTGATTTAGCCAAACAAACCCCATTACTACTGGCCCTTTCGGCAACAGCCTATAGAGCACACACTGAGGTCTCACTCGAAGAAGTATGGGAGGGTTCTAAAACCAGGATTCCGCACCCTAGAGATGTCTGATGATTTTTAGTTGTCCGCAGATTTACCCTGCGCACATGTCGCTACACGCATCTATCAGTACCTCGCAGCCTGTGATGCTGCCTTCGTGTAGTCCTACTCGAGGTGCGATTTGTGTTATTACCCAATTCCTTACTATTAACCTGATATTAGTCGATCACTCAGCTTATCAGTATGTGTCTAGTTATATTTAACAGTGTTCAGCCTTCATATAATTGTGCACGATAAAGAAAACAATATAATTAAACAAGAAATAACACAAGAACAGATACACAAGATTTGAAATCAAACTTCTCTTTATTATTCTTCTTCCTTGGTTACAGACTCGACTCCACCCTGCAAACTCAACTGCAGGGGTCCACACACTCAGCTGCGGACTCTACTAGGCCTCTGTGCACTCAGTTGTAGAGCCTCTTCCTACTACTACAACCCAAAGCACTTAGACCTTTACTCTATGCTCGCTATCTTCTAGACTCCATTTGTTTTTCTCTGTATCTCTCCTTATTCTTTACAACTTAGAGCCTTGCTCCATTTATACAATCCCATGGTCCACGGACCATGGGTTGGCTGACATTACATTACAAAACTTAGGGTTGACAACCATATGACTCAACATACATTTCACACCCTGCACCCACAACTCGCAGAGTCTTACAACATTATTTGACCAAAACTTGGGCTTTGAGCCCCAAAACATGTTGTGGGGGGATTCCATGCTCAACACTTTACATTCTTTCAAAAATTCTACTCAAAAATTGATTAAACTAACCCAAAATTGACCCCAGGGACCCTTTCCCAATAGGCCCCCCCAACACAAATATTCTGACTCACCCTCAAGTCACGTAGCTGGCTTCTCAACTTTGTGGTGGAGCTCATTAAACTATCGCTTCAATGCATACAGCCCCGTGGTACTCTGTACTACAACCTTCTTCAGTTCTTTGACCAGTTTTTCAGTAGTTGGTCCCTTTATCGTAAGATGCATCATCCAATGAGTCTGCTATAGATCTTTCAACTTCTCCTGAATAGTCTAAGAAATTTGGTTGGCCTCTTCTGTCCAAGGTTGAAGCTGAGCCTTGAATACTAATTCTTTTTGTTGTAATTCTTGTACTTGTGCCTGTATTAGCTTCCCTTCTTGTAGGCGTGTGAATTGTTGGACTGGCACCAATGTGTGCGAAACTACCCTAATCTCACCATACTTCTGTTGGGCCTCTCTGATTTCTGTGTTCAACCTTTGCGGGTTTGGGTTCCATAATTCCATGGCCTGGTTAAAAAGAAAACCAAATATTTTAACTGTAATTTCCAAAGTATTCATACGATCCTCAATGGCTGCATTACACTGCTCCCTAACCTCTGGTGGAGTAGTTGGCTATAGCTTCAACTGTAATTATGATATCTTCATCTGGAAGTCAAATATGACTCTACCTATCTCTTATTTTGATTCAAAGACTACAGAAGCTAGTTTCCTAATCTTTGATGTAGCTGCAACATCTTTCAAAGGATTTAACTCTAGGATTGAATTGCACGCCTGTGTGATTATTGTTTCCAGGCTTTGATTTTGTGCTTCCAGCTCTTCCTTTACTTTCAAAGCCTGAGCCTTCTCAGTGAACATCTGTTTGTTGTTTAACTTAAATTCACTAATCACTTCCAGCACACACTTGTATATGATTCTAAGCTCATCCAAGACCCCCTCATGTTGTCCATGGAGAGTCTAAAAGGGCAATGCGACTAAGTTCACCCCGATGTCTTTGATCGTGCTTAGCAGAGGGTGGTTTTCCTCTGTTTCTGCACGAAGTGATTCTTTTGGTAAGGATATGAATATGAAGTCTAGAGTTCAATCCAGCTCCAATACTTTCTTGCTCCCTTGCTCCAAGCTCGCCTTCACCCAACTTGCTTGCCCTACGCTAGCTTGAATCCTTCCTGTTTGGATTTGCAACTCGCACAGATCCCTATGGATGCTCCCTAACATCTACATGTACTCTTGTTCAAAGTGTTTCTATAGATCTGTTGTGGTCTCTTTGACTTTGTCCCTAATTTCATCGAGATCCCCTTCTGTGAGGATCATTGGGTCGATACATGCTTTTTTATCTGATTTTTTCTTCTTTCTTGGGCCGACAATTGTCTCCTTACTGTGCTTCTTCAATGTGAAGGGAGTTCTCTGCTCTTGTCCTCCATTTTTGCCCTACTTTAACATTCTTGCTGCTCAGTAGGCTGGGAAGTCGATGCTTCAAATTTCTCTGTTTCAATGTGTTATGCCTCAACACACTCTTTTGCAGCACACTCTTTTTCAATAGTTGATCCGGATTTAGACAGGAACGCAATAGATTACAGCAATAACCATAAATACAGAGATGCGATAACCATAAAAACAGAGATGTAGCGGAAATAATACTTCATTTCATTACTGTAAAATACTGAAATATGCTTACAAATAGAAATGGAAATAACCCAGCTAGGGCGATGGTAGCTTATCTCTAAGAAGAGATGTGTCGGCTACATGCCTTTGAACTGTTCTCCAAAAACTGTGTTACAATGAGGCTCAAGGGCCTATTTATTGTTGAGAAACAATGGAAAACCCTTCACATTCCAAAACCTAACCCTAGAAGATGAAACGCCAAATTGTGGGCCCCATTTTTGGGTAAGTTGGTACATCAACTTCCCGAAGTCGCGAATTGGTCGTACTATCTCCGTTTGACGCGCATGATAGCCCGTTGGAAAGATCTCTCCGAGGACTACGACGGAAAAGACGATTTTTAGTCAAAAAAATTGCTGGCGGTGGATTTCCCAAAAAATGTCGTTTAGGGCCTCAAAACGGCTCCGGAAGTTTAGGACCCAAAAAACTGCTAAAAATAGTAAATTGTGCTATAATTAAGGAAACAGAAAAACTGAAAGAGACAGTGGTGGGGGTCCAAATGGGATAGGTGGGTGGCCACCAACATCCACCTAGATCAATAGTTGCCTTAGCAACAACTTCTTTCTTTCTCTGCTCGACCAATGCTCGCACTACCTTCTGTGCTGCTTCTAGGAGTCAATGTTAGGTTGAGGACTAGGCTCCTCTAGCTCTGGGTCCTCTCTCTTTGGTTTTGGCTCCTCACTTCTTCCTCATCTAATTTTTGAGTTTCCTGTAGGTTTAGCAGAGTTTCCTGTAGGACTGCCTCTGCTTCCTATAGGTCCTCCTGTGTATCCTGTAGGATGCCTTTTCCTTTGGATGAGGTAGACTTGGTTACAGGCCTTCTCACATAGGTGATAGGAGACTTAGGGGAGGTTTGGGATGAGGATCCTTATTCTTGAGTTTTTATAGGAGGAGCCATCTTCTACTGCTGTTTAGATGATTCCTCAATAAAAATGGGAGCCTTTGTTGGAGTTTGGGGTTTTCCCTACCTTATCCTTGTGCTTTTCCTTGTTCTGAAGTATAAGTGGTTTTGCCTCTATCTTTTGCATTTTTGTTTGTTAGGGGTGCTAAGGGCTGTGAGGGAAGCTACTTCGTCTCTCTCAGTTGGTTCTGGAGACACCCTAGGTGACTCCTTCTCGTCTTCTACCTCCTATTTTCCATTGCCCTTTTCCTCTATGTTTTTCCCCTCATCTCCTCCTTCTAGATCCTTTTCTTGTTTATCAGTCTCCTCCTTGACATCCTCCTCTATTTCCTCATCACATTCCTTCTCTTTCTCCTCTTCTTCCTCCTCATCTATCTCATCTTCATCCCTCTCTTCTTCTTCTCCATCTATTTCAGTTTCTTCCTCTTCTTTTTCACTGACAGTAGGACTAATGTCATATTTGAGGGCTTTGATATCCTCCTCTGTCTGCATGTCTCTGAAAATTTCCCATTGGATGGGAATTTTGAGGTTGTGGAGGGAATCTTCCATAATGGTTCTAATTAACCCATGGTGGGCTAACTGTTGGTGGTTTCCCTACTACACCTTTATGCTTGTATCTATTAGTGATTGTAGAAGGAAGTATGGTATGCTGAGCCCATTGTGAGGAGTTGTTTCTGCTCCAAACCTCAATTCTTCAAGAAGCCTAAAGTGATACCCATAAAACACACTATACCTAACTTGACATGATATGTATTTAAGAAGGTGGTAGCTTACCTCATTCCAGGGGTATGGTAGGCTTGTTCTCCTTAATCCATTTTTGTCCTCAATGGGCTCTTCTCCCTCTAAAAATAACTTCTTCTTGGCAATCTGGATATCTCCCTTGTCTTCCTTTCTCCAAGGCACTCCTAGGGGAAGTGTGGTAATCCTGCTTATGAGTTCAGGGGTGAGCTCTATGGAGAGGCCTCTCACCACAATAGTGGCATGGGCTCTGGTCAATGGAATGAGGGAGAGAGAAAACTCTTGGCCCACTCCATCATAATACCCCCTTAATTTCTCAAAATATCCCATCCAATTATGCCTCGTGAAGATTTCTAACACAAGACATTATTGGTGGATTATCACAGTGTTAATGGGCTCCCCTATATTAAACCCCCCCTGTCATTTTGGTTGGTGAATTATGAGGAGCAGAGATGGTTGACAGAGATTTTAATGCAAAAGTAAAGGGGACTGAAATAATTGTGGGCTCAATTCCCTACACATCTACTAAATTCACTCAAACTAGGAGATTTTTCTACACATTTCACTTGGAAAAAGGGAAGTAAATACAGAGCCTACCTCCTCATGGTGTTTGTTGTGGCCAACCTTGTTATACAACAAATTGACCCCCTCATTAGCTTAGAGGGGAAAGACATGATAACTGAAGCAAAGACCAATATCACATGCCTTGTTTCCACACTAACGCTGGCTATGCATTGAAAAACTGCTTTATAAAGCTTCTCTACAAGCCTAAGGGTGCGTTAGTGACCCAACTAACTCTAGTTGCTAGTTTGGGAACAATTTTAGTGGACCCTAATGAAGTTCTAAGTGTCAAAGGAGCAAATTGACTCATAAATATCTATATGTTTGCTCCTAGATCTACTCAAGAAAAGCAAGGAAACATCTCAAGTTCGACCTATTTGGGGGATTTCGAAGGAGGAAAATGGGAAAGAGTTGAAAAGCATGGCAACTTCATTAATTTTACCCTAAGGAACTCATGGAGGAACTTGGAAACCCTAACTTAATTTCTACATAAGCAAAGCTAGGGCTATGGTGATAGAGGTTAAATCATTTGAAAGGATAGCATACTTGATTGTTGAGCATTGTCTCAAATCAGAATAAGTTGGTAAGAAGGGGGAGAGAGAGAAGCTGGAGGGGTAAAGGAAGGCTGATGCAATAGATGGTTGTAATCACTCTTCTGACATTAATATAGAACTGCAATTGTACCGTCTACTCCGTGGTGTTGGTACTATCATTCATTTAGTTGTTTGTCCAATACCTTTTCGCATGAGTAGCTTAGTTATGTGTAACTAGATGTTCTTTTATGTATTCATGTATTAGTTATCAGAGTTGTATGCTATGATTATGCTTGTCTCTTCTATGTGCAAGACTTGATCTGGAGCTGGCTCAAGGACTTCCACCTAGCTGCATTGTGCTCTTCAACAAATCTACACGGAGGCATGAGGTAATCTATTTATCCCACTTCGATAGTTAGTTATTGTTTATGACCATGCATGTAACTTTGTGACGGTTGCAGATAATCTTACAGTCTGCTAAAGGTCCTGGGAAGACCTTTGAGGGTATCTCCATTCTCCATACGCGGTGCATTTTATCCTACTGCAAAATTGGTGACTCCACTGGGGACTATACATCTAGTTCCCGGTTTACTCGGACAGTTCTTAGTTTCCTCCTCCTTCTAAGACCTCCCTATACTTCTGCATTCCCTTTCTGACCCACCAAAACCTTGTTGCATCCTGCCTACATATATTCATCATTGAATATGATCCATGAAGCCCTATTTTTAACTGTTTTCCCACACTAACGCAAGTTAGCAGACTACACAGTGCTTTATAAAGCACCATGTTTGCACACACAGAGCGTTAGCGGACCTAGTAACTCTCTATGACCACTTCTATAAAACATTAGTCTCCCAAAATCTTGATTTCCAACAGTGTCTGCAAACCCAAGGGGATAGGCAGCCTGCTCATGGACTGAAAGAGGATCTACTACTACATTTTGTTAGCAATATAGGTGTCCTGAAAGTTTTTTTTTTTTTTTAGGAAATAAGTTTTTTTCTTTCTTAAAAACATTTTTTATGAAAGAAAGATCCACTTTTTTTATTCATTCTTCTGTTTAGTTGGTCAAAAGCTACTTTATTTTTGTTTCAAGTAGTTGTTAGGAAAGCATTGGAAAAATTTATGTTGGTTATGCATGTGTTATAATGACTAATATTCATGGAACAAATATGAATATGTGAAAGACTCTCAGCTGTAGAATACAACTTGTTTTCATCGAATTGAATATTTTTTAAAAGAATTGTCTTGTGCATGATTTTTGAGTCAAAGTCCCATCACATTTCATACGTCAAATCCCCTACTGAAGATAATAAAAAAGTACAAATAAAATTTACCTAAAATCAATCAGTAACACTTTAGTAAGCAAACAAACATTAGTTCAGGCTAGGATCTCAGGATAGGTAGTGTGAGTAAACTGCCTAAGATCAAAAACCAAAACTAGTGTCAATAAAAGAGCAAAAAATTGTTCTGAACTCATACTACTAGCACCACTCCTGTCAAAGCGAAGCTAAATACAAGACAACATCAGACTGTAAGTGAAGGTAGCCCGCCTTCGCTTGCACATACTTTGGGTATTTTGTGTATTGGGGATCCCTTCGGGGATTTCGGAGCTAAGTCGGGGACTCAGGTATCCTTCCCACATAGCGTACTGCCTACGACTATGTCCCCCCTGGTAGTGTCTGTGATTTGATGTATCCTTAGTGGCCAAGCTTTTAGGGACTTACACAAGGTGACTAGGGTGGGCTGCCCTCATACTTGACACAGACGGACCTACTTTGTCTTCAGTTTTTGGGAGGGTGCTCATCTTCACGAGAGTACTTGGCCCCTCAATCTGAGGTTTGAGCAAAGCACTAGAGTAATCACAACTGCACATTTGGCCAACCCTTTCTGTTATTCATTGTGATACAAGGTTTCATCTCCAGTGATCAGTGCTTATCAGATAGGGTCATTTCCCTTTGTTTGTTGATTGATCAACTTAGTGTATTTTTTTTTAAGTAGCCATGTGCTATCATTGAGACTTTAACAGATATCATGATAAAAATTTATTGATAAAAATTAATAGTCACCATAGCTACATCCAACCCTCGTCGTCAATCTAGACGATTGTAAGGACTTCCTCCACTCATTGTGGAAGATTCGTCCAACTCCAGTGAACCAGATTCCTCATCTTTGGGGAATCCGTCTCCTTGATCTCACATGAAATCTGTTTGGACAATCGACGATTCCAATTTGCTGGAGGATTTCTTTACTGAAGGATTTATTCCTCCCTTTAACCCTCTACTCACGAATCCGTTGGACCCACTGTTGTTCCCGTGGCACCTATATTCCCTGTCTCTTTAGAAGGAACATTTCCATTCAACCTGTCGACGACTAACGGGTCACGGAACTTTGTGGACACTTTCGGTCCTCCACCACTTCCCTAGTCGACAGTCACCACCACGGCATTGATGGAAAACCCCTCTATCCCATTTGTCCCAAGTACAACCACTCACATGAAACCCTCCACGAGTGGAACCCTTGCGATGCCAGGTTCCACCCCTTTAGTGTCAAACTATATACCTTTGACAAGTGCTACATACAATGCTCCTTATAATGCCCAATATAGCACTATTAGTGTGGTTCCCGTTCACCAACAATAAGATCAGCAGCCATTGTACAGTTCAATCCCCTAGATTCAAGTATCTAGGGGCATTCCCAATATGCACATACCGGTCGGGAATGTATCAGTTCCCCCTCCATTCTCAAGCATGCATGGTCAGTCATTGATTGACATGAGTGTTCCTTATGTTAATCACGGACATATGGTTAGTTCTGTGGTAGGCGGGAATCCTCAAGGAGGTCCCAACCAATCCATGGGGGCACCCTACTCACAAATTCAAATGAGTCAAGGGGGCACTACTTATCCTGGGGGCAATTCTATACCCCAACATCAGATTCCCCATGGAAATCCACTCTACAATGCCCGACCCCAAGGAAACTACTATACCACAGAGCCTATGTATAGTATTGGGACTCAAACAATGGGAGGAGCACAAGGTTCTTCAAGTTAGATGTCATTGCCTTGGTCTGAGTCGGGGGCACCACACACTTTTCCTTTCTTGGCAACATTGGATATCCCCGACTTGTACAAACTTACAAATGACCCCATCTACCACAACTTACTTTGGCTATCGATCCCGCATAAGATATGAACAGACATCCCTAAGGTTGAAGGGAAACAAGGGGAGGATCCAGGCACTCATATCACCACCTATCATCTTTGGTGTGTTTCAAACTCCATGGTGGATGATAGTGTCTGGTTACATATTTTTCCCCACACCCTCACTAGCAACACAACTAAGTGGTACATTGAGTTACCATGCACGTCAGTAAATACCTTCAACGCTCTAGCGATGGAATTCCTAAAGCACTTCCAGCTACCCATCACTATGAGACTGGGACAAAGCTCCCCACTTCACTATGTTAGGATACCGCCACCCACATCTCTGATCATATACATGAATGGATACGTAGGCGGAGGTTAGTTAAAGATCCCCTCCCAGATTATCTCTTAGTGGACTGGTTCTGCAAGTCCCTACTCCCGAAAATCACTAAAGATGTCACTTTACGTGGTGCGGTCAGAGAAGACCAATCCATACATCATGCCCAACACTTAGATCTGATATATTCATAGTCTGGAACTATTTACAAAGTAATCCCCAATGACCCTCATAACTCCAATGTTTCCGCTACTTAGCACCCCGGAGTGCATGCCGATGGGATTATTAGCGCAACCTCTGGGGTTGCTATAAAAAAACTCAACATTCACATTGCCCAGATGTTAGTGGACCCCTCTACCAAATCGAATGCTCTTCCTACCACCGCAATAAACTCTGTGTAGTCTACACAAAAACCTGATGATAAGAACAAGAAGAATAAGAAAAAGACTGCTCCTTCTGAGAATTAGTCAAAAAACAACGAAACCTAAAACATAATTCCGTTGTGCCTCTTGACGATGGAAAGGATAAACCTGCTAGATTCCCTTAAAAAATATGTGCTGAAGACCACATGACCTATTGCTACCCACATCTTCAAGAATGCATAGAATACATTGCTAAAAAGGATATTGGTAGGACCCCTGTTGTCCTTAATAATCCTTTCTCCGCTCAGCAGTAGCAAAACCTTATCGCAAACCAACCCCAACCCCCGCAAGTGGGCAACGGTGGTTTGAAACATCCTTCAGCTAGTGAAGGATCTTCTACCATTTACACCTTTGAAATGATAGATCTACAAACAAGAACCAAATCCTATGGAGCTACTGTCACTCATG
Organism: Pinus tabuliformis; assembly: GCA_031772625.1. Classification (NCBI taxonomy): domain Eukaryota; kingdom Viridiplantae; phylum Streptophyta; class Pinopsida; order Pinales; family Pinaceae; genus Pinus; species Pinus tabuliformis. The sequence continues at coordinate 1,284,549,346 of CM062805.1, forward strand.
CAGAGGAACCTTCCTCAAGTCAAAACCCATCGCCGCCCAATGATTTTCATATCAAAAGGCTAGTTGTTGACCTTGTAATTCGCCCCCCCAAAGGGGCACTTCGATGCATAATGCACAATACATCTGCACGTGCTGCCCAAAACTACAACATTGTAGAAGACTTGGTGCAAGCGCCATTGGCTATGTCGGTGCTCGAAGTATTACAAACATGCCCAACACAAAGGAAAGCTTTTCTTTCAGCTATTGGTGGTATCGACCCACAGGATCCCATGCTTGCAATTTTCAACAAGGAAAAGTGTAAACCTCCCCTTTCCCGCTAGCTTGGATTTCAAGTGAATTTTTTTTCGAAAGGCAAATGTATACACAGAACTGTCATCGACGAAGGTGCTTCTACTTGCGTCATGTGAGCTTCATGTTGGCTCGCTCTGGGTTCTTCAACCCTATCCCTGTCGTTGGATTCTCTTAAAGCTTTCGACGGCCACACTTTCATCCCAAAAAGTTACCTAGCCAGCTACCCCATCACTTTGTATGGGAAGATGGTAACAGTGGACATAGAAGTCGTAGATAAAAAAACTCGACCATAATCTCTTGCTGGGTCGCAGTTGGACATATTCCATGATGGCCATCATATCTACTGTCTTTCGCATCATCCTATTTCCATTGGATGGAAAGGTAGTTACAGTAGATTAGCTGTCTTTCTGCACCTCTGATTACTGCCCATTACCAAGTAGCTGTGTACCCCTAGTAGGTGGTGTACTTGACTCTTACATTAGTATCGGTACCGGTCCACTAAGGGATTCTTCCCTAATGGGTTGTTTCCCTCTTCAGCCGCCCATGGTTTCACAGACAGTCAACATGCTTTAATCTATTCCTCATGAATAGACCGATCCATGGATCCTACCAGCTCCTTCAGACATTCACACATACGGAGAACAAATGCCGCTGTCACCAGCTGAATTGGCCTACTAAGCCATTCAATCTGCATCTGCATCTTTGGTCACTTTAGTTATGGCCAATGATACCACTACCCTTCCCATAAACACTCCTTCTTTCGATCCACTCAATCAAGTCCTACCTACAGACAAAGCTATTCAAGAAATAATGAGTTTAGAAGAGCGACCTTGGGAGGATTCGCACCATCGTGTTTTGATATATGATTCGGACACAATGCCTCTTCAAATAATGTCCCCTGACATACCAGAAATCATTTCCTCACCCTATACGACCATCCAAACTTTGGAGGCGGAGGGAAACATGGGCAACATTTCAAAGACATTTCTCATCGATATTTCTGTCAAGATAGGCATCGTGGAAAACATCCAGATTGGAGAAGATTGCAATCTTGAGGAAATTGCAAGCTTCACCTACCTTTTTAAGGAATTCCACAATGTATTTGCCTGATCTTATGAGGAAATACGCGACATAGATCCATCTATTTTCGAGCATGAGATCAAGCTTTTCGACAATGCAAAACTTGTCCATCAAAGACTTCGACCGGTCCATCCTCACAAAACGGTAGCCATAGAAAATGAAGTAGAAATTTTTTTACATGCTAGTTTCATCTATCATGTTCCTTTAACAGAATGGGTTTCCAATATGGTTCTTGTCGATAAAAGACAAGGAACCATTTGCATATGTGTCGACTATCGAGACTTGAATGCCGCGTGTCCAAAGGATAATTATCCGACACCATTCATCGATCAAATCATCGACGACTGCATTGGTTGTGAATCATTTTCATTCATGGATGGATTCTTAGGTTGCAACCAGATTGCTATAAAACCCAAAGACCAGCATAATAGCACCTTCATCTACCCATGGGGCATCTTTGCCTATTGAAAACTCCCATTCAGTTTAAAGAATACTGGAGCAACTTTTCAAAGAGCCATGGAATACACATTTCACAATATTAGGCATATCGTTCAAGCTTACTTGGATGACCTTCCAACCCATTCCAAGCAACGAACGCAACACCTATATCATTTAAGAGCAATATTTCTAAGGTGCCAGTTTTATTAAATCCACCTGAATCTACATAAATGTTTTTTCTTTGTCAAGTTTGGATGCTTACTTGGATTCATTGTCTCCAAGTATGGGATTAGGGTCGATCCCGATAAGGTAAAGGTAATTACTCAATTACCTGAACCACAATCCATTCTACAGCTCCAACATTTGCAAGGGAAAGCAGAAATTTTACGACGGTTCATCGTAAATCATGCCGAATTGGCAAAAGGCTTCATGTACCTACTTAAGAAGGGAATGTCGTATTTGTGGGATGATCAAGCTCAAAGATCATTTGATGGCTTGAAAAAGGTGCTTATATCAGCCCTGTTAGTGTCAGTCTTTCCAGCCTTCCTCCAGTGATCTAATATGCTCTTACAAAGTGATTTTAAGGTGTCAAGGTCAAATTTTGTCATTTCAGTGAGTCTTCAAGCAAAATTTGGTCACTAGGTATTAGGTCTATGGTTTTCTTTTACTCCTGTCAAAGTTGTCCAAATGTCAGTCCATGTCACCATTCAGCCGAGTGTACCATCATTTAGAGGGTTTTCATCATCATGACAGGTTCCACTAGGTCATTTTACACCTTGTTCATGCTTCAGTTGCGTCTAGGTAAGGTTCATTTCCCTCTCCTAGGGTTTTGAAGGCAATTTCTCTTGGATGGTCAAATCATCAGCAAAACTTGTATCCTGATGTTCATATACCTTCCCCTATCCTTAATGTACCTTGTTAAACACTTTCCATCACTGAGATCCCCCTAATTCCTCATTTTCGCACAAACCCTAGTTTCTTGCTACAACTTGGCAATTTTCTAGGCTAGACATGTGTTTTTCCCTTTTGGACCACTTCCCCGCACTCAATCTTTAAAATTCCACTTTACCCTACTTGCTGACATCCCTTCCTACTTCCCAAAATTTTCTCAAGAATTTAGAAGCCCCTTATCCCCTTCATTTCACTTCATTTCAACAAATCCCCTGTTCCACACATTGGGGTAGGTTTTACTCAAATGATGTTTCTGAGCAAGAAAATATGAATTTTGGAAAAATGAGAGATTTTTTTGTCCAAAATAGGCCAAGGAAGAAAAACCTCCTTCACTTTTTACATAGGTGCCATGGTTTAGGAGAAATGTCAAAAATACAATTGCCTCGAGAGAATTGATGCACCTCTGAAGTGACCTTGGGAAAATCAAATTGTATCCTAGCTTGGTTGGCCAAATGACTTGCTTGATGAGTCAAAGGATAAACAAACACAAATATATTTCCAAATGAGCTATCATGAGCTCAATTTTGAGTTGAGGAACACCTTCAAAAGTTGACTGCAACAGCACTTTGCCTTGAGGCAACCTCATTTGGCACATTTTGACCAGTCTTGGAAGATTTGATTTTTGAGAGGGAACATGAACTCAAAATTGAAAAATTCTAGTTGGGCTGGAAAGTAGACTCAAATACCTTTCAAACGAGATATCTCATGCCCAATTTCGACACCGGAAGGCCTCCAAAAGTCTTCTGCAAAAAGGCACGACGAACCTGGGTAGTGGCGCGACGCACTCAGGGGTCCGCACTTGTCACAAAGAAAAGGTGTGGTCAGGTCCACTGGATACATGACCATTAGGTGTGGGACCGCAAGAAATGTGAAGAAAAAGTGTGGACCTAGACATTTTTGAGCAAAAACAGGCTTTTTTGCCCAATGCGCCGCGCCACTTGGCACGCGCTTATGATTGGGACATCTTCTGGAGGAAAAGTTGATATTTTTGGGTTTGTTATGATAAATTATGCATGCTCAGGAATGGCCGAGATATTTAATCAAGTTCTGAGTGGTCTAAAGGGTCAAAAACACCTTGAAAATGGCCTTTCTGCCACTTTTTCCACACACAGGACACAGTCTTGGGAGATTGGATATTTGGAGGGGCAAATGGACACCAAATCCAGAAATTCCACTTGGGTTGGAAAGTAGACAGGCATGGATTTCCAATTGGCTATCTTGGGCTCAATTTGGACTTCAGGAAGTGCCTCAAACTCAGCCTCAAAGTGGCGTGATGCATAGAGGATTTTTGCTCAATTTTTCACCTTCCAGCTCAGAAATTCGGCCAGTTTGACTAGTTTTGCTTTGTGATGTAATTTTTGATCTATCTTGATGTAATTGGATAAACATGATGTAATTTTGGTACTTATTTACTTGTTCTAGAGGATTCATTCACTAAAAAGTGAAAATTTAATGAATGAATCAGTTTCCTACCTTATAGAGGCAAGTTGTTTTGTTTGCCTAGATTTTAGTGTTTTGTTTAGAATTGGTTGAAACAGCTCCTAGAATGATGAGCTCGACCCCTAGAGGCAAGGGAATTGGTGGGGCTAGTCTATATCATGTAATTCATAAGTCATTTTCAGGTTTGGACACTTGGGATTGCTTTGGCATATCATTGTACATTCTATCTATGCATTTTTGGCTAAGGAAAGACCAGTGTTTTGTAGCACTGTTTTGGAACCATGTAGCTTTATGTTTTGATGGTGTTCTTCTTTAAGTAATTGTAAGTTCATTAGTGTTATGTGTGTCATTTTCCTGTCTCTTCTTCTGAATTTGAACAAATGAGTGATTAAGGTAGAATCCATTAACTGCTATGCTCTGCCTTTGAATTTGTTTAAATTTCCATGTTTTCATCTATTTAAGGAGAATTTTTGAGAGTCTCTTGCTCTCCTTAGCTCCTCACCAGTCTGATCTTTCCATTTCACTAAATTTAAAGCATTAAAATGACTACCTTCCTTGCCCCAATCAGAACTCTGCAGAAACTGTGCCTCATCCCTGGACCCAAATTTTCCTTTCCCTTTTTCCAACAAAAACCCCCAAAAACTCAAATCAAATCCTTTGTACTTCATACCTAGCCTAAAATTAGTTTGTTACTCAGTCACCTCAAGCCTCATTGATTATATTTCGCTGAGATTGACCCAGAGAGAGCCCTTTCCTATCCTCGTAGGGCTAGCTACGTGGCTGAGCATGGTTTGATGTGGACCTAGAAACTTTTCATTTCAGCCTAAGGCAAATCTAGGTTCTAACATAGTGCATACTGTACTGGGGAAGAAATGGTTTTCTTGTTGATGTCATTTGTTTTATAGCTACAGACGGAGCCTGAAGTTATGCCAGGTAGCCTTTGAAACGCTTTTGCTTTGCATTAGAGGAAGTATATAAACGCTGCTTCAGTCAATCTCTGTTCTCGCTTGTAAACGTGACATATAACTTGTTAATTGCCCCAATACATGTATCAAGTTCAAATCTGATTGTTGATGGTGGACAACGATCAGACATAAGAAGGATAAAATCATTCACTTGGTGACTCCATTCACTGAAAAATCTAGAAATCAATGCTTCATGGTGACTCCACTGCAGGAAGATCAGTAGATTTAAGATTTTCAAGATGGAATGGGTTGCAAGAAGATACGCTCCCATGAGCCGAGATCACATTCCAAGTTTTTCAAATAAAGTTCCCAAGGTAGATTGGCAAAAGAATTTTCCTATGTTTAAAGATGATGATGGGAAGGATGCTGCTTTACAACTGGTTAGATTTCACATACATATTCGCAAGTTGAAGGTTGATTTTCCTGAAGATTTCTTGATGAAGATATTCATGGCCACTTTGGAAGGTGAAGCCCGATCTTGGTATGAAAGTTTGTCGCCTGCTTGTATTTACTGTTTGAAGGATTTTCATGCCATGTTCTTTGAAAGGTATAAAGAATCTTATCCATCATTAAATTTAGTTCAGAACTATTGCAAACATGCTTATAGTTTTATTGAAAGCCTTGAGAAATATTATGAAGATGATGACTTCATGGATGATGAGATCATGGAAGCCTTGTATGAGAATCCATTTCAGCAACATGAAGAGAACCTAGAGGATTCCCATCAAGATGCTCAGGAAAATTTGTAGCCGGATCAAGATCTTAGCACAGTGGAAAATAATGAAAGAGAAGTTTTTATTTCAGATCTATCCATAGAAGAAGACAACATGCAGGAAAGTCAAGTTTCAATCTTAGAATGTGATAAAGTCAAGTCGGCTAGTTCAGATCTCTAGATTCAGATCATGATGATAAAGACTACCTTGTTTTGAATCCCATGAAGGAGAGCTCTGCTGTTGACATCATCTGGAATGAAGAAGACAAAGTTATTGACCAAAGCCTTCATGAGGAGGTAATCTAGTGAGTTCATGAAAAACAAGATGAGATCTTTGTTCAAGTAAGTGAAAAATCTTCTTTCAATAACTCAGTGATAAATAATAATTTGATTGCCATGTCATATGAAGATGATCAAAAATGTTTTCAAATTTCATAAGATCAGGGAATTGAGGACTGTCATTCATATTTTTCATGTTTAGAAATGTTATTTCAAGAAGACAATCACAGTTTGAGCAAAACAAAATAGAAAGTATTATCTCCTCTGTCTGAAGATGAGATAGATCAGCTCCTGAAAGGTCATGTTATAGCCCAAGCTGATGCAGGTTTCCAGTGCACACATGGTCAAGAAGGTGATAGTGGAATTTCTTCCTCTTTTGAGAATGATGACAGTCGTGTAATTATCTTTATAGATCAGCAAATAGATGATATTTTCTTTCATGAACATGATAAGGCTGTTATGTATGATAATCTTGAAGATTTCTTTCTATTTAAGAATGACCTAGACCATGAATTTGAGGAATATGAGCTTGAGAGAGACAATATGCCAGAATTTCTCACGGTCAAGGAATTTACAGCTAACACTTAGATGGAAGAAGCTTATACCTCTCTTTGCCTTCCTATCACTCAGCAACCAGTGGTTCTTTCAGATCAGAATGGAGGGAGTACTTGTATTTTTGCAGTTGGATCTCAAGATAAGCCAATGCTTTAGGATTTTCAAGTTCCCTTCGACATTCTTCTGCAAGCATTAGAAAAGATAAATATTGCCTAGTTCATTGTCATAAGCTTTGGTTTCAGTGGTTATTTTGAGTTGCCTACAGGTTCATCGTTCCGCCTGCTTGAGAAAAGTGAGAGAAAAAATTTGGTATGTAGCCATCTGTTGGATTGGTTACATTGGAAAGCTCATCACATGATTGTACATATTTCATTAGTATGCACGTGGTTGTCATCATGATTTGAAATCTTGATGGACTGCTGCCCTTCAATAAGCTTTTTAAGTTCTTGTTTTAGTTAAGTTAGTCATGAGTCATTTGTGAGTTAGTTTTCAGTCTTGTTGTTAAGTTAGTTTGTGTCAGTTTTTAGTCATGCATTTTAGCTTGAGTTTTTGACTCCATTGCCCAATGGATGAAAGCACTTGTCTGCTCTTCCAAAGATATGTAGTTCTTGGCACCTCCAAGGAGCTACCATCCCCATTGGAGCCAATGTTAGTGTCAGTGTTTCCAGCCTTCCTCCAGTGATAAAATATGCTCTTACAAAGTGATTTTAAGGTGTCAAAGTGAAATTTTGTCATTTTAGTGAGTCTTCAAGCAAAATTTGGTCACTAGGTATTAGGTCTAGGGTTTGCTTTTACTCTTGTCAAAGTTGTCCAAATGTCAGTCCATGTCACCGTTCAGTTGAGTGTACCATCATTCAGAGGGTTTTCATCATCATGACAGGTTCCACTAGGTCATTTTACACCTTGTTCATGCTTCAGTTGCATCTAGGTAAGGTTCATTTCCCTCTCCTAGGGTTTTGAAGGCAATTTCTCTTGGATGGTCAAATCATCAACAAAACTTGTATCCTGATGTTCATATACCTTCCCCTATCCTTAATGTACCTTGTTAAACACTTCCCATCACTGAGATCCCCCGAATTCCTCATTTTCGCACAAACCCTAGTTTCTTGCTACAACTTGGCAATTTTCTAGGCTAGACCTATGTTTTCCCTTTTGGACCCCTTCCCGTCACTCAATATTTAAAATTACACTTTACCCTACTTTCTAACATCCCTCCCCACTTCCCAAAATTTTCTCAAGAATTTAGAAGCCCCTTATCCGCTTCATTTCACTTCATTTCGACAAATCCCCTGTTCCACACATCGTGGTAGGTTTTACTCAAATGATGTTTTTGAGCAAGAAAAGATGAATTTTGGAAAAATGAGAGAGGTTTTTGTCCATAATAGGACAAGGAAGAAAAAAATCCTTCACTTTTTACACAGGTTTCATGGTTTAGGAGAAATGTCAAAAATACAGTTGCCTCGAGAGAATTGATGCACCTCTGAAGTAACCTTGGGAAAATCAAATTTCCTGCTAGCTTGGTTGGCCAAATTACTTTCTTGATGAGTCAAAGGATAACTAGACACAAATATATTTCAAAATGAGCTATCATGAGCTCAATTTGGAGTTGAGGAACACCTTCAAAAGTTGACTGCAACAGCACTCTGCCTTGAGGCAGCCTCATTTGGAAGATTTTGAAAATTCTTGGGAGATTAGAATTTTGATAGGGAAAATTAACTCCAAATTTACAAATTCTAGTTGGGTTGGAAAGTAAACTCAAGTACCTTTCCAACGAGCTATCCCGTGCCCAATTTGGACATCGGGAAGGCCTCGAAAAGTCTTCTGCAAAAAGGCACGACGCACCTGGGTAGTGGCGCAGCGCACTCAGGGGTCCGCACTTGTCACAAAGAAAAGGTGCAGTCAGGTCCGCTAGATACATGATCATTAGGTGCGGGAACACAGGAAATGTGAAGAAAAAGTGCAGACCTAGACATTTTTTAGCAAAAACATGCTTTTCTACCCAATGCGCCGCGCCACTTGGCGCGCGCTTATGATTGGGACATCTTCTAGAGGAAAACTTGATATTTTTGGGTTTGTTATGATAAATTATGCATGCTCAGGAATGTCTGAGAGATTTCATCAAGTTCTGGGTGGTCTAAAGGGTCAAAAACACCTTGAAAATGGCCTTTCTTCCACTTTTTCCACACACAGGAAGCAGTCTTGGGAGATTGGATATTTGGAGGGGCAAATGGACACCAAATCCAGAAATTCCACTTGGGTTGAAAATTAGACAGACAGGGCTTTCCAATGAGCTATATTGGGCTCAATTTGGACTTAAGGAAGTGCGTCAAACTCAGCCTCAAAGTGGCGCGACGCATAGAGGATTTGGCGCGGCGCATAGAGGATTTTTGCTCAATTTTTCACCTTCCAGCTCAGAAATTCGGCCAGTTTGACTAGTTTTGCTTTGTGATGTAATTTTTGATCTATATTGATGTAATTGGATAAACATGATGTAATTTTGGCACTTATTTACTTGTTCTATAGGATTCATTCACTAAAAAGTGAAAATTTAATGAATGAATCAATTTCCTCCCTTATAGAGGCAAGTTGTTTTGTTTCCCTAGATTTTAGTGCTTTGTTTAGAATTGGTTGAAACAGCTCCTAGAATGATGAGCTCGACCCCTAGAGGCAAGGGAATGGGTTGGGCTAGTCTATATCATGTAATTCCTAAGTCATTTTTAGGGTTGGACACTTGGGATTGCTTTGGCATATCATTGTACATTCTATCTCTGCATTTTTGGCTAAGGAAAGACCAGGGTTTTGCAGCACTGTTTGGGATCCATGTGGCTTTATGTTTTGATGGTGTTCTTCTCTAAGTAATTGTAAGTTCATTAGTGTTATGTGTATCATTTTCCTGTCTCTTCTTCTGAATTTGAACAAATGAGTGATTAAGGTAGAATCCATTAACTGCTATGCTTTGCATTTGAATTTGTTTAAATTTCCATGTTTTCATTTGTTTAAGGAGAATTATTGAGACTCTCTTCCTCTCCTTAGCTCCTCACTAGTTTGATCTATCCATTTCACTCAATTTAAAGCATCAAAACAACTACCTTCCTTGCCCCAATAAGAACTCTGCAGAAACTGTGCCTCATCCCCAGACCCAAATTTGCCTTTCCCATTTTCCAACAAAAACCCCCAAAAACTCAAATCAAATCCTTTATACTTCATACCTAGCCTAAAATTAGTTTGTTACTCAGTCATCTCAAGCCTCATTGATTATATTTCGCTGAGATTGACCCGGAGAGAGCCCTCTCCTGTCCTCGTAGGGTTAGCTACGAGGTTGAGCGTGGTTTGATGTGGACCTAGAAACTTGTCTTTTCAGCCTGAGGCAAATCTAGGCTCTAACAAGCCCCACTCCTTAGCACTCTTGACTATAGCTACGACTTTCTTCTATACCTGACAGCCTCGCCATCCTCTCTTGGAATGGTCTTAGTTCAAACTCATGATGACGGAGTGAACATGTGATCTAGTATCTGTCCAAAGGTTTGGCTGTGCCCGAACTTAGATATTCACATGTGGAAAAGTTGTTATTAGAAGTCGTCTTTGCTATCAACCATTTCTGACACTACATACTGCTGCAAAAAACTACTATCATCGCCTTGGATAATCCCATGAGACATATTTTGTCTCATCAAGTAATTGGAGGAAAATATTCAAAATGGATCGTGATCCTCCAACAGTTTGATTTGGTTTTCACAGCTGCCAAGGTGAAGAACTCCTTAGTCTTCGCCTAACTTTTGTCGGAATTTCCCATCGTTGATTCGAACGAGATAGCCCATGATCCTCTCCTGGATGAGGCTATCTATCTTATCAATGCCACTAACCCTTGGTATGGTGACATTCTTATCTACCTCCAAGCACAATGGTTCCACCCTGAACTATCGATAGGAGATCGTCGTCGCATCCGCCACCAAGCACGAAACTATCTAGTGATTAACGATATGTTATAGCATGGCAGTGTGGATACAGTTCTTCGGTGTTGCCTCACTCATGAAGAGGTAGAACACATTTTAAATGACTGCCATGATGTGTTGGCATTATGTTTTCTGGTATGACTGTATGTTACAGATGTTGTACTTGATGGCAACTCCAGTGGTAAGGCTCTCAGTTTGTTGAAAATTAAGAAGGACGCAGGCAATCGGTTCAGAAAGTGCGTCCCCGCAGGTATACCATGCAGAACCCGCGTCCAGGGACGCCGGCCAGCCGTTTCAGGGGGTGCGTCTACCCAGTGCACACATTTCAAGGTAGAGAAAAGCACGTGGGGGTTTCTTGTGTGGTATCTAGCCGACGGTTTTGTGTTTCTGTGGTGTCGGCTCGTGGTATTGTTCCATGTTTTGGGGAGGAGCTTGCCTATATAAAGCAAAGGAGTTCATTTGGATGATACATCGTCTTGGGTTGAATATCTTATTTGGTGAGATCTAGTCCAGATCTAAGAGGGCGAATCTTCTAATGGACTGTGATCTCTATGGCACATGATCAGATCTGTAGATCTGACTGTTTGGGTTTGTCCTGAAGCCTTCATATCATTTATATCTAAAGGGTCGCAGGTTCAGTGAAGGGAAAGTGCGCCGGGACGCAGGTACTGTAAAGGGCAAGTGCGCCGAGACGCAACACAGTAGAGAGAGACCTGCGTGGGGACGCAGGGCGATCAAGGTTCAGGTGCGTCTCTGAAGCAGAAGGACGCGGTGCGATAGTGTTTTCAGGTGCGTCTCTGTAGCAAAAGACGCGGCGCGATAGTATCTTTGGGTGCGTCCCTGAAGCAACAGAACGCAGAGCAGTCAAAGGAACAGTGCGTGGGCACGCAGAGGAGCAGAAGGATATTTGCGTGTGGACGCAGAGTAGCAGAAGGTTAACGGCGTCTGGTCGCAGGCCACAGAAAGAAAATCTGCGTCTCTGTTTTAAGATGTTCTGTTGATTGAATTTCTCTATTGATAAGGTGTTCTGGGTTAGTTCTGTTGTTGCTGATCTGATATCTGTAGTGATCTATATCTGTTATGTACTTGTTGATCATCTGATGCTTTATGAAAAGAAGTAGGGGGTTGTAGCTCCCTTCCAGGAGTAGACTGGAAAACGAGAGAGAGAGAGAGTTGTAGCTCTCTGCAGGTTGCAGCCTGCGTACTGGTAAAGGACTGCACCAGTACAAAATCATTGTAAAAGAAGTTTCTAAATTGAAAGAAGATAGAGACATATTGCAGCAGGTGGTTTTCACCCACATTGGGTTTCCACCTTACATCTTGTGTTCTTTGGTGTGACTATCTGTTTTTCATGCTCATTATTTTATGGTACTGACATGCTAAAATAATTCAAAGATCAAATAAGGAAGATTTATTAAATTGCTAGATAATACTGATTCACCCCCCCTCTCAGTATTATTTCCAACAATTGGTATCAGAGCAGGTCCTTCAGAGAAGCTTGATCGCTTGAAGGTAGATCGTTCATCATGAGCAACTACGAGAGAGAAGCATCAATCAGGCCACCGATTTTTGATGGGACAAACTTCAATTATTGGAAGGTAAGAGTTACTGCATATCTTCAATCTCTTGGTACAGAAGTTTGGGACATTGTAGAAACAGGCTATGCTTTTCCTTCAGCTACTCCTACAGATCCAGCTGAGAAAAAGAAGTATGAAACAAATGCAAAAGCAGTCAGTACTCTATTAGGAAGTATATCCCAAACAGAATTCATGAAGGTAATGCACTTCAAATCAGCAAAAGAGATATGGGACAAAATGGTCACGAGCTATGAAGGAGATGAACAGGTAAAACAAGCTAAACTTCAAACTCTCAGGATTCAATATGAGACTCTCAAGATGTATAATGATGAAAGTGTGGCTAATTATTTTCTTCGGGTAGATGAGATTGTTAATTGTATGAAAAATTTGGGTGAAGAAATAAAAGAGACTATAGTAGTTCAAAAGATTCTAAGATCATTATCCCCCAAGTTTGAATCTAAAGTATCTGCAATAGAAGAAAAGGAAAATCTTCGTGTTCTCACTATGTCTCAGCTACATGGAATTCTAACTGCTTATGAAATGAGAAAGGGAGGTCCATCAGACAGAAGGGAAGCTGCTTTTAAGGCATCAGGCAAAGAAGATTACTATGAAGCAAGCCATGTTCCAGAAGAAGAGGAAGAAGAATCAAATTTTGTCAGAAATCTTCAAAGGGGTTCTGGAAGGTTCAGAGGTAAGCTACCTTTCAAATGCTTTGCTTGTGGAAGAGTAGGTCATTATGCTGCAAAATGTCCTTATAAGGATAAAGGAAAGGAACCTGCTAGATGGAACAAGAAACAAAGTGCAAATAAGAAAAGCTACTACACCCATGAAGATAGTGATGGCTTATCAAACAGTGATGAAGATGAACAAGGTAATAAATATAAGCTGTTAATGGCATTTGAAGATGATGATTATGAGGATGCTGTAGATGTGGATAATCTCTATGATGAAATTACTAGACTCAAGAGATGTATAGAAGAAAAGAATGTGATCATTGATACTCTACAATTTCAAATTGATGAAAAGGAAAAACATCTTGAAAAACTAGAAGGTGAAATTGTTGGTCTCAGAAAAGAAATTGAGAAAACAAAAGCTATTAATCTTAAGTTTGTCAAAGGATCTGAAACTTTGGATGAGATTATCAATGTGCAGCGGTCTCCTCTAAACAAGACAGGTTTGGGCTATAATGGAGAAACCTCTCAAGCATCCACCTCAAAAAGTTATCTTGATGCAGCAAGAAGAAATGAGCAAAAGAACAATGAAGATAATCAGGTAAAGCAGGGACGAATTACAAACAGAAACTATCAGGGGCAATCCATCTTAAGGGTGAACAAAAGCTACAACCAGCCACAGGTAAAATCTTCTCAGTTTGGTTCAAGAATAGATGAAAATAGAAATTACAATCAGTTGGCTGGTAGATTCAATAACCGCAGAAGCTTCTTCAATGGACAATGCTTTTCTTGCCATAACTTTGGTCACAAAGCAGCTCAATGTGTTGCATATAAAACAATCATGACTAGGGAAGCTCAAAAACAAAGAAGTATGACAGGGATTACAAAAAGGACCTATAACAACTTTTCGGCTCTTGAAAATGAAGTTGAATGTTCTATTTGCAATAATTTTGGTCATGAAGACTCTGAATGCAGGAGCAGGTTTCAGGAGAAAAAGGAACAAGAAGGGAAAAAGGAACAAGCCACAAGCACCAAAACATGGAGAATAAAGGAACCTCAAACAGAAAGATGTGGGATAGCATTTTATGCAGAAGGACAGGAAAATCTATGGTACATTGACAGTGGATGTTCGAAACATATGACAGGTGATAAAGAAAAACTTGAATCTTATTCTACTTTAGAAAAGGGAAAGAAAGTTTCTTTTGGAAATGATACTCCTGCAACTATAAAAGGAAAAGGTATTGCTCCTTTAAAAGAAAAGGTCAAGGCTGGAAATGTTTTGTATGTTGATGGATTGAAGCATAATCTACTAAGTGTCAGCCAGATGTGTGATCAAAGAACCGAGGTTATTTTCAGATCGAATGGATGTCTTGTTCGTGATCTTGATACAGGTAAAACAGTACTCAAAGGCAAAAGAACTCCAAATAATCTGTACATATTTGAAGAAGGACAACAACAATGCTATCTAAGCAAGGATGAAGAGCACTGGTTATGGCATCGAAGGTTGGGACATCTAAGCTTCTCACAAATAAGGAAAGCATGCAAATATCAGGCAGTTCGCGATCTTCCAGATATCAAAATTCCTGACAACACCATATGCAGATCATGTCAGTTTGGAAAACAAACCAGGACTAACTTTCCAGAGAAAGAAGGATCAGCTAGCATGCCTCTTGAGCTAGTACATACAGATACATGTGGTCCTTTTAGGAAAAGAACACCTAGAGGAGAGGAATACTTGATATTATTTATTGACGATTTCTCCAGGTTTGTCTGGTTAGGACTTATGAAGCACAAAGATGAAGCATTCGAAAAATTCAAGTCCTTCAAAGCCTTGGTTGAAAATGAATCAGGTCACAAAATTAAGTGCCTCAGATCCGACAGAGGTGGGGAATTTACTTCAAATGAATTTTTCGATTTCTGTGATGAACATGGGATAAGGAGAGAATTCTCTACAGCTAGAACTCCTCAGCAAAATGGAGTTGTTGAAAGAATGAACAGAACAATCCAACAAATGGCTCGTGCTATGCTTGATGAATCAGGAACTCCCGCAACTTTCTGGGGTGAAGCTGCACATGCTGCGGTTATTATTCTCAACAAGACAAATGTCCGGGTGAACAGCACTCAAACTCCTCATGAGCTCTGGAGTGGTAAAACTCCTTCGGTAAAGCACTTCAAAATCTTTGGGAGCAAATGCTATATCAAGAATACTGATGAGCAGCTTGGCAAACTTGAACCTAGAGCAGATGAAGGCATTCTTCTTGGCTATTCTCCACATAGCAAAGCATACAAATGCTACAATAAAAGACTTGGCAGAATTGTTGACAGCATTGATGTAGTGGTTGATGAGAAGGGATATATTCCTAGGCAAGTACATCATGAAGATATAGAAGAAGATGAAGGCTACCCTCAAAGACAGAATGATGAAGAAGAAGAACCCCAAGGAGAACCTCAAGAAGAACCAGAGGAGCAGACAAGAATAGAAGAGAAAACTCCATCCAGATATGTTCAGAAGAATCATCCAGAATCTCAGATTGTGGGGCAGAAAGAAGCAGGTGTACAAACAAGAAGAACAGTTGCAGAAGCCTCAAGCTATTTGGCATTACTCTCCTCTACTGAACCACAAAATGTGAAAGAAGCATGCAAAGATGAATGTTGGGTGAAAGCAATGGATGAAGAACTTGAGCAAATCGAAAAGAACAACACTTGGGAGCTGGTTCCTAGACCAAAGGATAAGAATGTTATCGGAACAAAATGGGTCTTCAAAAATAAATTGAATGAAAATGGAGAAGTAATTAGAAACAAAGCCAGACTTGTTTGTAAAGGGTATGCGCAGCAAGAAGGAATAGACTTTGAAGAAACTTTTGCTCCTGTTGCAAGACTTGAGGCCATCCGAATGTTCCTTGCTCTCTCAAGTTTTCAAAACTTCAAAGTATTTCAAATGGACGTGAAATCAGCCTTTCTGAATGGAGACTTGGAAGAAGAAGTGTACATTGAACAGCCAGATGGGTTCATTCTTGGAAATGATCCAAATCTTGTATGCCGATTGAAAAAGGCTCTCTATGGTCTCAAACAAGCTCCAAGGGCTTGGTACTACCGGTTGGACAAATATCTTCATCAACAAGGTTTCTCAAAAGGTTCAACAGATAGCAATCTGTATATAAAAGTTGAAAATGACAAATTGCTAATACTTGTTGTGTATGTAGATGACATTATTTTTGGCAGCAATGAAGAAGCTATGAGTCAAAGCTTTGCCTCGGTCATGCAGAAAGAATTTGAAATGTCCTTGCTAGGAGAACTGACATATTTCCTTGGTTTGCAAATCCAACAAAAGGAAGGAGGAATCTTTTTATCTCAAACCAAGTATCTCAAGCAGATTTTGAAGAAATATGGCATGGAAGATGCAAAACCAGTATGTACACCCATGGTCACAGGATGTAGTCTCAGTGCAAATGATGAATCTGCAGCAGTACATCAACCAACCTACAGATCTATGATTGGAAGTTTACTATATTTGACAGGTACCCGACCGGACATCATGCATGCAGTTGGAATAGTTGGAAGATTTCAGGCAAATCCGAAGGAGACTCATCTTCAGGCAGTAAAGAGAATTTTCAAATATCTTCAAGGGACTCAAAATTATGGCTTATGGTATCCTAGAGATACAGATCTTACTCTTCATGCTTATACAGATGCAGATTGGGCCGGAAGCGTGGATGACAGGAAAAGCACAAGTGGTGGTGCGTTCTTTATGGGTTCCAGACTGGTATCTTGGTTCAGCAAGAAACAGAGTTCCATTGCCTTATCTATAGCTGAAGCAGAATATGTTGCTGCTGCATCTTGTTGCACCCAACTCCTTTGGATGATGCAGACTTTGCAGGATTTTCAAATCACTTGTACTCCACCAATCCCCATCTTATGTGATAATACAAGTGCAATCAGCATCTCAAAGAACCCTGTTATGCATTCAAAAACCAAGCACATACCAATCAAGTACCATTTTCTCCGGGAACAAGTGCTTGAACAGAAAGTCAAGTTGGAGTATGTTCCTTCCAAGGAACAAGTTGCTGATATTCTTACCAAACCATTGCCCAGGGACACGTTTGAATACCTCAGGAAAAAGCTGGGGGTTGTTGATGCATCATCTTGTTGAACCTCTTCTTATTGGTGGTACAGGCTCAGGGGGAGCACATAATGCATTGTTGGCATTATGGAGAAGGAGATCTTGGAAATAGCTGCAATATGTCTCTATCTCTTTCATGGTGGTGCGTTGCTGCAGATCTGGTTCATTTTCAGGGGAGCATGAGCTTAGGGGGAGCATACCCTTTGCCCTTGATGTCAAAGGGGGAGAATGAAGCTGAAGTTTGTGAGGTTGCCATCAAGTCCAAAGGGGGAGATTGTTGGCATTATGTTTTCTGGTATGACTGTATGTTACAGATGTTGTACTTGATGGCAACTCCAGTGGTAAGGCTCTCAGTTTGTTGAAAATTAAGAAGGACGCAGGCAATCGGTTCAGAAAGTGCGTCCCCGCAGGTATACCATGCAGAACCCGCGTCCAGGGACGCCGACCAACCGTTCAGGGGGTGCGTCTACCCAGTGCACACATTTCAAGGCAGAGAAAAGCACGTGGGGGTTTCTTGTGTGGTATCTAGCCGACGGTTTTGTGTTTCTGTGGTGTCGGCTCGTGGTATTGTTCCATGTTTTGGGGAGGAGCTTGCCTATATAAAGCAAAGGAGTTCATTTGGATGATACATCGTCTTGGGTTGAATATCTTATTTGGTGAGATCTAGTCTAGATCTAAGAGGGCGAATCTTCTAATGGACTGTGATCTCTATGGTGCATGATCAGATCTGTAGATCTGACTGTTTGGGTTTGTCCTGAAGCCTTCATATCATTTATATCTAAAGGGTCGCAGGTTCAGTGAAGGGAAAGTGCGCCGGGACGCAGGTACTGTAAAGGGCAAGTGCGCCGAGACGCAACATAGTAGAGAGAGACCTGCGTGGGGACGCAGGGCGATCAAGGTTCAGGTGCGTCTCTGAAGCAGAAGGACGCGGCGCGATAGTGTTTTCAGGTGCGTCTCTGTAGCAAAAGACGCGGAGCGATAGTATCTTTGGGTGCGTCCCTGAAGCAACAGAACGCAGAGCAGTCAAAGGAACAGTGCGTGGGCACGCAGAGGAGCAGAAGGATATCTGCGTGTGGACGCAGAGTAGCAGAAGGTTAACGGCGTCTGGTCGCAGGCCACAGAAAGAAAATCTGCGTCTCTGTTTTAAGATGTTCTGTTGATTGAATTTATCTATTGATAAGGTGTTCTGGGTTAGTTCTATTGTTGCTGATCTGATATCTGTAGTGATCTATATCTGTTATGTACTTGTTGATCATCTGATGCTTTATGAAAAGAAGTAGGGGGTTGTAGCTCCCTTCCAGGAGTAGACTGGAAAACGAGAGAGAGAGAGAGAGTTGTAGCTCTCTGCAGGTTGCAGCCTGCGTACTGGTAAAGGACTGCACCAGTACAAAATCATTGTAAAAGAAGTTTCTAAATTGAAAGAAGATAGAGACATATTGCAGCAGGTGGTTTTCACCCACATTGGGTTTCCACCTTACATCTTGTGTTCTTTGGTGTGACTATCCGTTTTTCATGCTCATTATTTTATGGTACTGACATGCTAAAATAATTCAAAGATCAAATAAGGAAGATTTATTAAATTGCTAGATAATACTGATTCACCCCCCCTCTCAGTATTATTTCCAACATGATGGGGCATGTGGCGGTCATCTTTTTGGCATATCTACTGCACAAAAAATATTGCGAGTAGGCTATTACTAACCGACCTTATTCAAAGACTGTGTCAAGGCCATCCGGCAATGCCATCCTTATCAAGTATTCATGAAGAAAATATGCACTCCTCTGGCCCTACTACATACGGTGATCTCCGTTGGCCCCTTTGCCAAATGGGGGATAGACTTCGTAACATACAATCCTGTTTCCTTTTCTAGACACAACTATATCATAATAGTTGTGGACTATTTCACGAAATGGTCCAAAGCCCTTCCCACCTACAGAGCCGATGGAGAAACCGTGACGCTATTCCTGTTCAATCAGGTTATCTGTCGTTTTGGTGTACCCCGCATGATCATTACAGACCATGGATCTCATTTCCAGAACCATATGATGTTTGATTTAACGTCACTGCTTGTTTTTCGTCAGGATCAATCATCCTTGTCGCACGGAATGAGTCGATCTTGCGGACAAGATAGACCTTCCTAGAATCTAAAGAAGACCTAACGACAAGCAAACCAACTAGACACTATCTTTCTCTAAATATGCTTTAATAAAAAATAGCAAACAAGTGTTTTTAGGGCCTACCTTTGGTCCAATGCAAGCTTGTGGATGCCCTTACTCCTTTGATCCAAATGAGCTCCTTTTCGCGAATCTGCAAACACAAACAAGGCAAACAAATTAAATAGCACATGAAGAACCAATTGCATAAAACATATTTAACATGAAAGTCAAGGAGTCCATCAAACAAATAACATAAGATACTTGTTGAGAAAAATGAGTTTGATTGTATTAATTCAAAAGAAGAAGAACTTTACAACCTTTGACTTGACGCTGTACAAGCTCCTCCCAGGGTCCAACAAGATGTCTCCTCTACTTTGACAAGTTTCACTCACTCTCCAATGGAACCAAGAGGTATGTGATCTCTCCTCTCAAGCTCAACCAAAGAGTCTTAATTTCACCAGCATGTACCCTCAAAATGTTCAGCTTCTAACCTCCCTAGTCCTCACCCCAATGCCTGTATTTATAGTGCAATGGAGGGAAGTTACTAGGTCCTCCTTCAAAGGGATAAATCCCTCCTTCAAAGGGATAGCTCCTTTAGTCAAGGGATTAGCTCCTTCTCTTTTGGGATGCATGAACCACCTCAGAGCGAACAATCCACGTCAAAATTCCTTCTAGAAAACTCTAGAATTAACCCAAAGTGAGTTTTTTAAGATAAAACTTGCGCCTTTTGACTTTCACAGGGGTCCACACCTACACCGTTAGGGACAAAGCAGGTAGGTACGCAACGTTTGTACACAGAAGGTGCGGGACCGCAGGTGACCATGAGAGAAAGTGCGGAACCAGAGTTACATTGATTTTTAATGTCTTTCTCCCACTTCCAAAGCTTGATTTGAAGAGCTGAGGTCTTAGACTTGCTTAGGAGGACAGTACAAGTGATGATAGACCCATACTGACTGTAAATAATCATAGTGACGATATTTTTGTGTAACAGATTGCCCCCTAAAGTGCGAAGTCTGTAGTAGATGAGGATTTCATTTATCATATAGGAAGAGTGAAGCACTTTATCATTTCGAGGATCATCTTGTGGAGAGCCCGGTCGGAACCTGTAAAAAACATTCAATGCAAGATATATATATGAGATCATATCATCGCTGAGGTAGGCATTCCCATACTCAGATCAAAACTAACTAGAAAACTATCTACTGCTCTGATATAGGAATGATCTTGTAAAACATCACAAGTATAGACTCATGTGAACACAGTATGGACGCAACCATCTATTTATGAATAGTCCACAATATAATGAATACAAAATTCCTCGCAGCCTGGATGGTGGAAACTAGATCCAGGGTCTTCATTTCTACTTCCCAAAATAGTGCGATTCTATCCATGCGAATAAATGTGTTGATGTCGAACATGGTAGAAACCAATTGATTACCAGTCAATGATGTAAACTGTTAACAAGTGTGAGAGAAACTACCAGTGATGTCAATGGCTCTCAAAGTACCCAGTACAATCCATGAGATGTGAATAAATGTGTTGATGTCGAACATATCACAGAATCCTTCAATCGGAAGTCAATGATGTAAACTATCGTCAAAGGCGAGAAACATGCCGTTGAGGCATGCAGATCTCAAGGTACTGATGATTCCTAGATCATCTTTCTAGATAATGTGCTAATGTCGATAGAAAGCGATCCGTCGCAGGCAAGCCCACAACACGAAATCATAGATCTAGTTGAAGAAATTTAGTTGCAAGGACTGACTCAGGGATGGTCAAGATGGATGACAGATATTTTACATATGAATGGCTTATTGGCAGTGACCTCTTAAACACATAACGACACGACAGATGGCTTGGTGACAATTGATCCAAAACTAATAACCAGAAACCTGCTGAAGACTTTCAATGTGGTTTGATCAACTGTTAGGCAAAGGATTTCCCAACCCAGGTGAATAAAGGTGTCGTGTTCAAGAGTAGTTACAAAGTATGACAAACAGACTCATTTTGCTCCCTTTTCCCCCACCATTTCTGGCAAGTACCTCTTTATTTTTGACAAGCTTGAGGAGGATAACATTTTCTTGATTATAAGCTCATCCTTCGGATGAGTCCAACTTAGTTTAGATTCGAACCCTAAGAATAAGTGGTTCGTTCCTGTTTGTAATTGAACAGGTCCTTTACTGTGAAATTTTAACGAGTCCAGTATAGGAGAAACTCAGCGTTTTTCAATTTTAGAGAGTCTGAAAAAAATTAAGAAGACTCCAGGGTTGACCTTTTTCGTAAATTTGTGTCTCCCAAGCCCGAAAAAGTATAAAATAATACTTGAGAGAACCGCTTGATCTTTTACGACCAAGGAGTACTTTTCGTTATTAGTGTCACTGATCTAAAAAAGTAAAAAAGCGATCAACGACACGTCGTTTTATAACCAATATCGAATTTGAAACGACAAAAATATGGCAATCTTTTCGTATTTTTACGGTCGGAAAAGAGCTGTAAGTGGACCATCTTTTAATTCTGTTTTAACGAGTGTAAAAGAAATGCTCGACAGTATTTTCATATTTTAGGAGTCAGAAAAGGACTTAAAGATGACTCTACTTGTTTTTTCGTTGAAAATGATAGATTTCGCCTGAATAATCCTTTATTCTGCACAAAAACACAAACATTACTCATACCGTTTGAAATGGATAAAAATGTCGCAAAATACCTTTTCAAAGTGAAACATAACAAATTTGCAATTCATTACCCAAAAAACTTATAAAAAGGGCCTTTGTCAATTCATTTTTACCATTTGAGTTTGGGTGAGAAAATAGTGCTTTTGCTTAGAAAACTTCCCGTGAAGATTGTGGAAAATCCAACCGTCGGAATCGAGCACCGTCTTCTCCAGGTAATCCACATCATCCTACTCTTCATTTTCAACCATTTAGTTTTTTGATTTAGTCCTTCATTTCATTTTTTGGGAGGGTTTTTAGGCACAAAACCCGCGCGCAGGGGTTCGCAGGTTTACCATTGCGGACCCGCGGACCCCGACTTTTTCTCCATTGGGAAAAAGCTCGGGGTCCGCACCTTCCATGTGGACAAAGTGCGGACCCACACACTGTGTCTAACTTGGAGGGTGCGTACCCCGCTGCAAGGGTTTTGAACCCAAAAATTCTCAAAAATGGACCAATCAAAATGTTTTCTAGCAATTTAATTAATCTTTATACTTGATGCAGAGAGTATATCATGCTAGATTGGCGTGAACGAGAGCATGAGGACGTGGATACTGCCGCATGGAATCATCAGCCTTCACTTGATGCTTTGAGGGTGTGCGGACTGTACAAATTCTGGACCATTCCTGGCATGAGGGCTCAGGTGGATTTCTTACAGTGGCTGGTTGACAGATGGAGCATACATGACCAGTGCTTTTTCATTGGCGGCCACCGGCTCGAACATTTATTTCTTGAATGGTTTGCCTAAGAGAGGCGAAGACTTGACTCTGTACGGGACTAGGCCAGGTGGCCAGTCTGTCGATAGCCTCAGGCTAGAGTACTGCAACAGCCAGGTTAAAGACAAAGGGATAGACATAAAGACCATATCCCGTCCTGAGCTCATGGTGATTGCGTTTACTGTCACCAGACTTTGTGGAGCTGCCACATTACATATTTCCACCGGATCCCAGATGCGTATGGCAGTTGATTGCTTTCGAGGCACCATCTTCAACTGGTGCAATGCTGTGCTGGCCAATGTGAAAGGCCAACTGACCAGGGCCAAGAGCGGACGACTAAAGACCTTTGGTTATGGGGCTTTGGTCATGAGTTTTGGCCTGGAGAGGGTTCCTATGCTGATCCCACAGCACCTTACTGTTGGAGCTGGGCTTCCTCGAGAGCCCAAACTGATGCGATGGGTCGCAGTCATGGCCCGTCACTCGGACGAGAGGACAGAGGTTGCTCAGTTCAAACCTGAGTATTTCCAATGGTTGGAAAACCAGGTCTTTTCCATTCAGGACTTCCCTTACGCTGGGATAGATTTTCGTGGTGACCCATACATGGCTCTTCCACCAGGAGAGCAGTGGGACGAGTCAGGTAAAGTCCTTTTCAACTTTTCCTATTTTAATTTTAATTTTTATTTTTTCCATCGTCTCAAAACTGATAGTAAAAATTTCAAATGCAGATGTGGGTCCACAGCGACCAACCGCTCTCCAGCCTTTCGAGAGGAGGCAACCAGTTGCACCCGCGCCAGCCCCACAGGACGAATCGGCAGAGGTTTTGGCTGAGTTGGAGGGTCATCTCGAGCGCTTGACAGGAGATATTCCTGAGACCACTATAGACGACATTCCTCGTCGACTTCAGCACTATGTGATTGGGGTCCCGGAACCTTTTAGGATGTTCCTTTGCAAGGTGTCCCAGGCAGTGGTTTCTTATAGAGATCATCACCAGTGATAGGATGATCGCCTATTGTGGGCACATGTGACATTTTGCTTTTTGTACTTATCATTTTTGCCGATCATAAGGTGTTTTTCAACCTATGATCGAAGACGATGTATTTTTTGACACACTCCTATATATATATCACTATTACCAGCTTATCTTGTAAATCATATTATGGAATGGTTTTAAATTTACATGTATGATTATTGCAAATGTCTATTTAACATTCGAGAAGCAATTGCATCTGCTAATGTATTTAAAGACCTTGGAATATGCTGATATTCATTGTAATCAAACTCATGTTTCAAGAGACGCACTCTCAAAAATAATCTTAATAACACTGGATTTCTAATGGCATACACTCTATTAAGCTGTAATACAACGAGTTCAGAATCTAACCTCACTATCAAACTCCGAATCCCAAATGAAATAGATTCAGATAATAACTCAATCACTGCACTATACTCTGCAATGTTGTTTATTGTTTGACCGAGGCTTACCCCATGCATAGAAACTAACTCGTCAGAGGGAGAATAGATAACCCGAGCTGCGGAAGAGATGTTCCGTGTATTACGACAAGCACCATCAGCAAATCCAATGTATGTTTGGAGAGGCATCGACATTTGCAATATCAAGAGTAAAACCAAGATAAGCAAGAATAATGACGAAAAAACACTCTCTAAGCTAAGCACACTTTTTAAACTAAAACACACAAGATAGAAAGAAAAACTATCCTAACTAAAAATCTCCATACCCCATTCTTTTAAGCATAATACCTCTTCAAGTAAAGGCCATTTCTGGGTTTACCCAAAGAGTCCCCATCAAAGTCTACCAATTCATAAGCCCCTTTGACTAGCTTTCGCTTGACAACATAGGGACCATGCCACATAGGAACGAATTTTCCAGCGCCTAATTTATCATTAGCTTGATCATAAACTAAGACTAGATCCCCTTCCGAAAAATTTCGAGGGGTCACATTTCGATCATACTGAGATTTCATACGTTTTGCGTGAGTCTCGATCGCCAATGCAGCATCACATCGATTCTCATCTAATTGAGCTAAGTATAATAAACGCTTTTCCTCTTCGGAAGTGGCTGGAAGTAACTCGATGGCCATTTGTAGTGATGGGATTTCGCATTCAATGGGTAACACGGCTTCCAAACCATAGACTAGTTGGAAAGGAGTGAACCCTGTTGATGTTTTTACTGAGGTTTGGTACGCCCAAAGCGTTGAAAATAGCATGTTGTGCCAATTCGACCGATGAATCCCAATGATTCGTCGGATCATGATAACTAAAACTTTGTTGATGGATTCAACCAGACCATTCGCTTGTGGATAATAAGGAGTTGAACTATCGTGACGTAAACCAAGCTGGCCTGTAAGTTCGGTCATCATAACGTTTCGAAAATGACGCCCATGATCAGTGATTATCGCTTGTGGGACACCAAACCTAGCAATTATATGATTGAACATGAAAATTGCAGCTGTCTTGCCGTCTGCCTCGAATGTAGGCATCACCTCGGCCCACTTAGTAAAATAATCTACCGCAAGGATGATATACGCATGCCCCCCGGCCGAGTGAGGGTTACATGTAATAAAATCAATACCCCATTTGGCAAAAGGACCAACGACAATTATAGGGTGGAGAGGAGCAGGTGGAGCACACATCTTACAATCAAAAATCTGGCAGTTGTGGCATTTTCGGACCGCGGTAATACAATCTTTAAACAAGGACGGCCAGAAATAGTCAGCGCGCAATATCTTTTGGGCTGTGGCATACCCAGACATATGACCGCCACATGCTCCAGAGTGACAGTCATTTAGAACCCTTTCAGCCTCTTCGTGAGTTAAGCAACGTCGAAAAATAGAGTCCGCCCCACGGCAATAAAAAGTATCTCCAATAATTTTGAATTGTTGGGAGTGGAATCGAATTTTCCGACGTTCCGACCTTGAAATTTCTAGCCGAAATTTGGACAGCTTGAACGGCTGCCAATGCCAATTTCTCCACATGTGAGTATTTTAGCTCAGTTGGATTTAACGTTCGACTAAGGTATTATATCACATGTTCCATTCTGAATTCATCTTCCTGAACTAAGACCATTACAATAGTGGAATGGGAGGTGGCGAGATACAAGAAGTAATCCTAGTTGTAGTTGGGATGATGCAACAACGGTGCATGGGTCAATGTGTGTTTGAGTGCATCAAAAGATTTCTGAGCTATCTCATCCCAAGAGAACTGAGTGTTCTGTTTCAACAACCGTGTAAAACCCTTTGTAAACTTGACGTAGTTAGGAATGAATCGTCGTAAAAAGTTTGCTTTCCCTTGCAAACTTTGGAGTTGGCGAAGACTCGAAGGAGGAGGCAAATTGATGATAGCTTCGACCTTCGAGGGATCAATGCGAATGCCGGCTTTCGAAACTAAAAATCCCAGCAATTGACCCGTTTCTATACAGAAGACACATTTGTGTGGGTTCAACTGAATACGATAATGCCTACACCTCATAAATATTGCTCGTAAATGAACGAGGTGATCAGCTTGATGTAATGAATGAGCAGGCAAATCATCGAGATATGGTTGCACAATGTGTTTGATGTCATGAAACGCATAAGACATCGCCCTCTGAAAAGTTGCTCCGGCATTCTTAAGCCCAAAAGGTAACTTTCAATAAGCAAATGTCCCCGATGGACAAATGAAAGCCGTTTTTGGTTGATCGGCAGGTAGAATGTTGATTTTATTGTATCCGGAAAAACCGTCCATAAAGGAAAATATTTCGCTGCTGGCACAATCATCAATGATTTGATCGATATAGGGAGTTGGGTAATTGTCCTTTGGACAGGCTCGATTAATTTCCCTATGATCGATGCATATTCTTATTGTTCCCTGTTTTTTTTTAACCAGAACAATATTCGATACCCAATCCGTTAACGGGATCGGATAAATGAAACCTGCTTTCAACAGTTTTTCAACTTCTGCTTTAATTGTAGCAGCTTTTCGCGGGTGAATCTGACGCAAACGTTGCTTGACGGGTTTAGCGTCTGGGTAAGTCTTGATCTCATGAACAACAATTGCAGGATCAATTCCTGGCATTTCCTCATAGGACCAGACAAACACGTCGCGGAATTCTTGAAATAGGGCCTTATATAATTGAATTTCATCATCTGTACACGAGGCACCTATATGAATGTTCTCAACAATTCCGGGCTTAACCGAAATGTCAATGGGAATAGTTCGAGAGATGTTTCCAAAATTTAACTCTGAATCGGGATGTTTCATTGGATTCTGAGGTTCCTTGACATATTCAGTCGTAAAGATTGATGAGAAATCATTTTCAAAACGATCATTCTCAGGTAAAAACGAAGATCTGTGATGGAGATCTTCCCATGGTAAATCATCTGCACAGAGGATTTCATGAATTTGTTCATCAGAGTGAACAAGTTCAGAAAACGTAGTTAAATCCGAGGTTGATGTGAAAAGTGATTCCTCACGGACCACATTCATTAAGTCAATTTCGGTTGAACACAGGTCGGCAAAAGACTGCACGGCTTCATAGGCAATTTCATATGGACTCAAAGGCATGGAATTACCAAATGAGTCTATTTCAGATTCAGAAGGAACGATCCAAGGATCGTCATAAAAAATGGTGTCTGATGTAATCATATGAATGGTTGCAAATGAAGATGATGCGTTGAGTGGAGGAAAAGGAAAAGTTCCCAGTAAACCGACATCTTTAACTAATCCTACTCCAACATCCTTATATGGGATAGTCGTTTTACCAACATGCTGAATACTCTCCGAAGAGGCTGGGTCGGATGAAAAGTAAGCCAACTGGTCTATTGTTACGATCTTTCCATTATGTGGAAACTTTATTACTCGAAAGACCGATGAAATGACCGCTGTCATATCGTAAGACCAACTTCGACCCAAGAGAAGGTTGTAGTCTAGAGGGGCATCAACCACCTCCACATCTAGGCTAACGGTTTTTCCTTCAACCCCTATAGGCAAATCCTGTAGAATGCCAAAAGGATGAAACCCACGGCCATCAAAGGCCTTAAAAATGTCGGGGATTGATTTAGTGAAGGAGAACCAAGCGATCTCCAACACTCTATCAACATAATACACGTTGAGGCTCCCTCATCAATTACAGTCCGATGAATAGGCCTGTTTTTGACTATCACTGGGATCTGGAAAGCCATTTGATGAGGTAAACACGGTGTACTATTTTCTAGATCAAAGATTATTAGGTTCGGGTCCTGAACGTCAACAGCTCCTATAGCCGACAAAGGTAATTTACGCTGTGCTGGGCATGATTGCAACACTTCCAAAGCCGACATTGCTGAGGGTGAAACAGCTAAATCCTCAACAATGTTATAATTCTGAGCCGCTCTCGTATGTGGATTGAAAGTTGAGTTTCGAAGTATACCCTTGGCGGGCGGTTTGATTACTAAGTTTGGATTAGGTTTCTCGATCTGTAGTGGATCGAAACCGAGAGCTGAGGTTGATGGATTAGAATGAGAAGATTCTGCTTCTTTGCCATCAACAGGACTTTTACTACCATAATCTTGCGATCGAGTCGCAATCCTAACATGGGAAATCATCAATATGGGTTCTTCATTGGCACTCGAGGAAGAACCTATCATATTACTGTCTTGACTTGGAAATGGATCCTTCAAAACAGCAGGAGTTTGGGAACCTTTGACAATCTTCGCAACCTCTGCACGATGAGGGCAGTCTCTTGTAAAATGTTCTTCGTCACAAATGAGACATGGATAACGAGGTTTGCGCTTTTCATCATTGGATTCCGCCTTTTCAGATTTCTCTTTTGAACTTTTGTTCGTTTTATTCTTCTTCTTTCCTTTCTTCCTCCCACCGAATTTTGATTTAGCCGTAGATGACTCTACAACTTGAATATCGGTGGAAACCTCTGCAGAACAATCTCCTGTCGCAGAATCAGGAAAGGTTATGATAGGAGAAGAATTCTTGGAAGACTTCTTCTTACTTCTAGTGTTAACCGTACCAATCATACCGTCAGCGGCATGAGATCCCGAAGGAGCTGCAGTGATTTGATTTGACTTAGGAAGATCGGGGATCTTTTCGTGTAACGTACCTGACTGAGTATAGACCAAGTCAAGGTACTGTGCTTGAGCAATCACTTGCTCCTCAGTAACAACTCCGGCTTTAGCAACATCTTCAGTGATCCTTGGCAACAAAGATTTTACAAACCACTCAACCAAGATTTGATCCGAAATAAATACCTTCACTAAACGCCGTCGACGTCTCCACTCATGAATATGATCTGAAATATACGTGGATGTCGATTGTTTTAGCGAAGTTAACAATTCTGTGCCATTGTCATATCGGACTGACAACTGGAAATGAGTTAAAAATGAGGTAGCTAACTGACTAAAATTATAAAAAGTGCCTCGCGGTAACTCAATGTACCACTTGGCTGCGAGACCAATTAGAGTGCGCTAGAAAAGTCTAAGACGGATCGAATCATCTGTGATGGAGTTAGACGCACACCAGAGGTGGTAAGTCATCACATGGTTCAATGTGTCCTCTCCAGATTTACCTTCGAACTTGGGAATGTCACTGGGCAACTTATTCGACATTGGCAGCCAAAACGGAAGATAATTAATCAGATCGTTCGTTAGGCGCGACAAGTCTGGTAAGTCCAAAGTTGTGATAAATGGTAACTGCCGATTAGGATCCCTAAAACTCTGGGTCATGAGACCAGCCCCAGGAGGAGGATATCCAGGATAACTCGGAATAGGAATCGCGTTCGGGATATTGTATCCTCCCGGAAAACCAGGATTAACCGGACCGTACTGGGGTTGTTGAGGTTGTTGATAAGTGTACCTAGGATACGGTTGATACTGATAAACTGGCTGCTGGACAGCAGGACCGAATTGGTACTGTCCCTGGTACGGTTGATAGGTGAATTGTGGTTGACTTGTGACAACCGTACTTAAACCAGGTTGTCCTACAGGCATCTGAACCGTAGTTTGAATCATGGATCCAGACGGTGGTAAAGATGTCTGAGGAGTAGATACAGGAACAATAGAAACCGGAGCTGTCGATACTCCAGAAGTAGGTGGGGTAGATTGAACAGATGTTGCGGCAGTTGCAGCAGTCGTTTGAGATGGAGTACGAGGCGCAGTAGGCCCAGACTGAGAAACTACCGAAGGTACAGAAGTTTGAATATTAGACTGGACTGGTTGCTGGGGTGTACCAGAAACTAAGGGTTGTCCAGTTTGAGATGACAACTGTACACTTGGCTGCAACACCTGTTGAGTTTGCGATGGATCCCACACTATGTTCATTCAGGGGTACTGACCCATAACAGGTTGAGAATATTGAGGACCATAACCGGGTTGAGGGTAGGATTGATGATTGAAAGGTACATTTCCTGTTCTTTGAACATAAGATTGACCTTGGGGTGGTTGGAAACCTTGGTTCAAGTACTGACCTTGGGGTAGATACCCTTGAGGCACGTACTGATAATGGGGTTGACATTGAGGTATAAATTGATACTGGGGTTGACCTTGGGGTACATATTGAGTCTGGGGTTGACCTTGAGGAACGTATTGTACCGTAGGTACGTACTGTCCTTGAGGTTGCCCCCCAGATGCAAATTGTGTACCTTGAGGTTGCCCCCCAGGCGGTAATTGGCCACCATGAGGTTGAGAATTGCGAATAGAACATGACATCATAAGAATGTCTTCTACGCTCAACGGCTTTGCACCATTGCTTCCAGTGAATAACCCTTGTTCAATGGGTTGAGGAGATGCTCCCGAAAAAGTACCAGAAAGTGACTGATACCCAGAGGGAACAGAAGGACCGCCGTACAAAAAAGATTCAGGCGATTGAGTAAACATGGACAACTGACCTGACATATTTACGGGAGTATAAAAACATCTAGGATGATAAGGAGCACGAGGTGGTGAAAAACTTAACGCTGGGTTTTCCAAATAATTAGTCAAAGAAAGATACCAAGTAGTACTTCTAGGTGGACTGTAAAAAATTGATTCACGCTCCCTTAAATCAATAACAGGTTGATTTTCAGGGATAGGGATGCCTACTTCTTCATCCGGAGCAAGTCCTTCAATAGCTATCAAACCAGAAGGAAGATTTTCGGTGATTACTCTTTCTACCCTAGGTGAATTAGGACCACTAGAAGTTGGAGAGACAAACCCCAATGTTGGAGTAACAGGTTCAGATATCTCAGGTTCTTCGCCTATATCACTAGTAGATGAAAAGCTACCAGCAAGTTCGAAAACCGAAATAGATTCAGGATTATAGCCTGTTACTAGAGTTTGGTAATCAGGATGTACAACCAATGAATACTCTCCTTCCTCAGGTGACCCAAATTTACTACCACTAGGAGTTACGAGGACTTTCAAGCCTTCAAGCTGGCTCAGGACTTCTTCAGGAGGTTGGCCCCGAAGTCTACGAGACTTCCTCAGTAAATCAGCCACGGTTACAAACTCAGGAGACTGGCCCCGAAGTCTACGGGACTGTCTTGGTAATTCAGCCACAATTAAAAACTTTTAACTACTTCACACGCAAACAACGTAAAATCTCAATGAAAACCACCTAAAGCCTCTAAAGAACCAAACAAATTTGAATCGCACACCTAAAGAATCTAGAGATCAAAGACATAAAAACAGTAACTTTCCGGACCGAAAACACTAGTTGGTGATGAAATCCAACGTCGCAGAATTCAGTACAGAAATGGCGGTTGGAACAGTTACCCCGGAAACCTGCTTAATGAATAGACTGGACCAAGTTCCTCCACTTAACCGTCTCGAGTGAAGTGAACCCCCCAGAAAATCCAAGTGAGTCTAGCCGACGTCTGCTCCAGGTATAGTGGGATCTTCCCACCACTGTCACCTTAGGAAGAATCCTAAAGAATATGGCCACTAAGGTTACCAACTGAGGCAAATACACCTGGGGGAACAGTCTACGATCCGATACACACGCAAGGGCAGAGTAGCAAGCTCAATCCCCTTGAAGGCTCCTTGACATAATCCAAGGTTTACCAACAAGTGACCCCAGGCTCCTCGATAATGGTTAATCCGAGGTTTACCATTTTTAATACGTGAATATCTGGCGTTGTTCCCAATGAGGAAGGATTGATTCCCACACTGGTTCGGACACCATCTCGTGCTTATCCTTTGAGAGGAGCTTTCCCAGAGCATAAATGCAACAATTGGATTTCTTCCTACCACAAGATACAGCTACTTGTTTGTTTTTACTGTCTTGGAGAGTTAATTACCCTCCTACTCCAAGACACTAGCCTAAGCTAAGTTGGTGTATCAGAGCCCTAGAAATAAAATGTTACTAGGTGAATTTTACTTTAAGCGTTAATTTTAGTGGTTGTTGTTTAAGTCAAGAGGTGGCGGAGATGAAACTCGTGGTGTAAAGACTCGACTCGAAATCACTAAAAAGATGCACCTAAGATGATTTAAACGATCTTTTCTCTTCGATGAACTTCTACACTAAGAAAGAATTTGAGAATGCAAATACTTTGTAAAGAAAAATCTTTCTCAATTAAACAAATTTAAAGAAGAGCTTTTTCCTTTCCAAAGAACTCAAAACGAGACATCTAGTTATTTCACAAAAATTTCCCTTTTCTTTTCAAAGCACCCAATCACTACAAAAACAAAATTTTTCCAAAAGAGATTTTTTTATATTTTGTAAATAAAACACTCAAAACTAATGAAAATGACTAACTTTGAGAGCTACAAACTATAAAAAGCTACTTAAAGTCAAAGCCTACTAAAAGTCTTTTTGAGGATGTTTTACTTAGCTAAATGTGAGCTAAGGACTAATTTATGCAGAATCACAATTAGTCAAAAAACAACCAATCTCTCGTTTTCTTTTTAAAAAAATGAAAATTCCAACTTTCAAATACAAGTTTTTCGAAATTTTGAAATGAGAAAACACAAAGCGGATTCCTCAACAAGGGGAGATTTCATAAATGGTCAGACTCATAAGAAGACTAGTAGACACCAAGGTAATCTGAGGTCCCTACTGCTTCTAAGCTCAGAGCCACTACACAACCAAAACGAAAAACAAACCCAATGAACAAAATTCCTAGGAATTCCACCTAAAACCCTAACACTAATGAAATTAAACCAAGGAAAGTTTTTGACAGGGAACAAGCAGGTCTGGGCAATGGCTAAAACCTATAAACAAATTCTAAACTGATAAAAAAGAGAAAAATTTAAAATTTTTCAAATTTTTGACAGGGTACGCAGGAAACCTGTTTACATAGGTGCGTCCACGCTCTGTGCTCAAAGGAAAAGTGCGTACAGGTACGCACTGTGCCTAACTCAGAGGGTGTGTACCTCTCCCAAAAACTATGAAAAATAAAAACTGACTCAAAATTAACTAAATTCACCCAATCCTACAATCATCAAGTCAAAAACAGAAACAAAAAATACAGTTTCTCAGGTCAAAGTATAAACAAGGAAAACAATCAAGTCCCCAGCGGAGTGGCCATTTTGTCGCACAGAATGAGTCGATCTTGCAGACAAGATAGACCTTCCTAGAATCTAAAGAAGACCTAACGACAAGCAAACCAACCAGACACTATCTTTCTCTAAATATGCTTTAATAAACAATAGCAAACAAGTGTTTTTAGGGCCTACCTTTGGTCCAATGCAAGCTTGTGGATGCCCTCGCTCCTTTGATCCAAATGAGCTCCTTTTCATGAATCTGCAAACACAAACAAGGCAAACAAATTAAATAGCACCTGAAAAACCAATTGCATAAAACATATTTCACATGAAATTCAACGAGTCCATGAAACAAATAACATAAGATACTTGTTGAGAAAAATGAGTTTGATTGTATTAATTCAAAAGAAGAAGAACTTTACAACCTTTGCCTTGACACTGTACAAGCTCCTCCCAGGGTCCAACAAGATGTCTCCTCTACTTTAACAAGTTTCACTCACTCTCCAATGGAACCAAGAGGTAGGTGATCTCTCCTCTCAAGCTCAACCAAAGAGTCTTAATTTCACCAGCATTTACCCTCAAAATGTTCAGCTTCTAACCTCCCTAGTCCTCACCCCAATGCCTGTATTTATAGTGCAATGGAGGGAAGTTACTAGGTCCTCCTTCAAAGGGATAGCTCCTTTAGTCAAGGGATTAGCTCCTTCTCTTTTGGGATGCATGAACCACCTCAGAGTGAACAATCCACGTCAAAATTCCTTCTAGAAAACTCTAGAATTAACCCAAAGTGAGTTTTTTAAGATAAAACTTGCGCCTTTTGACTTTCACAGGGGTCCGCACCTACACCGTTAGGGACAGAGCGGGTAGGTACGTAGCTTTTGTACACAGAAGGTGCGGGACCGCAGGTGACCATGAGAGAAAGTGCGGAACCAGAGTTACATTGATTTTTAATGTCTTTCTCCCACTTCCAAAGCTTGATTTGAAGAGCTGAGGTCTTAGACTTGCTTAGGAGGACAGTACAAGTGATGATAGACCCATACTGACTGTAAATAATCATAGTGACGATATTTTTGTGCAACAATCCTCCTACTACCCCCAAGCTAATGGTCAAGTAGAAGTTGTCAATGGCATCTTAAAAACCATGATCCGTAGGTTGGTAGGAAATTATAAAACCAATTGGCACCAAATGTTATATTCGATGCTATGGGCATATTGAACTTTAGTAAAAACTGCCATGGGATTTACACCTTTTCAACTCGCTTATGGCCTGGAAGAAGTTTTACCCATCAAGTGTCAAATCCCTTCCCTGCAAATAGCCGTTGAACTCCTGCCCGACAGTACTGCCGAAGAAGAATGCTTACTATACCTTAATCAATTGGACGAAACGTGTCGAGATGTCGAATTTTCACTCAAGGCTGACAAGCGCTAGGTAAAAACCCAATACGACAAAGAGGTCATGCCTCGTTCTTACCAAGAGGGAGATCTTTTTTTTCTCTATGATAAAAAACATGACCTCTTGGTGGTAGGAACACTTCAACCCTTATGGCTAGGTCCCTATGTCATCAAGAAAGTCCTCTCAAAAGGGGCATATGAACTACAGGACTGGGAAGGAGTCCCACTCGTGGAGCCTAGAAATGGGCTCTATCTGAAAAAGTATTATGCCTAGTATTGCACTAGGCATGTGCTTTGTAATTTTATGTATTCATATGTTTTGCTTCCATTTTTGGTGTGATTGGATTGTTTTGATATTTATTGGAGTACTTGTCTCATACATTCTTCTCACCATGCAAATGTCTTCATTACCCTTAGCATACGTAGGATACATAGATGGTGCTAGTCGTCACACACAGCACATTGCATCAGCTGCTTGGGTCATCTCTATCTATTATATCATAAACAATGCAGAATCAAAAATACATTAAACATACAATAGCATTCACAAATAACAAGATTCACAATACACTATTGTATGGAGGAAAACTCAAAGAAATTTATTAAAATAGAAGGGAGAATTACAACCCAGCAGTCTGATCCAGCATCATCCTCCCAGCATCAAAGCCCTCTTCACCTCATGAAAAGCAAGATCACCCAACAATACGATACTCTTTCTTAGATACAAACTATCAACACTTCCTTACAAATTACAAAATTTCAGCCTCTAGATCTCATAGATGAGGGATCCATTTATAGATGTCTGTAAGGGTGTGATTCATCTCTGGGTTTTTTATTAGTGTCATTCCACTTATTGTTCTTGGTTCCACTTGGAGATTTTTTGGACCTCTTACTCATCCCTAGGTGAATTGAAAGAGGCAAGTTTCATAGGAGAAGTTTCTGGAAGATTCCATGAGCATCCACTTAGCAAACTGTCTCGGACATTTGTCCATCCTCACTCATCGCACCCCACAGAAGGCCTCTTCAGTATGCATCACACCTGGCTAGTGTAGAAGTTAGTATGCATCGCACCTTGACAATGGAGTAGTCAGTATGGCCCAGTTTTGGCCAGTTCTGAGTGGTTTTTTAGGTGGAACTTTTGGGGAATGATGTAATCAGTTGACCATGCTCCTTTAGGGTATGAAACAACACTTTTAGGGGTTAAATAGCCCTTGTTTTATCGACATATAAGATTGGGGTTATAGTGCCCAAATATGTCTATAACACATGGTAGGAAGATTCAACGTTTTTGGGTGGCCTAATGGGCCAAATCTAGGTGACACATATCACTAATAAGAAGGTGCCACGTGGGGTTGATGACAACAACACGATGTCATCTTGCTGGTTGGAGCCTGATAATGTTTTTAGGTGTAAAAAGTGAATGCGTCGGGCAGTAATTGCCAGGATAGGTCATCATAGATAGCTCACCCCAACAGGCCTTTGATTGGCCAATGAAAGCATAGGGTGGACCCCACCAAGATAATTTATCCCACTAGCCAAATATGAAAAGTTTGTTAATGGTGCACAAAGTGAATGTGCTAGACAGTAAGCATTGGGACACATTGTCAGAGACAACTCACCTCGACAGGATTTTGATTGGCTAATGGAAGTTCAGGGAGGACCTCACATGGACAAATCATCCTGTAAGGAAGAGTTCGTTGGGTTGTTAGTGGTATGCAAGCGGAAGCGCCTTGCAGCGGGTGCCAGGATACGTAGGATAGACCAGCTGGTTGGTGGTACCAATTAAAGCACAAGTGGGTGGACCCCGTGAGACATGTTGACCTGGAAGATAGACCCTAGTGGTTTATAAAGAGGGCATGAGGTAATGCCCCGAGATAGAAGGGCTATGGGCTAAGCCCTGACCCTTGGTCATTTCGCATAGAAATAGACCATGGGGCTGATGGAATGATAAGAGGCACAAATAAAAGGGGACAAAATATAGGGAGTTCCAACCTTAGTGTCAGGCCTTGGTCTTTTACATCGAAATATTCCAAAACTTGGATCTTTTAAGTACAAAATGGCTACTAATCCTAGCTACAAACACCCATTGGCTACGCCAAAACACCTGCTAAAAAGAGCCTATTTCTCCTGAAATGATAAAACCACTCTAACTATCCTCTGAAGAGGAACCAAAAACTGCTCAGTTACACCGACTGTGTGCTGCTGCATATGAGCGGGAATCTCCCTCATAGGAAGGGGGAGACACCCATGCTCAAGCCCTCCAGGTTCCCTAGAACCTTTTGAAGACTGTCGACATCACCCCCTCCAACAGGTAGTTGGCCTCCTCATCGCATATGGCGGGGTTTGCCTGCAGGTCGTAATGGCGCCACATCTATGTTAAGCATAAAGTGTTATGAAACCAGCTCACAAAACGATAGAAAATATAGATCAACACCTTAGAAATATGCCTCTTTGAGGGGGAAACCTCCTTTACATTACACAAATGAACAATTCTTAGATGATACAAATGACAAGACCTCCTTTCTATATATATGAGTCTAAGGAGTCATAATATAATCAGAGGCAACATAAAATAATAATGTAAGGGCACAATAATAACAATAACGGGCTTCTATGGGGCACAATAATAACAATATGGGGACTATATGGGCACAACAATATAATAAGGGGGTTGTACTAATAAAAATAAGGGGTTACACTAGTAGTATAGGGACCTAACATGCCCCTCTCCTTCAAAAAGTGTTGTCCTCAATGCTTGAGTAGTTCTTGATGATTCTGTATAAAATTCTCATCCTTCCATGTGGAATCTTTAGCAGGTAAGTTCTTCCAGTTGATGAGATACTTTGAAATTGATCGATTTCGTAGCTATCGACTTCTCGGTTCTGTGAATGCTTCAGGTTTCAATATGATTTTTCCTTCCTTGTAAATTTCTAGCAATATTGTTTAAACTAGAATCTTCTGCAATTTTGAATGAGTGGCCACACTTCTTCATCCTTCTTCCATTCATCGCTTGTTTCACGTATCCAATCTAGTTGGATAATAGAAATAGCACAAAACAATGCTTCCACATCCTCATCCTTTCTTGAGAGTGCATATGAAACAACATTTTGCTTCCACTTTTTGTAAATGATTTCAAAGTCATAACCCAACATTGTTGTGACCCATTTGTTCTGTTCTTCAAAAGATAATATTTGTTCTAAAAAGTATTTAAGACTATCATGATACATTTTTACCTTGAAGTGTTTTCCCATTAGATGAGGTCACCATTTCTTAAGTGCATGTAGTATTGCCAACATTTCCTTCTCATAAATTGCTTGCTTGAGATGTAGCCATAAAAATACCCAATCATGTACATCAAAAATTCTTTCACTGCGATGTTGATCTGCATGTTGTTTCATTCGATTCTGCATCAAAGTGGCATTATCGTTTAAAAGTTGGAGAACTTGTTGTTGATGCTCGATGTGATCTTTCACTACTTGAATCTTTTTCTTCTTGATATTTCCTTCTATCTTGAGAGTTTGAGGAGTGGTAATTTCTTCCAATGCATTACAAGATATAGTCGGACTCATTTCTTGATGCTCAATGTGATCTTTCACTTCTTGAACATTTTTCTTCTTGATATGTCCTTCTATCTTGGTAGTTTGAGGAGTGGTAATTCCAGCCAATGCATTACAACATATGGTCAGATTCATTTCTTCTTTCTCGATGTGATATTTCAATTGAACCTTTCTCTTCTTGATATGTCCTTCTATCTTGAGAGTTTTAGGAGTGGTGATTCCAGCCAATGCATTACAAGATATGGTCAGATTCATTTCTTCTTTCTTGATGTGATCTTTCACTTCTTGAACCTTTTTCTTCTTGATATGTCCTTCTATATTGTGAGTTTGAGGAGTGGTAATTCTTACCAATGGTTTACAAGATATGGTCGGATCCATTTCTTCTTTCTCTATGGTTGTGTCCTAGCATATATTCTCTTCTTTTGATGTTTCTTGATCCTTTTCTTCCGCCTCTTCATACTCTATGTAAGATAATTTCTTCTCAGCACACTTATGACCTTTAGTGCATTTTGTATCACAATTGTAACAAAGCCCCTTTTCTCTTTTTTCTTCCAATTGTTGTGGTGTAAACCTTGTAGGTTGTGGAAGGCTAGGAGAAAAAACACTACCATAATTATAGTTGTGAGTGGTTGGATTCCTTGTTTCCATAATTTCACTTTCAATTTTTATTTCCCACCTGAATGCCTTCTCCAATGAATCAGGTTCCCAAAGACGAACCTCATGTTGAATGTTATCCTTTAAAGTACCTATGAAGACATCAACCCTTTGCTTCTCTGGAATATCATTTACCCTTATATTTAATTTTTGAAAGTCATCAATGTTCTCTGCCATTGAACACTTTTCTTTGAGATTTATCAATTGGCTAAACAAGGTGTTTCTCTTTGTATCCTCATAATGCGTTATCATTTCCTCCATGAAAATTGACCACGTAACAAGTGGTTTACGAGAACAAAGCCCTTTATACCATAAAAATTGATCTGGTTCTAAATATGAAGATGCAATACATACCTTTTGTAATAGTTTCACCTCAAGTAGATCAAAATATTGCTCTATCTATAGTATCCAATTTACCAGATCCTTGCCATCAAACTTCCTCATATTTCCTTTTCTTGATTTTAAGAGATCTATCTTGAAACAACTGTAACTCTGTAATTTCAGCTCTTCCATTTCTAAAATCACAACCTGTAGTAGCCCTTTGTGTCCTCTTTCCAATGCCACCAGTCTGATCGAAATTGGATTCTCCAAGAAATAGTTATGCACAATCTCCCAAAATGACCTGATTATATACCTTTTCAAAAGAGCGAACTTGTATGAAGTTCCATGTGTCACTGTTTTGACCCTTGGATCTGAACGATATACACAAGAAACTACAGTCCATCCTATTTTTGTATCTGCTAAACAAATTGTAGTCTAATGCTCAGAGAGACATTTATGACGATTTTCCCAAGGTCAACTGTTTGGAATATAATTCAGGGGTTTGTACAAACCCTAACTTCCTCAGACTATATCTCCTAAAATGTATCGAGACAGGATCTAAAATTCGGAACCAAGGTCCAGACTGATTCCTTCTCAAATGAGTTTTTGTTTTAGCTTCTGAAACTTTGTAGCGAATGCATTATAGCGAAGATCCCATGACCACCTATTTTAGTTGAAATTTTGGAGCTTGCAAAAACCCTAACTTACTCAGATCATATCTCCAAAAATATAGCGAGACAAGATCTCAAATTCAAATGTGCGGTTCAGCTCTATATCTTCTCAAATGGGTTTTTTGAAGCCTTTGAAACTTTGTAGCGAAAAAATTATAGTGAAAATTCCACGATGACCTATTTGGAGCAGCGAAATCCTAGAATCCACAGCTCTAATACTGAATGTTATGAAAGAAGATCACAAAAGGATAGAAAAGATAGATCAACACCTTAGAAATAAGCCTCTTCAAGGGGGCAAACTCCTTTACATTACAGAAATGAACAATTCTTGGATGACACAAATGACAAGACCTCCTTTCTATATATAGGATTCTAAGGGGTCATAATATAATCAGAGCCGATGTAACAATAATAATGTAAGGGCACAATAATAACAATATGAGGACTATATGGGCACAAAAATATAATAATGGGGTTGTACTAATAAAAATAAGGGGTTACACTAGTAGTATAGGGACCTAACATAAAGCTTCATGTCAGTACTTATTTCGCCTATAAAAACATTACATAAACATTCAAAAGCTAAAAAATACTTGAAGTACTTTCAAAAATCATTCTCACCTTGAGGCCCCCAATTGGTCCTGGGTGGTAGCATCAAGTCAAGGTGGCTGGTAAAGTCCATGCCCTCATAAGCATAGTCATCAATAATCACAATTTGGCCATGAAGCCACTGGAAGAAATCTTCCTCGAAGAAATTCTGGATCAGTCCTCCTCCTATGCGAGGATCGAGTGATGACCATCACCCTTGCGTAAGCTCCCTCGGCTCAATGGGACCTAATTTCATCCTTGCGCGCATAACAGGTACCCTCTCAAGAATGAATGAAACTATGAGAGTACCTTACCCAAAATTGTGTTGGGTACGAGTCTTGCATGCTGTTAACTTTGCCTTCAACTTGAGAAGCACTGCTGTTATAGACATATTTGGGCACTGCAACCCCAATCACATATGTCCATAAACCAAGGGCTTCTAGGTCCCTAAAAGTGTTGTTTAATACCCTAAAGGATCAAGGTCAGCTGATTACATCACCTCCCAGAAGTTTTCCATGAAAATCTACTCAGAACTGGTCAAAGCAGGACCATACAGACTGTGCAGTGCTAAAGGTGAAATGCATCTCAGCTGCCACATGCAAAAAGTGCGTTGCATACTGGAAAGCCCTTTCATAGGGTTCGATGAGTGAGGGAAGACAATTGGCACAAGCAGTTTTCTAGGTGGAAACCCAGAGAATCTCCTAGAAACTGCTCATTTGACACTTGCCTCTCTGAATTCGTCCAAGGATGAGTAAGAGATCCAAAATCTCCATGTGGAACTAGGAACTATCAAAGAGATGACACTAATCAAAATCCCAGAAGCTGAGTCACCCCCCTGCAAATATCTATAAATGGATCCCTCATCCAAGAGATCCAGATGTTGGAATTTGGTAATTTGTAAAGAGGTGTTGTTGGTTTCTCTTTGAGGACATTGTTGGGTGATCTTGCTTTGTGTGAGGTGAAGAGGGCTTTCAAGCTGGGAGGATGGCGCTGGGTCAGACCAAGTGGTTGTAATCCTCTCTTCTATGACTTTTACTAATAAAGCTATTTGAGATTTCCTCCATATTCTTGTGTATCTTTGAATATTGTGTTGATTATATGCATTTGTATGGTCAATATATATATGATCCTATATTGTTTACAATGAAAGATCTCTATGCTTTGATGGTATTATGCTATTGTGAATCTACAGGTGCTCTTTGAAGTTGGACAAGTAAGGAAGTAGTGGTGAGATTCTGTCAAAGGGGAAAGGAAACAAGCAAGGAGCCAAGCGGAAGACTGAGGTTGGTACTCTCTACTTCTTTCCCATCTCTCTCTTGTAAAGGAAAAAACAAGCGACTTTAATCTGTTTGTTTCTAAGATAGCTACCCATCTTATTGGGACTATTAGCTCTGAATAGACACTAGATTTCCTGATAACAAAATGGCGACTCCACTGGGGAGCGATTAGTTTGATTTCTTGTCTCTATTTGTTTGATTCATAAACCATAGATGGAGCGTGAAGTCAAGCCAGCTAGCCTTCGAACTGCATTTGCTATGCAAGTGCAAAATAGATCAATGTTGCTTCAGTTAATCTCTGAGTTTGTTTATGAGCTGAACAATTGACTTGAAAACATCCTAAGTGCCCTAGAGGTAGCTTGAGTAACCTCATTAGATCAGCCCTATACTTTGTAGTTACTAACTATCATTTGCTCAGCCTAAATCCCTCAACTAAACTACAAACTGTGACAAAAAACCAAGTTAAAGTCTCGTTCCTTGACCATCGCACCCTATCCTTTAGGAAATCTAGATGCATCGCACCTCCCGTGTGCAGTAGGTGGGATGCATCCCTGTTTCCCTATGTTGAAGGTGCGATGATAAGACAAGACTAGATCTGCCTCCAGATTTTGGTTTTTTTTTTTTTTTTTTTCAGTCTCTTTTTTCAGTTTTGTTTGGGAGTTTTGCTGTCTGTGATCAGTAGACCACTATTGAAACCCCCTTATTTGCATCATCCAACCTCTATTGTACAAAGAATTGTGAATGTTTTTTTATGTATTGTGTGCCATTTACAGTTCTATTTTACAAAATAGTAGCTTAATCAAATTGTCATCTCTTGATTTGGTAGTGTCGCAAGTGTCGTTTTCAGTCAAGGAAAAGAATACTTCTCTTTTTGATAGTCTATTACAATGTTACTCTTGTATTTGATCTGAATTAGTAGTATTTCAAGTGTCGAAAGTAGTTTTCAATTCAAAATCAGAAAGTGTTGTCTAGCCTTCCTGTCATTTTTTGAAAAGGAAATTGTTAATACTATCGCTTTGGAAGAAGAAATAATTCATATTGTATTTAGCATTCTTTTTGTCATTCACACATTAAGAAAGCAGAAAACAAATACATGCATGTGCATTTGCATTAAGACTGCTTGTTGATTTTGATTTAGGACAGTGCATCTAGTGTGTGCTCTCGGATCTATGTTGAGAGGATTCCATTTCTCTTTCCTTAGTAG
The DNA here is from genome assembly GCA_031772625.1 of Pinus tabuliformis. Lineage (NCBI taxonomy): Eukaryota > Viridiplantae > Streptophyta > Pinopsida > Pinales > Pinaceae > Pinus > Pinus tabuliformis. Next base: position 1,284,592,065 of record CM062805.1, read on the forward strand.
CTAGGATTTTCATTGCACAAAGAAGATTAAACAACTGTTTATCATCTTAGATTGAATTTTACAAATTGTATATCTACATCATGTGGTGAACCTGAAAGGAAAATTTCTTAAGAAAGATCAACTGTAAAATAAATTTAATCAACATAAAAACGCTTTGGAACCTAACGCACAACATCTAGAAGTCTAGGCTAGAGATGCATTCTGGTGTCGTAAAGCCTGGTAACTATTGCTTTCATCGTAGGTTGGGTGATTCCTCCTCTTTGAGACGATAAGTGCCAGTACAGACTTTTGCTCCCACGTACCGTCGAGTATATATTGGGATACCACAATAGGCTATATCCTTTATCCTTAGGAAGCCGTGTCTACTACCCTATTGATCGCAATGCACTGAACACAACATTCGGGAACATTGACTGCCGTACCGTAAAAAGCATTCTGCAGTTTTGTGATTAGTTTGGTAATCCCTCTGTCTAGATTTCCAGAGCAGTCTATTTCGTTCCTTTTCAGACTCCTTAAAAGAAAAGGTCCATCTGAGAACTTGTCACTTCAGGCTCATTAAAAATCGAAGGTGACTAGAGTCATATTTAGCTTTTTCTCGACTCTTAAAAAGTGAAAAATCAAGTTGTGTCAAAGTGTCTAAAATTCATTTAATACGGAAAAACATTTTCCCCTCTTATTTTGAGTTGATCAAATAAATCCGCAATCGTGGAAGAAAGTCAATCAAAACCACGTCGATCGCGGAGATTGACGAGTCAACCGTCTTTGATTCCAGAAACCAAACCATTCTGGGTCAAGCGAACTCATTTAACTGGGTCAAAGTCTCCTGGTTTGCTTGAAACTAGTGTTTCAACATCCTCTAAGACTCTAGTTACTCCAACCATTTCTAGTATCCCTGCCTCTACAGAAGAAGTTCTGCAGTTACAAGAGGACATTAGAACTGATCCTAGTGTAACAATAAACACTTCTATTCCTGAACCAGCTCCATCCAGGGTTGATGCAGAGGGTGTCACCCCTCCAACATATATCGCTGCAGAATCTATACCTTCTTTGGTACCAGAAATATTTTACGGACCTGACGGTTTGCCTCTTCCACCCGGATTGATTGCTATAGAAGAGATTACGAAGGATCTTCCATCCAGTGCTCCATCGCACTTTAGGACTGAGATTCACCTATATCCTTCTACTTTAGAAGTTAATACCCCTTCATCGCAAGTTCCTGTAGAAGCATTGGGAAGTCTTTTCGATAGACTCAATATGTCTGGACAACCATCGACATCTAGGACTGTCTCGTCCAATACAGCGGTAGCATAACCTCCTACCACCACTTCGACGATGTTCACTGGTATACCATCTGTCCCAACTAGCTCTCATGTTGAATCTCACAAATTGATCCCTCACAACATCAATTTGGGAAATCTAGTCTCCAAAGGCCAATCATTCCCTTGACCACTAGATTGCCGCCATATGAGAATTCAAAACCGAATTCAAGTAAAATTGGAATCACATCCAGCGGTTGGATGCCAATACTGCCTCAAAAACCAATAGTTGTATACTCAATGCAACCGAGTCTCCCTATGTCGAACATCTCCACTACGCCAGCTATTGTGATGGTGTTGCAAGTACAAGCATTGCCTATTATATCCCAACCTGAAGTTTCTCAGGTTGTTGTACAATAACCTCTTGTCTCCGCGACACAACCGCAATCACCAGTTAGTGGCTCCTTAACTGGAGCGACTGAGGCTCAAACTGGTACTATTACCCTTCATCTTGGTCAAATGTCCAGTATTGGGCAAAAACAAATGGTTTCACAGCCATGAATAGTGCAATATCAACAACTGCAATTCCAACAAGCTTACCAAGGACCTGAGCAGCAAAACTTTGCAGGTAATGGGCAGTCATATATTCAAAACGGTTATAACCAATGGTCTCAAATTGGTTATGCCCAACCACCTTATCAAAGTTATTAGCATCAAATGCATTATGCTGGTATGCAAAGACCCACTGCTCAGGCAATCCCATGTTATCCTGAGTATGCTTTACCGAACCTGAACCAACAGTTTCCCTTCGTGGCGACCCTAGAGTTACCAGATCTAAATCGGCTAACGAACGATCCAACCGCTTATGCCCCTTGGTGGTCGACGATTCCTCATAAACTTTTGTAAGATATTCATAAATTTAATGGAAATCCGGGTGAAGACCCGTTGAATCATGTGATGACCTTCCATCTGTGGTGTTCATCCAACACTCTGAATGATGATTCGATTCGGCTTCGCCTTTTTCAGCGAACGTTAACTAGTCCAGCAACAAAATGGTATATCGAGTTTCCTAAAGCTTCATTCGATAAATTTAGCACCCTTGCCACAACCTTTTTAACCCATTTTAAATTACCAATAATGTATGAAACAAGAACAGATCTTCTTACCAATTTCAAGCAAACGACGACCACTCACATATCAGATCATATTCATGAATGGCGACGTCATCGAAGAATGGTGAAAACATATGTTCCTGATCAACTGCTAGCTGAATGGTTTATTAAGTCATTATTGCCTTCCATTACAGAAGATGTGGCAAAGGGAGGGGTCGTCACTGAAGAGCAAGTTATTGCTCGTGCGCAATATCTAGACTTGATCTATACTCAGTCTGGAACGCTCTATGACAAAATCCCCAATGCTCCCAGATCGGAGTTTTCCGTTCCTCCTCCTCCTAAATCGAACAAAGACTCTCATTCCAGCAATGGTGTGATAGGTACGATGAGAAAGAAATCAACAAAGGCTACATCTAAGAAAGCCCATAAGATTTCTGATCAAAATGCAAATGAAGAAATTCTACCCTTGGAGGTTAATGCCATGTCGACTAACAAAGGTAAAGAATCAAAGAAACTAGGGGGCAAGAAGAAAGGGAAGAGAAAAAAGAAGAAACAAGATGATTCGTCTCCTGAAAAATCTTCTGCAAACCCTTCCAAGGGGGAATTACAATCGTCGATCAATAGAAATTCCTCCCGAACAGTTCGCGAGTTACGGGAAGCATTTCGATGATCCACGGAAGCTCTCAGTCACTTCAAAATATTGGAGTAGGCCTACTAAAAGACCCTATATTGATGGGTACTTTTTCCCTACCACCTCCAAACGACATGGCAGAAGTGGCAATGGTGGGAACTTGCAATATGGTATTTTCTATTCAAAAGATGTTCGAAAATGATATTAGCATGGATCGTCACCAGGTGTTGCCTCCAAGCCCAATAGAAATATTATAGCAATCAATGTTCTCGGTATGGAAGGAAAACCCCAATGAATGCTCGTCAAGCGTTTGGGTAGATAGGTCTAAGGAGTATGGTACCTCTTCAGATCCTTGGTAACATGTACATTCTACAGACCAAGGAATTGTTCAGTCAATGAAAATACAGGGGACACCATGGGAAGATTACCACCATCGTTCCCATCTTCCAGATTACAACGAAGATTACTCTAGTGACCTCAATCATCCATCAGTTTTTGATTTTCTATCAAATACTATAAATACAGTGGATTTTGAGCGAAATCTGTCCAATATTGAAGAAACTATCGCCATAAATATCTCGACAAAACTAGATATTGTAGAAAATATTCATGTTGGCAAATCTTGTTCTTCTCCAGAACTGGAAATATATAACGCTCTCTTTCGCGAGTTTAGAGATGTCTTTGCATGGTCATATGAAGAAATTCTAGGCATTGACTTGAGCATAGTTGAACACGAAATTAAGATGTATCCAGAAGTCAAACTAGTAAGACAACGGCTTCGACAGGTGCACCCAAAGAAAGCCACTGCCATTAAAGCAAAAGTTGAAAAACGTCTCCATGTTGGTTTCATTTACCTGGTTCCACTAACTGATTAGGTATTGAACATTGTTCCTATGATGAAAAAGCAAGGAACAATTAGAGTGTGCGTCGATTACAAGGATGTAAACCAAGCTTGTCCAAAGCACAACTACCCTACACCCTTCATCGACCAGATAATTGATGAATGTGCTGGATGCGAAATCTTTTCATTTATGGATGGATTTTCTGGGTATAATAAAATAAATATCCGCCCACAGGACCAGTCAAAGACTGCATTTATCTATCCGTGGGGCACATTTGCATACTGTAAGCTTCCTTTTGGTTTAAAGAACGCAGGGGAAACTTTTCAGAGGGCAATGAATTATGCCTTCCACAACATCAAGAACATCATTCAACCATACCTTGACGATCTTTCGGCTCACTCGCGAAAGCGGACCGATCATCCGTAGCATTTGAGAGCAATATTTCTATGTTGTTGACACTACAACATAAGACTCAGTCTGCACAAGTGTGTGTTTTGCGTTGGTTCTGGTCGTTTACTTGGCTTTGTAGTTTCAAAGGACGGAATTTGTCTCGAGCCGTGAAAGGTTTAGGCAATCATCGATTTGCCTCCACCTTCAAATTTTCTTCAGATTTAGAAACTCCAAGGGAAAGCAAACTTTATGAGGAGGTTCACTCCGAATTATGCCGAACTTGCTAAAGGTTATTCGTGTCTCTTGCAAAAATAAGTACCCTTCAACTGGGATCAGGTCATGCAAGCTTCCTTTGATGCTCTAAAGGAATCCCTAATAAAAGCATCATTAATGTACGCTCCTGATTATCAAAGAGACTTTAACCTGTATCTGGATGCAGCGGATACAACCATCACAATGGTTTTAGTTCAAGAAGACAATGGAATCAAACATCCTATTTATTATTTAAGTCGAAACTTAAATGATACATAAAGAAAATACTCATATGTTGAAAAGATAGCTCTCGCAGCTGTTCAAGCAATACAAAGATTTCGAAACTATGTTCTCTTTCGAAAAACTACCATTTTGTCAGATTGTAACCCCATGACTTACATCTTGTAGAGAAAGTTGCTTGGGGGGAAATATTCAAAATGGATAGCAATTTTGAAAGAGTTTGATCTGGAATTTTTAAAATCCAAATCAAAGAAAGCTTTAGTATTTGCAGAGTTACTATTTGATTTCCCATCGTTATCCAACGATTCAACATCCAAAGCAACAATCGTGGATGAATCTTTGTTTCTAATATCTTCAAGCGATCCATGGTATGGAGATATAATCATTTATCTCCAAACCCAAACATATAGGTCTAATACCTCTCGCTCAGAACAACGACGTACTCGATACCAAGCAAAAGACTACATGATCGTCGGTGATACACTATATCGTCATGGTGTCGATACTGTTCTATGAAGGTGCCTCACCCATGAGGAGGCCAAAAAAGTCCTGAATGATTGTCATTCAAGCGCATGTGGGGGGAACCAATCTGGTGATGCCACGACACAAAATATTTTACGAGTAGGATACTTCTAGCCAACAATGTTCAAAGATTACATAACTGCAGTCAGAAGTTGCCATGCTTGTCAAATCTTTGACCGCAAAACCAGAATACCACCCGCATCTCTGGGGCATAAATTTCATGCAATGTAACCCCACCTCGGCCGGGGGGAATGGGTATATCATAGTCGTAGTTGACTATTTTACGAAATGGGCTGAGGCACTGCCTACATTAAACAACAACAACGAAAAGGCCGCTCTTTCTTTTTCAATCATGTAGTCGCTAGGTTCGGTGTTCCACAAGTTATAGTCATAGATCATGGATCGCATTTCTGCAATCACATGATGGTTGAATTGGCCGCCAAATTAAGACTGTCCCATGACAGCTCTACTCCGTATTATCCGCAAGCCAACGAGCAAGTTGAGAAAATCAACAAAGTCCTGAAGCACATGCTGTAAAGGATGATTAGAGTCCATAAACAGAGTTGGCACCTAATCCTGTACTTAGCTTTGTGGGCATACCGAACATCGGTGAGAAATGTGACTAGGTTTACACCCTTTCAACTAGTGTAGGCTTGGAAGTAGTATTATCAGTTCAGTGTGAGATTTCATCCCTCAAGTTCGCAGTTGACCTCCTCCTTGAAACTTCAGAGGAAGAAGCTCGTTTCTTAGAATTAATCCAACTAAATGAAACTCATCGTGATGCTTCCTTCACTAAAAAAGCGCATAAGAAACGAGTCAAAGCACAATTTGACAAGAATGTCAAACCCCACGTTTTCTCAGAAGGTGACCTGGTCTTGCTTTATGATCAGGAGTCCAACAAATTGGGAGCAGGTAAGTTACAGTCTTTATGGATGGGTCCCTATATTTTAAAGCGTGTATTAGCAAAAGGAGCCTACAAGCTAGTAGATTACGATGGAATTCCATTGTAACAACCCCGAAACGGGTTGTACCTTAAGCGTTACTATGCTTGACTCAGTATGGTAACCTCGTGATATGCTTTTGTTACATTTTTGTTTTAGTTAAGAGTGATCGTTTTGGTTAGGTAATCCACTTTTGTATTTTGTTGCAGATGTTGAACCCATTGGAATCATTTGTTGGATATGCCAACGGGGCGAGTCGTAGTACGTGGAACCTATCTTTTGCAGCTTGGGCCATCTTTGATCCAAGCGGTGAGCTAGTGAGTCTCAAAGGGGTGTGTATTGGTCAATCAAGGAACAACATCGCTGAATATAGCGCATTGATATAACTCCTCTCTGATGCCATCGCGCATGGCATATGTCGACTTGTCATCAGGATAGACTCACAGCTCGTCATTCTACAGCTTACAGGCATCTATTCTGTTTGGAATCTAGCAATCTATCGTATGTTCATAAGAGTCAAGATTTTGGAAAGGCAGTTTGATTCTATTCAATATCAACATATTTCCAGAAACTTAAACACATTAATCGATTCATTAGCAAATTATGTGTTAGATAGACATTTACAAAATTTGTAAAAGGAAAGCATTTTATCAATAAACTGCATCAGGATAATATAACTTAACCAAAATAAAGCTCCGAAAATAAAAAAAAAAAAAATATATATATATACCTGTTTATAGTTTGTACATAGTGTTCTGTGTCAAAGAAAAAATTAGTCATATGACCCAAAAACTCAAAATGCTAGGGGGCACCCTAGTCTAATGGTGCTCGTGATAACTAGTCACCGCTTGTGCAATCATGCATAAGAGCCTAGTCCATCGGCTTGGCATGCTAGTGGTATGGCGCTGTAATCTAAGAGGAAGCTCATCGGTCCTCACATCCAGAATACCAAGGGTGAGACCCTCAATCTGCTCTTGCAACACTACAAGGGTCTCGAATACATCCAGGTCGCGAAGAATGGCCCTCCCTACAGCCTCTCCTGCTGGAACAACAACTGCTCCTCTCAGACGCGCTGCTGGTTGCACTAGCCCAATATCTGCATAATCACATGAGTTTTGATTAGTCTTGATAAACATTTAAAAAGACACGAGAACATTATGAAAACAATAAAATAGAGATGTGGTCAGAGATTGTTACCTATGACACCCCACTGCTCGCCAGCCAGCAGCACCAAATCTGGGTCACCCTGGAAATCCATCCCAGCATATGGATACTCAGCATAAACCATCTGCTGATGATTGAACCACTCAAAGAAGGCATTAGAGAATGAAACCTATGGTTGACCAGCATGTCTAGCCATAAGGTCGACCCATCTCTGCATCCGTAGCTCAGCCGGTGGTGGTAGGTCGAGTGAAATGTACTGTGGCTGCATCAGTGGGATCTTCTCCAAGGTGAAATCAGTCAGAATAGAACCATAGCCAAAGTTCTTAGATCTTTTATTTTTCACCTTGGTGAGATGTTCTTTGATAACTGGAAGTACTGCATCACACCAGTTGAATACCTTGGGTTCGAGGCATTCCAAGGCGTACTGCATATAGGACTTGTTGGCCAGGTGAAGGGTCGTACTGCCAGCCAATCTAGCAAAGGTGAATAAAATAGTCCTCACAGGCCAGTCAGTGACATCTCAGATGTTGATCTTACCATCCCTACTCGACTGAGATCCTTCCCTACAGTATCAACGAATATAATCCCTCACGGATTCACCCCCACGGGTAGAACTTGAAAGTGAGAGAGAGGCACCGTGCCTCGATAAACCGGTCAAAAATTAGATGTCCTCAACAATCATGGGGATGGATTTGCCTCTTATCTGGAACACTTGGTTGGTAGGATCCCATGCATCGAGGAAATATTGCAACAAATTGATTGGTTGCCTCATGCTAGAAATGCGGAAGAACTTGAGCAAGCCACAGTTCCACAATGAAGCTACCGTACCCAGATCATGTAGGGAAACCATGTCTTCTTCTTCATGCTCACGTTCACACCATGTAATGACCATTTTTCTTCGATGAATCTTCGAAAAATAAACAAGAGAAGAGTCAGGATCCTGATTTGGCAAAGAATAGGCAAAATTTCCATGAAAAATCAGTGCAAAAGTTTTCTTCCTTGTGCCCATCGCACCCTGGCTTGGTACACAGTGCGATGCATACATTATGGCTAGTGGATAGCTTAAGATGCATCACACCTTTCAATATACACTAGGTGCGATGGAGGCAGAACGAAATGTTCAAACCCCAGGGGCCCAGAAAAGCAGGAAAGCATGCTCAGAATTCAAAAAGGAAAGAATGAAATTGAAGAGCTCAGGTTTAGCTCCTACCTGGTCTAGATGGTGTCAAAAATCATCCACAAAATCTCCAGAATCAGCTGGTGAAAATCAAAGGGGAAAACACCTCCAGATCTCCAACATTCACAACTCCGAATGAAATGGTAAAATGAGGGGTAAAAAACTATTTTTAAGTTACTTTTCACATAATTTAAGTAGGGTATTAGATTCTTAACTCATTTTTCAAGCATATGTCCTCATTTCTAATTAGTTTAATGGAGCAATTGAACAGGTAGTACGACCGTCAAAAGAACATAGGTTCAATGGTGAATCAAATATCAATGACCATTATCACGAGCAGTTTTACACGAAGTTCAAGCTCGTTAAAAATTAAACCTAGCAATGAGCATATGTTCCACTAGAGTTTAATCCCATTAAAAAATGAACCCATCTCTGGTAAATAACCATTGTGAATACATTATCATCAGCTTTTGAGCCTTGGTCGTGTTCTTACCATCACCTCCACTACGTTGTTGTCGATCATTCGCCTCCATTTGATTGTTTACCCCTATTGAGGAACAGTTGCGATGAGTGATCCTATTAGCCACCCTTTTACACTACCATGATTGGAAAGTTCCAAACCTTACCTGGAACCCGCTGTTATATGAAAACATCACTCGTTCCTCAAAAAATGAGTCTCCTTTAAGCTCTTTTCATCTGACTCGTAAAATATGAAAAGTTTGCCAAGCGATTGGCCTCTCCAGCTCATTAAAGTGATTGGAAGTGCTATCCCTCCTCTAGATTTTAATCTTTTTGGACCTGAGGGATTATTGCACAAAAAGATCGAGCGTTTGTCTTGTTTGGCTCATTAAAACTATCGAAAAGTCATCCCTTTAACATTGTTTTATACTTTTTCAGACTTCAGGGATTATGTTACGAAAAAGGAATATTCGAGTCTTCTTTTGTTCTCTTTTAGACTCTCTAAAAGTGAAAAGGACCAAGTTATCCTTGTCGTTAAACTCGTTAAAACAATAGCGACAAACTTTTCCATTCAGAAAAGAACGAGTTTCATTGTCGCTAGGCTCATTAAAACATAGCAGTGGGTTTGCCCGAAGGGAAAATTATAGAACAAGCATATGTTATCCTCCTCAAGCTTGACAAAAATAAAGAGGTACTGGTCAGAAATGACTGGGGAAAATTGGGAAGAAAACTTGAAGAAAATTTATTGGTAGCAGGTCGCTCTTGAACATGACACTTTCACTCCATCACCATGATTAAGTCGGGTTGGGTTATTCCGTTCACCGGTCATATCGCCATTGGTCCACCGTACCATCCACTTTTGGGGTTAATGCTACCAATCCATTTCAGTGTCGCCGATATGTTCAAGAGAAGTTGCTTAGAGAATTCACCTACCCAGCTTGTGTCTCATCCGCTACAATACCTTCATGCTTCATTCTTTCATGACCGCCACCCTGAACCTTGTATCATCAGATCGTTTTCACCTCTACAAAATCATTTTCTCCGTTCCGTGTCATAGATGTGGGATCCATTAATGCCCTCCTACGATGGGTCACTTCTTGTCGACATCAGCTCATTATCCAAGAAGTCGACCTAGGGACAACCCTTCCAGTACTTTGAAGCTTGCATGCCTCAATGGCAAGTTTCTCACTTCCGACGATAGGTTTACACTAATGGCCTTTGATCGAAAGATTTTGCGTGGTGTTCAACATCAACTCATGTCTTCACACCACGTAAATTGTACTATAGGACCTTGAGGGTCATCATCATTATTGGTGATTCCTCTAGCGTTTGTTAATAGCTTACATCATTGGCTGGTAATCAGGTGATGTCTTTCCATGTTCGACATTAGGACACCTATTCACATGGATTGACTTGTACTTCGGGCAAAGATTGAATGAGTTTTGAAGACCCTGGATCTAGTTTCATCCATCCGGGCTGCGATATATTTAGGAAAATAAAGACATCAAATATACATCATTGTTGCATAGATAATCATCCAAGCTAAGGTATGATGGCTCTACCAGAATCATCAGTCTGCACACAGACGATTATCTATCCTATGTACATGAAAATGAATTTATCAAGCTGAGCATGGGAATGCTCGCCTCAGCCAGATCATGAAAATATTATGAATATAATGTATTGTATTATATCTTATTACAGGTCACCTTCCAGTGCAAAAAACCTTGGATCCTCACTATAAAGCATTTCGCTCGACATCAAAGGATTTACGACCTCATGCTTTAGGGGGCAACTATTATAGACATATTTGGGCACTGCAACCCCAATCACATATGTCCATAAACCAAGGGATTCCAGGTCCCTAAAAGTGTTGTTTCATACCCTAAAGGAGCAAGGTCAGCCAATTACATCACCTCCTAGAAGTTTTCCATGAAAATCTACTCAGAACTGGTCAAAGCATGACCATACAGACTGCTCAGTGCTAAAGGTGCAATGCATCTCACCTGCCACATGCAAAAAGTGCGATGCATACTAGAAAGCCCTTTCATAGGGTGCGATGAGCGAGAGTAGACAAATGGCACAAGCAATTTGCTAGGTGGAAACCCAGAGAATCTCCTAGAAACTGCTCATTTGGAACTTGCCTCTCTGAATTCGCCCAGGGATGAGTAAGAGATCTAAAATCTCCATGTGGAGCCAGGAACTATCAAAGAGATGACACTAATCAAAATCCCAGAAGTTGAGTCACCCCCCTGCAAATATCTATAAATGGATCCCTCATCCAAGAGATCCAGAGGTTGGAATTTGGTAATTTGCAAAGAGGTGCTGCTGGTTTCTCTTTGAGGACATTGTTGGGTGATCTTGCTTTGTGTGAGGTGAAGATGGATTTCAAGCTGGGAGGATGGATCTAGGTCAGACCAAGTGGTTGTAATCCTCTCTTCTATGACTTTTACTAATAAATCTATTTGAGTTTTCCTCCATATTCTTGTGTATCTTTGAATATTGTGTTGATTATATGCATTTGTATGGTCAATATATATCTGATCCTATATTGTTTACAGTGAAAGATCTCTATGCTTTGATGGTATTATGCGGCTGTGAATCTATAGGTGCTCTTTGAGGCTGGACAAGTAAGGAAGTAGTGGTGAGATTCTGTCAAAGGGGAAAGGAAACAAGCAAGGAGCCAAGCAGAAGACTGAGGTTGGTACTCTCTGCTTCTTTCCCATTTCTCTCTCGTAAAGGAAAAAACAAGAGACTTTAATCTGTTTGTTTCTAAGATAGCTACTCGTCTTAGTGGGACTAGCAGCTCTGAATAGACTCTAGATTTCCCAATAACACTGCTTCACACCAGTTGAACATCTGTGGCTGGACATAGTCAACTGCAGGCAATAGTTGGGCCTTTGTCGCAACGTCGGGACTCTTTGACCCCACAAATCACACAATCAACCATAAAATTGGCGTCATAGACCTGGACCTTATCCTCTCTATGGGGACTCTGTTGCTGACTAGTCCGCTCTCAGGGATGCAGTAGGATTGCACCAGACAAGGGTAGATCATGGATCTGGCCTACACCCGGTGAGGTTTTCCTGTGCCCCACGACATGATAGACTAGTTAAAAAGTACATGTCATCATGATTAATAACCATCTCCTGAACTGCAATCTTGAACACTTGCTCGTGTTCATCCCAGCGCTTAATAATCCATCTCAGAAAATCCTCCTACCCTTTCATTAGCTCCAAGCTTGCATACTTCAGTAAACCGCAACAGTGCAATGCAAGTATGCATGTTGGATCATTTCGCATTAGCAATTCCTGGCTATCATGGGCCTGTTATCTCCATATACTAGTCATTATGGCCTGAAACCTGTACAAAATAACCCTAAAAACAGTCAAATTGGGGCAAAATAGCTTCAGGAATCCTTGCATGAGGTTTTAAACTGCGCCCTTAAGCTTTAAAGCTCCCCCCAATGGTACACAAGGATGATTAACGCCCTCCAGTGGGTCGTACAAAGTGTTTAACGCTTCCTACAGGCCATCTGGAGGGCGTTAGTGCGCAAACACTGCTTTAGGGAACCTCAGGTCTGCAAAAATCCACCCCTAAAACTGTCAAGAAAGGTTAAGAAATGCATAGAGAAAGGTTTTAGCCTCTACCTGGGACTGATGGCACGTCGAATGGTTGCCCAGATTTCCTGCAATGTTCCGCAGAAAATCTACTCCACTTTAGCTCCAAAATGCTCTCACAAATCTCAAATAGTGAAAATGGTGAATGTGAAAGCTCAAAACACTTCCTTATATTTATTTTTGGAGACATGATTTTTGAAATCAGTAAAGAGAAAGTAGACCATTCCCCATGATTTATTATCATGCATGAACGCATATGGATAGGAATCGCTGCTTTTTATACTTTTTCCACTTTTGATGAAAGTACCATAAGGAATGAAAGCAGTAAAAGCTGCATGCAATTCTCAAAGATCACTTTTCTTTTACGGTATATTTTCTCTTTCTCAAAAATTGAAAAATACTTGAGTTTGTCATCGTTGGGCTTGTTAAACACATACAACAATGGTATGAGCAACTCTTTTTTGCTCTTTTTCTAGGTCATTAAACTGAAAAAGACCATTAGAGCATTCTTTTTAGGCACTTTTTTCTCGCTCATAAAACTAGAAAAATCCCGAGTTTTGTCTTTAGGCTTGTTAAAAATTTATAAAGATGACCCGAGCATTCATTTAGGTACTTTCCTCGCTTGTTAAACTGAAAAACCTCGAGTTTTTGTCACCAAGCTCATTAAAATTCTACGACAACAACAAGAGAACTTGCTTTTTTGGGACCATTTCTCACTCTGAGATTGAAAAATCCCCGAGTTTTTCCCCTTCTTCAAGCTCATTAAATCTATGAAGAAGGAATGAGCAGTTCTTTTACCTCTTTTTCCTTGCTCAATCAACTGAAAAAGATACCTTGATTTTTCTTCATTTGACTCGTTAAAATTTGATGAAGGTATTGAGTTTGTCGTCGTGTGAATCATTAAAAATTCACGAGAAAAACGAGTTTTGTCCGTCTCCGCATACTCATAACAAAATGAGGTTGACATATATGGAATGTAGGTTTCTCTTTAGCCAGATTCAATAGATTAACTCATGGAAAATTAACCGATCCCGGTATACTATTAACCTTTTGTCGCACCCGGTTAACGACTATGACAAAGGGACCACCATGGAGTCATTCTTTACGATCTTTTTAGACTCTCTAAATATGAAAAGACCACTGAGTTGTCTAGTCCAGACTCTTTAAATTACATAGACATGATATAGAGTCGCTCTTTTTACGATCCTTTTAAGATTCTCAAAACATGAAAAGATCGACGAGTTTGCCTGTCTGGACTCATTAAACTAATCAGATAGGGCATAGAGTCTCTCATTTCACAGTCATTTTCAGACTCTTAAAATATGAAAAGATTGACGAGTTTACCCATCTAGACTCACTAAACTAATCATATGGGGAAAATACACAATACAACTACATTCAGTATTAGAAAGCATGGTTTGGCAGCAGTCATTCCATCGAACATGGCACTCCCTCAGATAAACCTTCCTTATGATGACCTCTCAATATGAATCCTACCATCCTATGAGTTTAGCCTAAATACCCCAATGTTCTTGCATCTCTGTATCCTAACACTCTTCGGTTTTCATGAGTCTAGGGCTGCATGGTTAAAACCGTTGTCATGCCTTCTATTGTTCTAGGGTTAACCTTTTGTTTCCTCCATCAACCCATTAAGCATATCCTTTCATCATGCCCTTTGTTGTTTAGACCCAATGCTCAAAGATTCCTCAAAATACAAATAATTCTTGTCCTGTTTCGTGTGGATTGATGTAGGACACATTATTTCCTACATTTCGACAGGTATCCTCCTATCGACTTCAACACTCTATCTAGGAAGACAACCCAGAAACACATTCAGTTCCTTGGTACTTGCAGACATTAGTGGCAGGTTGCCTTGTGTTTTATTAGGGGTTCTCATTATTGGCTCCCGGTTAAGCGATTCTATGGGTGTTCGACGACAAAAACATCTTTCACACTCGTTAGATTGTATTGTGCATCTTGGAGACCATCACCATTATTGGTGGCCTTCCTCGCATCTATTAACGGTCTCCATTATTGACTGGTAATTAGATGATTTCGTGCATGTTCAACATCAACGCATATATTCACATGTACCGATCTATGCTGTTCGGTGAAGCGGAAATCAAGACCTTGGGTAGAGGCTTGCATCACTCAACCTTGTTTCCTCTCCCAAGTTGCGTATATTGTTTTTTGGAGACAGCTTATTAGGATTATTCTATTATGACACCAGCCCTGCATTGTGCTTATTGGTGGCCAACATTGTCATATCTCTTTGGAGAAAATCACTCTGACATAGCTACTGAGCATGGGAATGCCCGACTCAGGACATGATTTTAGTAGTTTTATATATATGTGTTGTATCAGGTTTCCCATACCACCCGAAGCTCTGATCCTCTCTCTCTTTTTGTCGAAGAAGGAAAATTACAGTTAAGTAAAGTATTTCAGCCATCGTCGCAACCTCTGATCACACACTTTAGGGGCATATTTTATACAACAAATTGACCCCCTCATTAGCTTAGAGGGGAAAGACACGATAGCTGAAGTAAATACCAAGATCACATGCCTTGTTTCAACACTAACACTGGCTATGCATTGACAACCTACTTTATAAAGCTTCTCTGCAAGCCTAAGGGTGCATTAGTGACCTAACTAACTCTATTTTATAGTTAGAGAATAGCATTAGTGGACCCTAATGAAGTTCTAAGGGTCAAAGGAGCGAATTGACTCATAAATATCTAGATATTTGCTCCTAGATATACTCAAGAAAAGGAAGGAAACATCTCAAGTTCGACCTATTTGGGGGATTTCTAATCCTAATGAAGGAGGCAAATGGGAAAGAGCTAAAAAGCATGGAAACTTCATTGCTTTTACCCTAAGGAACTCATGGAGGAACTTGGCAACCATAACTCAATTTCTACATAAGCAAAGCTAGGGCTATGGTGATAGAGGTGAGATCATTTGAAAAGATAGCATACTTGATTGTTGAGCATTGTCTCAAATCAGAAGAAGTTGGTAAGAAGGGAGAGAGAGAGAGAAGCTGGAGGGGTAAGGGAAGGTTGATGCAAAAGATGGTTGTAATTACTCTTCCAACATTAATATAGAACTACAATTGTACTGTCGACTCCATGGTGTTGGTACTATCATTCATTTAGTTGTTTTTCCAATACCTTTTAGCATGAGTAGCTTAGTTATGTGTAACTAGATGTTCTTTTATGTATTCATGTATTAGTTATCAGAGTTGTATGCTGTGATTATGCTTGTCTCTTCTATGTGCAGTACTTGATCTGGAGCTGGCTTAGGGGACTTCCACCTAGCTGCACTGTGCTCTCCAACAAATCTACACAGAGGCTTGAGGTAATCTATTTGTCCCACTTTGATAGTTAGTTATTGTTGATGAACATGCATGTAACTTTGTGACGGTTGTAGATAATATTACAATATGCCATAGGTCCCGGGAAGACCTTTGAGGGTATCTCCATTCTCCATACACCATGCATTTTATCCTACAACAAACCCCTGTGTATCCCCTTCTGAAACTGCTCTTAGACAATCCTGTAGACTGTCTCTGTATCCTGTAGGCTTCCTGTGCGATCTTATAGGATTTCCTTTGTAATCTTGTAGGAAATCCTATGCAGAAGAAAGGTGGAATTTTCTCTTCTGTAGGTTTCTTGGATATGAGAGAGACTTTGCTAGAGTGAGCCTCGAGGAGATGAATGCATGAGTGCATGGGGATCAACAATTATTTCCTCTTATGGTCGAGTTGAGTGAAGTGGTGTAATGGCAACAGAGTTATGTTTTCTATTTTTGGACCGTTGGTCCCCACTACCACCTCATCATTCCCCTCTCCTTGTAATCAACTCCCAGTTCATGCCTCCATAGACTTAACTGCTTGCGTGCTTCTCCTCTCTTTTTTTAACTTGACTGCTGCCAAGTGTGGGAGGACCAACTGTTTTGTCTTTGTCAACTGAACGAAAGTGGCCAAGTTAACTAGCCACCTTTCGCTTATAAACCAACTCGCTCACAGCCTTTACATTTTTTTGACTACATAATGCAAATGAGAGATTGATGAGAGATACTTACCTATGGTGCTAATACCTTGCTATAGTTTGTTGAAGACATGAGGTGCTTGCTGTGTGTTGGCTGAATGTTATTTTTCCTTCCTTTTTTATTGCTCTCTGATGATTCCTCTGATGTGAAGGTACCCGGTGTTGAAGATGATGGTGTTTATGCTGCTCTGGAGCTCCTTCTACCCTTGGATCTTCATGCTGGAAGCTTGCTAATACTCATGATTTCTATTATGTGGGATAGGCTGCATAGGATTTCCTACAGGATGTCCTATAGCTGCTTCTCCCTTAAAACTTTCAATCATACACTCTGCTGGGATTTTGAAGATGATAACATGAATAGAGAGGAGGCCTAGGAGTGTGAATAATGAGGAATACACTCAGGTGTTGTTCCCTTCTACCCTCTTGTTTCATTTT
This sequence comes from Pinus tabuliformis, assembly GCA_031772625.1. NCBI lineage: Eukaryota > Viridiplantae > Streptophyta > Pinopsida > Pinales > Pinaceae > Pinus > Pinus tabuliformis. Next base: position 1,284,609,152 of record CM062805.1, read on the forward strand.
TTTCTCTTTCTTTTCTCTTGAGGCCTGTAAATTTTTTTTGCAAACTGATTTTTTTATGACGAATGCAAGGGTGATCAAGGTGGAGAGAGGTATGATAATGAAGTGGTGATGAAGGAATGTTATTTTTTTGACATGGAAGGTAATTTTCTCACCCTAGGGTGACTTCCTGTAGGATTCCAAAGCCACTGTAATTCCTATAGAATCATCCTGTAGGTTTTCAGGGGATCCTATAGGTTTACAGGGGATCATGTAGAAAACATAGTCCCCTTGTAAATTGAAGCAAAGGAGTGAAAAAAATGAAAGAAATGGTGTTGTGATGAATGATGATGGGCGGAAAAATAAAAGTGTGAGTGAAATAGTTCCCTTTTTGAGTCTCTTTTGTTCTTTGATCGTCTTCCTGCTTGACTTGCAAACATAATTTTTCATGATTTTTCTCTTTCTTCCTTTTTTTTTGAAGACAATTAGTCCACCTCTAAGTGGTTTTCATTCTAGCTGTTTTCCCTGGGCACCTCAAGAGAGGTTTTCACTCAGGGATCTTTCCATTCCCCCCTTTTTTTTGGACACCCTTGGGCTACCCCAAGAGGTTTTTAGCCCACTAGTGGGACTCAGGCGCCTCATGGAGGTTTTCACCTGAGTCCTTATTTTTATTTTTTTCTCTCAGTGATTTGATGAGGCAGGGGCTGAAACTTGCTCCACCACCATCACTATTTTATTGATACCATCAATGAACTGTTGCTTTGACAATGACCTCTTGTAAACTTTCAGTCTATGCCCATTAACAGGTAAAGGAATGGCCTCTTCATCTATGGTCCTGATATGCACTGAACCATTACCGTGACATCTCTCTATAACATAAGGCCTCAACCATCTTATCCTTAACTTGCCCTTAAAGTCTTTATATCTGGAATCATATAACATGGCCCAATCACCTTCTTGAAATTGCTTATCCTTGATGTTCTTATCGTGCCATCTCCCTTTGAAGTTGAGTTACCTCTGTGTGTAGGAGGGCCTGCATTCTAAATTCATCTAAACCATTCAACTGAAGCAATCTCTCTTGTTGTGCATTGTTGAGACCTAGATCTATTTGGGCTGCCATCCTCAATGTGTTATACTCAAACTCAATGGACAGCAAGGCCTCTTTCCCATAGACCAATTCATAGGGTGTGAATCTAATGGTGGTCTTCCAAGTGGTATTATAGGCCTAGGTGGCCTCAATTAGTCTATTTGCCCAATCTTTCCTGTTGCTACTAACCACTTTGATCAAGATGCCCTCCAACGCTCTGTTGGTTACCTCCACTCATCCATTAGCTTGTGGGTGATAGGGAGTGGAGGTCCTATTGTTGGGACAAGGAAAAGGAATGATTTCTCTTTGTAAAAAGCTTTATTTACCATTCATCCTTATACGATTATCTCTGTTTAAAGATTAAAATGAGGAAAATATTAGTTAAAGTTGGGTGAAAGAATTTGGTGACAGAATAGGAAAATATAGTACAAGAAACTAATTTTTTGATATCTTTGTGTGTAGAGATGCAAACTGGGCAAAAGTCATTCAATTGGTAGAAATACACGAGGCCATAAAAACGAAAATCTATAGCATCTTGGGAAGAAAAGGAAGCGGGAGATTAAATTGAACAATGCTATTTTATTACATGATCAGATTATGCATTACGAAATCCTCAGGATCCCCTGATCCTGAGGATTCACTTTTATCTAAGTTACTTTTTTATGTTATATATAGGGCCGAAAGGCAATTAGAGACAATTCAGACTTTGATAATCTGTAATTATTATTTTTAAAAATAGATACATTGTTAGTTCAGTGACTTTGTAAGATGTTACTTACATTAATGAAATAAGGTTGTGTTTGATACATCTTCATATTCTGAGTTCTTATTAAGTGGAGGCTTCTAGCGACTCTGGGCCCAGTCACGAGAATATCTACTACTCCCTTGCGTTATAGTTTTGTATTCAGTCTTTGCTATTGATTTAAATGTTCAGTTATTGGTTATTTCATTTATCATAAATATTTGTGGTATTGATTCATACTGCTATTCAATTAGATTCAGAGTGAAGTCGTGTGAAGTACTTAAGTAGTGCTTTGATTGGAATGAGTGAATTAGTGTTAATAGCATATTGCTATTCATTTCGGATTAATTTTATCATAGATATTGGAGATAAGACTGATTAACTTCTACAGATTGCAATATATATCATTTGTTATTTATAAATCCTTTGTCGCTATTTTCCATTCAATTTTTGTTTGTTGTTCAATTATGATTGCTATTCAATTATCGATTGTTGTTCAATTACCGATTGTTGTTTAATTACTGTGCTGTTCAATTGAGAATTGCAAGTTAACATGGGTTGCTATAGATTAACAATGTTGTTCAATAGTTACAGTTTCTTTCTTTGATTGAGTAAGTTATCCTTAAGTCTATTTAAACAATTCTAAGTGTGATTCTTATTTGCATTCAGTTTCAATTGATTTCGAAACAAGTTGCATAGAATTGCAGAGTGTGTCAATAGTATTTCTTCCATAGATAATTCTTTCTAGAATTGTGTGAATTGAATTGAAGAATTAACCATTAGTGACTGCAACGATTCATCATTAGATAACCTCTAGATTCACTGCATATACTATGATGACACTCTTGAGATAAAAAGACTTACCTCAGGTTGACAACTAATGTAGGGATTGAGATTGCCTGTAAAAAGACATCTTAGTGAGCCAACACCTATGCTTGATCTTGTGTTAGCTGAGCAAGTCTTCAATCATGTTGGAGGTAAACTGGCTACCTTGATTAGTGACAAGTTCTCTAGGGTACCCAAATTTGTAAACTACATTCTCCCTTAATAACTCAGCCACCTTATCCTCTATTGTTGCCTTAATTTTCTTAATTTCAACCCACTTAATCAGATAGTCAGTGCACACAATGATATACTGCTTTTGCTTGGAAGGAGGGTCAATAGGTCCAATGAAGTTCATGCCCCACAAATGGCTCAAAAGTCACTTGAGGTTGTAGAGGCATTTCATCTCTTGGATTGGGATTTCACATCCTTTGGCATTGATCACACTGACTAGTATATCTTTTCACATCTTGATAAAGAGTGGGCCAATAATATTGAGCTTGTAACACTCTAAATGTTATCCTCTTTATTGCAAAGTGACCTCCACAAGGCCCATCATGATAGGTTAGAAGGATGTCAAAGACTTCATCCTCCGTGACACATCTTCTCAGAATTTGATCTGGGCCAAGTTTCAAGAGGTCTCCCCCAATCCAGGTGAAGGGGGTGCTCTTCCTCACAATCATGCTTTTCTCATTGGAGGCTAGATTTGGTGGGAACTGTGTAGATACCAAATAGTTTTCTATGTCAGCAAATGATGGAGAGAGAACTGAAATGGAAAATAAGTGCTCATTGGTAACTAATCATCAACCATTCTCTCTTCACCTGCAGGCAAAGTTAATTTGGAAAAAAAGTCTTCAACAAGATTTTCCTTACCGGGCTTATCAACAATAGTTGATCAAACTGTTGTAATAAAAGTAACCATCTAATAATCCAGTAATTCACATCAGGTTTATTCATTAAATAGTTTATTGCAACATGGTCAGTTGTTGGGCATGGAATCCTCTCACAACATGTTTTGCGGCTCAAAGCCCAAGTTTTGGTCAAATATGTTGTAAGACTCCGCGAATTGCGGGCGCGGAGTACGAAATGTACATTGAGTCATAGGACTGTTCACTCTAAGTTTTGTAATGTAATGTAATGTCATGTAGGCTTGCCCATGGTCTACAGACCATGGGATTGTATAAATAGAGCGAGGCTCTAAGCTATAAAGATAATGGGAGATAGATGGAAGTCTAGAAGATAGCAAACATAGAGAAGAAGTCTAAGTGTCTTGGGTCATAGTAGTAGGAAGAGGCTCTGCAGCTAAGTGCGCAGAGGCCTAGTAGAGTCCGCAGCTGAGTGCGCGGACCCCTACAGCTGAGTGCGTAGGGCGAAGTTGAGTCTGTAACCCAAGAAGAAGAATAATAAAGAGAATTTTGATTCTAAATACTGTGTATCTGTTTTTGTATGATTTTCTATGCATTTATATTGTTTTGTTTATCACACACACTTATATGAATACTAAACATTGTTAAGTATAATTGGGCTCATATAGATAAGTTAAGTAATCAGATAATCTTAGGTTAATCATAAGGAACATGGGTAATAACACAGATCACGCCTCGAACAGGGCTGCGTGAAGGCAACATTGCAGGTTGCGAGGAACTGATATGTGCGTGTAGAAACATGCATGCAGAGTCAAACCGTAGACCACACAAAAACCATCAGACATCTCTAGGGTGCGGAAACCTGGTTCTAGCACCCTCCCATACTACTTCGGGTGAGACCTCAGTCCGCGCTCCGCAAACTGTTGCCGAAAGGGCTAGTAGTACCGAGATTTTTTTGGCTAAATCGTCTCTGAACTTGGGTTAGGCCTCGATAAGCCAACAAATGGTTCCGTTGCTGGGATTGGGATCTGCATAAGGGATGTCTGATGTCGTGTCACTAGAATCCAACAAAGAAAGAAATTGAAGGGTGGTTGGACAAGAAGATTCACAAGTTCGCGGCGCAGGAAAACAGGAATCCACGAGTATCTAAGGAACAATGGTTGGAGTGCTACTTATATACAGAAATCCATGAAATTTTCTTTGCATCCTTTCCTTCTGAGCAGTATGAGTGGATCACGAAGCTAACAGACAATCACAGAAGGTGTAGGCTTGACAAACCAATCGTGTGGACTCCGGAATTAGTGCGCATATTAGAAGTGTCAGGAGATAAGATCGTGCAAGATGTGGACCATTGGCTCGATCAAATTAAAAGAGGATTTATCTTTGAGTTTGCAGGTAGATACGACCATCAACTACAGAGAGGCGGAATGATGCTTCCTCAAAGGACAATGAGGTAAGTATATTAAATCTTTGAACACATGGATTAAGATGCTATTGTGTGAAAAATGGGTTATGCAAATAAATTAATGTTTGGGACTACGTGAAGTGGGAAGATCTATAGAAGCAGAGGTAGTGAAGAATTAGAAACTAGTATCTTAATTTCACCCTCATGGGAAAGCAAGGAAGAGCTCTCGAAAATTTCTCTGGAAAGCGTGGTCAGTCTGATAAGGTAGTGAATTCTGTGCTTACAACTTCTACCTACATCACCACCCATCTCACCCTCCTCACCTCCATCTCCACCCACCCCACCTCTGCCACACCACAGTTGAGTATGGCGAGCGTGATCAAAGTACCGGTATTCAAAGGAGTAGGGAATGAAGATCCGGACCAATTCTGGTTTGTGGTAAGGACAGTATGGGAAGCGTTAGTGTCGGTATCTTCATCCCTCCATCAGTGATCAAACGCTCTTGTTGCATTGCATGTTAGGTGTCTCACCCGATCAACTGCATTCCATTAGGGTCATGGATCATCTAACGGTAGCAGCTTATTATACATTTTCCCTCATGTTCTGGCCTATTTTCATTTATTCAGAACTGCTGCAGTCAATTTTTGTCTTTAAATCTGTAAAAGTCATTTTTAGGGTTTTAGGTCTTTTTAGGTCTACGATTTTTGTCAATAAGGTCTCAAAATGCTTAGTGATGGCCAGCAAGCACATGCCAGGTCGAATAAAGTTCCAGTAACAATAATTTTCAGGATCACTCACTCAGTGAGTGATTTTTTCTCACAACCCTGTTTTGAGGAAAAACAGAGTATTTTATATTTTATGCATAAATCTGATGTAATTTCAATTTTCTCATTTGTAAGAAACTACAATGGCAACCCTGGCCACCTTACCAAGCTTTTGCAACTCCATCCCCTGCAAGGCAAACAAAAAGCTAAATCATTCAGTTCATCAAAGGCAAAAATGAAGTAAACTGCCCAAAAACAGAGTTGAAAAGTAAGTCACAATGCAAACATTATAAAATTGGGTTTTATGAGTGAAAAATCAAAAGCTCTTTTATATAACTCATTGGTCATGTTCAAAGAGATCATTTGTATTCAAAGGAGAAAAATTGAGCAAGAGAAGGTTGTGTTGGAGAAAGGGAGCAAGTTTGAAGCAAAACAGTGCAAGTTCAGGGGCAAGGCGCATTGGGTCATGGGTGCGGCGCATTGGGCTGCCCTCCACAGTGTAAAAAATACATTGCCACAACGCATATAGAAGGCGTGGTGCATAGAGCTGCAAGCTCGATTTCACCATAAACTCCCTCAAATTTTCAAATTTGCTCAATCCCATGGTGTGCAAGTAAGTCAAGATTCCTTCCATTGCTAGTGAAAGAGTTTTTCTTAAAATTTATGGTGGTTTAGTGTGATAAAACTCAAACCCTACCTCTCTGAAATTTTGGCCCAAAAACAATTGCCTAGGGTTTGAATTTGCATTTTTGCTACCAAATTCACTCCATTACTCCCTCACTCAATGACTCCTCCATTCATTTTTCACTTTCATCCACTCATTCCCTAATTCCCATATTCCAAAAATTCCCTAATCCCCATATCCCTAAATCTCATTATCCCAAACCCTAGCTACAAATTCCTAAACTCTAATTTCTATCCCTAAGCCTACATATTATTCCCTAAACCCCTTATTCCCAAAGAACTTGTCAACATAATTCCTAAAACCCCTCATACCCTCTCCCTCCACAATACCTCATACATTTTCAATCATTTGGCAGCAAAATCTAAAGACACCTAAAATCTCTTCATACTCATCTAAGAGGAACTCAAATATTTGGCAAACATGGAATCTGATCCTTCCTATGACCAAGATGAGGAGACACATAGTGACTCTCCTAGAGAAATGCATGCACCAAGAAGACCTCACAAGGGTGGCAACATATAAGAGAGGAACCTACTTCACTTGCCAAGCTGTAGGCCTGTCCTCTTGCTGTCACATGTTTTCAGCAGCAATCCTGTTATCAATTCTGTAAGATGGTAGAGAGAGTCCAGTACCATCATGTGTTGGCCAGGTTGTTTTTCCTTCATCTACATAATGGCCAAGTTACTTTAGCAGGTGTGACATTCACCTTGACACCAGAGCCTATTTCTCTAGCAATTGGCATTCCTAACATCGGTGAGAAGTGGAATAAGAGGCAACAGATTGACAGGGAACATTATGAGCCTTACATTAAGGCTGGCTATTTGAGACATCTCAGCAGGTTTTTTCCTTTCCAGTATCTAAAAGACACATATGCTCCCTTGATGAAACTCATAATCAAGTATTTCAGTTGTGAGGGCTGGTTTTCTCGCCTGTATGCCTACCATATCAGACTGTTGATGAACTTCACTAGGGTGAGAATGATGAACCTCCCCTATTTTATTTGCGAGAACATTGAGAAGATGACCACCATAGTGCACAAGAAGACTCCTCAGTAGCAGTATAACATCATATATCATTTTGCACTAATCAAGATTGTGGTCATGCATTAGCTTGGTTTACAGAACATGTCATGGGAGGATTTCATTTCACATGAGGTCTTCACCGCTCCTCAAGTACCTCCAGTAGCTTCTCATGAGATAGGTGAACCTTCACATCAACAGGAGCTTCATGAGACCCAAACCGTTGGTGTGCTAATATATGTCACCTACCAAAAGGGCATTAGAAGGTCGTTTGCAGTAGCAAAGCAAGTATTATCTCCACCCCGGGTGGAAGGGTTCTCGCTTCCTCCATCAGCAGAGTAGGTATAGGATAAGGGAAAAAGGCCATTACAAGATGAGGGGCCTTCAGGAGAGTAGGAGATAGATTTTATTCTTATTTAGGATGATGCTACCGATTTGGGCTCACAAAGCTCAAAGCTTAGAGAGATCATCCAGGAGCAACAACCCGACATTCAACGTTTGTCTCTCAACCTACAAAGAGCCAAGTGGATCATCAAACATCTAGAGCGAAGAAAAAATAACTAGAGGATCAACAAACCATAATGGAGCTAAGAAACATACGAGAAAACTGACAAGCTGTCAAAAGGAGGAAAGTCAAGTTCACAACACTTGAGCAAGAAATCAATGCGGATCGTGAGTCTTGGTTGGAGAGAACTAATATCCACTTGGAGAGGATGCTGGAGAAGGCCATCAATGATAAAAATATGTTGAGAAACATGGCATATCACTATTTGTCAAGAAATATGGTGTGCCAAGCAAGAATCAGGAACTTGAAGGCCAAGTTGAAGAAGAGAATGAGGAGGAAAAAAGTGCAAGATAAACTTCAGATCTTGGCTGAGGCTTCTTTGGCCTATCATAGCACCTAATGGAGGACACTCAACCAAAATTTCAAAAAAATTTGGGCACTTTTTGTAATTTTGGAAAATTTGACTTAAAAAACAGAGTTTTCTGCCCAATGCGCTGCGCCACCCGACGCTCGCTTTTGATGGAGGCATAATTTTGAGAAAAACTCAACATATTTGAATTTTTCATGAAAAATATGAATTCTCACAAATGGCCAAGAAATTTTGACATGTTTTGGGCTTCCAAAAAGGTCAAAAACACCCCAAAAATGACCTTTCTGCCTCTTTTTTGACACATAGGAAGCAATCTTGGGAAAACTCAGTTTTGGAAGGGTAAATGGAGGCGAAATTCAAAACTTCCACTTGTGCTGGAATGTAGATAGGCATACCTTTCCAAAAAGCCCACTTGGAGAAAATTTGGACACCAAGAAGGCCTCCAGTATCAACTGCAAAAAGGTGCTATGCATAGGGAAATCAGTGTGGCGCATTGGAGGAATTTCGCTCAGTTTGACCAAAAATACTCTGTTTTCGCCTAGTTTCTTTACAATTTGATTTTTCTTATTCTAGATGCCAAAATCATGATGTAATTTAATATGAATTTATGGATTTTGATGTAATTATGGTACATTTTCACTCTTAGAGGTAGATTCATCCATCAAAAGGTAGTTTGCAACTGAATGAATCAATTTCCTAGTTTTTAGAGGCAAGCTATTCCACTGCCTACTTTTTAGTTCTCAGTTTAGATTTTGTTGGAACAAATCCTAATCTTATGAGATTGAACCCTAAAGGCTAGGATGAGTTTTTGGTTGCCTATATCTTGTACTTTTTCAGTCATTATCATGGTTGGACTTTTTGGAAAGCTTGGAGCTTCATTGTATACTCATTTCAGCAATTTGGCTAAGGAATAGACCAATGGTTTGAAACATTTTATGGGATTAATGTGGCATCTAACTTTGGTATTGTGTTTTCTTCTGTAATTGTAAGTCTACATGTGTTTTATGTATGCCATATCTCTCTTTATTTCATCTTAACTAAAACAAACAAGGATAAAGGTAGAATACATTGAAAATGTAGTGCTCTACCTAGGGTTTGCTTAATTATCTATGTTTTTAGCTGATTGAAAAGGATCCCTGAGTTCTTCATGCCCTTTTCAACTCCTCATTTGTCTAAAACCTCTCCATCTCACTCGATTTGAACTACCAAATCACTTGCTTACCTTTCCCCATAGAGATCTCTACAAAACTAAGCCTCATTCCCTAGGCCCAAATCTTCCTTTCACATTTGAGCCAACAAAACATCATCAAATTCAATCAAATACCTCTGTACGCATACCCAGCCTAAAATCAGTCATCATATCAGTCATCTCAAGCTATATTAGCCATATTTTCTTGAGGTTGACAAGGAGAGAGCCCTCTCCCAACCTGGTAGGGCTAGCTACCAGGTTAAGTGTGGTTTGATGTTACCCTAGATCCTACCTTTCTCAGCTTGAGGTAGATTTAGGCCCCAATGTTACGAAACCAGCTCAAGAAAAGATAGAAAAGATAGATCAACGCCTTAGAATTCAGCCTCTTCGAGGGGGAAACCTCCTTTACATTACAAATGAACAATTCTTGGATTATTCAAATGACAAAACCTCCTTTCTATATATAGGAGTTTAAGGAGTCACAATATAATCCAACCGACCTAACAATAATAATATAAAGCCACAAAAATAACAATAGATGGATTCTATGGGGCACAAAAATAACAATATGGGGGTAATAGGGGCACAACAATATAAATAAGGGGTATAAATACAATAGTAATGGGGTAATCACTAGTATTATAGGGACCCAACATGCCCCTCTCCTTCAAAAAAGTGTTGACCTCAACGATTGAGTAGTTATGGATACTTCTGCATAAAATTCTCATCCTCCCATGTGGAATCTTCAGTGGATAAGTTCTTCCACTTGATAAGATACTCTGAAATTGATCGATTTCCTAGCTGTCGAGTTCTTGTTTCTGTGACTGCTTCCGGTTCCAATATAATTTTTCCTTCCTCGTCAAGTTCTGGAAATATTGTTTGAACTGGGAGCTTGTCACCTATAACCTTCTTTAAACATGAAACATGGAAAACTGGGTGCAATCGAGAAGCTGCAGGAAGCTCCAATTTGTATGCCATAGTACCAATATTTTGCAACACCTTGTACGGACCATAATAATTTGGTGATAATTTATTATCCTTCTTAGCTTTCTTTAGGGACATTTTCTTATATGGTTGTAGCCGTAGGAATACCCAATCACCTACATCAAATCTTCTTTCACTGCGATGTTGATCAGCCTGTTGTTTCATTCTATTTTGTGCCAACACAAGGTTATCCTTTAAGAGTTGGAGGGCTTGTTGTTGATGTTCGATGTGATGTTCCACTGCCTGAACCTTAGAATTTTCTCTTAAATATGATGTGATGGATGGTGGTTGATACCCATAAAGTGCCATAAATGGGGTCATTTTTGTTGCTGTATGGAAGGAAGTGTTATACCACCTTTCAGCCAGAGGCAACCATTTGACCCATTGTGTCTGTTTATCAGATACAAAGCAACGAAGATATCCTTCCAAGCATTTGTTTACTATCTCAGTTTTCCCATCAGATTGAGGATGATAAGACGAGCTATGAGCTAACTGAGTACCAAGACAAGAAAATAATTCTGTCCAAAAATTTCCAGTGAAAATGGGATCTCTGTCACTTACAATAATCTTTGGGTTTCCATGTAGCTTTTGAATTGTTTCCATAAATGCAATAGAAACTATATTGGCTTTAAATGGATGTGATAATGCACAAAAATGTGCATACTTGGTAAGTCTATCAACTACCACCATGATGACACTTTTTCCCTCAGACTTGGGTAAACCTGTGATAAAATCCATTGAAACCTCCTCTCAACATTGGCTTGGAATGGATAAAGGTTGTAGTAGACTCGGTGTCTTAATTGTTTCAACTTTATTTTGTTGGCAAACCAAACATTCCGCCACAAACTTTTGAATATCTGATTTAAGGCCATCCCAAAAAAATTCCTTCTTAACCCTATGGTAAGTTTTTAAAAATCCTGAGTGCCCTCCTAAGGGAGAAGTGTGCAATTCCATAAGAATCTTTTGTTTTAGCTGGGAATTCTTACAGAGGTATAAGAAATCTTTGTACCATAACGAATCATTTTGCCAGCTAAATGTATCAGACGTACTGGAATCTTGTTGTAGCTTTCGAATAAGTGCCCAAACTTCTTCGTCATTCTTCCATTCCTCCCTTGCTTCATTTATCCAATCTGGTTGGATAATAGAAATGGCGCACAACAATGCTTCCACATCCTCGTCCTTTCTTGAGAGTGCATCTGCCACCACATTTTGCTTCCCTTTTTTGTAGATGATTTCAAAGTCATAACCCAACATATTTGTGACCCACTTTTGTTGCTCTTCAGAGGATAATCTTTGTTCTAAAAAGTATTTAAGGCTATCATGATCCATTTTTACCTTGAAGTGTCTTCCCATTAGGTAGGGTCGCCATTTATTAAGTGCATGGAGTATTGCCAACATTTCCTTCTCATAAATAGCTTTACTTAAAACTTTCCCTTGATTGGACGACTTTCAAAAGCAATGGGTCTTTCATCTTGCATTAGAACAACACCAATTCCATTTCCTGAAGCATCACATTCCACAATAAAGGTTTTTGTGAAGTCCTGTGTAGCTAAGACCGGTGCTTGGCACATTGCCTCTTTAAGATGTTCAAAGGCCTTTGTTGCTTCCGGAGTCCATGAAAATGCATCTTTCTTCAATAATGTTGTTAGAGGTGCTACTATTCTCCCATAATTCTTAACAAAGTTGCGATAATACCCTGTCAACCCAAGAAATCCTCGTAGATGCTTTATGGATGTGGGGATTTTCCATTCCTTAATGGCTTTAATTTTTCTAGGGTCTACCTTAACTCCTTCATGAGATACAATATGACCCAAATATTCCACCTCTTGGACTCCAAAGAAACATTTGGATCATTTGGCATATAATTGTTTCTCCTCCAATAGTTGTAGCACCCTATCAACATGTTCAACATGATCGTTCCAAGACTTGTTGTATATTAGTATATCATCAAAAAATACTAACACAAATTTTCTAAGGAATGGTTTGAAAATTGAATTCATCAAACCTTGAAATGTTGAAGGTGCATTGGTAAGGCCGAAAGGCATGACCAAAAATTCATAATGACCCTCATGAGTTATAAATGCTGTTTTTAGAATGTATTCAATCTTCATTCTGATTTGATGATATCCTGAATGAAGATCCAACTTGGTGAAGTAAATTGATCCATGCAATTCATCCAGTAATTCATCAATGACGGGAATGGGGAACTTATCTTTAATAATGAGCTTGTTGAGCTCCCTATAATCCGGACACATGTGCCATGGTCCATCCTTCTTGTGCACCAATACTATTGGGGCAGAGAAAGAACTTTGACTCGGTTGAATTATACCAGCCTCTAGCATTTCTAGAACCATACATTCAATTTCACTTTTTTGGACATAGGGATATCTGTACGGCCTGATGTTTGGAGGAACACTTCCTGGAACCAGATGAATAGCATGATCATGATCACGCATAGGTGGGAGACCTTTGGGAGTCTCAAATACCCTGGAATGATTGTCCAGGACTTTTTGGAGATCTGGATAAATAGATGATTCCGATGTGGAAACATCTAGCGAACATAATTGTGCAATTACACCTCTTTGCTCATTTTTTAGAAGTTTTGTCATACCATTAGAGCTGATTATCTTTCCTGGTTTCCCTGCAATACCCCTTAATTCAACTTCCTTTCCTTCCGTAGAAAATTTGATGAAAAGTTCTTGAAAATTAAAAGCTATTGTACCCAAGGATTGTAGCCATTAGACTCCTAGTACAACATCAACGCCTCCCATTGGAATGGAAAGCATTGGGCTAGTCAATACATATTCTCCCACGGATAGCTTGATATTATGGAACCTTCCAGAGCAATTTATTGTTCCTCCATTTGCAATCATCACTTGACACTCTGGTGCTGGATATAGGAAGCAATTCAATTCTTTTGCTACACTACAATGAATAAAATTGTGGGTGCTTCCTGAATCAATCAACACTATTACCTTTTTCTTCTTGATTTGTCCTTCTATATTTATGGTTTGAGGAGTGGTAATTCCCGCCAATGCATTACAAGATATGGTCAGATTTAATTTTTCTTCATCTAGGCTTTGTTCCTGGAGTATATCCTCTTCTTTTGACCTTTCTTGCTCCTTTTCTTCTTCCTCTTCACAATCTATGTAGAATAATTTCTTCTCGGCACACTTATGACCTTTAGTGTATTTGCTATCACAATTGTAACAAAGCCATTTTGCTCTTTTTTCTTCCAATTGTTGCAGTGTCAACCTTATAGGTTGTGGAAGACTAGGGGCAACAACACTTCCATCTTTATAGTTGTGAGTGGTATGCTTCCTGGTTGCCATAATTTTTCTTTCCATTTTTCTTGCTAACCTGAATGCCTTCTCTAATGAATCAGGTTCCCAAAGGCGAACATCATGTTGGATATTATCCTTTAAAGACCCTATGAACACATCAACCCTATGCTCCTCTGGAATATCTTTTACCCTTATGTTCAATTTTTGGAACTCCTCAATGTGCTCCATTACTGAACCCTTTTGTTTGAGACTTATCAATTGGCTAAAAAAAGTGTTTCTTTTTGTATCCTCATAATGTGCAATCAATTCTTCTGTAAAAATTTCCCAAGTGATAAATTTTTTACGAGAGCAAAGCCATTGATACCATACAAACTGATTTGGTTCCAAATATACAGTTTCCATACGTACCTTTTGTATGTTTTTCACATTATTGAGATTGGAGAATTGCTCCATCTGTAATATCCATGTGGCAGGATCCTTGCCATCAAACTTCCTCATATCGATTTTTGGAATATGGTGAGTCTTCGATCCAACATTAGCATCTATGGAATCATGATTAACATTTCTTTTATTCTCATCATGAGTTTCCTTTAGTACCCTTTCATCCTTAGTGCCCATTTCTTGTAGCAACTTATTCATATTTATCTTCAACTCGTCCATGTCTGTCTTCAAATCTTCCATGTCTCTCTTCAAATCTGTGTTTGAATCATCCATCTTAGCTTCCATGGCCTTTATCTTAGATTCCACGCCATTTATCTTAGCTTATGTTAGCTTTTGTGAGCGTGACATTTGTTACACTTGTTCTTGTAATTTTGATATATCATGTAGCATTTCTTCCTCTTCTTCATGAGTCATGCTAGAGCTTTCAGGTTCCTTACTATGTGTTTGCATTTTCTTTCCTCGGGGCATCAGTTATCGATAATAATGCTTTACTATGCCCTTTGAATTCCTTCAAACCAAGCTTATGCAAAAATTAAAAAAAAAACTACACACCTTTTTTCACTTTGTAGAAGCCTGATATTGAATCTGATGTATCTCTGTAATTTCAGATCATTCAGTTATGAAATTTTGATATGTAGTAGCCTCCTGAGTCCTATTTCCAATGCCACAAGTCTGACCCAAATTGGTTTCTCCAAGGAAGAGTTATGCGAAATCTCCCACAATGACTTGCTTATAGACTAGTTCAGTAGAGCAAACTTGTACGACGTGCCACGAGTCATTGTTTCAACCTATGGATCTGAAAAATGCATACAAGAAACTAAAGTCCGTCCTCTTTCTATACCTTCTTACAAAATTTCAATCCGATCCTCAGAGAGAAAGTTATGACGATTTTCCCCAGGTCACCTGTTTTGAATGTAATTTAGGAGTTTGCAAAAAGACCAACTTCCTCAGATCATATCTCCAAAAATATCGCGCGAAAAGCTATGAAATTTGGACCCAAGGTTCAGCGTGATTTCTTCTCAAATGGTTTTTTTTTGTGACTTCTGAAACGTCACAGAAAAAAAGTTATAGCAAAAATGCCACGATGACCTGTTTGGAGCAACGAAACCCTAGAATCCAAAGCTCTGATACCAAATGTTATGAAACCAGCTCAAGAAAAGATAGATCAACGCCTTAGAAATCAACCTCTTCGAGGGGGAAACCTCCTTTACATTACATAAATGAACAATTCTTGGATTATTCAAATGACAAAACCTCCTTTCTATATATAGGAGTCTAAGGAGTCACAATATAATCTAGCCGACCTAACAATAATAATATAAAGCCACAAAAATAACAATAGAGGGATTCTATGGGGCACAAAAATAACAATATGGGGGTAATAGGGGCACAACAATATAAATAAGGGGTATAACTACAATAGTAATGGGGTAATCACTAGTATTATAGGGACCCAACACCCAACATAGTGGTGACCATATTGGGGAACTATCAAGATTGTTTGCTTGTTAGTGTTATTCATTTTATAAACTACAGACAGAGCCTGAAGTTATGCTAGGTAGCCTTCGAACTACACATTGCTTTGCAAGTGTATAAGTAGATAAACGCTGCTTCAGTAAATCTCCGGTCTAGTCTTATAAACGTAACACCTGACTTGCAAATTTCCCCAGTACATCAGATAATTCTAGACTTTTGGATGATGAGTTTAGAATTTGATAGGCTGAAAAAGTTGATTTTTTCCATTTGATTTTTGGGAATAATTCAACACACTGGCTTCCAGATGACACACCAGAGAAAATCTTGATCCTGATCCACCTCCTGTGTATGAAAATCCAAATCTTATTCCTAGAATCCTTCGTCGAGAAAGTTCTGTGATTCCTGTGTTTAAATCTCATTCATGTCCTATTGTTTTTTAGTATCTTGAAGATCTTGAGTTTGACGAACAGTTTGAGCTATCGCTATTTGAAAGTAAGTCTGAAAGTGTTGTTGGTTCTACTGCTCTTAATCCAGAGTTTGTCAAAGATCTTGAAATTGAAAAGGCCAATAGATCAATTGACGATTATATTTTGAGACTTCAAACTGCCATTACAGCTACAAACATTCCTGAATTTTTAGAGTTTGCATTTGCAACTCTTGGGTCATCCGATATCGCGTCTAGTTCAAAAATTCCTATGAAACCTACCTTCATTCCCACCATTCCCATGCAGCCTTCCATCTTCGATCAGAAATCTATAGTGTTGTCACCTCCATCTACCCCTTCTACCCCTCAAACATCCAAAATTTCTTCACCTCCATCTACACCTCATACACCTCATACATCAACTGCTCCAACTCCTCCTACATCCCCAAGAGCAGTTGTAAATCCACCTAGAGCAATGGCTGCCCGATATGCACCCCTTGTGTTGCCTCAAAACTTGGATGACATGCCCGCTGATTATCAAAGCAAAATTCCATTATTTGACGGTACTCCTCAAGGTATCACAGCTCAGCAACATGTGGATAGGATGGCAGATTTCTTTGATCTCCATGAGATCGATGCAGAAAATGTAACAATGAGATTGTTTGTGCAAAATTTTGGAGGTGAGGTCAGAAAATGGTTTAGAGCATTGCCAGCTAGAACAGTCAACTCATTGGAGGCACTTCAAAGACAGTTTTTGGATCGCTGGGAGGTAAAAAAGAACCCTCTTCAAATCCTTTCCAAATATGAAAACATCAAGAGGAATGTTGGGGAGAGTGTCCAAGATTATTGTGTTAGATTCAATACTGTTTACAATGAAATTCCTACTGATATAAAGCCACCTATGGGGCTAGCCTTGATTAAGTTTCCGGATGGTTTCGATCCTGATATGGCCTATCAATTAAGAGAAAGAGATCCGACCACTTTGGAGGACATGCAGAAAATTGCAGTCAACGTTGAAGCAAATTTTCCTGCCAAGAGAGCTAGAAAAAAGGCTGAAAAGAGGGTGACAATAAAATAAGAGACTTCCACTTCAGATCAAGTGCTCCGTAAGCTTGAGAAGATGTTTGATAGGCTCACAATTGCCGATAAGCCTGAAACACAAGTAAAAAATCCTAACTTTCACGGCCAGCAGCAACCTCAATTCAGAATCAAGAAAAGAGAGCAACAAGCACAAGACCAAGTAGCACAGCAGCAGGTAAAGACGCCCTTACAATAGAGTTTTATACATGGTTTGGAATTAGATGATGAGGAGAACATAGTTGGAGAAGAGAATCATTTCTTTACACCTGATGATATGCCAATTTTTATCACTCAAGATGAGGAGTATCCAGAGAGCCCAACTATACAAAGGGATAAAAATTTCATCCTAGCAAATGAAACAACTCTTGAAGAAGAGTCTGATAAATATCAGAGGGGTTATATGAATGCTTTGATAGCCTAGCAATGACAATATTCACTCAGGAGTAGAGATGTACCCGTTAATCCAATTTAGAAAAGAAAGGAGGTGGCCACACCAAAGAATGATCCACTCGTTGTGCAGAAAAAGGGAAAAGAGACAGTTGATCCTACCACCAGCAAAACACCATCAACCAATGAAAGATCAAATCAGTGAAATATACCAAAAGAGAAAACTGAAAAGAAGGATGTTTTAGCTAAGGAGGTAGAGAAAACATTAGTTTTTAGCTTAGAAAATGAAATTGCTAAGTTAAAAGTATCTATTCCTTTGACAAAGTTAATGAAGAATAGTAGCTATAAAGGTCAGGTGTCTAAAATTTTGAATTTAGATCCATTATTTGATATGGTAAACGTGGAGGATGATCAACCTGAGTTGATCTTTGGTCCGGCATTGGAGGGTCAATCTCAAGATAGTGATGTAGCTCCTTTTTATCAGCCTTAGGGTGCATGACTATGTGTTACATAATGCTATGTTTGATTCTGGAGCCTCTCATAATCTCATGCCTAAGGAAATCATGGAGAAATTGGGTTTGGATATCACTAGAAAATATCATGACCTTTATTCTTTTGATTCTGGTAGAGTAAGGTGCATTGGTCTTATTAAAGATTTGGTGGTCAGTTTGGATCAGATTCCAGTGAACAATGTTTTGATGGATGTGGTAGTGGTGAATATTCCTCCTAGATTTGGCATGCTTCTTTCCAGAGCTTGGGGAGAAAAAATCAAAGGGACATTGCAGCTTGATTTCTCCTATGCTACTATTCCTGTGTTCGGTCAAATGAGGAAATTATACCGGGAGAAAAAGATGAAGTACATGATCACTAGCAAGGAGAAACTGGTAAATCATCCAATCAATTATGTGCATACTAATTTAGAATCATTTGTTCTATATTTCGATAGCTTTAATGATGTAAATATCCAAGTAGTTGAAGTAGAAGACATTCCAGAGATCACTGAAAATTTCAGAGAATTCTTGAGGCAGAAAGACAAAGGCTTGATAGTACTACTGAGCAATCAGCCTTTCAACAGTAGCAAAATAATGATGGATAGCATGGAAAGGTTAAAGAGAAAACATAGTTTTAGCATTTGGAAGAGGACAAAGTTGGCTTGTGGAGCATGGATTTTGATGGTGTAGTAGGAAGAGAATGTGCTTGAATTGGCATTTAGATACGTAGCCCTGTTTTCTCCCCAAACAAAGTGCCAAGCAATGTAAGGGTTTGTTCCTATAAATTGGCTTTTGACTGTTCAAATAATGAGGTTGACTATGAGGCTTTGATTTCTAGTTTGAAAATCCTTAGAAAGTTAAATGCCAAATGAATTTCAGCCTATGGTGACTCCAAGTTGGTTATCAAGCAAGTAAAAGGGGAGTACCATGCTAAGCATCCTCGAATGTGGTTCTACCACAATGCGGTATTAGACATCTTGAGATTATTTTCATATTACACTTTGACATGTGTCCCTCGTGTTCAAAATGTCATTGCAGATTCACTTGCAATAGCAGCAAGTAATTTGAAAATTCCGATGAATTCAAAAAACAAGTTTGAAATCCATGTGAAACATCACTCGGCTATCCCTGACAATCAAAGGTATTGGCAGGTGTTTCAAGATGATAAAGAGATCAATGAATTTCTGCAAAATGAAGGTAAATTCAAAGACACTTCTATTGATGGGGAGTATGACAATGGTGAAGAAGACATAGAAGTCAATCAGATGGAAGTTTTGTAGCTTAAAGACAATATCATTCCTAAAGGTCTAATACCTTTAGAGGAGTTGTTCGATCAAGATGATGTAGCTTGAAAACCGAGCTTGCTGCTCACTGAGAAAGAAGTTGAAGATGTGAACATTGGATCACCATAAAATCCTAGAATGGTCAAATTATCAAAGGCATTACCTCCACAGGTAAAAGAAAAGTATATCAGTTTATTATCTTCATTTACCAATGTTGTCACATGGGATTATTTAGATTTGAAGGCATATGATACGAGCATAATCCAACATATAATCCCGATCAAGCCAAATCAGAAGCCCTTTCGACAGAAGTTAAGAAGAATAAATCCAAAGCTGCTGCCCTCAATAGAGAAGGAAGTGAATCGATTGTACAAAGCTGGTATAATCATCCCCATAATATTTTCATATTGGATTTCAAATTTGGTGCTCGTGCGCAAGAAAACAGGTGAGATTCGATTATGTATTGATTTTAGAAATCTGAATAAAGTATTTAAAAGATAACTATCCATTGCCCAAGATGGATCACATACTTCAGTGAGTAGTTGGAGCATATCGCATGTCGCTACTCGATGGTTATTCCGGTTATAACCAAATTCTGGTCCATGAGGATGACAAAAATAAAACAGCATTGAATACTCCATGGGGAACTTTCCATTATGCCAAAATTCCTTTCAGATTGAAGAATGTTGGTGCGACCTTTCAATGGGCCATGGATATCGCATTTGCTAATGAAAAAGATGTCTTTTTAGTTGTTTATCTTGATGACTTGACAATTTTTCTAATTCAGATGAAGAGCACCTTTATCATTTGAAGATTGTATTTCAGCATTGTAGAAAATATGGTATATCTCTCAATCCAAAGAAGAGTCTGTTTGCCATGGACGAAGGTAAGCTTCTTGGTCATATTACATCAAAGGATGGAGTCCGTATCAATCTAGCTTGAGTGGAAGCCATTCAACAAATTGATTTTCCCCGGAGTAAAAACGAGATCCAATCATTCAATGGTAAGATGAATTTCTTACGTCACTTTGTGCCCACTCTTGCAGAACATTTAAGGGAAATCACAAACATGCTCAAGAAGGATAATGTAGTGAAGTGGATTGAGGAAGCAATAAAGTCTTTCAATTTAGTGAAATTGGCCCTTTCTTCAGCTCTGGTTTTGATCAGCCCGGACTATACTCAAGATTTCATTTTGTTTTCATTTTCCTCGGATCATACTATGGCAATGGTCTTGATGCAGAAAAGAGACCAGCTCGAGAAACCAATTGCTTTTTTCAGCAGAATGATAAGAGATGCAGCTTTAAAGTATAGTATTATTGAAAAGCAAGGTCTTGCTTTGGTAAAGGAATTGAAAGATTTTCAAGTTTATATTATTCATTCCCACAGATTTGGTGCAAATAGATCCGGAAGGGAGAAGAGGCAAATGGGTTGCTGCCTTATTTGAATATGACCTGGAGATCAAACCAACAAAGCTCGTTAAAGGACAAGGGTTGGCCAAACTGATGGCTGAGTCAAATTTGCATGCCTTGGACATTAATCTCATTACTGCTATGTCCGAGGAAGATGAAGAAAGTTCGCCTGCTCAGGTATCAGAAAATTTTCTTCTTTCTCCTTGGTATTCAGACATTGTGTATGTGCTCCAAAATCTATCACCACCACCTAGAATGGCTAAGAATAAAAGTAGGACCCTAAAATTAAAGGCTGCCAAGTTTTGTATCATGAATAATGCACTCTATTGGAAAAATCCCAGTGGTGTCTTGCTCAATTGTTTAGTTGAAGAAGAGGCAAAATAGGTTATGGAAGACTTTCACAAGGGAGATTGTGGAGGTCATATTTTCTTGAAAACAATAGGAAATTTTTTTTTTAGAGCGGGATATTATTGGCCAACGCTTTTTGATGATGTGTACAAAATTGTTACAAGCTGCCCCGAATGTTAGAATTTTCAAGGTAGAAGAAAATTGTAGCCTTTACCGCTTAAGCCAATTGAAGTAAGTGCTCCTTTTCAGCAGTGGGGTTTGGACTTCATTGGCAAGATTCATCCTACTTCTTCAGTGCAACATAAGTGGATCCTCACAGTGACAGATTACTTTACCAAATGGATTGAGGTGATTCCCACTAGGTGGGCCACTGATTCAGTAATCATTTCATTTCTTGAAAACAATATTTTGTCTCATTTTGGCTGTCCAAATACGCTGATCACTGATAATGCAGCAGCTTTTAAATCTAAAAGAATGATTCATTTTTGTAATAAATACCAAATTACTTTGGGGCACTCAACTACATATTATCCACAAGGCAATGGATTGGCGGAATCCTCAAATAAATCCTTGGTCAATATTATCAAAAAGCTGCTAGAAACGAACAAGAAGAGTTGGCACAAAATGCTGGTCAATGCACTTTGGGCAGACAGAGTGAGTCAAAAGAAATCTATAGGCATGTCCCCTTTTGAGCTTGTGTATGGTGTTGACACTATATTCCCGACCTCTCTAATAGTCCCGGTAGTTAAACTTCTGCGAGAAGCTAGCAGTGAGGATGATCATTTGCAACGAAGAATCAATCAAATGATCCATTTACAACAGACTAGAGAGGAGGTTTTCCAGAATGATTTCAAGATACAAGAGAGAATCAAGAAGATATATGATCGAAAGGCAATGGTGGACAAGTTTCAAATAGAAGATGTAGTGTTGAAATGGGATGCAAGAAATGAAGAGAAAGGTAAGCATGGAAAATTTAAGAATCTTTGGAAAGGACCTTTCAGAATTGTTGCATATTGGGGCCAAAATGCTTTCCTTCTGAAAGAAATGAGTGGAGAAGGTTGTCCAGGTGGACTAGCAACGATTGGCTGCTCAAACGGTACTATTTTTGAAACGTTTTCTGCTGTCATATGTATCACTGTACATACCAATTTGTTTAATTTCATTGCAAGTGTGCACTGTTATCATCCTTTTAGTTTAGGGCCTGAAGTGAAGGCTATAAAGCTGAGGTTTGATTTCAGTTTTGGTTTGGCTTGTTTGAGTCAAGTTCTTCAATTGATTTCAGTCTTGAAATTGAGTTAGTTTTGAGTCAGATTTCAATCCTGAAATTAAGTCAAGAGTTTGGTTTTGGTTTGTTGAAGTTATTGACTCCATAGCCCAATGGACAAAGGCACTGCCTACTTTCCCAGAGATCTATAGTTCTTGGCACCTGCAAGGAGCTACCATCCCCATTGGAGCCAATGCTAGTGTCGGTATCTTCATCCCTCTGTCAGTGATCAAACGCTCTTGTTGCATTGCATGTTAGGTGTCTCACCCGATCAGCTGCATTCCATTAGGGTCATGGATCATCTAATGGTAGCGGATTATTATACATTTTCCCTCATGTGCTGGCCTATTTTCATTTATTCAGAACTGTTGTTGTCAATTTTTGTCTTTAAATACGTAAAAGCCATTTTTAGGGTTTTTGGTATTTTTAGGTCTAGGGTTTTTGTCAATAAGGTCTCAAAATGCTCAGTGATGGTCAGCAAGCACATGGGAGGTCAAATAAAGTTCCAGTAACAATAATTTTTTTCCTCAAAACCCTGTTTTGAGGAAAAACAAAGTATTTTATATTTTTATGCATAAATCTGATGTAATTTCAATTTTTTCATTTGTAAGCAACTTCAATGGAAACCACGGTCACCTTACCAAGCTTCTGCAACTCCATCCCCTATAAGGCAAACAAAAAGGTAAATCATTCAGTTCATCAAAGGCAAAAATGAATTAAACTACCCAGAAACAAAGTTGAAAAGTAAGTCACAATGCAAACATTATAAAAGTGGGTTTTATGAGTGAAAAATCAAAAGATCTTGTATATAACTCATTGGTCATGTTCAAAGAGCTCATCTGTATTCAAAGGAGAAAAATTGAGCAAGAGAAGGTCGTGTTGGAGAAAGGGAGCAAGTTTGAAGCAAAACGGTGCAATTTTAGGGGGCGCACCACATTGGGTCATGGGCGTGGCACATAGAGCAGGCGCAACGCATTGGGCTGCCCTCCAAAATGTAAAAAATACACTGGTGTGACACATATAGAAGGCACGACACGTTGGGTTTGTGGCGTGGCGCATAGAGCCGCAAGCCCGATTTCACCATAAACTCCCTCAAATTTTCAAATTTTCTCAATCCCATGGTGTGAAAGTAAGTCAAGATTCCTTCCATTGCTAGTGAAAGAGTTTCTCTTAAAATTTATGGTGGTTTAGAGTGATAAAACTCAAACCATGCCGCTTTGCAATTTTGGCTCAAAAACAATTGCTTAGGGTTTTCATTTGTGTTTTTGCTACCAAATTCACTCCATTACCCCTCACTCATTGACTCCTCCATTAATTTTTCACTTTCATCCACTAATTCCCATATTCTAGAAATTCCCTAATCCCCATATCCCTAAATCTCATTATCCCAAACCCTAGCTACAAATTCCTAAACCCTAATTTCTATCCCTAAGCCTACATATTATTCCCTAAACCCCCTATTCCCAAAAAACTTGTCAATATCATTCCCAAAACCCCTCATACCCTCTCCCTCCATAGTCCCTCATACATTTTCATACATTTGGCAGCAAAATCTAAAGACACCTAAAATCTCTTCATACTCATCTAAGAGAAACTCAAATATTTGGAAAACATGGAATCTGATCCTTCCTATGACCAAGATGAGGAGACACACAGTGACTCTCCTAGAGAAATGCATGCACCAAGAAGACCTCACAAGGGTGGCAAACATATAAGAGAGGAACCTACTTCACTTGCCGAGTTGTAGGCCTGTCCTCTTGCTGTCACATGTTTTCAGCACCAATCCTATTATTAGTTATGTGAGATGGTAGAGAGAGTCCAATACCATCATGAGTTTGTCAGGTTGTTTGTCCTTCATCTATATAATGGCCAACTTACTTTAGTAGGTGTGACATTCACCTTGACACCAGAGTCTATTTCTCTAGCAACTGGCATTCCCAACATCTGTGAGCAGTGGAATAAGAGGCAGTAGATTGACAGGGAACATTATGTGCCTTACACTGAGGCTAGCTATTTGAGACATCTTAGCAGAGTTTTTCCTTTCCGGTATCTGAAAGAATCATATGCTCCCTTGATGAAACTCATAATCAAGTATTTTAGTTGTGAGGGCTGGTTTTCTCGCCTGTATGCCTACCATATCAGACAATTGATGCACTTCACTAGGGTGAGAATGATGAACATCCCCTATTTTATTTTTCGGAACATTGAGAAAATGACCACCATAGTGCACAAGAAGACTCCTCAACAACAGTATAACAACATATATAATTTTTCACTAATCAAGATTGTGGTCATGCATCAGCCTGGTTTACAGAACATCTCATGGGAGGATTTCATTTCACTTGAGGTCTTCACCGCTCCTCAAGTACCTCCAACATCTTTTCATGAGATAGGTGAACCTTCACATCAGCAGGAGCTTCATGAGACATAAACTGCTAGTGTGCCAATATATGTCACCTACCAAAAGGGCACTAGAAGGTTGTTTGCAGCAGCAAAGCGAGTATTATCTCCACCCGAGGTGGAAGGGGACTTGCTTCCTCCATCAGTATAGCAGGTACACGACAAGGGAAAATGGCCAGTACAGGATGAGGGGCCTTCAGGAGAGCAGGAGACAGATTTTATTCTTATTCAGGATGATGACACCAATTTGGGATCACAAAGCTCAAAGCTTAGAGAGATCATCCAAGAGCAACAAACTAACGTTCAACATTTGTCTCTCAACCTACAAAGAGCCAAGTGGATCGCCAAATATCTGGAGCAAAGAAACAAACAACTAGAGGATCAGGAAATCATAATGGAGCTAAGAAACATATGAGAAAACCGACAAGCTACCAAAAGGAGGAAAGTCAAGTTCACAACACTTGAGCAAGAAATCAATGTTGATCGTGAGTCTTGGTTGGAGGGGACTAATATCCACTTGGAGAGGATACTAGAGAAGGCCATAAATGAGAAAAATATGTTGAGAAACATGGCATATCACTATTTTTCAAGAAATATGGTGTGCGAAGCAAGAATCAGGAACTTGAAGGCCAAGTTGAAGAAGAGATCGAGGAGGCTAAAGAGCAAGATAAACTTCAAATATTGGCTGATGCTTCTTTGGCCCAGCATAGCACCTAATGGAGGACACTCAGCCCAAATTTCAAAAAATTTGGGGCACTTTTTGTAATTTTGGAAAATTTTCCTTAAAAAACAGAGTTTTCTGCCCAATGCGTCGTGCCACCCGGCGCTTGCTTTTGATGGAGGCTTCCTTTTGAGAAAAATTCAACATATTTGGATTTTTCATGAAAAAATATGCATGCTCACAAATGGCCAAGAAATTTTGAAAGGTTTTGGGCTTCTAGAAAGGTCAAAAAGACCCCAAAAATGACTTTTCTGCCCCTTTTTTGACACACAGGAAGCAATCTTGGGAAAACTCAGTTTTGGAAGGGTAAATGGAGGCCAAATTCAAAAATTCCAATTGTACTGGAAAGTAGACAGGCGTACCTTTCCAACAAGCCCACTTGGAGAAAATTTGGACACCAGTAAGGCCTCCAAAATCACTTCAAAATGGCGCTACGCATAGGGAAATCGGCGCGACGCATTGGAGGAATTTCACTCAGTTTGACCAAAAATACTCTGTTTTCACCTAGTTTCTTGACAGTTTGACTTTTCTTCTTCTAGATGTAAAAATCATGATGTAATTTAATATGAATTGATGGATTTTGATGTAATTATGCTACATTTTCACTCTTAGAGGTAGATTCATCCATCAAAAGGTAGTTTGCAACTGAATGAATTAGTTTCCTAGTTTTTAGAGGCAAACTGTTCCACTGCCTACTTTTTAGTTCTCAGTTTAGATTTTGTTGGTACAGCTCCTAATATTATGAGATCGACCCCTAGAGGCTAGGATGAGTTGTTTGTTTCCTATATCTTGTAATTTTTTAGCATTAGCATGGTTGGACTTTTGGGAAAGCTTGGAGCTTCATTGTATACTCATTTCAGCAGTTTGGCAAAGGAATAGATCAGTGGTTTGCAACACTTTATGGGATTCATGTGGCATCTAGCTTTCATATTTTGTTTTCTTCTGTAATTGTAAGTCTACATGTGTTTTATGTATGCCATATCTCTCTTTATTTCATCTTAACTAAATGAAACAAGGATAAAGGTAGAATACACTGAACATGCAGTGCTCTACCTAGGGTTTGCTTAGTTATCTATGTTTTCAGCTGATTGAAAAGGATCCTTGAGTTCTTCATGCCCTTTTCAACTCCTAATTTGTCTAAAACCTCTCCATCTCACTCAATTTGAAGTACCAAATCACTTGCCTACCTTGCCCCATAGAGATCTCTGCAAAATTGAGCCTCATTCCCCAGGCCGAAATCTGCCTTTCACATTTGAGCCAACAAAACATCATCAAATTCAATAAAACACCTCTATACGCATACCTAGCCCAAAATCAATCATCATATTAGTCATCTCAAGCTATATTAGCCATCTTCTCTTGAGATTGACAAGGAGAGAGCCCTCTCTCAACCTGGTAGGGCTAGCTGCCAGGTTAAGCATGGTTTGATGTTACCCTAGATCCTACCTTTCTCATCTTGAGGTAGATTCAGGCCCTAACAGGAAGCACAAGGCATCGTAGATGAAAATATAAAAAAGGCTACGCTAGTAAGTTGGTTGCAAGATCGCGCATTAACATGGTACATTAAGCATTCTAATGACCGTCCAAACACACGAATCGCAGAATTCCAGACCACGCTGAACAGGGAATTTAGCAGGCCAAAGTCGGAGACACAATCAATTATCAGGTTTAAGGAGATTGTGATGCTCCTAGGTGAGACCACCTGGGATCTGGACCAAAGATTGAAGGGTATGATTTGTGAATCCAACATGAGTTTGACAGATGGACAACATCGCACATGGTTTTTAGTGTCACTAACACCGCATTTAAGGACGGTGCTGTCACAACAAAAGCATTCCACCTAGGCCGAAGCTTTGGAGATGGCAATGAGATTGCATGAGACCCGTATACAAGACCCTGGTCTGGGAGTCCAATAAATCCATGCGTAACTGCAAAATCTATGTCTGGAGATGCATAGTTTGAAATAAGACAGGACACCTCGGGCAGAGGTGTGTGAGGAGGTATGGTGCATAAAATGCAAAGGCCAGGGGCATGACAAGGACCATTGTCCATTGTTTGCAAATTACTTGGTAATAGGAGGGCCGATGCCGTTAAAACCTGAAGCAGAAGTAGGAGCGAGCACAACACCTGCACTATGGCGCGCAATCTTTCAGATTGGAGGAAAACACACTACGGATAATTGTCATTTATTGTAGAAGTATACATAGACGTCCCAACAATTGTTTTGTAATTTGTGTAGGTTGGTAGGCCATGATGAGTGCACCTGCAGAAGTTAAGAACTAATGATGGATCAGACTCCTACCTACAGGGTGCAGATCGAAACGCGAGCCCTCAACCCAAATAAAAGAATGGCGCGTGCCATATTTCAGGGGCGCAAATGAGGTCGAGGTGGAATGGGACAAGGAAGGGGTCACAGACAACTAATTTGTTACAATTGCGGAGGGCCAGGGCCCTATGCCTACAATTGTACAAACCTGACAAGGACATCATGTTTGCACTGTACTCAATTTGATCATGAGGCAGAAGACTGCCCTACATTGATAGGGAGGCTATGTGAAAAAGGGGTACTCCAGCCCCCTCTGACTTAGAATTTGTAGACCATGAGGTCTGAGCTCTGTGAAGAAGACCTGAATGTAAACATAATGCTCAGTAGCAGTATGACCACTGGCGATGATAAAGGTAAGAAGTTAGAAGAAAGTGTGTGGGTTCGCAAGGCTCCTCCAAAGGAACCTGAATTTGATTCAGAACGCATGAAGGAGACATTTATGGAAGCTAAGAAGAGCTTCACGGAGGCCTCCAATTCAGGTAGTAAGGATCAACTAGAACCAGGGATGGATCGTTCAATGCTCATTACCTTTCTGAAGTCATGCATGAAGCTGCTATGCTACAGTAAGGCAACAAACGGACTATAGGAACTTATCACTAGGTGTGCAGGGTCAAGAGAACCACGTGTGGTATGGAAAATTGGAAAGCATGCATTGCGCATAGGAAGGGCAAACCCATGCTACAATGGTCTCCTATTTAGTTGTGAATGGTGAACCAACAGAAGATCTTGCCCATGGGAAGATTGCAAGGGGTAACAGTGGATATTGAAGGTGCGAGCACGCAGGCGGATTTTGAAGTAATAGAGTTTGTCAATGACAGCAATCCTTATCCCACGCTACTAGGAATAGACTGGGCCATTGATATGAATGGAGTCATAAATCTGAAGAAGCACAAAATGATCTTTGAAAAAAAGTCACTACGCATAGTAGTACTGCTAGATCCAGCCGAAGGAGCGTGATACACTGAATCGATGTGCAATGATGATAGTGATGATGATCTTGATTACATCTACAAGATAATAACGTGAGAATAGGATTGGGTGAACTCGATTGCAGATGGAAGGATTTCATGGGAGTGCAAAAGCTCCTGCACTTCAGATTCAGACGAAGAAGTAGAGCGATGGCAGAATCGACTGCACGAAGTAACAACACTTAATTGCAACATGATGGTTAGATCACTGCGTTGCGTGACAACAGAGGTAAGGGATCTACCTACATATGATGGGTTGAAAATAGTTGATGAATTCCTGAACAAATTTGAAAGCGCAGTACCAGAATAGCAGTGGTTTGATGCTCTGAAATGGGCACTATGCGTAACGCCCACAAGATGGTGGAGTACACATTAGGGGAGTTTTGAGGATTGGCGCGGATGTAAGAGGATGATGTGCCTACAATTTGGAAAACCCTAACTAAGGATGAGAGCCGGTTACTAGGGGCAGAACAAATTGTGTGCCCACCTTTCTCGATGGGTATAGACATATGACATGTAGCCCACACAAGCGTAGAACACTCCTAGAATAGAGAATCGGAACAAAACGTAGTAGCAGGAAAGGTGAAACGTGCCAAGGACTATCCACAAAGAAGCATTCGACAAGGTGTGCAAAGTTTTGAATAGGGATCACCAGGTGAAACACACTAACTGGGACCTACGCGTACCAATGGTTTGATGGGCCTATAGGACCATGTACAAAACCCTGACCGCGAAAATGATTCTAAAGCTAAGGAATGTAATTTTTGAGGGGCATGCAACTATGAATCCACAAATAATAGCACTTGTAGGTGTGACAGTGCAGAAGCCTAGGACGAAGACATCACATAGGTACGCAAGGTAGAACACATAAGGCTTTAGGAAGCCATTCAGCAAGGGAACCTTAGACTTTGCGAACTCGAAAAGGACTGAGTACGACTAAGGAAGAAAGGCATTTTGATGGACACAGAGGTCAAGAGGCTAGAAAATGAGATCAAGCAATCATGTCTCATTGATAAACTAAGGATGGCAAGGCAAGGTGCAAATGATCACACCAATGAATTAGAAGACTATCGCCAAAAATTGATTAGTCTACTATCATGGCTAGGACCACATATCACCAAATACAATAACCAGGGGAATGCACTGCATACAGTAGAGCGCGCAGCGTCAACTGTTGCGAGGGAAATTGAGGCATTTCCACAGACTATACTGGAAGGTGAGATGGAGCCTCGCACAGGTGGTGCAACCACCTGACTAGCCATAGGAATAACAGTCTCAGTGCTCGAGGTAGTTGAAAGGGAGTGCAGGACTATAAAAGAGTCAGCTTGGGAGCTACGTGATAAGGTAGGTGTGCACAGATTTAGCATGTCACAAGGTTTGTGCCCGTGCACGGAGGGTTGAACTACTGCACGGGTAGGCTGGGAAGTGACCGTTGGTGTCACTGTTCATGATGGGATGTCTAGTTTGAGGCCAAATGGAGCGGGTGGTGGACATTTAAGACAACAGTTATGGGCAAGATTTTGGAAAATCTACTGCCAAGAAAGCATTGATGGCCCAGAATTGGGGGGAATAATCAAATTTGCATTCAAAAGTTGCTATGAAACTCCATGGGCTACCCACGAGACAACACTTGTTCACTTGAGACTTGAGTGGTTAAATAGAGCACAGAGTGTTGAGCGCCAAGCGATATTCGAGCCCCTAAGTTTGCGAAAGACCGCATACAGTATAGACAAGATGACGGATGCCAGGGTAGGTTTGGGCTTTGAACAAGTAACCGCCGGTGAGGCCGTGTCAACCCATACGGTACACGATGTTCCCAAAGATACTGGGGTTTCACCAAAAATCTCAAAATCACCTCGGATGCCGAGACTGAGAAAAGATAAGCAGACAATGGGACCAGTCCGCATGTCCCTGAGGAATCCATGGTTTTGTAAGCTATCAATGGAGGAAAAGGGCAAGGCTGTCACCATTGAGACAGATAAAGAGGAGGAGGACTTACAGGCTCTGATTGCTGAGGTAGAGGAAGAAGAAGACATGGAGGCGGACATCTAACTGATGTGATCTGCAACAAAATTTCCCGAGTATGTCCCTCTGCGAAAGGGGAAAGCTAAAGAGCCAAAGGATCTGGATGCAACAAAGGGTGCACTCTAGACCCCGCTCCTCCCTAATGGCATTACCTTTGAGGGTCCGCTCCTAGGATGTTTGCCTACCTTAAAATTTGAAGAGTAGGACCTTATGAATAGCTAGAAGTTCCCACACTTAGAGAGAGAGAGCCCAATGAAACAGAATATGGAGGGACCAATGATTACATTACAAACGCCAAAATGGCTGCGTGGTGTAGAAAAGGCCGGGTTGTTTCATATGCTATGGATACCACACTTTCACCACACGCCCATCGCAATTTTCATCACCAAGTAGCTGCTTTTCCTGGTGCATGATGGGTACTTATGGCTGGAGGAGAATATTCCCATCACGACAGATCTCATCCACAGAATTTCTCGGCTTCCCTGTAATGGAAAGGACCCCACGATGATAGTAGGAAAAAGCAGAGATTTGGCTCTCATGGAAGCCAGGAAGAAAAAATATAAGCTCAAGAAGAAAAAGAGGGGTTACGCCATCAACAGTATCAAGGATAAAGGGGTGCGCATAGCCAACCAACTCCTGGCTGGTAAGGTAATGAGAAAATTCTGTGGTAATGAAGTAGAAGTGCCGGTAGTTGCATTGGCCAAACAGTCTGTGGAAGGGGTGCAGTTCAACTCAGCCAAGTTCCTCTACGAAGAATTTTTTCTCAACTGCAAGGAAGCCCAGGAGTAGGGTAATAGCTTCCACTACGTGTGGTTTCTCTTGTCCATCTAGCTAGTAGCGGGAGAACTACTGATGGACAGTCACTTCCCGAGCATTGAACGTGACTTACCAGAGGCTGCAAAGTACGCTTCGCTCTGGGCTACCAAGGATGCAAAGAAGATTTGTGATACAAAGATCTTCTGGGTGCTCATGGAGGTGAGCATCTGGATGTGGATTAATAAGAGGCCGCGCCTGTCCCCCACAATGCACAACAGTTTGTGGAGTTTTGTAGACTTCAACAAGGACATGCACATATTTACATCAGGGCAAGAAAGGATTTGGTGCAGTAGTGGACAAATCTCTCATTCATAACCATTGACGATGTGAACTTTATAGTGTTAGAGACATGGCCTCCCGAGTGGCGCGCCTCAGATTTGGTAGAATTGGAGAAGACAGTTGTGCAGAAAAGGAAGGAGGATGCCAAGATACACGTCACCCAACTGGCTAAGAAAAGGCACAACGAAAAAGCAACAGCCAAGGTCAGGGCAACCTACGAAGCGACACAGGTAGCTGCAGAGCAAACAAAGGCTGCCGAAGCAGCAGCAGCAGCACAGGCAACAGAGGTCGCAACATCACAAGTAGAGGAGGGCCAGGAAGTGTTTGCAGGAAAAAAGGCAGACAACAAAGACCTTGCAAAAGATGGCGCAAATCTAGGAACCACTTTGACCCAACTCAAATGGACGCGTGTCCCAGAAAGATCGGGTCCACGGAAAAAGGTCAAGGCCTCGAAGCTAGCCATCGACCTGATCACATTGACTGAAGGAGACCTCTATGACATCGGCGAGATGGTTCATGATGTCACCAAGGAAGCACTCCAAGAAGTTATGATGGAGCAACAGACTATGTTGGGGGCCCTAAGGGTGCAGCTGCAAGAACTACAGGTGTGGCCCCTATAGGAAGGAACCTTGTCCACCTACATCGCAGCAAGTACATCAGCAGCAGAACAGATGTTACGCGCAAGGATGGCTAATAACATAGTTTTACCGGAAGGAGAGCTAGTAGCAGGAAATGAGATTTACAGAGATTTGGTTGGCAAGATCAAAGAAATTGGCCTCAATTTGGCTACCCTTCTGCAAGAAACATTGTACCAACTACAGGATGGAATAATAGCAAAAATCCGGGCCAGGGAAGGTCACACGATACAGGTTTTTAGTGAGAAAAAGATAAACATCGAATGACTTAGGATACAACATGATGAAATGGTATCACAGACTCAGCGGTTGGAACAGGTGGTAGACGATGCTTGAAAAGGTGTCTCGGAGCTGGCCATCCCAACAGATCTACTAGCAGTAGAGTGAATCCACAGGTTGGAAATCGGTGTCCACAAAGCTAGAGCAGAAACAAAAAAGGTTCAGCTAGAGCTGAACCTTCAAATAGCCAAGCTGGAGTTGAAGGCACAACCTTCCACTCCCCTGGAGGTTAGAGAAAATTTCACTAGCGCTATCCAAACAGGGTTGGAAGAAATTGGACGTGCAGTACAAGACTATACCAGTATGTTGGAACAAGCAATTGTAGTCCTCATATCTTTGGAGGAGGACCCCAACATACAACACCTAGAAAAATAGGCAAGCAAACTTCAAATGGAATACAACAGTCTCCGAGGAACTGCACAGACAATAGTCCTCACTCAACGGTTGGTGAATATGCAACAAGCTAAGGCACCGAAAGAGTAGGTGGATGTGGCGCGATAGAAACAAGTAGTTATCAAAGTGCATGTGCAACCACGGATTGAAGAGGCCCTCACCATCACGACAGATATCGAAGGCAAGCATGCACATATGCAGGGGATGTATGTGCTAAGGTAGGGATTTTCTCTTGACAAAGAGGCTTTAGAAGAGCACATGAAGCAGGTCCAGCAAACCATAGAGCAGTGCACTGCGGACCTCCAAGCAGCTCCGGACCAGTTGGAGGGACTCTGTGCCAAGATCACTGCGTAGACAGAGTGACTCGAGGATGAGTCACGATGTTTGTGTTGGGGGTCTGTTGGGCATGGAATCCCCCCACAGCATGTTTTGGGGCTCAAAGCCCAATTTTTGGTCAAATATGTTGTAAGACTCTGCGAATTGTGGGCACGGAGTACAAAATGTACATTGAGTCATAGGGTTGTTCACCCTAAGTTTTGTAATGTAATGTAATGTCATGTCGGCCTACCCATGATTCGCAGACCATGGGATTGTATAAATAGAGCGAGGCTCTAAGTTGTAAAGATAATGGAAGATAGATGAAAGTCTAGAAGATAGCGAGCATAGAGAAGAAGTCTAAGTGTCTTGGGTCATAGTAGTAGGAAGAGGCTCTGCAACTGAGTGTGCAGAGGCCTAGTAGAGTCTGCAGCTGAGTGTGCAGGGCAAAGTTGAGTCTGTAACACAAGAAAAAGAATAATAAAGAGAAGTTTGATTCTAAATAGTGTGTATCTATTTTTGTATGATTTTCTATGCATTTATACTATTTTGTTTATTGCACGCACTTATATAAATATTGAAGACTGTTAAGTATAATTGGGATCATACAGATAAGTTAAGTAATCAGATAATCTCATGTTAATTGTAAGGAAATCGGGTAATAACACGAATCGTGCCTCGAATAGGGCTGTGCGAAGGCAGCATTGCAAGCTTCGAGGTATTGATAGGTGCACGTAGCAACGTGCGCGCAGGGTCAAGCCGCGGACCACCCAAAAACCATCATACATCTCTAAGGTGCGGAAACCTTGTTCTAGTAGCCTCCCATACTACTTCGGGTGAGGCCTCAGTCCATGCTCCATGGACTGTTGCTGAAAGGACCAGTAATACTGGGATTTGTTTGGCTAAATCATCTCTGAACCTGGGTTAGGCCCCGATAAGCCAACATCAGTATGTACAAATGTTTTGTAAGCTGCAATATAATGCATAAATTTTTTCAATGAATTCACAACATCTAGGAGCTCATTTTTGGTCACTGTGTAGTTCAGTTCGGCCTTTGACAAATTTGTACTCATAAAGTAAGTGGCATAAGGAAATTTCTCATCTATCTGACCTAGGGCTACTCCTATGTCTTTGTGTGAGGCATCAGCATGAATGTGAAAAGGAAGGGCCCAATTTGGGCCTTGAAGAATCTGTGTAATGGTTAAATTGTCCTTCAGGGTGTCCAGGGCCTCTTGACAAATTTTTGACCATATAAACATATAGTCCTTGGCCAATAACCCAAATAAAGGAGAAGACAACTTGTTGAAGACTTTTATAAACCTTTGGTAGTATCTAGCTAACCCTAGGAAACTTCTGACATCGCTCTACTTTTGTGGAGGTGGGACCGTTTGGATGATAGCTATTTTTTTTGGGTCCACCTGCAATCCTTGTTGAGATATTGAATGACCTAGCACGGTCCCTGTAGTCATCAATAATTCACATTTCTCTGGATTTAGAGACAGGTTCCTATCAATGCATTTGTGCAGAACCTTACCTAAGGTTGACAAAGCCTCCTTGAAATCACCCCCATAAGGTGTGAAATCATCCATATAGATTTCTACCGCATCATGGAATAACTCAGCAAAGATACTCAGGACTGCTCTCTGAAAAGTGGCAGCAGCACTGCATAGGCCAAAAGGAAGGACCCTATAGGAAAAAGTAGCCCAAGGGCAAGTGAAGGTGGTTTTCGCCTGGTCTTCCGGGCTAATCTGGATTTGATTGTAGCCACTAAATACATCTAGGCAAGAGAAATTTTTTTTCCCTACCAGGCCATCTAGCACTTGGTTGATGAAAGGTAGGGGGAAATGGTCCTTCTTTGTGGCTTTGTTTAACTCCTTATAATCAGAACAAATCCTCCACTTATCATTTTTCTTTGGAACCAACACCAAAGGAGAGACCTACTCACTATCTGAGATAGGGTAAATGAATCTCGCATCTAGCAGTTCTTCTTTGACTATATCTTTAAGAGATGGATTCATCCTCCTTTGGGATTGCTGGACTGGGTTGCAACCTTCCTTGATATAAATATGGTGAGTACACACCAAGGGGTGAACTCCCTTCATTTCTCAGTAACTCCAAGTGAAGGCATCCTGGTGTTCCTTTAGCATGTTGCACAAATTTTCTTCTTGGAGAATAGAAAGAGATGGATTGATTTTCAAAGTCCTCTCGGGATCTAATTCTATGGTTTTGACACAGATAGGGTTGGAGTCGGCTAAGAATAGACCCACTTGATGGTTGTTTTGGGTTTCCTTTACTACGTCCTCTAAGGACAATGTACTAGAGGTTGGACTTTGGAGTATGTGTTAGATTAAATCATCTTCATCCTGTTGTCCCCCTCCCATGGTTGTTTCTGAGGTATAGAGTTGGGTGAAATAAACGTCATCTTCCTCCTCCTCTTCCATCCACAAGGTAGGTCATGTTCTAGAGATGGATGAGCAGGAGGGTATAGGACTAACTGCTTGGACATATGCCCATTCTTGATGGTCATATTTCTAGCTCTGCAGCTAATGTAAGCATTGACAGTGGCTAACCAGGGCCTCCCAAGGATGAGAGGGTAACCAGTAAGCTTAGCCTTAGGCTGGAGAACTAGGAAATCTGTAGGGTATTCCCAAGAATCAATGGAGATCATCACATCCTCCACAATCCCCTCAAGGGTCACTGTGGAACGGTCTACAAGTTGCAGAACTGTTGTGGTCTTCCTCAATGAACCTTGGAGGTTGAGTTTGAGCATGGTGTCCTTGGTCATCACATTAATGGTAGCCCCAAGATTGATCAAAGTGTGTGGAACAATGGTGCCATTGATGTGCACATCTACTACAGGGCTTCCAGGGTCCAATTACTTTGGACAAATTACTTTGGACAAATTACTTGCCCCAGCATTAAGTTTGAAAATTCTCCAATGACATTAATGGTAGGGGCATCTCTTTTTCGCCTCCCTGGATGCTTGAAGCACTTATCCTTAATCAAATTTTTGTAAATAGGTACATCCTTGATAGTTTGGAGAAGTGGAATTTTGACACACATGTTTTTCAATTCTCCCAGAAGTTCAGTCTCTTCTGGGGTAGCCTAGAGTGGTTGGGTTAATCTCTCAGGAAAGGGTGGTGGATTTACTTTAAGCACACTTTCCTCTCTTTCTCCCTCAACCTCCCTAGGTGGAGGTAGAGGTTGGTTGTCTGGGAGTACTCTCCTAGATCTTAGGTTGATTTCCTGAATCTCCACAACATAGGCTGGATATGATGTCTCTCCACTATATACTTGTTATGCTTGTCTATTGTTCAGGTTCGGATTTGGCTAAGCATGCATCTGGGGTTGTATTGGTGCCTCCACCCCTGGGGCGGTGCATTCCATTGAGGTTGTGGTGGAGTATATGATTGAAATGACTGGCTGGCTGGTTGGGAATGATACTGAGGTGAAAAGGACCAAGGAGGAGGTGTAGACTAGGAAGGATGAGCATGGGGTCCCCAAGAAGGTATGGATGTGGTCTGTTTGGGGTTGTAATATGCATGGGATGACACTTGCATGCCCTACTGGTATGGCTTATGCCCATGAGGTCTCCTTTGGTTTATATAGTAGAGTTGCTCAATGACCCCTTCATCACCTTGAAATACAACTTTGAGTCTAGGTAAAGAGGGTCACTTGTCTGTGGAGTGGTTTTCTTCATAGACTGAGAAAATTTCAGTAGAATTCAATGGACATTCGTTCACAGGATGCCTCCTGGTGCATCTAGGACAAAAAATTGCCAAGTCTCTCTTTGCTTCCTCCTATTTTCTCTTAATGTGCATAGTGTCCATCTGCAGGGAAAGGGTTTGCAACATATCACTTTTGAAATCCTCCAGCATATTTCCAATTTCACTCTTAATGGATGAATTGGAAGAGGATTGATTGGCCATAGGTTGACTACCCCTACCCTTTTTCTTGACTACCCTAGAATGGTTTCTAAAGACAGTCTTGATATCCTCACATGGTAACTAGTAGATATCCCCTCCTGCTAACAAGTGTAGGGTATCCAGAAGGTATTCCCTTACTCCTCTAAGTAGGACCAGCTTCAGCGAATCAGGGTCAAGTGTGCACCTAGCCCTTTTGTAGCTAAGTTGGAATCTTTCTTCATAATCCTCTACGGATTCATCATTGCCTATGGTCATCCTAAAATTTCCTCTTTAGTGTCTTTATACCTACAGTAGTCCCGATACTTGTTGTTGAAGGCTTGCTGCATCTGAGCCCACATTATAATTCTATCTCCAGGTAAACCCATGAACCAGCGCAAAGCTACATCCTTGAGAGTGGATGGAAATAGTTTCAACTTCTACTCATCATTTGTATAGTCATAGGTTTGATATATGACAACAAACTCAAATAAGAAAGTGTCTGGGCCTTCTGTTGTCAGGCCATGGAAATGAGGAAAGGCAGAAGGGCTTGTATTTTTCATCTTAGTATCAACATTGGTCTCCTTGATGGGGAAGGCACCCTCAACTCTTTCTCTTTTTCTCCTGTCATTTATGTTTTTAGCCATAGGTTCAGTAGGAATGGGTTCTCCTTCTTCTTCTTTCCCTGTAGGTTCTTCAAATATGTCTGGTTGCTCACCTTTGGGTTCGTCTAGTTCACAGCCACCAAAGAAGAGGGAAGGTTGGTTGTTGGAAGCAGTGGGGGTATTTGGAAAAAATTTCCCTAAGTTATCCCTATTCCTACGAGGCATGAAAATACATGTTCTTGTTTGGTTTTGTGATTTTTTTGTGATTGAAATCTAACTTGTAGAATTTAAAGGAAAGTAAAGAATGCAGAATGAAAAGGAAAGAAACTAAATTACTTTTGCAGAAGTGAGACTAAGAGTAGAATATTAGAAACAATAAATAGAAGAAATAAGGTAGTAATCACATAGTACTCAGACACCTCCCTGGCAACGACACCAAAAAGGTGATGAGAACCAGTATTGTAGCAAGAATGATACAACTCCTAGAGCTACCAGCTTTACTTTATTAACCCGCAGTTCATACAAACTTGGAGGTGACAGTGCTGTACACACAAGTACAAGTGATGGTTTTTCCTTTCTATCACTATTTAGTTGGCGAGAGATCACTAGGGTTTTCAAGCTAGAATTCTATGGATTTAGGAGAAGCTTGATTGCTGATGAAAGAAAGAGATATAAACTCTAGGAGAAATCTTATCTACTTGCAAATAAGGAAAATGACTGAAATCCTATGCTAAAAACACACCCTTCTCTAACTATCTCCTGAGAAACTATGCTTTACAAAAATGCCAAACCAACATGTATGAAATGCTACTATCTAAAGCATGGAAGTTCAAGACATCAAAAATCAATACTGTGCATGTAAAGGACTGAAATAATTATTTTTTGTTATTTTTATTCTTTTTTCTAGAAAGTCAAGTGTAAACCCTAATCTCTTTTTGTGATGTGGTAGGTGTTTTAGCGATGATGGTGGATGGTTGGGAGGTTTAGGATATTACTGGAAGGTTTGGGAGACCCTTGGGTGACTTGGTGTGGATTCCTTGATGTTTTCCCTCATTTCGGCCTCAAAACAGGCCACTACGGGAAAACCTACAAGATGTACTAGAAACCTACAAGATTCCCTATATTTCTACAGGATACAGCTAAGAGAAAAACGATGGTTGTTGAAGGTGATGGAAGGCTTAAGGAAGGTGGTGGATGGGTGGAATGGAGTGTGAAAATGCCTAGGATCACTCAAAATTCAATACCAAGGTTAGGATATGGTTGAGTTCTCTCAACATGCTTGGAGGAATTTCTATGTAAAATGATGAGATTGGTGAAGATATTGGTGAAAGCAAGGGATGATTAAGAATGGGTGAAGTTGGGAGGTGGTTGCCTGATATGAGATCCCTTTAGATTTCTAAAGCACCTACCCTACATCAAACATTTATAATTGCCACAAAGTCACGTAAACAAGAAGAATTCTAACAAGCTAGAAAAGTAGAATTTAATGAACTAGTTGTCTACTTCATGCATGAAGAAAATCGTTGAACAAAATGAAATCATGGATGAGATATACTAAAGAACTGAATATGGAAGAGATGGAAACTAAATCCTACACTTGGAAAAATGATCAAATTCTAGTTTAAGTATAGTAAACTCTAAATCTTATAAAGAAATGGAAATCTGTCTTTTGGGGGCTACTTAAGGGTATTTTCCTCAAATCATGATCCCTAAGGGAAGAGGTGAGGCCAAGACACCCACTAACAGCTTTGTGGTGCTCCTTCGATCTCTTCTACTCTACTATTGAAGTAAAGAACAAATGGAAGCAAACTAATAAACAACTAATTATCAAATCCACAATACTTGCAATGAAATACTTCTAGAGACAATTCAACCATGAATCTATGAAAATAAGCTAAGCATACAGATACAAGAAGAGGATCCTTTTCTTCTAGGGTTGGGCCCTTACCCAAGAGCTTCAGCCCTCTGAGTCAACTTAGTGCTGGATCAAGAAAAATCTGATTCTCATTATCAAAACAGAAAATTACATCAATGTCTTCCACAAGTCTGGAGCTCGAAAATAACTAGTGTTTTTGCAACAAAAAATCTAATATAATGAGGCTCTGGGCCTCTCTACTTATACAACTGAAGTCTCCAACGACTTCCTTAAATCTAGGGATGCTCGGCTCCCAAAATAGAGATGAACTAACTCTTTGTCTATCACTTGCTCGACTTCCTTTTGATCTTCATGACTTGGCTGCTTGCACTCTAAGCTGGTGT
Organism: Pinus tabuliformis; assembly: GCA_031772625.1. NCBI lineage: Eukaryota > Viridiplantae > Streptophyta > Pinopsida > Pinales > Pinaceae > Pinus > Pinus tabuliformis. The sequence continues at coordinate 1,284,649,375 of CM062805.1, forward strand.
GATTAATTTAGGAATATTCGAGTGGGGGAGGAGTAAATGAGGAGGATTTACCTCCTACAATCTATCTTTGTTGTCCCATTCGAGTTTCAAACCTTATTCTTACCAAAATTCCTTGATTTTCTCTTCCAAACCTGCATTCAATGCATATTAATCCACTAGGCATAATATCTCACTTTAACTCATCTCATTAAACAAAATATAATCAAAACAGGTAATAAGTTGTGAGAAGAGTTGATTTGACTAAGCTAGGAGGTGATTTAAGGCCCATATAATTACCCAATAATGAGGCTCATCAATAGGATACATAAGGAATTGTTTAACGTCAACATATAAGTCAATTAATTTTTTTTTAACTTTAAAAGTAAAAATAACATATGTTCCTATAATCCCCTAATGGGGTTGAGGCCTAAGGCATATAGTGGTGTGAAATATCATACCCACCATCCTAACAACGAAGATGAATGAATTCCATTAAGGATGGGGGGTGTTATGGGCACCCCCGTGCATGCAATTACATGCGAGCTGAATTTATCACGGCACCTTGTATTTGTGAAGAGGGTAATTTGGAGACGAAACAACAATATAGGTGGCTTTGTTGCCCAACAATTTTTCTGATATCTGTTGGAGTGCGAGGATCTTGGCTTAATTCTGGGGAAGTTAGTATCTCAAATGCAAAATCAGGCCTTTTTTGACATGGGAACCTTGGTAGCTTTCCAAAATGGATTGAGAGTATGTATTTTTGAACCACTAACTAGTTTTTTTTGCAGATGAGATACAGTGTTTGCCAAGGATTCAAGAGGCTTTGCAAGAAGAAAAGGGGGGTAATTTCTAGAATCAAACTAGTGGAAAAAGAAGGAAGGCCATCAACTTTATATCATCCATGTCATTAGATAGTAGAAAACATACTTTGCATGCAACGTTTGGTGCCATGCACCATCCAAGTAATTTTTAAACCTCTTAGGCATATTTATACTAAAATTTCTTTTCCATACAATGAAAAGATTTTTAGTTTGATTATTTTTCCTAGCTACGATAGTGGTATTCAGTGGGTAATTTGGGTCAATTCAAATTCTTGGGTCATCAGTGGGTTCTCTATGATTGGTCTTGTGCTATGGGGAAAAGTCTTGGTAGCGGGGGTTGGTTACTACTTGTTTCCGTACTATGTGGTTTGGAGCTGGTCATGTACTATTGACTCTAACTAGGTTAGTTTTCTTAGACGCTCTGTGTCCCGAACCTGACTGGGTGTTGAACACCAATTCCTCTCTTGTTGTGTGCTTCTCTTTTGTCACTACTAGACGGTCTCATGTTTGTTTTCCCTCATACAGAGATAAAAAATGAGGATAATTAGAGGAGGGGGTGGTTGAGGGGCCCAAGGATGTAGTTGTGGCCACCTTCAAGTCCAAGAGGTTTTTGAAGCCTTTTATTCGAATGTCCCCATCATATTCGCAGTGAAATTGATAACCTAGAAAATATGTCAGCTTGAGATAGAAACTCTTTCTTTGACTTTGAATTACTGGAGGAATTTGGTAAGATGATTTTAGATCCTAGGCATACCAAAGGCTAGAAAAAATAGTATCTCTAAGCCCTGTTTCTATTATTGGAAGGAAAACTATGATTAGAATAATTCTTACTGAAAATAGGTAGAATAGTATAGTATCTTTGAAAACATTGAGGACACAAGGAGCTAAGTGCTAAACACTTAGAGATAAAGGCTAAGGAAAAAGAAATTTGGGCATCTTGTTATCTACCTAGTTTGAAAAGTGTTCACCATTACAAATACCTAGATACCATATACATTGCAAGAGTTAGTCAAGCTGATGGTTATAATGCCTGGTCATGAGGAAAGGTATTGAAGAATAATAAAGTCACAACTAATGTAAAGTATCTAAAACAATGCTCACACCATATTTAAATATGAATTATCTGTTAAATATCTAGTGTATTTGTAGGCTGAAGGAGAACGTGGTGATTAGAGTTCATGATAAAGAATAAATGGCATAAAAGAGAATGAGTAGCACATGTAGAAATGGAGTATGAGAATGTGGAGGAAGGTCCTTAAAAGTTAAATACATTGATGTGTAGGACATTAAAAAAAGTGCAAGAGAGATTTTATATACATAAGATGAAGTGTCCTAATGATGAGATATATGCATTCTTGAAGTGATAAACAATGTGCAAAGGATTGAGATTTCTTTGCTAATCAGAGTGCACACACATAAACTGAGAAGTGTAGTGCAACATTAGTTGTGAGTGAGAAAAGTGCTTGAGATTAGAGAGACATGAAAGATAAATGAGAATAACACATAATGTGCGAGTGAACCAGTGGAGATAAGATCTGGGCTAGAGAAGAAGAGATGCAAACCAAAGATAGAGCTCGAAGCCACCTACAAAGAAGTTTGACTGCTTAAAGTAGGTTAAAGGACTGATGTATGGAGTCTTTGCAGAAGTGATTAAGTCAATATATGTATTGTTAAAATAAATTTGAAGAGACAATAAAGAACTGGTTTCCAAAGCATATTTTAGAGGGGCTAGAAGAGATTTGGTGAAATTTTAAATTGGATTAGAGATAAAGAATTATGAATGAGGACGAATTAAAGAAGGTTCCTATGGATCCAATCTAAAAATGTTATGCAACAAATATGTGAGAGGAAAAGTTGATTGGATCAATAGATCCAAAGGATATTGGTGTCTCCTACAAGTTAGTTCTTGCAAACTCAGGGGGATTGGTGTTTCCTACAGGTTGGTTCCTACACACTAGTGCGAATTGGTGTCTCTTATAGGTTGTTGCCTATAAAGAAAGGGGGATCAATGTCTCCTATAAGTTTGTGCCTACAAATACTGATGCAATTGAAGATGGTGCTTTTAAATACATTTAATCAAAGAAATTTTATGGTTTTATCCCATATGGGTTTCCATGTATATCCTATGTTCAATATTTGTTCATATTGATTGATGAATAATTGCATTCAATAATTTGTTAAATTGATAAAAGGTACATTATATTTATTTACCCCCATATCAATATAATCTTGAATCCAATAGAAAGTTGGTAAAATTTTGTTCATTTAGTTGGTTAATTGTTTTTGTTGGTTTTGTTGTTATCTAGTAAGCTGGGTTAAGGCTCTACTTGATCCTTCCCCTCATGATCTGTTTCTTTCTCTATGCCACCTGTAACTTTGGTATCAACAATCTTAACTTGTGGCCTCCAACTAATTCCCTTCATTCCTTGGCTCTTCTTCCTTGTCCTTATTTCATCATGCCACTACTTAATCATTTAGCTAGTAATAGAGGTTGTCTTAGGCACTGAGCATTCCTCTTCTTGTAAACTCCAATTTAGTGTTAAATTCCTTGATGTAACAGATGTAGCTATCACCCATGTGGAAATTCATAGGGAAATTCATCACGATGAATATGACGTTACCACTGAAAGAAGGTTCATCTCTATTGCCAAAATTTAATAGAAAATAGGTAGTTTGAATCCAGAAATGATAAACACTCATACAAGATAGACTAGGTATATATAGACAATGGACCTATATTTGAATTTAAGAAGCTTATGAGTAAAGTATAGGAAATAATCCTAAGTATTGGTGAAATATAGAAGCATATTCATAAAATTGATGAAAAGGCTTTGATTATAGAAAAAAAATTGCTAATTTGAAATTCTCCCAATGAGAGGAAAATGTTAAAGCACTTGCCACCATACAAGAAAAATATCCTACAAATTAAATGGTTATATTTTTTTACTTTGTTTTATTACCAAATGAAACAATACTACCAATCATAGGATAAATAAGGCATTGAATTATGTCAACATATAAGACTATTAATGTTTTTTACTTTAAAAGTAAAAATAACATATGATCCTATAATCCCCTTATGGGGGTGAGGCCTAAGGCATATAGTGGTGTGAAATATCATACCCACCATCTTGATGACGAAGATGAATGAATGCCATTAAGGATGGGGGGGTTGTGTGGCCACCCCTGTGCATGCAATTACATGTGAGCTAAATTTATGATGTCACCTTGTACTTTTGAAGAGGGTAATTTGGAGAGGAAAAAATAATATAGGTGGCTTTGTTGCCCAACAATGTTTCTACTATCCATTGGAGTGAGAGGATTCTGGCTTAATTATGGGGAAGTTAGTATCTCAAATGGAAAAGGAGGCACTTTTTGACATGGGAACCATCGTAGCTTTTCAGAATATATTGAGATTATATATTTTTTGAACCACTAACTAGTTTTTTTTTCAAGATGAGATACAATGTTTGCCAAGGATTCAAGAGGCTTTAGAAGAAGAGAAAGGGGCGAAATTTCTAGAATCAAACTAGTGGATAAGGAAGGAAGGCCATCGAATGTATATCATCCATGTCATTGGATAGTATAAAGCCTACCTTTTATGCAACATTGCATGCCATGCACCATCCTAGTAATTTTTAAACCTCTTATGCCTCTTTATACTGTAATTTACTTTCCATACAATCACAAGCTTTTTAGTCTGATTATGTTTCCTAGCTGTGATAGTGGTATTCAGTGGGAGATTTTGCTTAATTAAAATTCTTGGGTTATTAGTGGGTAATCTATGATTGGTCTTGTGCTATGGGTAAAAGTCTTGGTAGCAGGGGTTGGTTACTAGTAGATTTTTAATGTAGATTCAACAACTTATGTGATATGCTAAAACACAAGACAAGAATATACTCTACTCTTCAGCGGAAACTAAAATTGGTCGATTTAAACAATAGGCAAGAAAGAAATAATTTCAATCGTACATAACAAAATATGTCTCTGGGGAAAAAAACTTCTAAAAACCCTGAATATCTATATTGCATTAACCAGAAGATATGAGAAGAAAATACAATACTTGTTCAACCCCGAACAATTCCTGCACTAGTACAATCTAACTCTCTGCCTCACAAGCTAGCTCAAGCCAACACTTAGCCAATTTTGTTTCCTGCCAAGCCCTACTTCCTTTCACAATCCATATAGGAATTAACCCATATTTAATTGGGAAATCCACTCTCCATAACTTTGCTATCCAAACATAGTTCCTCAACTGATTGCATGCACCATCTATACGACTCGAAAAATTATACAACTGATAGTACATTGTCACTGAACTCTAATGTCGGCCGAATAAATCATTCTTGCGGACAAGACCGATCTCCCTAGTATCTATGGATATCTAGCGACAAACAAACCAAATAAATTCTATCTTTCTCTAAATATTGCGATTTATAAATAAAGGCTAATAGATGTTTTAGACCCTACCTCAAGTCTAGTACTAGTTTGTGGAAGCCACACTCCATTTGTCCAAATGAGCTCGCTTTTAGAGAATCTGTAAACACAAACAGGTGCACATAAAATAACAACTTCATAGCCAATATAATAAACCATATTTATCATGATGATCAAGGAATTCATGAAATAAACCATAGAAGGCAATTTATTGAGAAAAATGAATCTGATTGTATTAACTTTAATAAAAGAAGAACTTTACAACCTTAGTGCCTTGATGCTGTACAAGCTCCTCCCAGGGTCCAGCAAGAATATCCTCTACTTTGACAAGCTTCACTCTCTTCCCAAAGAGATCAAAAGGTATGTAATCTCTCCTCTCAATCTCAAATAGGAAGTCTTAATTCCAACAACATCTACCCTAAAAAATATTCAGCTTTCAACCTCTCTAGCAACCAGCCCAATGCCTCATTTTATAGTGCAGAGGAAGGAAGTTACCAGGTCCACCTCCAAAGGGATAGAGTCCTCCTTCAAAGGGATAAGCTCCTCTCATCAAGGGGTTATCTCCTTTAGTTATGGGATGCATTAACCACCTAGGAGTGAACTTGCCACCTCAAGATTCCTTCTAGAAGCATCCAGAATTAACCCAAAGTGAGTTTTTAATAATAAACTTGCACCTTTTTTATTTTTACAGGGGTCTGCACCCATTCCTTTAGAGACAGAGGGGGCAGGTCCACAGGGAACATGACCAAGGGGTGCTGGACCATAGGTAATGCTAAGAGAAAGTGCAGAACCAGAGTTTTAGAGATTTTCAAGGACTTTCTCTCATTTTTAAGGCTTGACATGAAGAGCTGAGGTTTAAAACTTACAAAGGAGGACAGTATGAGTGGTGATAGACTCACACTGACTGCAAAAAGTCATGTGACAATATTTTGTGTAACAGATTGCCCCCTAAAGTGCGAAGTCTGTAATAAATAGTATTTGTTATCTAAGAAGAGTGAAGTACTTTATCATTTCGAGGATCATCTTGTGGAGAGCGTGGTTGGAACTTGTAAAAACATTCAATACAAAATATATATATGAGATTATATCGTCGCTGAGATAGGCATTCCCATACTCAAATCAAAACTGACTAGAAGACTAACTAAAATGCTGTGATATAGGAATGATCTTGTAATATATCACAAGTATAGACATATGTAGACACAGTATGGACACAAGCATCTATTTATGAATAGTCCACTGTATAATGAATAACAAAATTCCTCGCAATGTGGATGGTGGAAACTAGATCCAGGGTATTGATTTCTACTTCCCGAAATATTACGATTCTATCCATGTGAATGAATGTGTCGAAGTCGAACATGGTAGAAACCACTTGATTACCAGTCAATGATGTAAACTGTTAACAAGTGTGAGAGAAACCACCAGTAATGTCAGTGGCTCTCAAAGTACTCAGTACAATCCATGAAATGTGAATAGATGTGTTGATGTCGAACATGTCACGGAATCCTTTGATTGAAGGTCAATGATGCAACCTGTCGTCGAAGGCGAGAAACTTGCCATTGAGGCATGCAGATTCCAAGGTACTGACGGTTCCTAGATCGTCATTCTAGATAATGAGCTGAAGTCGATAGAAAGCAATCCGTCGTAGGCAAGCCCACAACACGAAATCATAGATCAAGTTTGATGAAATATAGTTGCAAGGGTTGACTCATGGATGGTCAAGATGGATGATAGATATTTTGCAGATGAATGGTTTATTTGCATTGACCTCTTGAACACATAACGACACTGCAGATGGTTTTGGTGACAATGGACCCAAAGCTAATACCCAGAAACCAACTGAAGACTTTCAATGTGGTTTGATTAACTGTTAGGGAAAGGATTTCCCAACCCAGGTGAACAAAAAGTGTCGTGTTCAAGAGTGGTTAAATGTTTTTCTGAGACAAAAAGTATGACAAACAGGTTCATTTTTCTCTCTTTTTCCCCACCATTTCTGGCAAGCACCTCTTTATTTTTGACAAGCTTGAGGAGGATAACATTTGCTTGATTATAAGCTCATCCTTCGGATGGGTCCAACTTAGTTTAAATTCGAACCCTAAGAAGGAGTGGTCTGTTCCTATTTGTATTTGAACAGGTCCTTTACTATTAAATTTTAACGAGTCCAGTATAGGAGAAACTCGGCGTTTTTCAATTTTAGGGTTTCAGAAGAAAAACTTAAGAAAACTCCATGGTTGTCCTTTTTCGTAAATTTGTGTCTCCCAAGCCTGAAAAAGTATAAAATAATACTTGAGATAACCACTTGACCATTACGATCAAGGAGTACTTTTCATAATTAGTATCTTTGATCCAAAAAAGTAAAAAAGTGATCAATGACACATCGTTTTATAACCAATATCGAACTTGAAACGACAAAAGCCCGACAATCTTTTCACGTTTATACGGTCAGAAAAGAGTTGTAAGTGGACCGTCCTTTTAATTCCGTTTTAACGAGTTAAAAAAGAAAAACTCATCAATCTTTTCATATTTTACGAGTTAGAAAAGAGCTTAAAAATGACTCGTCTTAGATGAATGAGTGGTATAAAGGGTAGCAACTGGTTCCGACAATGGAGGAACTGCTCAAAACATGTAATGGTTAAGAGGCTGGCTAATAAAACCACTCATAGATGCGGTCCCTCAGGAAGGGTAAACAACCAAGTGAAAGCATATGATCAGCCAAAGAGATGGGGGAAATTGAATGAAAACAACCAAGGTTCATCTAACAGAATTTAGTGGATAAAAACAGCAACCACGAGATGTAAAACGGGTATGGGTTCATGTTTACACAAGCTTGAACCATAGAGAACTCTTCTTGGATTCGGTTTCATGTTTACACAAGCTTGAAATGAAAAACTATGCTTGTTATAAGTTCACATGCCCCCAGCATAATGATGTAAAACGAGGTACATGCCCCCCAAGCTTCATTGCATTCAATCAAGTGGATGGAATGAAGGTTTAATTTTAAGATGTTGAAAAGACTCGACTCGAAAAGGGAGTTATTTCATTTTTTAATGAGGTTGACACAGGAAAAGAAGTATCCTCAAAACCCTTGTTTCATTTTTTAAATGAGCTTGACACAAGATAAGGAACTATGCTCATGACTCCTTGTTTCATTTTTTAATGAGCTTGACACAAGACAAAGAACTATGCTCATAAAATCCTTGATTCATTTTTTTAATGAGCTTGACACAAGACAAGGAACTATGCTCAAGTCTACTCTCTACAATCTACCTAACAAGGAAGTATGCTCTAAAATCCTTGACTCATTTTTTAATGAGCTTGACACAAGACAAGGAACTATGCTCTAAAATCCTTGATTTATTTTTTAACGAGCTTGACACAAGACAAGGAACTATGCTCAAGTCTACTCTCTACAATCTACCTAACAAGGAACTATGCTCTAAAATCCTTGATTCATTTTTTAATGAGCTTGACACAAGACAAGGAACTATGCTCTAAAATCCTTGATTCATTTTTTAACGAGCTTGACACAAGACAAGGAACTATGCTCTAAAATCCTTGATTTATTTTTTAACGAGCTTGACACAAGACAAGGAACTATGCTCAAGTATACTCTCTATAATCTACCTATATAACCTACTGATTCATTTTTTTTAATGAGGTTGACATAGGAAAAGAACTGTCCTCATACCTGATTCATTTTTTAACGAGGTTGACTTAGTAACAGGAACTATCCTTTGACCAAGCGATTCATTTTTTAACGAGTTTGACACAGGAAAAGAACTATCCTCATACTCATTGATTCATTTTTTAACGAGGTCGACACAGTAAAAGGAACTTTCCTCGAACAAACTGATTCATTTTTTAATGAGGTTGACACAGGAAAAGAACTGTCCTCTGACCAACTAATTCATTTTTTAACGAGGTTGACACAGGAAAATAACTGTCCTCTGACCAACTGATTCATTTTTTAACGAGGTTGACACAGGAAAAGAACTATCCTCAACTCACTGATTCATTTTTTAATGAGGTTGACACAGGAAAAGAACTGTCCTCATACTCACTGATTCATTTTTTAATGAGGTCGACACAGTAAAAGGAACTTTCCTCGAACAACTGATTCATTTTTTAACGAGGTTGACACAATAAAAGGAACTTTCCTCGAACCCACTAATTATGGCTTCCAACTGGAAGAAAGACATGTGAATGGACACACCTTGATCATGGCTTCCAAGAGGTCTTCATCAGAAGGAAGAATAGTTCTATGGAAGGAACACATGTCAAGGTACTCAAAAGGGATAAGAACATCACATTCAAGTAATCCCATAGAGTTTTCCATGTCAATTATCAGATCTAAATCAAAGGAAGATGAGAAAATAGTGAGAGGCTCACTTACATAGGTAACTGAAAACATGCGACCAGTTGCCACATAATTAACCCGTGGCAGGGTAGATACCACTTTAGAATCAAGAACATTTAGGGGCGTCATATTATTGGTAGTTGAAACAAGACTGGAGAATGAAAGCTGGTCTACGGTCACAATATTTCCATTGTGATGGAAAGACATCACACGAAAGAGTGTCGATACGACAGATTCATTGCATAAACATAGTCTCGCCCAAGGAGTAAATTGAAATCCAAGGGACCTTGAACTACCATAAGATCAATACAGACAGTTTTACCTTCCAAGGTAATAGAAAACTTAGGAAGGATCCTTAAAGGTTCACTAATGGTTTTGTTAAAAGCTTTCAGATTCTGTGTAATAGGCACAAGCTGAGGGGAACCCAAAGCTTTCCAAGCAGTTGAGGATAAAATACTAACAGAACCACTTTCATCTACCCGTGTGCGGTGTATGTCCCTACCACCAGCCTTAACAATGATTTGGAAAGGGATGGAGGAAGGAAGACGAGGTTCTGTCAATCTATTCCAATCAAAGGAAAAGACCTCAGTACTTGGAGGGGGTTCTGTAGAAATAGGTGAAATGCCCCCCGGCATAGAAGAATATAATGTAACAAGAAGAACCTGAGTGATATGAAGTTCAATCTCTAAAGGGAGAGTGGGATCGACCAAATGTGAAATTGAATCGACCACTTGATCAACTAATGGATCATCAACCTGAGTGATATGAGTTTCACTCTCCAATGGAAGAGTGGGATCAACTGTACTTGAAATTAAATCAATCACTCCGTCAGTTGACGGTAGGTTGGGAGAAAGTTTACGGTAACTAGTTGAAAATTCTGGCTATGTAACAGTAAGGTTTTCCAACAATTTTGAGGCTTCATCCATGTGAGGGCGAATGTGAGTTTGATGACTCCCTTTGCATAACTTACAAGGAAACCTAACTTTACCCTTTTTCCCAGGAACCTGACTATCACTGGTTGATGGATCAATGGAAAGTTGATGATATTTTTGTGACCATACTTCCAAGACCTTTGGAATACCAGGACAATTGATAAGGAAGTGGTCACCTTTACAAAGCCTGCAAGGGTATTTGGGTTTACAATGCATGTTGGAGGTTTCCTTAACACAACTAACACTTACATCGATGGTTGGTTCGTTGACTTCTTTCTTATCTTGCTTCTTCTTCTTCTTCCCTTTCTTCTTCTTCTTAGCCACTTGGTTACTAGTGCCAAGGATTTTACCAAGCGAAGAGGAAGAAATGGAGGAAGAAAAATTAGGCGAAGAAGGTAAAGGGTCAATAGAAGGTTGGTGATGTTGAGATGGTGAACTCTGTTGAGGTGAAGCATTCGATTGAGGTGGAACAATTGGAGTATTTGGGGCCAACAAAGTTGAAAATAACCATATCGGTAAACTTATTATAAATCCAGGTAATGAAAAAGTAGCCATATAAGGAGGACCAACATTTCCAAAGAAAGGAAAAGTACTAGGATTCTCGTTAAGAGGGGTTCCTTGGTTAGTAAATTCCGGAATAGTTGCTATTATATTCAACTTCAGTGAATTTTATTAACAATTAAAAACTAAAATTAACAATTCACAATTCACATCTATGGTCTCTAAAGTAAAAACAAACAAATTAACATGCGCTATCAAATCTAGGAGTCAAACCACACACAAACAATAACTTTATGTACTAAAAACACTAGTTGGTGATGAAATCCAACGTTGCTGAATTCAATACAGAAAGGGCGATTGGAACAGTTACCCCAACAACCTGCTTAATGAAATAGACTGGCACAAGTTTCTTCACTAAACCGTCTCGAGTGAAGAAAACCCTCCAGAGAGTCCAAGTGAGTCTAGTCGACGTCTGCTCCAGGTACAGTGGGATCTTCCCTCCACCGTCACCTTAGGAAAGAATCCTATAGATTATGGCCACTAAGGTTACCAACAGAAACAAATATACCTGGGGGAACAGTCTACGATCCGATACACACGCAAGGGCAGAGTAATAAAGCTCAATCCCCTTGAAGGCTCCTTGACATAATCCAAGGTTTACCAACAAGTGACTCTAGGCTCCTTGACAATGGTTAATCCGAGGTTTACCATTTTTAATACGTGTATATCTGCTATCGTTCCCAATGAGGAAGGATTGATTAACTCACTGGTTCAGATATGATCTCGTGCTTGACTCCTTTAAGAGCAGCTTCCTAGAGCATATATGTAACAATTGGAATTTCTTTCCTACCACAAGATCGACTACTTTTTTGTTTTACTGTCTTGGAGAGTTAACTAAAACCTATTCCAAGACACTAGCCTAAGCTAGATTGGTGGAAAGAGCCCTAAAAATGAAAAAATTACTAGATGAATTTTAATTAAGTGCTATGTTATTTAGGTTGTTATTACTCAAAAGGGTAAATGGATATGAAACCAATGGTGTTAGGACCCACCCAAAACTGAATGCAATCGAATATGATAATGTAATCTTTTCAATTCGATGAATCCTAACTAAAGTAAGGAGAGAGTTTCCATTCACTTCCAACAATGAAAAAAATTGATCACTAAGAGAAAATATAACAAATTCTCTAATGCACTAATTTCATCAAGAAAAATTAATGGAAATCAATTCCAAAACAGTTATTATTTTTATTTTTGTGTGTTAAAAACAAGCATAAAAATATGTAAATTCAAATCAAAGAAAATTGATCTAAATCTACGATCTATTTTTCAGAATGTAAACTATGCAATTGTAATCTATGCACAATTCACTTGAAAAGTATGCAAATGTAACCTATGCACATTTTTCATTCATATTCTGAAAATGAGAGTTCTAATTATGCAAATGTGATCTATGCAAGAGAATTCTCAAACACAAGATGATTCTAATGTAATCTAAGAACCGATCAAGTGCAAGTCAAGAAAATTGTGTGAGAGTTCCAAAGATTAAAAAATAAAAACACTCAAATACGATTAACACTCATACACAATTGTGAAAAGACTGAGCCAAACCTCCAAGTAATGACCAAAGGAAATCAAATTAAAAGTTTCTCAAAAAAGAGACTCAAAACACCCAATTAACTTAATGGAGATTGATGAGATGAAGAATTTGCTGAAAGAAACTCATAAACAAGGAACTTTTGACAAGACAGATGCAGGTCTAGGCAGAGGCTAAAAGACATAAACAAATCCTAAGCTTAATTGAATGAGAAGATTTTAAGTTTTTCAAAATTTTGACAGGGTCCGCAGGCCCCCAATATAACCAGGTGCGGTACCGCTCTGTGTAGTAAAGCAATAGTGCGGGGATGTCCGCACTGTGTTACAACCAGAACGTGCGGTCCTCTTTCAAAAGCGTGAAAAACAAAAACAATTCAAAATCTAAAGAAACTACCCAATCCCACACACATCAAGCAAAAACTAGAAACAAAGAAAAAGTTTCTCAAGTCAAAGTAAAAGTAAAGGCAAAAAACCAAAATTAAATTCCCCAGTGGATTCGCCATTTTGTCGGGCAGATAAATCGTTCTTGTAGACAAGACCAATCTCCCTAGTATCTACTGATATCTAGCGACAAGCAAAACAAGAAAATTCTATCTTTCTTTAAATATTACGGTTTATAAACAAAAGCCAAGAGATGTTTCAGACCCTACCTCAAGTCCAATGCTAGTTTGTGGAAGCCACGCTCTGTTCATCCAAATGAGATCCCTTGTAAAGAACCTGCAAACACAAACAGACACACATCAAATAACACCTGCATAGCCAATATAATAAACCATATTTATCATGATGATCAAGGAATTCATGAAATAAACCATAGAAGACAATTTATTGAGAAAAATGAATATGATTGTATTAACTTTAAGCAAAGAAGAACTTTACAACCTTGGTGCCTTGATGTTGTACAAGCTCCTCCCAGGGTCTAGCAAGAATCTCCTCTGCTTTGACAAGCTTCACTCTCTTCCCAATGAAGCCAAAAGGTATGTAATCTCTCCTCTCAAGCTCAATTAGGAAGTCTAAATTCCAACAGCATTTACCCTAAGAAATATTCATCTTTCAACCTCTCTAGCAACCAGCCCAATGCCTCATTTTATAGTGCAGAGGAGGAAGTTACCAGGTCCACCTTCAAAGGGATAGAGTCTTCCTTCAAAGGGATAAGCTCCTCTCATCAAGGGGTTAGCTCCTTTAGTTATGGGATGCATGAACCACCTAGGAGCGAACTTGCCACCTCAAGATTCCTTCTAGAAGTGTCCAGAATTAATCCAAAGTGAGTTTTTAATAATAAACTTGCACCTTTTTGACCTTTACAGGGGTCCGCACCCTTTCCTTTAGAGACAGAGCGGGCAGGTCTGCAGGTAACATGACCAAGAGGTGCGGGACCGCAAGTAATGCTAAGAGAAAGTGTGGAACCAGAGTTTTAGATATTTTCAAGGACTTTCTCTCATTTTTTAAGGCTTGACATGAAGAGTTGAGGTTTGAGACTTGTAAAGGAGGACAGTATGAGTGGTGATAGTGTTATAGACATTTTTGTGCCTAACAGCATGAAGCATGAAATGTCAATAATCTGAGGGATCCAAAGTCCCTAAACATGTTGTTCCTACCCCTAGAGGAACAAGGTCAGCAAACCACAGCACTGAAAATCAGTTCTCCACCTGAAAACACTAAAAAACAAGCTATTTCTGGATCATGTCAGCTGCTCCACTGAGCATCTGCGTTGAATGTCAACTGCTCCACTTTGTACCTGCGCTGGGCGAGATTGGCCAAGTGGCACATTCATTCTGCAAGGTGTCAAATGCCCAGGAAGCTTCCAAAATGACACTTGGATAAGGGGATTCGCCTTGTGATGAGTAAGAGGATCTAAATCTCCAAGTGGAAGCAAGAAACTCCAAGTGGACTCAAGAACTGAAGTATAACTGAAGTGGGAGAGGACACTAGTCAGCTTCATGCCAAACTCAAGCTGACTCATCCTTTCTCCAAATCTCCTATATATAGAGCTCTCTCATGAGGTCTATGGAGGCTGGAATTTTGTGCAAGTAAGGAAGTGCTATTGGTTTGAGTATAGAACTATTGGGTGATTGCTTTGAAGGAGGTGAAGAGGAGATTTCTTTCTGCTGGGAGGTGTTGCTGGATTGGGCCTCTTATGGTTGTAACACTCTCAGAACTTTACTTCTTCCATTAATAAAGTATTTGAGGTTCTTCTATACGCATGTGTCTCTATGGCAAATTGATGCTTGTATATTTGATTTATTCTAATCCTCGAATCAGTTATGGATGTATGCTTCTTGTAGTTTCCTTTCTTTGTGCTTTTACAGGATCTTTGTGTAGCTGGACCGGTGAAAGAGCAAGGAGTTAGGAGCAAGCAGCAAAGAGGGAAGATTGAATCAACCATTAGCAGAAGATAACGGTTAGTGGATCCCTTTTCTCGTCTCTCTCTCATCTCATAAAGAAGTAATCTTGAATAGCTTTGCTTTGATTGTTGCTGAGGTACTATCACCCTTAGAGTGGGATAGGGTCATTCCGTATTGGATACTTTTCCCAACAACAAATTGGCGACTCCACTGGGGATCGTATCTTGTTGGTTGTTTGTGTTTTTTGCTATTCATTTCATAAACAAAGGGAGTACCGAATCGAACTGTGTTTGAATCATTCAAATACAAAGTAGAGGGCAACTACTCTAGCTCAGTTTCTGGGCAAGTTTATGATTTGAAGAGCTGATCCACAAGGACTCTAATAAGCTCTTAGTGATAGCTTTTCATCCTCCTTGTCACCCCTTAGTGTGTCCTTGACTGATAGCTTCTGATTTGAGCAAAAACTGTGAATTTTTGAGCAATCTGTGACCCGGAAACCACCAGAAACGAAAGTTTCGTTCTTCAGTGCAGGCTGTACAAAGGCTGTTTGCATTTCAGCGCAGTTCCCGAAGGGGCTACCTGTGCTCAAGGTCAAACAGGCAGTGTGCCACCTGCGCTGGACCAGTCCTGCCTTGTGCTGCTGGGGTTTCCTGCTGTTTCTTGCCCTGTTTTCACTCTTGTTTTTGCTGTTTGTTACCAGTCAGTGGGCCTATCTGAAACCAACTTTCCTTGTCACTATTCCACCTCAGTTGTATAAAGAAACTGTGTTTGTTCTTTGGGTATTTCTTGTACATTTACAGTTTCCCATAACGAAAGCGAACTAGTCTTGCTGGGACCTCTTAGATCTAGACCTGTGATAAAGTGTCGTTTTGATCTTAAGAGTTAGTTTGTTTGCTGTTCATAGCTGATTGGGCTTTTGCTTTCGTCATTTGGTTTGAATTTATATATTTCTAGTGTCGAAACAAGTAAATCTTAAGGTGTCTTTTGATTTTGGACAAGCTTGTTTGCTTTCACTTGAAATTGAATTCAAAATTATACAACAGCTTTCTTTTGCATTACGCCAACATTAAGAAAGAGAAAAGAAATACCTACATCTTTGCATTTTTCATATAAGTTTGTATGTTGATTTAGGGAAAAAGTGCATTAGCGAGTGCTCTTTGATCTGTGTGAAAAGATTTTTGTCTCTCTTTTCCCTCAGTAGTTAAGATTTTCATAAGTCGAAAAGATTGAAAAAGCTTACTTCTCATCTTAGACTGCATTTAGGAAATTGTATCAATACATCTCGTGGTGAACCTTGAAAGGCAAACTTTAAAAAGATCAACTTAAAATATATTGAATGAACCTAACAATGCTTTGAAACATAACGCAAACATCTAGAGGTCTAAGCTAGAGACGTGTTCCGGCGTCGTTAAACGTAGTGACTGTCGATCTCGACGAAGGTGGGTGATTCCTCCTGAGAGTCGGTGGCACTAATACGGACTTGTGCTCCCACGTACCGTCGCGTATATATTGGGATACCCCTATAGGAAAAAAGCCTTTATCCATAGGAAACCGTGTCGGCCGCCCTACTGATCGCAATGCAGTGAACACAGCATTCACGAAGATCGACCACTCGTACCGTAAAACGTATTCTGTGGTTTTGCGAAAGGTTTGGCACACCCTCTGCCTAGATCTCCAGAGCAGTTTCTTTTGGCCTTTTTCAAACTCTATAACTGAAAAAGTCCAACCGAGCATTTGTCACTTCGGGCTCGTTAATACATCGAAGGAGACTAGAGTCATCTTTAGCTTTTTCTCGACTCTTAAAAAGTGAAAAAGCAAGTTGTGTCTAAAAGCGTCTAATAAAATTCATTCAATTCGGAAACACAAATTTCTCCTTTTAATATTTTAGTTGATCGAGTAATCCGCAATCGTGGAAGAAAGTCAATTGAAACCCCGTCGTTCGCGGAGGCTTACGAGTCAACCGTCTTTGTCCCCGGAATCGAAAACAGTATGGGCAAAGCGAACTCGTTTAACCAGTTCAAAATCTCCTTTGAAAGTTAGAACAAGTGTTCCAACTGCAACTGAGGTTCGGTTACTCCTAACATTTCTGGAAACCCTGCCTCAATAGAAGAAGTTCAACAGCCATAGAAGGACAGTAATACTGATCCTAGTCTGGGGGCAAATACTTGTGTAACTGAACCAGTTCCATTTGTAACCGGTCCAGAAATTTTTGTTCCCCGAACAACTGTCGCTGTCGAAACAACCACTTCTTCGGCACCAGAGATATTTTACGGACCTGACGGTATTCCTCTTCCACCAGGTTTGATTTCGATAGAGGAAATTGCAGAGGATCCGCAAGCAAGTACTCCAACTCATTTTGGAGTAGGGGTCACTCTCTTTCCTTCATCAGAAGTTAATCCACCACAAGTGGAAGTCCCTGTAGAATTGCTAGGCAATCTATTGGATAGACTTAAAATGTCTGAACAACCGTCATCATCTAGGACTGTGTCAAATGACACAGCGACAGCAGAAGCCCCTGCCGTCACTCCAACGATGTTTGCCGGCATACCAGCTGTCCCAACTAGCTCTCAACAGCTAGAAGGAGTCCACCAAGGGACTATTTCGACAGTATGGTCTGTTCCAGTTTGTTCATCCGGAGTAATACCCGGTAATTCTTATGTTGAAACTCGACAGATTGATCCTCATGCAGGTCAATTTGGGCCATCTAGTCCTCAAGGACTAACAATCCCTCTGAGTTCTGGATTGCTACCATATGGGGGGCAGTATGCCCTTTCATTACCTCCTCCGGGAGGATATCCATATGGCAGTTCTCAACAGTATTCTGGTTATACTGGAATTGCATCAAGTAGTTGGGTACCTATGCTACCTCAACAACCAAGGATTGTATATTCTATGCAACAGTGTGTACCTATGAAGAACATCCCAACCACCCCGGCTATTGTAACCGTGTCGCAAGTTCAAGCGATACCTGTTACATGTCAACCTCAGATTTCTCAGGTTGTAATGCAACAGTCGCTTGACCATGGGTCACAACCACAATCACCAACTGGTGGGACGACACAAGTACAAACGGGTACAATTACCCCACACCTTGGTCCAATGGTTAGCATGGCGCAACAGAACATGGCGTCACAACCATGGCTTGTACAATACCAACAACCGCAGTTCCAGCAAGTGTACCAAGGTTCTGAGCAGCAGATCTTTGCGAATAGTGGACAGCCGTATATCCAAAACGGTCAAAACCAACCACTTTACAGTGGTCAAGTCCACCAACCGTATCAATCATACCAACATCAATTACATTATGCTGGTATGCAAAGACCCACTGCTCAAGCGATTCCATCGTACCTTGGTTACGCTTCGCCTAACCTGAATCAACAGTTACCATTCGTGGCAACTTTAGAGTTACCCGATTTACACCGTTTAACCAACGATCCGATTGCTTATGCCCCTTGGTGGCCAGCGATTCCTCATAAACTTCCATCTGACATTCCTAAATTCAATGGAAATCCAGGTGAAGACCCGTCGAATCACGTGATGACTTTTCATCTGTGGTGTTCGTCGAACACCCTTAACGACGATTCGATAAGACTTCGCCTTTTTCAGAGGACATTGACAGGCCCAGCGGCTAAATGGTATATTGAATTGCCAAGAGCCTCTTTCGACAATTTTAGTTCCCTAGCCACGACTTTCTTAACCCACTTTCAATTACCGATAAGGTATGAAACGGGAATAGAAATATTAACCAACTTCAAACAGACAACTGCTACCCATATATCTAATCATATACATGAGTGGCGTCGTCGTCGTAGGATGGTGAAAACATATGTTCCCGATCAGCTATTAGCTGAATGGTTTATAAAGTCGTTACTTCCGGCTATTACGGAAGATGTGGCCAAGGGGGGAGTCGTAACAGAGGAGCAAGTGATTGCTCGTGCACAATATTTGGACTTAGTTTATACTCAGTCCGGCACGCTCTATGACAAAATACCTGACGCCCCTAGACCAGAGTTTTCAATTCCTCCCCCTCCTAAATCAAATAGTGACTCTCATGCCGGTGATGGCGTGATTGGCACAGCAAACGCGAAATCGATAAAGGCTTCGTCAAAGAAAGCCCGTAAGAATTCGGATCAAAATGCAAAAGAAGAAATTCTTGCTTCGGAAGTAAATGCCGTATCGGAAGATAAGGGCAAAGAAACCAATCAACCAGGAAGCAAGAAAAAACAAAACAAAGGGAAGAAGAAGAAACAGGGTGAGTCATCCCCTGGAAAAGATTCTTCAAACCCTCCTGGAAAAGGGAAACAAAATTATCCATGTCTAATATGTGATGATAAGGATCATACCACAAAGAATTGCCCATTCAAAGCTGAGTTAAAGAGGTTCTTTAAAAGTTCCCAAACCTCAGCTGTGTTAACTGATCCATTTCCCAACCCAGGTCAAAATCTGGTTGATAGTGGAAATGCTTCCCCGTCGCAAGTCCTAATGTTGTTGGTTTCGAAATAGCAGAATGATGCTTTGATTTCGACAAGGAACAAAGATTATGGGAATCCTCAGGTGTCGAACGAAAAAGGTAAAGATCAACCAAGTAGTTCGACAACAACTTCGACAGAAGTTGTAACGCCCACCATCCCTGAATTAACAATAAAACCACCGAAGGGTGTAGTACACAAGTCAACATTTAATCCTCGCGCCAGAGCGGCGCAGCATTATAATATAGTGGAAGATTTGGCCCAATCGCCATCCGCTATGTCGACTCTTGAAGTGCTACAAAATTGTCCAACCCAAAGGAAGGCATTGTTATCGGCAATTGGTGGGGTTGATCCTAAGGATTCCAATCTAGTATCCTTTGATCACAAGGGATATGATCCTCAGTTACCAGCTCAGCTAGCTTTCCTTATTCAAGTGAAAGCACTCAACAAAACAGTTCACAGAACGATAATTGATGAGGGAGCCTCGACATGTATTATGTCAATGAGTTGCTGGAAAACCTTAGGATCTCCAACCTTGTCGCGATCTTCGACGACATTAAAAGCCTTCGACGGAAGGACTTATACCCCTTACGGTATCCTTAATAACTTGAAAGTCGAACTAGGAGGAAAGACAGTAGAAATTGATGTAGAAGTCATTGATGGAAATCTTGACTATAACATCCTACTGGGTAGACCATGGATTTATGCCATGGCAGCTGTCGTGTCGACTTATTTTAGGAAGATCGCATTCCCGTTTGAAGGAGGGATTACGATCATCGACCAACAAAATTTCCTCCCTAATGGTTCACAAGTTACAGGAAGCATTCCCATGATCCATGAGAGCAACCATTCAATTCAAGATATCGGAGTAGGATTATTGAAAGACCCCACATTGATGGGAACTTTCGCGCTACCACCTCCTATTTATATAGGAAATGTACCGTTTGTAGCTACCTGCAACATGATATCTTCCACGAAGGTCAACATGGATCATTCAATGGTTTTACCCCCAAGCCCTTTAGAAATATTGTAGCAATCAATGTTTCAAGCATGGGAGGCGAGCCCAAATCAACGCTCGTCAAGCGTTTGGGTAGATAGATCTAGAGAATATGGAACCCCATTAGATCCTTGGTCGAAAGTACATGGGACTGACGAAGGAATCTTACAATCAATGATGATTGAGGGGGCACCATGGAATGCTCACCACCATCGTTCCCTTCTTCCGGGATATGAAGAAGATACTCAAAGTGACCTTTATCACCCTTCAGTATTTGAGTTCCTAACGAATACTGTAAATACGGTGGATTCCGAGCGAAACCTATCCAATATTGAAGAGACTATAGCCATAAATATCTCGACCAATACAGGCGTTGTAGAGAATATTTATGTCGGCAAAGGTTGTTCCCCTTCAGAACTGGAAATATATAACGCTCTTTTTCGCGAATTTAGAGATGTCTTTGCTTGGTCATATGATGAAATGCCAGGCATTGACTCGAGTATCGTTGAACATGAAATTAAAATGTATCTTGATGTCAAACCAGTAAGGCAATGGCCTCGGCAGGTGCACCCAAAGAAAGCCGCTACCATTAAGGCGGAAGTTGAAAAAATCCTCCATGCTGGATTCATCTACCCGGTTCCTCTAACCGATTGGGTATCGAATATTGTCCCTGTTATGAAAAAACAAGGGACGATTAGAGTGTGTGTTGATTATAGGGATGTAAACCAAGCTTGTCCCAAGGACAACTACCCTACACCCTTCATCGACCAGATAATTGATGAATGCGCCGGATGTGAAATCTTTTCATTTATGGATGGATTTTCCGGGTATAATCAAATAAATATCCGCCCACAGGACCAGTCAAAGACTGCATTTATTTGTCCGTGGGGCACATTCGCTTATCGAAAATTACCCTTTGGTTTAAAGAACACAGGGGAAACGTTTCAGAGGGCGATGAATTATGCCTTCCATGACATCAAGAACATTGTTCAACCTTATCTCGACGATCTTCCGGCTCATTCGCGAAAGCGGACTGATCATCCGCAGCATTTAAGAGCGATATTTCTACGTTGCCGACACTACAAGATAATACTCAATCCGCACAAATGTGTGTTTTGCGTCGGTTCTGGTCGTTTAATTGGCTTTGTAGTCTCTAAGGATGGGATTCGTCTCGACCCCTGCAAGGTTCAGGCAATCATTAATTTGCCTCCACCTTCAAATTTGCTTCAGATTCAGAAACTCCAAGGGAAAGCAAACTTTCTAAGGAGGTTCATTCCAAATTACGCAGAACTTGCTAAGGGTTATACTCGTCTATTGAAAAAGGATGTACCTTTTGTCTGGGACCAGGTGGCGCAAGCTTCTTTTGATGCTCTGAAAGATTGTCTAGTAAAAGCATCATTAATGTACGCCCCGGACTATCAAAGAGATTTTAACCTGTATCTAGCTGCAGCGGATACGACCATTGCGATGGTTTTAGTTCAAGAAGTCGATGGAATAGAACATCCTATCTATTATTTAAGTAAAAAATTAAACGATACAGAAAGTAAATATTCTTATGTTGAAAAACTAGCGCTTGCAGTTGTTCAAGCGATTCAAAGGTTTCGACATTATGTCCTCTTTCGGAAAACTACCATCCTGTCAAATTGCAACCCCATGACTTATATACTGTCGCGACAGTTGCTGGGGGGAAAATATTCAAAATGGATAGCGATCCTTCAAGAGTTTGATCTGGAATTTGTAAAATCCAAATCAAAGAAGGCCCTAGTTTTCGCAGAATTATTGTGCGATCTCCCATCATCGTCCAACGATGAAACATAGGAAGAGTCAATCGTGGACGAAAGTTTGTTTCTGATATCTGTAAGCGATGAGTGGTATGGGGATATCATAGTTTATCTCCAAACCCAAAAGTTCAGGCCTAACACCTCTCACTCCGAACAAAAACGTATACGATACCAAGCAAAAGACTACATGATCGTCGGTGATACACTTTACCGTCGTGGTGTCGATACAGTTCTGAGGAGGTGCCTTACCCATGAGGAGGCCGAAAAAGCCCTGAATGATTGTCATTCAGGCGCGTGTGGGGGGCATCAGTCTGGATATGTAACAGCACAAAGAATCTTACGAGCAGGATACTTCTGGCCAACCATGTTCAAAGATTGCATAACCGCAGTCAGAAGTTGCCATGTTTGTCAAATCTTTGATAGCAAAACCAGACGACCACCCGCACCTTTACAGCCGATAGTTACTGTTGGGCCCTTTGCCAAGTGGGGCATCGATTTCATGCAATGTAACCCCACCTCGACCGGGGCGCATGGGTATATTATAGTCGCTGTTGACTATTTTACCAAATGGGCCGAGGCGATGCCTACATTGGATAACACTGGTGAAACAGCCGCCCTTTTCTTTTTTAATCATGTAGTCGCCAGGTTCGGTGTACCATAGGCTATAGTCACAGATCATGGGTCGCATTTCCGCAATCACTTGATGGTCGAATTAGCTGCCAAGCTAGGGCTATCTCATGACAGCTCTACCCCATATTATCCGCAAGCCAACGGACAAATTGAGGCAATCAACAAGGTCCTGAAGCGTATGTTGCAAAGGATGATCGGGGTTCATAAAAGAAGATGGAACCTAATCCTGTACTCAGCTTTGTGGGCTTACCGGACCTCGGTAAAGAACGCAACCGGGTTCACACCTTTTCAACTGGTGTATGGCCTTGAAGCAGTCTTACCAATCCAGTGCGAAATTTCATCACTTAAACTCGCAATCGATCTTCTCCCCAGAACTTCAGAAGAAGAGGCTCGTTTCTTGGAATTAATCCAATTGGATGAAACCCGTCGTGATGCCGCTTTGGCTAACGAAGCTCATAAGAAACGAGTCAAGGCTCAGTTCGACAAAAATGTCAAACCCCGTGTCTTCTTAGAAGGCGATTTGGTCTTACTTTATGATCAAGAATCCGATAAATTGGGAGCAGGTAAATTCAAGTCCTTATGGATGGGCCCCTATATTGTTAAAAGGGTGTTAGCAAAAGGAGCCTACGAGTTAATGGATTACGATGGAATTCCACTGGCGCAGCCCCGCAACGGGTTGTACCTCAAGCGTTACTATGCTTAAATAGTAACCTGCATGCTTTTGTTGTATTTTGTTTTCGCTAAAGTGTTTGTTCTGGTCGAGTGATCCCCCTTTTTCCGTTGCAGATGTCGAACCTTCTGGAGACATGTGTTGGATATGCCGACGGAGCGAGTCATAGTTCGCGGAACCTGTCCTCCGCAGCTTGGGCCATTTTTGATCCAAGCGGCGAGTTAGTAAGTTTCAAAGGTGTATGTGTTGGGCAATCAACGAATAACATCGCTGAGTACAGCGCGTTGATAGAACTACTCTCTGATGCCATCACACGTGGCATACGCCGACTAATTGTTAGGCTAGACTCACAGCTCGTAATACTACAACTCAATGGTATATATTCTGTTCGCAATCCAGCTATTTATCGCATGTTCCTAAGGGTTAAGATCTTGGAAAGACGATTTGATTCAATTCAATATCAACATATTTCAAGAAACTTAAACACATTAACCGACTCATTAGCAAACTATGTGTTAGATAGACATTTGCAAAATTTATAAAAAGGACACATCATTAATGATTGTACATATGGATCATATAACTCAAACAGAATAAAACCCGAAAATCAAAATATATAAACTGTTTATATAAGTTCATACATAATGTTCTGTAACCAAGACAAAATTGGTCATATGACCTAAGAACTCAAAAAGATGCTAGGGGGCACTCTAGCCTAGTGGTGCTCATGATAGTACGTCACGGCCTGTGCAATCATGCGTAAGAGACGAGTCCATTGTCTAGGCACACCAATGGTATGCCGCTGCATCTGTAAAGGTAACTCGTCAATCTGTACATCCGGAAGGCCACGAGTAAGGCTCTCAACCTGCTCCTGCACAGCTGTAAGGGTCTCGGTGTCGTCAAGATCGCGAATAACAACTCTCCTAGCAGGCTCCCCCACCGGGGCAGCAGCTGGCGATCTCGGACGAACTGCTGGACGAACAGGACCAATATCTGCATGCACCCAAGAGTACAATTAAAAGTCTTGATAGAATAAAGCATAGCAACATTATGAGTAAGAACAACAAACAGTAATATGGTCAAAGAGTTTACCAATGGCACCCCACTGCTCGCCATCCGGTAGCACCAAATCCGGATCACCTCGGAAATCCATACCCACATATGGATACTCAGAAAACGCCATCTCCTGACGCTCGAACCATCTAAAGAAGGCCTCAGTAAAAGTAATCTGAGGTTGACCTGCATGCCTAGACATGTGGTCAACCCACCTCTGCATGCGTGGCTCGGTCGGAGAAGGCAAGTCAAGTATGATGTACTGAGGCTGCATCAGTGGGATTTTCTCCAAGGCCAAGGCAATCAGAATAGAACCAAATCCAAAGTTCTTCAGCTTACCGTCCTTTACCTTGGTCAATTGACTTTTCATCTGAACAAGTACCGCATCACACCAGTTGAATACTTTCGGTTGGAGACACTCCAAGGCGTGCTGCATATAAGACCTGTTGGCAACATGTAAAGCTGCGCTGCCAGCCATCCTACCAATAGTGAACAGAATGGACCTGAGAGCCCGATCAGTAATCTCACGGATAACAATCTTACCGTCTCTGCTCGGCTGAGAACCTTCCCTGCAATACTGGCGGACATAATCTCTGGTGGAATCAGTCCCCCGGGCCGTACCTGATAAGGAAATGAGGGCACCTCGTCTTGACAACCCAGTCAAGAAGTACATGTCCTCTATAGTCAAGGGGATGGTCTTCCCCCTAATCTGGAACACTTGGTTAACAGGATTCCAAGCATCAAGCATATACTGCAGTAAAGAAATCTGTGCTCTCATGCTAGAGATACGGAAGAACTTCAGCAGGCCACAGTTCCGCAGCGCGTTCACCGTGACCGGGTCATGGAGGGCAATCATGTCCTCCTCTTCATGTTCTCGTTCTCGCCATGTAAGGGACATTTTGTTCAAAGTTTCCCTGCAAAGCAAACAAGAGAAAGAGTGAATTCCTGATTTGATGAAAAACTGGCGAAAAATTCATCAAAAATAACCTTAAAGCTCAGTCCTTTTGAGCCCAGCGCAGGCAGGAAGTCTCCCACTTGCGCTGAGGGTCAGGCTGCCTTAAGGCAGCTTGACCTTCAGCGCAGGTTTCGAAAGGGAAACCTGCGCTGATCCTAGGGCGCCCTGGCAAAACCCCAGGGGCTCAGAAAGACCGGAAAACAGGCAAAAAACAGGAAAAGAAAACCATGAAAAGAAAGAGCTAGGATTTAGCTCCTACCAGGTCCAGACGGCGCCGAAAATCGTCCGCAGAATCTCCCGGAATCAGCTGGTGAAAATCAAGGGGGAAGAGGCACATCCAGAGCTCCAACAAACCAAATGCAAATGAAATGGTAAATGAAAGGTAAAAACACCTTTTAATGGCTTTTTACACAGTTTAAAGTGAAATATTAGGGTTATAATCTCATTTTCATGCAAATATTATTCATTTCTAACAAAGTTTGTTGCAGCAATTGAAAAGCAGTACTATATTTGAAAAGATAAAAGCTAGTAATGGTAAAAAATCAAAATTTGACCATACAATCGAGCAGTTTTACCGCGGAATTTATGCTCGTTAAAAAATAGAAAAGCGAGATCCGAGCAGTTTTAGCGTCATAGTTCATGCTCGTTAAAAAAAATAAACATAAGCTTTTGAGCAGTGTTTTGGCGCATTCAAGCTCTTTAAAAACTGAACCCAGTACCGGTAAATAACCATTGTGATCGTAAATTTATTAGCCATAAAAGCCTTGGTCGTGTTTGCACCCGCCACCTCCTTTCCGTTTGGCCAATCGTTCACCTCCATATGATTGTTTACCCATTTTGAGGAACAACTGCGAAGAGTGATTTCATCTAGCCATCCTTGTGACACTACCGTGATTGGAAAATTCCAACCTGTACCTGGAATCTGCTGCTATCCCTGTTTATCACTCGTTCCTCAAAAGACGAGTCTTCTTTGAGCTCTTTTCATCTGACTCGTAAAATATGAAAAGTTTGCCGAGTTTTGGTCTTCCAGCTCGTTAAAATGACCGGAAGAGCTATCCCTCCTCTAGATTTTAATCTTTTTGGACCTGAGGGATTATTACACAAAAAGGTCGAGCGCTTGTTTTATTCGGCTCATTAAAGTTATCGAAAACTCATCCCTTCTGTATTGTTTTATACTTTTTCGGACTTAAGGGATTAGATGACGAAAAAGGAATTTTGGAGTTAACTTTTTGTACCTTTTCAGACTCTCTAAAATTGAAAAGGACCGAGTTTTCCTTGTCGTTAGACTCGTTAAAATGATTAAATAGCGACAAACTTGTCTTTAAACGAGAACGAGTTTCCCTATCGCTAAGCTCGTTAAAACATAGCGATGGGCTTGCCCGAAGGGCATGTTATAGAACAAGCATATGTTATCCTCCTCAAGCTTGACAAAAATAAAGAGGTACTGGTCAGAAATGACTGGGGAAAAATTGGGAGAACCTCAAAGCTTTAATGGTAGCAAGTCGCTCTTGAACATGACACTTTGTCCTCCGTATCACATCGGGTTGGGTTGTTTCATTTACCGGTCTCATCACCATGGTCCTCGCCAAACCATCCACATTTGGGGTAATGCTACCGATCCATCACATTAGTGTCGTTATATGTTCAAGAGATGTTGCTCAGAAAGAGTCAACCGTGTCCCATCCACTGCCATACATTATCCTTCATCCACCCATGATCGCAACCCTGAATCATATTTCACAGATTGTTTTCACCTCCACTAAAATCATTAGCTCCGTTCCGTGTCATTGATGTGGGATTCATTAAGGCCCTCCTTTGACGGATCGCTTCTTGTCGACTTCAGCTCATTATCCAAGAAGTTGATCTAGGAACAAACCCCCCAGTACTTTGAAGCTTGCATGCCTCAATGGCAAGTTTCTCACTTCCGGTGACAGCTATACATCAATGACCTTCGACTAGAAGATTTTGCGTGGTGTTCGACGCCAAGTCCTTTATTCACACCACGTGAATTGTACTGCAGTACCTTGAGGGTCATTGTCATTATTGGTGATTCCTCTCGCGCTTGTTAACGGTTTACATTATTGACCGGTAATCAAGCGATGTCTTTCCATGTTCGACTTCAGCGCAATTCTCACATGAATCGACTTGTACTTAGAGTGGAGATCGAACGAGTTTGAAGACCCCAGATCTAGTTTCATCCATCCGGGCTGCGATATATATTCAGGATATAAAGACATTTGTTATGTACATCATTGCAGCAGATGATCATCCTACTCAAAGGATGATAATTTCAGCAGAGAATTATCAGTCTACCATCAGACGATCGTCTGTTCTATGTACCAAAATGAATTTATAAAGCTGAGCATGGGAATGCCCGCCTCAGCTAGATCATGAAAGCAGAATGAAAAATAATGTATTGTATTGTATTTTCTTACAGGGCACCTCTCAGCGATTGAATGAACTTCGGATCCTCCTGATAAAGCATTTCACCCGATAAACAACCTCATACTTTAGGGGGCAACTGTTATAGACATTTTTGTGCCTAACAGAATGAAGCATGAAATGTCAATAATCTGAGGGATCCAAAGTCCCTAAACATGTTGTTCCTACCCCTAGAGGAACAAGGTCAGCAAACCACAGCACTGAAAATCAGTTCTCCACCTGAAAACACTCAAAAACAAGCTATGTCTGGATCATGTCAGCTGCTCCACTGAGCATCTGCGCTGAATGTCAACTACTCCACTCTGTACCTGCGCTGAATGTCAAATCTAATGAAGGCTACCTGCGCTGGGCGATATTGGCCAAGTGGCACAGTCATTCTGCAAGGTGTCAAATGCCCAGGAAGCTTCCAAAATGACACTTGGATCAGGGGATTCGCCTTGTGATGAGTAAGAGGATCTAAATCTCCAAGTGGAAGCAAGAAACTCCAAGTGGACTCAAGAACTGAAGTATAACTGAAGTGGGAGAGGACACTAGTCAGCTTCATGCCAAACTCAAGCTAACTCATCCTTTCTCCAAATCTCCTATATATAGAGCTCTCTCATGAGGTCTATGGAGGCTGGAATTTTGTGCAAGTAAGGAAGTGCTGTTGGTTTGAGTATAGAACTATTGGGTGATTACTTTGAAGGAGGTGAAGAGGATATTTATTTCTGCTGGGAAGTGTTGCTGGATTGGGCCTCTTATGGTTGTAACACTCTCAGAACTTTACTTCTTCCATTAATAAAGTATTTGAGGTTCTTCTATACGCATGTGTCTCTATGGCGAATTGATGCTTGTATATTTGATTTATTCTAATCCTTGAATCAGTTATGGATGTATGCTTCTTGTAGTTTCCTTTCTTTGTGCTTTTACATGATCTTTGTGTAGCTGGACCGGTGAAAGAGCAAGGAGTTAGGAGCAAGCAGCAAAGAGGGAAGATTGAATCAACCATTAGCGGAAGATAACGGTTAGTGGATCCCTTTTCTCTTCTCTCTCTCATCTCATAAAGAAGTAATCTTGAATAGCTTTGCTTTGATTGTTGCTGAGGTACTATCACCCTTAGAGTGGGATAGGGTCATTCCGTATTGGATACTTTTCCCAACAACAGATAGACTCACACTGACTGCAGAAAGCCATGGTGACAATATTTTGTGTAACATCTAATATTAACTTGGTCTTTCTCTGAACTGACATGCATGAGTTATTTATTAGTGAATCTCCAGTTAACTGGTGTGGTACTAGTGATCCACTAGTGCACTACTATACTACAAGACCTCTACTAGTTCCTCCAACAGTTAGAACTAGTTTAACTGACAATCACTTAGTTAGACCGCGTTTTCTAATTACAACTCAAAAGAACTCAACCTAGGCCCCTAAAACTTATTGATCACTCTACATGACTCTATATGGAATTCCAACTCGCATTTCCTAAGCCAATTAAGTCAATTTAATTTAATTAATTATTACAAGTTGCTATGAGAATAAATTTCGATTTAATTCACAATTTAAGTCAAGGAAAAATTAAACTATAATTTCTTGTTGCTTTTTTTACCACTCACTCTCAACAAGAAATGGATTATCAACTACCCCGATCCTGCCTCTGCGAAACTAGAATTTGCATCTTGACAATGCCTTTGTAAAAAAATTTGCATCCCACTCCTTTGTGGGAATGTAATCCAACAACATAATCCTCCTCTGCTGATCCGAAATTGATCAATGGATGATCAAGGATCCAGAAATGATCTAAGAGGATCTTTGAAATTCTCAAAATTTTACAGTCTCAGATGTTCGCAAAACTAGCACCAAGTCGAAGAGGTTGTCATGACGATTCTGGTGGTATATTCAGTGACGGAAATGGTCTCCGTATGAAGGAGAAAACGAGTTATGAAGTTATTTTCAAACATGAAAAACAAAATTGGGCCTTTGCAGGCCAAGTGGCAATCTCACATCATGACATGTGGTAGGTCAAAGTCCATGTAGGAGTGGTCAAAATCAATGCAGTCAAAGGTCGAATTGGCATGGGTTAGAGTTGAACCCCCAACCTCTGTTGTCTTATTATAAAACTTTACCATTGCATCCTCACAATGCTTTGT
The DNA here is from genome assembly GCA_031772625.1 of Pinus tabuliformis. Classification (NCBI taxonomy): domain Eukaryota; kingdom Viridiplantae; phylum Streptophyta; class Pinopsida; order Pinales; family Pinaceae; genus Pinus; species Pinus tabuliformis. The sequence continues at coordinate 1,284,679,472 of CM062805.1, forward strand.
AATGGTATGATGCAAATGTTATTTTAAACTTTGTTGTAATATGGATTACAAGGTGAGTTGATGGGTCCGCCAACTTAGAGGTTAAATATATATTGACGAAGCCAAAGTTGGAACAGAGTAGTTAAAACATATAAAAATTTTATATAAATATATCCATGGGAGTCGTTAGTCGCCAGCCTTACCAGACTGGTAGAGCCAGGGGGTGGGTGTTCACATGTGACCACAACAAAGCTGTTACCAACAACCCTGCCACAAGGTATCACCACCAGAGTTAATTGTTAAAATATGCTGAGATATGTTACTAGACCCATCACGGCCGGGGATTAGGTGTCGCGGGTCGGGTAACCGCCCGACCTGTGGGTTGAATTAAGAATGTTTTGTTTAAAATATAATGTGGTGTTGCCATTCTATTGAACTGAATCTAAATATACCATATGACCCATGAGGCCTGTGGGTTTGACCTTGGGATGTCCCAATGGTCTTATAAGAAAATAGCCAATTCTCCTTAGAGGGGAGGTTTTATTTTCATGCAGCAGTTAAGTATTTGTGTAGGTATAGGCAACAAGACTTAAACTTTGAGGGAACTTTTTGGGAGATCCGAGAAGCCTTTTTTAGAACCGAGAGTTGCTACACGTTCTTGAGACAGAGCATATTGCAGCAGGATTATTCAGGATTGTATCTAAAGTAATTTTATTTTATATTTATGGTTTTTAATATTTAATAGAAATGCCTCCCTACTGAATACCAAGGCTCGAAGATAGCTGAACTCCATTATCAAACTTTTGGTGTTATTGTTTTAATAGATTGCTGTTATATTATTTGAATTACTGCAATTTCCTTTTTCAAGTTCTTAATCTCAATTTCAAGTTTTAATGCAATTTAAATGGTGTTTTAAAAAGTCATGCATTAACACATTATTAAAGGATAATAAATCACATTTTAATAAAAGATTAGATCTGGGATCATTTGGTATCAGAGCTTGTAGGGCGATTTAATGGTATGTTAAAGCCCTTGCCATTTTAATTTTTCAACCCGAGGGTTTCGTAAAATTAGAAGAAAACCAAAATATATGGGACCTTAGATGAAACTGTTGTAGAAAGTTTGTTTAGGATGGAAAGAGAGAAAGGAAATACATATTACAAATATAACTAAAGAAAACTGCAAAAGAAATCTCATGCAAGAAAACTAAATTAAATTCTAAAGCTGGAATGAATGAATTAACGCCATGGACTTTCTAAACTATTCAAAAGAAAACTAATCTATGAACAAATATAAGAAACAAACTATGATAATCTGGAAAGCAGTAAATAGAAACTAGTGATTTAGTTGTGAAGCAAGCAAACTAAGATAGCTAGTAACCAAGAAGTTTAATGACAATCAAACCAAATATAAGAAAGTAAATCAAACTTTTAGAAAGAAAATCACACTTATAGAAAGCAAAGCACACTTGCATGAAAGGAAATAACAAAAATAAAACTATGTTACTGTTGTATGCAAATTGTGGTTGATGGGGATCCTTCCATTCCTCAATTAGCACACAAGAATATCTATCACATCTTAAAAATCAAACAACACTCATAAATCATGATTTGGAGAAAATGATATTATTCATGTTGAATGAACAATCATAAATCTGATGCTAATGAATAAATGACAACTATTAGCTTCCTTTCAAGGATGCTCCTCATATTTATACATGAATTAGGGATATCTACTCAATAAATGTAGATCCCTTAAATAACTACTAGATCCATACTTTTATCAACTTATCCCTATGTACTAGATACAAATCCCATGACTCATAAAGATCTCCATGATATTTCTCCTTGGAATATGGTCCACCTCTTGAGTTGAAATTTGAATTTGATATTGGGAGGCTACATAAGGGTGTCTTGGAAGCTTCCAAATGATCTACACATGTCACAAAACTCATAACACACACACACACACACACACACACACACACACACACACACACACACACATATATAAAACCATGTTAATTTCCTAGTTTTTAATCATGAATTCACTTTAAATAAATAAAATAAATAACTTTGGAAAACAAGGATCCTAACCCATACAATCATAAAGATGGTTACTTGATGTAGGGTTTTAGGCTAGATAGTTATGAAATGAGGGCTAAATGGTTTATGAAGGATGGAAATATGGATGAATATGGAAGACAATTTTGAGACTTAACATACCCCCCAACTGAAGTTATTGCATGTCCTCATGCAACTATTGCATTGATTCATTTATCCATAAGTTTTTTTTTTTTTTTTGAAATGCTTTGCTTCTTTATGAGATTTTGCTTGTATGGATACTCTGCAAACTTTTCATCTTCACTTTTTTCTTTTGCAAAGTGTAATACATTTGATTGCATCATATATTTTTGATGGTTGGTTCTTGTGTGACAACTGAAATCTTGAGCATTGGTTCTTGTGTAACAATGTTTTTTTATTTTTTTGCTGCATCAAAGTTCATGAAAACATTGAGAATTTTCTTTTCAAGTCCTATAATAACTGTCAATGAATTGATAATTTGCAAAGAATAAAATCTTTGAGAATCATACTGCAACAATAGTTGATTGCAAAGAATATTCAAGTTGGAATGAAATGAAAATGTGTGATGGTGTATGAAATGTGAATATTAATTGATGCCCCTTCCCCCCAACTAAAGGTGTTTTTCAGTTTGTGATAATATGAGAAAGGGAGTGTAAATGAGGAATTTTCCAAAATTATAATTTTAGTATTTTAAGGAACTACATGACTAAAAATTAGAAAACCACATACCTTCACTTACCCTCAATGTTCATGAGTTTTGGATGTTGATGCTGTCGGATCATGGAGTATGTAAACAAAGTAATTTGGATATTCTTTTATGTTCTCTTTGTTGATGACAAGGTTTGAACCTTTATTGTTGTTATGACAAATTGATCTATTGCAAAATTCTGAAATGATGTAGTCTTCAATCGTTACAAAATCAATAGTACAATTCTAGTCATGCAAATAGATCTGTCGATGTCGAATACGAAGAGAATTCATTGGATTACCGACCATTGATGAATGTCGTTAACCAATACAAGGCAGCTCACCATTAATGTCAATGAGTGCCAAGTTACCTAAGTACATCTTGCGAAGGATGAATAGATGAGCTGACGTTGAGCCACTTTCAAGATCCAATGATCAAGGGACATTGGTGTATTCCCATGATTGTTGGCGAGAAAGCTTGTCATTAAGACATACAAGCCTCAAGGTAATACTAAGGACTCTAGCCTTGAACCTAGATAATCTTCTGATGTCGATAAGCTAAGAATTCTTAAAAGGGAGGCCTTAAGGAATCCTCCATCATCTAATGCGAGCATGAAACAATAATTTTGAAGGACTATGGATGAACAAATTTGCAGTGGTTCAAGGTTTATTTGACAAAGAAAAAAGGAAAATGGAATGAATTAGCTTTGTAGGGGAGTTGAATGGTTTTATTGCTGGGTTACAAGTTAGTGAAAGAGAGGTAGGAAAGTATAATGACTGTGAAGGAAAATGAATAGTGGATCAAGGTTTTATTTGAAAACATGAAAAGGAAAATGGAATGAAAATTTTATTGACTAAAGAAGTGGGAATGCAATGAAGGTTTTATTTACTGAAAAAGGAGGAATGCAATGGTGAGACTGGCATCTGAAATCTTTCAAGTGATGAATCTGATCTGACATCATGTGCTCATGCATTGATGTTTCATCTTTGTTGCTGCTTTGATCATTTTCTTTTGAAAGAAATGTGGTCCTTGAGAGACACTGTTTGTTTGTGTCCATCTGTTTATCTTCCCGGAACCTGCAAAAACTTAGTACTTTTTTTGGAATGAAATGTAAGATTATCAGAAGGAAGAGGCAATAAATATCTATATTAATGACATTTACACAAAAAAACTGAGAATTGGTACTAATAAAATAAATTCATGAAATAAAACCAAATAAAGTTTTACTCGTGCCGAAACTAGTACCTCGGGTTACCTGTTATGCGTTGTCAACAATTTATTCATTATTTTCTGCTTCAAACTTTGATGATAACTTTCTCATTATGTATATCTCGTCGATATCTTTCCAATGATGCTTGAATTGTCAAAATCCGATGTTGTAGGAGAAAGTTAGGATGATTTTAAATTCGGGTGAAATAGTGAAGATTGTCATGAGGTTTCTTAGTTGCATGATTGCACCCTTCTTGCACCTAAAAATCCTATCAATCTTCTTTGGTTGAGTCATGACATAAAATTTTCCTATTTGTGATGCCATTAGCTTCTTGTAACTGCAAAACTCAAAGAAACATGATCATATAAAAATACTTTATGAAATGAAAATGCATGTCTACACAATTCAATCTTCCATCTACATGATTCTCTTCAAGGCATTTGCAAAACAATATTCTTGTAGATGAAGCACCCTTATCATTCTTCTTCTTGATCCATTTTCAGTGTTGAAAAATTAGCTGGCAGATGGAGGGAGACTATGTAATACGGATGTGACAGTGGGTGACATGGAAAATGGATGATGTGACATGTTGATTGTTTGACTGATGATGCAGCGATGAATGTGCAATATTGGCCAATGTTGTGCTGCCATGTGGTGGAAAAATTGTTGTTTAGTTAATGTTGTGTCAAAATTGTTAAATAATTAAAAATTCAAATCCCCACAAGTTTTAAACTCATGACCTCCATTATCCAATTTGAATGACTTACCAATAGATCACAAGTCACTTCTTAAAATTTAATGGAATTTTGGAAATTTTAATTATTCTAAAAATGAAAATTGAAACAAAAAATTAACAAGTGACCAATCTAAATCCAAGATTTTAGAAAAATATGGTTCCAAAATATTTTCCAAATCATTTTTCATATATTTTGAATTCATCCTTTCCAAGATCTTTAAGAAAATGAGATTCCAAAATATTTTCCAAATCATTTTTCATATCTTTTGAATTCATCATTTCCAAGATTTTTGGAAAATGAGATTCCAAAATATTTGCCAAATCATTTTTCATATTTTTTAAACTCATCCTTTTTGCCCAGAAAGTGGATTTTTTAAACCGATTTTTATTTTATAAAAGCTTGGGAAATGTTTATGATATATATATATATATATATATATATATATATATATATATATATATATATATATATATATATATATATAGTTGTAGGGAGGTTTTTTTTTTAATAATTAATAAAAAAATCTGGCAACGCTTCTCGGTGGCTGGCCATGGCTCTATGGCTAGGTCGTTGGATGGTCGTGGCCTTGGCTTTGGTTGCTGGAAGCATTTAATTGAAAACCATTTTTTTTCACATAACTTGGCAAATAAGGCTCGAGAGAACCTTGAAAATCTCTCAAACAGTTACGAATTTTTAGGAAACATGTTTTAGATTTTTGAGATTTTTTTTTCATTTGGTCACAAAATACGTTTTAAAATTGACGTTTTTAACCTCTGCGTATTTGGCCTCTTCTCACGTAATTGCCGGGTGAAATTCGTTTTTTTTTTTTTTCAAAATCAGGACAATGCACAACTGTCTTTCATTTTTTCCAAAATCACACATAACATTTGCAACAATTCTTTTTGTTGGCTTCCATGAAATTTTTTATTTATTTGTTTGTTTAGATTTGTTTTATTCTCTTTTTTTGTTTTTATTTATTTTTATTATTTCTTTGTTTTTTTTAAATGTTGTTTTGGTTTTGTGTTTTAAATTATTATTATTTTTATTTTATTTCAAATTTGTTTAAATAAGCATTTTTTTTAATTATATATATATATATATATATATATATATATATATATATATATATATATATAAACATTAAAAAAAATTATGTTCCATTTCAAAGTTTTATATATATATAGATATTAAAATAAACAAATAATGAAAGAGAAGACAATTTTTTTTTTTAACAAAAGATATACTAACATGATTTTTTTTTCCTGATCCTCCAAGTCACACAAAGCGCAAGAGGAGAGCATAATCAAGTTTTTATTAGTTGATTCCTCTCTTTTAAAAATTTGGATACAAAACATAAAATGAAAAGAATCGATCTCTTACCTGAAACTATCATTCTTCCACCTTCGCTTGTGCTCCTCGTTCACAATCGTTTGTTTTATTGCAATTTTCCTACCAAGGGTTAATAAATTGGTGGCTCTTACTGCACCACAAAATTGCAAATTTATCCTAAAAATCACAAAAGCTTGTTTTTATTTGTTAGTCCTATTCTATTGAAAAAGAAATAAAACAGTCTCTTAAGTATAAGAGAATTTCCAATGCATCCATTTGCGTAACAAAATCATCAATAAACTCATATTCATGTTTAAAATATACTCTTTGATATCTACCAGTGTATGAGAGACCAACTCCCTTGATTTGAATAATGTCAGAAGATATTGAAAAATGGAATCCTGAGATCTGATAATTGTCTTAAACCAAGATTCAATGTAATCTTGTCTTCCTTGGTTTTCTGATATCATGCCATGCAAGTCTTTAGAGATGTGATCTTCATTCATAGAATTGAGTGATAGACCTACATGAAACTCAGGTTTCAACAACTTCTCTTCTTTAACATGCATCCATGATTCTTGGAAGTTACCTGAATATTTTTCCTCTTCTGATTGTTGTTCTTCAATGGCAATTGGTGCTTTATTTTGCAGTACCTCAACATTATGAGTGGATTGAGGTGTTTTATTGTTGGGGATTCCAAATGGTTGTGCAGGTAGTGGAGTGGAAATGGATCTTTGGGGTACTTGTGCGGAAGGTAATGGTTGAATTGAGGTCGATCGAGCGTGAAATGGATGTTGTGGTGGAGTTGAATGGTATGAATAACATTGAGCTTAGCATTGAGGTCAGTGAGGAAAATATTGAGGATACAATGGATTTCTTCTATGAGGCCCTTGCCAACCTTGTTTCCAAGATTGGTTTGAGGTTGGGATTGAGATGGCCAAGGTTGCCAAGGCAAGGGTGTTTGTTAATTACTTTGAGATTGTTGTGCATAACCTTGAAATTCAGAAATAAGGTCTTACATCATACTAGGTTGATGAGGTTGCCATGATCTTTGTGGAGCCTCATAACAAGATTGTTCCAACGTTTGATTTTCTCCTTGATAAACTGCCTTTAACCTTGGTAATGATGTACAATATTTAGTACTATGTGATCCTACACAAATTTCATACATTTTAATGTTATCAAGTTTACATTCATGCTAAGTATGTTTCTTTTTACATTTAGGGAAAAACATAAATGAAGCAACATTCTCAATTATTTTCTTGTTTTCCATTCTTATCATATCAATTTGTTCTTTTAAATTATCAAAAATGTCTAGAAAATTGTTAAGTTCAATTTGACTTACCAATATTGATGTCGACTTAGCTACTCTTTCCATAACATGATCCTGAGGGGATCTTGCATACTTTGCTTTTCCTCTTGATATACTCTTACATAATTCACAAATCCCTTGAAATGGCAATTGTGAAACATCTCCTCTTCCCATGAGGTTAAGAAGATCAATCCATTCATCCCTTATAGCATTTAGTAGGAGAATTTTTAATGTGTCTGATCCTGAATTATGCAATTTAGCTCTTTTGACATGATAAGTAAATATCTCCACCAAATATTCTAAGCTTTCATGCTATTTTGATTCTAAGCTTTCATGCTATTTTTGGTTCATCTTAAAGACTTCATTTCTAAGGTCATGGTTTATACAATAATCTTTGTATTTTTCCAAAAATAGTCTTTTCATATCATCCCATGTCCTTATATAATTTGTTCCTAAAGTCATGAACCATTTAAGAGCTTTATCCTTCAATGTTGTCGGAAACAAATTCAACTTTTTTATGTGTAATAAATAGCCATAAGATCTACAAATTATTTCAAATTCAATTAGAAAAGTTTTTGGGTCTTCTGATCTCATACCATTGAAGATAGGAAGTACACATGGATAGATGTTCTTTATATGAACATTGATATCAGTCTCTCGACTAGGAAATCCAAAAGGATCTTTCTCATCTTCACCATCTTTATTCATTTCTTCTACATGCAAAACTAGGAATTCATGATGTGGATGGTTTTTTTTTTTAGTAAATGAGGATTTTTTTTTTTTGAATGTTTTATCTTTTCTAATTTTTGTCTAAATGCAAATAACCCTAATGAAAATGCTTTCTAAACAATATTCCAAACTAGCCACATCTAAGTATGCTTCCCCGACAATGACGGCAAAAATGTGGGGCGACTTAATGGTATGCTAAATCCCTTGTCATTTTAATATGTCAACCCGGGGGATTTGTAAACTTAGAAGCAAACCAAAATATATGGGATCTAAAATGAAACTTGTTGTAGAAAGTTTGTTTAGGATGGAAAGAGAGAAAGGAAATACATATTACAAATATAACTAAAGAAAACTACAAAATAAATCTCATGCAAGAAAACTAAATTAAATTCCAAAGCTAGAATGAATGAATTAATGCCATGGCCTTTCTAAAATATTCAAAACCAGACTAATCTATGAACAAATATAAGAAGCAAACTATGATAATCTAGAAAGCAGTAAATTAATCCAGAAATTAGTAAATAGAAAATAGTGATTTAGGTGTCAAGCAAGTCAACTAAGATAGCTAGTAAGCAAGTAGTTTAATGACAATCAAATCAAATGTAAGAAAGTAAATCAAACTTGCAGAAAGAAAATCACACTTATAGAAAGAAAATCACACTTGCATGAAAGGAAATAATAGAAATCAAACTATGTTATAGTTGTATGCAGATTGTGGTTGATGGGGATCCTTCCATTCCTCAATGAGCACACAAGAACAACTATCACATCTTAAGAATCAAACAACAATCATAACTCATGATTTGGAGAAAATGATATTATTCATGCTAAATGAACAATCATAAATCTAATGCTAATGAATAAATGACAACTATTAGCTTCCTTTGAAGGATGTTCCTCCTATCTTTACATGAATTAGGGATATCTACTCAATAAATGTAGATCCATTAAATATCTACTAGATCCATACTTCTCAACTTATCCCTAAGTACTAGATACAAATCCCATGACTCATAAAGATCTCCATGATATTTCTCCTTGGAATATGGTCCACCTCTTGAGTTGAAATTCAAATTTGATCTTGGGAGGCCACATAAGGGTGCCTTGGAAGCTTCCAAATGATCTACACATGTCACAAAACTCATATAACACACACACACACACACATATAAATGAATTCACTCTTTTTAATCATGAATTCACTTTAAATACATAAAATAGATAACTTTGGAAGGCAAGGATCCTAACCCCTATAATCATAAAGATGGTTACTTGATGTAGGGTTTTAGGCTAGATAGTTATGAAATGAGAGCTAAATGGGTTATGAAAGGATGGAAATATGGATGAATATGGAAGACAATTTGAGACTCAACATAGCTTAATTTGATAATTGTGATCTATAAGTGTGCATGATCATCAAGATAAAATCAAAGCTTGGTGAAGGAGAACTTGTTGAAGGAGATCCAAAAGTTGGCTCGAGAAGAAGGACAACTCAAGGAGAATAAATCGCTGAAAAAGGAAGAGGTGATCATCCTTTTGGGTTTGATGCAGGCTTTGTGGATGTTTTCATGACTTTGTGAGCCATGACCAAAGAAATCTATCGAGAGTTTAAGAAAATAAAAAGATGAAGATGCAAAACCTAAAGACGAAGAGGGACAACCATCACAATCTGGAAAAGAAGAAGAAAGCGATAAAAAAGGCCTTATCGATTCTCTCTTGACTTCATCTGAAACTTTGAAACTATCGACGTTTGAGCCCTCCACTGTGGCTCATCACCAGGATAGATCAGTAATTGTGTAGGACAGATCTCCTTGAGTTTTTAATAAATAGGGATGAGAGATGCACATGGAATGGAAGTCGACTTTGTTTTTTATAAAATAATAATTTTAAATTGATTTAAAATATTTAATTATGTAATTGAATTGTTTAATTTTTAACTTATGTTTATATAGTTTGATTAATTATTAATTAATTTTATTTATTTATTTTTAGAAATGTTTAATCATGTAATAGAATTGTTTAATTTTTAATTATATGTTCAAATAGTTTAATTAATTATTTAATATTTATTTATTTATTAGTCTATTTATTTTTCAATATTAGTATCGTAATTGAATTGTTTAATTTTTAATTTTATGTTTATATAGTTTGTCTAATTAATTAATTAATTAATTTTATTTATTTATTTATTTATAGAATTGAGTTATAAATATTTAATTATGTGATTGAATTGTTTAATTTTTAATTTTATGTTTATATAGTTTGATTAATTAATCAATCAATTAATTAATTAGTTATGTTTATTTCTTTATTTTTAGAAATGTTTTATTATGTAATAGAATTGTTTAATTTTTACTTATATGTTCAAATAGTTTAATTAATTAATAAATATTTATTTATTTTTAGAAATGTTTAATTCTGTAATAGAATTGTTTAATTTTATGTTAAAAAAATCAATTTTTAATTTTTTTTATTTAATTTAATTTCTATATATTGTTTATTTATTTATGATTAATTGTATTATGTTTGTTACCACCTTATTTCATACTTGATTTTTCTTATTATTCAGAGTAAATTAATTAGTTTGAACTTAATAATAATTTAATGTTCAGTACTAGTTTAATTCTAAAATTTGTTTCTATAATTTTAATGTTAATGAATATTAATGTTAATATTGTTAATATAAGATTTATAGATTATAGTTTTAAGATGTAAATTAATGATTATAATTTTAAAAGTTGGGATTTTGGGTAGATGAGAAGAGTTTTAAAAGGGGAGAGGTTAGGTTAGGTTAGAAAAGGTTGTTCTAGGACATTAGAGTAGGAATCCAATTGTCACTTATTTTCCATCGTTCTTCTTGGTTGAGGTTGTTAGGGTTTTTACCTATTTCTATGGCTTCTCTCAGTTTTCTATGGTGATAATGATCAATTTTGGCTACTACTTTAGAGTTTTCAATGCAGATGTGATGATTGGCTTTATTGGAATGTTTAGCTAGAGCTAAGGTTTTTGAGCGGTTATGTTTTATATCGGTGGCATGTTCCTGAATTCTAGTATGGATAGATCGACCAGTTTCTCCAATGTATGTTTTTCCGCAAGAACACGAAACCATGTAAACTCCTTTGTGGCATTTAGGATCAACATGATCTTTGACCGATTTTAGGCATCTACTGATGGTGTTCATGGGTTTGAATGTGGTTCTAATTTTGTTCTTTCTTAATATGTGTGCAATTTTATCTGTTGTGCCTAATATGTAAGGGAGGTGTACCTTGCCAAAATGATCATCTAGTGGTTGTTTGTTTTTAGGATTTTCAGCATCCTTGAAGGCTTTGATCACTCGGTGTTTTATGTATCATTTCTCTGTGAATACATTCATAAGATGGTTCTTTTCATCTTCAAAGTGATTTTTATCCGAGATACGGACAACCCTGGTTGCTAAAGTGTTGAGAACACTTGTTTTTTGGGATGGATGGTGGTGAGAGTTGGCATGTAGGTAATGTTTTGTATGGGTTTTCTTACGATATACCTAGTGTGATATGGTTCCATATTTGTTTCTTTTGATTAAGATATCAAGAAAAGGAAGGTTGTCGTTCTCCTCTATTTCCATGGTAAATTGGATGGAATTGGATAGACTATTTAGGTGTTGTAGGAAATCCTTTAATTTTTCTAATGTCCTAGAACAACCCCTGCTAACCTAACCTAACCTCTCCCCCTTTAGAAACTCTTCTCACCTACCCAAACTCCCAACTTTTAAAATTATAATCATTAATTTACATCTTAAAACTATAATCTATAAATCTTAGATTAACAATATTAACATTAATATTCGTTAACATTAAAATTATAGAAACAAATATTAGAATTAAACTAGTACTAAACATTAAATTATTATTAAATTCAAACTAATTTAGTTACTTTGAATAATAAGAATAAATCAAGTATGAAATAGGGTGGTAACAAACATAATACAATTAATCATAAATAAATAAACAATATATAGAAATTAAATTAAATAAAAATAAATTTAAAACTCATTTTTTAACATAAAATTAAACAATTAAACAATTCTATTACATAATTAAACACTTCTAAAAATAAATAAATAAATAAATAAAATTAATTAATTAAACCATATGAATATAAAATTAAACAATTAAACAATTCAATTATGATAATAATATTGAAAAATAAATCAATATTAATTAATTAATTAAACTATTTGAACATATAATTAAAAATTAAAAAATTCTATTACATAATTAAACATTTCTAAAAATAAAGAAATAAACATAACTAATTAATTGATTGATTAATTAATCAAACTATATAAACATAAAATTGAACAATTAAACAATTCAATCACATAATTAAATATTTCTAACTCAATTCTAAAAATAAATAAATAAATGAATAAAATTAATTAATTAATTAATTAAACTACATAAACATAAAATTAAAAATTAAACAATTCAATTATGATACTAATATTGAAAAATAAAGAAACAAACAAACAAATAAATAAATAAATATTAATTAATTAATTATACTATTTGAACATATAATTAAAAATTAAACAATGCTATTACATGATTAAACATTTCTAAAAATAAATAAATAAATAAAATTAATTAATTAATTAATAATTAATCAAACTATATAAACATAAGTTAAAAATTAAACAATTCAATTACATAATTAAATATTTTGAATCAATTTAAAATTATTATTTTATAAAAAACAAAGTCGGTTTCCATTCCCTGTGCATCTCTCATCCCTATTTATTAAAAACTCAAGGAGATCTTTCATACACAATTATTGATCTATCTTGATGATGAGCCATGGTGGAGGGCTCGAAACGTTGATATAAACAAATCATGTATGCGAAAACTCCGGAAGAAAACAACACACAAAGCACTGATCGCAGAAGCCTCAAAACAATAACTTTGAAACTATTATTGAAGCTTGATGTTAAGTTCAAGTTACCCATGTACAATGGAGAAGTTGATGCTGAGAAGCTTGACAGCTAGGTCAGGAAAATGGAGGTTTATTGTAGCGTGCAAAGGATCACTGAAGATGAAGTCAAAATGTGGCTAACATCGCTTCATTTAGAAGGCACAACATTGATCTAGTGGCAGAGTAAGTTACAAAGAGGTACTCAACATATCTATAAGATTTTTCCATCATGGTCTGATTTTATTACTGCACTTAGAAAAAAATTCTATCCATTGGGATATAAGCAAAAATCTGTAATAGAATGGCAAGGACTAAAGGTTAGGAAAGGTCATTGAGTGCAAGAATATACATATGAGTTTTGTAAGAAGGTATTGATGCAAAATATTCCTTTGTATACTCAAGAAACTCTAATGAAATACATAAGAGGACTACCTAAGTATATTCATAATACTGTATTTATGTTCAGTCCTAATGAAGTGGAAGTACAAGCAACTTACATTGAAGTAGGTAAATTAGGAGCTAGGGTATCATTAGAATCGACAGCTAGAAAGGAGAGCAAGGGAAAAGGAAAAGTGAAGAAAGAAAACTACATTACAATAGAGGTTGAAAATATCACCTATAAACATTGCAAGAAAGAGGGCCATGACGAATACCACTATTGGCAATTGCATCCTGAAATGAAACCGAAGTGGATCAGAAAAGGGAAGCCAAAGGTTGCAGCAACAGTGAAACCGATGGACTTGGGGTCAAATTCAGGCGACTAAGTGCAGATCACACCATTGATTATGACTGATAAATTTGATAAAGACACTGATTCTATTAGTTCTAGATGCAAGCTATTTCATATAAGGGTTGTTATGAAACATATAAAGATCGACACATTACTAGATAGTGGATCTCAAGTTAACCTAATTTCAGAAAAAATGGTTAAGCAATTGGGAATGAAAACCATAGAGCATCATAAACCTTATACTTTAATTTGGATGAGAAAAACCATGGATTGTGAGTGACTAAGCAATGTATGTTACCATTTGCAATAACGTCTCCATTTAAGGATAAGGTGATGTGTGATGTGGTAAAACTAGATACATGTGGGATGGTCTTGGGTAGCTCATATTTGTATGATTGGAAAGCGATATTTTTCAGGCAGCAAAATCAATATCACTTCTTCAAAAAAGGAATTGAATATATTGTATATTCTCACCCCATAAAAGTAGATAATTCTCTTTTTACAGTAAAAAATATTGTACATTCTCACCCCATAAAAGCATATAATTCTGTTTTCACAGTAAAAAAATTAAAACAAGCAGCTTATGCTAGTAAAAATGTTGTTATGCAACCTAAAGTACCTAAGCATGAGATCATTATAGTTAATCACAAATAGAGAGACATGCTTAAGGAATCCAAAATTGTACATCAACAAGAGCTGCAACATGATAAGTTGAGCTTTGTTTCAGCTATGAAGAAAAAGTAGGGTATGGTTTCATCTAGGTGCTTTGCAGGCTTTGCGAAAGGCCTTGAGACTTTGCGATGTGCTATATCCATGACTCTTCCTCCCTTTCTTCTCCTTTCTCCTTTTCAATTCTTTCTGATTTACTATTATCTTCTTATGTTTTCATCATTTTTTACCCTATTATCCTTATTAATTTTCTCTAACTCCATGTGTTTAACTAGTAAGTATATTTTTTAGTAGCCTCTCTTTAAATTAGGTTGGCTTTTTTTTAATGCATTTTTAAGGTTTTGGTTTTTATTTTATTTCCCATTAGGTTTTAGTTTTTATTTTTATTTTATTTCCCCTCTTAACCATTCTTTTTTTGAATTTATTTTTTGTAATATTATTAAATTGGTTAATTCAACTAAAATATGTATGCACATAATAATATAACATGATGATTAATAGTTTTCTATTAAGCCTTTGATTCTAATTTTATATAATTTATCATTGCTATCCTTCTATTTAAGGGAAATAAGCTATCCTCTAACAAACAATGATCCTATAAAATTGATAATATTAATAAATAATCTTATTATAGAAATTAATAATATTAATAAATAATTATTAAAATATATTGAAATAAAATATTTTAAATTGAATTATTCCTAAGAGCTAGTTATCAACCAAATATATTTTATTTAATATGAATAAGTCAATCCCTAATATTATATAAATTGATATTATTAGATAATTATTTTATATAAATCAATAATATTGAAATAAAATATTTTATATTTAATTATTCCATAACAGCTAGTTTTTAACTAAATATAGAATATTTTAATAAATAACTCCTTACCACTAATTCTTAAATAATATTTTACTTTCCTTATTAGCTAATTTACCAACAACTAATTTTTCAATGGCTGACTATAGGCAATGATGCATCCATGCTATTTATTCCTTCTCATCCATTGATTTCTCACCTTGTCACGATGAACCACATTAATCTGAAAGATTTATATCTATATATAGACTTTAATATATGTGTGTGTGTGTTTTATTTTTTATTAATATATATATATATAATTTTTTTATAATTAAATTTATTAAAATAAGTTTTTAATATAATAATACATCATTTATATTGAGAATATAGAGAAAAATTATAAATCATGAAAATGGAAATAATAGAAAAATAAACAATAAACAATAAAAAAGTTAAATAAAAATGAAATAAAACTAAAAACAAAAAATTAGTAACTAATAAAAATGGAAGTTACTAAATAGCTCATAATAAGATGATGGTTGGAAGATTAGTAGTTGTTGCGTCCCTGCCTTATCCTCTTAATTTTATTCTTATTTAGTTATTTAACTATCCATCTATCCATTTATTTATTTATTCAATATTATCATTATTTTTTTTTTTCTATGTTAAGACTAAACTAAGTACCCAGGGGGAATTGAACCGGTGACCTATCGCAAGGAGTGCCTTAACAGCGCACCCATTCACCGTCAATCCAAAGCCCCGTGGGCATTATCATTATTATTATCAACTATATTTAATTTATTATTATTAATATTATTCTATTATAATTTTTGAGTAGATTTTTAATTTTTTTTAATCTCTTAACTTATTTAAATTAGAATGTTTTTGTAGTTATTTGAAACTAAAATATATTTTTTATACTAAATATTTATTTATTTAGTAAAATTTATTTATTAATTTATTTTTTGTTTATTTATTTAATCTTAACATTCTCATGGAAATATTTAACCTAAATGTATTTATTCCGCAACAAAATGTTTAATTATTTAATAATTTATATTTTTTAATCTTGTAGTTCATCTTAGCATTTTTTTAGTCATAACTTAAAATTTAAATATATTTTTAGTGAGTCAAAATTAGTTAGATGAATATTTAGACAGTGAATTCTTAACATTTATTTGTTTGAACACTTATAGGGTATTAATTTGATTTAATAAATATTTTTTATAAATTATCATTCATTGTTTAGTCGAAATCAGTTAGAGTCCTTATTATATTTTTTTAATATTGAATAAAAAAATTAACTCTCTTCATTATGATATCTATTTAATTTGTTGCCATAAACGACACAAATTGAAACTCTAAATAGTACCAAAAAATATTCCAATAATCAAATAAATAAATTTAAATAATAATAAGCCGATTGTAATATTATGATAAGAGTCACAAATTACCGATACCATTCGTTAAAAATATGCTTACCCATACCATGGTATTCAAAGCAATCGGAAAAGTAAGATTATCGAATCATTGCTCATGGACACGATGGGAATTTGACTTGAATCATTTTATTTGGTGTTTTATACATAAACACACAAAATTATCATTCAATTTTTTAAAATAAAGTTTCACGAATAATAGAATATGTATTGGTGAATAATATATAAAATAAATATTAAACAATAAAGTATATTTTAGTTTCATATTCATTGATTTAAATAAAATAATATATTTTTGAAGTGAGAAAAACCATTTTTTAAAATAAAGATTCACAAGTAATGGAATAGGTATTGGTGAGTAATATATAAAATATTAAACAATAAAGTATATTTTAGTTTTATATTTAATGATCTAAATAAAATAATATATTTTTGAAATGAGAAAAATAAATTTTAAATTTAATATGGAATTTTTTTTTTTTGTAAATTTTAGAATCATTAAGTTTTGAGAGCGATTAAATTTTTCAAGATGTAAATTTTTTTTAAGTGCAAAATTTAAAGAAAAGTTGAAATTTGATTCTTTTTATTGTTTGGTAGATCTATAGTTAAGATGGATCTAGGTCTATTCTTAATAATATTATTTATATTATATAAATTTCACATATTTATAAATACAATTATTCTCATTTTTAATTTGATTAAAACATTGATATAATCTTTATGGAATATCCATTGAATATTTTTAGTAGTAGTGATAATAGAGATTTATCTTTATGGAATATCCATTGAATATTTTTAGTAGTAGTGATGATAGAGGTTTATATATATCTCAAAAGTACTTATAACCATTTTGCTTTTAGATTTAATTAAAAAATGCTATAAAATTAAATTAAAATAAAATATTTTAATTGTGAAATGAGTTATAGTTTTTGGGCATGCTGTATTGATAAGTTATGGTACTATAACAAAACTTGTTTACATGTTAATGATATCCATGGTTTAACATGGTTAGATATATTGTAAGTTTATTGTAATTATTACGTTTTTATGTGCTTATTAACTAAATTTAAATATGGTTATATGATAAAATGAATCCTAGTATATAACTGCTATTTATATGTTATATATTTTAATGTGATATGTATTTTATGATTTTCTTTTATCTAAAAAAATGTTTTTAACTTTATTAATAAAAACAAAATTACCATATAACAAAATTAATTTTATTACTTTTAACTTTTTATTATTAATTGAGTCAACATTTCAATGTTTACACTCATTTACAGACATAGCAACATCTCTTTCATATTAAACTCTATATTACTTTTAACCTTTTATTATTTTTTAATTGAGCAGACATGTAAATGTTTACAAATATTTACATCACTACAACATCACCCCCATACTAACAACAAATATAAAAAAAGTGAATATGTTATAGAGAGAAAAGTTTGTGCTTTATTTATAATAGTAGAGTAAACATTAAGTATAAAAGAAGAGAATATACATCTTTCAATATAAAAATCATTTTCTTTATATATTTATATAGAAAGAGATATATTGAATATTCTATTAAAAGTTAATATTGAAATATTTTATTTATAATTAATATTGATTTATTTTTTTCCATTAATATATTTTAAAGGCTACATGTCAACTTCATGTAAGTGCTTAGAGAATTAGGCACCTTCTTCATATTAAAATGTAGAAAACATATAAATATGAAATTATATATATATCTTAATATTTTATTTAAGCTTTATCGAACTATTCTAAGTTTTTCTTTTCTTGTTTTTATTTTATTTAAAGAATTTAGCTAAACAATTGTTTGTGAGATTGTATTTTTGATTGTTTAAAACGCACTCTTTCATATATATATATATATATATATATATATATATATATATATAACTTAGTATTTTATTTAAGCTTTATCTAATTATTCTAAGTTTTTCTTTTATTGTTTTTGTTTTATTTAAGGAATCTAGCTATACAATTTTTTATGAGATTGTGATTTTTGATTGTTTAGAGTAGTAGGTGGTAGAGTGTTTTGCTAAGACACTCCATAGTGAAAAGGTCACTAATTCAAACCCATGGGCACAAATATTTCTTAATTATTGACATTACATATAATTGAGATATGGTAAAATCCAATTAACCCATATATATATATATATATATAGATATACCCACTAGGTGTAGAGTAGTAGATAGAGTGGTTTTTTAAGGCACTCCATAGTGAAAATGTTACTAGTTCGAAACCTTATGGAAAAAAATATCCTTGGGTGGTTTTGATGGGCTTAGATGCAAGCCATAGGTTAGTATGATTTACGAACAAACTGACAAGCGAAAAAAACTACAATTTATTTTAAAATAATTTGTTCGTAAGGTTAGGCGCTTTATATTAGTTTCAAAAAATGGTACATAGAAATTTTCCATGGGTTATTGTTCTACCACTTGGGAAACCAAACTAATAGCAAAGGTTCAAAATATTAATATAACATATCTCATAAAGTATAATTTTATCATTTAAATTATAAATCAAACTAACATAAATACTATGCAAAAAAATGATAGCCATAACAACAATAGTGCCATAATAAAAGATATGATAGAGAATTTGTCTTGCTTGATCATGTTAACCTAAGGGAAAGTCTAGTTGTATTGGTGGAGGAGGATCACTGTATATGTTACAGGAGGCGAAGACAAGTTTTTCTAACTTTTTGGCTAGCACAAAAACCTTTTTGTCCAATCTATCCACTTTGTCCATCACCTTTTCGATACACACCAATATTTCTTGATGTGTGTTTGTATGATCCATAAAGACTCTTGCCATGAGATTTTTGGTGTTTCAAAACATATTAACTATTTGCATATATGAAGCATGATGAGCTCGGTTAGAGTTGCCAAACTTCAGAATCCAATTCCTAGTGTTCTTATCAACTTGATGATCTAGGATGAATTTGCGACTATGACAAACTTCCTCCTCAACATCACATATTTTTGCATACTTTTCAGATATAAACTCTATAAATCTAGCCATAGAATGATGAGGATCAACTTGGCCCCGAGGATGAGAAGATGAAGGATAATGAGCTTTGGGATGAATAGGAGGGATGGCTTTGCCTCTTCTACCTCCTATGCAACTACAAGAAACACATATTTGTTTCTTAATGAGGGGAGAATGGAGGCGAAAGAAATGAAAACTAGTTAAAGGGAATGAGACAAAACCGAGAACCTAGACGGGAGATCAAACGATGGCTTGGAGAAACCCACCAAAATTACTAGCCCAACATGGGAAAAGGTTACTAGAATGTATTCTCTATACTAATAAAATATAATTGTAACTATAATAGAAATATAATTGTAACTATAATAGAAATAAAGGGGAAAGAAAGCGATAAAAAAAGCTTAAATGAACTACACGTTATTAGGGGGAAGCCAAGAAAAACAACCTAATAACCACTAGTAGGCCTAGAGAAAGGAAGAAATACCAAAAACCAATATAAGAGAGCCACATGGACAGGATAATGATAGAGAAAATTGAAACTGAAAGGAAAATGAACTGAGGAATGACCACCAAACCAAACCTTAAGACGCAATCTCGGTGCAATCCTTGTGCCAAAGAAAATGACCGTGATGAGAGGAATTTTACTTAATGGACTGTAAGATAAATGAAAAAGGAATAACAAACCAATATACTTAGGAAGCTGATAAACTAGAGACCACCCTAATTCTAGTTCTCCTCGACCACCATATATCGTGATATCCCATAAACGTCATAGAATTCTGCATAATTTTGTTTGAAACTAGCTTGAAATTGGGATGCAAGACTTGCCGTCATTCCTAGATCTCTCATTCATTAACCTCCATAATTCATGTAACCTCCCGTAGTCCAATCTCAAACAATCCAAAATGCATTAGTCTCTTCACGCATCCAACCTACCAATTGGGGACTGCATTGCCACCCTTAATTAAACCTTCTATGCTCATCTCAAGATGGTTGTGCGATTCCCATGGTTGGGCACCCTTTGTGGGGGGTATTTTGAAATATTATTAAATTAGGAAAAACAACTTTTAATATCAACTCTATATATTTTATCAATTTTATATATTAAAGTACATGTTAAGTTTGTAAAAATTTACAAAATTATTTTACATTTGATAATAGAGAACACAATATTAGTAAAGTATAAGTAGATTTAGATTGTTTGTTTGTTTGTTTGTTTGTTTTTTTTTTTTTTTTTTTAAATTTTTTAATTTGCATAAAATTTATTTATAAATAATTTCCTTGAGTATTTAACATTGTACATTCATTTTATCATTTTTGTTTATCTTGGATAGTTCAAAGAAATTATTGTTATCTTCCCCACCCAAGTGACATGCTGAGTTCATATTGAGTATATTGTTGTAATGACTTCAAACCTTATTTCTTTTTACGATCCTCTTGAATCATATTGTTCTTGTTGTATAGATTTGAGCCCAGAAAAATATCAAATATTTTACATAATACTTAATTACATGGAAGAAAAACATTGTATATTCATTAAAAAAAAACTTTGTAAACCATAAAAAAATATTAAATATCTTACCTCTTATCTAGTTACAGCGAATAAAACATTATACATTATATATATTTTTAATCAAATTAACATTCCCTTTTTCACTTTGAATTCTTGAATACCACTTTTATGAAACATTTGATAACATTAATAACAATAACTTGTACCTTGCAAATTACTATTTGCAAGAAAATGATCCTCGATATCTTAGACAATGGTAGAAATAAGAAATACTATAATCAACAAATATTTCAAATTTTAAATGAAACACAGTAAAATGGAAGTAGATAAAAACAAATTGTCACCATGACTTAAAATTCATCATGAAGTAACTAATTCCAACTCAAATACACAAGATAATAACAAAATGTTGATCTTAAAACCAAATAGACATTCACTTTCCTAACTTCGGGTCTTACCGGACCAACCATATGCTTTTTTCGCCATTAATTAGAAAAGTAGTTTATGAAATTATAAAAACGGTTTATGCCATGTAAAATGCAATTTATAAGTAATATTAGTATAAATATATCTTATATTTAGATATATTAAACGTCTAAAGTTTTAAGATGAATGAATTATTTTATTTCATAATAGATTTCTTTAAATATTTAAATAAATTTTATTATTACAAATATAATGAATAAATATTATAATGAACCATACTTGTTGGTTCGAAACGTGTTGGCCAAAAAAGTCTCTCATGTGATTTCTACCAAAAGACTTTGTTTAATTCATTATGGATCACAGAAGCTTGTTGTAGTGGCTACAACCACCCTCCAAAATTTTGGCCTGCACCCAATTTCAGAGTCTCCCTTGAGAGTTTCGGTTGATGACTACACACCCCTAGGTTCACTCTATGAGTTCAAGTAAGTCTTTGCATAGGTGTCTAAGTCATATTTGCGACCATGTTCTAGTTATGCTCAAAGTCTTCGCTTTCTGTGTACTTGTTGCGTCAGCTATGAAAGCATCTGTCGCACTCACACAAAGAGTCACATTCACTGTCACACAAGCGCCATCACGGTCGATCAACAATCAATCACGAGTGTCACGCTTGTCTCTTGCATCATCGTTTAGTCATGTTCAACATGTGTGTCTAGATGTTTTGAGTCATCTCGTCATCGAGTCATGTGAGTGTGTGTTTGCATGATCACCTATGCATCTTTTGACCGTTCACACACTTAGTGATTTTTGTTAAAGTTTTGATGAACAGACTCCCTTCTAATAGTCAGACTATCACCTCACCATCGAGTTGATCGACTGTCACCTAGAGCAGTGCAAAAGCACTAAGCAAGTAATTCCAAGCTCCGTTGATTGCAAGCAATTCAATCAGATCTCATGCTGGCCACAAGGACAGTCGGACCCGGAAGCCACCCCAGGACTGACTCCCATCCAAAATTGCACAAAGGTTACTAACCTTACCTGCTCGGTTGATTTAGGAAATTTTTCATATAGGCTGGACAGATACCAAGTGCCTGTCGCTATCTTCCTCAGAAAATTGTGTAGTTTTCCTAGTCAAGCATCTTAACAGTCGACCCGCTGCTCATCCAAGAAATTGTGCAGTTTTCATGAGCAGGCCTTCTCCTACCCAGAAGTCTACTCAGCTCAAAAATTGCGTAGAGAGGATTAGCATGCCCGCCTCCCAATCTCAGTGGAGTTACCCTCGCCAACAGCTCCTAGAAACAAAGTGCCAGTTCCTCCTAGGAATTACGTAGTTTTTGCTTCCAGTGAAGCAGCCAACTACCAGTTCCCTCTGGGAATTGCACAGTTTTGGCTGCAAGTGACCTAGCAACCAATTTCCAATTCCCTCTGAGAATTGCACAATTTTGGCTGCTAGTGACCCAGCAACTGACTGCTAGTTCCCTCTGGGAATTGCGCAGTTTTGGCTACCAGGCTCCCAGGTAGTTCCTCCCAAAAACTGCGCAATCTCTGCCTGCTCACTCTCCTTGCAGCCCAACCTGTTCCTCCAGAAAATTGCCCAAATTTGGCCTTCCAACCACTGTTTTCCGCTCATTCCAGAAACTGTGCAAATCCTACCTACCTTGCCTTCCTGTAGCCCAAACTATCCCTCCCAAAATTTGCGCAATTTTGTCTTCCAGCCGAGCCAAACCCTGCAGATAGTCACTGTCGACTTGGATTGCTCATCTCCATCATTTAGTGACTCTTGCGTAGTTTTCGTCAAAAGTTCCTGGAGCCATCATCCCACATCACAACCTTACTGCCTCTCCCTATCACCTACATCCAAAATGATCATATGTCATGGTAGACTAGGAGGTTTTTGGATTTAATGTCATCTCATCTTGAGTGATTGTAGGTATAGGTACACTAACAAACATGGCACGTAAACAAAAGGGATGAATGAAGGGAGCACATGCAAAAGGACAGGTTCACCAACGGACAAACGAACGATGCATGCGAAGAGAGGTTCTCGCAAATGAATGATCATGTAGAGATGTGTTCGAGGACGAATGGATGAGCAAACATGCAAGATGTGCTCACCAACAGACGAAAGAACGAACATGCACCTTCATGAACAGACGAGCCTGTCAAGCCTCCCGGCATGTAAGCAAGGAAAAAATTCCAAACCTTCATCAAGCGAACCAAAGACCATCGAAGACTCTGCACACTTCACCATGCAGAGGTGGAGCTGTGATACACCATGAAGACATCCATCACCCAATAGCACTGTAGCTCAACATGCACTCCACAAGTAGCATGAATGTAGCAACATTGTCATGTCGCCCACATCTCTATTATGGGCTATGTTGTCAATTAATGTAATGTAACGTGGAAGTCCAAGAGACCCACTTGTTGTACAAAGAGTCATGTAAAGTCCAAAAATCATAGAAGTAAAATAGTGAGGAGGGTAGTCGAACAACCACAAGGGTCAGTTTCACCCTTGGCTATAAATATCCCTTCATTTGTACATGAAAGGACTTTTCACCTCAGCTCCTCCTACATATCCAAGAGAGCTTGTAATCTTTTCTTTGAGGAGTAAGTAGTGGCTCCAACGCCCCGCACTTGGGGTTAGTGATGTATGGTGTCTTGGAACTTTCACTTAATTCAGAAGCCTGCCAACAGGCCAACACATTTGCACACATGTATTATAATTTTTGTAAGACTAATCTTTAACACTTGTGATGCATGTTGCTTTAACCTGTGTTCTACGTCTAAACTATTTCACTTGTTTTAATACATAATTTATCAATGGAAATATGTTGTATATGTTTTTAACGCTGTCTTGCCCGTGTAGACTACTCTCCTGGACATCCGACATACCTTTGACATAAAAATTTCTATAACAATTATTGCACTCGTGTGGACTAATCTGCTGAGTGTTATACGTGTTATCTTCCCTTGTGTGTTGTGACTTCTGCATTTGTGTGGACTGTTCCACTGGAAGTTGCACATGTCCTATTGTGTTGTGTGTTCCTAATAGAGTTGGGACTTCTCCCAACTAATTTGGGACTCACCCCCATTCTCTTCCTCTATGGTGAAAGAACCATTGACACAAGTGACACTTACACTCACCAGGCACGTGAACCTCACTTCTTGGAAGACAAAGCAAATCACTCTCCTGTGTTTACAAGTAAGAGTTGAGGAAAATCTTTAAGATAATGGCAACAGGGCCATTGTACCGGATGGGACTTCTACACCAAACAATGTGAGTTCTAGTTGGGACTCCATACCGAGGAGATCCCCTGATGTTGGCGGGTCCAACACCATGTTGAAGCCTCAGATTTTTGTTGCTCCAACATGGGGGATAACCACCTGGTCCAGACCTTAAGACAACTCCTTTTCTATTTGAAGTGGTGGATCCGATTGGGGATAATGGGATCAGTTTCCCAATATGGGTTTTAAAATGAGAGTGGTTGGTTTACGAGTGATTGTAATATAATAATGATAACTCAAATGACCTATTCTATCATGAAAATCTCTAGCTAACTTAATCTACTATAAACCCGGGTATTTACATGTGATATGCAATCTACAAAGAGATCTGCTTGACATGTTATAATAAATATCAATCACGCATAAAACAGAGATGATAACAACTAAGATAATTTCTTTTACTAAATAGTTAGTCAAAGAAATATATAAACTATATCGCATATATGATGATTCATACATGAAAATAAACAATCTTAGCTAGGCATCATACAATAGTGCAATCAACGCATAACATAAAGAATATACCTCATATACAATTCATGGAAATAAAGTGATGTCACTAATTAAACAGAAACAGAGCTTAATTATATAAGATAGAAGTACCATATATGTGAAGTTCTGCTCATTTGACTAATGACATATATCAACTCCTTCCTTCAGATCAAATTATCTTCCAAGTATACAAAAGTGCATCAACAAAGGAAAGTAGTCTGATATTTAAAAAAAACGATCATGTTCCATAATTTCACCAAAGCATTCACAAACTTACAATAGTGCATTATTTGCAAATGTTTTTGATAAAATTCTGGATCATTCTCTAAATGCATGAGAAGGGTATAAATACTATTCTAACTAATGTTCAAAATAGATTATACAAAAATTTGAGGTGTTTTCAAACAACCTTCCTCCTAACTAGTTAACTAACTCTAAAAATAAACAATGGGTTGATTAGCAGAGGTTATGATGATGATTTTTTTTTTTGCTAGCTTGTACTTTAAATTTCATATATCGACCATCGGTTTGACTTGAGGAGGTGCCCCAAAATGTATTCTAACTTGTCATGTGAAAATCGCATGTGTGAGAGGTGGCAGCATCTGCTGAAGAGAGAGAAGTTAAGGGTCATGATTTGACTGTGCGGCTTGACGAGGTATTTCCAATACGACTCCCAATCAATCTTTGCCAACTTTGTGATTGCTTCCCTTTGAGTTTCTGCTATTTCCCTCCATCTGTTATGCAAGTCATTAAGATCGGGTGGCTCTTTCGAATTGCTTTGTTTCACCAAGTTGGTGTAAAATAGAAGTGTTGTTTACCGCTTTGATTATGTTTTTCGACACCCCTACTGCTCTTTCTACTGGTATCTTCGTTTGTTTGATTATTGCATCCCAATCCGTGAAAATAATGTCCTTGTGTGTCTCCTCAATCTCATACAGATTGGCTCTTCTCCCCTCTTCTATTTCTTTCCATTTGATGAACTATGAGATTCTTGTGTTTAAAATAGTAAACTTAGTTCTCTGGTCAATCACTTTATCTGTTAGCTAGTCACTAGTGATTAGACAAGGAGCGATATGTGACATCTTTTGGCGGAATTGTTCTTGCTGTTTCAACAAGAGGGAATTCAATTCCAATGCCTCTTTGATGAGTTCCTCGATAGTAGGAACATCCTTGTATCTTTCCATGGCTTGTTGCAGGTCTTGCAGTTGCATGTTTTTAGCTGATATGTCTGCTTCATGGCTTATCTTCAAGACATCCATGCTCTATTGCAATTGGGCGGACTGCTCAGTGGCCTGCGTGTTCACACTTGCCTTCTCTGTTACGAGCCGCTGCTCGAGCTGTGCAATTTTCTCTTCCTTTGCTCTCAACAAGATAGATACTTCGATAGCTTTGTCCATGGTGGCTATTGCATACGCTCCTGTAAAATGTCACATTCTAGTTAAGTTTTCAGCTAGGTTGGAAGGAACATCTCTCCAAACTATGTCCATCGGCTCATTTCCAGGTGGGAGCTCGGGTGTTTCTTCCTTTGTATTCTTACTACAAACTTGTTAGTGGGCTATAGAAAACATCAAGAGGAGGGATTTCAATCACTTTTAAGACAATCTCTAATGTGGGCAGGGCAGGGGTCATTTCATTCTACTGAGACGTTGTCTCCTGCTCATCCATTGGCTCATACTCTGTATTTTCCTGAATATGCAAAGGACTTTTAGACTCCATTGTTTCCTGGGTATCTGTCGTGTTGGGAGTGTCTTGTAGTTTCTAATTAAATTGATCCCACTTCTATTCCAAACTACTACTTTTGACCTCTGAACTGATCTCTTTAGGTGGGGTGCTCATAACCTATTTCTCGGCTGACTTCCCACTGTGTTATTGGTGTCTTGGGCCTTCCTTGTATCCAGTGTTTTCTCTGTATTCGCGTGAGATTCTATATGATAACTAGGTCCTTCGCTATTGACTGTCACACTGGGTGTAGGCTTGTCCTCGATTTTCAATAAGTGCATCGGCATTAATTCGAGCCTTTTGTTTCTGAACTCCCAAAAGTTTTTAAAATATTTAGGGCTTATATTTGCCCTTGCCCATTTGAATGATTGTTCAAAGTATTCAGCCGATTGTAACAGGTCTTCCAGATCGTTATCCTCATGGTTATATGGCTTGATCTTTACTGCAATAGTGATGTTATAGGCTATCTTTTCTAGATCAAATTGCCTTTTTGGCAAAGTATGAAGCCTGAGGCCTTCCAGGCTTATTTACTCCTTTATCGCATGATTAAAATTTGCTAAAGAAAAAAAACCGCACCTGATAGGAAAATATGGCCATAATCACTTATTTCTTTCTTTGGGAACTTTGGTTAGGCCATTTCCCATGGTCTGGTGAGATATTTGTCTTGCTAACAATTTATCCGAAACATACAAGGGGAGGACGTGTGGGTCTACTGTGCTACCAAGAACCCTAATTTAGGTGAACCATTCTTCAACAAAATATTTGCTGATAGCCAGAAGGTCTATAGAAGCTTCTTGTGAAAACCTAGGGGCTTTCTTTTTTAAAATTAATTGACGCAACAAAAAAAATAATAGCATGACATATTTAATAGAAATGGGGCATATAATGGGATTCCCAAATTTTCTTATGGCTGATATGGTTAGGGTAGGGGTCCTGCAAGGCCCATTTCCAACCCATGATTAGAAATTTAGTGTAGAAGGAAATGACGTCCATAATGTAGGCACTAAAATAGAATGGAGGAAGGTTCTCTGGAGAGGAGGCTCTCTTCTGCGATATTCGGTGATGATGGTGGCTAGGTTATCAAATAGGATGGTGGCCCAATTCATAATGTGGGAATTAACACAGGCATCAATGAGAGGAATCCATTCTATGGAAAATTTAGTGTTATTGGGTAACCCGTATAGTCTACATAACATAGCAGTTGCATAGTTGTAGGGGTTTGCCAAAGAGGCTATAGGATACATACCCAATTTTTCAAAGTTGAATTTGTTCTCCAATACCCTCCATCCCTGGATCATCTTGAAGGGTTCTTCGTTTTTCTTCACGAAGTTGGCCACGTTATTCTTATCATATATGTCTCAAGGGTCAGGAATATGGTACGCTTTCTTGAGGTCTTCCACTTTGAATGATCCCATGAGTTCCATTCTTGAATTCCTAAATTGCCTATCCTTGATGGTGATGTTTTCCACCACCCACCTGATCATATCAGTGTATGGGAGGATTTTAACTCTCACTCCTATCCTGTGAAGGAAATAACATGCAACATCCTTGAATTGGAGTCCCGAAGGTCTTATTGAGTTAGTTGTTGCTCTTGTGATAGTAATCTTGGGACGCTCACCCTCAAGCCTATTGTATATGACCTCCCAAGCTGTTGCTCCCCCATCAGTGTTGTAGATTGTATCAGAGAATATAGGAGCCATTTATGTAATCTTGTACTCTGCAATGCTCTAATTCTATTTCTGATCACCATCCACAATGACGTATCTTTTTTAGCTTGTCTGAAATGGACGAGATATATCAGCACAGATGGTATCAAGCAATTAAGACTGAAAGTTCTTCTGAAATGACTTTGAATCATGGGAAAGGTTCAAATGAGATATTCAGTGTTAACTACCCATAACTTGGAAAATCATTACCTCTCCTCGAGCCGCTAAACATTTATTACCCTGTCAAACCGTTTATTATTATATTAAAACGCAATTATTTCACACGCTTACTGCTTTATTCATGCATCACAATCTTTAAAATGATGTAATATAGCGTCGCATGTTTATAAGGTGAAATGAGATCATCACAATATCGCATTTCGCAAATCGTTAATGGATGTCATAGTGGCATGGCTTAATTACTTGTGATCCCTGTGAAATGCGATTGTGAAATCATAAGGTGTTTTGATCGAAATATCACAGCGGGAGGTTTGATCGCATATCGCAATTTCTTTAAGGTGTTTATGATCATCACATGGAAAAATGCGATTTGCGATTTGCGATGAGGATCTTATCCTTGGGTTGTTTTCCAAGAGTTTTCAAGGGAATTTCTTAGAGTTAGGTTTTATTATTCTAAGACTAAATTTTTTAAAAAGGGTCCCCATTTATATGTCTATATTAGCTATTACTATATATATAAACTGGGGGGGGGTTGTTACATAGTACACCAATTAGTGATTCACTATGGAGAACCAATTATCTCTGTTTAGTTTTTTGAAATTTCTAAAACTTTCAAAGTAAGTAGAGTTATGTAGATAATGTTTACATGAGTTATAAAGTAGGCAACATTTCTCTAGAATAATAATCACTTACTCAATCCATTTACTCAACTAATTTACTCTTGTAGGGATAAAAATACAAATTCTTGCATCAGTCAATAATAAGATTTAAAGTGATATAGCAGGTGTCTTCTACATATTATTTTTTTGGTGTTTTACTCATTTATCACAGATAGAGCCTCTACTGCCAGCAGGTGTTCATAGCCTCAACAAGGTTATCTTTTAACCAACAATGATTCATTGTCCCATCTGAAGCAATTTTCAAAATTCAAAATGATATTCACTTGCTTTGAATCTCACTTGGATCTTGTCCTTCTTCCTTTTTAATATAATATTTTCTTTTAGGTTTCTTAAAAGACATTGTCTAGGCTTGGTGACCTAATAATGACAATGCCATTCACTGGTTGTAACTAAACTGAACAAGCTAGCTCTTGATGAGACCCCTTGTCTTCTGATTGGTGAGATCATTGGCTATTACCCTATTTTGATATGCAATTTTGGTTATATCAGTTTAAATATTTCCCTGTGATCATGGTAAACAAGCTCATAATGAGACTTTTTATTTTCTAAGTTTTACATATTTTAGAATTACGCTCTGAAAAAAGGAAAAAAAATTCAAATGGGGTGAATCATTGGCTCTTTTGAGAGTTTTAGATGATAATGAAAGAGTTTTAAGATACTTATCTGCAGAAAGTCCTTACTAGGTTAAAGATTCTTTTCATGACTGATAACAAAACATTCTTACTTTATAAAGATCAAAGTTTGTTCATAGAATAAATGTTTTAAGAAAGTTAAAGTTTTTCCAAGGAAATAAGGTTTACTTTTGGTACTCAAATTCCCTAATTATTTCTTTAACTTTTACCTACTTATAGAAGTGAAAAATCAGAAATATTCTCAAAGATTTTATTTTGAAAAGCCAAAAGTAAATACTACTTAACCTTTATTTTCCTAAGAATCTTAAAGGTGATATGATACAAAATTGGAAGAGGCTATATTCTAAGAAAAATATTTCTTCAAAATTTTCCCATTAACGGGCAAGGAATCCATCTTACCTGACAAGTCTTGTAAAAGAAATGTTGATTGACCAATTTTCTCAATGATTTGAAAAGGGCCAAGCCATAATCTTTGGAATTTGTTATGTTTACCTTTTTCTTCGTGTTCTTTGTCCCATTTCAAAACCAAATCACCTACTTCAAAATTTTAATGACTGGAAAAGGTTGTATCAAAAGAGGCTTTGACTAATTGTTGATGATGGACATGGGTTGCTTTAGCCTTTTCTTGTTATTCTTCAAGCTTAAGAATCTAAAACTATTTGACCTGGAAAGAAAAGGAAGGGTTTTCATCGATGAATTGCACTAGGGCAAGAGATGGGATTGTTATGTTTGTGGGAAGAACAACTTTTCCATAAAATAATGCAAAAGGAGAAGAACCAATGGAGGCCTTCTGTGTAATTTTGTCTGCCCAAAGAGCAAATGTCAATGCTTTGTGCCAATTCCTATGATTTTGGTCAACAATCCTTTTAATAATTCTGATGAGGTTTTTCTTTGTTGATTCTGCTAATCCATTACCTTGTGGATAATATTTGGTTGAATAATTTAACTTAAAACTTCACTTTAGAGAAAATTCTACCATTGTATTTCTAGAAAAATAAGATGCATTGTCAAACATTAAAGCTGAGGGTAAGCCAAACCTAGTAATTATGTACTAATCAATGAAGTCTGTAATGATTTCTATATTAGCTATCTTTAGCCGGATAGCTTCTACCCATTTTGTAAAATAATCAGTAGCTGTATGGATGTATCTATGTTGTTTGGAAGTGTTAGGAACAATCGCACCAATTATGTCTAATACCCATTGTTCGAATGGTTGTTGGATGTTTACTAGTTGCAAAGGGAATGCTGGCTTCCTTTATCTTCCAGTTGTAGTTTGACAAGTTTTACACTTTCTTGCATATTCATGTGCATCCTTAAATATTTTTGGCCAATAATACCTTGCATGCAGGATTTTGTGAACTGTGGTATTTCCTCTGAAATGTCCTCCTACTGGTCCATCATGCAATTCCTGCATTACCTTTTCAGCGTTAGGTTTTTCTAGGCATCTTAATAATACTGAATCATATTTTTTCCTAAACAATACATCATTGACTAATTCATACTGATTTGATTTCAACCTTAAAGCATGCTTTGCTTTATAATTAAGATGCATAGGAGCATACCCATTCTTCAAATAAAATTTCAAATCAACATATTGTGATTGTATCATTTAGGATTAACTCTGATATTTGTACTTCATTACCTTGATATTCTTTCGCTAATAAGTGGGAAGCTCCAATTAACATTCTGCAAAAACCTTGGCACCTAACAATTTTAGCTGGCCGGATTTCTACGTCATAATCTTGAAGCGCAGGAACCAAATTGGCTCTTTTCTCCCCCACTTCTCTTTGGATTAATAATTGCCTTACTGTGGGGTAAGGTACTACTATCTTTGTATGGGTTTTGAGAATAAAAGGTCTGAAATGTTTCAATGTTTTAAAAACAACAAATGCTTGTTTATTAACAACTAAATAATTTAACTCGGCACCTTGCAAGTTGGAACTAGAAAAATAGATGGGTGCCTCGATATTTTGATCATTGAACTGTGTTAAAGCTGCTGCATATGATGTATCGAATGAGAAAGTATATAAAGCAAAGGGTTTGACAAAGCCAGGAGTTGTTAAATAAGGAGCATCAATAGTTTTTTTATCAACTCAAATGACTCTCTTTCATCTTTGCTCCATTTGAAAACTGCATTTTTTCTTATCATTGCTTGGAGGGGTAGGACGATCTGTGAAAATTTTGGAAGAAATCTTTTTACAAAATTAATTTGGCCTAGGAATGATTGCATGGTATTTTCGTTATGTGGGAGAGGAAACTTTTCAATCTCTTGGACTCTATCAGGGTCAATGTAAATCCGTTTTTTGGAGATTATAAACCTGAGGAATTTACCTTCTGGTAAAGAAAAATAATATTTTTTGGGATTGAAGAAAATGCGATATTTCTTGCATCTTTCAAAAATGTGCTTTAGGTCATTTAAATTATTGTTTCTATCCTTAGAATAGACTGTGATGTCATCTAAGTAAATAACAACTGATTTATTAATCATACCTTTAAAATCAATATCCATAGCACGTTGAAATGTAGCACCTGCATTAATAAGTCTAAAAGGCATATTCTGATAAGAATATATTCCCCACTTGGTCCTGAACATTGTCTTTAATCTTTCATCTACATGTACAAGAATTTGATTATATCTTGAAAATACATCTAGAAAAGACATTAATTTGGAACCTGCAACTGATTGCAATATCTGCTCCATGGTAGGCAGAGGAAAGTTATCCTTTTGACAAGCTTTATTCAGGTTTCTAAAATCAATACAAATCCTAATATCACCGTTATTTTTCCTTACGGGGACCATATTTGATACCCACTTTGATTGTCTAATAAGGAATATTATTTTGGCTTTCAGAAGCTTGTTCAATTCAGATTTGATTTGACTCTCAAGGTTTGGGTGAATTTTCTGAAGCTTTTGTTGAACTGGATTTTCATTCGAAGTCATAGGTATGGTATGTTGAATTAGAGAGGTATCCTAGGTCTTGAGATCTGTGTAAACTCAAGAAAAGACACCTTTTTATGTTTTCAACAACTTAATAGATGATATTATCTCTTTAGATGATAGGCCAAGACCTCTTAGGTTGACATTTGAGGTTTTTCAGTTGACCCTAGGTTTACTACTTCAAATCTCAAAGTGGAACTTTGAGTTTTGGAGTTGGTAACTTTCTTGAATCTATCCTTTAAATCATAGAGATCTTCCATCTTAACCACACACTTAGGCATTGGGTTTTTATCTTGATTATGTTTTATTTGCAAATCATGCTCATGTTTATCTATGATTTGTTCCTCATATCACCCTTATGATGTAAGGAAATTAACTATATCTGCATCCTTATTAAACACTCTCCAATTTGTTACATTATTGGGAATATATGGCCTAAATATTAACTCTATTGAAAATATGTCTGGACTAAATCCTTTAGAAGGTATAAGCTTGGATGCCACATTAGCAAGTAAATCAACACTTGCGTTTTGCAATCTGGGAACTAAATAAATGTTAAAAGAAGTGAAATGAGAAGTAAGATTCTAGGCAAGAGATTGATAATGGTTAAGGTGCCCAGGCACACATTGAATTGTATTTCTTACCTGCTTTACGATTATTTCAGAATCTCCATAGATTTGCAAATAATTGACATTAAGGCCAACGGATTTATACAATCCTTGGATCAATGCTTCATATTCTGCGATATTATTAGTGCATTGAAATTCAAGTCTACAAGCTAACATGGTTTTCTCTCCTTGCGGGTTGATCAAAATTCACCCTGCGCCTGCAACGTCTTTAGATTTGGAACCATCAAAATAGAGAGTCCAGAACAAAGAATTATTTAAAATTTTATCTACTAAATTTACACACTTGGAAGCATCTATTTGTGAAAATTTTTCTATTTGAGATACTACGGCACTAGCTGGAAAGGGAGATCTCTGAGCATTAAAGGATTCCAAGAATGATTCGACTGAGTAATTTCCAATGATGTTATTGGTGAAGGAAACAAGTTCATTGCTTCCCTCAAGATCAATCACTTTGTATTTCATGAAATTTTCTCGGTCTACTCTAATTTGATTTGGTTTACCATTATGTGGCAACCACATGTGAGACCAATCAGTTGTGAAGTAACCATGCAACTTTTCAGACCAATCCCTACTTAGAATCAAACCATAGAATTCTGGGATATCAACCACTAGAATATCAATTATTTGCGAAACTTTTGGATTAGAAGAAAGCCTAATTGAAACTGATGCTATTTCTCCAAGTACTTCTACTTTTGTCATGTCTAATTGAACTATGTGTACTGCAGATTTTTGAGGTGTAATATTCAATTTGGTGCACACGGTCCTTGCATAATATTTGAAGAGGCGCCTAAATCAACAAGGAAATTATGGACATTTCTGTTGAAAATCTCATAAGTAAGGAGAAATGGAGGAGTGTGAGAGATAGATCTATCACCTCTCAGGAATATATCTGAAGGATCTACTTTGCTTGAAGATGAGGGGGGTTTTCCCATATCGTAAGCAGCGTGAGTAACTACAGTAGATGGTAGAGGGGACTCAGGAACTTCCTTTAATTATGTTAATAAAATTTTCTATTGTTTCTTGAGTTTAGTGAGTTCATGCAAAGAAATGTTTGCTCTCGTATTTTTCATATCTTCAACTATGTTGTATTCCATTGTATTTGAGATTACCAATGTTTTGGAAGCATTTGGAGGATCTAGTGGAATAGGGTCAGTTTGACTAGTCTTAGACTTCTTACTTACTATTTTCTCCTTTACAGGAGTAATAGTTTTTTGTTTCTGATTTGTGATAGACATATCGGGAGTGTTTTTACTTCTTGTAGTTACTGGCATAGCTTGTGCTTCTTCTTCAGTTGGAAGAATTAAATCCTACATTCCATTTAATTCAACTTCTTCTTCCATTTCGTCTTCCTCTTTGGCTGGTGAGTCTTCTTTTGTGTCTGGATCAGATTCACCACTTGAAATAATATTTGGTGGTTGTGATGCAGAAGAAGGGTTTCGTTTAAATGAGCAAAAAGGTTTCTTGGGAGCAGAGGATTCTGCAACCTGTTTCTTGATTTCAACCATTTCATTAGACATGGTTTTTAAAACTTTCTGAAGGCCTTCAAGATCAAAAGGGTCCTTTGAAGTTTTCTTTTTGGAGTCATCCTTAAATGTTACCTTCTTTGACTTTCTTTCATTAGTCTATGATCTCTTTTCTAAAGCAATAATCCCTCTTTCTACAGACATGGATTCTTTCATGTTTTCTAAAAGGGTAGTGTTATTGGCTCTATCTACAAAAATTGCAATATTAGAAGGAAGAGAGGATATGTACCATTCAATTTGTACATCTATTGCAGGTTTTGAGGCAGTTGGGATTTTATTTAGTAACTTGTTAAATCTGGAGTTGAAGTCTTTGATCCTTTCATCTAAATTAGCTTTTAAGTTAGAAAGATCATTGATTAAGGATGCAATGGTCCTATCATCACCAAATTTTGCAAGAAATACCTCTTGAAAAGTATCCCAATCTCTTATTGAACCTATTGGAAGGGAAAAATACCAAGATCCAGCAGATCCTTAGAAGGTATATAGGAATAGTCTAATTAAAACATCTTCATATGCAACTCCATTAAGATTCATTGCTAACATAAAGTTGTTTAGATGTTCTTCAGAAGGAAGACCATTTTCAGGTTTGTACTTAGGTAACCATTTTTATGGGTTTGCTAGGAGAGCATTTGGATTTGTAACTAGAAGAGCATCAGGATTTGTCTAAGGTTGAGCTGGTTGATTGGCCATAACTTGAGTTGGAGACTGAACAGATGGGGAGGCTAGTCTAGAAGTAGTTACAGATGGTGAAGAACTTACTACTGGGTTAGTACTACTAGTAGCACTACTAGTTGGAGAAGTGGATAATTGAGAAGTTGTGGATTGAGTAGAAGTGAATGGATGGAAAGGTGATGTGATCTCGCTAGTATATAATTCAGATCTAGATGAGGTAAATCTCCTACGTCATGGAGGGATGTGAAATTTGAAAGGCGTTACACCAAGCCTTTCATGTTGCAATCTAGTTAATACACTAGTTTCTTGTAGTGAGGAAGTAACAATTTCTTCAAAAGCTTCAAGCCTCTCTGGATTTTCAGCATAAATGGATATCTATTCCAATTTCTGTATCAAAGAATGGACTTCGAGAGACTCAGGAGTGTAATATAGAGAAATTGGTTTTCTTACTACTTTAGGAGATGAGGGAGATGTTTCTACAACTTCAAATTTCTGATCAAGAGAATTTGAATGAGATCTAGAAGGTGTAGAAGTTGTGGAGGGGTTTTGATTCTTATGAATGGCTTTCGATTGATCTTTAGGTTTATATGCCATTTGTTAGAGTCGGTTTGGTCATCCCTCCATCAGAGATCATTTCTCTTATTGCATTTCATTCTTAGGTGTCTCATTCAGCTCGATCATCTGTATTCCGCTAGGGGCATGCCATAATCTGACGGAAGGGTCTTGTCATACATTACCCCTCATGCCTTATCCATGCTGGCTCAGGTCTATCCGTCAAAATCAAATTTTAAAATCACTTACAGTCTTGTTTTAGTCTATTGATCAACAAAGGTCATTTCAGTCATTAGGTCTAGGGTTAGTCAATTTTGTCTTCAACAATGTCTAATAATTCCAGCAGACTCATGAGGGAGGTCCTTAATAAGTTTTCAGTTTTAATATTTTCATCATCATATGCTCGACTATGACTTTTCTTCAAAACTCTGTTTTGAAGAAAATTCATCATTTCGCTTTGTAATAAATTGTTATGTAATTTTCAAAAAGTTTTTCAGTCGTTGAAATTTCCAGGCGCAGCCTTGGTCTTCCTTTGCCAAGACATGCCACTATCCCTACAAAAATTTCCAAAAGAAAACATCATTCAAGCCAAAAATCAAAAGGGAAACAAAATATAGAGTTATATTAATTGTGACAAAAAGTGCCAAGTCAAAACATTACAAAGTGGGTTTGTGAGAAGCAAAAATCAAGTCTATCACTATAAGAGGTTCTCATGATTTTAAAACATTCATTTGCATGCCAAGAATAAAGAGGAGGCATCTCAAAGTGACTTTTGGTGAAATAGTGAGAAATTGGACAAAAACCGCTGCAACTTGCCGGCGCGGCGCATTGGGCAGAAGGCGCGGCGCACTGGGAGAAGTTGCGCAGTGTATTTTTGAACGGGGGTGGCATGGCGCATTGGGAAAGCTACATGGCACACCCAGCTGTCTGGCCCAAAAAATTCCAGAACGACCTCCAAATGCCCAAAACGTGCAAATTTCTCTTGAACTCAAGTAGGTTGAGCTCCTCCTTCACTGTTTATCATCCAAGTTTATGGTGTATATTTTGTTTGATGTGGTGAATGCTAAAACAACAACTCAAACCCTACCATGTCAACATCTTCACTTGAAAATTGCTGCCTAGGGTTTCAAATATTGTTTGCCACTAAGGTTACTCTTTTCCATCATTTCTTTTCTCCTTGATTCCCTTTGTTCCTTGACTTCATTGTTCCCTATCCCCTAAAATTACTAAACCCCTATCCCAAATTCCCTTTCCCAAACTTTTAAATATGAAACCCCAAACCCTATTCCCACACATAAATCCTAAACCCTTTCCCATACTTCCCTAACAAATCTATCCCGATAGCCCCTAATCCCTTAATATTATTTCCCTTTCCTAACAGTCCCTGTTTCATTTGTTTTCCCCTTGGTGGCAGAGTTTGAACACATCACTAAAGGAGCAGTCCAAACAGTTTTCATACACCAACATCTTTTTCTCCAAGGTAGTTTGAAAAATAGCAGTCATGGCATCTGAGCATTCATCGGATTATGAAATTGAAACCCAAAGTGACTCTCCCATGGAGGAACATGCACCAAGGAGGCCTCATAGAGGAGGTAGACATATCAGAGAAGAACCAATCACCCTCACTAAATTACAAGCCTGTCCTCTTGCCATGTTTTCTTTCCAGCATTAGTCATGCTATGAGTTTTGTCAAAAGGTGGCTAGTGTTCAATTTCATCATGAGTTGGCTCGTCTATTTGTGCTGCATTTACATGGAGATCACGCTACCTTAGCTGGTGTCACCTTCACACTTACACTAGAAACTATCTCACTAGCAACTGGCATACCAAACATTGGGGAACCATGGACCAAGAGGAAGAAGATTGACCGGCAACATTATGAGCCATACATTAAAACCGGTTTCTTGAGGCAGCTCAAGAGAGTGTTTCCATTCTGATATCTGAAAGATGAATATGCTCCACTAATGAAATTGATACTGAAATATTTCAGCTGTGAGGGACGGTTCTCTCGTCTATATGGTTATCACATCAGGTTGCTCATGCATTTCACTAGGGTACGGATGATGAACATTCCGTATTTCATTTGCCGGAACATAGAGAGGATGACCACCCTTGTGCAACATAAAACCCCTTAGCAGCAACTTAACAGTGTTTATCATTTTCCTCTCATCAAGATTTTGGTGGTTCATTATCTTGTATTGCAGGGCATCACTTGGGATGATTTCATCTCTCGTGACTTCTTCAGAGCTTCACAGGGATTATCAGAGGTTAAGCATGAGACAGGTGGACCTTCTCATCAGTATGAGCGCCATGAGACCGCTAGTGTGCCGGTATTCATCACGTATCAGAGGGGCACTAGACATTTGTTTGCAGCAGCGAAGCGAGTGTTATCTCCACCCCGTGTGGAAGGGGCCTCGTTTCTAACATCAGCACCACAGGTATAGGACAAAGGCAAGAGGCCAATGTAGGATGAGGGGCCTTCAGGTGAACAAGAGACTGACTTCATTCTCATTCATGATGATGATATAGATATGGGCCCGGAAAGTGCCAAACATAGGGATATCATCCAGGAGAAGCAAACAGAGATCCAAGCCTTATCCCTTGACTTGGAGAGAGCTAAGTGGACCATGAAATATTTGAAGCAGAGGAGCAAACAACTTGAAGATCAGCAAGTAATCATGGAGTTACAAAACATCCGCGAGAATTACCAAGCTGCACAAAGGAGAAGGGTTGAGCTCACTTCATTGGAGCAAGAGATTAATGATGATCGTGAGTCTAATCTCGAGAGAGTTAACATCCACTTAGAGAAACTACTGGACAAGGCCGATAAGGACCATGCATTGCTGAGACACATGGCTTTCCACCACATGGCACGGAACAAGATCTGCAAGGCACGAATCAGGAATTTAAAGGCAAAATTAAAGAAGGAAATAAGGAAGAAAAAGAGGCAAAGGGATCTTGATCATCTTCAGATATTTTCCGAAGCCTCTTTAGCTCAGCATGACACTTAATGAAGAAGCTCCAGCCCAAATTTCTTGACAATTTTTGGCACAAAAAACAGGTTTTTCTCCCTATGTGCCGCACCACGTGGCGCACGCTTTTGCTACGGAGCTCCAAATTGCAAAAAGTTTACATTTTTGTATTTTCTTATGAAAAAGCATGGTTGTTGGTGCATGGCCAAGAAATTTGGGCAAGTTTTGAGTCCTCGGGAGGTCAAAAACACTCAAAAATTGACCTCACTACCCCTATTTTGACACACAGGAAGCAGTCTAGGATATTGCAGCTTTGGAGAGGCAAATGACATCTAAATTCCGAAATTCCACTTGGGTTGAAAAGTAGACAGGCAGGGCTTTCCAACAAGCTATCTTGGGCTCAATTTGGACTTCAGGAAGTACCTCAAAATCAGAT
Organism: Pinus tabuliformis; assembly: GCA_031772625.1. Lineage (NCBI taxonomy): Eukaryota > Viridiplantae > Streptophyta > Pinopsida > Pinales > Pinaceae > Pinus > Pinus tabuliformis. The sequence goes on from CM062805.1 coordinate 1,284,719,497, forward strand.
CCAATGTGGTGCAATGCATAGAGAATCAGGCGCGACGCATAGAGGATTGTTTCCTGTTTTTCACTATTCAGCTCAACAATTCGCCCAGTTTTGACCAGTTTTGCTTCTTGAAGTTACTCTTGACCTTTCATGATGTAATTTGATAACCATGATGTAATATTCGCAGATTTTAAATTTTTCTAGAGGATTCATTCACTAAAAGGTGAAAATTGAATGAATGAATCAGTTTCCTAGCATATAGGGGTAAGTTGTTTGACTACCTAGATTTCAGTTCCTTGTTTAGAATTAGTTCAAATAGCTCCTAGAATGATGAGATCGACCCCTAGAAGCAAGGGAATAGTTTTGTCTTGTCTATATTATGTCATTTCTAAGTCATTTTCAGGGTTGGATACTTGGGATTGCTAGGCACTCCACTGTACATTTGACTTCTGCATTTTTAGCTAAGGAAAGACCAGGGTTTTGCAGCACTTACTGGGATCCATGTGGCTCTATGTTTTGATGGTGTGTTTCTCTATGTATTTGTAAGTTCACTAATGTTATTGTGTATCATTTTCCCTTCTCTTTTCTTCTGCAATTAAACAAATGAGTGATTGAGGTAGAATTTATTGGACTGCTCTGCTCTACCTTGAAATTTTGTTTAATTTTACATGTTTTCACCTATTTGAGGAGGACCCTTGAGACATTCTTGCCCTCCTTAGCCCCTCACCAGTCTGATCCATCCATTCATTCAATCCAAAGCATCAAAATGATTGCCTTCCTTGCCCTAATCAGAACTCTGCAAAAACTAGGCCTTATCCCCGGACCCAAATTTGCCTGTCCCTTTTTTCCAACAAAAATCCATAAGAACTCAAATCATATTCTTGCACTTCATACCTAGCCTAAAATTAGTTGGTATTTCAGTCATCTCCAGCCCCATTGATTATATTTCACTGAGATTGACCCGGAGAGAGCCCTCTCCTGTCCTTGTAGGGCTAGCTACGAGGCTGAGCGTGGTTTGATGTGGACCTGGAACCTTGCCTTTTCAGCCTGAGGGAAATCTAGGCTCTAACATAGTGGCGAATCCACTGGGGAAGAAATTTTATTTTCATTGTTTGGCTTTGTAGACTACAGATGAAGCCTGAAGTTAGCCAGCTAGCCTTCAAAACGCTCTTGCTTTGCATTAGCGAAAGTAGATAAAAGCTACTTCAGTCAATCTCCAGTCTAGTTTATAAAATGAACATCTGATCTAAACGATCACCCCAGTACATGAATCAAGTTCAGATTTGATTGTTGATGGTGGACAACGATCAGACATAAGAAGGCTGAAATCATTCACCTGGTGACTCCAAATCAATGTAGAGACTCCACTGGAGGACTAACTCTTTCTCTAAGAAAATGGAAGGATCTTACACAAAGTTTGGGTATCCAAAGTGGAATGGTATTTAGGATCTACTCTGCTTTCTTGTAAATTACTTCTTTGTTGTTCTTGAAGCTGTCCTAAAAGTTTTTCAGAATTTGTTGTATGATAAAGGTGATCTAAATCTTCACTTGATCTATTCAAAAAGTGTAAAAACTGAGTTTCCCTTTGATCCTGTCCTCCTTACTTTTCCCACATCTCATGATGACTCTCTTTAGCCTGATGAGCCTAAAGAAAACAAATCTGATCCCGTAGCTCTTGTATATACTCCTACACCTTTTATAATCCCAGATAGGTATAAACCTTTTGTTTTACCTTCTGTTCTTCATGCTTTCCCCAAAAAATATGATCTATACTTGCAGAGGTTTGATGGTGAATGTAAGAATGTCAACGCTGAGCAACATGTGCAGAATTTTGAGTCTTTTCTTGACCTTTTTGAAGTTGATGAAGAAGATGTTAGTATAAGGCATTTTTCTCTTTCTTTGCAAGAAAAAGTGAAGAGTTGGTTCAAAGACCTGCCTGATGCAAGCATCGTAGATTTCCAGCAGTTCGTCAAAGTTTTCCTCGACAGGTGGATGATCGGACAGAACCTTTTATTGATTATAGAAGAGTATAACCAGCTGAAAATACTGCTAGGGGAGACAATATAACAGTTTTCAGCCAGATTTAATCAAGTTTATTATTCAATGCCGGTTGATATAAGACCTCCTCCTAGATCTGCTCTCTTGCACTATCTGGGTGCCTTTGATCTGGAGATGGAGTTTCATCTGAGAGAAAGGAACCTTGCAACACTTGAAGAGATGCAGAACATTGTAGTAAATGTAGAGGCTCACTTGCTGATCCGAAGGGCACAGTTGAAAGAAGAAGAGACGAAAAATATAGATCCGGAGAAATCGACATCTCTAGAAGTAAAGCTTGACATTTTGGCAAGTGCAGTGGAAGAGATGATGCAAAGGATCATCACAAGGAATGAGAATAATGTTCAAGCCCATGGCTCGCTGATTGAAGAAGAACAAGTTGTTGATCCAAAACATTTTCTTTCTTATCCCAGTTGTCATAGATTTTCTAATGATTGTCTTATAGATCATCTTGGAGAAGAGAGATCTGTTGATATGACATGTATGCTTGATGACGATTTTCCTCAGTTTGATCAATATGAAGATGATTATGTTCTCCAAAGAGGAGCTAATCTTGTAGACAAATCAACAGCTAGTTTTTGGGAGGAGGAAGAAGTTCACTTACAGCAGCTCGAATACAATGATCAGCCGATGCATATCAGCTATGATAATGACGAGGAAAGTGCAGAAAATTTTGAAGTAAGTAAAGGATATTTTCCTTTTTGTTTTGATTCATTTCAGTTCATCAGAGACAATTTCCATGCAATTAGAAATCAACTATCGACAAGTCTTGATTTGGATCCTCTTGAGGGCGATGAAAACTTTGTTCCAAACTTCTCATATTCAAAGTTCCAGCCCCTAAAAGCCATTGCTTGTCAAGTTGCACATGAAGACATTTAAGCTTGCACATATGATCAAATAATACAAGAAGATTCCATACCATTTTGCTTTGAATCATTTCAGTTTTTGAAGGGCAAATTGCACAGTAAATCTTCGAATGAGCAGCCTGTAGGAAATCAACAATCTCTCAGTTTTAATGTTGAGGATGAAGGTCAGATTATAGACGAAGGTGTGGTAGCCGAAATACATGATTTAATGATGCAAGAGGATTCTGTACCCTTTTGTTTCGAAGCATTTCAGTTTATAAGGAAAATTTTTTGTAATACCTCTAAAGGAAAAGATGAACAGCTAGTAGGATGTCATACAGTTTCAATAGATACATCGCAACAGTCTTCTCAAGTTTTTGATGATCCTATTGCTTGTGTGTTGGATGATGTTTGTTGTAAAAGTTCTTCCCCATTGGCTAACCATGTGCCAGAAAAGAATGTTGATAATAATCTTATTCAAAAGTCACCTTCATTGTCTTGTTTAACAGATTGTTCATTGCATAGCCCATACCAAGGTTCGCAGTCATATGAGGAGATTGATAAAGGAGAATTTTGTTATGTTTGGAATTAGCAACAGAGTTTGGTTATTCACGAAATTCAGGATCCTTTTGGCAGCTTGTTGCAATCACCAAAGAAAGACAACACAGATGTGAGGAAAATTTTAAAATCCAGCTATGAAGATTACTTTGATCAAAGCAGTAATGTGTTAATGGAAATCAATAGCGATGTTTATGAAGATCCTTTCATAGTATTCTTAAAGTCATCTTGTCAATTCATGCTTTGCAAGTTTATCAGCAGTCAACTTGATTCCGACTTTCCATGGGAGTTTTCCTTCAATAGTTTTCTCTTGTTGTTCCTCAGCGAGAACTTGTGGAGAATTCAAATAGCAGCCAGGATGCTTACATCGTTGCATTGGCTGTTCCATTTCACTTCATCGAGTGGTGAAAAGAACACTTAGAGTAGGTTTGTTAGTTATGTTTTAGTCATGTTTGGTTTTATTATGGTTTTCAATTTTAGTTTTGAGTCCAATTTTCAGTCAATAAATGAGTTAACAAGTCTTGTGTGGTTTTGTTAAGTCATTGACTCCATAGCCCAATGGACGAAGGCACTGTCTACTCACCCAAAGATCTTTAGTTCTTGGCACCTCCAAGGAGCTACCATCCCCATTGGAGCCAATGTTAGAGTCGGTCTGGTCATCCCTTCGTCAGAGATCATTTCTCTTATTGCATTTCATTCCTAGGTGTCTCATTCAGCTCGATCATCTGCATTCCACTAGGCGCATGCCATAATCTGACGGAAGGGTCTTGTCATACATTAACCCTCATGCCTTATCCATGTTGGCTCAGGTCTGTCCATCAAAATCAAATTTTAAAATCACTTACAGTCCTATTTTAGTCTATTGATCAGCAGAGGTCATTTCAGTCATTAGGTCTAGGGTTAGTCAATTTCGTCTTCAACAATGTCTAATAATGCCAGCAGACTCATGAGGGAGGTACTTAATAAGTTTTCAGTTTTAATATTTTCACCATCATATGCTCGACTATGACTTTTCTTCAAAACTTTGTTTTGAAGAAAATTCGTCATTTCGCTTTGTAATAAATTGTTATGTAATTTTCAAAAAGTTTTTCAGTTGTTGAAATTTCCAGGCGCAACCCTGGTCTTCCTTTGTCAAGACATGCCACTATCCCTGCAAAAATTTCCAAAAGAAAACATCATTCAAGCCAAAAATCAAAAGGGAAACAAAAGACAGAGTTATATTAATTGTGACAAAAAGTGCCAAGTCAAAACATTACAAAGTGGGTTTGTGAGAAGCAAAAATCAAATCTATCACTATAAGAGGTTCTCATGATTTTAAAACATTCATTTGCATGCCAAGAACAAAGAGGAGGCATCTCAAAGTGAGTTTTGGTGAAAGAGTGAGAAATTGGACAAAAACCGATGCAACTTGCCGGCGTGACGCATTGGGCAGAAGGCACGACACATTGGGATAAGTTGCGCAGTGTATTTTTGAATGGGTGCGACACACTGGGGCGGCGTGGCACGTTGGGAAAGCTGTGCAGCGTACTCAGCTATCTGGCCCAAAAAATTCCAGAATGGCCTCCAAATGCCCAAAAAGTGCAAATTTCTCTTGAATTCAAGTAGGTTGAGCTCCTCCTTCGTTGTTTATCATCCAAGCTTATGGTGTATATTTTGTTTGATGTGGTGAATGCTAAAACAACAACTCAAACCCTACCATGTCAACATCTTCACTTGAAAATTGTTGCCTAGGGTTTCAAAGATTGTTTGCCACTAAGGTTACTCTTTTCCATCATTCTTTTCTCCTTGATTCCCTTTGTTCCTTGACTTCATTGTTCCCTATCCCCTAAAATTACTAAACCCCTATCCCAAATTACCTTTCCCAAACTTGTAAATATGAAACCCCAAACCCTATTCCCACACATAAATCCTAAACCTCTCCCATATTTCCCTAACAAATTTGTCTCGATAGTCCCTAATCCCTTAATATTATTTCCCTTTCCTAACAGTCCCTATTTCATTTGTTTTCCCCTTGGTGGCAGAGTTTGAAAACATCACTAAAAGAGCAGTCCAAACAGTTTTCATACACCAACATCTTTTTCTCCAAGGCAGTTTGAAAAATAGTAGTCATGGCATCTGAGCATTCATTGTATTATGAAATGGAAACCCAAAGTGACTCTCCCATGGAGGAACATGCACCCTGGAGGCCTCATAGAGGACGTAGACATATCAGAGAAGAACCAATCACCCTCACTGAATTACAGGCCTTCCCTCCTACAATGTTTTGTTTCCAACATCAGTCATGCTATGAGTTTTGTCAAAAGGTGGCTAGTGTTCAATTTCATCATGAGTTGGCCCATCTATTTGTGTTGCATTTACATGGAGATCAGGCTACCTTAGCCGGTGTAACCTTCATACTTACACCAGAAACTATCTCACTAGTAATCAGCATACCAAAAATTGGGGAACCATGGACCAAGAGGAAGAAGATTGACCGGTAGCATTATGGGCCATACATTAAAACCGGTTTCTTGAGGTAGCTCAAGAGAGTGTTTCCATTCTGATATCTAAAAGATGAATATGCTCCATTAATGAAATTGATCATGAAATATTTCAGCTGTGAGGGATGGTTCTCTCGTTTATATGCTTATCACATCAAGTTGCTCATGCATTTCACCAGGGTGCGGATGATGAACATTCTGTATTTCATTTGCCGAAACATAGAGAGGATGACCACCCTTGTGCAGCATAAAACCCCTCAGCAACAAATTAATAGTATTTATCATTTTGCTCTCATCAAGATTTTGGTGGTTCATCAGCTTGGATCGCAGTGCATCACTTGGGATGATTTCATCTCTCTTGACTTCTTCAGAGCTTCACAGGGATTATCAGAGGTTAAGCATGATATAGGTGGACCTTCTCATCAGTGTGAGTGCCATGAGACCACTAGTGTGCTGGTATTCATCACGTATCAGAGGGGCACTAGACATTTGTTTGCAGCAGCGAAGCGAGTTTTATCTCCACCCGGTGTGGAAGGGACCTTGTTTCCAACATCAGCACCACAGGTACAGGACAAAGGCAAGAGACCAATGCAGGATGAGGGGCCTTTAGGTGAACAAGAGACTGACTTCATTCTCATTCATGATGATGATACAGATATGGGCCCGGAAAGTGCCAAACTTAGGGAGATCATCCAGGAGCAGCAAACAGAGATCCAAGCCTTATCCCTTGGCTTGGAGAGAGCTAAGTGGAACATGAAATATTTGGAGTAGAGGAACAAATAGCTTGAATATCAGCAAGCAATAATGGAGTTACAATACATCAGCGAGAATCGCCAAGCTACACAAAGGAGAAGGGTTGAGCTCACTTCATTGGAGCAAGAGATTAATGATGATCGAGAGTCTAATCTCGAGAGAGTTAACATCTACTTAGAGAAACTTCTGGACAAGGCTGATAAGTACCATGCATTGCTGAGACACATGGCTTTCCACTACATGGCACAGAACAAGATCTGCAAGGCACGAATCAGGAATTTAAAGGCAAAATTAAAGAAGGCAATAGGGAAGAAAAAGAGGAAAAGGGAGCTTGATCATCTTCAGATATTGGCTAAAGCCTCTTTAGCTCAGCATGACACTTAATGAAGAAGCTCTAGCCCAAATTTCAAGAAATTTGGGGCATTTTTGGCATTTTGACAAATTTTGGCACAAAAAATAGGGTTTTTCTCCCTATGCGTCGCGCCACGTGGCAGGCGCTTTTTCTAGGGAGCTCCAAATTGCAAAATGTTTACATTTTTGGATTTCTTATGAAAAATCATGGTTTCTGGTGCATGGCCAAGAAATTTGGTCAAGTTTTGAGTCCTCAGGAGGTCAAAAACACTCAAAAAATGACCTCACTGCCCCTATTTTGACACACAGGAAGCAGTCTTGGGAGATTGAAGTTTTGGAGGGGCAAATGACATCCAAATTCAGAAATTCCACTTGGGTTGGAAAGTAGACAGGAAAGGATTTCCAACAAGCTATCTTGGGCTCAATTTGGACTTCAGGAAGTTCCTCAAAATCAGCTCCAAAGTGGCCTGACACATAGAGAATCAGGCGCGGCGCATAGAGGATTTTTCCCTGTTTTTCATTGTTCAACTCAACAATTCGCCTAGTTTTGACCAATTTTGCTTCTTGAAGTTACTCTTGACCTTTCATGATGTAATTTGATAACCATGATGTAATATTGGCACATTTTAACTTGTTCTAGAGGATTCATTCACTAAAAGGTGTAAATTGAATGAATGAATCAATTTCCTAGCATATAGGGGTAAGTTGTTTGACTACCTAGATTTCAGTTCCTTGTTTAGAATTAGTTCAAACAGCTCCTAGAATGATGAGCTCGACCCCTAGAGGCAAGGGAATAGGTTTGGCTTGTCTATATTATGTAATTTCTAAGTCATTTTCAGGGTTGGATACTTGGGATTACTGGGCACCCCATTGTACATTTGATTTCTGCATTTTTGGCTAAGGAAAGACCAGGGCTTTGCAGCACTTATTGGGATCCATGTGGCTCTATGTTTTGATGGTGTGTTTATCTATGTATTTTTAAGTTCACTGATGTTATTATGTATCATTTTCCCTTCTCTTTTCTTCTGCAATTAAACAAATGAGTGACTGAGGTAGAATTCATTGGACTGCTCTGCCTTGAAATTTTGTTTAATTTTACATGTTTTCACCTGTTTGAGGAGGAATCTTGAGACCTTCTTGCCCTCCTTAGCTCCTAACTGGTCTGATCCATCCATTCATTCAATCAAAAGCATCAAAATGATTTCCTTCCTTGCCCCAATCAGAACTTTGGAAAAGCTAGGCCTCATCCCCGGACCCAAATTTGCCTGTCCCTTTTTTCCAACAAAAACCCTTAAAAACTCAAATGATATCCTTGCACTTCATACCTAGCCTAAAATTAGTTGGTATTTCAGTCATCTCCAGCCCCATTGATTATCTTTCACTGAGATTGACCCAGAGAGAGCCCTCTCTTGTCCTCGTAGGACCAGCTACGAGGTTGAGCATGGTTTGATGTGGACCTGGAACCTTGCCTTTTCAGCCTGAGGCAAATCTAGGCTCTAACACCATTCATAGTCGTATGGCCCTTCTTCTAGTGCCAAAATGTTGAAGCCCCAGATTTCTGTTGCTTCAACATGGGGGATAACCACCCAGTCTGGACCTTAAGAAAGCTCCTTTTCCATTTGAAGTGGTGGCTCCGACTGGGGATAATGGGACTAGTTTCCCAGTATGGGTTTTAAAATGAGAGTGGGTGGTTTACGAGTGATTGTAATAGAAAAATGATAACTTGAATGACCTATTCTATCATGAAAATCTCTAGCTAACTTAATCTAATATAAACCTGGGTATTTCTGTGTGATATGCAATCTACAAAGACATCTGCCTGACATGTGATAATAAAGATCAATCACGCATAAAACAGAGATGATAACATATAAGATAATTTCTTTGACTAAATAGTTAGTCAAATAAATATATAAACTATATCGCATATATGATGATTTATACATGAAAATAAACAATCTCAGCTAGGCATCATACAATAGTGCAATTAACGCTTAACAGAAAGAATATACCTCATATACAATTCATGAAAATAAAGTGTTGTCACTAATTAAACAGAAATAGAGCTTAATTATATAAGATAGAAGTACCATATATGTGAAGTTCTACTCATTTGACTAATGACATATATCAATTCCTTCCTTCAGATCAAATTACCTTCCATGTATACAAAAGTGCATCAACAAAGGAAAGTAGTTTGATATCTAAAAGAAATGATCATGTTCCATAATTTCACCAAAGCATTCACAAACTTAAAATAGTGCATTCTTTGCAAATTTTTCTGATAAAATTCTGGACCCTTCTCTAAATGCATGAGAAGGATATAAATACTATTCTAACTAATGTTCAAAAATAGATTATACAAAAATTTGAGGAGGTTTCAAGAAAATTTCCTCTTAACTAGTTTACTAACTCTAAAAATAAACAGTGGCTTGATGAGCGGAGGCCATGATGATGATATTTTGTCAGCCAGCTTATCCTTTAAATTGCATATATCGGCCATTGGTTTGACTTAAGGAGGTCCCCCAAAATGTGTTCTGTCTTATCCTACGAAAATCGCATCTGTGAGAGGTGGCAGCATCCGCTGGGTTGAATGGAGAGAGCAGTTAAGGGTCATGATTTGAATGTGTGGCTTGATGAGGTATTGCCAATACAAATCCCAATTGGTCTTTGCAAACTTTGTGATTGCTTCCCTTTGAGTTTCTGCTCTTTCCCTCCATCTATTATGCAAGTCATTAAGTTCGGGCAATTCTTTCGGATTGCTTTCTTTCACCAAGTTGGTGGCAAACAAAGTGTGGTTTACCACTTTGATTATGTTTTTGACACCCCAACTACCCTTGCTACTGCTAGCTCAGCTTGTTTGATTCTTGCATCCCAATCCATGAAAAAAATGTCCTTGTGTGTCGCCTTGATCTCAGGCAGATTGGCTCTTCTCTCCTCTTCTGATTCTTGCCAATCGATGAACTTTGAGATTCTTGTGTTTAAATCATTAACCTAAGTTCTTTGGTCAATCACTTTGTTTGTTAGCTCGTCACTAGTGATCAGATAAGGAGCAATATTTGACATCTTTTGGAAGAATTGTTCTTGATGTTTCAATAGGAGGGAATTAAGTCCCAGTGCCTCTTTATTGGATTCCTCGACAGTAGGAACATCCTAGTATCTTTCCATGGCTTTCTGCAAGTCTTGGAGTTGCATGTTTTTGGTCGATATGTCTACTTCATGGATTATCTTCAAGACCTCCATTCTCTGTTGCAATTAGGCCAACTACTCAGCAACTTGCATGTTCACACTTTCCTTCTCTGTTTCGAGCTGCTACTCAAGTTATGCAATTTTCTCTTCCTTTTCTTTCAACAAAATAGAGACTTCAGTAGCTTTGTCCATGGTGGTCGTTGCATACGCTCCTATAAACTGTGACAATCTAGTTAAGTTTTTAGCTGGGTTGGAAGGAACGTCTCTCCAAAATATGTCCATTGGCTCATTTCCAAGTGGGAGCTCGGGTAATTCTACCCTTCTCCTTTTCCTCTATCTTCTTACTATACCCTTGTTAACGGGCTATAGAAAACATCAAGAGGAGAGATTTCAGTCACTTTTAAAACAACATCTAATGTGGGTAGAGCAGGGATCATTTCATTTTGCTTAGACGTTGTCTCTTTCTCATCCATTGGCTCAGACTCTGTATTTTCCTAAATATGCAAAGGACTTTGAGACTCCATTGTTTCTTGGGTATCTGTCGTGTTGGTAGTGTCTTGCATTTTCTAATTAAATTGATCCCACTCTCATTCCAAACTGCCACTTTTCACCTCTAAACTGATCTCTTTAGGTGGGGTGCTAATAACCTATTTCTTGGCTAACTTCCTGCTGGATTCTATTGTGTTATCAGTGTCTTGGGCCTTCCCTGTATCCAATGTTTTCTCAGTATTCACCTGAGATTCTATGTGATAACTAGGTCCTTCACTATTGACAGTCACAATGGGTGTAGGCTTGTCCTTGATTTTCAACAAGTGCATCGGGATTACTTCGAGCCTTTTTTTTCTGAACTCCCGAAAGTTTTCAAAATCTTCAGGACTCAGATTTTCCCTTGCCCATTCGAACGATTTTTCAAAGGATTCAGCCGACTGTAACAGGTCTTCCAGATCATTAGCCTCATGGTTATATGGCTTGATCTTTACCGCAGTAGTGATGTTATAGGCTATCTTGTCTGGATCAAATTTCCTTTTCAGCAAAGTATGAAGCTTGAGGCCTTCTAGGCTTACAAACTCCTTTACCGCATGATTAAAATTTTCTAAAGAAAAAGAACCACACCTGATAGGAAAATATGGCCATAATAACTTCTTTCTTTCTTTGGGAACTTTGGTTAGGCCCTTTCCCATGGTCTGGTGGGCTATTTCTCTTGCTAACAATTTATCAGAAACATACAAGGGGAGGACATGTGGGTTTGTTGTACTACAAAAAGCCCTAATGTAGGTGAACCATTCTTCAAAAAAATATTTTTCGACAGCTAGAAGGTCTGTAGCGGCTTCTTGGAAAAACTTGGGGGCTTTATTTTTTAAAATTGATTGATGTAGTGACAAAATAACAACATGACATATTTTATAGAAATGGGGCATACAATGGGATTCCCAAATTTTCTTATGGCTAAGATGGATAGGGTAGGGGTCTTGCAAGGTCCATTTCCAACCCATGATTGGAAATTTAGTGTAGAAGCAAATGACGTCCATAATGTAGGCACTAAAATAGAATGGAGGAAGGGTCTCTGGAGAGGAGGATCTCTTCTGCCAATATTCAGTGATGATGGTGGCTAGCTTATCAGATAGGATGGTGGCCCAATTCATAATGTGGGAATTAACACAGGAATCAATGACAGGAATACATTCTATGGAAAATTTAGTCTTATTGGGCAACCTATATAGTCTACATAACATAGCAACTGCATAGGTTTAGGGGTTTTCCAAAGAGGCTATAGGATACATACCCGATTTTTCAAATTTGAATTTGTTCTCCAGTACCCTCCATCCCTGGATCATCTTGAAGGGTTCTTCGTTTTTCTTCGCAAAGTTGGCCACATAATTCTTATCATATATGTCTTGAGGGTCAGGAATATGGTACATTTTCTTGAGGTCTTCTGCTTTGAATGATCCCATGAGTTCCATTCTTGAATTCTTGAATTTCCTGTCCTCAATGGTGAGGGTTTCCACCACCCACCTGATCATATTAGTGTATTGGAGGATTTTAGCTCTCGATCCTATCTTGTGAAGGAAAGAATAGGAAACATCCTTGAATTCGAGTCTCGAAGGTCTTATTGAGTCAGTTGTTGCTCTTGTGACAGTAATCTTGGGACACTCGTCCTCAAGCATATTGTATATGACCTCCCAAGCTGTTTCTCCCCCGTCAGCACTGCAAACCGTATCAAAGAATATAGGAGCCATTTCTCTAAGCTTGGACTCTGAAATGCTCTGCTTCTTCTATTTCTGCATCACCTTTCACAATGACATGTCTTTTGTAGCTTGCCTGAAATGGACGAGATATATCAACACATACGGTATCGGGCAATTAAGACTGAAATCTCTTCTGAAATGACTTTGAATCGCGGGAAAGGTTCAAATGAGATTTTCAACTTTAAGTACCCATAACTTGGAAAATAATTACCGCTCCTCGAGCCAGTGAAAATTTATTACCCTAGCAAACAATTCATTATTATATTAAAACTCAATTATTTCACATGCTTATTACTTTATTCGTGCAGCACAATCTTTAAAACGATGTAATATAGTGTCTCCTATTTATAAGTTGAAATGCGATTGCAATCATCGCAATATCGCATTTCGCAAATCGTTAATGGATGTCATAGTGGCATGGCTTAATTACTTGTGATCCCTATGAAATGTGATTGCAAAATCGTAAGGTGTTTTGATCGGAATATCGCAACGGGAGGTTTGATCGCATATCACAATTTATTTAAGGTGTTTATGATCATCACATGGAAAAATGTGATTTGCGATTTGTAATGAGGATCTTATCCTTGGGTTGTTTTCCAAGAGTTTTCAAGGGAATTTCTTGGAGTTAGGTTTTATTAAATTTTTAAAAAGGGTCCCCATTTACCTGTCTATATTAGCTATTACTATATATATGAATGAGGGGGGGGGGGGGGGGGGGGTGTTGCTACATAGTACAACACATTGTTAACATTTTGGCGCTAGAGGGAGGGGTAGATGACAAGTGGAGCCCATTCATCTAGGTTGAATCTCTTACCCAATGAATAATACATGATTCTTACTCTCAGGGTTTTTCTCTCATTTCTCCCTTAATCAGCTATCAATCCCTGATGAGCTTCTCGATCACTTTTCCTTGTTAAAGTTTGACAGTGAGGATAGAACATCCGTAACCGAGCACATTTATGATTTTATTCATTTCTATGAATCTCATGAAATCGATAGTGATGAGATTTTTTGCGTACTCTTCTTCCTGACCCTTGAAGGTCATGCTAATTGGTGGTGTCATACCCTACCACCTGCCTCTGTCCATTCCCTTCTCACTTTTGTCACGGAGCTCCATCAATCCTTCAATGAGTGTGACCACCAAGATTTCTATGAAAGAATCTCTCGTTTAAGAATGAAGCCCAACAAATTAGTTGAGGGCTTTGCTACCCGCTTCCTTCACCTATGTCGTGAAATTTGTGAGTATTTTGTGGACCTTGACTTCATGAGCCAAGAGTTGAAACACTTGGTTCATGTATCCTGAAATGGTGAACTTCCTGATTTCCCTTCTTCCTCAACTCTCGTGGATCATGAGACACCTCATGTCTTGAAGAGGGTGCCCCATCACAGCAACTTCAAAAGTAAGAAATCTATACATCGGATCCCCCCTCACAGTGGTTGCAAAGTTGAGAAATCTGTGCATCATGTTCTTAATCCATCTACTCAGTTATCTCCAGCCCCAACAGAAGAAATTCTAGAATGGGTAGGAAAGCCTATGGAGAAAACTCATCCCTCCATTCCACAAGAGGACATCATTGTTCCTAACCCAAGTCTTGAGTCTAATATGCATCTTTGCCATCCTCCATCATCTACAAGCCATGACACCTTGCACCATGACCCACTTGAGTGATCTACTTCACAAGCTAGTTGCACGCACTCTCTTGATTCTTGAGCTGTTGGCTCAAGTTGCATTCATGAGCAAGGCAGTCACATCATACAAGTGGAGGAGTAGGACGATGAAGGCACAATCAATTACTCTCAAAACATTGAACTTCCATTCTTGATCAATCCTCGATCCTTGAATCTTGGTTGAACATCATGCATAATAAATTCTTTCGATAAACCTCTAGTCTTGGGCTGTTATCACTCCCACACTTCCATATGTTGTGAAACACATCATATGATCTATTTTCATCTCATAACTCAGATCTGGAATGCACACTGGTCAAAGAATACATCCATATCAAAGATTCCTCTGCCCCTCACTTGCATGTGTTTCCTATCATTCACAATGCATCAACATGCGTTGGAGACACTCCGCATTCTCTTGCTTCATATTCCGAGTTATCTCCTTGATCGACACAAGGCAATGAGGTTGTCCATGATGAAAATAGTCTCAACACACAGGACTCTTCCCCCTCATCATCATCTTGTGTGTTTCATGAAGACAACTCGTCAAGTAAACTTGCTCAGGATTTTGATGAACCCTGTGACAGAGATGATTGTCATCCTAAGAGAAGTTTTGAAATCAGGAACAATAGCCATCCTCAAGCCATGCATGATCTGGTTCACATCCCAAAATGAAAATTTTCAATTCTAGAAAGTTTCAGGACGTGCTAGGGAGTCGAGGCACTTCAACATTCGTTGATGGTTATGTCAAGACCTCGCAACTCTGGTAAGCTCGTCAAACGAAATCAGATCTTGTTTCTCACACACAATCCATCTATCTACATGGTTGCAATCAACGTGGATCCCTGTGTAAAGAATATTTACTATTTGGGGCATGACATTTCAAATTTTTAGATTTTCACTAATGATTGAATCCATGAGTCCGTTACAACATGTCCATCTTCATGCACCTCTCTTACATCCAATTTGGTTTTGGAGTGTTTGTACCTCATCAAATCATGGGGTAGTGAAGTTGATCATCTCAAAGACTATCTCTATCTAGAATCATACTTATCAGATGTTATCTCTCGTAATCAGCTCCTTGGTCTTTTTGCAAATTTTGCACGTCAAATCTTCCCACTCATCACACCAGTAACCTCCTTGTATGATGGCGAGCGCAAAACCTATCGCACAAACCAAGTTACTCTCATTTCGCCACACCCTAACTAGTTTCGCACATTCATAGTGCTAGCATCCTTTCTACATTTCTGTGATGACCATGATGCCTATGCATATTTTTACCAGTTGTAGGTGGGTGTTCTATCATGAATAGTGCACAACGAAATTGGTTCCCTCATTCAGATCATTCACACAATTGTTCAAAATGCTTCTTTGTTCATTTTAAACTAGGAATCTGACATCTCGACTGACTGGGCTGATTTCTCTTCTATCTTGGGTGGCTAGCATGCAGTTTATCATTTCCCCAACAATACATCCAATGACAGTCGCTTCACGCACTATGATATTCACCATCTAACATTTTCTTCTTATACTTTTTTCAAGCAAGTGAGGCACTTCATCCTACACTGATGGCTACGGTAGTCCCTCACTGTCTTGACATGACTGATGAGAATGACCAAATCTATCTATCCATATCAGATTCCCATCGTTATCCCCTCTCTCAAATCAGGAATCCATCTTCTCAAAGATCACGAATCTTTCAAAACACCCATCACAAATTTTATGATCCAATTGCTGAATGGATGGAACAATCTTACTTGGCGAGTCGTGTTTCAGGTAACAAGCTCCAGTGCTTCCTTGGACTGGATGAGAAACTTGGTGCATAACAACACACACTCTCAAGAGGCCTTCGAGGTTTGTTGAAAAATGGTAGTCATGGAAGAGGTAAGCATGTGTTTTGGG
This sequence comes from Pinus tabuliformis, assembly GCA_031772625.1. Classification (NCBI taxonomy): domain Eukaryota; kingdom Viridiplantae; phylum Streptophyta; class Pinopsida; order Pinales; family Pinaceae; genus Pinus; species Pinus tabuliformis. The sequence continues at coordinate 1,284,735,523 of CM062805.1, forward strand.
TGGTTTTGACACATTCTTCCGACCACAGGTGAGACCTTCTCTCTCATGTGCAAGTTTTTCAAGCTTTTCCATTATCTATTGCACACTATTTTTTATATGTTTTAATCACTCGTATCTTTGTGACTACAGGTTGGCTACACCTATAGTGGCTTGACTAGAAATTTCATTTATCGTAACCCCCACTGTTTAACATAGGAGTAGGAGTAGTGTTTTCTTTTTGGCTTGTCTTTTCTTTCTTGTTTGCACGTTAGTCTGCTTGCTACTTGATTTTTTCATCCTATTTGCGTTGCTTATTATCTTTGTTTTACTTTGTTTGATTCTACTTACTATTTTTATTAGCGTTCATTCTGTTTGTTCGATATATTACTATTTTTTGTTTCTGGAAATAAGTGCTGCCAACTACTACATTCTAGTTTCTGAATAGAGTATGTGGCTAAAATTTGAAGAAGCTTGTGACACTATAGGACTTGGCTAGCCTTGTGTATGTCTTCTTTGTGCTTGGTTGTAACCTTTGGCCGATGAAGTCTTGATGGAAAATACGAACTGTCTGCAAGGGAATTTTTGGTCCAACCATGAACTTGTGTCCACACTAGGAAGCCCCATGCCTGTACTCAGCCTTCTGCTCTGTGTGTTCAAGCTCATCCAACTAGTAGAAATGGAGAAGGGGAAAATCTAAATGAGCAAACCTATGTCAGAGGTCTTACATGCTTCTCTGAAGGAACAACCTCTTCTGCTCTCAATAAGTCAGGATCCCTCTTCTACCCAAAAATAAATAAGTGCATATGCACAGTCCTCTTGAAAAAAGTACAAAGGTGAAAGAAGAGAAAGGCTTCCTACATAGAGAGGTGAAGCATGCAACTCCACCAAGGTATTGACCAGGCTCACTGGTAGTGGAGCAATGTGTGTGTTCCAACATGACTGTGTCAGGGTATTGTCTAGGGCTGCTGGAAGCAGAGCAACACCAGAGATGAAAACTTATACTTTGAAAATATTCAACTCGCAAGCTAAACTACCCTTCTCGAATTCGAAACACTGAGATCAAGCTGAACTTTTGATTTTGTTTGACTGAGTTGGAAAAGGGTGAACCATGCACGTCCATGTGGTAAGTGGGGAAGCCAAAGTAACCCACACAATGCTTCAATACTCCCTGAAAGACCAAGGCCCTGTGCTAGACATGAACCAAAACAAAGAAGCTGGAGTTCTACCAGTGTGTCACCATGTGTTGTAGCGGCTACAACCACCGTCCAAAATTTTGGCCTGGACCGAATTTTGGAGCCTCAAGAGTTTCGCTTGATGACTACACACCCCCAGGTTCACTCCATGAGCTCAAGTAAGTCTTTGCATCTTCCTTAATTGTGCATTTCATTCAAGTTTCTGCATGTTGGTGTCTAAGTCATGCTTATGACCATGTTTTGGTTATGCTCAAAGTCTTTGCTTTGTGTGTACTTGTTGTGTCCGCTATGAAAGCATCTGTCGCACTCACACACAAAGTCACATTCACTATCGCACAAGAGTCGTCATGGTCGATCAATAATCAATCACGAGTGTCTCTCTTGTTTCTTGCATCGTCGGTCAGTCATGTTGAACACGTGTGTCTAGATGGTTTGAGTTGTCTCATCATCGAGTCATGTGAGTGTGTGTTTGCATGATAACCTATGCATCTTTCGACCATTCACACACTTAGTCATTTTTGTTGAAGTTCTGATGACTAGACTCCCCTGTCACAGCTGAACCATTACCTCACCATTGACTTGATCAACTGTCACCCAGAGTAGTGTAGAAGAACTAACCAGGTCTTTCCAAGTTGCACTTATCACAAGCAATTCAATCAGATCTCATGTTGGCTCCCCAGACAGTCGGACCTGGCAGCCACCCCGAGATTGACCCCCCTCCAAAATTGCGCAGAGGCTACTAACATTTCCCGCTCAGCTGACTGAGGAAATTGTGCAGATAGGCCAAATAGACACCAAGTGCCCATCCATGTCTCCCTCAGAAAATTGCGCAGTTTTCCCAATCAGTCATGCTGATAGTTGACCACCTGCTCATTCAAGAAATTGTGTAGTTTTCATGAGCAGCCCTTCTACTGCCCAAGAGTCCACTCAGCTCAGAAATTGTGTAGAGATGATCAGTAGGCCAGCCTCCCAGCCTCAGTGTAGTTCCCCTCTCTAGTAGATCCTAACAATAGACTACCAGTTCCTCCTAGGAATTGCACAGTTTCTGCTGCTAGTGACCTAGTAGCCAACTGGCAGTTCCCTCTAGGAATTGTGCAATTTTGGCTGCCAAGCTCTCGACCAGTTCCTCCCAAAAAACTGCGCAATCTTTGCCTACTGACCCTCCTTGTAGCCTGTCCTGTTCCTCCAAAAAACTATGCAAATTTGGCCTTCCAGCTCCTACTACCCGCTCATTCCGGAAATTGTGCACATCTTGCCTACCTTGCCTTCCCGCAGCCCGGACCGTCCCTCCCAAAATTTTCACAATTTTTCCTTTCAGTCAATCCAGACCTCGAAGACAGTCACTGTCGACTTGGATTGCCCATCTCCATCACTGAGTGACTCTTGCGAGTTTTCATTAGCAGTGCCCAGAGCCATCATCCCGGATCACAACCTTGATGCCTCTCTTGGTCACCTGCATCTGAAATGATCATATCTCATGGTAGATTAAGAGGTTTTTGGATTTAATGTCATCTTGTCATGAGTGACTATAGGCACATGTACACTAACAAATATGATCCGACAATGAAAGGGATGAACGAAGGGAGCACATGCAGAAGGATAGGTTCACCAACGAATGAACAAACGATGCATGCAAAGAGAGGTGCTCACGAACAGATGATCATGAAAATATGTGTTTGTGAACGAACAAACGAGCAAAGATGCAATATGTGCTCACTAATAGATGAACAAACGAGCATGCACATTCACGAATAGATGAGCTTGTCAAGCCTCCCAGCATGCAAGCAAGGAACAACATGCCAAAGATTCATCAAGCGAACCAAAGACCATTGAAGACTCCACTCACTTAGCCATGCGGAGGTGGAGCTGTGATACACCATGAATTCATTCATCACCTAGTAGCACTATAGCTTAACATGTACTCCAGCAGCAGCATGAATGTACCAACATTGTCATATCGAGTCATGTCATGAGGCATGTCGCCCACATCTCTACTATGGCCTATGTTATCAATCAATGTAATGTAACGTGGAATTCCAAGAGACCCACTTGTTGTATAAAGAGTCATGTAAAGCCGGAAATTCATCGAAGTCAAATAGTCATGAGGGTAGTCGAACAACCACAAGGGTTAGTTTCACGCTTGGCTATAAATACCCCCTCATTTGTACATGAAAGGATTTTTCACCTCAGCTCCTCCCACATAGCCAAGAGAGTCTCTAATATTTTCTTTGAGGAGTAATTAGTGGCTCCAACACCCCACACTCGAGGTTAGTGATGTATGGTGTAATGATGTGCATTGGAAATTTTGCTTAATTCAGAAGCCTGCCAACAAGCCAGCACACTTTCACACTTGCGATGCATGTTGTTTTAACTTGTGTTCTACATCTGAACTATTTCACTTGTTGTAATACATAATATATCAATGGAAATGTGTTGTATATGTTGTTAACACTGTCTCGCCCGTGTAGATTACTCTCTCGGACACCAAACAGACCTTTCACATAAAACTTGTTGTAACAACCGTTGCACTCGTGTGGACTAATCTAGTGAGTGTTATGCGTGTTATCTTCCCTTGTGTGTTGTGACTACCGCATCTATGTGGACTGTTCCGCCAGAAGCTGCACATGTCCTGTTGTGTTGTGTGTTCCTAACAGAGTTGGGACTTCTCCCAACTAACTTGGGACTCACTCCCACCCTCTCCCTCTATGGTGAAAGAACCATTCACCCAAGTGACACTTACACTCACTAGGCACACAAACCTCACTTCTTGGAAGACAAAGCAGACCACTCTCTTATGCTCACAAGTAAGAGTTGAGGCAAATATTTAAGATAATGGCAATCGAGCCATCGTACCAGATGGGAATCCTACACGAAACGGTGTGAGGTCTAGTTGGGACTTCATATTGGGGAGATCCCCTGATGTTTGCGGGTCCAGCACCATCAACAGGCTTGTAAACCACAAAAATTTTATAGTTTAATATCTGTATATATATATATATATATATATATATATATATATATATATATATATATATATATATATATATATATATATATATATATATATATATATATATATATATATATATAATCAAGAGTTTTTTCATTTATTTTATTTTATTTTATGTTTTGACCGAGTAAAAATATTTACATAACATAACACGATAGAACATTACAACAACTCTTCCATACTAAACTAGAGAATTCCCCTCAACATAATGATTGCTTTTTTTAGAAAATTTAAATAACTCAAACACTAAATGATTACAATTTTAACCAACTATAATTGCATGTATGTCATCCACCACTTAAATATTACCAACCTAGATCCATCTTAACTCTAGATCTACCAAGCCCCGAGAGGGATCAAATCTTTCTACATCTTAAGATATTCACATCTCTGGATATTTCATCCCTCTTGGTGCTTGGTAGATCCAGAGTTAAGATGGATCTAGGATGGTTTAATTCCCCATTTAAATAGGCTATATTCCACATGAATACAATGAGAAATAACCACCAGTAACTTGACCAAGTAAAGAAAAATAATAATAACATAGAATTTTTAGTTTAACATAAGTTATTTTTATTTTTATTTCAAATTTACTTTACCTAGCCAAGAAAAAAATGATAAAAAAATAATAACATTTTTATTTTAACATAGGGTTATTTTTATTTTATTTTATTCTATTTTGACCGAGTCAAAATATTTACATTACATAAAAAAACATGACAACATCTTTTACATACTAAACTTGAGAACTCAACACAATAATTTTCATAACAATAAACAAGTTGAATATTATGGCATATAATAACCTTGTAAATATTTTAAAATTACTTTAAGGTTATCAAACAAATAAGAAATTTTGAATAGGCATGTGATCTTGAAATTGATTATTCATATCAGGTAAGAGGACCTTAAGTTGATTTCGATGAGGGTTGTTGATGCTCGTCCAACATAATACTATTTTAATTTGTTGGATTTGTTTACTTATGGCTATCTTGTTATTCAAGGAGTTGTAAGAAGGCTGTAAGCATGTGTAATTGCATTAAATCTGTGTCATGTCGCAAAAAATTAAACATGGTTACATCTTCAATATTTAGACCTGACCAAAATTCAAATAGAAATTGACGAATTACATAGAATGACCTAAACAAACTAACAGAGGACCTGCTTATATCATAGCTACAAACTTACAAAAAGACAAAAATCCACATGTCGTGATAGTATCAAGAGTTAATCATTGACTATTGTTGGCATATTGAGTTCTATGTCTCACTTAAATATAGCTTCTTGTTGCTTGTGAGGAATAGTGGGAGAATATTCACTTAGCTTGAGGTCCATGACAATGTTCCTGAGTGCATCAACTTCATCAGTCAGATGGTAGAATTGAAATGGGAGTGTCATTAGCTTGTTTGTGAGATCAACCTGGGCGTCGTACATTTGGAAATATTGAACTTGGAGATCATAATCTGTCATGTGAAGCGCTTCATGGGTAGACAAATAATGGGAGCAAGGACTATCAACTGAGGAGGAATCTGAGTTTGAATCAATATTCATTATACCACACTGAATAAGAATTTGACAAAATTCGATGATAGTAGGAGGCGACCTAGGATTCCTTCCATTGCCTTCCAGGATTTTAACATATAGAGCCGATTGTTCCAATTTAAGGCTTGAGTTATAGACTTAGGCCTAGATACTAACCCAATATACATGCAAATCAAACAAACCAACAGGGGAAACCAAACAAAGCTTAGGAGAAGAGGGAAAAAGATAGCACCACCACCCCATAAGTAGAGACAAGCAATAAGTTTCAGGAGAGGAAGATGAAAAGGATGTTTGGTTAACTAGTGGATTCACAAACCACTTAGAAAAATCCAATTAAAAACCAAAGAGATGATATAAGAGCCTATTTATCTGGAATTTCCATTCAAACCAAATTGTGTGCAAAGAACAAAGCTGAAAAATGGAAACTCACATGTACCTTCCTAAATTGAGGTCTGAGCCAGATTGAGGCCCACAGATAAAGAATGTGCCTAATTTTCTAGGTTGACCTCCAAACCAACTAGCCTAGAATGTTATAATTCCAACCAACAAGAGTTCCTTATCCACCTAGACAGCACCAAATTGAGTAATTGAAGCCTGAAGTAGAGCTCTTTGCAGAGTTGTCGAAATATTGTCTTCCTTAACACCACAATTGAATCCGGGAGCCCAAAAAAACCAAATTCAAAGACTCTCAAGGAGAGGACACACTCAAAGGAATGAACATGGTATTGAATGGATTTGATGTGAAGCATCTTCCTAATTTAACACCACTTCCCTTGTCATTCTACATGATTTCAAACTTCAGAACAAAAGCTTTCCCTGTAAATATTCAAAGAAGATCCATCATTATACTGATTGAAGGGTAATTCCAAGGCTTAGGAAGGTAAATTTTGTTATTTCAAGCATGTTAGGTAGTGTTAGCTACCTATACCAATAGGTTTCATTTTTCATGATTGGCAGGGGAAGTGCCAATATGATCTACTTTGATGATGCAAAGATCTCATATTCTTGTGAAAGACACATACGTACAGCTGATTGATGCTGTCCTACTTCTGAATATGTGATCCAACAGTCCAAGCTGGGTCATGCCATGTTTCAATTGTTTGTTGTAGATTAGAGAAAGAAATCTGTCCAAACTGTTCAATCTTGGCAAATAAAGTAGTTAGGTAGAGAATGAAGGTTCCCAACTGTTTAATCTGGGGCCTTGGAAGTAATAAGGGTAGCCTTAGATAGAAAATCAAAAGAAAAAGCCAAAGGAAAAGAAAAGGCACATGAGGGTTTGCAAGTCTAAGTGCACCCTCCTTGAAGTAACAAAAGATGCTAGGCAATAGAATGGGTAGGTAGATGGGGTTGCAGAAGCATGATTTATGACCTTTCACTGGCCTAAGCAAAGGAAAAACATGGTGTCAGTGCAGATCTTCCTATTCAGCAGCATTGTAGCAACAAAATGATGCATGTCTAACCTCCCAGTCATCCCCAATCATATTCCTTGCTAACATCCCAATACTACCTCTGTTCATGAGAGAAGTCAAACTCTTTTGTTGATTCTTGTTTTATAAAGAGCCACATTTCCTGTGTAAAATTCTTTTCATTTTGATCTACTCCCTAACTAAGTTTGTTTCCTAAAAAAAAAAAAACTTAGTATCTATCACTTCCCATTCACATTCCCCTCCAAAACTAACTACTAACTCTATCTATACTTAACTCCCCATGTTTCCCCATCCCTATTACTATAACACCATGGTGTATAAAACCCCAAAAAATTGTATATATCCCTCCCCTTTGGCATTATAGCCATATGTCCAAATATTGGACAACCATGCAGAATCTAAGTCTGGTTCAAGATGTTTTGTTCAAAATCAGGGATTAAACTAACCCCACGTTGGTTTAATAACCTAGGCCCTACCCGTTTTCCCTTTACAACCCCTTTGAACTATTATGTCTAACCCGCGCTATTTGCAAAAAACACCAATAAACCCACTTTATCCCTTAACCCAAAGTTTTTGATTAAAGCGCATTGAAAACAAAAAACATTGGAAAAAACCCATATTTTCTTGGGTTTCCAAAGTCCCGCCCGGGCGCATATTTCAAAAAATATAATAAATTATTCCCCGCCCCGCTGCCGTATCGTCCTTTTATTTTATTGACCCGTCGACCGTCGGATCTGGGCTTTCCCATCCGACGGCCCATATTGATATCGGGCCGCCCCCGAGGTCCGGACGTTACCTCCCGAAAAGTGTCAGACCATGACGTCAGGCCTGTGCCACGCGTCGCTCCCAGGTCGTATCGGGAGACCGCCTGCCAATACTGCCCCCGTACCATAAGCGGTCCGATAGAACTGCTTACCGCCCTCCGTATACCGTCTGCCCACATCAGCGCCCGGCCTGCCATCGCTCCGACCTGTCCGCCACCTCATCAGTCCCCGTGGATCACTCACAGGCCACCACGTCACCCTTCCGTACCCAACCCCACCCGATGATGACATGCTGACGTCATCCAAAAAAATGCGCCAATAGCCCAAAAAGTCCATATTTTCACCAAAATTCACGTTTTTTTATCACTTTTTCCAAAAGAACTATTTCTGCTCTCTGCATGCAAATTATGACCATTTCGCCGTCAACCTGCAGAAATCGACTTAAAGACCGTGGGCGCCCTCAATCTGCCTGCATTTGCCACCATTGCCAGAATTCACCAGGTATTTCTCCAAAATCTCCCTTCCGCACATGGTTTTGTGCACAATTCACCAAAGCAAGCTTAAAAGGAGTGAAAAACACTGTAACCTACAGTAAATCCTCGGGGAGCACCATTTTTCTTCAGTTCTAAGGTCGAAATTCACCTACAAAAGTCCACATTGAGCCAAATTTCCATAAATTTACAGTCCGTTTGCGCATTCGCGAACTTAAACCTTTGCTGCACTAATTCACCGGAAAAACAACCTTGTTAGTCCCAGCATTTGCTCATTAGACTTTCTTGGGAGCATTTCAATTGTTCTCACCATAATCCACCCTGCTTCCCCTGCAAATCGCCCTGCTCTTGCAAAATTCACTGCCCTGTGTTGCTGTGCCTACAAAATCAAGCTCAAATCCATTTCCAAGTGTTAGTGAAACATGGAGGCCCCAGTTGCACTGAATGTTGCACCTCTTAGTGCCCCACACAGAGAGCTGGAATGGCAGGCCCTAGGTGATAGAGATTACCAGATGACAGAAACAATCTCAATGCACACCAAATATAATATTCATATGCTCAATGAGCTAAAGGCCAAGCACCTCAGTGGAACTGATATTCTAGGGATTTGGGACTCCAATTTGCCCATCTATAACCTCCCTCAAGTCAATGTCCTTCCAGATTTAATTCACAGATGTAGTGCCAGTTATGAACCATGTCAAAGAGTTGTCCTCAATACCTCAGGTTCAATTTTGTTCCATGTCTCCCCTGAGGCTATAAATCAGATGCTGAACTTTCATTCTACAAGGCCATTGACTCCTCTTTCCATGAAGGACTTGCTAAAGAAAGGAGGCAAGCTGTCTAGTGCCCAAATTTTAAAGATTAGTCAGCTATTCATTGAATCAGGCTCTGAAACTGTGAGAACCCCTCCTATAAGAAATGTATATTTCAATGAGTTGGGCAAGTTGCTTGTAGATTTGATCAGTTATGTCCTGGGTTACAGATCAGCTAAGGATGCTGATGAAACCATTCTGGCAATGATGTCTATCTTCTCCCCTGGAATGCCTCCTGCTGTGCACTATGATTATGCTGCATACATTGCCAATAAGATTCATGAACAATTGATGAATCTAGAGAGGGAAAAGGTGTTTAGATACACCTCATACATCTATCACTTGTTCCTGTTTTATCAACCTGATGGCTTCCCTATTCCTCTCAAGAAGTTTGATGCTCAGGGGAACCCAAGGTCTGTGGTATTTTGGACTTCAGTCTTTCACCACACATCTTATTCACCATACAGCTATTGTGAGTTCATAGACCTCTTTATCCATCCAGCTATGTCCTTGCTATTGGGTACCCCTCCTCCAAGATTGACAGATGAGATACAAAGGATTCTCCAGCTCTCAAAGGCCTACAGCATTGGGGATTGGTACTTTTACCAAAACCATACAGTAATCAGAATATATGGCTGTGAATTGGCCCCATATAGGCTGCCAAGATATGTCCCTATGAGACTCTTTGCCTTAGAATATTTCAGGCAATTTGGAAATGCAGACATGGTCCATTTCCACAGCAAAAACAAGAAAGTACAGCTCAAAATCAGAAACCAGCTAGGCCCATTCCTTTATAATAAAAGAGAAGAAGGATGGAAAGAAGCAGACAAGATCCTAGAGGGCCTCCAATTGAAAACCAGTTTCCTCTGGTCACCCTATGACCCAAATCACTTCATTAGTCTTAGAAGGGTCAAGCATAAATTGGCTAGCTATGATCATGTCAGGCTGCCCCACATTGAAAAATATGCTAATCTGTTAGGATGGAAAGAGGGCACTTTAGACGAAGCAAGTCCTAGAGAGGAAATACTACAAAGAGAAGCTAAGAATCTTGAGAAAGAAGCTGACTTGGAAACTTGTGGGCAGGTTTCCTCTTCTTATCAAAGGCAACTTGGAGCAACTGCCTCATCCTCTACAGCCCACCAGCAATCAGCTAAAACTACTCATCAGGCAGCCAGCAAGGGTAAAGAAAAGGAGATGGAGCAGGAATAGCCACCCCCTACAGCAGAATAGAAAAAAGAGCAGCCGAAGCAGCAAGAAGAAACAACTGAGGCCCTAATTTCCACAAAGCAGCAGGCTCAACAAAATGTGCCCCCAAGGCAAGAAACAATAGTGGAGACCTCGGTGCTCCAAACTCCACTCAACGAAGAACGAAGTAGGAAGAGGGATAGAGAACAGGAAACTCCCCTCACCACATCCACAAATCAAGGGGAGAAAAGGCAGAGACTAAATCCTCTTTCTGAAGAGGAGATGCCCATTGGGAAATCCTTGGGCGTGGGCCCTCCTAGCATGGAGGCATCTGCCAGTTCCTTTCAGCAGGAACAAGAACGAACCCTTGGAGGAGAGGTCAGCTCCTCAAGTCAGCAAAGGAGAGCTGAATCAGGCATAAAGCAGCAGTTCATCGACATCAAAAAGAGAAATGAGCCGGTGAGACTTCAGCTGTACAATCACTTGCTAAAAATGGCTCCCACAAACCAACAAAGACTTATGTCAGCATATGACATAACAGAGGCGAAAATGACTATGAGTCATTTCATGCCCACTATGTTGTAGCCACAGTCAGCTGCAGATTATATAAGGGCCAACCTTGAGGTTCTTGCCAAAGACATCCACCCTATGGACCAGATAGAGCTTCACAAGCAAACGGGTGAGATGGTCTATTCAACACTTGCAGACAAGACCTTCCTGGCATATAAGTTGCAAAACAGTCTGCATAATACAACTACTCAACTTGAGTTGGAGAAAGCATCCTCTCAGGCCAAAGACAACAGGATCAGGTCTTTGGAAGACATCATTATAGAGCTTGGGCATGACCCAAATGATCCCAAAGCTATACAGGTGCTGCTAAAGATAAGAGATTCAGACATTGCAGCTTTGAGAAAAATGATAAAGATCCCAGCAACCCTTCACCCTCAAACGGAAGAGGTTTCTCAACAGAGAAAAGACCAGGATGGCTGCTAACACTACATAAGCAACTGGTACAAATAGAAGGGAAGCTGGTTGAGACAGAGGCTGCACTACAGGAGGAACTAAAGCAGAAAGAAGGAGGCCAGAATTCTCAGCCCCCTCAACAAGTTATAAATCTTGAGGAGCCCCCTCAAATCATTACTCCTCCCACAAGGCAGACAGCTGAAACAGCTCCATCAACATCAACACCAGCAACAACAACAGAACAGGCTCAAAGCCTTGACATGCAGAAGATGATGAAAGAAATTCAGGTTCTAGAGGCATAGATGGCAGAGCTGAATGAAGCCAAGGAGAAATTGGCCACACTCAATGAGAAATATGACAAATCAAAGCAAAGTGTAGCTGAAAAGGCAAGAGAGGTGAAAGCTCTTAAGGAGAAGATAAAAGAGCTAGAGAAAGAACTCACCCTTGAGAAAATAGTGGTCGAGATCAAGAAAGTCCTATGGGCCAATATTGGCCAATCAATAACAGATCAATGGCAGTACATAGAGACCATTCATGAGCACATGGAGCTCATAAGCAGAGCACACAAGGAAAGCCAAAGAGCAAGGGCATCTCTAGGCAATATGCCTGAGATAGCCAATAGAATGATAAATGTCCTTAATAACCGTACAGGCCCTCAACTAGCAGCAATAGGGATCACCAATAGAACTGACACCATCTTGATAATAAAGAGGGTCCTCACTTTGAGAAATCTGCTGCAGACATTGGATAGAAGGTGCCAGGAGATGCAAACAGAGGTAAACAAATTTACTAATAAATTCACAGCGTTACACAGCCGAGGCCTTCCCAGCTTACTGAACAGCGCAGGAAGGCTACTATCCCATGAGAACTATGCAAAAAGGGTGAATACATTTGCCACCAATCAGATCACTGCAGGATCAAGTATCCCAGAGGAAGCAGGGCCTGCATCTGGGCAGAGCCTCTATGAGAAAGTGGAAAATTTGTTTTTTATTATGAATGAAATCAGACATTTGTTTGAAGTACCTCCAAATTACTTCAAATATACAGAGGCAGATGAAACATTAGGCACAATTTTGAGGCATCAGTTGCCTACACAGGAATGGTGGACCAGCATGATACAACTATTGCTGTGAACCAACAGGTATTCATCAAGTTTTTGCATAAAAAATATATAATCAGCAGGTTCAGAAGGTTAATGCATTCAGTATGACTGAAAAGACTGGGACGAGCCAACTCAGCAAAGTAATCTGGCCACGGAAGCAATAGTGACAGGTACAACTGACAGGGCCGAGAAAGCTACAGCACGACAGAGCCATCAAAACATATCATTCAGAATTAATGAAGAGCGCTCAACCGACTCAGTGGCCTCCAAAGGTCAAAATATTTCTGACAGAAGTAAAGAATATTCATTATAAATTTAAAGACAGCAATAACTTTCATATCTGCTATTTTGAAAGTTGGTGAACGCATTTATTTATCAAATGACTCAGCGATTCAGATATTTTGAAAAACCGATTGTATATATTTCCCCTCGCATAAGCTTGCAGGGGTTGTTGATTTTCTCTTCAAAAGAGCCTATGTTGTAAATTTCAGAGTTTAATACAGGGAGCTAATGGAATTTCCAAAGTTCTGTGTTGTCTGATGCGTTGTGGTGTGTTTGCTGACTGCTACAGGATTCCTGCATATTTCATGACACAATAAGTTTCTTTAACCTTCTTATTATGTATTTCATTTTCTCATAATCCGTTCATGTTCTATGTTTCATAGTTTAATAGCATAGAAAAAGAATAGTTTTAGGATTTATTCATCGAATACTCTAAACTCAATCTATGTTGTTATGAATGTTTTTTCTCCAGTTATAGTTATGAAGGTGTAATTCTTAATTGCTGCACCTTCAGACTAAAACTTTTCACAGAGACTATTATTCAGGAATTCAAATCTGCTCCGGGGTGATATATCTCTTTCTCACATTACCAGCTTAGTGAAAAAATCTTAATTGCCTTTCACTGGCTAATCATATTTCATCACCACAATCTTAAGTTTGTTTCATGACATATCTAAAGGCCCTGCAGTTCCAAGCAATCTTACTCAACACCTCAAACAACCCATAATCACAGACTCCATTGCCCAATGGACTGAAACTGTCTGAAAATCTCATCTTAGCCACTGAAAGACATCATTCAACCAAAATTTAAATCAAAACCCATACCTCATAACTAGCCTAAGATCCTCAAGAAGTAAAAACTAAAAGAGAGAGCCCTCTCTGATTGCAGGTTGGCTAGAACCTGTAATCCAAAGCTTGGTTAGTGGTTACCCCGGCCGTATTCCCTCAGGAGTCAAAGGGAACAACCTGGGTGTTAATAGGTAGGAAGTAGTGCCTTTTCATGGTAGTGTATTACACATCTCGACACATTTTGACAAGAAACCTTTCCATCATAGAACCTAACCAAAGTTTGATTGAACTGCTTGCAATGATTACAAGGGACAGGGCATGAGAGAGTAGAGGGAATAATAGGGAGGGGAATAAAAATAAAACCATAATCCAATAGTAAAGGGACCTAGGGAAGATGTATTCAACTAGGGGATTGAACAACTGCTCTTATGCTCATTGATCACAAGCTCAGTTTCGTCCAGAGAGCAAGCCTGATTTTCTTTCATATCAGCGTCCATATTGTTGATTTTGAGTACGTGATAGAATATTATTGGGTGAAAAAATACCATTATAGTTCTAATTCTCTAAAGTACCATAGCAAGAGAATTGTCTTTCAAGCTATTTTCAATGATTAGATACTGGATCATGAGCAATGAATCTCCTAAGATGATAATGTCTTCCACACCCCTATCTTTGGAAATGTATAAACCTTGCAGTAGCCCATACATCTCAACTTGGTTGTTAGTTTTTCTTCCTAGGCCCCACGAGAATTATACTTCAATTATTCCATCAAGATTAATTAAATTCCCTTGCCCTCCCTCCACACCTAATTAAATATAACTTTTTAAAAATTTATATAAAAAAAATTATGAATATAAAAGATAGATAATAGGAAAAGGTGAAAATTATTTTATTCAAAATCAATAGATTTCATAACACAAAATGTTAAAGTAACTCTATCCAACGAGGTACAAATATGTTTACATTTTGAAGTGTGCCTTCTAAAGAAAAATTTTGATCTATATTCACATAATTAATAGAAATCTTTGAGAGATGTTTGATTTCTTATTTTAAACTTTCTATATATATCAAAAATATAAAATAAATATTATATAGGAAAAGGTGAAAATTATTTTATTCAAAATCAATAGATTTCATAACACAAAATGTTAAAGTAACTCTATCCAATGAGGTACAAATATGTTTACATTTTGAAGTGTGCTTTCTAAAGAAAAATTTTGATCTATATTCACATAATTAATAGAAATCTTTGAGAGATGTTTGATTTCTTATTTTAAACTTTCTTTGTGTATCTTAATTTTATGAGGTGTGTCACGATTTGCTATGCAAAGGGATTTCCAATGAGGATTTTGAGGAGGGAGAAAGGATGGATACCAATCAAAAAGTAATCAAAAAGTAAGGATGAATGGAAGAAAGGATGGGAAATTATTTAGATTTAGGATATATTTTATTCATCGTATCTATGTTAAATTTTATTTAATTTTTCTCTTACAAGGTGAAAGATGTATGTCACTTATGTTAAACTTTATTAAAGTTTCTTTCTCAAGTTGAAAGATGCATTTCAATGCTCATACATTGCGAGAAGGTAGGAGTGTGGAGTTGAGACACTTCTAAAGAATTTCTTGGGAATACTGTGAATTGTGAGCAACTTCATGGTGTATATATAGAAATTATATAATGATTGCTTGTGGGGTTACAATGCTAGTTATTTTGGGTTGTTGGTTTGTATTTGGGTGGGCTCTAGTACATGTTTGAACACCTCATTTTGATGAGAATGTGTGTTGTTTTGTTGTTTTTTCTCTTTTTTGTTTCTTTTTACCTTGGAGTGAAAACAAGGGAAACCCAGGAGTACTTCCCCACATTTCCTGGATAGTAACTAGGTAAACCGTTGACCTTGATTATGGGGCCTTAGCCCAAGCGAATCAACGAGAGTCAAACTTGTGATTAAAAACATATAGCAACAATATAAAAGAACTTCACGTCTGGGTCTAGAAGACTTGAACTAACCCTTGAGACTATTTTGATGAGAATGTGTTACTTATTAATTTACTATTAATTATAATTATTTGATGCTATTGGGTTATTCCATAGGTTGTTGTGTTAATAGCAACCAAACATGTTGGTTTACAGATGTATTTGGATATGAAACATGTTGGTTCAAATGTACTTGGGTAGGGTTGCAAGGGTGTTGTTAGCCTCCTGCTACAGCAGGTTAATCATCTTTCATGATTGACATTTTTACATGCCAAATATGTCATACTTTGCTTGCTGCAATGCTCCATATTTGCTACAGAGGCCAAAGAAGTGTCCATGAGAGTGTGCGAGTCTAAGTGCCACTGTTGTGTTCCATTTTTGATGAGTTGATCCATTTTGATGAGTTTTCAGCTAAGGGAGGTCCAAACAGCTTAATCTTGGTCTCCCTAGGTTTCAATTTCCGGTTTTAGAATATAGAGAATAAACATCTGTCCAAACTATTTAATCTTGGCGGATCTGTAGATAGGTAGAGAAACAAGGGTGCTCAACAGCTTAATCTGAGCCCCTGGATGCAATAAGTATGGATTTAGATAGGAGGATAGTCAAAAGAAAAGTTGTAAAGCTGGGTATGCTAGTTCAAGTGCACCCAAACCAAAAAGAAGAGAAAATGCTAGGTGAATAGGCCAGGTAGGTAGCTTTGTGGTTGCAGAATCATGACTTGTGATCCATTTCAGATTTTCAAGTGTCACATCTATTCATATCAAAAGTTTGAGGCAGTTTTCCATTTGAAGGACTTCAAGAAATGCATGTCTAACTTCCCCTTCTCCCTCTTTCCCAAATCACTCACTAACTTCCCCTAAAGAGGTCAAGATCTTCTTGATGCCTCTTAGATTCATCATTCTCCATATCATTTGCCTTGGTGAAGATCTGCTTCACTCAAGGAATGTTCACACTTCTTCTATCAGTCATTTTCCCCCATTGATAGCCTAAGACATCATTCTTAGCACTTTTTCTCATCATTATCATATTAACTACTAACTTTATTATGTAACTCCCTATCTCTTTACCCTTCCCCTACTAAAACTATGTATATAACTCCCCTATATACTCATCCCCTCCCTCTGGTTGAAAGATAACCATATACATCCTCGGGAATTGCTAAGTTTATCAGAAACTCAGCAAGAACCCACACTGCCCCCCTCTAACCATCTTCCAGATGCATTTCGGACTCCTTCCGATGCATAACGCCCTTCATCACTCCATAAAACCACTCTAATGCTTTTGATTCCTTCACAAAGCATAATTTCCCTTCATATGTATAAGAAATCATATTTTGGCCTTGTTTCTAACTTTTCCAAGGCACAAACCCTTTTAAAGGCCTAAAATCCTTCTCAAATCCATTGAAATCCTCCCAAGTGCCTTTGGACTCCTTCCAAGGCATAAGAATACAAAAACCATGAAAAACCTTCAAAAAATGATAAAATTCTCCCTTTTTTGGCTATCGGACCCCTTCCGATGCCTTAGAATCCATCCGAAACACCAAAGGCTACCCCTCTGAATTCATTTTTCCTTTGCATTTTAATAAAATGCATGCTCCGATGAGAAAAGGATCTATTTGGTCCCCCTCCAATGCGATATCACTATCGGGAGGGGGAAGTGGCATATAACAAGCATATTTGGAAACCCTCCGAAGACATGTGCCCTCCCTCCGACGCGATATCGCTGTCGGAGGTCGGGCGATATAATGTGTTAACTCTATGTTGCATTGCCAAAAGCCCGGGCCGGACCCGATTTCAAAAATAATAAAGGGCTTGCAAAGGATTTCGGGTCCGCCATATTTCGGCGATTCTATGTGTGCAGCCCCCCAGTCCCTCCGACTGCCGATCCGCCGATGGATCTAGGACCGTTGGATCGGGCCCCAGATCTGACGGTCCAGATCTTGTCGCGCGGCCCCCCACCTCACATCGCCCCATATACTGCTCCGATTTGGCAGAGCCGATGAGTTATCAAATGCAGTGTTAAGGGTTTTCGAGTCAGCGGACCCATTCCATTGTTAAAACCGCCGATTTGGGTTCTGCCGATGGGTCGGACCCGAAATAAAATAAAGAGGGCCTGTATAACTTATCGAGTGTTATGGGTTTCGGCGTTTCTATGTGTCAACCCCATGACCCTGCCGATAGCGAATTGCCGAGTTAATCTCAGCCGCCCATTCAGGCTGAGAGATCAACGGCCCATATTTAATCGCATCACTCCTATATGGCTCCGACCAGCGGAGCCGAAAAGTAATAAAGCACGGCATAAAGGCATATCGGGTCCACTTACCCATTTTTACCGAATCCGCCGATATGAAAGCTCCGATGGGCCGGACCTGATCTCCATAAAGAAAGAGCCTATAAGCATTTCGGGTCGGCCAGGTTCATCGCTATTCGGAGGTTTTATGTTTTGGGATCTGCTGATCAGCCGATCGCTGATTTAGCGCCAGCCATTGGATCTACCTTCGCGCGATCCAACGGCCAGGATTTAATCTCCGCTACAGTGCCGCTCCCACCTATGTTTTTCACGAATTTTACATAGAAATTGGTCTTTTTCTGTGTAAAAGAAAAGGCGACATTTGTTCATATTTTCACATATATGCCCGTGCCCGGCTCCCGATAAGGGAATTCATGCATCCCTAAGCTTTCTGAGATCGCTCCAAGGCCCAGTTTTGCTTCAGATAGCCAGTTTCGGCCTCGGTACAGTCAGCAGCATACAAATCCTCCTTTTTGCGGCATTTTTTGCAAGGTTTAATGCTATTTTTGATCGGCCAAGCGCCGATTGCACCCAAAGGCCACGGAAGCTTTTGCGGCAGTTATTTCGCCTTGAATAGGCAGAAAGGGGGCGATGGGACAGTTTAAAGAGTATCAGCGGTGAGAAAAGGCCCAGATTCAGTGCCAAAGTGTATCAGGATGCGGCAAAGTGTATCAGTGAAGGTTTTCAATGGAAAACTTTGAGCCCGAAGTAGGAAATCATTAAAGAGCCTCCCAGCAAAGTCAATCAAGCAGCTCTGAGCCATAAAGGCTCACCAACTCACAATTTTGGCCACTTAAGGCAGCAGAACCACTTGTAGGCGCAGATGAATGAATTTAAAGCACACTTATGGCTAAAAGAGCCAGCACAGAGCCATAAGGATAGATTTTGATCCATTTTTGAGGCAATTGCCCCAGCGCAACACTGAGATAAATGTTTTAAGCATTTACTTCAAGATAAAATAGATTAAAGCACTCATTTTCCTTAGATCTGCCTAAGATCTGCTGTAATAGATATTTTGAGATGCCAGTTGCCCCAGCGCAGCTGTTAGATAGATATTTCTGCCATTTACTTCTGTACAAATTAGGTTAAAGGCATTTATTTGATGAGATCTGTCTCAGATCTGTTGTTTGTAGATATTTTTTCTATTTAAACCACCCTCTGTTATGAAAAAAGGGTTGGTTGGTCGATAACTTCCTCTCTAGACTTGCACTGTATTTTCTGAGAGTCTCTATAATCAAAGATCGCTGGAATGTTTGGGAGATGAACTGACTGTTGTGTTTTAATGACTGAAGAGTGACTATGGAATCCTAACGCTTCTACATAGCCCAATAAGTGTTTCTTATCTCTGTTTACAGTTTATATGTGTTTATGCCATCATTGTTTCACTATCTAAATAACAGAAAGAAAGAATAGTTCAGAGCTCACTTAGTTGTATTATGTTCTCAATTTCTATGATTTATCTATGTTTTCCTTTGAATTAGTCTTAAATATGAATGCTGATTTGCTCATATTCACACTAGTTCCTTCATATATGAATGTTGTTTAGGAATCCTTGATTGCTCCTATATAAATGTTCATTCACCTTCCCTCTGTTAGCATAATGAGAGCTACTTAGTTACCTTTCATTCACTGACTTTCGTTCCATCTCTATTCCAGCTCGATATTGTTTTATGTGTAGCTATCCTGCTCTGTATTCCTCTTGTGGCCAAGACAACGCAACATCAAGCCTAATCCACGACTCCATGCCCAATGGTTTGAACTTATCACACTATGCATCCCAACTCTGTTTGAAAGAATCCTCCATCCCACCAAAATCAAAACAAAACCCAAGAAAATCATAACTAGCCTAAAATCAACCCAAAACAAAGCTAAATTATAAAGAGAGAGCCCTCTCTGATTGCAGGTAGGCTAGGACCTGCAGTCCAAAGATTGGTTTGTGGTTACCTCGGCCGTATCCTTTAAGGAGCTTTAAGGACAACCTGAGTGATAACAGGTGTGACTCTTTGCAATGGTTCTTGGTTTGTTTATTTATTTATACTAGTTTGCTTGTAGATATTTCAAATATCTCATGGTAAGTGCATATCCTAGGTGTAGGATCTGCAGCACAAAAATATGAACCTAATGGATTTAGCATTAGTGTGATGAAGTCCTTGTCTCATTATATATTATCCAAATGGAAAAAATCCACATCATGAATGTTCCAACTTAGGGATATAGGGCTTACTTGGCCTAGGTCCAACTACCACCTAAACCATATAATTTTTAAGCAAAGGTTCTGGAAGCCCTGCACTCCATGAAAAAATTAAAAATCCTAGGGATGGATGGATTCTCAATTAAATTTTATTAGGGGTTTTATAATATTATCAAGGATGATTTACTCAAGGTCATTAAAGAATCCAAGGACTAAGGGAAAGTCTCGAGCTCCCTTACCTTTTTATGTTAATCCCAAAATCCTAGGAGGGGCTTTCTTTTACAGACTATAATTCGATTGCATGCTACAATGTTATTTACAAGACAATATCATTTCTAGAATACTAAAGCCTATATTAATTTCATTTATTTATGAGGAGTAATTTGGTTTTCCTAAAAAAAAAACATACACAATGAAATTTTAGTTGCGTAAAAGGTATTTTATTCAATTAAGACTTCAAAGTTGAATGTTGTAATTCTCAAGTTATACCTATTGAAGGTATTTGATCAATTTGATTGGAATTTATTCAGACTTGTTCTTATGCAAATGCAGTTTTCTCTCCCAATGGAAAATTGGATCATGGGCTACATTCAATCTATGCCTTTTTCTACCCTAATCAATGGGGTTCCCTCTATATTCTTCTCATATTATTATGGCCTCCATTAGGCGTTGGGCGTGGAATCCACCCAAGCCATGTTTTGGGGCTTAAAGCCCAAGTTTTGACCAAGTCCAGTATAAAGACTCCCAATTTGTGGGCGCGGACCACGAAGTCATAATAGAGTCACAGGGTTGTATGCTCTTGTTTTTTTAATGTAATGTTGGCTTGAAATATCCACCCATGGTCCGTGTATCACGGGATTGTATAAATAGAGCGAGGCTCTAAGTGTAAAATGAAGGAATCAATTAACAGAATAGAAGCATGATGAGTTTAAGAGATTGAGTCAAAGTGTAAAGTGTGTCTTTGGGTTGTAGAGTAGGAGAAGGCTTTGCAGTTGAGTGTGAAGAGGCCTAGTAGTCCGCAACTGAGTACGCAGACCCTTGCAGCTTAGTGCACAGGGCAGATTGAGTCTATAACCGAGGGAAGAATTAATAAAAAAGAAGTTATACCTTATTTTTATGTATCTTTTCTTGTTTTATGTATTATTGGGTATGAATTACAAGTTTACTGTGTATTTGTTGCGCGAACTCATATGAATGTGTTGTATAAATAACTATAACATAAGGCATCCATTTATGCGAAGATAACTAACTGGTGTAAGAAGATAAGTCAGATATCTGGTGTGACTTAGGGAAATAGTGTAGAGCACTGCTCCAGCAGTGTGAAGAGCAGTGACTTGGCCATCACAGAGGCCATGAAGAAGAAGTACAAGCTGGAGAAGAAGAAAAGGGGCTACGCCATATCTAGCATCAACAATAATGTAGTTAAAGTGGCGACCCAAATACTAGTGAGTAAAGTTATGCGCAAGTGCCACACGGACAAGGTACCCGCGCTGGTGGTTGCATTTGCCAAGCAGTGCACAGAGGGGGTCCAGTTAACTGGTCCGAGTTCCTATGCAAGGAGTTCCTGGAAAATTTCTGCGAGGCCCAAGAACAAGGAAAAACGTTCCACTATGCATGGCTTCTACTGTCCATAGTGCTCGTGGCAGGAGAATTGCTGGAGGACAGTCAGTTACCCACAATTAACATGGATCTGTCGGAGGCTGCGAAGTACGCTTTGCTCTGGGCCATGAAGGATGTGAACCGGATCTACAACAGTAAGATATTTTTAGTGTTCATGGAAATGAACATCAAAATGGGGATTAACTACAAGCCGCCGTTATTTCCCACTATCTACAACAGCCTGCAAAGTTTTTCACAATTTAAAGTGGACCTCCACAACATCTATATCAAAGTGCATAAGGACCTGACCAAGAAATGGAGAGAGCTACCCTTTGTAGCCACAGATGATGTAACCTTTGATGTACTAGAGACATGGCCACCAGAGTGGCATGCCACAGACATCACGGAAATGGAGAAGTATGCTGCAAAAAAGAAGAAAGAGGAGGCCAAACTATGCATGGTGCAGTTGGCAGAGAAGAGAAGGCAAGAAGAAGCAGTAGCAAAAGTGCAGGAGGCGCACGACGCTACGTAGATAGTAGCAGAACCGAAAAAGGCCGCAGCAGTAGTAGCGGCATAGGAGGCAGCCAAGAAGGCACACGAGGGATAGAAGTCGCCTTCACATGGGCAGGAAATGGAGGAAGAGGAGGGCGGTGTAGACCCACAAACTATGTCAACACAACTAAAGCGCCAGCACCTGAGCGAGCGGACGAGGCCGCACAAGAAGGTCAAGGCATCAAAGTTGTCTATCAATCTGATCACCCTTATTGAGGGTGATCTTCATGACATCGACAAGATGATGTGCGATGTCACCTCCAAGGCCCTCTAGAACTTTACGCAAGAGAATTAGATTGTGTTGGGGGCCCTCAGAGCAGAGCTTCAGGAGTTATAGGGGCATACTCCTTAGGCTGGTACCGTTTCGACCAGCTTCACAATAGGAACAACTACAACAAAGAATATGTTGTGCACTCGGACAAAAAATATAGTAGTGCTACTAGAAGGGGTACTAGTGACAACAAATGAGGCTGACAGGCCTACGATTAGCACACATGGCTGCACTCCCACGGGAGACGCTATATGTTCTGCACGATGGGATTACTGCAGAACTGTGGGCTAGGGAGAGCCGCGTGCTGCAAGTGCTGAGCAAGAAAAAGATCAACATGGAGTAGTTGAGCTTGCAACATGACAAAGTGCTGTCATAGAACAGGCAGATGGTACAGGTACTAGAAGAAGCCTATTAGATGGTCCTTGAGCTGGCCATCCCAACTGACGCACTAGCAGAGGCGTGCATCCATAGACTAGCAACAAGGGTGTGCGAGGTGTGGCAATAGATGACCAAGGTTTAGCTGGACCTGAACCTTTAGATAACAGAACTGTGGTTGAAGGCGTAACTATCCACCCATCCAGAAGTAAGAGAAAAAAGTGCCAACAATATTACATCAGGGTTGGAAGAGATCAGCAGTGCAATAAGGGGTTGCATGAGAATGTTGGAGGAATTTAAGGTCCTCACGAATCTGTAGGAGGACCCTAACATCTAGCACTTAGAGATGGAGGCACATGAGCTCTAATAGCAGTATGATAGCATCAAAGGAACCGCGTAGACAGTGGCCCTAACTCAAAGGCTTGCGCGAATACAACAGGCCAAAGCATTGAAAGAGCAAGTGGACACTGCACGACACCAAGAAGCAGTTATGAAGGTGTGCATTCAGCCTTGGATTGACGAGGCCTTCACTATTACAACAACAATTGAAGGCAAGTTTGTACAAATGCAGGGGACGCAAGAGTAGATGCAGGGAAGCAGTTCTGACACCGCGGTCTCGGAACAATGGGTATAGTAGATTCAGCAAGTAGTTGCTCAGTGCACTGCCGAAGTTGCAGCGGTTTGAGCAGAGTTGGAGGGACTCCATGCAAAGATCTCTGCACCAACAGAGTTATTGAAGGGCGAGTCACGATGTTTGTGTTGGGGGCTTGTTCGGCGTGGAATCCCCCCAATGCATGTTTTGGGGCTTAAAGCCCAACTTTTGACCAATTCCATTATAAAGACTCCGCAATTTGTGGGCACGGAGCACGAAGTCATAATAGAGTCATAGGGTTGTCCACCCTTGTTTTTGTAATGTAATGTCAGCTTGAAAGATCCACCCATGGTCTGCGTACCATGGGATTGTATAAATAGAGTGAGGCTATAAGTGTAAAATGAAGGAATCAATTAATAGAATAGAAGCATGATGAGTCTAAGAGATTGAGTCGAAGTGTAAAGTGTGTCTTTGGGTCATAGTAGGAGAAAGATCTACATCTGAGTGCGCAGAGGCCTAATAGTCCACAGCTAAGTGCACAGACCCCTGTAGCTGAGTGCGTAGGGCAGATTGAGTCTATAACTAAGGGAAGAATTAATAAAAGAGAAGTTATACCTTATTTATATGTACCTTTTCCTGTTTTATGTACTATTGGGTATGAATTACAAGTTTATTGTGTATTTGCTGCACGAACTCATATGAATGTGATGTATAAATAACTATAACATAAGGCATCCATTTAAGCGAAGATAACTAACTGGTGTAAGAAGATAAGTTAGATCTCGGGTGTGACTTAGGGAAATAGTGCAGATCGCTGCTCCAGCAGTGTGGAAACCCCACAACTCCTGGTTAGGGCTATGCAAAGGCAAGTATATCAAGGTGCAAGGGATAGGGAAGTGCGCAAAGTAACCTACATGAAGGGATTAATGGTTGGGCCCAATCAAACCCTCATACATCTCAAGGGTGTGGAAACCTGGTTCTAGCACCCCCCATACTACTTCAGGTGAGAGCTTAATCTGCGCTCCGTGGACTATTTTCGAAAGGGCCAGTAGTATAGGAATTTGTTTAGCTAATTAACTCCAAAATTGGGTTAGGCCACAACAAGCCAACATTAGGTTTTCCCCTTTCTCCATTGTTATTTCTTATTTCTCATAATAGTTGAAGCCCTTATTAAGCTCATTGAAGCACAAAAATCCCTGAACTCACTGAAAGGTATCAAAATTTTAAACACAATTCAAGTCTCTCATTTAATTTTTGTTGATGATGTTATGTGTTAAATTCAGGGAACTCATAGAGACATCTCTCTAAAAGGTGTTATTGATTTTTTCAAGGCTATAAGAATGACCATTGATTTAAAAAAAAATTGTTTAATAAATCATGAAAATTTAAATTCATTTAGCAACTTAACAAGAGATTATTTTCCATTCCCTTTGAGTAATCTAGATGATGGGATTAAATATCCGAGTTTCTTTCTGAAGCCAAATAATTACATACTAATGGATTAGTCATGTTTAGTAAGAAAAGTGGAAGCTAGAATATCTATATAAGCTCTACGATTTTTATCAAGAGGAGGTTGTTTGACTCTATTGAATTTTTTCTTGGATAGAATTCCATTCTATTAGACCTCTATTGCATCGGTCCCAAAAGTTATTCTTAATTGTATTCACAAGCTCAACTTTAATTTGTTATGAATAGGTGTTAGAACTTAAAATGGTATTGCATTGGTAAAATGATCATGATGAGCTACCCCTGAGGAATTAGGTGGTTGGGGCATAACATATATTCAACTCTTAGTTAAATATTTGGCTGACATGAATACAATAGATACTAGTTCTAGGTAGCTCCCTATGGGCCAAAGTCTCCCAAGCTATATATTTTCTTAGGTTGTTGATTGCTTTCTAGTTTAGATTCCCCTAGAAATCTACCATAGGGATAATTGTATGGAAGGCATTGGTGGGAGCTTTCCCCTTGATAGGAAAATGGGTTGCTTGGTGACTTGGGGATGGAATTAAAATTGAATTGGTAAAGATTCATGGTATGGAGTTGGAAATGACTACATTCTATCTAAAAATCTTCTCCAGAATCTTAGTTGGGAAAATGTATTCCTTATGGTCGACACTAAAGCCCAATCTCCCCAAGTTAGAGGTAGACATAGATATAAATCAACCTCATCTTTAGATTTTGTGGTTTATTTAGCTGATGAATGGGACCAATACATAAATATTCTTGTTTGAAATTTCATTTCCTTAAAGGAAAACTCTTCTGATACACTTTTCTAGTCAAAGAATATTAGGATTGATGATTTCACTACCATATTGGGTTATAAAGTTTGGATAAAAGAAAATTATAAAGGTAAAAAATTACGGTGGTGGAAGGAAATGTGAAAGGTGAGTGTGCCTGTCAAAATGAAAATAACAATTTGGTTGGATCTTAGCTTCAAATTCTTAACTTGGGAAGTGCTCCCTAAGCAAGGTTGGTTTTGTCCAAGTAGGTGACCCTTGTGAAAAACACATGAATAGTCCAGACTCCATTTGTTTGTATGCTACAATTTTGTTAATCGGGTCATCACACACATCTAAAAGGAATTTAGGCTGAAAGTAAATTGGGCATCTTCCAATCTTGCTGGAAGCATTATACTGTGGCTTTCTAATAAATCCATTAGGTCTTTTTGAGATTTCTTTGCGTTCTTTTTGGGTGTATATGGTGTTCTTAAAACATGAGTATGCTTCAGAATAAATTCTCCTCCCTTGAGTCTTGTGCAGTCAAAGTAATTTGAGACACCAATGAATTCAAGTTTGAACCCAAGAAACATCCTATGTGATCCCTTGTTCTTCCTAAGTTGGACTATGACATTCCTTGGGGTTATTTTGATTGGGCCAACCAAGTCCATGCCCTAGATGTAGAGTAAGTGTTGTTCTTTATTTCCGCCACTCCCACTTCATGTATTGTAGATACACTCCTAATAGGGGATGAAATAATAGGGCATAATTTATTTCACTTTGGTTCTTCCTTTATTTTTCTCACAAGAAAAATATTAAAATGCTTTAAGTGATGGGTGACTCTAAGTTAGTTATCGAGTAAGGAAACATGAAAGTCACTATGAGTAACATTTGGTTAGATCTGATCCTACATTGACACTTACCACATAGTTGACACATTTGAATGTATCTCATTCTATCACATTTTGCAAGAACTAAACGAAGAATCTGAAACTCTATCAAAATAAGTTCTCTCCATCCCTATAGGATTGGTTGACATTTATGAATTCAATGATGGGGCCGAAGTAAATCATGGATAGTATTTTGTAATTCATTTTTCTTTCTTTAGTTTTTCAGAAGTTTTGATATGCTAATGTATGGACATGTAAAATACATTAACTCAAGTATAGAATGATATCGGAAAGTGAAAGTAAAGGCTAATAAATAATTTCCTCTATTTCAAGATAAAATGATGATTTTTTTTGTTTTTTTAAACTAATCTAAGAATTGTCCAAAATGTATATATTATTCCTCAATAAATATATATGATTTTTTTAATATATATATATATATATATATATATATATATATATATATATATATATATATATATATATATATATACATATATATATATATATATATATATATGTATATATATATATATATATATATATATATATATATACATATATATATATATATATATGTATATATACATATATATATATATATATATATATGTATATATATATATATATACATATATATATATATATATATATATATATATATATATATATATATAGATATCTATGTATATATGTAGATATATATTAACAAATTAATCCCTTGATGGGGGTGAGAGATGACGACAATATGCATTTAGTGAGCATTAAGGCTCATCCCACGTGGTGGTAGATGCATGCAATGTGGTACTTCTCATAGTACTTGGGATTAGTACCCGATCATTCTCAAGGCATGGTGGTGTATTTGGCTCTAGGTTTAAATGACAATGGGAATTATTTGCATCCAAGAAATGGGAGGAAGGCTAGGTAGAGGTTTTGTCAATGAGAATGTTGTAGCGTGTTTCTTTGGGGTGACCTACATACCTTCTATTGTTCACCGAGTTTAATGCATATGATTGGGAGAGGGTTTCATGGATGGTTGTCTTGAAGCAGTAAGAAAAACCATCACCTGGGATCCATGCCCTTTTTCTATCCATGCAAGCTTATGCAACGTGGTATATTAGTAGGTATACTTTTCCATTTGGTTATTTCTTTCAATTGGAATTCAATTTGAAAGAAATTTGTTGGGGGAGTGAAGTTTATAGTGGTCCTTGCTTTCATTCCCGAACCTGGAATTGTTAATTGGGCTCCTCATTTTCGGGACACCGAGTTTGTGGTTGAGGAGGATTCTCCTATGCACTTTCACTTTCTCCTTGGTGGTGGATAGTCTTATAACTTAGTTTGGTTCATTATCTAGGTTTTTTGGAATCTATTGTTGTGGTTCAAGTGGTCTTATTTCTATGATAATGTGGCCTTTACTGTGGTATTTCTATGGGGAAACCATTTTATGTTTCCTTATATTCTTGGGAGAGTGATATGTTGGGTGGTTGAGGTTTATGAGGCCCAAAGTTGCCACCTCTTTTGGTGGGTCTCGATCCCTTCTTGGGACTCATTCTATGTAGTGTGGGCTTTGAGTGTGGTTGTTGAAGACCCTAAGAGGCATAGGTGTTCCGGATCAGGTCTTTTCTTATGTTTTGTGTTACCTTTGCTTATTATTTCACTGTTTGTTGGGCTAGGAGGTGGTCACAAGAAAATTATCTAGTCCAACCTAGCTAGTGGTGGAACAATTTGTTTTGAGATAGAGGGGAGTGTGGTCTCAACAACCACAGTTGAAGGTGGTCAATAGATGGGTTTCAGACAATAGGGCATGAGGAAAGGAGGACACTAGGCTTAGGTAGCTGCAATGATCTATCAATGAGGGCATCCTTGCCACAAAGGTGAATGTTGTGGGAAACCAGGTGCACAGGCTAATAGGGGGATGGACATCAACGAG
Organism: Pinus tabuliformis; assembly: GCA_031772625.1. Lineage (NCBI taxonomy): Eukaryota > Viridiplantae > Streptophyta > Pinopsida > Pinales > Pinaceae > Pinus > Pinus tabuliformis. The sequence continues at coordinate 1,284,763,944 of CM062805.1, forward strand.
GATGAGGTTGAAGGTGTCACTGGGTAAGGAGATTTTTCCCACTCCCTATTTCCTTCATAGAGTCATGTGGAACAAATACCTTCCCTGGACATAATTGTAGAATAAATTTGAGATATCTAGGCCAACTTGGACATTCTGCAGGAGGATAGGTATGAGGACCAAAATGAGATCATGGAATACATCAATGATGTGAAGTTCATTCATAACGAGGTGTTGGAAAAACTGGATGCCATGAGATGCATTCAACGATGAAGTAATGAAATAATGGGTGAAATTGAAGCATGCCTGACCCATATTGACTATCATATACATGAAGATCATGGGAAACCAACTAATCTAGGTAATCAAGCCTGGAACGACCCTCCTTAACATGAAATCTGTAGGTTGTGTTCTAGTTTGTTTTGTTATGGTATATATGGCCATTTTTTCCATGTGACACATGTAATGACGAGGCTTACCTCTTATTTTTATGTCCAACTCTTCTCACTTACAGATCCGATCAAAGTGAAGTAGGGAGATTCGAATACCACCAGTATGTAATCAACTCTCTTCAGATAATATAAGGAAGTTTTTTTTACGAACAAAAAAATATATATGAATAAATTAATATTTTGTCGAATGTTTCTACATCTAATAAATCAAAATTATTTTCAGTGAATTAATCTTTTATAACATGGTTTTGAAATTCAATAAACTAAAGTTAATTTTAATGAATTAATATTTATGGGGTGTTCTTAAAATCCAATAAATTAAAATTGATTTTAGTTAATAATAATAATAATCTTTTCTATAGACCTCGGGGAAGCTCAATTAGCAATGGCCATGAAAATGAAGCAGTATGTTCCAAGAGGTTTTAGTTTCAAATCCATTAAGTTTACTCGTGGACTATCAACTAGTACGAGAGTGGCCCACTTTCCAATTCCTCTAGATACCAATAATAATAATAATAATAATTATTATTATTACTATTAAATTATTTATCAATGATAGTAATTTAAAAAAATTAAATATATCTCAATTTTTTTCTTCACAAGTGTAACATCATATTTTTCCACTTCCTCTAAATAAAAAAAAATAAAATAATAATTATTGCTATTAAATTATTTATCAATGATAATTATTTTTAAAAGTGGAAATATATCTCCTCTTTTTTTCTTCACAGGTGAAACGTTGTATTTTCATATGAGGAATATACATATACTATTGATACTATGAACATTTATCACGTCACTTGTGGGAATTGAACCTAGGTGCAGAGGATTCCATTCCTTCCTCCCAACCACCCAACATAAATCCAATATATATATATATATATAATATATATATATATATATATATATATATATATATCTATATATATATATATATCTATATATATATATATATATATATATATATATATATATATATATATATATATATATATATATATATATATATATATATATATATATATATATATATAGATATGCAATTTTGAGAAAGATTGTGATATTTTGTTATTTAAAATGTGTTTTTGAATGCATAAATGAATTCAAAACCCTGAAAAACCTTTGACACTTGAACTTTGCAAATTAAACAACTTAAACTTATAGTTATTAAAAATCTCTATTGGATTTTGACAAAATTGAGTATAAAATTGTTTTCGATTTGTCTATTAGTTGTATTAGAGTTATCTATATATAAATAATAAGAATAATAACTTTTATTATTATTATTATAAATAATAAACTTCTAGAGAAATTTAATAGACACTTTTACATTACTTATGTAAAGAATATGATTTATTGGTCCTTCACCAACATTATATAACAATATGCTTAAATGTTACATTTTCAACATTTAATATAATTAACAACCATATGTAATAGGGAAATAACATGCTCATTAAAATTTTAAACCTAAGTTTTTGTCACAATAATTACTCCATTTTCTTTTAATGGAGTGGGTAGCATTGTATTAATTCAAAATCTAGAATCTGAGCCAGTTCCCATTACATATGTTGTCCAATTTGCGTTATATGAATGGCTTGTGGCACTTGGTATGTTGGCATTAATGTAAACTAGACTAGCATTGAGGTCAAAGGCAGCAAATGTTGGAATTGATGAGCATGTTGTTCAAGGGAGTCCCATGTTTGCTACAGTGTTCTCTAGAGAATCATCATAGTAGTAGGCTTAGTGGAGAAGCCATAAAATATGACTATGATGGCTGGGGATTCCCACGGTTGCTGCAGTGTTCTGTAGAGAATCATCATAGTAGCAGGCTTAGTGGAGAAGCCATAAAAAGATGGTTATGATGGATTAGGAGTCCCAGACTTTGGAGGAGATTTTGTCTCAATAGATAAAATAATTTTATCCTAAAAGTGGCATAGTTGGAAAGTTCCTAGAACAATATTTCTAATGGTATATGGAGGTCTGCAAATGGCCCTCTGGATCAAAATTTATTATTAATCAAAGTAAGGACATTAAAGTCCTTAGTAGTAGTGCTCGAAACCTCAGAAGCCCGAAAGTTTATTTAAAAAGGGGTTATAGGATGGAATCAACCTAAGGTAGTGGCAGTAGTACCTAAAAGCCGAAAGGCATGAGAGCTCGGAAGCCCGTAAGAAATAAAAAAGGATTATAAAGCACTGGGATTTTGCATAAAATAAGAAAGAGGAGTGACATAGGTTCTTGCCGATATCTAAAAATTTATCAAATATTTATAAACATGCCCATGACTTGGTTTTGTAAGATTTCATGTGTTTTGGTGACCAAGGGCCTTCAAGCCATGAATAAGGAAAAACATTGCGAGCAAACATTTGAAGGAGCTCGTGGAAAAATCAAAGGAAAGGTGCCAAGGAAAGTGCTAAGGATAGGTGGGCCACTTCCTGGAAGCTCAGAAGCCCATATATCATGTGAAATTGTATTTAAATAAAAGTTGTAGGTACTCTAAATTTCAGGGTTCAAATCATATAGCAACATATGTTTAAAAATATGGATGAGTCAGCAGCTCCATGTGTCATAGTCATGGATGAGTTGGAAAATCTAATGCATAGTATAAAAAGGGTGTATGAGTCGACAAATGGAAGGAAATGAACATAGAGAGGTTCGTGCCACTGTAATAATGGTTACTGCTAAAACAATCCTTTATTTTTTTCACTTGCATGGCATGAGAAATTTAATGAGAAATATGGCTTAGATACTTCATACCAGTGATTTTATGGGTTTTGATGGTGTGATGCAACTAGAGAAGGAAGAAGAGACACACTTGAAGTACATTTTGAGCTTTATGGGAATTTATGAGGAATTTAGAACCAAGTGATTTGCATAGTTTGAATTCAATAAAGGTTCTTGTTGAGTGTGCAACATAGATTGGGATTAAATTCTCAAGTATGGATAATCCACGCGTGTCCATTATTATATTTAATACAGTTGCAGTGGGATTTCATTTTTTATGGAACAACAACATCTAGTTCCATGCTAAAGAATGCTATGAGGCACTAAGAAAAAAAGAAAACAGGAGGGAAACAAAGACAACATCGAATTTTGTGCAATAGAAGAATAAAACTCAAGATTTCCTTTGAGAAATTGGGTGAATACAATAGTTGTGTTGAGGTTGAGTGAGTGTGGTTCAAAGAGTCAAGTGATGAGAGCTAACTGAGTTTACAATAGAGTAGAGGGCCAAGACTGGAGTTGGTTGAGTAGTGAAGTTGAAAACCTGAAGGGAAGGAGTTCGTACAATAGTAGATCAGGTTGATATTTCTGAACATATGTATTAGTCTCTATTAATGATTTGAAAATTGTATGAAAAGTAGAAGAGTGATTAGAATAGGTAGAGGCCTACATTCATTAGAGGTTGTTGCCTCTTGGCAAGTGGTGGATTACTATATGAATGTGGTTGGGGCCTCCTGTGAGTGGGTTCTCACAAACAACTTGATGTAATTAAGTGGGTTCTTAATTTAAATCATAACAACAAACAAATTGGTGGTTTTGTCCCTTTGGGTTTCCACGTAAAAATATTGATGTCAATATGTGTGTGTCTCTCAATTGATAAAATATGTGCTCTTCCGAATGTTTTATATTACGACATGCTTATACTGTAGTGTGAATGCTCTGACAAATAACTAGAAGTAAAAAGGAAATATAAGAATTGATCACAAGTTTTTATTAACCTTACAACTACTGATTCACCCCCATTTTAGTAATTCCTTATCTCATAAATTGGTATCAGAGCCAAGTTCCTTTAGGAACAATTTAACCACTATAAGGTTGATCCATAAGGAATTATGTCTAGGCAAGAGAGTTAAGATGCTTACTCAAGAAATATACCAGTATTCGATGGGATAAACTATGCTTTTTGGAAGGTTAGGATGGAATCCTATCTTATATATCTAGGGGTAGATGTTTGGAGCTCTGTGTTGGCAAATTATGATGTTGTTGATGTGCCTCCCAAAGATGCAAATAGTAAAACGGTGTATGGAAGTAATGTTAAAGACAATAATGACATTCTCTTTGGCCTTAGTCAATATAAGCTTGTAAAAGTTATGCATTGTAAGTCTAATAAGGAAGTGTGGGTCAAGCTCAATCAGAGTCATGAAGGAGATGATAAAGTCAAGCAGGCCAAAATTTAAATCTTCAAAATGAGGTTTGAAAGCTTAAAAATGAGTGAAGAATAAAGCATAGAAAAATACTTCCTCAGAGTTGATGAAGTCAAAAATATGATTAGAGGACTTGGTGAAGCTATCAAAGAAGATATAATTGTTCAAAACATCTTAAGATCTCTACCTATGAGATTTAATGCCAAAATATCTACCATTGAAGAAATGTTTGATCTAAAAAGTATCACAATGGATGAGTTGCTTGGTAGTCTCACAACCTATGAGATGAGAGTAGGAAAAGAGAAGTATGAACCAAATGATGCAACTTTCAAGGTGTCCAAGAATGTTAAGGAGCACAAAGACCATCAGGATTGATTCAACTGTGAATTTGATCAATAGCTTACTCACTTTGCCAGGAAACTGAAGCGTGGCTCAGGAAAGTATAAATGGAAGTTTCCCTTCAAATGATTTGACTGTGGAAGAGTTGGACATTTTTCGTCCAAGTGCCCTAACAAAGAAAGGATAAAAAATGAAAATGATCAAAATTTCAAAGGGAAAGATCAGAAACATCAAAATAAGAGGCTATCTATGGATAAGGGGCTCTACTCCAAAGAGGATAACTTAGCACCATAGTTGGATAACGAAAAATCCTCAGAGGATGAGTCAAATGAGTGGTTACTCATGGAATTTGGAGTAGACTCCAAGAAACAAAATATTGTACTCTAAAGAAGAAGGAAAAGAAGTAGTAGTAGTGGACTTTGAAGGGTAACTCATCAGTTCCCTTGATGAGTTAAAGAAGGTCAGTAGAAAGAACTAGCAGGTAAAAGAGAAACTACAACATGCTAAAGAAGGTATGTATAACTCAGACGACAAGGAATATGTTTATCAAAAAGAGAAACTTGAAGAAGCCATTAAAACTAAAGACAACTTATCTCTTCAACTAGAATAAAAACAAAAAACACGTGAAAAAATAGAATAAGATAACAAACATCTAAAGCAAGAGTTGTTCAAATTAAAGAGGGAGATGATCCCATAGACATGAAAAGAAGAAATTTTGTTCCTAAAAGTCAAATTAGAAGAAGAAAGATTAAAATAAGTTATTAATGTTATAATCGATGAATGGGAAGGGAAATGTTAAAGTCTCGAGGCAGAAGTTGTCTCTCTAAGAAAAGATATTGAAAGACTGAAGACCAAGAAGGGTGCAAATGAGAAGTTTGGAGAAGGGATAAGAAAGATACATCAAATTCTGAATATTCAAAGGTCTCCAAAAAAAAAGACAAGTATGCGATATTCTAGACCATAGGAATCTTCTATAAGAAAGATGAACTTCAGGTCTGCAAGATTTAAGGAACCTCAGAGCTATGCAAATATGCTTCAAGAAAGAATCAATGAAGATAAAAATGTAGCAGGAAAGAGAGGAGCCCATCACTAGAACAACAATTCCAACTTCTCAAAGGATTCATACCAACTAAGAATGAACCAATCAACAAGACAACATAAGTACCTTTCGTGAACAAACTCATGAACTTTGCAACTTCAAGTACTCTAATTTATTTATGGTCATTTTTATAAATGTCATATCTTTGGACATAAGGCTATTGATTGTAGAAGAGTCAAATTTGAAAGAGATGAAAATTTCAGATACAATAAGTATCAAAATTATAGATCTCAACTCTCCTCCCATAAATAGAAATCCCTTCTCTCCCTTGATGGATGATGTTGAATGCTTCAAATGTAATAATTTTGGGCACAAAGTGAGTGAATGTAGAAGGATATTTGAGTATTATACTAAATCCCAGAATGCTTGGCAACCACTTTTTCAAAAGGATAAGAAAAATTGGAAACGTAATTCTGGAAAGAACATAGAATATGGATTTGCTTTGTTAGTACATAATCAATAAAATAGATGGTATATGGATAGTGGCTATTCCAACAATATGATTGGGGATAAAAGTAAATTCTTGTCTCTAAAATAAAAGATAGAGGGAACAATGTCACATTTGGAAACAATTCTTAATCAAAAATTAAGGGAAAGGGCATAGTCAGCCTTGATGAAAAGGCTAAAGCTCAAAATGTAATGTATGTATAGGGTCTCAAGAAAAACTTACTTAGTGTGAGCTAGATGTGTGATGATTTCTATAATGTGACCTTTCGATCCAAGGATTGTGAGATTCAACATGAACAGAATGGAACGCTGGTGCGAAAGGCAGTCAGAACTCCCAATAATGTGTATGTGTTTGATGATTCTAGAGTAAGCTATTGTTTGAGCAAGAAAAAGGAAACCATGTTGTGGCATAGGAGACTTGGTCATGTGAATTTTGACAATATGATAAAAGTCAGTAGAATAGGTGATGTAAGAGGATTTCCAAGATTGCCAAGGCCTGATAATTCAATCTATAAGCTTTGTTAATTTGGCAAGCAGACCAAGACTCATTTCAAGACAAAGGAATTTTCTCCATCTAAACCTCTAGAGCTAATTGACATTGTTATTTACGGCTCGACCAGGACAAAAATCCCAAGAGGAGAAAGGTATTTTATGTTTCTTATTGATGATTTTACTAGAGCCACATGGATCATGCTCTTGAAAGAGAAATTAGAAACGCTTAAACATTTTAAGGCATCTAATGCTTAGGTATAGAATGAGAAATATCTAAAGAAAAAATGCTTAATACCAAATAAAGTATGAGAATAAACTTCAAGATAGTTTGAAGAATATTATGAAGAAAATGGAATAAGGAGGCAGTATTGTATGGCCAGAAATCCACAAAAAAATGGAGTAGCTGATAGAAAGAACAAGACAATCTAGGAGATGTCCAGAATTATGATGGATGAAGTGTATGTATTGTTGAGAAATATAGGGCATCAATATTAGGTGATATCTCTTCTTTAATAACTAGTTGTGAATTCTTTTTACTTCTTGATTAGGATCTTCTTTTACTTATGTTATTATAATGCTATTCTTCTTCAAACAACTACCAAGCATAAACCATAAAGAGACAAGGGACACTGAATATAGGCTCTCATCTAGGTCCGAAACCTCTCACTCTTGAGAGGAAAACTTGAATAAATTATTCTTCTTATAGAGATTCTAATTGACGAATACCAAGACCAAGACCTTTGACCTATTTTCCAGTCTGATACCTGTTAGAGTCGGTCTGGTCAGCCCTTCGTCAGAGATCAAAGCTCTTTGTGCATTTCAAATTTAGGTGTCCCACTCCATCCACTCAGCTACATTTCGCTAGGGACATGTCATGATCTGATGGAGGAAGTCATGCTACTCATTTTCCCTCATGTCTGGCCCTTGCTGGTTCAGGTCTTGATCCACAATCATTGAAATTCATGACAGCCAAGGTCTGGTCATATTACAGGTCAAAGTCCTTTTGATTGCTAGGTCTAGGAAATCATCAATGTGGTTTTTGAAGAAACATGTCCAGAACAAAGTCATGCAGGCCAGAGGGAGATATTATACAGCTACGGTTCAAGAAAGCATCATCATCACCTAAGGAGACATCGACTCTTCTTCAAAACTCTGTTTTGAAGAAAAGTCAAACAAGGTCAACTATGACAAAATTTTCCAAAAAATCGCCAGTTGACATTTTCAGATGCAGTCATGGATTTCAAAGCTTGAGGCCCAGTCACACAATCCCCGCAAAGAAACGCCGAAAAGTTTATCATGAGAGCCAAAATTTCAAAGAAAAAGGGAAAAACTAAGTGTTTTAAAAATCAATGAAAAGTGCAAAACTCAAACATTAGAAAGTGGGTCTCCAAAGAGGAAAAAATTAAACCCAACTCTCCCAAAGCCTATATATGTTTGTTTTTGCCCAAAACAAAGACCATTTGTGCTTTTGCAAGCTTGGAGAGAAATTAGAAAGGTGAGAGAGTGAATTCATGAGGGTTTGAGTGAAGGATAGCCGGTTACCATAGGGCGCGGTGCACACACGAGGGAGCACGGTGCACACAGAAGGCGCGATGAATTGGCAGCCAGCCCACAATGCAAAATCCACAAGGGCGCGATGCACTCAGGGTGTGCGGCGCATTGGGCTTGGCGTGCGACGCGCACAGCCAGGGGCATAAAAACAGTACCAAACCATTTCAAATCTTTGTGAAAGCTATCAAATCATGAGGTAGGCCTTATGACACCCCTTCTCCATCAATTTGGTCAATATTTAGTTGTTTGTAAGATGTTTGAAAGGTATCCAAAAGCACAATGGCCTTCCATGGAAAAAGCAACAAGAAAAACGGTTGATGGGGTTGCCAGATTGTAATGATTAGCACCAAGGTCACTTTCCTCCCCTTTTCCCCTCACTCCTCATCATTTCCACCTCCATTCCTCCTTATCTCCCAAGCAAACCCCCTAAAAGCCCCCTAAAACTCCCTCCCCTGTTTTTCAAACAAAAATTGTGTCGTTTGATCGTGCGCGGTGCACACACAATGTGGCGCGGTGCACTCAGGGCGCGCGGCACACTCAGGGCGTGCGGCGCACTGGGAGCCTGGCCACAGTGTTTACATTACACTGGCGCGGCGCATACCCGGCGCGCGGTGCACTGGGAAAAGCGCGCGGCGCATAGGTCTGTGAGCCTAAAAAAGCCACTAAAACGCCCAAATTTTTTGAAATTTGCTCTCATCATTGCAAAAGTGGCCCTAGACACCTTCATCGTTGATCCTTAAACTCAAAGAAAAATATGATGTTGGTGACCATGAGATCAAAAACAATTTTTTAAGCAAACACAAAATGGCACAAAGAATGGAAAAAAAGCTAGGGTTTTGCTACAGTAACTTGATTGTTAATTATGCTCCTACCCTACCTCTATCTGCTAAAATCCCCTCGAGAATTTTCCCCTAATAGTTACCCTAGCTACATTGCAATCATATCCCTTTGTCCCCTTTACTCATATAGCTCAAAAGTTCCTTAACCCTACCCCATCAAAAACACACCCCAAACACTCCCAAATCCCTGATAAATTTCCCCTTTAAACCCCTATTCCCCTTTTCATCATTCCCCTCCTAACACTCCCCTATTTTATGGTCCCCTTGGTAACACATTTTCAGAGCATTCATCGGTGTCATTGAATTCAAAGGGCAGCACTAAACTCATGGTACAAGCAGCAGTGATGGCATCAAAAAATTCATCAGATTATGAGGGGGATACACACAGTGACACATCTTTAGGAGAGAGGGCCCATAGGAGACAACACTGGAGTGGCAGACATCTCAGAGACGATTCGAACACCCTCACAGAGCTACAGGCATGCCCACTTTCCATGTCATGTTTCCAGCACATGGCATGTTATGAATTTTGCCAAAGGGTGGCAAATATCAGAGTACATCATGAGTTGGCCCGCCTTTTTGCACTTCATCTACAGGGAGGCCAATCTATCATGGCTTGGGTCACTTTCACCTTGACACCGGAGGCTATATCAGTGGCAATAGGGATACCTAATGATGGGGAGCAGTGGCATAAGAAAAAGAAGGTGGAGAGGCATCACTATGAGCCTTACATCAAGAACAGCTGCTTGAGCTAGCTCACCAGGGTTTTTCCATTCAAATTTTTGAGGGATGAGTATGCCCCTCTCATGAGATTGATCATGAAATATTTTAGTTGCGAGGGGAGGTTTTCTCACTGTTTTGCCTATCACATCCGCTTGCTCATGCACTTCACCAGGGTGAAGATGATGAGCCTCCCATTTTTCATCTGCAACAACATTGAGAAGATGAAGAAATTCATGCTGCGCAAGACCCCACAACAGTAGATAAACAGTGTCTATCATTTTGCTCTCATCCGGATTTTGGTGGACCATCAGTTGGGATTACAGGGTGTTTCTTGGGAAGACTTCATCTCCCGTGATTTCTTCAGCACTCCACCGATGATATCAAAGGCAGAACATGAGGTGGGAGGTCCTTCACATCAGTTTGAGCATGATACAGGAGGTCCTTCACATCAGTTTGAGCTGGAGATGAGAAGCCCTTCACATCAGTTTGATAGCCGTGAGACTACCACCATGCTAGTTTTCATCACATATCAGAGAGGCTATCTGAAAGGCACCAGATATTTGTTTGCAGCAGCAAAGCGAGTGTTATCTCCACCCGGGGTGAAAGGGGCCTCTCTTCCTACATCGACGACACAGGTACAGGACATATGCAAGAAGCCCAAACATGAGGCGGGGCCTTCAGGTGTGCCATCAGGTGAGCAAGAGACTGAGTTTGTTCTCCTCCAGGATGATGAGCCAGATGCAGAACCCACCAATGAGGAGCTTATAAAGATCATCAAAGAGCAGCAATCAGAGATTGAAGACTTAACCATTGATCTAGAAAGGGACAAGTGGAACATGAACTACCTGGAGTGGAGGAACAAACAGCTTGAGGACCAACAGATGAGCATGGAGCTACAGAACATCCGTGAGCAGTGCCAAGTTGCTCAAAGAAGAAGGGTTCCGCTCACCTCTTTAGAGCAAAAAATCAATGAAGACTAGGCGTCCTTCCTTGAGAGGGTCAACATGCACTTGGAGCAGTGGTTGGAGAAAGAAAATAGGGAGAAAAACTGCTGAGGTGCATGACTCATCACTACTAGGCACGCAACATGAGTTCCAAGGCAAGAATCAGGAGCCTAAAGGCAAAATTGAGCAAAGCGAGAAAGGAGGAAAAAGAGGCAAAGGAGGCAAAGGAGAAAGATCGGCTTCAGATCTTGGCTTATGCCTCCTTGGCAAAGCAAAGCACTTCATAGGAAACCTCCAGTCCAAATTCCAAAAAATTTGGGCAAATTTTGGTCACAGGCAAAAATATTTGGGCACAAAACAGGAAATTCCTCCCTGTGCACCGCGTCACTAGCGCGACGCTAAAATTCTAGCGCTCTAATCGAGGAATGTCTTGCATATTCAGATTCAGCATCGAAAAATACGTCTATTGGTGTCTGGGCAAGAAAGTTTGACAATTTTTGGGTCTCCTAAAGGTCAAAAAACACCCAAAAATGGCCTCTCTACCACTTTTTGGACACACAGAAAGTAGTCTTGGGAGAATGAATTTTTGGAGGGGTAAATGAGCTTCAAATTCAGAAATTCTAGTTGGGTTGGAAAGTAGAGAGGAGAGGCTTTCCAACAAGCCCACTGGGGCACATTTTGGACACCAGAAAGTGCCCTAAAATAGGCTCCAAAGTGGCACGACGCACAGGGAATTTAGCGCGGTGCACAGGGGAAAAAACTGCCAAATTTCTCCCGTTTCGCGAAATTTCGGGTCGCGACTTCTCCAAGTGGGCCGGGTCATCTACTATTTGGTTTTTTGGCACCAAGGGCACCTTTTAAAGAATTTTCTCTCTAGGTGGGCATCTATCCAAGTGGAAAAAGAATGCAAAGGGTCACCACAACCAAATGTCATGCTTGAGAGCGTTGCACCTGTAGCTGATGGTTGGCTCTCCATCTCCTTTTCGAAATGTTTTGAGTAACTTCCCAACCCCTGGGCATTCCATCTCTTCTCTACACTTTATATATATTGTAAGCAAGTTATTTGCAAAGGGTTGGCTGGCTTGTAACTTCTGGGAGACTGTGGGAAAGAAACTCTGTTTCTGCACTGTGTATTTTTGACAGAGAATAAACGAGAGGCAGCGGCTTTGTTTCATGAGATTCTTGTGGTTGTGAGTGTAGTAAATGTGTTCTTATGTTCCATATGTATCTTGTTATGTTCCAATATTCATTTCATGTTTCATTTCAGTGAAATTTTCTAAGTGAGATTAGGTAGAATTCAATTTATATTGCTTTGCGTGTGGGAAAATTTCATGTGCAGTGTTATTCTTCTATTGAAAAGGATCCATGCGACTATGCCCTTTTCACTATCTTCAGCAATCTTTCCATTCCGCGTCACCTTAAGTTGAAATTTCTGCACTTCCCGCCTACCTTGCCTCGCGGAATAATCTGTGCCTTCATTCTCAATTCTCTGTTCTTTGCTAATCGCCAGTCCCATATACATTCCAGAAGCTCGGCCACTTTCAAAAATCTTTTCCAAAATCCTTTTTCACTTACTAGATTAAGGTCAATATCACATTGTAAGTCATCTTAGACCATTTTGCCTACCTATTCCCTGAGCGTGACTTGGAGAGAGCCCTCTCCTGCTCTGGTAGGGCTAGCTACCAGGCTGAGCGTGGTTTGTGGTTACCCTAATTATTGCCTTCCTCTAGCCTAAGGTAGATTTAGGTGCTAACATAGTGGCGACTCCACTGGGGAGAACTAAGTTGAAAATCAAATCCCCTTGTTTCATAAGAATTCTAGGCTCCCGGATGATGAGCTTAGGATTGGAAAGGCTGAGTAAGTTGGTTGTGTCCCGTAATTCCTCTCAATAGCATGCTGGCTTCAAGACGATACACCAGAGCGAATCCAGACCCCGACCCTCCTCACATTTACGAAAATCCAAATTTGATCCCAAGACTCCTTCACATTAGTTTGATAGCCATGAGACTGCCACCATGCCAGTTGTTCACACCTAATCTTCAACGGTTGGGTAAACAGGAACGTGAACAGTCATCAAGAAGATGAACTTATCTGTCCATTTTATGTATATAAACAATAGTTGTCTAATGAAATAATCAATCAGTTTTCTTCTGCCCATTCTGGAGTTACCCTGGCCTGACATGGTATCAGAGCGCAGGTCCCAGATTCCTTGTAACTCCCATCTCTATCCTGAGCACTCCTCTGTCCTGAGCGCTGCTCAGTCCTGAGCGCTGCTCTCTCCTGAGCGCTGCTCTGCCCTGAGTGTCATTAATTCTCTGCGCATCAGTTAAAGAAAATTGTCCTGCGATTCGCTGCCTCTCCACACCAGATGCACTGGCTCTGCAACAGATCATTGAGAACGTTGTAGATCCTTCCGTTGAGAAGTTTTCAAAGGAAACGCCGACTTGCAGCTCGTTGTTCTCAGGAACATTCAGGTACATTTCCCATTGTATGGTATCTACCGCCTTCTTGCTCTCACCGGTGACATAATAGATTTTTTTTCTGCCCCTCTTTCATCTGGGTCTCTGTTGACATATCTCGTCACGCCCCCGAGCCTCAGATCAGAGCCATCGAAAGCCTCACGACCTTGATTTCTGAGAGTTTGTTGGGCGCTCCTCCGGTGATCTTTGCAACCCTGAGCAAGGCAAGCTCAGCCTTGAGCTCCTTGAGCTGGCTTAACAACTCTTTTCGCAAGTCCGCCCTGGCTCTGGCCATTTCAATTCAAATCGTTTTGCAAGTCCGTCTTCCCCATTGTGGCAGGATTTAGTTATCCTAAGCCTCGCACTGTAATCGATCGAGATAATCTCACACGCAACCTCCGCTTGCAGCGTCGCTCCTCTGCCTCCTCAAACCCTCACCAAACAGCTTTGCATGTGATGGCCTTGCAGCTTTGTCCCCGGTGTGATACCTCCGGAGCTGGGGAAGCTAGCAAAGTTACAGATTCTATTTGCTCGTTCTTGTAATCTAGTGGGTGATATTCCGGATTCTATTGGCAATCTGTCGTCTTTGACAAACCTGGATCTGTCTTCGAATCAGCTCTCGGGACTTATTCCAGAGACCATCACAAAGTTGAATCAAATAGGACAGATTGAGCTCTACGGGAACAAGTTAACAGGAAGGATTCCTGAGAACTGGGCTAATCATATTTCTCTCAGAAACTTTGATGTTTCAAAAAATATGCTCAGCGGGACCAAGGCATAAAGATATTGTATGTGACTCATAAAGATGATATTATTGTATGCATTATCATCTATGTATTTGAAACGAGTTATTAGCTGTCAGCTGTATAGACATTGAATATTATAGTATGCAATATCAAGCTTATACTTGGAGCGGAAAGGATCCAGAGGGTCGTTTTCCATGCATTCTTGACACGAAGCTGCTGGGATAGTTGAAAGTGTTGAGTATTGTGCAGTATCATTCAAAACATTTATATCATTCAAAGCATTTATATATTGCGCTACTTTCAAAGTAATATTACATGATACATTGATATATTGAAGTGATATATTAATACATTGAAGTGATATATTGAAGTGATCCCTTGAGCGTTTTTTTAAAACATAGTAGTATTGCATGATATATTGAAGTGATATGAAATGCTTCTAGCAAACATTAGAGGGATTTGAAGGCTGTAACGCAAAGAAATTTTTTTTTATCAGCAGAAGTAATTTTTTTACAGAATGCATTCAATCATCTCTATGGTCGGAATAGTTCTCTCTGGCAAGGAGAACTATTCTGAATGGTCGCGGATGGTAAAACACACCCTCATCTACAATGAGTTGTGGAAGGGAGTGTGTGTCGGAGAAGAAGACAAAGACCCTGTGCAGCCTACATCATATAAAGAACTTGTCATTTGGGAAAATAAGAATAGCAAAGCCTATGCATTGATTGCAACATCTGTAAATGAAGAAGTAAGTCGTCATATTTCATCCTATTCCACTGCCTTTGAAGCTTTACAAAAGCTGAAAGAACTCTATGATACACATTCTGCACTTGAAGTTGTTTAGCTCATGATTAAACTCTTCACTCTTGAACTGAAAAATAATGATCCTCTTGCTCTTGCATCTGAAATAAAGTCTATAATGCATGATATTAAATCCACTAAGGTTGAGTTGGATATCTCTCTTATTGCCTTTCTCAAAGCACTCTATCCTACCTACTCCAATTATCTTGAGTCATTACAAGCAAATGGAAATCTTAAAGATATAACCTTTGACTCTCTTGTGAAAAAGTTTGTTGAAAGAGAGAAAGCCTTTGGAAAGAAGACAGTCCCTGAATCTTCTGAAGAGACTGTTTGCCTTGCTCATAAAGAAAAGTATCCTGCTCAAGATTCTACAAGAGGAAGAGGTGGACGAAGAGGAAGAGGAAGATACTTCAGAGGTAGGGGGGGCAGACATTCTCAAGCAGAAAAGGCAGATCTGCATTGCATTCGCTGCAAACGAAATGGATCACATGATGCTTCTACATGCAAGATACCATGGGACAAAATTGAGCAGAGAAGAAATCAGCAGAAAGGTAAAACTGATGATACAGACAAAGGTAAAGCACCTGAATCCGCTCACTATATTGAGGCACAATGTAACATTGGAGTAAATGAAGATTTGTTTAATGCTTCACTTACTTCTTTGAAAAATGATTGGTTGCTTGATTCAGGAGCAACCTATCATATGACTCATAGGAAATATTTTTTTGAAGATTTCACTGACAATGTTGATGGAGCAGTATACTTTGCAAATCAGTCAAAAATCAAGCCATCAGGGCTTGGCACAATTAGGCTTAAACTGCCTGGTCTTCCAGACTTTCTTCTGGATCATGTTCTATATCTCCCACAGCTCAAGAGAAACTTGCTGTCCTTGGTCCACATCCGCCAGCAAGGTCACTCCATTCATATGTTTGATGGAAAGCTTGAGGTAAGAAAGGCATCTGACCACTCACTTGTCATGAGGGGAATAGAAGAAGAAAGACTTCTTAAACTGCAAGGAACCTCTGCTCATGCACAACATTTCTCATATATTTCTCATCATGAAGAAGGTACACTTCCATCAAGTTTATTATGGCATACTAGATTTGGACATTTAAACTATGACAGTCTCTGCTTATTAAAGAAAAATGGTGTTGCTGGTTTGCCTACAATTCCTAGAAAACATAAGCAATGTGATGCTTGCATTCTAGGAAAGCATAGAAAACAGTCTTTTCATGATTCACATTCAAGAGCACATAGGAAGCTTGAACTTATTCATTCAGATTTATGTGGTCCAATGCCTGTTCCTTCTGCAAATGGAAATAAATATATCATGACATTTATTGATGATTACACCAGAATGTGTTGGGTTTATTTATTGAAGAACAAATCTGATGCTTTTCAAACATTCAAGAATTTTCATAAGTGGATTGAAAATGATGCACAATCTCATATTGGGTCTATTTGCACTGATAATGGAAAAGAATATACATCAAATGAATTTGAAAACTATCTTCGCCAACATGGGATCAAACATCAAACAACTGTACCTTATAATCCCCAACAGAATGGTGTAGCAGAAAGAATGAATAGAACAATCTTGAATATGGTACGATCCATGCTTTTCTTCAAAAATGTAAAGATAATGTTTTGGGCTGATGCTGTTCTATGTGCTGCATATATAAAGAATAGATGTCCATCTAGTGCTATAAGAAACAAGACTCCTTATGAATTGTGGAATGGACATGTTCCTTTGGTAAAACATCTCAGGATTTTTGGTTCCACCTGTTATGCTTTAATACCAAAGGTACATAGAAACAAACTTGGTGCTAGAAGTCGTAAGTGTATCTTCCTGGGGTATTCAAACACATCTAAAGCATACCGTCTCTATGATGAAGTAAATAAAAAGTTTGTTGTATCTAGAGATGTCATTTTTCTTGAATCATCCAAATCTGACAGTGTTGTTGAGCGGCAACTTGATCGCTTGGATAGATTCGCAAAAATGAAATCATTTCAAGAATTTGATAATCAGATTCCACATCTTGAAGGGGGGATTCCTATTATAGAACAACATGTGGAATGTTCTTCTGAAGAACAATCTCCCCTGCATGAAACTCCAACAACGGATGATGCTTTAAGTGATGTAATTGATAGAATTGGGAGACTCAATCTTGATTCAGTCCCAACTCAATCAACAGAGCAGCCTGGACCATCTCAGAAAGGTCCCCCAAAGTGGCTGACAAAGACACTTGAAAGTGTTCATCCTGATGAAATTGGAAAAACAGGAACCAGAAATACAAACCGACAAGATGGAGGTGATGTAGATAACTCTAATTCACCTGTTGATATGGATGTTACTTATGATTGTGAATTGAACTTGTCTACAGATTTTGAACCAACTTCCTTCAAAGAAGCTGCTTCTCATGATGAATGGAAAGAAGCGATGCAGAAGGAGTATGATGCCCTCATAAAAAATGGCACTTGGAAGCTGGTTGATCCTCCATTTGGAACCAAACCAACTGGCTGCAAGTGGGTCTACAAGAACAAGTACAAAGTTGATGGCTCACTTGACAAGCACAAAGGTAGGCTTGTGGCAAAAGGTTTTGCACAGAAGGAAGGGGTTGATTATGAGGAAAATTTTGCTCCCACAGCAAAATGGGCCACCATCCAGACACTCTTTGCACTAGCTGCTCAGAACGGTTGGAAAGTCCATCAAATGGATGTAAAAACTGCATTCTTGAATGGAGATCTAAAAGAAAATGTTTTTATGATTTGCTGTGAATAGACATGAACATAAAGTATGCAAACTTGTGAAGTCCTTGTATGGCCTCAAACAAGCACCACAAGCCTGGTATGAAAAACTAACTGAGCATCTTCTGAAACTCAACTTCAAACATTTTGATCTTGATGATGCAACTTTATTTGTCAAGAAAGTTGGCAAAATAGTTGTATATCTTGTGGTATATGTAGATGATCTTTTAATGATAGGGAACAATGAAAGCTATATTGCATCCATAAAGAAAGAATTAGGAAAAAGTTTTGAAATGACTGATTTGGGCTATGTTCATTACTATCTTGGCATTGAAGTAACCCAACATCCAAAATCCATATTTCTTTCTCAAAAGAAATGCATTGGAGATTTGTTAAACAAATTTGGCATGACAGAGTGCAATCCTCTTTCTACTCCAATGGAACAAAACTTGAAGCTCACATCTATTGAAGGAAAGTAATTTGAGGATGCAACAAAGTATAGACAGCTTGTAGGAAGTCTCATCTACCTCACTACTACCAGACCAAACATTTCATTTGCTGTCTGAATCCTCTCCAGGTTTATGCAAAAGCCTTGTGAGGGACATTGGTCTGCTGTAAAAAGAGTTCTAAGGTACTTGAAGGGAACTCAAGACCTTGGAATCAAGTATACATAGGTGGACGACTTCAGCTTGATTGGATACTCTGATTCAAACTTCGATGGAGACAAAGAAACTGGGGTATCTACTTCAGGATATGCTATGAGTCTTGGATCAGGAGCTGTCTCCTGGAGATCACACAAACAATCAGTTCCAGCAGATTCCACAACAGAAGCAGAATACGTGGCAGCAACTGAAGCAACGAAAGAAATTGTGTGGCTCAGGAAAATTCTTGAAGATTTGCAGGTAAAACAAGTACAATCAACTCCACTCATGATTGATAACACCTCTGCAATAAAGTTGGCCAAGAACCCAAAGTTCCATGATCGTACCAAGCACATCAATACTAAATATCATCTGATCCGACATCATGTTGAGGCCAAAAAAATCCATCTCCGTCATTGTTCCACAAATGAGCAAATTGCAGACATCTTCACCAAAGCGCTTGGAAGAGAAAAGCTTGAAAGATTCAGAACAATGCTTGGGCTCACCAACATCCCTTCAGATTAAGGGGGGGAATGTTCACACCTAATCTTCAACGGTTGGGTAAACAGGAACGTGAACAGTCATCAAGAATATGAACTGATCCATCCATTTTATGTATATAAACAATAGTTGTCTAATGAAATAATCAGTCAGTTTTCTTCTGCCCATTCTGGAGTTACCCTGGCCTGACACCAGTTTTCATCATGTATCAGAGAGGCTATCCGAAAGGCACCAGACCTTTGTTTGCAGCAGCAAAGCGAGTGTTATCTCCACCCGGGGTGGAAGGGGCCTCGCTTCCTACATCGAAGACACAGGTACATGACAAGGGAAAGAAGCCCAAACACGAGGAGGGGCCTTTAGGTGTCCCATCAGGTGAGCAAGAGACTGATTTTGTTCTCCTCCAGGATGATGAGCCAGATGCAGAACCCACCAATGAGAAGCATATAGAGATCATCAAAGAGCAGCAATCAGAGATTGAAGACTTGACCATTGATCTAGAAAGGGCCAAGTGGAACATGAACTACCTGGAGCGGAGGAACAAATAGCTTGAGGACCAATAGAAGATCATGGAGCTGCAGAACATCTGTGAGCAGCGCCGAGTTTCTCAAAGAAGAAGGGTTCCACTCACCTCTTTGGAGCAAGAAATCAATGAAGACCGGGAGTCCTACCTTGAGAGGGTCAACATGCACTTGGAGCAGTGGTTGGACAAAGAAAACAGGGAGAAAGACATGATGAGGTGCATGACTCATCACTACCAGACACGCAACATGAGTTCCAAGGCAAGAATCAGGAGCCTAAAGGCAAAATTGAGCAAAGCGAGAAAGGAGGCAAAAGAGGCAAAGGAGGCAAAGGAGCAATATCGGCTTCAAATCTTGGCTGAGGCCTCCTTGGCACAGCAAATCACTTCATAGGGAATCTCTAGCCCAAATTCCAAAAAATTTGGCCAAATTTTGGTCACAGGCAAAATTTTTGGGCACAAAACAGGAAATTCCTTCCTGTGTGCCGTACCACTGGCGCGACGCTAAATTCTAGCACTCTAATTGAGGAATGGCTTGCATATTCAGATTCAACATCGAAAAATACGTCTACTTGTGTCCGGGAAAGAAATTTTGACAAGTTTTGGGTCTCCTAAAGGTAAAAAAACACCCAAAAATGGCATCTCTGCCACTTTTTGGAGACACAGAAAGCAGTCTTGGGAGAATGAAGTTTTGGAGGGGAAAATGAGCTTCAAATTCAGAAATTATAGTTGGGTTGGAAAGTAGATAGGAAAAGCTTTCCAAAAATATGACTTGGTCACATTTTGGACACCTGTAAGTGCCCCAAAACGGGCTCCAAAGTGGCATGACACACAGGGAATTTGGCGCGACGCACAGGGGAAAAAAACTGCCAAATTTCTCCCGTTTCGTGAAATTTCGGGTCGCGACTTCTCCAATTGGGCCCGGTCATCTACTCTTCAGTTTTTTGGCACCAAGGGCACCTTTTAAATAATTTTCTCTCTAGGTGGGCATCTATCCAAGTGGCAAAAGAATGCAAAGGGTCACCACAGCCAAATTTCATGCTTGAGAGCGTTGCACCTGTAGCTGATGGTTGGCTCTCCATCTCCTTTTCGAAATGATTTGAGTAACTTCCCAAACCCTGGGCGTTCCATCTCTTTTCTACACTTTCTATATATTGTAAGCAAGTTATTTGCAAAGGGTTGGATGGCTTGTAACTTCTGGGAGACTGTGGGAAAGAAACTCTGTTTCTGCATTGTGTATTTTTGACAGAGAATAAATGAAAGTCAGCTTCTCTATTTCATGAGATTCTTGTGGTTGTGAGTGTAGAAAATGTGTTCTTAGTTCCATATGTATCTTGTTATGTTCCAATATTCATTTCATGTTTCATTTCAGTGAAATTTTCTAAGTGAGATTAGGTAGAATTCAATTTATATTGCTCTTCCTGTGGGAAAATTTCATGTGTAGTGTTATTCTTCTGTTGAAAAGGATTCATGTGACTATGCCCTTTTTACTATCTTCGACAATATTTCCATTCCGTGTCACCTTAATTTGAAATTGCTGCACTTCCCGCCTACCTTGACTCGCGGAATAATCTGTGCCTTCATTCTCAATTCTCTGTTCTTTGCTAATCGCCAGTCCCATATATATCCCAGAAGCTCGGCCACTTTCAAAAATCTTTTTCAAAATCCTTTTTCACTTACTAACCTAAGGTCAATATCGCATTGTAAGTCATCTCAAACCATTTTTCCTATCTATTGCCTGAGCGTGACTTGGAGAGAGCCCTCTCCTGCTCTGGTAGGGCTAGCTACCAGACTGAGCATGGTTTGTGGTTACCCTAATTTTTGCCTTCCTCCAGCCTAAGGCAGATTTAGGTGCTAACAATACCAAGACACAAGTTCTTTATCTTTGCTGCTTCTTCCTTGCACAAGTCAATGCAAGTCAAATCCTCCTTCTTCCATACTTCTCGGCTACCTTGAAATTTCGGTCTCTTTGCTACAGATCTACACCTTGTGCTATTGTAATACCATACGTGTGAGAAGTAGAGACATGTTTGGAGGTAATTCCTTCCTTCGCTATACTTGGAAGCTTATCTAGACAGACTCGACCAGCAATAGGACAAATTTGGAGATCCTTTTCTTATCCTTTATTACAACATATGTACCCATTGCAGAAACCCTAGTTTCTGCCACATGTGTGAATTTGTTTTCCCAAGAAACAATACCAAACCAATGCCAAAATACCTTGATGCTCCTTTCCTCCTCCTCACTGGTTATAAGGCTTTTTTGATGACCTTTTCACACTTTTTGCAACTGCATACCTTAATCAAAAATCTATGAAATTGTATCTATGAAATAAGGCATAGTTGCCCTATTTATAGTTGTTTCCCATGCTAATTAGCTGACATGACATGTAGGTGACCCGACATGTCCTTTGTAAGATATAATTTATTCTATTTTGAAGCTAACTTGAAGGAGAGGTATTGTGCTTGTCTTGGAGGGTTTTCATACTTATCTAATGAATTCTACAAAATGTAGCATGCCCAAGAAAGGTCCTTCTTACATGGCATAGATTCAAATTGACTTTTATGACTAGATGACAAATCCTAAAGGCTCACAATGGGAGCCATCACTAAAATAAAATTCCTTTCCCATGAAACCCATGAGACAAGCATTAAAATTATAATTTTATTTGTTTTGTTTTCATAAATGACCTAAAAAAACACAATTACACATTTCATTATGAAGACCAAACCTAGTTACACTTTTCAGCACTCCCTCTAAACTAGGGAGGTATTCATAATGGTACTTGGTCATTCTCAATCTAATTAATTTCTCATAAGAAGAGTCAGATTGGTAACCCATCTGTGTAGCATCATATCAACCAACATTTTCACATAGCAAGGCCTTGAATAACAACTCTATATCTTCACGAGATCTGATCATAATGTTGGCGAGACCAATGATGTATAGACACCCTCATCCTTGTCTCTCTTGGAACATACCCCACTAAGGTTATCAGGGTGTGTTCCACCAAGGCTATTCTTATCTTAGATTCCCATTCCTCAAAGAATATCAGTCCTTTACAACTACTCTTATCTTGGAATCCCTAACTTATCCTCAAAGAGTATCGGATTCTAGATGTTTACCCAATCCCCCATTCCGTCTTCCCAACTGAAGAAAAGAATATTGTGTCTACATCTCCCTGTTAATTATGGAGGATATATCTATTCCAATAAAGGAATGTACTCATTCATATGGAAGGAATATACCTAAGATTTCTCTTGGCTTAGGAATTTTGTTTCCAAGTTTCTAACAAGTAAGAAACTTGTTTCTAGGCTCCCTCTTAATTAGGGACCTATAAAAACTCCTCAAGCGGAGATCATGGGACAACCAACTGCTTTAAGAACACCTCCTCGCGACGTCATGAATTTCTTTTCATTATTTGGGAGTATTCATGTTTGGGACTTCTTCATATGGAATAGACCATCCATCACTTTCATCCACGATTCAGTTAGGTGATCATCGAAAAGTGATCCATTTGTTCATATGAAACCTTCCTTCATGTCATGCTTCCTTCTTCATGCCATGTTTCCATAAGGATCTTTCATCCTACTACATGGGCATTGATGGTGGAAGTCATCTATAGATATTCCCTCAGCAGACCTACATAAGCCCGTCAAGATATTTGTTCAAAAATAAAGAAATGAACACTTAAATGAAACTTACCTTTGTGATGGTCTTTCATCATGAAATCTTCTAGTTTGCATCAGCATCCTACATACTTATGAACACATCTCCCAAAGATATATATATAGTCAAGGGTCTCTTTCCTTTTCAGACTCCATCAGAGTCTTGATATCTTTTATGGGGATATCCTAGTTAAATATTCTTGGTATTTCAGATGTTGATTTCCTTTACCATGGTTGCATATTCCATGACCCCTTCCTTTCTTTCTTTATAAATTTCATTCCCAGGAATTTCCAATCAGAATTCCTCCAGTTGTTGACAACCACCTCATATTACATATGAGGACATATTATGTTGATTTCATCTAGACAATGTTTGACTCATGACTTCTTGTATCCATTCAGAGGAGGATATCCTTTTATTTTGATCATGCTCTCAATATAGAGCATTGATCCATGTTAACTGCAACCATATGACATGATTTCTACAATATCAAATATAAGAATACATACCTATTTTTTCCTTTGGGTTATCCAGACTTCTTGCAGCGACTCCCTTGATTGAAAAAGCTTCAATCCCTTGCTTTTCTTCTTTTATGTCATCACACCATAATATCACGAATTCCATAAGTTTCAAATTCTTTATGAAACAATTGCTTTCTCTCTTTATCAATGAACTTTCGATGAATATTCCATCAAATAATCTTGAGGATATAGAGTATCCCCATACAACAAATCTTTCCTTTTGACAGATGTATGATGAGCCTTGTACTAGATGACCTTTCTCTTTCCATAAGTGCCACCTATTGTTGGGTGTGGAGCCTGATTATCTTCTATATTCAAAGGTATCGCCACATAGGACCCCAGTTAGAAACGGGGGCGGCAACGCCGCCTGTAAAATATTCACTACAGGGGGGGTCCAGGGGGGGTGGCTGTGACCTTTGGGAGCCCCCCCCCTGGCGGGGGGTTTCGGGGGCAGTGCCCCCGAAGCTAAAAACAACTGTAAAATTACCTTGTAAAAGTATACTAATTTCTAGTCAATCTGGGCCGTTCATTAGGTGGATGATCTGACGGTAGAACTTATGTTTAGTTTAGGGTTTTTTGCCCTAGAAGGCAACCCCTCTCTTTGTATGAGGGTATTGTATTTGAGGCTGTGTGATAGATGTGTATTCTGTGAGCGAGAAACAGAGAGGTGAGACTGTGAGAGAAAACAGAGCATATTACAGCGGATTTGCTGTAGGTTGTGTCTCTTCATTTTGCTGGATAATAGAAAGGAAGGACTGGTTGTTCTGGCTGGACGTAGCCCAAACTGGGTGAACCACGTATATCTGTGTCTCTCTTGTTTTGTGCGTTTTCTGTGTTTATATTTCTGCAATATTATATGTGTTCCATTGCTCCGTAATATATAATTTTCTAACAATTGGTATCAGAGCCGAAGGTCTATTTGGTTGATAAACTCGCAGGAAAGAAGGGTTCCTGGTTCGAGTGGGAGCAATGGCAGAAGATGGTAAGTTTAGGGTCGAGAAATTTAACGGCCAAAACTTCTCGTTGTGGAAGATGCAGATGGAAGATTATCTGTATCAGAAAGATCTATACCTACCATTGGGTGGAAAAACAAAGATGCCGACGGCTATGAAAGATGAAGAATGGAACCTTCTCGATAGAAAGGCACTCGGAAAAATACAGTTGTGCCTTGCTGCGTCAGTTGCCTTCAACATTTCGAAGGAAACCACGACAGAGGGTTTGATGCAGACGTTTTCGAAACTATATGAAAAACCCTCGGCCTCAAACAAGGTATTTCTTATGAAACGGTTATTTAATATGAATATGTCGGAAGGTGGATCTGTTGCAAACCATTTAAATGATTTTAATACAGTTACAACTCAGTTAAGTTCTGTAGGGGTAAACTTTGATGATGAAGTTAGAGCTCTGTTATTCTTGTGCTCATTACCAGAAAGTTGGAATGGTTTGGTAATGGCCATTAGTAACTCTGTTTCTGGATCTAGTACTTTAAAGTTTGATGATGTTGTCGGTGCTATCCTTAGCGAGGAATTGCGACGGGAAAGCTCTAGTGAGACATCGGGAAATGCTTTGAGTGCAGAGTCTAGAGGAAGAAAAATGGAAAGAGGAAAGAGCTCAGGATATCGCAGTAAATCAAGGAAAGGCAGATCCAAGTCCAGATCGGGGATAGTGTGCTGGAAATGTGGAAAGAAAGGACACCTAAAGAAAGACTGTAGATCTCGGAAGGGAAAAGAAGGAGATGCACAACAAGAAAACAATCATGAAGCAAATGTGACAGGTGAGGTGTTACAAGATGCTTTGATTCTTTCTTTCGAAAATATTACTGATTCCTGGGTGGTAGATTCAGGGGCTTCATTCCATGCCACACCTGATAAGAAATACTTTCATGACTATGTTCAAGGAGATTTTGGACAAGTTCGTCTGGGTGATGATAAACCCTGTAAAATCGTTGGAATGGGTAAGGTTCTTGTAAAACAGCAGAATGGAAACCAATGGCTATTAAAGGAGGTAAGGCATGTTCCAGATCTAAAGAAAAATCTGATTTCAACAGGGCAGTTAGGGGGTGAAGGTTGCGTGACAACTTTCACAGATAAAGCTTGGAAGGTCACCAAAGGAGCCCTGGTAATAGCAAAAGGCGAAAAGGTTGGTACATTGTATTTATGCAATGGTATTTCTAACTCTGTTAATGCTTTAACTTCCAAAGGAGCAGATGCAGCATTATGGCATCATAGGCTTGGACACATGAGTGAAAAGGGGATGAAGATTCTTCACTCAAGGAATTTGTTGTCGGGTTTGAAGAATGTTGATTTGGAATTCTGTGAGAATTGCATTTATAGAAAACACAAGAGAGTCAGATTTCTCAGTGTTGGGAAAGAAAAGAAGAATGAAAAATTAGAGCTTGTGCATACAGATGTATGGGGACTTTCTCAGGTATCATCTCTCGGTGGCTCTTGTTATTATGTTACTTTTATTGATGATGCAACTAGAAAAACTTGGATTTATTGTATTAAGAATAAATCTGATGTATTTAATACTTTCAAGAAATGGAAAGCTTTGGTTGAGATTGAGACAGGAAAGAAATTGAAGTGTCTTAGATCAGACAATGGAGGTGAATATTGCAGCAAAGAGTTTGATAGGTACTATTCAGAACATGGAATTCGCAGAGGGAAGACAGTTCCAAGAACACCACAAGAAAATGGTGTGTCAGAAAGGATGAACAGAACAATCATGGAGCGTGCAAGGTGCATGAGATTGCATGCAGGATTGCCTTTACAGTTTTGGGAAGATGTTGTAGATACTGTTGTTTATCTAATAAACAGAGGGCTTTCAAGTTCCTTGGATGGTGGTGTTCCAGAGGAAGCATGGACAGGTAAAAAGGTAAACTACTCTATTTTAAAGCCTTTTGGTTGTGAGGCCTTTGTCCATATTGATAAAGAAAATAGAACAAAGCTTGAGGCAAAGTCAAAGAAATGTACCTTTATTGGATATGGTGTTAATGATTTTGGTTATCGCTTATATGATTACGAAAATCACAAAATCATTAGGAGCAGAGATGTAATATTCAATGAAAAGGTCTTGTATAAGAATCAGTTGCAGGAAAAGAAACAGGGAAAGGAAAACAAGGAATATGCAGTTCTTGATGAAATCACTGAAAAGGTAAAGGTGCGTGAAAATAATAATAATCAACAACCACAACAAAAACAAGCACCACAACAACAGCATGCACCCCAAACACCTGAAAGTGGTGTTAGAAGATCTACTAGGATAAGTAGACCCCCTGAACGATACTCTCCTTAATTATATTATATATTGTTGACTGATTCCAGTGAACCCGAATGTTATGAAGAAGCAATGCAGGTTGGAAGCAGGAAGAAGTGGGAGGTAGCCATGGAAGAAGAGATGGACTCCTTAATTCATAACCAGACTTGGAATTTAGTCAAGTTGCTTGTAGGAAAAACTACATTGAAGAATAAATGGATTTACAGGCTGAAGGAAGAAGATGGAGGAAAACAGAGGTATAAAGCCAGACTTGTGGTGAAGGGGTTTGCACAGAAGAAAGGTATTGATTTTGATGAAATATTTTCTCCTATTGTTAAAATGACTTCAATCAGAACCATTTTAAGTCTTGTAGTAGCTTAAGATTTGCATCTTGAGCAGCTAGATGTAACGAATACCTTTCTCCATGGGGATTTGGAGGAAGAGATATATATGCAGCATCCATAAGGATATGAGGTGAAAGGGAAGGAGAAACTAGTGTGCAGGTTGAAGAAGAACTTGTATGGCTTAAAACAGGCTCCAAGGCAGTGGTATCTAAAATTTGACAAGTTTATGTCTGAACAAGGTTATACTAGACGTCACTCTGATCATTGTGTTTATTTGAAAAAGAAAAATGATGGCAGCTATATTATATTGTTATTGTATGTAGATGACATGCTTGTTGTAGGATCTAACATGCAGGAAATAAATGTGCTCAAAAGAAAATTGGCAAATTCATTTGCAATGAAGGATTTGGGAGCTGCAAAACAAATCCTTGGTATGAGAATAACTAGAGACAAAAAATTGTAAATTAACATTGTCTCAGAATGAGTACATCCAAAAGGTGTTGAAAAGATTTAACATGCACAATGCAAAACCAGTTAGTACACTTTTTTCTAGCCATTTCAAACTTAGCAAGGAAATGTGCCCAAAGACCCAAGAAGACATGGATTATATGTCTAAAGTTCCATATGCATCAGCAGTTGGAAGCTTAATGTATGCAATGGTCTGCACAAGGCCTGATATTGCACATGCAGTGGGAGTTGTAAGCAGGTACATGAACAATCCAGGAAAGGAACATTGGATGGCAGTGAAATGGATTCTCAGATATTTGAAAGGTACCACAAATCAAGCATTGTGCTTTGGTGGTTCAAACATCTACCTACAAGGATATGTTGATGCAGTTATGGCAGGTGACAGAGATAACAGGAGGAGCACTACAAGATATGTATTTACTGTTGGAGGAACAACTGTCAGTTGGGTTTCAAAAATCCAAAGTGTTGTTGCACTCTCAACAAGAGAAGCAGAGTATGTTGCTGCTACAGAGGCTAGTAAAGAAATGATTTGGTTACAAAGGTTTATGGGTGAATTGGGTAAGGAGCATGATATGGGCACGTTATACAGTGATAGCCAAAGTTCCATTCATCTTGCAAAGAACTCAGCATTTCATTCTAGGACTAAACACATACAACTCAAGTACCATTTCATACGATCAGTGTTGGAAGATGGAGAGTTGAAGCTGGAAAAGATACACACTAGCCAGAATCTTGAAGATATGCTAACAAAAGTTGTAACCAGGGAGAAACTGAGAATATGCTCAGTTTCAGTTGGTCTTCAAGGATGACGATGAAGATGAGAAACAGCCAGGTCCAAACAGGAGTCATTGTCTAGCAAATGGAGCAGCGGTGGAGTTAATACAATCAGTCTCCAAGTGGGAGATTGTTGGGTGTGGAGCCTGATTATCTTCTATATTCAAAGGTATCGCCACATAGGACCCCAGTTCGAAATGGGGACGGCAACGTCGCCCGTAAAATATTCGCTGCAGGGGGGGTCCAGGGTGGGGCGGCTGCGACCTTTGGGAGCCCCCCCCTGGTGGGGGGTTTCGGGGGCAGCACCCCCAAAGCTAAAAACAACTGTAAAATTGCCTTGTAAAAGTATAGTAATTTCTAGTCAATCTGGGCCGTTCATTAGGCGGATGATCTGACGGTAGAACTTATGTTTAGTTTAGGGTTTTTGCCCTAGAAGGCAACCCCTCTCTTTGTATGAGGGTATTGTATTTGAGGCTGTGTGATAGATGTGTATTCTGTGAGCGAGAAACAGAGAGGTGAGACTATGAGAGAAAACATAGGATATTACAACGGATTTGCTGTAGGTTGTGTCTCTTCATTTTGCTGGATAATAGAAAGGAAGGACTGGCTGTTCGGGGTGGACGTAGCCCAAACTGGGTGAACCACGTATATCTGTGTCTCTCTTGTTTTGTGCATTTTCTGTGTTTATATTTCTGCAATATTATATGTGTTCCATTGCTCCGTAATATATAATTTCCTAGCAACTGGTATTAGAGCCGAAGGTCTATTTGGCTGATAGACTCGCAGGAAAGAAGGGTTCCTGGTTCGAGTGGGAGCAATGGCGGAAGATGGTAAGTTTAGGGTCGAGAAATTTAACGGCCAAAACTTCTTGCTGTGGAAGATGCAGATGGAAGATTATCTGTATCAGAAAGATCTATACCTACCATTGGGCGGAAAAACAAAGATGCCGACGGGTATGAAAGATGAAGAATGGAACCTTCTCGATAGAAAGGCACTCGGAACAATACGGTTGTGACTTGCTGCGTCAGTTGCCTTCAACATTTCGAAGGAAACCACGACAGAGGGTTTGATGCAGACGTTGTCGAAACTATATGAAAAACCCTCGGCCTCAAACAAGGTATTTCTTATGAAACAATTATTTAATATGAATATGTCGGAAGGTGGATCTGTTGCAAACCATTTAAATGATTTTAATACAGTTACAACTCAGTTAAGTTCTGTAGGTGTAAACTTTGATGATGAAGTTAGAGCTCTGTTATTCTTGTGCTCATTACCAGAAAGTTGGAATGGTTTGGTAATGGCCATTAGTAACTCTGTTTCTGGATCTAGTACTTTAAAGTTTGATGATGTTGTCGGTGCTATCCTTAGCGAGGAAATGCGACGGAAAAGCTCCGGTGAGACATCGGGTAATGCTTTGAGTGCAGAGTCTAGAGGAAGAAAAAAGGAAAGAGGAAACAACTTAGGATATCGCAGTAAATCAAGGAAAGGCAGATCCAAGTCCAGATCGGGGATAGTGTGCTGGAAATGTGGAAAGAAAGGACACCTAAAGAAAGACTGTAGATCTCGGAAGGGAAAAGAAGGATATGCACAGCAAGAAAACAATCATGAAGCAAATGTGACAGGTGAGGTGTTACAAGATGCTTTGATTCTTTCTTTTGAAAATATTACTGATTCCTGGGTGGTAGATTCAGGGGCTTCATTCCATGCCACACCTGATAAGAAATACTTTCATGACTATGTTCAAGGAGATTTTGGACAAGTTCGTCTGGGTGATGATAAACCCTGTAAAATCGTTGGAATGGGTAAGGTTCTTGTAAAACAGCAGAATGGAAACCAATGGCTATTAAAGGAGGTAAGGCATGTTCCAGATCCAAAGAAAAATTTGATTTCAACAGGGCAGTTAGGCGGTGAAGGTTGTGTGACAACTTTCACAGATAAAGCTTGGAAGGTCACCAAAGGAGCCCTGGTAATAGCAAAAGGCGAAAAGGTTGGTACATTGTATTTATGCAATGGTATTTCTAACTCTGTTAATGCTTTAACTTCCAAAGGAGCAGATGCAGAATTATGGCATCATAGGCTCAGACACATGAGTGAAAAGGGGATGAAGATTCTTCACTCAAGGAATTTGTTGCCGGGTTTGAAGAATGTTGATTTGGAATTCTGTGCGAATTGCATTTATGGAAAACAGAAGAGAGTCAGATTTCTCAGAGTTGGGAAAGAAAAGAAGAATGAAAAATTAGAGCTTGTGCATACAGATGTATGGGGACCTGCTCAGGTATCATCTCTCGGTGGCTCTTGTTATTATGTTACTTTTATTGATGATGCAACTAGAAAAACTTGGATTTATTGTATTAAGAATAAATCTGATGTATTTGATACTTTCAAGAAATGGAAAGCTTTGGTTGAGATTGAGACAGGAAAGAAATTGAAATGTCTTAGATCATACAATGGAGGCGAATATTGCAGCAAAGAGTTTGATAGGTACTGTTCAGAACATGGAATTCGCAGAGAGAAGACAGTTCCAAGAACACCACAAGAAAATGGTGTGTCAGAAAGGATGAACAGAACAATCATGGAGCGTGCAAGGTGCATGAGATTGCATGCAGGATTGCCTTTACAGTTTTGGGCAGATGTTGTAGATACTGTTGTTTATCTAATAAACAGAGGGCCTTCAAGTTCCTTGGATGGTGGTGTTCCAGAGGAAGCATGGACAGGTAAAAAGGTAAACTACTCTATTTTAAAGCCTTTTGGTTGTGAGGCCTTTGTCCATATTGATAAAGAAAATAGAACAAAGCTTGAGGCAAAGTCAAAGAAATGTACCTTTATTGGATATGGTATTAATGATTTTGGTTATCGCTTATATGATTACGAAAATCACAAAATCATTAGGAGCAGAGATGTAATATTCAATGAAAAGGTCTTGCATAAGAATCAGTTGCAGGAAAAGAAATAGGGAAAGGAAAACAAGGAATATGCAGTTCTTGATGAAATCACTGAAAAGGTAAAGGTGCCTGAAAATAATAATAATCAACAACCACAACAACAACAATCACCACAACAACAACAGGCACCCCAAACACCTGAAAGTGGTGTTAGAAGATCTACCAGGATAAGTAGACCCCCTGAACGATGCTCTCCTTCATTATATTATTTATTGTTGATTGATTCCGGTGAACCCGAATGTTATGAAGAAGCAATGCAGGCTGAAAGCAGGAAGAAGTGGGAGGTAGCCATGGAAGAAGAGATGGACTCCTTAATTCATAACCAGACTTGGAATTTAGTCAAGTTGCCTGTAGGAAAAACTACATTGAAGAATAAATGGGTTTACAGGCTGAAGGAAGAAGATGGAGGAAAACAGAGGTATAAAGCTAGACTTGTGGTGAAGGGGTTTGCACAGAAGAAAGGTATTGATTTTGATGAAATATTTTCTCCTATTGTTAAAATGACTTCAATCAGAACCATTTTAAGTCTTGTAGCAGCTGAAGATTTGCATCTTGAGCAGCTAGATGTAACGACAACCTTTCTCCATGGGGATTTGGAGGAAGAGATATATATGCAGCAGCCACAAGGATATGAGGTGAAAGGGAAGGAGAAACTAGTGTGCAGGTTGAAGAAGAGCTTGTATGGCTTAAAACAGGCTCCAAGGCAGTGGTATCTAAAATTTGACAAGTTTATGTCTGAACAAGGTTATACTAGATGTCACTCTGATCATTGTGTTTATTTGAAAAAGCAAAATGATGGCAGCTATATTATATTGTTATTGTATGTAGATGACATGCTTGTTGTAGGATCTAACATGCAGGAAATAAATGTGCTCAAAAGAAAATTGGCAAATTCATTTGCAATGAAGGATTTGGGAGCTGCAAAACAAATCCTTGGTATGAGAATAACTAGAGACAAAAAAAATCATAAATTAACATTGTCTCAGAATGAGTACATACAAAAGGTGTTGAAAAGATCTAACATGCACAATGCAAAACCAGCTAGTACACCTTTTGCTAGCCATTTCAAACTTAGCAAGGAAATGTGCCCAAAGACGCAAGAAGACATGGATTATATGTCTAAAGTTCCATATGCATCAGTAGTTGGAAGCTTAATGTATGCAATGGTCTGCACAAGGCCTGATATTGCACATGCAATGGGAGTTGTAAGCAGGTACATGAACAATCCAGGAAAGGAACATTGGATGGCAGTGAAATGGATTCTCAGATATTTGAAAGGTACCACAAATCAAGCATTGTGCTTTGGTGGTTCAAACATCTGCCTACAAGGATATGTTGATGCAGATATGGCAGGTGACAGAGATAACAGGAGGAGCACTACAGGATATGTATTTACTGTTGGAGGAACAACTGTTAGTTGGGTTTCAAAAATCCAAAGCGTTGTTGCACTCTCAACAAGAGAAGCAGAGTATGTTGCTGCTACAGAGGCTAGTAAAGAAATGATTTGGTTACAAAGGTTTATGGGTGAATTGGGTAAGGAGCATGATATGGGCACGTTATACAGTGATAGCCAAAGTGCCATTCATCTTGCAAAGAACTCAGCATTTCATTCCAGGACTAAACACATACAGCTCAAGTACCATTTCATACGATCAGTGTTGGAAGATGGAGAGTTGAAGCTAGAAAAGATACACACTAGCCAGACTCCTGAAGATGTGCTAACAAAAGTTGTAACCAGGGAGAAACTGAGAATATGCTCAGTTTTAGTTGGTCTTCAAGGATGACGATGAAGATGAGAAACAGCCAGGTCCAAACAGGAGTCATTGTCCAGCAAATGGAGCAGCGGTGGAGTTAATACAATCAGTCTCCAAGTGGGAGATTGTTGGGTGTGGAGCCTGATTATCTTCTATATTCAAAGGTATCGCCACATAGGACCCCAGTTCGAAATGGGGGCGGCAACGCCACCCATAAAATATTCGCTGCAGGGGGGTCCAGGGGGGAGCGGCTGCGACCTTTGGGAGCCCCCCCTGGCGGGGGGTTTCGGGGGCAACGCCCCCAAAGCTAAAAACAACTGTAAAATTGCCTTGTAAAAGTATAGTAATTTCTAGTCAATCTGGGCCGTTCATTAGGCGGATGATCTGACAGTAGAACTTATGTTTAGTTTAGGGTTTTTTTCCCTAGAAGGCAACCCCTCTCTTTGTATGAGGGTATTGTATTTGAGGCTGTGTGATAGATGTGTATTCTGTGAGCGAGAAACAGAGAGGTGAGACTGTGACAGAAAACAGAGGATATTACAGCGGATTTGATGTAGGTTGTGTCTCTTCATTTTTCTGGATAATAGAAAGGAAGGACTGGCTGTTCGGGGTGGACGTAGCCCAAACTGGGTGAACCACGTATATCTGTGTCTCTCTTGTTTTGTGCGTTTTCTGTGTTTATATTTCTGCAATATTATATGTGTTCCATTGCTCCATAATATATAATTTTCTAACACCTATGTTTTTGATGAGGTTCCCAAGAGCTATATCCTTTACTTCCATAGATTCTAACCATATTTCATGCTTCTCTATGATGATGTCTCAAGCTCTTTCTTTCAAAGTTTCTATGATGCCTTGATGCAAGCAATTATTTTACTAAGTGAATCATCATAGCCATATCTTAGAACAGGAGATGTACAAACTTATGTGAGGAAGACTATCTCAGTAATAGAGATCTCTTACTTCCTCCTTCTTGGACTTATTCTTTTCAACTTCCCCTACTTCTTTGGTGAGATGGGATTCTTCTCTTACTCTTTTTTTATTGTCCTTCTTGCTATTAGGACAATTTCTTTTGTAGTGCCCATATTCATGACACCCATAACATTAAATATTAGTCATGTCCTTCTTTTTTTTTTGAGAACCATACTTTCCAAATTTTCCCTTTCTTCTTGTCCTTGTAGCATAAGCTTGATTTTTCTCACCTAATCCCACATAATATTTGGACTTTATTCTAGATTATTCAATATTTCATAGTGACCATAGATCTTGGAGTGGAGTGGCTTCTTTCTTCCCATAAATAATTGAAGTAAAGTTATTCCACTCCTCTAGTAGTGAATTTAGTACAACTGTAGTCATTTCTTTATCAGTCATGACTTCTCCCAGATCTTGTAGTTGATCACTTTTTTCTGATGTCCTCATAGAGTATGAGGATATTCCATTTTCCCTTGACATCTTCAACTTGTAGATTTCTTGTCTTAATGAGATGAATTCTCTAGCAATTCTTACAGAATGAGGGGATCCTTTATGGATTCTGTGAGAATCCTTTGAGCCTTAACTTCCACCTTCATATACTTTGCAAGAGCTTGAGCATCTTCCTTTCCTAGTTTACTAGTTAATCCCTTAACATGTTCCAGGAAATAAGTTTCAATGAGATTTGTATCTGTCCTTTTCTTCCATGCAAGATAGTTTGAAGCCCCAACCAATTTGTTGCTTTCCTTGTAGAAAGACATTTTGAAAGATTCAGATGTGGACATAAATATACTTACTTGATATGATGCTCTTTGTCCTTGCTACTTCCTTGATGTTGATGATGATATCAAGAATATAAAACTTCTCCTTGATGAAAGTAGTTTTCTTCAAGAATGACCCTTGATCCCACAGAGAGTGATGACACCACCTTTTGATCTAGCTTCCTTCATATTAATAGTCTTCAAAACACTTTAACTTGATTCATAGATATCTTCAACTTGAGTAGATGTAGGGTTTTGGCGTTCTTTTCTTGATGATGATCCAAATACTTCTTTGTATACTTATTTGATCTAGGGTTATGATGCTTCCTTTTACTTCAATATGATATTCGCTTTGATGCCTTCCTTGAAATTTGATCCTTGAGTGTCCCTTGATAAGATGCCCTTCCTTGACTTAGTCACCTTAGCTTTGATATGATGTTGAGAAATCTAGGGCATCAATATTAGGTGATTTCAATTCTTTAGATAACTTCTTGTGAATGTTTTTTACTTCTTGATTAGGATCTTCTTTTACTTATGTTATTATAATGTTATTATTGATCAAACAACTACCAATCATAAACCATAAAGATACAAGAGACACAAAATATAGGTTATCATCCAAGGCAAAATCTCTCACTCTTGAAAGTAAAACCCAAACAAATTATTCTTCTTATAGATATCGCAATTGATAAATACCAAGACCAAGAACCTTGACCTATTTTCCACTCACCAAGGCACAAATTCTTTCTCTTTGTTTCTTCTCTTCCTTGCACAAGTCAACGCAAGTCAAACTTCTACTTCTTTTGCACTTCTTGGCTACCTTGAAATTTCGGTCTCTTTTCCAAAGATCTACACCTCAAATCACTATAATACCACACATGTGAGGAGTAGAGATAAGTTTGTAGGTAATTCCTTCCTTCACTATAATCGGAAGCTTCTCTCAATAAAATCATCCAACAATAAGAAAAATTTGGATATCCTTTTCTTGTCCTTTATTACAAGTGTAACCTCTTATTATTATTAGTGTAACCCCCTTATTATATTATTGTGCCCATGTAGCCTCCATATTGTTATTATTGTGCCCCATAGAAACCCACTATTGTTATTATTGTTCCCTTACATTATTATTGTTATGTCGGATTTTATTATATTATGACCCCTTAGACTCCTATATATAGAAATGAGGTCTTGTCATTTGTATCATCCAAGAATTGTTCATTTCAAATAAATCGGTCTGAACCTTGGGTCTAAATTTCAAATCTTGTCTCGCTATATTTTCAGAGATATGATCTGAGGAAGTTAGGGTTTTTGGAAGCTCCAAAATTTCATCTCGAACAGGTCATCATGGAATTTTAACTATACTTCTTTTTCTGGGAAGTGTCAGACTCTAAAATTAAAACCCATTTGAGTCGCAATTTTGGTGAAGCTCGAGCCCAAATTTTAGATCTTGGTTCTCTATATTTTCGGATATATAGTCAAAGATATTTAGGGTTTCTGCAACCTCCCTAATTACATCCTAAACAGGTGACCTTGGGAAAAGAATCATAACTTTCTCTTTGAGAATCAAATTGGAATTTTGCAAGACGTTTCAGAAAGAGGATGGATTGTAGTTTTCAATGTATCGGTCTTAGGTCCCAAGGTTGAAACAATGACATGCGGAACTTCGTACAAGTTCGTTCTACTAAACTAGTCCATAATCAGGTCATCATGGGAGATTTGACATAACTCTTCCTTGCAGAACCCAATCTTGATTAGACTTGCGGGGATAGAAAGAGGACTCAAAGGGATACTACAGGACACAATTTTAGAGCTTGGAGATCCGAAATTACAGAGTTACAATCATTTCAATATCGAGCTCCTAAAATAAAGAAAAGGCGATATGAGGAAGTTTGATGCCAAGGATCCAGTAAATTGGATACTACAAATGGAGCAATATTTTGATATACATGAGGTGCAACTGTTACAAAAGGTATGTATTTCATTTTCATATTTAGAAATAGATCAATTTTTATGGTACAAAGGGCTTTGTTCTCATAAAACACTTGTTACGTGGTCAATTTTCACGAAGGAAATGATAGCACATTATGAGGATACAAAGAGCAACACCTTCTTTAGCCAATTGATAAATCTCAAACAAAAGTGTTCAATGGCAGAGCCTATTGAAGACTTTCAAGAATTGAATATAAGGGAAAATGATATTCCAGAGAAGTAGAGGATTGATGTCTCCATAGGTACTTTAAAGGATAACATTCAACATGAGGTTCTTCTTTGGGAACCCGATTCATTGGAGAAGGCATTCAGGTTGGCAAGAAAAGTGGAAAGAAAAATTATGGCAACAAGGAAGTCTAACCCTCACAACAATAAAGATAGAAGTGTTATTTCTCCTAGTTTTCCAGAACCTACAAGGTTTACACCACAACAATTGGAAGAAAAAAGAGCGAAAGGGCTTTGTTACAATTGTGATAACAAATACATTAAAGGTCATAAGTGTGCTGAGAAGAAATTATTTTACATTGATTGTGGAGAGGAGGAATAAAAGTATCAAGAAACGTCAAAATAAGAGGATATACATCAGGAACCAACCCCAGATAAAGAAGAAATGAATCCGACCATATCTTGTAAAGCATTGGCAAGAATTACCACTCCTCAAACTCTAACAATGTAAACTTTGAAACAGGGACTGACACTGTCACCTGTTTCATAGAGATAACAAAAAGGTGACCCGATTTTGAAAAGGGGTGATGCAGAACACACATGTTTTTTTTAGAGCATAGTTTTTGGCACTTTAAATTTTTTTATGTACATTGTGTTTTAGAATGATAGTGATTTTCATGCTGATTTAAAAAAGTGGTAATTCTGCATCAGGCCCTTTTTTTAAAAGACCTATTTTTGACTTTAAATTTTCTATTGTATGAAATGTAAATAATTATTTTGTAAATTTAATATTTTTGAAGTGGTCTTATTCTTCATATTTTCTTGTTTTTTTGTAGTGATGTTTTTATTGTTTTGCATATTTAAAGAAGAAGGTTGATATTTTGAATTTTCGATCTTCTACATATTTATACATCGTTAATTAATTTTTCAATCCACATGAAATAATTTTCTCTAAAAAAAAATAATTTTTAACAATTGACATAAAAATAACCATTTTTAACATAAATATAACTAAAAACCTACAGGTTTTGATAATTTTTTTTAAATTTTTGCTAGAAATGACATGTGAAAATCACATAATACAAATATTGAACGCATAACAACCTTAATTGAGTGCTTATTCTTCTCATAAAATGTCAAAGTCAAAACATTACAAGTATAATTAATTAATAGTTACAAAAAATGAGCTTGATTTCCAAGCATAATTTAAATTTAATCAACAATGTCACATAATCCAAACTCTTCGTCCTCTAGAGTTTAATAATTGTCTTCTTCCACAATATTTTCTGCTTCATTTTTCTCATTTTTCTCTTCTAATGTATCTTTGATGTTTGCGAATCTCCCATTGTATGCCTTTCCAATCATTTTCTGTAATGGTGGTTGGGGTTCCTTTGCCTTTTCTGCCACACATGATTCACTAAAGTCCCCTTTCTTCAACCCAATTTTTTGCATTGCATCTGGAAGAAATTGAAGATCATTAGTTCTTTGCTAAATAAAATTGCACTGCATTGGATCTTTTTCAATGGCAATGCAATTTCTTCCTTTTTGAAGGGAACATGCTAGTGTTGTACCTAATTATCAAGCACAAAAGAAATAATGAAGTAAATTAGTACAATGACATATAAATTAAGAAATAACATATTGAAATTCAATTCCATATAATAAAACTTACCTAAGCTAGAAAATAAATCCAGAGCCCAATCTCCTTCATTTGAACATATGTCTATAAGATAGTTAATCAAATAGTATGGTTTTTGATAAATGTTAACTATCTCTCATTTTGCTTCTTTGTCTTCATATGTTAGTTTTCTCACAACAACATCATAAGTCAGTATTTGGCTATGACTCTTTCCATCTACCCGATTAAAAATCATAGACATATAGCTATCATCTCTTGCCCAACTATCAATATGGATGAACTCACAATCATTTATAAATAGTTGATCTTCACGGTTAAGAAGTTTTGACTTTTGCCTGTAACATGAAATAGTAAAAGTTCCATTAACTTGTACATAAATGAATTTTTTAACATTAATCAAATACACATTTTAAATGTCTTACCATGTGAGTTGCATCCTTGAATTTGTTTTCCCTTGAAGCTTGACAATAACAATAACCTCGGTAGCCTAATGGCCCGTGGGAGTGGCGAGGAGATTTCGGAAATTTCCCTGCCAACCCTGCGGGCCGTGGGGCCACCTGGGTGGGGCGAAGGGTTGTGGACAACCTCCATCCCATCCCGGCGGCCCAATGGCCCGCGGGAGTGGTGGGGTGATTCCTGGAATCACCTCGCCACCCCTGCAAGCCATTGGGCCATTAGGGTGGTGTGGAGGGCTACCGACAGCCGCCGCCCCACCCCGGAAGCCGAATAGCCCGCAAGGGTGGCAAGACGATTCCGAGAATCACCTCACCACCCCTGCAGGCCATTCGACCGCAAGGGTGGGGCGGACGACTGTCTATAGCCCTCTGCCCCAACCTTGTGGCTCAACGGCCTGCGGTGGTGGTGGGGTGATTACCGGAATCACCCTGCCACCCCCATAAGCCATTCGGCCACCGGGGTGGGACAGAGGTTGTCTGCAACCCTCTACCCCACCCTAGCGACCCAACAGCCCACGGGGTTGGCGGGGCGATTCCCGGAATCGCCTCGCCACCCCCGCGGGCCATTGGGCCACTGAGGTTATTGTTATTGTCAAGCTTCAAGAAAGAGAAAAAGGAAGGGTACAAATATAAAACACTGCCACACAGACCTCTTAAAATTGGAGGATGTTGACATACTTGTTTATGACTTCAATTTAACAAAGAGAGGAACTCTTCGCTTCAAGACAATAGAGATTCTGAAAAGGTTCTTACTAGAAGGAACAATGTTGAGATGAGAGTCTACTGAAACCAGTCATAGATCCAGAAGAATTTTGAAACCTAAAATGGTGGGCATGCACGTGGACTCATATGGGGCACTAGTTGATGAAAGAGAAGAATATAGAACATCTTTGTCTGCATCCAGCCATTCATCTAAAGATGTGAATTCCGATGGTGTGCAAGAAAATATGAATGATTTTGAATAATTATCTAAGATAGTTTATATAACTGATATTTGCATCGTATATTGAAATAAAAATTTTGATCTCCATATGGTGTTAAATTAGAACTTATGAGTCATTTTTATGTTTTTTGGTTATATTTCTTAATTATGATGATTTTTATTGTTTAGAATATCTACAATGCAACATTAAATTAGAGATATAATGTATGTTTCTTTCAATATACAAATAATGACATTTTGATTAATCTAGTCATGTAATTTGTTCATAATGTCATGGTTTTTTAATTTTATGGTTGAAAAAATTCCAATCTTTCTTGTATCTTTAATGTTATGGTTGAAAACAATTAGAATTTTAGCAATCTTTAGTGTGATGTTATTATATGTTTAACAACATGGATGAAAACCATTAGAATTTTAATATATTTCAAATCTCATTATTTTATCTTTATGGTCATTACTAAAACATGTTGAATTTATACTTAGGAAAGAAAAATGTTATTCTACCAAAAACATCAGTGTGTTTTTTTCCTCATAAACAAATTCTTTTTTCACATTAAAATTTGGTTTTACTAGAATTTTTTAAAATTGTTGAAAATTGACCCTAAAAACAAAAACCATCGTTCTAGTATTGACACTTTTCATTTCTAGGGTGTTTTTTGCATGAACATTTTGTTTTCATTACCATTTTTAAAAAATGTTCAAAATTGACCCTAAAAAAAAACATCGTTCCAGTATACACACTTTTTGTTTTTAGCAATGTTTTTGATGTTTTTTTGGGGTTTTTTTGCTAGAGTGCCCGTTTTGAGTTTATAGTTCCCGTTTCAAAGTTTACATTGTTCTCTTAAGATAGAAGGACATATCAATAAGAAAACTGTTCAAGAAGTGAAATATCACATCGAGCATCAAGAAATGAATCTGACCATATCTTGTAATGCATTGGCAGAAATTACCACTCCTCAAACTCTCAAGATAGAAGGACATATCAAGAAGAAAAATGTTCAAAAAGTGAAATATCACATCGAGCATCAATAAATGAATCCGACCATATCTTCTAATCCATTGGAAGAAATCACCACTCCTCAAACTCTCAAGATAGAAGGACATATCAAGAAGAAAAAGGTTCAATAAATGAAAGATCACATCAAGAATCAAGAAATGAATCCAAAAATATCTTGTAATGCATTAGACAGAATTACCACTCCTCAAAATATCAAAATAGAATGACATATCAAGCAAAAAAAGTTTCAAGAAGTGAAGGATTGCATCAAGAAAGAAGGAATGAATCCATCCATATCTTGTAATGCATGGCCAGAATTACCACTCCTCAAACTATCAAGATAGAAGGACATATCAAACATAAAAAGGTAATAGTGTTGATTGATTCAGGTAGTACCCATAATTTTACTCATTATAAGATAGCAAAGGAATTTAATTGCTTTCTATATCTAGCACCAGAGTGTCAAGTGATGGTTGAAAGTGGAGGAACCATAAATTTCTCTGGAAAGTGCCATAATGTTAAGCTATCCATGGGAGAATATGCATTTAATAGCCCAATGCTTTCCATTCCAATGGGTGGTGCTGATGTTGTACTAGGAGTCGAATGGCTACAATCCTTGGGTAAAATAGCTTTTAATTTTCAAGCACTTTTCATGAAAGTTTCTTAAGAAGGAAAGGAAGTTGAATTAAGGGGTATCACATGGAAACCGGGAAATATAATCATCTCTAACGGAATGATAAGGTTCTAAAGAAAGAAAAATGAGGATTAATTGTACAATTATGTTCGCTAGAGGTTCCCACATCGAAATCATCTATTTCTCCAGATCTCCAAAAAGTCTTCGACAATCATTCTAAGGTATTTGAGACTCCCAAAGGCCTCCCACCTATTTGTTATCATGATAATTCTGTTAATTTGATTCCAAGAAGTGTTCCTCCAAACATCAGACCTTACAAATATCCCTATGCCCAAAAGATTGAAATTGAACATATGATTGCAAAAATGCTAGAGGTTGGTATAATTCAACCTAGTCAAAGTTCTTTCTCTGCTCCAGTAGTATTGATGCATAAGAAGGATGCGTCATGGCGCATGTGTCTGGATTATAGAGAGCTCTACAAACTCACCATTAAAGATAAATTTCCCATTCCTGCCATTGATGACTTATTGGATAAATTGCATGGATTAGTTTACTTCACCAAGTTGGATCTTGGTTCAAGATACCATCAAATAAGAATGAATACTGAAAACAATCTGAAAACAACATTGTTGAAGAAACATGAATTTTCATGGACTCTAGAAGCAACGAAGGTCTTCAAACATCTTAAACAGGCAAGGTGCCAAGCACTAGTCCTAGCTATGCTAGACTTCACAAAATCCTTTATTGTGGAATATGATGCATTAGTAAATGGAATTAGTGATGCTTTAATGCAATAAGAAAGACCCATTGCTTTCAAAAGTTGTCCAATGGAAAGTATTTACACAAATCTATTTATGAGAAGGAAATGTTAGCAATACTACATGCACTTAAGAAATGGTGATCTTACATAATGAGAAGATCCCAGTTAAAACAATATTGCTAGAGGAAGGAAAAATCATATTAGAACCTGGAGTAGCCAGAGAAACAAGAACCTGATAGCTACGAAATCAATCAATTTCAGAGTATCTCATCAAGTGGAAGAACTTACCCACTGAATATTCCACATAGGAGGACAAGAATTTTATACAGAAGCATCAAGAACTACTCAAGCATTGAGGACAACACTTTTTTAAGGAGAGGGGCATGTTAGGTCCCTATACTACTAGTGTAACCCCTTATTATTATTAGTGTAACCCCCTTATTATATTGTTGTGCCCATATAGTCCACATATTGTTATTATTATGCCCCATAGAAGCCCACTATTGTTATTATTGTGCCCTTACATTATTATTGTTATGTCAACTCTTATTATATTATGACCCCTTAGACTCCTATATATAGAAATGAGGTCTTGTCATTTGTATCATCCAAGAATTGTTCATTTGTGTAATGTAAGGGAGGTCACCCCCTCGAAGAGGCTTATTTTGAA
The DNA here is from genome assembly GCA_031772625.1 of Pinus tabuliformis. Lineage (NCBI taxonomy): Eukaryota > Viridiplantae > Streptophyta > Pinopsida > Pinales > Pinaceae > Pinus > Pinus tabuliformis. The sequence continues at coordinate 1,284,807,076 of CM062805.1, forward strand.
GGTGTTTATCTATCTTCTCTATCTTTTTGTGAGCTGGTTTCATAACATCGTATCGCTATAATACCACACATGTGAGGAGTAGAGACAAGTTTGGAGGTAATTCCTTCCTCCGCTATAATTGGAAGCTTCTCTCAATAAAATCATCCAACAATAAGAAAAATTTGGAGATCCTTTTCTTGTCCTTTATTACAATAGATGTACCCATTGTAGAAACCCTAGTTTCTACCACATGTGTGAAGTTGTTTCCCCAAGAAACAACCCCAGACTAATGCCAAAAGACCTCGCTTCTCCTTTCCTCCTCCTCGCTGGTTATAAGGCTTCTTTGATCATTGACCTTTTCACACTTCTTTCAACTGCAAATCTTGACCAAAAATATCTGAAATTATATATATGAAATAAGATCAAGCTACCCTATCTATAGTTTTTTCCCATGCTAATTAACCAACATGACATGTAGGTGAACCGACATGTCCTTTGGAGGAGATCATTTATTCTATTTTGAAGCTGACTTGAAGTGAAGGTCTTGTGCTTGTCTTGGAGGGATTTCATACTTATCTAATGACATACAAAATGCAACAAGCCCAAGAAGGGTCCTTCATACATGACATAGACTCAAATTGACTTTTATGACTAAATGACAAATCCTAAAGGCTCACAATGGGAGCCATCACTAAAATAAAATTCCTTGCTCATGAAACCCATGAGACAAGCATTACAATAGTAATTTATTTTTCTTCTTTACATCAATTACATAAAATCACAATTACACATGTCATTATGAAGACTGAACCTAGTTACACTTTTCAACATGTACCTCACACCTTTTTGGGAGAAGCAACACAAGAAACACAAGCAACAATGTAGTTAGAAATCAGAACACAACTCAGGCCCAATAGTGATAAGTGTCCCTACGAATTATGGAATGGGAGACCTACATCAGTAAAACACTACAAGGTGTTTAGGAGAAAATATTTTATCAAAAAGAATGATATAAATATTGGAAAATTTGATTCTCGCGCTGACAAGGGTATATTTCTAGGGTACTCAACTCGAAGTAAAAGATACAGATGATATAAAAAAAGAAAAATTGGAGTTGAGGATTGCATTTATATAGTAATGGATGAAATAATACCAAAATCCAAGTCTTCCAAAGGAGACATGAGCTCAAATGGAGAATAAATTTCAGCCACTGGACTCTCAGATCAAGCAAAAATAGAGGCAGATGATGACTAATGATGAAATAAATACAACACCAAGGTCCAAAACTCAATTAAAATACGCACATAAAAAACATATATATAGCCAAATTATTGGTGAGCAAAGACTTGGTGTTCAAACTAGGAGGACATTCCTTGGTAGCCCAAGCTGCACAAACCCAACTCTACTATCTCAAATTGAGCCCAAGACTCTCAGTCAGGAAAGTGAGGATAAATCTTGGATAAAGGAAATGAATGAAGAGATGGATGAAATCGAGAAGAATGAGACTTGGGATGTTTTTCGAAGACCCAAAGAGAAAAATGTCATACGCACCAAATGGGTGTTCAAAAATAAGCTAAATGAGCAAGGTCAAGTGGTTAGTAACAGGGCTCGCCTAGTCTCCAAAGGATATACCCAAATAGAGGGAGTATATTTTGAAGAATACTTTGCACTTGTAGCAAGACTAGAAGCTATGAGAATGTTTATTTCTTTTTCCAGTCATAAAAAAATGAAGGTGTATCATATGGATGTGAAGTCCATGTTTCTCAATGGAGATCTAGAAGAAGAAGTTTTTATTGAGTAGCCAGAAGGGTTCATGCTCACCGAAAATGAAGGGTTTGTGTGCAAATTGAAAAAGGCCTTATATAGACTCAAACATGCCCCCAAAGTCTGGTATGAGAGACTAGATAAATACCTTCAGAAACAAGGCTTCAAGAGGAATACTGTATATGACAATATATATATATATATATATATATATATATATATATATATATATATATATATATATATATATATATATATATATATATATATATATATAATTTGAATATGATGACCTATTGATTGTGGTAGTGTATGTGGAAGACATAATCATTGGTAGTGATTTGGAGTGTTTGTGACATCAATTTTAAAATAGTACGCAGACAAAGTTTGAGATGTCCATGATAGGAGAACTATATTTCTTCTTAGGATTACAAATTTATCAATGAAAATATGGGGTATTTATCTCCTAATCCAAATACCCACTAGAAACTCTAAAGAAATTTGGACTGGAAGATTGAAAGATGGTTAGCACCCCCATGGTTACAGGTTGTAAGATATGCAATGAATATGAGACACCACTAGTTAATCAGACTATCTACAGATAGATGATAGGAAGTTTATTATATATCATAGCATCTGGACTAGATATCATGCAAGCAGGAGGCCTGGTGGCCAGATTCCAAGTCTGCCCTTATAAAAGTAATATCATTGTTGTCAAAAGGATATTTAAATATATGTAAGGAACAATAGAATATGGGATTTGGTATGCTAGGAGAAAATAATTTAGATTAAAGGCCTATATTGATGTTCATTGGGTAGGTAGTATAGATGACAGGAAGAGCACCTCTGGTGCAACATTATTTTTGGGAGATTGCTTAGTGTCATGGGTCAACAAGAAACAGGACTCCATTTCTTTATGAACTGCTAAAGAAAAGTATATTGCAACTGCCAGTTGCTGCTCTAAACTATCTCGGTGAAGAAAACCTTGAAGGACATTAAGGTATATTTGACTAATCCAATTTGAATAATGTGTGACAACGCTAGTGCTATCAACATATCTAGGAATCCTTTCATGCACTAAAATACCAAACACATTCCTATCAAGTTTCATTTCTTAAGAGAACATGTGGCTACTGGTGTTGTTCGACTTGAATATGTGGCCACCAAAGATAACATTGCAGAAATATTTAGTAAGCCACTTGCAAGAGATCCCTTTGTGTATATCCTACAATAGATAGGATTTATGACTCCTCCCAAATGACTCAATTACAATAAGTATACAAAACTACTCAACTTGAAGGATCAACTGAAGAGTAGTCTTTAGTGTTCGAGGGGGAGACTCCAGAAGGATACTTTGTCATTGATGAAAAAGTGGGAGAATATTAGTAATGTCAATGAGAAGAAAAATAATGAAGAAAACCATGCTTGGTTTTAGGGTCAGCTTAGTTTGTTTCCATTAATGCCAAAGGGGGAGATTTTTTTACAGTTGGCATTATTTGAAAGGTTGGTAGCACTTGGTATGTTGGAATTTATGTCAACCATACTAGGATTGAGGTCAGAGGCAACAAATGTTGGCATTGATGAGCATGATTTTCAGGGGGAGTCCCATGCTTGCTGCAATTTTCTATAGAGAATCATCATATTAGTAGGATTAATGGAGAAGCCATTAAAAGATGACTATGATGATTGGGGAATCCCATGGTTGTTGTCGTGTTTTTTAAAAACCCATTATAGTAGCAAGATTAGTGGAAAAGCCATAAAAAGATAGCTATGATGGCTGGGGATTCCCAGACATTAGAGGATATTATGTCTAAATATATCAATTTAGTTTGTCTTAAAAGAGGCATAGTTGGAAATTTACTGGAAAATTGTTTTCAACAGTATATGGAAGTTTGCAAGTGGCCCTCTAGATCAAAGGTTATGATCAGTGAAAGTAAGGATGTTGAAGTCCTTAGTAACAGTGCTTGGAACCGTCGAAGCCTAAAATTTTATTTAAAAATGAGTTATGGGATGGCATCAACTTGAGGTAGCAGGAGAAGTACCTGGAAGCCTAGAGGCCCAAGGTCCTGGAAGCCCGAAAACCCATAAGGAATAAAAAAAAGGAGGATAAAGCACCGAGATTTTGCAGAAAATAACAAAGATGGATGGTAGAAGTTCTTGATAATATCTAACAGCATTTTAAATATCGATAGACATGCTGAGGAATTGGTTTTGTAAATATTTCATGTGTTGCAGTGACCAAGGGCCTTCGAGCCATGAAAAAGGAAAAACTTTGCGGGAAAACATTTGAAGGGGATCAGGGAAAAATCAAAGGAAAGAAGCCAAGGAAAGTGCTACGGATAGGTGGGCAAGTGCCCAGAAACCCGAAAACCGTAACCCTTGTGAAATTATATTTAAAGAAAATTTATGAGTACCTGTGCTTCTGGGATGCTACTCATATAGCGGAATATGTTTAAAAATATGGATGGGTCAGCAACTCATTGTGTCACAATCATGGATGAGTTGGAAAATGTAGTGCATAATATACAAAGGGTGTATGAATCGATAACTAAAAGTAAATGAACAGAGAGATGTTGGTGCCATTGTAATAAAGGAAACTATTGAAACAATCCTCCATTTTTTCAGTTGCATGCCACGAGAAATTTAATAAGGAAGATGGCTCAGAGACTTCATACCGATGAGTTTATGAGCTCTGATGATGTGCTGCAACTAGAGCAGGAAGAAGAGATATACATGTAGTACATCTTGAGCTCTATGGAATTTATGAGGAATGAATAACCAATTGATCTACTCAGGCTCAATTCAATAAAGGTTCTTGTTGAGTGTGAAGGGAAGATTGAGACTAAATTATCAAGTATGGAGAATCCACAGGTGTCCATTTTGATATTTAATACAGTTGCAATGGGCTTGCAGTTTTGATGGAACAACAAAAGATAGTGCCATTATGAAGCATGGTACCAAGAACTAAGTAGTAGAGACATTAGAGACAACATGAGGACAATATAGACAAGATCAATCTTTACGCAATAGAGGAAAAAACTCAAGATTACCTTTGTGCAATTGGGTGAATACAATAGTTTTCTTGAGGTTGAGTGAGTGTGGTGTAGAGATTCAAGTGTTGAGATCTAACTATGTCTACAATAGAGAAGAGGGTTGAGACTAGAGTTGATTCAGTGGTGAATCTCCAAACCTAAAGGGAAGGAGCTAGTACAACAATAAATATGGTTGATATTTTTGAACATATGTATTAGCCTTTGTTTTCAATTTGAAAATTGTATGAAAAGTAGAAGAGTGGATAGAGAAAGTAGAGGCCTACATTCATAAGAGGTTGGTTCCTCTTGGAAAGTGGTGGATTTCTATTTGAAGGGAGATGGGGCCTCTTGTGAGTGGGGGCTCACAAAAGAATTGAAGTAATTAAGTGGGTGCTTAATTTACATCATAACAACAAATAGATTAGTGGATTTCTCCCTTTGGGTTTCCATGTGGAAATACCTCTGTCAATATGTGTGTATTTCTAAACTGATGAATTGCGTGCTCTTATGAATGCTTTGATTTACTGCATGTTTATATTGTATTCTGGATTCTCTGATGAATAAATAGAAAAAGTAAAAAGGAAAGATAAGAACTGAGCACAAGTTTTTAATAACCTTACAATTACTGATTCATTGTCATCTCAATAATTCCTTTTCTCAACAACATAATCTCCATTGTCAAATTGTATTGAGTTATTCATAATGCCAAAACCACAACAACTATACTAAATCTTTGTAAAAACACTTATTCTAAAAAGATGCTGACTATATATCTGCCATAATACTCCTAAAAGCTTTTCAAAATGAAAATACATCAGAATTTAAGGACTAACTATATAAAAAAACAGTGCATGCATATTTCTAAATGCCATGTTGATGCTTAAGGTGCTTCGACTTTGACCCGGGCCCATATTCCACACTGCATTATAGAAAATGTTGCTGCTCATGCCTTGCTTTAGACTTCAATTTTTTTAGCAATTGTTCAAGCCATCCCTATAGTAGTCCAAACTTAATTTCCTTAAGCATCTCATGTGCTTGTTGAGCATGCTCAAATGAATATTTTTAGGTTAATTACCTTCGTTAGAACCTTTGATTTGAATTGGATCATTATATTGTTTGTCATCCATCTCGATACATTTCGAGTGAAAAAGTGGAGGAATCAGCTCACGGAACCATTTTTGTTGGAAGAGCTTGGTTTGGAAAAATGGGGCTTGAAATCTTCTAGGAAATTTTTGAGGCATATAACATATTTTTTGAGGTCCACACAAGAATCATGTCAATCAAAGTCGGTATGCAAAAGTTATGCCACTTAGAAGTTGACCTTCCTGTTTTCACACCTATAATTCAGGAGGATGCCGCATCAACCTCCATTATTCATGGAAAAGGGGTTATCCACATGATTGTGATGTACAATACTCTATAAGAGTTTATATTGTAACTCTAGTTAAGAGTCGATATAGTTAAACTTAACCGCTAGTAGGGTATTAGGTTGTGTTATAACCAGGCCACTAGGAGAAAGAGGCATTCAATTCTTTCGAGAGAATTTTGTTCCGTCACTGGGAAAATATAGCTAATAGGGATAGGAGATATAGAACAAAGGGAGTATTTGTGTACTATGGCAGCCATGGGCCACAGGCCTTACTTATTTATACTTGCAACCATATTTCTAGACAGAGAAAGAGAGAGAAGTGACCTCACGTTCCAGCTGGGTTTTCTCTCGAAAGGGTTTGCCAAAGCATATTTTGTGACTTATGTGTGTACGTGAGCTTATTTTTTTGTTCTCTATTTTTTTTCATAATTTCCATTCGCATGCATGAACTAATTACAATTAAATATATAGATATAGAAGTATAATAAAACTGTAATAGTGTAGAATTTCATATTTTTAATATAATATTATCAGATCTGTTGTGACAAAATGTCCAATAGAATATTTAGGGAAGTTTATAGATCATAATGGTATCAGAGCATGTTGCTTTGGGTATTTTTTGGATATTTGTATGGGATCTATATCGAAGAAGCTGAAAATTGTAAAACCCTAATGATGGCTGACGAATATGTAAATGACCCTCATGATCTCGCAGAGGTGAGGTTTTCATGACTAGAACAATAAGTCGTAGACATAAATTGCAATGTAAACCTCCTCATGGAATCCTTAAGCAATAAGATTGGGACATTTAGAGAAGATGGGGGTTAAAATGCAGAGGAAAAATCAAAAGGTGGATCGGGAAGAAACAAAGAACCAATCAAAGACAAAACCCATAAAAGATCAAACTAGTTCGAGTGTTGTGAACCAATCCCTGTCTAAAAGGGAAGAAATATTCGATATCAAACCATACCACTGTAGAAATTCCTTGTAGATTCAAACTGCAGATTGTAATATGCTAAAACAATTGGCTTGATTCTACTCTACTCATAAGTGGAAACAATAATTGACCGATGAAATCATGAAGCAGAAAAGGAAGAATTCAATCACACATAACACAATAATTTTCTTGGGAAAGCCACAGCTAAAAACCCTTGCTATCTTTATGTTGAATTAACCAAAAATTTTGAGAATATTGCCATGCTTTTCTCAAGCCTGAGAAAATTCTGCAATACCACAATCTATCTCACTTATTCACAAACATGCTCCAGCCAATACTTAGCCAAATCTATTGCATGCCAACCTCCTATTTCCTTATGAAGTTTCCTAGGGAATTAGACCATCTTTAATTGGGAAATTCGTCATCCATAACTGCACAATCCACGAATAGGCCTTCCTCTGATTGCATGAACCATTGGTTTAATTTAGATGATTTTACAATTGATAGTACACTATCCTTGAACTCCAATATCAATTGGAAAAAATGTAAACTTTGAAATGAGAATTGATGCAATTACCCGTTTCGTTGAAGTAGCAAAAAAGTCAACTGATTTTGAAAAGAGGTGATGCAAAATACACACACACACACATATATATTTAGCATAGATTTTCACACTTTAAATTTTCTAATGTATTAATTGTGAATAATTATTTTTTAAATTTAACAATTTTTGAAGTGGTCTTCTTCTTCATATTTTCTTGTTTTTCTTTTATTTTATTTTTTTTGGTAGTGAGGTCTTTATTTTTTTGCATAGTTAAAAAAAATGTCAATATTTTAAAGTGTTGATATTCTACATATTTATATATCGTTAATTAATTTTTCAATGCACATCAAATAATTGTCTCTAAAAAAACAATAATTTTTATTAATTGACATAAAAATAACCATTCTGAACATAAATAAAACTAAAAAATTACACATTTTGATAATTTTTTGCTAGAATGACATGTCAAAATGACAAATTTTATAGGAAAAATTTAACAAAAAATGGTTAAATAATAGGTTTTTTTTTTCTTATGAATTTCATGTTAAAAAAAAAATAATCATAGTTTTTTTTCAAAAAATACTAATTCACATAAAAATTAAAACGAAAATCACATAATACAAATATTGAACATGTAACAACATTAATTGAATCCTTATTCTTCTCATAAAATGTCAAAGTCAAAACATTACAAGTGTAACTAATTAATAATTAAAAAAAATGAGCTTGATTTCAAAGCATAACTTAAATTTAATCAACAATATCTCGTAATCCAAACTCTTCATCCTATAGAGTTTTTTCATTGTATTCTTCTACAATATTTTCTACTTCATTTCGCTCATTTTCCTCTTCTACTGGATCATTGATGTTTGCGAATCTCCCAATGTATTCCTTTCTAATCATTCCATGTAATGGTGGTTGAGGTTCCTTCGCATTTTTTTCCACACGTGATTCACTAAAATCCCCTTTCTTCAACACAATTTCTTGCGTTGCATCTGGAAGAAATTGAAGAGCATTAATTCTTCATTGAATAAATTTGCACTGTACGGGATCTTTTTCAATAGCAATGCAATTTTTTCCTTTTTTGTAGGCAGCATGCTAGTGTTATACCTAATTATCAAGCACAAAATAAATAATGAAGTAAAATAGTACATTGACATATAAATTAAGATAAAAAATATTGAAATTAAATTCAATATAATAAAACTTACCTGAGCCTAAAAATAAATCCAGAACTCAATCTCCTTTATCTGAACATAAGTCTATAAGACAGTTAATCAATGACTGTGGTTTTTGATAAATGTTAACTATCTCTCCTTTTGTTTCTTTATCTTCATATGTTAGCTTTTTCACAACAACATCATAAACTAGTACTTGGCTATGACTCTTTCCATCTACCTAATTAAATTTTTTCCAACTATCAATATGGATGAACTCACAAACATTTATAATTGGTTGAACTTGACAGTTAATAAGCTTTGAATTTTGCTTGTAACATGAAATAGTAAAAGTTCAATTAACTTGTACATAAATGATTTTTTAAACATTAATCAAACATACATTTTCAATGTCTTACCATGTAAGCTACATTTATCAGTTTCTTTTCCCCTTGAAGATTGTCAATAACATTTCCAATTGCGTGTCTAAATGAAATGTCACAAATTTCCATAATGGTGATGATGTGACTTCTACAAATCCTGCAACCAATTTACTAAGAGCTTGATAAGTATAAGGGTCACTATCATAGTCAATGTCTAGGATATTGAAACCATGGGGAATATCTTCAATAACTAGGGAATAATCCCTTTTAGGTATGAGTTTATAAATGTCTTGAAAATCACCTTGTATTAATTGATATTGAATAATTTTAAGCCCATTCCAAATGAAATGAGTAAGAGTTGGATCAAGTTCAACATTCCTAAGACGCTGCTTTCTCAGTCTTTCGATCTTAATTTTTTCAATAAAGCTTCTGAAACTATCTAGTGCTCCATTTGCATCCTTCCTCATCTTTAATAAAATAAAAAAATATATGTATAAGTTATAAAATAAAAATAATATACAGATGAATAAAAATGAATGTATAAATCAACATACCTTTTTAAATGCAAGATACAAATATTTTAGTGTTGATGTAGAACTTGAATCTGGATAGTTGCATACAACATCATCCCAACTATCTTCATTTAACAATTTAACCATTTGTTCTTGTATTTTCATGTAAACTTTGTGAATGAATAAATAAAGTAAAAATAGTTAATATAATGATATGCATAACAAATACTACCAAGAAAAACATGTTATATTTAAAAGAAAATTATAATCTAGAAATAAGTAAAAATAATTTAAGAAACTTACTTTTGAAATTACTCAAGCATTTCCTCCCATGATAATTCCCCTGACTTCACACGAGATAATATTGCTTTGACAAGTTTTTCATCCTTCACTCCTTGAAATGCTCTCTAAGGTGTGATAGTCCTATCTTTTGGAAGCTGCTTCATTTAAGGACTTGATTTACTGCTGCTACATATCAATGGCTTAGACTTTTTGACCTTTTGGTTTTTAATGTCAATGTTCTCCCACATGCTAAAGATATCATTAATCAATTCCCATATCTCTCCAGTTCTAAATGCCAACTAGAAAATATTATCAATACTTCCGAATAATATCAAAATTTACTCTTCCGCCTTTGAATTGATTTTCTCCTCAATTTGATAGCCTATTTCCATACAACATTCCTTTCAAGATTCTAGAGTAATATTTATCTTATCCCTGCCACATTTTTCTTCAAATTCATTATGAATAAATCTAACCATTTGGGTGAAATTCATAGACATTCTATATTCATTATCTATATTATGATCACATGCCAATAAATTTTCTTATGTATCTTATATACCAACATAAATGATACATTTCATTGTTTCAAAACATGGGTTATTGGGATATTCCTCCATCAATTTCCTTTGAGCTTCTACAGAATGGTTCCCCCCAAGCACATAATAATTGTATTCAAAACATTTTGACTTATCAAATGGTTCTTTGTTGAAAACATGAACTGGATCTATAAGAAGCATATAATTAACCACATGAGCATATGTATTGCACCTCATAAATGTCTTCAAGTTGTGAACATGCAGGTGGTGTGGCTTTCTAATATGATATTTAAATTTTCCTTCACTTGGCTTATAGATTTGTCTCACATTAAGATGAAATGTATGACCACCCTCAATTAAGTTTGTCTTTGTCAAGTTATGACGAATGGCATTTTGTTTTGTTTTAATAATGCCATTGTATAAATAAGCTCATAGTGTAATGATTTCCCTGCTTTCTTTTGAATTCTCACAAGGATCTTCACTGTTGGCTATGACTACTTGAAAATGTTAAACTTTCATTTTATTCCTCTTAACATTCTCATCATTAACTAGAGAAGAGACATTCTTGGGCATTGTTACTTTTGGTATTTTATGGCTCTTCTCCTTTCTAACATCAATTCTAATGTCATCCTTAGTAATGGAAACATATTCTTCAGCGTCAGTTTCAACTTCTTCATATTCAAAAGTAACATGTCTACCTTTGCTAGATTTATCCGCTATAGAGATTCTTTGTTGATCCCTTGGATGTAGTTTTGTAGCATCATGAATTACTATTTTTTTCTTCTTTGTCATATCTTCTTTTGACCCTGAGTAGAAACTGCTGATAACATTCATAATATCTTTCTCTATGAAATGAATGCCTCCCAACATAATTGAAATATTTTCAATAAAATTCTGTCAAACAAAATATCATATGTCAATAAAAACTAAGTTATAAAAATATAATGATATAGTTACAATAACACAAAACACAAGTATAAATAACAATACATACCATATCTTGTGCAATGTCATTTATAATTTGTTTATACAACTTTGCATATTCCTCTATCGTGTCATACAATGACAATGATAACTAATATTTAATCTTATCATGTGACTTGGGTGGTTTTGTAAATACATAAACAAATTCATTGTCCGTTATCAAACAGATGTCTATGACTTTTCCCAGCACCTCGTAAATTCCACTATCATTATGGATATTAACATATAGATATATCTGCACCTATTGTTTGACTTCTCTATATTTCACATAACATACATTTTCTGTAAGCTTCACTTCTTTTAATTTCTTCCAGTATGAAATTGTTTTCTTATCGTTTAAGGAACTTGATATATTTGTAGTTATTAGATCAGGTTTTTTTCATTCAGTAGTGTTTTTTGAGGAACCACTTTTAATTTTAGCAGTTTTTGGTCCATAAAGATTCACAAAAATCTTATTTCATGCCATTTTATTGCAAAAAGTAAACACATATATATAAATCAGTAAATTACAAAAAAAACAATAGCTTAAATAAACAAACAAAATCTAAAAATGATAAATAATCATAAATCATAAATAATTTTGTAAAACATAACCTTTTAAAAGAGATTAAAAATAAAAAATTAAAAATTAAAAAATGTTCCCCCTCCTGCCTCACGTCGCGGTCCAATGAGCTTGTGGGGGCGAGGTGGGAGGGGTTGGCAGAACCCCTTGTCGCCCCACCCCCGCAGCCCATCAGGCCCGTGGGGGTGGCAGCCTCATTCTGAACCGATTCTCAGAATCGGGCCGCCACCACCACGGGCACGATGGGCCACGGGGGTGGGATAGAGGGGCTGCTCCAGCAGCTCCTCTACCTAACCCCCGTAGTCCATCAGGCCCATGGGGGTGGAGGCTCGATTCTGAGAATCGAGATGCCACCCCCATGTACCCAATGGGCCTCAAGGGTGGGGTGGAGGGGTTGTGCATAGCCCCACCGCTCCAGCCCCATGGCCCATAGGGCTCGTGGGGGTGGCGGTCTGATTCTGAGAATCGAGCCGCCACCTGCACTATCACACCCCTATCTAGGTGATGGTCTTTCAACTGCACATAGGCAGGTAAGGCACTGCTACCCACTTTCTTTTCACCAATACTTATTAGTAAGGAGTACACCTAACCATTCAACACTTAGTTATTTTCTTCAATTCTACTAAGCATTATCATTACACAATGGAAATAAACATTCACGTCATCAACATATCATCATATGTATGCACAACATAAATACTTTCTTTTAAATGGGAAGGAAACTCCTAGATTATAGAGTTTTCCCAATAATACAATAATTCAGCCCTTTTACAAATAAAAATTCATGTTAGCCTTTGCTAGAAATACCAAATTTCACCTCAACAAAGCTACCCAAAAATTTCATAGTTTGCCTGCTCGTGTTAGGTCACCGACCTCACCGGGTCAGGTCACCCTTGTTCAGCAGTGCCCTCCTGCAGCGTTGTCATTCAAGGTCGCCCACCTACTGTCATGTAGGGTGGACCAACTATCATGCAATTCTGCCTAGTCGCACCGTGCAGAGGTGCCCAACTACTACCATGCAAGGTTGCCAAGCTCGTTTCAGAACTGTCATTTCACCGCCCAGCTTGGTGTGACAGGACTTTGTTGGGTCTTGTTTGCCTGTGCAGACCCACCCAAATGGGTTGGGTCATTTGACTGCACCCACGGGTCGGATGCCCAGCTCGGTTGGGTTGCCTATCATTCGGACGCGCCCATTACAGCTCGGGTTGCTTGCCAGCCTGTCGCCTTCCTGCGCCCTTCACCGAAACCGTCCACCTGTGTTTTCACTCATCCATCAGTTCACTTCCGTGTTATGAGCTCTTCCCCATGCATGATTGCCCAAACCTACAACTCTTCCTTCCATCAATTGGCTTGGAACTTCATCCCTTCGTCCACCTGCACCTTGCCTTGAACTTATCCTTCGCTCTTGTTAATTCACCAAGTGATCTTGCTTAAGAATGCTTGTTGCTTGGTTGTTTTCTTCCAAATTTTCCTTCCTCTCATATATATCCATCATCGAAGTGTTTAGGTAGGTCGACATATCGCTAGGGAGACCATACAAATTGTCCATCCAATAGTCGGGTCCACTTCCCCACGTCAGCCTGCCTAGGGCATCCTCCTCCATATGTCGGCCCAAACTCAGTTTTTCGACTCTCGTATAAATTCATGATGCATGTGCTCCACACTTATCTAAAATATCACTTCATTTTTCGAACTTTGAAAGTGACTTGTCATGCGCATCCACCAAGGTGCTCGACACACGGGTTACCTGGTGCACTCATCCATCTCATCGCACCATCGCATGACTCATTGGGGCACGTTTAACAAAACGCTCCATGTCGTCGTATCATCAGGTGCACTCGCTCATTTCGTTTAAACAAACTCATGTGGTCATCGCATAAGTCACCTCATCACACATAACTGAAGATGACTCACATGTCGCATAAAACTGACTCAGGCGCTTGTCGCACACATGGCGCGCCCAACTCGTCTCAAGGTCCTGACACCCATGAGATTGATGGTCCGCGGGGATGGGGCAAACGATGTGTCATGGTCCCAATTATTTTTCCCAAATTGAGCTATGTGTGGCACTGGCTAAATGCTTTAACACATTAGTTTCTTTCACATTTCCCAGACTACACCTACTTAATTCATCTTTCATCATTTTCTAATAGTTAAGTGTGAAAATACTTAACAAACATTCACAAAATATTCACAAATGCAAGAGACTCATTTTCCATATAAATATCAGTTAAATATAATTTCTGCAAATTTACAACTTTCCAGGAGACAAGCTCAACCATTTTATAAGTTTACAAAAAAGTTGGGCGAGCTTCCTAGTTGGTTGACCTATTGCATGACTCGACCAAAGCTCCTTGTGAAAACGTGCCCACACCCGGTGCCCTAAAACCATCTTCCCACACCCATGACCTATTCCACCACACCTCCTTGCAGAACTGCCCACGGCCGCAGCCTGCAGCTTATCTCCGTGTCTGCCTTTGTGCAAGCCACCCAACCGCTACCGCACTGCATGACTGTCCACGCCTAGATTTGTGATGGGTCGACCCACCCATGTTGTAGTCACCCTCACCCAACCCATGCTTAGTGTTTTAGTGTTACCACCTAATCTGTGGGCTCATCCACCCGACTCAGTTCGACTCTTTCCTCCTCTCTCTTCAACTCTTATGTTTTCTCTTGCAGTTCGGTGATGTTTCATTTGGTGGTGCCTTTGTATATATGTGTTCGACTGTGGGAAGGGGGCTTGATTAAGTGAAGTTGACCAATCCCTCACAACGTTTCACCATTCTTACACATCATCCCATATCAACTCGTTAGCCTAGTGTGCTCCCATGTTTTCCCCATTCATCCACCTATAAACCAACTCGTCACACACGCGCAACACTTAGTCAATTTTCGGTGTTGGCACTCCCTGTCTCATCGATTAAATGTGCTCACCACGAATCGTCATTTAAATGTGCCCACCATGGCTCATCAGTCAAGGGTGCCTATCCATCCATCGGTTATGTGCACACCAACCCAGCTTGTCGGTTAAATGCACCTGTCGTCTCGTCTGCTAACTCATTGGTTAAGCGCGCCGAGTTTAGGTGCCCGACTCATCCAAGTGTAATGGTGACTTGGGGACTTGACATCCTCCACCACCAAAAGTCATTTTCATCCTCGGAAATCCATCTACTCTCATTAACTCATCATCATACTCAACAATCACTTTCCTCCATCTCCATAGTGAATCCTCTGTCTCTTAGCTACTCTCCTCTGGTGCGTTCTTCCACTTAAAAAAGAACTCCCCTCGTGTTGTTTTCCCAACACTCATAGTTCAAAGCTCTAGAATATTCTCTAGAATAAGGTGTGGCCTATCCACAATCATGGTTGGTCTCCTCAATGGTTCTGTCATCTCAAGCTGATGTGCATCAAGTGGACATCTCTTGAGTTGACTCATATGGAACATAGGATGTTTCGAACGCATGTGGATCAGAAGCTCTAGCTCATAGGTAACCTCTCCAACTCGTTTCTTCACTCGGAATGGCCCTTCATACTTTCTCATTAAAGATCTTGGAGTCGCTTTCGATGGATGAAACTGATCTCCAGTGATCTTAAAAAAAACCATATCTCTAACACTAAAGTGTGCAACCCTTCTATCTTATCCACCCATTTCTTCATCCTCCTTGCAGGTTCATGCAACTACACCTGTGCCAACTCCAAGGTATCCTCCCATGTTGTGAAGAATCTCTTCACATGTGGACTCATGATACAACCTCTAGATAACATGGTGTGTGGAGCCACTGGCACCTATCCATTACCAACTCAAATAGACTATACCCCATTGTGGAACTCTTCTGCATGTTTTAGCTAAACTAAGCCACATCCAAGAGTTCAGGCTAGTTATGTTTATTAGCCATCACATAATGTCTAAGGTAGTCCTCTTGTAGTGCATTAATTTGTTCAATCTCCCATCTAACTTGAACAAAGTGGTCCAAAATCTGCCTGTAAAACACAAATCTTGGTCCAATACAATACTCAATGGAATTCCCCAATACTTCAGATCATGTTTGAAGAATAACTCATCAGTATTCTTGGCTCCACATGGTATCCTTGTCAAAATGAAGATGACATACTTGGAAAAATTATCGACCATGACCATAATTCTGCTATACCCATGTACCTGTGGTAACTGAGTGATGAAGTCCATCGAAACACTCATCCATGATCTCTGTGGAATTTCTAAAGGCTACAACAATCCTCCTGACCTTTGGGTATCTGATTTTTCTTGCTAAGAAATGATGCATGTATGCAAATACTCCTCTACATCCTCCCTCATCTTCTCCCAAAAGAATCCTCTCTCCAATAATGCAAAAGAATGATGCTTCCCTGGGTGGAAAGCCCTTAGAGAATCGTGACATTCCTTCAAAAGGTGCCTCCTAAGTCTCGATGAATTTGGAATGTACAATCGGTTCCCAAAGAAAGTGAGTCCATCTCATAGAAAGAACCTTCGTGTCTTTCCTTCCTATACCCGATTCAAGATGCTCTGTGCTTGAGTATCTGTTGCAATGCTCATTGGAAGTCTATTCTCCATCTCATCAGTCATTTGTACTCAACTCCTACTTCGTTTTTCCTGGTCTTCTTCCTCCTCAAGTGTGGCTAACTTTCCCTTCCTATTGAGGGCATCTGCAACTGCATTGAGTCTACCTAGTCATTAGGCATGTCGAACTCTGCCAAGAAGTCTTGTCAATGAGCTTGCTTTACTGACAACTTCGGTTGTGATGCAAAATAACTCACAACAATGTTGTCGATGTTAACAACAAAATGCTTCTTAATCAAGTAATGCCTCCATACCTATAAACAGTGGATGATCTTAGTCATCTCCTTCTCATCAATTGGATACCGTAGTTCCCTATCCTGAAACTTCCAACTCTCATATGCCACCAGATGCCCATCCTGCAAAAGAAATCCTCCTATCACAAAATCTGAAGCATCTGTGTGCACCTCAAATGGTCTCTTGAAGTTAGGTAACTTCAGTATCAATGTGGTAACCATCCTCTTCTTCAAGTCTTCAAATTTTATATGAAACTTCTCAGTCTAATTCCATCACTTTTCCTTCTTCAAAAGGTTTTTCAGTGGCTATGTCACTTTGGAGTACACCTCTACAAAATTTCGTCGGTAGTTGGTCATCCCCCAAAACACCCTCATATCATGAAAATCCTTTAGTTCAGCCCAATCTTCTATCATCTTCACTATGCTCAGCTCAATCCGTATGTGTCCTTGACCCACAATGTGTCCAAGGAATAGAATCCTGGTCTAGGAAAACATATACTTTGACTTCCTTAAGTACAACTAACTCTTCTTCATCGCCTCAAACACCCCAAGTCAAGTGTTTCTTATGATCCTCCATGTTATCACTATATATCACAATATTGTCTTAGTACACTACTATGAACAAATCCAAATATGGATGTAGTACATTCACCAAAGTAAAAAATGTAGTAGGAGCATTACATAACCCGAAAGGTATAACAAGGAACTCAAAACTTCCATACCTTGTCACAATCACAATTTTCTTCTCATCTCCTTATGCTATCCTCACCTGAAAATACCCATGCCTGAAGTCTAGCTTGGAAAACACTTGGGCCTTCGCAAGGTTGTTGAAGCAATCTGTAGAAAGTGGAAAAGGATACCTATTCTTTATCATTTTCTTGTTGAGAGCATGATAATCACAGCACATCCATATCTCATTCATATCTTTCTTTTGCTGGAACAATACTGGAGCACCATATGGGGACCTTGAAGGTCTTATGAAACCTGCATCAGCCAAATCCTTCAACTGTCATTAAAATTCCTCCAATTCTGGCCCTGATAATCAATAAGGAGCTTTCACCGGAGGTTGCTTCCCTAGCTCTAGCTCAATGCTATGGTCCACTGCATGCCTCAGTGGAAGTGATTTCGATAGCTCATCAGGCATCAAATCTGCATATTTTTCCAATACATCAGAAATATCAGTTCGAACAAGTGTCCCCACTCCATCACCTCTATCAGCTTCCCTAATGATTGTCACATATGTCTCGACATCTGAATCCCATATTGCCTTCCTAAAGCTTAGTGAAGAAACATGTTTCGCCTTCATTTCTTTCCTTAATTTCTTATGAGTCAACAAAGTCCAAGTTCGTGAGCCTCTAATCAACATAACCTCATCACAAAATGGGACAATAATCACCTTATTTCCCTTCAGAAAATCATGACCCAATATCATGTCAAAGTTGTTCATCTCCATCACTTTGAAGTCCTACCAACCCTTCCAGTCTCCAATTTGAATTGGCACTTCATCTCCCAAGTTTGATACTTTAGCCTTCGAGTTCACTGCCTTGACTTCCTGTTGAGCTAATTTGTGGACCTAAATTAACACAATTATTTCTTATCAATCCGGGTTGTTTATGATTTGAGGCAAGTTCACTATATGTGAAGATCAGATGTAATCAAACCTTGAAAGATAAGTTATTCAAAAGCTAAAAGTAATACATTCTATAACTCTAATTCAATCAGCTTAAAAAGAGGAAAAACATTGAAATGGTTCTTGACTCAAGAAGTCCACCTTCACCTCAATTATCACTTAATGAATGAGAGATTGAAACCAAAAGCTTAATATGGATAAATTATTAATGAAAGAAGCTCTTAACTTAAGATACACATAAGGTATTCCATCATAATTCATTCATCTCAATATCAAAATCTCAATGAGAAACTACTTGCATGGAAACAAAAGAAACTAGTTTTGATTCATCATTTTGGCAGAAGGGATGCCCAACTTGAACACCTGATTTTCCAACTCAATAAAGTGATGAATAAGCTATTAACTAATGAAATCAATCACTATGCATAAACCATAAAGCAATCTGAAATAAAGCTTTGAAAAACTAGTGCTACAACAACCAGATTACAAGGAAATAAAACTAGTTAACAAGGAAGTGTACTTAGCTTGGAATGGGGGCCCTCCACCCTTGCCTTGCACACTTGAGAGGTGATATCAGAAGCTTAAATTCAGTCACACATCCATAGCATTGAACAGAAAAATAATAATAACACAAGTCTTCAAATTAACTCCTCAATCCAAAGATGTCACAGCATAAAAGTATATCATAAGTCAATACATAAGCCATCAAAGTTTTGGCTTTAAATAAGAAGTCTCATGAAAAAACTGATCTATATTCACTCAAACAAACCCATCTACTCTCATCCACCTATCTAAGTCGAATTCATTACTCCCATCCCAAGAAAGATGACCAATCCTATAAAATCTCAAAACTGCCCTATTTCTATGGGATTTCTGAATGACTAGTCATGGTTGACTAGCACCAAATGGGCCTAATAAAGCTTGTTCTGTTCGAACTAAGCATTGTTGGCTTAGTCCTAGTTCCCAAGCTATTCATCCATGCATTCCATTCGTGCCCAAGTTTCCTGCAACCATATCAACCATAGAGCTATTATGGGAATTTCTGAGTCTGCCAATTTTGCACTAAAAAACCAAATTTTCATAAAAACTTTAGAAATTGAAAAATTAAAATTAAATACCTAAATGGATATCAAATATACATCAAAATGGAATAAATGAAGAGAAAATGGATGGAAAATAGAAGGATAAGTAAGTTTTTTTGAGCAAAAATAAGACCAAAACTAAGGCCCAACATCTCTCCCTTGCTTATCATCAAGCATGTCCCCATGCTTGCTTGCTCCTCTTTGACCTTCTTCTCTCTGTAGTAGATGTTGTACCTATAGATGCTTCCTGTTGTGCTGCCCTGACCAAACAATCCAGACCTGTGTCATGTCTCTCCCTAAACAAAGCTGCTTTGACCTTTTGTTTTTCATACTTTGCCTGCCACATGTTCTTTTCCTTTAGCCATTTAAATGCTTGCTTAGAAAGTAGATCATTTTTCCTTTTCAGTCTCCCCAATTCTTCATTTAATTTTTCATTTGCCTTAACCAATTTAGCATTATATTTCTTGTTTTCCTTGTTTTCCTCTTTTAATTGTTTCTCCAAGATTTTGCTAATTTCCAATTGGTCAGTTAAGTCCCTGATTCTTCCCAAATTGATTTCTCTCTCAAAATATTGTGTTGTTCTCATTAGTGATGTTGTTGCTGCATCATCATATGAAGAATCCTTCTCAAATACCTCTTGTGCAATATCACTTTCTTCTTGTTGTCTTGGGGAATATTTTTCTACTTCCTTGTCTAAATCAATGGGACTTTTATTCCTAAATCTTCTAGGAATAGACATAACAGACGTTTCATTTTCTTGCATGGCCATGTTATTCTGTTGTTTGGCTCTTGTTCTGGGATACAAGAGTGAGTTCATCAATCCTCTATTTTCCTACTCTGTTTTATCCTGTACCTCATTAACCTGTTCAATGAATTTATTTTTAGACATGGACTCTCGCCACACTATGCCCTGTGACCTCACCTGATACTCAACTAGGATTTTGATTAATCCTTGGTGGTAAATCTGTCCTGCTTTAGGCATGTGTTCATGTTTGACTGTTTCAATCATTCTCAAAAGGCTCCTATATAGGAAATAAGGCAAGTTAATCCTATCCTCCCCTTTAATATGCTGCAGAAGTCTGACATGATACAAGTGGACAACGCTATATCCTCTATCACAAGTCAAAAAATTTTGGATGACCAAAACCAACTCACCCCATGGTTCATTAAACCATTCCCTGGGTATCCCTTTTGTTCTATCAAATGTCCCTTTCCGGTTCTTCTCAAAAAAGAAAGTCCAAGCTTTCTCCTTGAAGTGCAGGCCTTTGTAATACTTCTCACCTATCATGGGTAGATCTAAAGCTTGGGAAAGATATTCCTGGGTTACAGGAATAATGACATCTCCCACCCATGTCTGGTCTTGACTGAAATTGTTTATAAAGTCCCTGGTTATTTGTTCAGAGTGGCCATCAAATTTTTGTAAGAAACTTATCATCCCTGCTTGGTAAAGTTTTTCTATAGTTTCCTTCCCCCAGCTTTCTATTTGAAATTTTGGCTCTACTTTGACTAACATTGCTTCTGTAAACTAGTGAATGAATTCCTCTGCTGTTACTAATTTCATCTTGACAATAAAAATATAACTATTTGTTTGTTTTCAAAATGAAATTTTGAAAGCAAAGAAGCTTACCTTCCTCCTCTCAATCAACTTAATTCTGACTTTCTTAACCTCTGTTTGAATTTTCTCTCTGCAACAACACTGTTTTAGTTCCCTGTTCAATGCAAACAAACACCTGTATACCCCTGTCAATATGCTGCTCTCTGTTTTTGAAAACAAAAATACATATACAAACAATGTCCATGTATGCTCATCGCCTTATTTCGTTGCCAAAATTCAAACCATTGTTTTACTGTGTATGTTCAACCAAGAAAACTGAGTGGTTCGCATGCATATGGCTCTCGGCCTCATCAAAAAAAAATTTCAAAATGCTCTCGGCCTAACCAAAAACAGTTGCAAAAATGCTTTTGACTGATCACAAAATTTTGGAAAATATGCTTGCGGCCTCATCATAAAAATAATTACAAAACAAATGCGCTTGGTTATATCATAAATTTTTGCAAGAAGGCTCTCGGCCTCAGCATGAAAGGTTGAGGATTATACACACACTCTCGGCCTCAAAACATGGGTGATAAAACAAAAAAAACACAGCGCATTTAGTTCTAAATGGCTCGGCAAACGAAGTTTTGGTAACCCAAAAATTCACATGGCATTATTCATTCAATCCTCAGGCATTTCAATCCCCTGTTTCGGTGCAAACGAAAGCAACAGTGCGCAGCAAGGGTTACGGACGCATGTCGTTTCATGCATATGGTATAGCAGTTTGACTGTTTGTTTGAAGTTTAAAACGGCGCGCAACAGAACAAGGTGTGGCAACAAACAAAGCGCAGTGCGCATTCTACAACACTCACAATTTAATCACCACTCACCGCCATACAACATAACATGCCATAACAGTTAAGTTTCGTGCCTCCTCTGTTCGTAGATTTCATTGTTAACACGGCACGCCATAAAAACTCCTCATAACAATGCCAAATCCTAACGTGTTAACCATGCAATGCATTCTCATTTAAGTGAAGCGTGATTCACTAGCAGTTCATACCAAGATTCACGCAGCGAATCAACGGATTTGAGGCTATGGTTTCGGCTTACCTGTTATCAATGAGCACTTTGAGGAATATCCAGCGCTCCAAATCCTTGTTCAACTGTGCAATTGATTGATTGAATCCCGAAAATCTGCTATCTTTGAACGTTAAACCCGGGACGATTTCCTTCTTTAAATTCGCCCAAACTCAATTCACCCTTCTTTTCACTAAGCTGCAGCTTCAAACACCATTTCTCTGAGCTATTCGGCAATGAGGATTATGGTTTAAACAGCGCAAGAGCTCAGTCGGTTCATGACCGTTTCAGGGTTGTACTGCGCTTCTTATTCATTGGTGTTTACAATGCGTGGTTTACATGGCCGTCTTGTTTGACCAGTCGCCTGACTGTGTCATGAGGATGGCCAAATCATCGTTTCATACGCATGATCCTTGCGCAGTATAATGTCCAATGACAATGGGTTGCCATGCCACCGTGTTGAGCTCGTACCTGTGTGCTGGCCGGTTGTCATTTGGGGTTAACGTTTTATTCATTGCTATTGTTTTACCATCATGTCCACCGTCGTGTGCTTGCAATGATATTCAAACATTGCTTGTCTTGCAATGATTTGTATGCAATGACATTTCAACACCACACCCCGCCGCAATGTTGATATACACAGTCTTTGCATGCGGCCGTCCACCATATATCATACCATATCTTATGCGTTGTTTTATGAGCCTTCACTTATAACTATATTATATACCATATGTTGTGCACCACTGTTTTATATACCTTATACCTTATATCATATGCGCGTTGGGTGATATAGATGACTTTAGCGCATTCACATTTTTTGAACTATGGTATATGTTGGTATGATATATAATAACTTTTGATTTCCATATAGTGCATGGCGTTTGTTTGACTTGTATAACATAGCTTTATAATTTTAAAATGACAATTTGGGTGATATTTAAAATTATCACCACCACTAATGCTTTGAGTTGTATGTGCAGGTTGAAAGTTGTCCCAGTTTGGTCTTTCTAAGCTCTTAAAGAAAAATACTTAGGGGTAATAGGGTTAATGAAAATAGGGAATATGTATGGAAATTAAAGGGAATAGGGTTATGATGTATAAGGGTTATAGGAATATAGGATATGAATGATAATGAGTATCCTCAGGTACTAATTTTAACGTAACAAAAACTAAAAATTTCTAAGAAAAATTTGAATTTTTAAAGCACAAAATGACTACACACATACTCCCCTGGATGATGGCTGTACAAGTGAGATGAAATCAATTGATCAGATGTTGTAGATGGATCAAAATGTAAACTTTATTGCTGCTCCTTGTTCTTCATGTTTTGGTTCTTGAATTGTTAGTCAGGTCCCTCTGTAATGATTCTTTGGTTCAGGTCCCTTTGCACTGCTTACAAAATATGCACATGTTGTTTTGACATTAGCAGGTCTTTCAGGTCCCTCGGCAATGATTTGTTATGTCAGGTCCCTCTGTTGACAATACAAGTTCCTTCTATACTTCAGCTGTCCAGCTAAAGAGCTGATGTTTGCAATGTCAGCTTTCAACTTCAGCTTTCCAGCTAAAGAGCTGATGCAAGTCTCCCCCTTGTTGAAGATATGACTTGTCCTCAAGTCATTTGGTGGTGGAGAGTGCCTGCATTAAAAGTATCTGAGAACAATAGAACAAGTATAAGGAATTGATAGAGTCCAAGTTGCCCTAGTTTTCCCCTATTAATTCATGCTTGTGAAGTGCCAGTTGCCTGGTTTTCACTTGCAAACAAATTATTTGTTTTTTATGTTGTTTTTTTTATGTTTTTTATTTTTTTCTTGTAT
Source organism: Pinus tabuliformis (assembly GCA_031772625.1). NCBI lineage: Eukaryota > Viridiplantae > Streptophyta > Pinopsida > Pinales > Pinaceae > Pinus > Pinus tabuliformis. The sequence continues at coordinate 1,284,831,069 of CM062805.1, forward strand.
TTTTTTTATTTTTTATTTTATTCAACTACTAGACTGGAAGATGGCTGATCTTGTGCCATGAGTTCCATTTCTGTATCTTCGATCAGTTGTTTCATAAATGCTTCTTTATTGATAGGCTTATTGTAAACTTTGAGCCTATTTCCATTCACTATAAACGAGGTGGAGTCCTGGTCGATTGTCCTGATCTTGACTGTTGTTGGAAATAATACTGAGAGGGGGGGGGGTGAATCAATATTATCACATCAATAAAACTTTTTCATTTCCATATTCAGATTCATATATGCTACTTCCACAACTTCTTATGATTCATTTAGTTGATCCTTAATGAGTGCATTAGAACATTATCAACCATATTAACAGTAAACAGGTGCAGTAAAATAGAACAGATCATCACACATAAGCCACACACATGAACACCATGATATAATGTGGAAACCCAATGTGGGAGAAAACCACCTGCTGCAAGTCATCTCAATCTTCTTCTTAATAAGAAAATCCTTTTACAATATTTATGTACTGGTGCAGTCTTATACAAGTACGCAGGCTTCTACCTGCAGAGAGCTACAACCCTCTCTCGTTCTCCAGTCTCTCCTGGAAGGGAGCTACAACCCCCATAGTTCTTTTACTAGCCGATCCATTTACTAGTACGCAGGCTGCTACCTGCTACAATGCTCCAAAGTTTTCAACTGCTACTGGAAGGGAGCTACCACCCCCTTAGCTCTTGTACTAGCTAAGATACTAGTACGTATGCACCAGCCTACAATCTTCTCTCCTCCAGGTACCACGTTTCATAAGTTTTCAGACTGGATACTCCTGAAGCACAACACATAATCTGAAAGGCCACGTTTCATCCAATTTTCATACTGGACCCATTAATATCATTGAAGCACATAATCAATCAATCTTATGAATCACCAAACACCAGATTAATACATATACAAGGATAATATATGTGTTAGCACCCAGATCTAGTCCATCAGATCACATAAATATGAGTCATTATGATCTTGATCCAATATTAGTTCTCATCCATCAATACTGAAGCTAAACACAATCAACCAAACAGGATATGCAAAATACTGACACCTTTAACCTGTCATCAAAACCCATCAAAAACCAGAACCACCTGTGACTTCAAATATCATAGCTCAAATTGTATACGCTACTACAATGAACCAAACCTGCATATATATGCGCTTACACCAAAGCCAACACACGTACAGATCTATAAATATTCAAACATGACTTGCAGCGATTTCAAACTTAAGTTATACCCAGTTCAGATCGTTTTTCTATATACAGATTTATAATAAGCATAATCAAATATATAGAGATAGTTTATTTCAAACCATTTGATCCCTATCTACCCTTAGATATTGTTCTCCATCAACGGTGAGATCCCTCTTCAGCTCAGATCCAGATCTGCACCATAACCCAATCACAGTATTCCAGATTTAGCACTTTATCAGATATTCAATAATTCAGATGATGCTTTGCCAAATGATCTCCTTCCTCTTTTATAGCCTTAGTCCTTTCTCAATACCACGGTCCAAAACCATAGGATCAAAAAACTCTTGGACTAATACCATGAACCAACCATGAAAATGCGTGAGATCAACACTTTTGGATGCAATACCACGAACCAAAACCATAGGATCAAAAACTGTCGGACTAATACCATGAACCAACCATGAAAGTGCGTGAGATCAACACTTTTGGATGCAATACCACGGGCCAAAACCATAGGATCAAAAACTGTCGGACTAATACCATGAACCAACCATGAAAGTGCGTGAACTTTTCTCTTGCATGAAGGGAACTTTTCTCTGCATGAAAGTGTGTAAACGTTTCTCTGCATAAAAGTGCGTGAACATTTCTCTACATGAAATAAACTCTTCTCTGCATAAAAGTGTGTGAACTTTTCTCTACATGAAATAAACTTTTCTCTGCATAAAAGTGCGTGAACTTTTCTCTACATGGAATAAACGTTTCTCTGCATAAAAGTGCGTGAACTTTTCTCTACATGGAATAAACGTTTCTCTGCATAAAAGTGCGTGAACGTTTCTCTACATGGAATAAAATTTTCTCTGCATAAAAGTGCGTGAACTTTTCTCTACATGAAGGAAACTTTGTTGCACTATAATTTATCAAATAAATTTGCTGCACTATAATTTATCATTTGTGTGATTTGCCATCAAGGACAAGACTTGTCTCATAATGCCAACAATCTCCCCCTTTGGACTTGATGGCAACAATACCAAATCACTCTCCCCCTTTGACATCAAGGGCAAAGGGCGAACCAAGATATTCTCTTTCCTAGAAAGGCATTCCGCTGTTCATAGTCCCCCTGAGTACCTGCTGAAATATCTGAATGAGCTCCCCCTTTGTATATGCCAAGGTGTACCAATCTGTCCATGCTACATGTTGAAAGCTCTGCTCTTGTTGAATTGTGTTGTTCATGCTCCCCCTGTTTGTAAGCAAGGTCTGCAAAAAGGTGTTCTACAAGAACATGACTCTATACATCATAAGAGACCTTCCTATCACTAAAAGACTCAATAAATACATCCATTTTCCAACCACGTGGGGATATACTAGAATTGACTCATCCACCCAACCAAGTGGGGATACATCAAAAGTTTACACATGATAAAACAAGAACATTACATCTTCATCCCAGGCATAGTGGGGAAACCAATATAGGTCGTTACATGACCTTGACACCATAAAAGAGATACCACAAAAGAGATACATGACATAGAGACGAAATATCTAGAGCAAAACTGATATCGGCAGCATCTGTCAATCACCATTCAGATCAGCAACCAAGAGATCCTTCTATTCTCCCTCTATCTTTGTTCCACCTGAAACCAGCAACAACTGTGAGCTAGAACCAAAAGCTTCTAAGATAATGCCAACAATGCATCATTGGAAGTTTATCTGCTCCCCCTGAACCTGTGTCAGATGGTCTCTGTCAGACCCATATCAGATTTCCTTCAAATTATAATATACGCGACTGTATGCACATAAACAAGCGTATATACGCGGATGGTCCTTATGAAACTCGCGTACAACCAATTTCAGATCAGCAACCTGTAAATGTCCTGTAGAGTATAAGTCATCAACCTATAACAAGGTATGTCTGCATCAATTCATCTGTTTGAACAAAATTCAGAGTCATTCACATTATGTCATGTGTGAAACCACCATAGCCATTTCATCAACATCAAGATCTACATGATCCAAATATCATTACTTGGGAACATCTGCATCAATCAACATATGTAAGTATCATATAGACAAGAACTCATCATCATGTCTCCAACAAAGCAACTTTGAGTAGTCATCCATGTATCAACACTATGTATCTTGAGCTCAACCTCATTTGTCAAAACTTCTTTATATCATCAACTATGAGCACTAAGAGCTATAGGAACCTTGCATCATGATCTTTATGCATATGATGACAGCAGCATATGAGAGACACATCATCAAGTAATGAAGTTCTGTATTCAAGCTTTGTACTTCTCCTTATCCTGATCACTATATAAATGCACCATCTAAGAATCAATCCACAAATATGGTTTGAACATCAACTATGTAACCCCAAGAATCATATGAGATTTTATCATGGACAACTCATAATCATAGCAAGATATATCATTTAGCCATATAATCATCATTAACCATAATGCCAACAATGAATTATTAAAGGCATATGCTCCCCCTCAACCTGTCCCATATGTTAGATCTGATCATGCATATATTAGCAATAAGCATCAAGACATCATCATCAAGTTAGGATCAAAGCCTTCTAAACATCTTACAAGTATCAAGATATTTCCACACATCCTCAACAGACTGTAAATATTATCAAACAGAGAAAGTAATGGACTGAAACATAACAAATCCTTTTCCTGAACCTGTCCCTACTGCATTTCTTCAGATAATCATATACGCGACTGTGCAGTATCCAACTCGCGTATATACACAACTTCCCCTTATGGAACTTGCGTATGAGATTCAGGACACTGAAGTTTTATACTTTCAGCTCCCTCTGAGTCTGTGCTGTGCTGTGTCTGAGTACATTGTGCTGTGCCACATCTTTCTATCTGTACTTCCTTCTTCTTCCATATCTTCAAGTGTGATGTTGTTTTCTCCTTTTGGTGTGAAGTCCGTGCTTTGTTCCTGCATTCCTTTGCTATATTTCCAAGCTTGTTACATGCATAACATCTTACATGTTTCATATAGCAATCAGCAGCTTTGTGACCAAACACATTGCAAGCAAAGCAATATCCATTAAAGTACCTTGAATGTGATGATCTTTCTACATGATGTTCTTGAACCATTCTTCTTCCACATCTAGCTGCAACATGTCCAAGATTATGACATACATAACATTCAACATTTTTCATAGGAGGAGTAAAAGACTTTCTTTGAGGAGTCTCTTTCCTTGATTGTTGATGGGGTTGACCTTTCATCTCCTTGTTGATCATTTTACATTTCTCTTTAGAGTTCCTTGCCTCACCTTGTGAACTAGATTCACCTTCAACAGATTCATGAAAACCAAGACCAGTCTTGATAGCAGGAGACCTTTGACTACTAAGAATATCATCCAAGGCTTTAGTACTATCTTGAAATCTCAATAGTTTATCCTTTTCTTCTAATTTACCTTTCAAGATATTTACCTCAACTTGAAGTTGTTCCTCCTTTTCTAGACATTGCTTCTTCAGCTTTCCTTCCTTCTTCCAACTGATTCCTTAGTTTGAGAATCTCCTTTTCTTGTTCTTCATTCAGATCCTGCTGCATTTGACGAATTCTGAAGGCACATTTCAGTTGAGATTTTAAGTTGATATCTTCGTTTACTTGTTTTTCAATAGCTTGGAGTAGATCTTTATTCTGCTTCTTTGATTCTTCAAGATCTTCCTTTAGCGAGCGGATCGTGGCTTCAAGACTTTCATAGTAACTGGATCTATCTCTGAGTTTCTTGATGGTTGTGCTTCTTTCATTGACTTCATCTCTTAATGATGTCACTTCACCCTGCAACTTTTGACATTGATTTTCCTTGTCCTTGAGTAACTTTCTTACCTTGTTTCCTTCCTCTGATTGAGCTTTTAGTTTGGTAACTTCTTCTTTGAAAGCACATTCCCTTTTGTTCAATAGATCTTGTTGATCTTTAATTTTGTCTGTAAGCCTTCTAAATACTACCTCTATTTGATACTTTTCTTGCTCACCCATAAAAGCAAATTCAGTTGCTTCACTATCACTTTCATCTTTTCCAAATGGATAGATAGCTGGAACATCAGAGGATAGCAAATTCATACCTGATAGTTCATCTTCATTCTGAAATGATTCTGAATCTGATTCTGAATCTGAAGAGCTTCTTATACCTAATCCCCAATCGATTCTCCCACTGTCATAGTTCTTCTGAGATGTCTTCTTCTTCTTAGGTGCTTTCTTCTTAAGCTTCTTTCCCATAGTTCCACGGATCTCCTTCAAGCGATCAAGCTTCTACCAAAGGACCTGCTCTAATACCAATTGTTGGATATAATACTGAGAGGGGGGGGGGGGGGGGTGAATAAGTATTATCACATCAATAAAAAATTTTCATTTCCATATTCAGATTCATATATGCTACTTCCACAACTTCTTATGATTCAGTTAGTTGATCCTTAATGAGTACATTAGAACATTATCAACCATATTAACAGTAAACAGGTGCAGTAAAATAGAACAGATCATCACACATAAGCCACACACATGAACACCATGATATAAGGTGGAAACCCAATGTGGGAGAAAACCACCTGCTGCAAGTCATCTCAATCTTCTTCTAAATAAGAAAATCCTTTTACAATATTTATGTACTGGTGCAGTCTTATACCAGTACGCAGGCTTCTACCTGCAGAGAGCTACAAGCCTCTCTCGTTCTCTAGTCTCTCCTGGAAGGGAGCTACAACCCCCATAGTTCTTGTACTAGCCGATCCATTTACTAGTACGCAGGCTGCAACCTGCTACAATGCTCCAAAGTTTTCAACTACTACTGGAAGGGAGCTACCACCCCCTTAGCTCTTGTACTAGCTAAGATACTAGTACGTATGCGCCGGCCTACAATCTTCTCTCCTCCAGGTACCACATTTCATAAATTTTCAGACTGGATACTCCTGAAGCACAACACATAATCTGAAAGGCCACGTTTCATCCAATTTTCATACTGGACCCATTAATATCATTGAAGCACATAATCAATCAGTCTTATGAATCACCCAAACACCAGATCAATACATATACAAGGATAATATATGTGTTAGCACCCAGATCTAGTCCATCAGATCACATAAATATGAGTCATTATGATCCTGATCCAATATTAGTTCTCATCCATCAATACTGAAGCTAAACACAATCAACCAAACAGGATATGCAGAATACTGACACCTTTAACCTGTCATCAGAACCCATCAACAACCAGAACCACCTGTGACTTCAAATATCCTAGCTCAAATTGTATACGCTACTACAATGAACCAAACCTGCATATATACGCGCTTACACCAAAGCCAACCCACGTACAGATCTATAAATATTCAAACATGGCTTGCAGCAATTTCAAACTTAAGTTATACCCAGTTCAGATCATTTTTGTATATACAGATCTAGAATAAGCATAATCAAATATATAGAGATAGTTCATTTCAAACCATTTGATCCCGATCTACCCTTAGATCTTGTTCTCCATCAACCGGTGAGATCCCTCTTTAGCTCAGATCCAGATCTGCACCATAACCCAATCACAGTATTCCAGATCTAGCACTTTATCAGATATTCAATAATTTAGATGATGCTTTTCCAAATGATCTCCTTCCTCTTTTATAGCCTTAGCCCTTTCTCAATACCACAGTCCAAAACCATAGGATCAAAAAACTCTTGGACTAATACCATGAACCAACCATGAAAATGCTTGAGATCAAAACTTTTGGATGCAATACCACGGACCAAAACCATAGGATCAAAAAATGTCGGACTAATACCATGAACCAACCATGAAAGTGCGTGAGATCAACACTTTTGGATGCAATACCACGGGCCAAAACCATAGGATCAAAAACTGTCGGACTAATACCATGAACCAACCATGAAAGTGCGTGAACTTTTCTCTTGCATGAAGGGAACTTTTCTCTGCATGAAAGTGCGTAAACTTTTCTCTACATGAAATAAAATTTTCTCTGCATAAAAGTGCGTGAACTTTTCTCTACATGGAATAAACGTTTCTCTGCATAAAAGTGCGTGAACTTTTCTCTACATGAAATAAACTTTTCTCTGCATAAAAGTGCGTGAACTTTTCTCTACATGGAATAAAATTTTCTCTACATAAAAGTGCGTGAACTTTTCTCTACATGGAATAAACTTTTCTCTGCATAAAAGTGTGTGAACTTTTCTCTACATGGAATAAACTTTTCTCTGCATAAAAGTGCGTGAACTTTTCTCTACATGAAGGAAACTTTGTTGCACTATAATTTATCAAATAAATTTGCTGCACTATAATTTATCATTTGTGTGATTTGCCATCAAGGACAACACTTGTCTCATAATGCCAACAACTGCTCCATTGTCAAAGATTTCGTCAATTTCGTATGGGCCTAGCCAGTGTGTTGTGAACTTTGCTTTGAAGTCTTTGAATTTGGAGTCAAAAAGCAATGCCCAGTCTCCCTTGCGAAATGTCTTTGTTTTGATATATCTGTCGTGCCACTTCATTCTTTGTTGTTGCACCAATGTAGTATGTTCCATGGCTTGTTGACGATGCTCATCCAACTGATTCAGTTCCATGATCCACTGCTGTTGTGCTTCTGTCAAGTCTAGTTCTAGTTCAGCTGCTAGTCTGTATGTATGTATCTGAAACTCTATAGGCAGTAAGGCATCTTTCCCATATACTAACTGGTATGGACTGAAACCAGTTGTAGTTTTCCATGTGATTCTGTAGGCCCATAGTGCATCTTTTAATTTTTCAGACAAATCTTTTCTGTTCATCTGTATTGTTTTTGTCATGATATTTTCTAGGACTTTATTTGTTGATTCAACCTGCGCATTTGATTGAGGATGATATGGTGTAGATTTCCTGTGTTTGATCTTGTATTTCTCCGTTAGATCTCGTACCAGCTTTGATGTAAACTGTGTGCCTTGATCTGTTACAATTTGTCTAGGTACTCCATATCTGACAAAGATTTCTTCAAAAAGAAAGGTGACCACTGTATCTTCTGTTGCTCTGTTTACTGCTTTAGCCTCTGCCCATTTGGTTACATAGTCTGTACATACTAAGATGTACCTCTTTCCATTTGATGGTGGATTGATAGGTCCAACAAAGTCAAGTGCCCATTGCTCAAATGGTTCTATGAGGACCTGTGGCTTCAGCGACATCTCATCTGTTGTGATTGGTCGCCCTATTCTCTGGCAGCTGTCACATTGCTTGACATATTTCTTAGAATCTCTGAAGATGGATGGCCAGTAATAGCCCAGTTGCAGCACCTTATATGCTGTTCGTTTATCTGCAAAATGGCCACCACATGGTTCATCGTGACATGCTCTTAGAATGTCCAATATTTCGTCTTCTCGCACACATTTTCTAATTATCAAGTCTGAACCAGTATAAAATAAATCACCATTTACCCAACTATACCTAGAGCTTGCTCTAACAATTTTGTATTTTTGCTTTTTAGTGAATTGAGCTGGAAACTTTCCAGAAGATAAATAGTTTGCAATGTCTGCAAACCATGGTGTTTTTACTGTGATGGCAAACAGGTGTTCATCTGGAAAGTTATCTGCAACTGGATTTGGATCGTTGGGTGAGTGTATGCGGGACAGAAAGTCAGCCACTTGATTTTCTTTGCCTGGCCGGTCTTGTATTGTGATATTAAATTCTTGCAATAACAGTAACCATCTTGTTATTCGTCCATTGGTGATGGGTTTATTCATCAAGTATTTGATTGCTGAATGATCTGTATGAATGAAAACTTGATATCCTGTTATATAGTGCCGGAATTTGTTTACTGCATGTATAACGGCTAACATTTCTTTCTCTGTGACTGTGTAGTTCATTTCTGCAGGTGTTAGATTCTTGCTTATAAAGTATATTGCATAAGTGAACAAGTTCTCTTTCTGTCCAAGAGAGGCACCTATCACGGTATCGGATGCATCAGTTGATATATGGAATGGCAAAGACCAGTTTGGCCCACGAAGAATGGGTGCAACTGACAATTTCTCTTTCAGAATTTGAAATGCATTTTGACAATCATTTGTCCAGTGAAATTCAATATCTTTTGCTAATAGTTTGAACAGAGGTTGGGCTATTTTACTAAAGTTTTCAATGAATCGTCTATAATAGCCTGCATAGCCTAAGAAGCTTCTTACCTCTTTCTGTGTTGTAGGAGGCATTAAGTTTACTAGGACTTGGATTTTTGCTGGATCCACCTTAATTCCTGAAGCAGAAATATGGTGTCCCAGAACTATTCCTTCTGTCAACATCATATAGCATTTCTCATTGCTTAATGACAAATTTGTTTCAATGCATCGTTTCAAAACTTTCTCAAGGTTGTTTAGGCAATCATTATATGTGTTTCTGTAAACTGTGAAGTCATCCATATAGACCTCTACACATTCATGAATTAGATAAGAAAATATTGCAAGCACTGCTCGTTGGAATGTTGTAGGTGCATTGCATAGACCAAATAGCAAAACATTATATGCATAGGTTCCCCATGGGCAAGTAAATGTTGTCTTGTCTTGGTCTTCTATTGCTATTCTTATCTGGTTGTATCCGCTAAACCCATCTAAGAAGGAGAAAAAATTCTTTCCAGCTAATGAGTCTAACACTTGATCAATGAATGGTAGAGGAAAATGATCTTTTAGTGTAGCTTTGTTTAGTTCCCGATAGTGCACAAATACCCTCCACTTTCCATTTTTCTTTGGTACAATAACCAGTGGAGAAACCCATTGACTATCTGAAATAGGATAGATGAATCCAACTTTTAACAATTTTTGCAGTTCTTCTTTTACTATTTCCTTCATCATGGGATTCATTCGTCTTTGAGGTTGTCTTACAAGTTTAAGTTGATCATCTGTATAGATGTGGTGGATACATGTGCTAGGATGGATTCCTTGCATATCAGTATAATCCCAGGCAAAAGCTTTTGAATATTTCTGTAATAATGCAATTACCTCTTGCTCTTGTGCTGATTGCAATTCGTTTCCAATGTTTAGATGTTTTCTAGGATATACCTCAATTGTTTTTATTGTTGGATTGGAAATTGTGTTTACAGGAAAGATGTCTATAAAAGATTTCCGCAGAGTTTGAATAGTACAAGTTTCCTGAAAGCATTGATTCAAAAGGTTACTTGCAGCTTCATATTGAACTTTTCTAAGCTGCTCTGAAATACTTGGTTCTGAAATGAAAAGATCCATTAAGTCTTCATTCTCTTCTTCTTCTTTAAAATCAAAGAATTTATTTATACTTAAAACTGATTTAGTTTGCTGTTTTTCTTGAGTTTCAAGTACTGATTCTAAAGAAGTTGATTGTGCAGGTGAATAAAGAGTTATGTGTTTCCTTTCATCTCCATGTGAAATAATCATGCTTCCTGATCTGCATCCTATGAAGGCATCAGTGGTAGCTAACCATGGTCTGCCTAAGATTAGAGGATGTCCTCCCAAGTTTGACTTTGGTTGCAAGATAAGGAAGTCAACAGGATACTCCCATGAATCCAAAGAGACTATGATATCTTCTAATATTCCTTCAGGAACAACTTTAGATCTATCTGCTAGTTCCAAGATTGTAGAAGTTGATCTAATGTTGTTTAAATGCAAGGTTTTCATTGTCTCCATTGTCATTACATTTATAGCTGCTCCCAAGTTTATTAATGTGTTTGGTACTGAGAAATTATTTATTGATATAGTAACCATAGGGATACTAGGATCAATATATTTCTCTACTATGGTTTGTGTAGACATGAGGCTTGCTAATTTACCAATGACTTCGATTGTAGTAGGATCCTTTTTCTTTTTCTCTGATTTCCTAATGCACAATTCCTTTATTGTTTTAGCATATATTGGTATTTCTTTAATTGCCTTTAACAAAGGAATTTTTACATAAGAATTTTTTAACTCATCTAAGATATCAAATTCAGGAAGGGTTGTTTTGTTTTGTTGTTCCACTAACCTTTCAGGATAAGGTGGTGTTTGTGTTGTAATATTTGTTCCTTTCTGAATTTGTATCTCAGTTTGTGATGTTTCAAGTGATTCTCCTTGTTCAGTTGGTTCTTCTATGATTGGAGGAGAATCCTTTTTAAGCACTTTTCCAGATCTTAGATGGACATCATTAAGAGGAAGAATCGAATATGTAGGAAAACATGATGCTTCCTCTACAGTGTATGCAGATTTGTCCACCTTATTATTTGGATTTGCCATTGGTTGGGCTAGTAATTGAGTTGGTCTGGGTTGATTTGTGGGTAGTTGTAACTGTTGTGGTTGGGTCAACAACGATGGTGGGTTCTGCTGTGGAAATGGGATGGATTGCAGATATGCAGAATGTTGTTGTTGAAAGGGTATGGATTGTGGATATTGTGGATATGCAAATGGTTGTTGGTATTGTTGCTGGTATTGTTGTTGATATTATTGAGGTGGCTGGTTTCCATAACCATATCCTCTCCAACCTCGTACAGGTTTTTGTGAATATTTTTGTGGAGGCCAAGCTTTCCATGGCATTGGAGGGGTCCAAGGATTTTGAGGTGGTTAGGGATAATTTTGTTGAGGGAATTACTGCTGATTTTGTTGATGCATCCTAGGTTGCCATGGTCTTCGTGGTGCTACATAATAGAAACCTTCTATCCCTGGCACTTCTTCAGTTCATTTGTAATTCTTTCAATCCTAGACAATTTTCTGTGGAATGATTTTCTGTACAAAGACCACAAACCTGAATACTATCCAAAGGACATTCTCTCAAGGGATGTTTCTTTCTACATTTGGAACAAAAGATTGCTAGAGCTTGTTCTTGTTCTTCTTTCTTCTTGTTTGCCTTTAGCACATCTACTTGTGTCCCTAATGTACTCAAGAGATCTGTTTTGAAATTTTCCAATAAGCTTCCTATTTCAACTCTTATTATCCTTCCTGCAGCTGACTTTGCTGCTTTTGAACTTGCTTCCCTTCTTCCGGTTTTTGATCTTCCTCTAGAATATTTTTGACATAACTCAACAATTTCATCGAATGGTAGGTTTGAAATGTCTCCTTTACCCATCACATTCAAAATGTCAAGGTATTCATCCATTACACCCTTGAGAAAGATTGTAAGAACTGTTTCTTGATTTAGAGAGTGTTGTTTAGATTTCTGTAGATTATATGCAAATCTTTCCAAATATTCTTCTAAACTTTCATCTTCTTATTGTGTCATTCTAAAAACATCTTCCTTTGAATCTCTAGATCTATAATAAGCTTGATATTTCTTAAGGAAGACAGATCTCATATCATCCCAAGAAGCTATTGTTTGTTCTCCTAAACCCATAAACCATTTCAAAGCTGCTGCTTTTAATGTTGCAGGGAAAAGACGAAGTTTATGAATGTCATCAGTATATCCATATGTTCTACATAGAATATCAAATTCAAACATAAATGCATCAGGATCTTCTGTGGACATTCCATAAAAGTTTGGCAATACAGAAGGTGGAATATTTTTCATTTTTACTTCTTCTCCTAATATTGCACTTGTGTCTACTATTGGAAAGCCAAAGGTAGTCTCTTGATCATTACCATCTTCTTGTCTTTTCCGATCGTTTTCTAGCTTTCTATCATTTTCTTGTTTTGCCTCCTCTTCTCTCTTTCTTCTCCATTCTCTTTGTTGTCTTTCATATTCAGCTCTTTGTTCAGGAGTGAAAATAACAGATCCATGTCCCTCTTCTGCCATTGGTTGATTTGTTTCAATTTTGAGTGGAGTTTCAGGTTGTTGGAAGATAGGAGGATTTATGGATGGAAAGACAGGTTGTTTTCCTTTGATAATTTCTTTTTGTTTTCCGGAAGTTGAGAATTGTTTTTGTTTTGCTTCCCAAGCTAACAAAGTTTGCCTTTCAATCAAGGTTAATATTTGTCCAGTTCTTTGTTTTTCTGCCAATTCCTCAATTATTGGATTACTAGTAACTGGGGTGTTTGATGATCCTATCTCTATTTGTGGGGGGGTTTTGATAAATCTACCTTGAGGATCTCTATATCTAGGCATAAAGAAACATAACTAAAAAGGAATGTAACTAATGTTTTTGTTGTTTAGAAATTTATCTTTCTATTGACTATGCCGATATTTGCCTCCCCAGCAACGACGTGAAAATGTTGAGCTAATTTGTGGACCTAAATTAACACAATTATTTCTTATCAATCTGGGTTGTTTATGCTTTGAGGCAAGTTCACTCTATGTGAAGATCAGATGTAATCAAACCTTGAAAGATAAGTTATTCAAAAGCTAAAAGTAATACATTTTATAACTCTAATTTAATCAGCTTAAAAAGAGGAAAAACATTGAAATGGTTCTTGACTCAAGAAGTCCACCTTCACCTCAATTATCACTTAATGAATCAGAGATTGAAACCAAAAGCTTAAGATGGATAAATTATTAATGAAATAAGCTCTTAACTTAAGAGACACATAAGGTATTCCATCATAATTCATTCATCTCAATATCAAAATCTCAATGAGAAACTACTTGCATGGAAACAAAAGAGACTAGTTTTGATTCATCATTTTAGCAGAAGGGATGCCCAACTTGAACACCTGATTTTCAAATTCAATAAAGTGATGAATAAGCTATTAACTAATGAAATCAATCACTATGCATAAACCATAAAGCAATCTGAAATAAAGCTTTGAAAATCTAGTGCTACAACAACCAGATTACAAGGAAATAAAACTAGTTAACAAGGAAGTGTACTTAGCTTGGAATGGGGGCCCTCCACCCTTGCCTTGCACACTTGAGAGGTGATATCAGAAGCTTAAATTCAGTCACACATCCATAGCATTGAACAGAAAAATAATAATAACACAAGTCTTCAAATTAACTCCTCAATCCAAAGATGTCACAGCATAAAAGTATATCATAAGTCAATACATAAGCCATCAAAGTTTTGGCTTTAAATAAGAAGTCTCATGAACAAATTGATCTATATTCACTCAAAAAAACCCATCTACTCTCATCCACCTATCTAAGTCGAATTCATTACTCCCATCCCAAGAAAGATGACCAATCCTATAAAATCTCAAAACTGCCCTATCTCTATGGGATTTCTGAATGACTAGTCATGGTTGACTAGCACCAAATGGGCCTAATAAAGCTTGTTATATTCGAACTAAGCATTGCTAGCTTAGTCCTAGTTCTCAATATGTTCATCCATGCCTTCCATTTGTGCCATAGAGCTATTACGGGAATTTCTGAATCTGCCAATTTTGCACTAAAAAACCAAATTTTCATAAAAACTTTAGAAATTGAAAAATTAAAATTAAATACCTGAATGGATATCAAATATACATAAAAATGGAATAAATGAAGGGAAAATGGATGGGAAATAGATGGATAAGTAAGTTTCTTTGAGCAAAAATAAGACCAAAACTAAGGCCCAACACTTCCACATTAGATGGAACAATCTACAACCAAACTTATTTTTCCAACCTTTTCATCATAAAGTTGTTTATGGCACCCATGTCGACCAATGTTTGGATAATTTTTCCATGAACTTCCAAGTCACGAAACCCCAAACTATGTATCCAAGATTTCTTTTCCAAAATTCTAGACTGCATACATACCTGGTCTCTACATCTTGCTATTGCACTAGCTTTGATACCATCTATCATGACCCCAATTCTTTTTTCCCAAATTGAGCTACGTGCAGCATTGGCTAAATGCTTTAACACATTAGTTTCTTTCACATTGCCTAGACTAGATCTACTTAATTGATCTTTCATCATTTTATAATAGTTAAGTGCGAAAATACTTAACAAAAATTCACAACATTTTCACAAATGAAAGAGACTCGTTTTCCATATAAATATCAGTTAAATATAATTTTTGTAATTTTGCAACTGTTTGGGAGACAATCTCAACCATTTTATAACTTTACAAACAAGTTGGGTGAGCTGCTCAACTGATCAGCCTGCAGCACAACCCGACTATAGCTCCCAGTGCAGACCTGCCCATGCTCAGTGCCCTCAACTCGTCTGCCCACACCCGCAGCCTATTCCACCATGCCTCTGTGCATAATTTCCCACGTCCACACCCTGCAGCTCATCTCCATGTCCACCTTTATGCAGGCGCACCCAACCACAGTCGCACTGCACGACTGTCCGCGTCTAGATATGTGATGGGTTGACCTTCCTTTAATGTGGTTTCCCTTGCCCAACCTGCACTATGCATTTCTATGATATCACCCGATCTATGGGCTCATCCACCCAGCTTGGTATGGATTTTCCCTCTGCTCACTTCAGCTCTTATGTTTTCACTTGGATTTTGGTGATGTTTTATTTGGTGGAGCCTTTGTATATATATGCCTTTGGTTATGGGGAGGGGGCTTGATTAAGTCCATTGAAGCCATCCCTCACAATGTTTCACCATTATTAGATGTCAACCAATAACAACTCATTGTCCTAGTGTGTGCCCAAGTGTCACCCTGTTGCACAGAAATTGTCACCTTAACATTCTGCAATCTGTGTGAGTCCATTACAACTCATACTTTCCTCCTTTGCAATTCTTAAGCCTCAGTTCTTCATATCAAGCCTTGAAAATAGGAGAAAGCCCTCAAGCATCTACGAAACTCTAGTTCCGTACTTTCTCTTAGCATTACTTGCGGTCTCGCACCTAAAGGTCATGTCCCATGTGCACTTGACCACTCTATCTCTGTGTTATGGGTGCGGACCCCTATAAAAGTAAAAAAGGCTCACATATATTCTTAAAAGCTAACTTTGAGTAATTTCTAGAAGCTTCTGGAAGGAATCTTGAGGTGGCAAGTTCGCTCCCTTAAGTTTCATGCATCCCATACCTTAAGGAGCTAACCCCTTGATGTGAGGAGATTATCCCTTTGAAGGAGGACTCTATCCCTTCATAGGTGGACCTGTAACCTCCTTCCTTTGCACTATAAAATGAAGCATTGGGCTGGTTATTGTGGAGGTGGAAAGCTGAATATTTTTGAGGTGAAATGCTGCTGGAACTTATTCTTCCTAAGTGAGCTTTTGTGAGGAGAGATTACATACCTCTTTGATCTTATTTGGAAGAGTGTGAGGCTTGTCAAAGTAAAGGAGGTTCCTATTTCGGACCCTAGGAAGAGCTTGTACAAGATCAAGGCACCAAAGGTTGTAAGGTTCTTCTATTTCTAAGTTAATACAAATAAGTTTATTTTTCTCAATAAGTTGTGTTTTATGGTTTATTTTATGGATTCCTTGATCACCATAATGAACATGATTTATGATATTAGCTATGCAGGTGTTATTTGATGTGTGCTTGTTTATGATTGCAGGTTCTCAAAAGGAAAATCTTTCAAACGGTTGAAGGATGGTTGCTACAAACTAGCATTGGACTTAAGGTAGTGTCTAAACACCTCTATAGTTTTTATTAATGAATCACAATATGTTTAGAGAAAGGTAGATTTGCTTGTCCTGCTTGTTGCTAGATATCTTTTGATACTAGGGAGATTGGCCTTGTCCGCAAGATCGATTTATCTGGCCAACAAGCATATGATCAGCCAAAGAGATGGTGGCGATGGAATGAAAAGAACCAAGGCTCATCTAACAGAATTTAGCGGATAAAAATGGCAATCACAAGATGTAAATTGGGTATGGGTTCATTTTTACACAAGCTTGAACCATAGAGAACTCTGCTTGGATTCGGTTTCATGTTTACACAAGCTTGAAACGAAAAACTATGCTTGTTATAAGGTCACATGTCCCTAGCATAATGACGCAAAATTGATCGAAGACATGTCGTTTCATAACCAGTATCGAACTTGAAACGACAAAAGTCCAACAATCTTTTCATGTTTATACAGTCAGAAAAGAGTTGTAAGTGGACCGCCTTTTTAATCTATTTAATGAGTCAAAAAGGAAAAACTCGACAATCTTTTCATATTTTACGAGTCAGAAAAGAGTTTAAAGAAGACTCGTCCTAGAGGAACGAGTGGTATAAAGGGTAGCAACTGATTCTAGCAATGGTGGAACTACTCAAAACATGTAATGGTTAAGAGGCTCTCTCAAGTTTATTTTATACTTTTTTGGGCTTGGGGGACACAAGTTTACGAAAAAGGACACCCATGTAGTTTTCTTAAGTTTTTCTTCTGACTCCCTAAAATTGAAAAACACTGAGTTTTTCCTATATCGGACTCGTTAAAATTTAACAGTAAAGGACATGTTCAATTTTAAACAGGAACAAACCACTCCTTCTTAGGGTTCGAATTTTAAACTAAGTTGGACTCATCCGAAGGGTGAGATTATAAACAAGCAAATGTTATCCTCCTCAAGCTTGTCAAAAATAAAGAGGTACTTGCCAGAAATGGTGGGTGAAAAGAGAGAAAAATGAACTTGTTTGTTACACTTCGTGTTTTAGAAAAACAATTAACCACTCTTGAACACGACAATTTTTGTTCACATGGGTTGGGAAATCCTTTGCCTAACAGTTAATCAAACCATATTGAAAGTCTTCAGCCGGTTTCTGGGTATTAGCTTTGGGTCAATTGTCACCAAACCATCTGCAGTAACGTTATGTGTTCAAGAGGTCAGTTCAAATAAACCATTCATTTGCAAAATATCTGTCATCCATTTTGACCATCCCTGAGTTAGTCCTTGCCAAATATATTTCTTGAAAACTTGATCTATAATTTCGTGTTGTGGGCTTGCCTATGACAGATCGCTTTCTATCGAATTCAGCTTATTATTTAGAAATATGATCTAGGAATTGTTAGTACCTTGGAATCTGCATTTCGTAATGGTAGGTTTCTCACCTTCGACGACAGGTTGCATCATTGACCTTCGATCAAAGGATTCTATGACATGTTCGACATTAGCTCATTTATTCACATTTCATGGATTGTACTGAGTACTTTGAGAGCCATTGACATTACTGGTGGTTTCTCTCACACTTGTTAACAGTTCACATCATTGACTGGTAATCAAGTGGTTTCTACCATATTCGACTCTGACACATTCATTCGCATGGATAGAATCGTACTAGTTCAGGAAGCAGAAATCAAGACCCTGGATCTAGTTTCTACCATCCAGGCTACGAGGAATTTTGTTATTCATTATACAATGGACTATTCATAAACATATGGCTGCACCCATACTGTGTCTACATATGTCTATACTCGTGATGTATTACAAAATCATTCCTATATTAGCGCAGTTTAGTTAGTTTTCTAGTCAGTTTTGATCTGAGTATGGGAATGCCTACCTCAACAATGATATGTTCACATATATATATTTTGCATTGAATGTTTTTACAGGTTCCAACTGGAGTGTCCATAGGATGATCCTTGAAATGATAAAGTACTTCACTCTTCTTAGATGAAAAATTATATCTTCATCTATTACAGACTTCACACTTTAGGGGGAAATCTGTTGCACAAAAATTGTCACCTTGACATTTTGCAATCTGTGTGAGTCCATTACCACTCATACTTTCCTCCTTTGCAAGTCTTAAGCCTCATTTCTTCATATCAAGCCTTGAAAATAGGAGAAAGCCCTCAAAAGTCTATAAAACTCTAGTTCCACACTTTCTCTTAGCATTACCTGTGGTCCCACACCTAAAGGTCATGTCCCTTGCGCACCTGACTGCTCTGTCTTTGTGTTATGGGTGCGGACCCCTATAAAAGTAAAAAAGGCACAAGTATATTCTCAAAAACTCACTTTGAGTCATTTCTAGAAGCTTATGGAAGGAATGTTGAGGTGTCAAGTTCGCTCCCTTAAGGTTCATGCATCCCATACCTTAAGGAGCTAACCCCTTGATGTGAGGATATTATCCCTCTGAAGGAGGACTCTATCCCCTCATAGGTGGACCTATAAACTCCTTCCTTTGCACTATAAAATGAAGCATTTGGCTGGTTACTGTGGAGGTGGAAAGCTGAATATTTTTGAGGTGAAATGCTGCTGGAACTTAGTCTTCCTAATTGAGCTTTTGTGAGGAGAGATTACATACCTCTTTGATCTCATTTGGAAGAGTGTGAGGCTTGTCAAAATAAAGGAGATTCATGTTTCGGACCCTAGGAAAACGTTGTACAACTTCAAGGCACCAAAGGTTGTAAGGTTCTTCTATTTCAAAGTTAATACAAATAAGTTTATTTTTCTCAATAAGTTGTGTTTTATGGTTTATTTTATGGATTCCTTGATCACCATAATGAACATGATTTATGATATTAGCTATGCAGGTGTTATTTGATGTGTGCTTGTTTGTGATTGCAGGTTCTCAAAAGGAAACTCTTTCGGACGGTTGAAGGATGGCTGCTACAAACTAGCATTGGACTTAAGGTAGGGTCTAAACACCTCTATAGTTTTTATTAATGAATCGTAATATGTTTAGAGAAAGGTAGATTTGCTTGTCCTTCTTGTTGCTAGATATCTTTTGATACTAGGGATATTGTCCTTGTCCACAAGATCGATTTATTTGGCCAACACACCCCACTCATCTACATATAAACCAACTTATCACACACACCCAACATTTAGTCGATTTTCGGTGTTGTCACTCCTCGTATCATCAATTAAATGCACTTATCCTAGCTAGTTGGTTAAGCATGCCCACAATGGATTTTCAGTCAAGTGCACCCATCCATCCGTCGGTTATGTGTGCACCCACCCATCTCGTTAGTTAAATGTGTCTGTTGTCTCATCCACTAACTAGTTGGTTAAATGCACCCAGTTTGGGTGCCTAACTTATCCAAGTGAAATGGTGACTCGGGGGCCTAACACGATGTGCCACAGGGGTGGGGTGGAGGGGCTTTGGGCATAGCCCCATAGTACACCCCTGTGACCCATCGGGCCCATGGGAGTGGTGGCCCGATTCTGAGAATCGTGCCACAACCTCCACAACCCCGATGGGCCGTGGGGGTGGGGCAGGAGGGGGCTACACGTAGCCCCTCCTGCCCCATCCCCATGGCCCAATGGGCCTCCAACAAAATGGGCCCATTGCGTTAGGACCCTGAGACGAGGACGGTGCGCCATGTGTGTGATGGGAGCCCAAGTTGATTTTATGCGACAGAAGAGTCATCTTTGCTTATGTGTGACGAGGCGAATTTATACGACAACCGCATGAGTTTGGTTAAAGGAAATGGGCAAGCGTGATTGAAGATAAGATGAGAGGGGTTAAATGAGCCCTAGTGATTTGTTTGATGATGAGTTGTCCAATGGAGCAATGAGTCACTTGGAGAGTCAAAAAACCGAGAAGTGATATTTCAGCTAAGTGTGGAGCGCATGTATGATGAGTTTATAAGAGATTTGAAAAACTGACTTTGGGTCGATGAGTAGAGGAGGATGCCCTGGGCAGGTTGATGTGAGGAAGTGGACCCGAGATGGTTGGCTGATGAGTTAGAAGACATTTTCATGTGTGGATGTATGGTCAGCCTAGAGTAGGCCAACTCGCCTAAATGCATGAACGACACATATAAGTAGGAGGAGGATGACTTGGGAAGAGGCATCAAGTGTTCTCAAGAAAGTTCAAACATAGTGACTTGCATGAGAAAAAGGAAAGGCATTAAGGTTGAGGCAAGGCATAAGCATACAGAAGGGCCAAAGTGTAGAGCCGAGAAATAGGTGAGTTGCAGGATTGGGCCAGTTTGCATGAGGGACGAGCTTCGGAACATGGCAGTAGACCGGTAGAACACATGCAGATGAGTTTCGGTGAAGGGTACGGGTAGGCAACATGAGCTGGGGTGGGCACGATCGAACGTTAGGTGTCCTGACCCATGGGTGAAGTCAAATGATCCAACCTAGCTAGGCGAGTCTGCACGGGTAGACGACCCGTCAAGTTTCTGAACGGTGAGTTGAGTGAAGGTGTGGCAGGTAGTTTTGAATGAGAATTAGGTGACCCTTCACGGTGGGAGGTGGTCACCCCTGCATGATGTGGCCGCAAATTTCTACACAACAGTTGGGCCACCTTGCATGACAATAGATGTGTGGTCCTAAACAAAATATTTATCGGTGGGCACTACTAAATGAGGGCGACCCGACCCAGTGAGGTGGGTGACTAGACACGAGTAGGAAAACTATGGGATTTTGGTAGCTTTGCTGAGATGAAATTTCGAGTTTCCCAACAAAGGCTAACTTGTACTTGTATTTTTAGAAGAATGAATTATTGTATTATTGGGAAGACTCTATAATTTGGGAGTTGCCCCTCCCATTTAAAAGTTACCATTTCTGGTGTGCATACATATGATGATATGATGATAATGTAAATGATTTTTGTTATGTGTAATGATAATGCTTAGTAGAATTGAAGAAAACAACTAAGTGTTGAATTTTTAGGTGTATTCTGTACTCATAAGTATTGGCGAGTGAAAAAGAAAGTGGGTATATGTGCCACACCTCCCTATGTGCGGTTGAAAGACCACCCCCGGATAGGGGCATGACATTTGGTATCAGAGGTGATTTGGAAAATTAAGTAAGACAGATACCACTACACTTTGTGATAGCTAGTATCAAAGTCTCCTGTTTCGCAGGGCTTTGTTGAAGTTTGAGAAAAGACAGATACTTCATCACAGTTGATATTGTGTTTTGAAGCTTGATGACTGTTGAGGGTAAAGCAGGTATTGGAGACTTGTCGGACGAATGAATATGGTAGAAAGAGTATTTCAAAAACTTGAAGACATGACATATTATTGGGAAGACGAGATGCAAAAATGCTATGAAACTCTTGTGCAAGTGTGGGAAATCTTGATACATATGGTGGAAAAGATAGTGGACATGTGGGAGGACGTGGGTAATCTTCATGGAAGGACTGCTAAAGTCTTTGAAGTTGATAAGAAGATATGATATGGTGACCGAAGACTCGAAAAACGCATGGATGAGCAAGTTCGACTAGGGCATAAAAACACCATGTTGCAGGAAAAAGTCAAGGGACTCAAGGACGAAATCAAGAGGGACTTTCTTGGTCAAAAGCCCATTGTCATAGAGCAAGATGAGATTGATTACATTGATAGACTTGGGGACTATCACTAAGTCATGAAGGAAGATGTTCGGATGATTGGGTCACTTCGAGTGGAAGAAGTCAGTGTGTGTCAAGTAGCTGCACTTAAGCAGAATGCAATGAAGGAGAAGCTTGAAGGAGCTCAAATAGGGAGATGAAGTGCCTTAAGAAGTAATTTAGGTCGAAACATAAGTATAAAGACTCTTCTGAGTTCAAGTTATTGAATAAGGTTACGAAGATAAGACAAAAGATCAATCCTAAAGAGGAAGACAATGCCTTAAGGTTGAGTTTTCTACAGGCAACCGTACATGGAAATAATTTTGCTACATTGGTTGACACGGGGGTTACTCATAGCTTTGTTATCAGGAAAGCAACAACATCATTTGGCAAGAAATCTGAAATGGGGAAAGAGTCAAGTGCTTTAAAAGAAATAAACTCTACCATGAATGTTGTGAAAGATGTTTTGAAGGACACAAAAGTAAGAGTGGGTTTATGGTTTGGGTAGTTGGACTTGAGAGTGATCGACATGGATGATCATACTATGGTGTTGGGGTAGGATTTTCTGAAAGATGCACAAGCCATACCAATGGTGGATTGAGACATTCTGGTGATTACAACTGGAGGAAAAATTATGATGGTTCCGATGAATAGGAGGAGTTGCTGGGGATATAGACGAAGGATTGCTTCGTTGACCTTATATCCAAAGGATATGAATGTGAAGCATGATTATGTGGAGCAAAGGTAAATTGGAAGTACGAATCAAATAGCGAATGAAAGGAAGATGTTTGACTTTGTTTCGAGAGCTAGAGGGAGAGATCGAGCTGAAAAGGCCGTTTTACACATTGTGAGACACTTTACAGGTGCATCTTCTACAAAGAAACTTCACCATGGAGTTGCTAAAGAAGGAAGTCCGATCGCTTCTTCTGACTAAGTGGTTGGGGAAGGTTAGGTAGGTAGAGATACGAATGGAATAATGGATTTTTCTAGGTATTCCATGGGCATATATAACTTTTAGTGGACGAAATACAATATTGAGAAGCTTGGATGTACACATGAGGAGGTTGTTGTTGTGCACAAGTATTTGAGGATGCATTATCAATTAGATACATGGGTGGATGAGAGCCATGGAGGCAACTTCCAATCCCTTATTTCTAGATAGACCTTGGAGGTATTCAGGAGGACTGCACCACCCTTACAAGGGGCCTTGGGGATGAGGCTTCCTTATTGACAGGTTGATTATGCTTGGATGAATGTGATTTTTCAACAACACATTTGCAATAGCATCATGGGAAGAATGCTACAGATGAGATGATGGAATATGTCATGGACTTGAGCATGGCTTATTTTACACTTGGGATGGATTCTTGATTGAGATGAGATTATGACATGATGCTGAGAAAAAATTGATGGTGGCATGAGGAGGAGAATTCTCATGGGTTGAGTGCTATAGTTGGATTAGCTACCCAACTTATTCGAGTCACAGGAGCATGCAACACACAAAGTTTTGTCAGATAGATGTCTAGGTTATGCCCGAGATATTGCATTGGATGGAGTATTATGCATTGACTCACATGATTATGATACATGATGAGTTCAAACAAGATATATGTTATAGCGATAGCATGTAGTCGAGTTGGAGGGACTAACCTTCCATGATGAGGTATCATGTGGGATTCTGACAAATGTGGTTGATGATCCTGGATTGAGAAGGATTTCCTATTCATGAATTCATGAACCTTGGTGGTTTATGTGACGATGAGGCAAATATGGGAAGCATGTACATTTTCGAGATGTTTGAGTTAGCGATACTTTGTGTTGATGTATGATGGTGTTGTCGAGGATGACAAAATTTGTGGTGGAGGATGTCAGGACCCCAAGATGAGGAGGGGGTGCCATGTGTGCGACGACTGCCAGAGTCAGTTTTACGTGATGGAAGATTCATCTTCAGTTATGTGCAATGAGTTGACTTTATGCAAAGACCGAATGAGTTCAGTTAAAGGCGATGGGAAAACACGCCCGATGATACAAAAATAGGGAGTGTTTGGTTAAATGTGCCCTAGTGAGTTGTGCGATGATGACTTGTGCAATGATGTTCGTCACTTGGAGAGTCGAAAAAATGAGAAGTGATATTTCAGCTAAGTGTGGAGTGAACACATGATGAGTTTATAAGAGAGTCAAAAAATTGAGTTTTGGATGACGAGCGAAGGAGGATGGCCTGGGAGGGTTGATGTGCAGAAGTGGATCCGAGATGGTTGGATCATGGGTTAGAGGACATTTTCATGTGTGGATGTATTGTCAACTTGGGATAGGCCTACCCACCTAAACACATGGATGATGCATATAAGTAGGAGGAGGACGACTTGAGAAGAGTCATCAAGTTTTCTCAAGCAAGTTTAAACATTGTGACTTGGGCAAGTGAAAGAGAAAGGGATAAGGCTGAGGGAAGGCACAGGCAGTGGAAGGCCCGAAGTGTCAAGCTTAGAAACATGTGAGTTGTAGGATTAGGCAAGTGTGCACAAGGGACAAGCTACGGAACATGGAAGTGGACCGATGGAACACGGGAATACAAGTTTCAGTGAAGGGAATGGGTAGGCGATTGGATGAAGGGTGACTCGAGCTACAATGGGCACAACCGAACAACGGGAAAACCGACCGAGTTGGACTACCCAACCTGCGGGTGCGACTGAATGACTCGACCCAGCTGGACAGTCTACACAAGAAGATGAACCATCGAGTTTCCAAACAGTGAGTTGAGCAAAGGTATGGTGGGTAGTTCTAAAGGAGAATTGGGCGACCTTGCACAGAAGGAACTGGCCGCCTCTACACGGTGTGGCAGGGAAACACAAAATGATAGTTGGGTCACCCTTAACAACAGTAGGTGGGCTGTCCTGAATGACAGATTTGTAGGTGGGTGCTATTGAACAAGGGTGACCCTAAATGAGTAGGTAAACTACATGATTTTGGTAGCTTTATTGAGGTAAAATTTGGAGTTTCATTGCAAAGGCTACCTTGTACTTGTATTTGTAAAAGATTGAATTATTTTATTATTGGGAAAAATATATAATCTAGGAGTTTACCCTGCCATTTAAAAGAAAAGGATTTCCTCTTATCATACATATGATGATATGATGATGATGTAAATGTTATTTCTATTGTGTAATGATAATGCATAGTGGAATTGAAGAAAATAACTAAGTGTTGAATGCTTAGGCGTATTCCATACTCATAAGTATTGGTAAGCGAAAAAGAAAGTGGGTAGCAGTGCCACACTTGCCTATGTGTGGTTGAAATACCACCGCCAGGATAGGGGAGTGGCATGGTGGGCCACGGGGGATGGCTAAGATGGGGCTACATGTAGCCCCTCCTGCCCCATCACCGTGGCCCAACAGCCCCATCAGGCCACATGTGTCAGGACCCCAAGACGAGTTGGGCGAGCCATGTGTGCGATGGGCACCCGAGTCAGTTTTATGCGACAAGTCAATCATCTTCGGTTATGTGCAACGATTTGACTTATACAATGACCGCACAACAATGGTTAAAGGTGATGGGTGAGTGTGCCTGATGATACAATGCACCTTGGTGAGGTGTGTGACAGTATGACGAGTTGGAGGGTGGTATTTCAACCGTGGATAAGCAGGTGTGGAAACACCACCCACTTTCTTTTCACCAATACTTATTTCTACGGAATAAGTCTAATTGTTCAACACTTAGTTATTTCTTCAATTCTACTGAGAATTATCATTACATAATAGAAATAATATTTACATCATCATCGTATCATCATATGTATGCACAGTGAAAATAATTTCTTTTAAATGGGAGGGGAAAATCCTAGATTATAGAGTCTGCCCAATAATACAATAATTCAGTCTTTTTCAAATACAGGTACAAGTTAGCCGTTGTTGGGATCACCAAATTTCACCTTAGTAAAGCTACCAAAATTTTTTTTAGTTTCCCTGGTCATGTCGAGTCACCCACCTCACCGAGTCGGGTCCCCTTCATTTAGCAGTGCCCACCTACAATACCGTCATTCAGGGTCGCTCTCCTGCTTTCGTGTAGGGTCACCTAACCTTCGTCGAGGGCTCCCCAGCTACCCCATGTAGGATTGCCCACTTGCTATCATGTAGGGTCGCCTATCCCATTTAGAACTACAGTTCACGTCTACCCATCTTCTCATTCACAAAAACTCATTAGTTCGTCTGCCCGTGCAGACCTACCCAGCCAGTTCGGGTCATTCAACCTGACTCGCGGGTTGGATCGCCAAACTCGGTTAGGTTGCCCGCTGTTCAACCGTGCCCACCACAACTTAGATTGCCTGCTAGCCTGTCACCTTCCCGCACCTTTCACCAAAACTCGTCTGCCCATGTTCTGTAGGTCAATTGCTATGTTCTAGAGCTTGTCCCTTGTGCACACTTGCCAAGACCTGCAACTCTCCCTTTTTCCTTTGGCTTGGCACTTTGCCCCTCTGTCCGCCCTGTGCATTGCCTCAGCCTTATCGCCCTTTTCTTTGCTCATCCAAGTCGCTATGTTTAACTTGCTTGAGATCACTTGATGCCCCTTCTCAAGTCATCCTCTTACTTCTTATATGTGTCATCCATGTGTTTAGGCAGGTCGGCCTACCCCAAGTTGACCATACATACGCACTTGAAAATGACTTTTAACTTGTCAGCCAACCATCTCGGGTCCACTTCCACACGTCAGCCCACCCGAGGAATCCTCCTCTCGTCATCGGCCCAAACTCGATTTTTCGACTCTCTTATAAACTTGTCGTGCTTGCGCTCCACACTTAGCTAAAATATTACTTCTCAGGTTTTAGACTCTCCAATTGTCTCATCACACCATTGCACAACTCACTAGGGCACATTTAACCAATTGCACCTTCTCGTCACCTTTAACTAAACTCATGTGATCGTCACATAAAGTTGACTCATCGCAGATAACTGAATATGACTCTTCCATTGCATAAAACTGACTCGGGCATGCATTGCACACATGGCGCACCCTCCTCATCTTGTGGTCCTAACATCCTCCACAACTCTAGAAATGTTGTCATCCCTTACAACACCATCATACATCATTGCAAAGTATCACTAACTCCAACATCTCAAAAATTTTCATGCTACCTATCTTTGCCTCATCGTTGCATAAACCACCAAGGTTCATGACTTCATGAGTGGGAAGTCTCCTCCATCCATAATCATCAACCACATCTATCACAATCTCCACATACTGCCCCATTGTGGAAGGCTGGTCCCTCCAACTTGACTACATGCCATCACTACAACATATATCATGTTTGACCTCATCATGTATCGTAATCATGTGAATCAATGCATAATACTCCATCCAACGCAATATCTCGTACATAACCAAGACATCTATTTGACAAAAATCAGTGCACTACATGCCCCCATGACTTGAGCTAGTTGGGTAGCTAATCTCACTATAGTGCTCAACCCATCAGAATGCTCCTCCTCATGCCACTGTTGGTTGTTTCTCATCATCTTGTCACAATATCATCTCAATCAAGAATCCATCCTAAGTGTAAAATAAGGCATTCTCAGTTCCATGACATAGTCCATCATCTCATCTATAACATGCTTCCCATGATGGTAAAGCTAATGTGTTGTTGAACAGTCACATTCATCCAAGCATAATCAACCTATAAAGAAGGAAGCCTCATCCCCAAGGCCCCTTGTAAGGGTGGTGCATTCCTCCTGAATATCAAGGACCTAGACACACCTACATCCAAGGTAGATCTAGAAAAAAGGGCCAGGAAGTTGCCTCCCCGGCTCTCATCCACCCATGTATCTAATTGACAATGTGTCGTCAAGTACTTGTGCATAGCAACAACCTCCTCATGTGTACATCCAAGCTTCTCAAGCTTTTATTTCATCAACTAAAAGTCATATATGCCCATGGCATACCCGCAAAAATCCACTATGCTAGCCAGATCTCTACATACATAACCTTCCCTAACCACTCCTTTAGAAGAAGTGCTAATCCTTCCTTATTCAGCATCCCCATGGTGAAGTTTCTTCTTAGAATATGCACCTATCAAGTGCCTCAAGATGTGTGAAACCTCCTTTACACCTCCATCTTTCCCTCTATCTCTCGCAACAAAGTCAATCATCTTCCTTTCCTTCATTGTTTGAGTCATACATCCAAGTTCCCTTTGCTCCACATAATCATGATTCACATTCAGATCCTTTGGATATAAATTCATCAAATCAATCCTTGGTATATATCCCAAGAAACTCCTCCAATTCACTGGAAGCATCATAGTTTGTCCTCCAACTGTAATCATGAGAATGTCTCGGTCCACCATTGGTATGGCTTGTGCAAATTTCAGAAAATGCTACCCTAGCACCATAGTATGATCATCCATGTTGATCAATATCAAGTCGAACTTCCCAAACCATGAACCCTCTCTTACTTGAGTTTCCTTCAAAAAACCTGCCACAACTTTCATGGTAGAGTTTATTGCTTTTAAATCACTTGACTCTTTCCCCATTTTAACTTTCTTCCCAAAAGATGTTGTTGCTTTCCTTCTAAGGAAGCTATGAGAAGCCCCCGTGTCAACCAATGTAGAAAACTTCTTGCCATGTATGATTTCTTGCAAAAAACTCAACCTTAAGGCATCGCCATCCTCACTAGGCTTGATTTTTCATCTTATCTCTGCAACCTTATTCAATAAATCGACCTCAGAAGAGTATTTCGACTTATGTTTTGAACTGAATTCTATCTTAAGGTACTTCAACTCCCTGCTCAGTTCATCTAAGAAACTCGATCCTGGCTTATCTTGAGATCCATCAAGCTTCTCCTCCATCGCATTTTGCTTAAGTGCACCTACTTGGCACACATTGACTTCCTCCACTCGAAGTGACCCAATCATCCAAACATATTCCTTCATGGCTCGGTGATAGTCCCTAAGTCTATTAATGTAATCAAGCTCATCTTTCTCTATAACAACAGGCTTTTGACCAAGGAATTCCCTCTTAATTTCTTCCTTGAGTCCCTTGACTTTTGCCTGCAACATGGTGCTTGTCTCCTTTAGTTGAACTTGCTCATCCATGAGTTCTTGGAGTCTTCAACCACCCTGTCATATCTTCTCATCATGTTATTCGAGTTCAACAATCCTTGCATGAAGATTACCCAAGTCCTTCCACATGTTCACTATCTTGTCCCCCATGTGTATCAAGAGTTCCCACTCTTGCACAAGAGTTTCATAGTGTTTATGCATCTCATATTCCCAATAATCTTTCATGTCTTCAAGATTTCGAAATTCTCTTTCTACCATCTTCATCCATCCAGAAAGTTGCCAATACATGCTTTACCCTCAATGATCATCAAGCTTCAAAACCTGTTATCAACTGTCACGAAGTGTCCATCTTTCTTCAAAATTCAACAAAGCTCCATGGAAACAAGCGCCTCTGATACCAACTGTCATGAAGTGAAGTTCTATCTGTCTTACCTCATTTTCCAAATCACCTCTGATACAAACTGTCATGCCCCTATCCTAGCGGTGCTCTTTCCACCGCACATAGGTAGGTGTTGCACCGCTACCCACTTTCTCTTCACCAATACTTATGAGTATGCAGTACAGGTAACCATTCATGATCAGGTGCTCATGTCCTAAGTGTCGTAAAAATGCTCAAAAATGAAAGTGCTCAGAACTGGTTCAAAGTTGAATGACTGGAAATTTCTCGTCCTCCTGATTCTAGTGCCATGAACGGTTCAAAAAATGGTCGCCGTATGAGAAAGTTATGCCAAAAAGAAGAATTTCTCAATAACATTGTAATTTTGAATTTTTCAAAAAAAATTAAAAAAAGAATATTCCACAGAATATTCCTTGGAATATTCCAAGGAATATTCCTTTTGGGCAGCCAATCACAAGTTGCCACATGGCAATCCCAGAGGCCGCCACATAGCCCAAGGTGACGTCAGCAAGGGTATGTGTGTTTTTAAAATTGTTTTGGTCGAATTGTGAATCGAACCCACGACCACTCCAACAACATTACAATGCTTTACCATTGCACCAATGCAGTCGAACTTGTTATGCGGGCGGCATAAAATTGTTTTAAAGTTTAAATTTGGTTTGGGGGCCAGCCCCTAATGGCCAGCCCCCATTCCATGTGACCTTCGCCCTTGAACCATGGGCTTTATCCCTAAACCGCCGATGCGCAATCCAAGAAAAACTGCCAGCTATTATAGCCGTTCACATGCGCCATTAAAAAAGTCAATTAACCGATTGTCAGTTAGCGTTGGAATTGGCGGTGGCGCCAAATTTGGCGGCCGCTCCATATTTAGCGGGGTTATCTGGCAGTCAACCAGTTTTAACTGGAGTTTTTTAGGCCAAGCTGGCAGTTGGGAGTAATTGGCCATAACTTTGGCTAGGAAAGGCGGTTTTGGACAATTTTTTTTTTGATTTTGGGTATTTTCGACCTTCTGAAGCCATTGGAAAAGGTCTTGCAGCCATCTAAGTTCATTGGAAGAGTTTTTGGAGCGTGGAAGTTCTAGGAGCCACTAGGGCCCAGTATTGGGAGAACTGTATAGGGTTGCAGGTATCCATTGGAGGTGAACCAGTAGTCAATCCTGAAGGATTCAAGTGTTCTAAATCTATTTTTACCATCTATTCCACCTGTAGATGCTTCTATTTAGATGTATCTTCAATTTTAGCATTTAATTAAAATAAGGACAGGTCCATTTGGGAGCCTTGGACCCAGCAGACGTAGCCCCGGAGGGGTGAACTGCTTTATCAACTTCTTTTGCATTTGTGGTTGATTTATTTTGTACAACAAATTCATTTTAGTGTGTTAAACAGTAAAAGGAAATAAATCTGCTATACTTAAATGGGTCATGAACAGCTGAAAATTTCATTTGTTTTCTTTCTGCAAGACATGGACATCTTTTAAACATGTATATATCTGAATTGAATACCTTGCAAACCATTTACAAGTATTTTCAAATTCAGATCAAGTTGGTATCAGAGCTATGTTGTTGTTTCTTTGTATCAAAAGCAGTCAAATAAACTATAGACAGAGCCTGAAACGATCCAGGAAGCCTTCGAAATGCTCTTGTTATACAATTGCAAAGTAGATAAATGCTCTTTTAGTCAATCTCTGGTGTAGTTGTCTTTTGATTGTTTTTGTGCAAAGATATTCTAATTGTCTTGCAAGTATTGATGCTTACCAGGTTGAAACTTAAAAGAGGGGAAGGACAGTTGACTGGAGAACGAGAGAATCCTCAGTCCAGGAAGGCCAGAGAGCCATCACCTCCACCTTCAATTTCACCCTCAAGAGTCTCAGCAGAAGCTTCAAGAATGTCTGCACATGAAGGAGAAATTCCTGCAGACATGGATCCATAAGAAGAAGAAAGAGTCTTCAGAAAGGCTATCTTGGACCTCACTGAAATGGTGAGGATATTGTGCCAAGAAAGAAATGAGAAATTGGCTGGAGAAGGGTCCAAACATCCACATGAAGGAGAGGGCTCTTCAGGAGGTAAGAAGGATGATGATCATTCCAAGAAAGGACATGGAGGAAATGGTGATCCACCACCCCCATCGTCACCTTCTTCCTCTTCATCCTCGTCTTCTTCTTCTGTGCATAAGCATAGATCCTCTGGAAAAAGTCCTTTTTTGAAGCTTGATGTAAAATTCGAATTACCTATGTTTAATGGTGAAGTGAATGCAGAAAAGCTTGACAACTGGATTAGACAGTTGGAAGTTTACTTGAGGATCCAGAATATGCATGATGATGCCAGAAAGATTCAGTTGGCTTCTTTGAGAATGGATGGAGCAGCATTGGTCTGGTGGGAGGCCAAGACTAAAGAGGAGATCAAGAAATTTGGTAAGGTTACCTTAACATGGCCTGAATTTCTGTTAGCCATTAAAAAATAGTTTTATCCTCTTGCTCACATGCAGAAAGCCATTATGAACTGGCAAAATTTCAGACAACTTAAAGGTCAGAGTGTCCAAGATTACACCCAAGAATTTAGGAGAAGAGCTCTCTTGTTAGGGATAGATTTACAGACCCAGGAAAACTTGCTGAAATACATTGGTGGCTTGCATAACTACCTTAGACACACCATCTTGATGTTTAGCCCTACTATCCTAGATGAGGTTTGTGTCCAAGCTACCCATTTAGAGGCAAGGGGAAAAAACACATTTGAAGAGGGTAGAAACAATCCCCCCAAGGGGAAAAACAAAGAGAAAACCTCCAAGGGAAAAGGAAAAAAGAATGCATCTATCAAACATGAGAGTGAGAAAGTGATATGTAAACACTGTTCTAAACCAGGCCATGAGGAGAAAAACTGTTGGAAATTACTTCCTGAAAAAAGACCTCAATTTAACAAATCCAAAGGGAAACAGAAAACTGCTACTACTACATCTACACCACAAGATTTAGGGGATGATTCAGGTGATGAAACCAAAATTGCAGCCATGGGTTTGAAAAAATTGAAGGGAAAAGAAATTGAAACTCAAGCCAGCAATAGTACCTCAAACTGTCATGTACAAACTCCTAATGAGGAAGAAAGAATTGAACTGTTTCATGTGAGGGTGATTTCAAAACATACTAAGATTGACACACTTTTTGATAGTGGGTCACAAGAAAACCTTATATCAGAGGACTTGGTCAAGCAACTTAAACTTGAGACCGTTCCACATTCGAAGCCATATCCACTTGGATGGATTTGCAAGGATGCAAATTTACAAGTTTCAAGAAAGTGCACATTGCGCTTTGCAATTACTGCACATTTTATTGACATAGTTGAACTTGATGTGGTACCTTTTGATATAGCAGGAATTGTTTTGGGAAGTCCTTACTTGTTTGACAGGAAAGCTATCTTTCATCGCCATGAAAACAAATATCATCTTTTCAAAGATGGCAAGGAGTTCATTGTTAGAGATCATCGCAAGAAGACAAATATAGCGATGGTGAATGCAGGATAGGTAAAAAGGCTGGTCAATTCAAGTAAGAATTTTGTTCTTCTTATGATTAAGCCTAAGGTTGATGTGAATCATGAGTCATTTGACAATTGTGATCCAAAACTTAAGTCAGAACTATATGATGTAGTTGATGCATATCATGAGATGTTTTAGGAGCCAACAGGTTTGCCTCCTAAGAGGGAGATTCAACATGAAATCGATTTGCATCCAGATTGTCCCCTTCCAAATATAAGCATGTACCGCAGGTATATTATGGAGAATGCTGAAATAAAGAAGCAAATCAAGGACTTGTTGGACACGGGTTTCATAAGGCCAAGTACTTCACCATATGGGTCACCGATTGTATTGATTCCAAAGAAAGATGGCACTTGGCGTATGTGTGTTGATTTCAAGGCCTTGAAAAAGATAACGGTAAAGAATCATTACCCACTCCCAAAGATAGATGATTTTCTAGACCAGCTAAAAGATGCTCGATATTTCACTAAGTTAGACTTGCGCAGTGGATATCATCAACTAAGAATTGAAGAAAGTGACATTTGGAAGACAGCCTTTAAAACCAAACAAGGACTCTTTGAGTGGCTTGTAATGCCGTTTGGTTTGTGCAATGCACCTGCAACTTTCATTCGGGTAATGGATGATGTCTTGCATCCTTTTCTTGATGATTTCATTATTGTCTACTTATATGACATCTTAATTTTCAGCAAGTCTAGAGAAGATCATGTCATGCATGTTAGGAAAGTACTTGATGTTTTGAAGAAGAATCAGTTATTTCTTAAAATGTCAAAGTGTGAATTTGGAAAGACTTATTTGGTTTATTTGGGACACATAGTAGGAGGAGGTGCTTTGAGAATAGATTCTGCTAAAATAGAGGCTATTGTGAATTGGCCTGCTCCCAAATCCATAACAGAGGTAAGAAGTTTTTTGGGTGCAGCTCAATATTGGAGGAAGTTCATCTCTAACTTCTCTTCTATAGCAGCTCCTATGCATGCAGTGACAAGTGCGAAGCATGCTTTCCAATGGGGAGACAAGCAACAAAAAGCTTTCGAATCTTTGAAAGAGAAGATTAGTTCAGCTCCGGTCCTTGCATTACCGGATTTGAGACAGCCATTGGAGATACAAACCGATGCTAGTGATTATGCCATGGGTGCAATTCTTCTACAGCATGGTAAGCCTATTGCTTTTCATTCTAAAACTTTTAATGGTGCTATTGTAAATTATCCTACATAGGATAAGGAGTTGTATGCATTGGTACAAAGCGTCAAAAAGTGGAAACACTATTTGATGGGCAAAGACACTGTTATACATACCGACCATCAGCCCTTACAATACTTGTAATCACAAAGCAAGTTACAACAGTCACGACACTTCAGATGGATGGGCTTCTTGCAACAGTTCCATTTGGTAATAAGGTACAAGAAAGGTACTTTGAATAAGGTTGCTGATATGCTTTCAAGGCC
Source organism: Pinus tabuliformis (assembly GCA_031772625.1). Lineage (NCBI taxonomy): Eukaryota > Viridiplantae > Streptophyta > Pinopsida > Pinales > Pinaceae > Pinus > Pinus tabuliformis. The sequence goes on from CM062805.1 coordinate 1,284,865,648, forward strand.
TATTATTGGTGTTGTTACTTTACTTAAGAATGATTCCATTCTACATGATAGTTACATAGAAAAATATGCATCTGATGATGACTTTAAAGATGTGTATGCTAACTTGAGTAGAGGGAATCATGTAGAGGAAAATGACTATCACATGCATAACAATTTGCTGTTTCATTTGGGCAAGTTGTGTATACCACAACGGGAGAGAATAAATGTCATAAGAGAAGCTCATTCTTCTCTTATTGCTAGCCATTTTGGTGTAAGCAAAATAGTTGCACATCTACAGAGGTATTGCTATTGGCCTCGCATGGTAGATTTTGTTTCAAGGTTCATAAGAGGTTGTTCATTATGTGCTACAAGCAAGCCTAGTAATAGGAAGCTTGGCTTGTATACTCCTTTGCTGGTACCTTCTAGACCATGGGAGAGCATCTCTATGGATTTTGTAGGAGGTTTGCCAAAATCCAGAAAGCAGCATGATTATTTATATGTAGTAGTTGATCATTTCAGCAAAATGTGTTTAATTATGCCTTGTAAGAAAACTATAACTGCTGAACAAACTGCTGAATTATTTTTTCATCATGTATGGATTCACTTTGGTTTGTCTACTTCCATTATTAGTGACAGGGATTCCAGATTTGTGGGGAATTTTTGGTCCAACCTATGGGAGATGATGGACACAAAGTTTAAGAAAAGTACTGCTTTCCATCCGCAAACAGATGGACAAACTAAAGTTGTGAACAGAACCATTGTGCACCTCTTGAGAGGATATTGCAGCAAGCATCCCAAGCTTTGGGATGAACATTTGCACTACATACAGCATGCTGAAAATCGTGCCAAGCACTCTTCCACAAACACCTCACCGTTTGAAGCTTGTTTTGGTTACTTGCCAAAATCACCTCTTGATTTCATTCTTGAGAAAGATGTCGCCATTGAGGGACATAGTGATATTGACAAAGCTCATTCATTCATTGAATGAATTCAGCAAATACATCAGCAAATTCAAGAACAACTTGAGAAGAGTCAAGGCAAGTACAAGGAAAGACACGACAAGCATAGAGTCGATCACGAGTTTCAAGAAGGGGATGAGGTATGGCTGTACATTAGTAAGGAAAGGATGCAAGGAAAAGGTAAAAAGCTAAATCCTATTCGTTATGGTCCATTCAAAATCCTCAAGAAGGTTGGAAATAATGCTTTTCAATTAGATTTGCCTTCCTACATGCAAATGTATTCAGTTGTCAATGTGGAGAACTTACGTTTGTATGAAACTCCTTTGATTGCTGATCATGAAAGTGTTTTTCAGCTGCCATCTATAAAAGATTTCTTGCTAGAATTCTTAGATGAGCTGAAAGAAGATACAATCCTTGACAGAAGGACATGCACTTCAAGGAGGGGCAATGTAGATTATGTTCGGGTTGGTTTCAAAGGTAGCAAACCAAACAAGGAAAAGTGGATCGAGGTGGACAGAGTGAGGGAGTTGTACCCTCATCTCTTTAACAGGTAGTTGAAGGCTTTTGGGGTCCAAAAGCTTCCCAATGGGGAGGCGTGATCAGGTGCTCATGTCCTAAGTGTCGTAAAAATGCTCAAAAATGAAAGTGCTCAAAACTGGTTCAAAGTTGAACGACTGGAAAGTTCTCGTCCTCGTGATTCCGTCGCCATGAACGGTTCGAAAAACGGTCGCCGTATGAGAAAGTTATGCAAAAAGAATAATTTCTCAATAACATTGTAATTTTGAATTTTTCAAAAAAAATTAAAAAAAGAATATTCCACAGAATATTCCTTGGAATATTCCAGGGAATATTCCTTTTGGGCAGCCAATCACAAGTTGCCACGTGGCAAGCCCGGAGGCCGCCACGTGGCCCAAGGTGACGTCAGCAAGGGTATGTGCATTTTAAAATTTTTTTTGGTCGGATTGTGAATCGAACCCACGACCACTCCAACAACATTACAACGCTTTACCATTGCACCAATGCAGTCGGACTTGTTATGCGGGCGGCATAAAATTGTTTTAAAGTTTAAATTTGGTTTGGGCGGGGCCCTAAGGGGGCCAGCCCCTAACGGCCAGCCCCCATTCCATGTGACCTCCGCCCTTGAACCGTGGGCTTTATCCCTAAACCGTCGGCGCGCAATCCAAGGAAAACTGCAAGCTATTATAACCGTTCACATGCGCCATTAAAATAGTCAGTTAACCGACGGTCAGTTAGCGGCGGAATTGGTGGTGACACCAAATTTGGCAGCCACTCCATATTTAGCTGGGTTATCTGGCAGTCAGCCAGTTTTAACTAGAGTTTTCTAGGCCAAGTTGGCAGTTGGGAGTAATTGGCCATAACTTTGGCTAGGAAAGGCGGTTTTGGATGTTTTTTTTTTTTTTTTTTTGGGTATTTTAAACCTTCTAAAGCCATTGGCACAGGTCTTATAGCCATCTGAGGTAATTTTCAGAGGTTTTGGAGCTGTGGAAGTTCTAGGAGCCGCTAGGGCCCAGTATTGGGAGAACTGTATAGGGTTGCAGGTATCCATTGGAGGTGAACCAGTAGTCAATCTTGAAGGATTCAAGTGTTCTGAATCCATTTTTACCATCTATTCCACCTATAGATTCTTCTATTCAGCTGTATCTTTAATTTGAGCATTTAATCAAAACAGGACAGACCCATTTGGGAGCCTTGGACCTAGCAGACGTAGCCCAGGAGGGGTGAACTACTTTACCAACTTCTTTTGCATCTGTAGTTGATTTATTTTGCAGAACAAATTCGTTTTAGTGTGTTAAACAGTAAAAGGAAATAAATCTGCTATACTTAAATGGGTCATGAACAGTTGAAAATTTCATTTGTTTTCTTTCTGCAAGACATGGACATCTTTTAAACATGTATATATCTGAATTGAATACCTTGCAAACCATTTACAAGTAGTTTCAAATTCAGATCAATTCAACACAATTATTTTCTTCAATTCTACTAAGCATTATCATTACACAATGCAAATAACATTTACATCATAATCATGTCATCATATGTATGCATAGTGGAAATAATTCCTTTTAAATGGGAGGGGAAACTCCCTAATTATAGAGACTGCCCAATAATACAATAATTCCATCTTTTACAAATACAAGTACAAGTTAGCCTTTGCTAGAAACACAAAATTTCACCTCAGCAAAGCTACCGAAAAATTTTGCAGTTTTCCTGTTCGTGTTAGGTCACCCTCTGTTGGCTTAGTGGGGCCTGACCCAGGTTCAAAAGTGATTTAGCCAAGCAAATCCTAGTATTACTGGCCCTTTCGGCAATAGTTCGTGGAGCGCGTACTGAGGTCTCACCCGATGTAGTATGGGAGGGTGCTAGAACCAGGTTTCCGCACCCTAGGGATGTCTGATATGAGGTGATTGGTATGCGGTCCAACCTTCGCACTCACTGTGCTACACGCACCAGTGGGCACCCCGCGCCTCGTGGTATAGTCTTCGCGCAGTTCTAGCCACAACACAACCTGTGTGATTTACCCAAGTCTTCCTTAATTATTCTCTGTTAGCTAATTAATTATATTATTTTCATATATACGTAGTCATACAAGTATTTACCAAATGCGTGCAGTAAATAGACAGAGTAAAATTAATGCATAACATCAAAATATGGATTCAAGAACAGATGCACAGAATAAACTTCTTTTTATTAACTTTCAATCCCAAGTACAGACCCAACTCTGCCCTACGCACTTAGATGTAGGGGTCCACGGACTCAGCTGTGGACTCTACTAGGCCTCTGCGCACTTAGCTGCATAGCCACTTCCTACCACTATGACCCAATACACTTCAAATTTAACTCTAAACTCGAACCATGCCTTCGCTATTCTATCATTCCTTAGCTATCTTTACACTTAGAGCCTTGCTCTATTTATACAATCCCATGGTCCATGGACCATGGGTAGGCCGACACAACTTTACACTAAATTACAATATTTTAGCGTGGACAGCCCTATGACTCATCCTAGACTTTGCGCTCCGTGCCTGCAATTCGCAAAGTCTTACAATACAATTGACCAAAACTTGGGCTTTGAGCCCCAAAAAAATGCCGCAGGGGATCCCATGCCCAACAGGCCCCCAACACAATCATCGTGACTCATCCTAAGTCACTCTGCTGGTGTGGCGATCTTGGCATGGAGACCCTCCAACTGTGCCTGTGCTGCGTGAAGGTCCACAACGCACTGTTCTGCCGTCTGCTAGATCTGCTCTGCTCTTTCGGCCGAATGCTCGTTGTCAGGGGCAAATCCATGTCTTAAAGCCTGCATCACTTTCATCTATGTGAGCTTTCCTTCGATGTCAGAAGTGATGAGGAAGGCCTCATCAATCCAAGGCTTGACGTGTGCTTTAAGTACTACCTCTTTCTATCGTGTGAAATCCACCTGTTCCTTCAATGCCTTCGCCTGCTATAGCTTCACCAGTCGTTGGGTCAGGACAGCTGTCTGCGCCATGCCGTGCATATTATCATACTGCAATTAAAGCTCGCACACCTCTACTTCTAGGAACTGTATGGTGGGGTCCTCCTATAAGGAAGTGAGGACCGCGAAGGATTCTTCCAACATTGTAGTACAATTTTGCATTTCCTGCCCTATCTCCTCTAGCCCTTTTTGGTTAGTGCTAGCATGCTATTCTCTAACTTCCAGGGGCATGGATGACTGTGCCTTTAATCACAGTTCGACAATCTGAAGGTTGACGTCTAGCTGTATCCTCATTTCTTCCTCCTTTGCCTCAAGGAATCCACCGGCCAATCTGTGAATTTGCTTTCCTACTGGTAGATCTGCCAGGATAGCCAATTCTAGGACAATTCAATAAGCATCGTCCACCGCCTCCACCAGTCCTTGAGTCTCCACAATGAGTTCATCACGCTACCAGCTAAGCTTTTCCATATTGATTTTTTTTTACTCAATACCTATAGCGCACGACCTTCTTTGGTGTGGAGCTCAACTATGACCCCATCCCATAACTGATACAGGGTTTCTAGTGGAAGGGTATCCATGTTTAAACTCAACCCCTTAATCCTGCCCATTGCAACGTGGTCAACTTTTTTCGTTGCCGCTAATGCACCCTTAGGGAACACGAAAGTGTTGGTCATGCAGACACGTAGCGTTTGTTCAGTCTCTGATGTACCTACTGCGGCATATGGAGACATCTTTCCTGTCTGAGGAGGTTGCACTTGTTGTCCCTGTAACTGCATTCGTAGCACTCCCAACATAGTGTTCTACTCCACCATCACTTCTTGGAGCGCGTCCTTAGTGACATCGTGAACTGTTTCTCCTATGTCAAAAATATCACCTTCTATCATCATGATTGGGTCAATGGACGTCTTGGATGCCTTTGTCTTCTTTTTGGGGACTGGTTTCTCAACGACGTGCGCTCATTTCAACTGTTGTGAGGTAGTTTCCAGACCCACACACTCTTCATCTAGGTCGATGTCCTCAGCCCCCTACCCTATGGATATTTCATGCCCCCCCTTAGCCTCTTGTATGGGCAAAGTTGTTGTTTCTGCCGTCTGCGCCGCTGCTACTACATTGACCGTCTTTTGTTGTGCGACTACTTATTGTTCCTATCGCCTCTTTTTGGTTAGCTGCGCGATGGAAAACTTGGTGTCATTCTTCCCTTTTTGGGCTACGGCCTTCTCCATTCCTGCCAAGTCTGGGGCATGCAACTTCGGAGGCCATGATTCCAATGATATGAAGATGGCATCATCAGTAGCAATAAATGGAAGCTTTGTCCATTCCCTTGCTAGATCCTTCTGTGCCCGGACATGAATGTTGTGCATGTTCACTTTAAACTCTTCAAAGCTCTGCAGAGTGGTGTACACTGTGGGAGACAACCGTGGTCTTCTATTGATCCACATCCGGATGCTCACCTCCATTAGCACCCAAAAAACCTTGACTACGTGGATCCGCTTTGCGTCCTTCATGGCCCAAAGTGAAGTGTACTTCACGGCCTCAGGAAGGTCTTGGTCAATAGGTGGGAACTAGCTATCTGCCGGTAGTTCACCTGCTACTAGCATAATGGATAAGAGCAACCACGCGTAGTGGAAGGTCTTACCCTGCTCTTGGGCCTCCTTGTAGTTTAGCAAAAATTCCTCATAGAGGAACTCAACCTAGTTGAACTAGACCCCCTCCATGCACCACAGGCACTTGGTGGCTACGCACACACCTTTTTCCTTGATTCTCTCAATTGCATAGCCGTGATTCTTCTTTTGTAGCTTGTATTTTGTTTTCATTGCTTCTGCGAGAGCCAAATCACTGCCTTTACCAGCTATTTCCGAGGGGTCCCTCCCCTTATAGGGAAGCCGATAAATCCTGTGAATAAGTTCCGCCATGATGGGAATATGCTCCTCCAGCTATAGATGCCCATCATGCACCAGGCACAGCAACTGCCTGATGACGAAAATGGTGATGGGAGCGGGGTGAAAGTGGGGTATCTATCGTAGATGAGGTAACCCAGCCTTCTCCACACCACGCATCCATTTTCACAACTCCAATATGATCACTGGCCCCTCCAACTTCTGTTTCATAAAGATTTTCATTATTAGGTGTGGGAACTTCTTGTTGTCTATAAGGTCCCAATCTTCGAACTTTAGGGTAGGCACCCGGTCAAGGGGTGGTCCTTCAAAAGTAATGTCGTCGAGGAGGAGCGGGGTCTGGAGCACACTCTTTGTGGTCTCCAGGTCTTTAGCCGCCCTAACTTTCCCTCTCCACGAAGGGACGTACATGGGTAACCTTGTTGTAGAAGGAATTCGTGGGACATCCTCCTCCTCATCATCTTGCACCTCTATTTGATCAATTAGAGCATGTAATTCTTCCTCCTCTTCCTCTGATTCAATAGTGACGAATTTTCTTTTTTCTTCCATTGAAAATTTGCCAAATCGTTAGTTTCTTGGGGATACGTGGACTATTCCCATAGGCTACTTATCCTTCTTTGGCCACGGTGTCTGTGGCGATTTTGGAACTTCTGGCACAACTGCCACATCTTTTGGCTCCTCATGGACCATATGGGGCTTCGTGGGCTCACTAGCGTATCTTCGGTGAATCACACTGCTGCTTTGGTAGCAGTCATTGTGTTTACACAGGATATGTTTTGTCGCCTACTGAAAAGTGGTAAGAGTGCTTGACGCTCAATGCTTTGTAACTGCTCAATTCTCAAACAACCAAGTGTTGTCTCATGGTTAGCCCTGGGGATGTTATAGCATCTTTTGAATTTGAATTCAACCATTCCCCCCACTTTAGAGTCATTAATGCCTTCTTGGTGGCAGATCATCCCAAATATAGCTCTTAATTCATGTCTTAATTGTCCGCTACCCACTCCTCTTTGTCTTAAAGTGGACATCTTGTCATGAACAATGACACCAATGGTCACTTCCTAGCTTACCCGCACGACAGTACAGCCCTCTCTGCATGGGCGCAACCCTTGTGAAACACTAATTCTGTGCAACCTCCTTATCGTGCAGCTCCCTCACAGACTCTTTTATAGTCTCACACTCTCTTTCAACTACTTGGAGTGCTGAGACTGTGCTCCCTACGGCTATTCAGGTGGTCGCACCACCTGTGCGAGACTTCAATTCACCTTCCAGCCTAGTCCGCGGGCACTCCTCAATTACCCTCACAATAGTCAGCACCGCACATTCTTCCTTATGTGGTGCGCTCCCCTGGTTACTTTGTTTTGTAAGGTGCGGTCGCAGCCATGGTAGCAAAGTCACAAATTCTCGGTGACAATATTCTAGTGTAGTATCATGGCTATCCGTATCTTGTCCTGTTACTCTTAGTTTATCGATGAGACATGCTTGCGTGATTTCGTCTTCTAGTTTTTTGATCTTAGCATCCATTAACACGCTTTTCTTCCTCAGTTGTACTCAATCTTCTTCGAGTTTGTGAAGTTGAAGGTTCCCTTGCTGAATGGCTTCCTGAATCCGCATATGTTCACCCTCACATTGCTGCATAATTCCTTTGTCTTGGTCCTCACATACTGTCCCAACTGTGGGAGCTATCGCATGAGGATCCTTTCCCCCAAAATTTTGGTCTTGACTCTTCTCCTCAGTTTTGGAATCATCTCCATACTTAGCTTTTTGTACATGGCCCTATAGGCCCATTGAATTGCTGGCACACGCAGGTCCCAATCAATTCATCTCGCCTGGTGAACCCAGTTCAGGACTCTGCATACCTTATTGAATGCTTCCACGTGGAACGCTTGTGGTGCACGTTGCTCCTAATGCAGTGTCATGTTCTTGATTTTGGGGTGTACTTGTGTGGGCTGCCCCCACATGTCTATACCCATTGAGACAGGTGGGCGCGCAAGTTCCTCCATCCTTGCTGACTGACTCTTGTTCAAATTTGGGGGCTTCCAAACTGGAGGCACATCATCCTTCTACGTCTGTGCCAGTCCTCAAAATTTCCTTGATGTTTACCCCACCATCGTGCGAGTGTTGCGTGCAGTGCCCACTTCAATGCAGCGAACCATTGTTGTTCCGGTACTACACTTTCAAATTTTCTTAGGAATTCATCCACCGCTATCAATCCATCATATTTCGACAGCTCTCTTGCCTCTGTTGGCACGCAATGCAGTGATCTAACCATCATGTTGCAATTTAGCGTCATCACTTTGTGCAATCGATTCTGCCATCACTCTACTTCTTCATCTGAATCTGAAGTGCAGGAGCTTTCGCGCTTCGACGAAATCCTCCCATCTGCAGTCGGATTTACCCAATCCTGGACGCACGTAGTTATCTTGTAAATACAATCAAGATCATCGTCGCTATCGTCATCTTGCACTGGTTGAGTGCAACATTCTCCTTCGGCTAGGTCCAGTAGGACTACTATGCGTGGTGAATTTTTATCGAAGACCATTTTGCGCTTATTTAGGTTGATGACTCCATTCATATTGGTGGCCCAGTCTATTCCTAATAGTGCAGGATAGGGATTTTTGTCATCGACAATCTCTATTACCTCAAAATCCGCCTGCGCTCTCGCACCTCCAATATCAAATGTTACACCTTGCATCCTTCCCATGGGCAAAATCTTTTGTTGATTCACCATTCGTAATTGAATAGGGGATCATTGTAATGCGGGCCTACCCATGTGTTCCCATGTCTGATTCAGTAATACATTCGCGTCCGACTCCAGATCTAGAATTACCTGATCCATTTCATACTCACCAATCTGTGTAGTCAACCTCATTTCCCTTCCAATTCACAATGCATGCTTCTCCAATTTCTAGATTACATGCAGTTCCCCTGACCTCGCACACCTGGTGATCAGTTCCTGTAGTCCTTTAACTTCCTTGTTGTCGCGTAGTAGTTTCATGCATGTCTCTAGAAAGGTAGTGAGCATTGACGGATCCATTCCTGGCTCTGGTTGATCCTTACTCCCTAAAGTGGAGGCCTCCACGAAGCTCTTCTTAGCTTCCATGAATGTCTCCTTTGTGCATTCTAAGTCAAACTCGGGTTCCTTTGCAGAAGCCTTGCGAACCCACGTACTTTCCTCTGGTTGCTTCCTTGTATCCTCTCCTATGGCCGTACCACTTCTGAGCATCATATTTACAGTATGATACTCTTCACATGGCTCAGACCTCATCATTTGTATATTCTGAGTCAGGGGAGGTTGGAGTACCCATTTTTCGTTCATCCTTATGATCAACGTAGGAAAGTCTATTGGTTCATGATCAAACTGAGCACAATACGAATAGGATATCCTCGTCGGGTTGGTACAATTGCGGGCATAGTGCCCTGGTCCTCCGCAATTGTAACAAATTAATTGTCTGCAACCCCTTCTTGGCCACATTCCACCTCGTCCTCAACCTCGCCCCTAAAATCCAGCATGTGCCATCCCTGCATCTAGGTCAAGGGCTCACATTTTGGTTTGCATCCTATAGTTAGGAGTTCAATCCATCATTAGCTCGTAACTGTGGCAAGTGCACTCATCGTGCCCTACTGACCCACAAAAATTACAAAACAATTGTTGGGGTGTCTGTGTATATTTCTGCAAAAAATGACAATTATCCGTCATGTGTTTCCCTCATATCTGACAGATCGCACACCATAAAGCAGGTGCCACACTCGGCCCTGCCTGTACCTCCGGTCTCAACAACATTGGCCCTCCTTCTGCCAAGTAGTTCGCGAATACTGGATAGTGATCCTTTTCATGGCCCTAGCCTTTGCATTTTATGCACCATACTTCCTCGCGTGCCTCTAGCCGCAGTGCCCTATCCTGCTTCAAACTTTGCATTTACAAACATAGATTCTATAGTTGCGCGTGGATTTGTTGAACTCCCAACCTAGGGTCTTGTATCAGGGTCTTATGTAATTTCCATTTCCAATGCTTCGGCCTGGGTGGAAAGTTTTTGTTGTGATAGCACCATCCTCAAGTGTGGTGTTAGAGATGCTACAAACCATGCGCGATGTTGTCCATCCATCAACATCATATTGGCTTCGCAGATCGTACTCTTCAGCCATTGATCCAGATCCTAGGGAGTCTTGCCCAGGAGCATCGTGATTTCTTTAAACCCAATGATTGATTATGTTTCTGACTTTGGCCTACTAAATTCCTTGTTCAACGCATTCTGGATCTCTACTATCCCTGCGTTTGGGTGGTCATTAGAGTGCTTGATATACCATGTTAATGCGTGATCCTGCAGCGCGCTCACCAATGTAGCCTTCTTAATATTGTCATCCATCACACCTTGTGCTTCCCATACTGCTCTTACCATGAACCAAAATTGGTCCGGATCTTCATTCCCTACTCCTCTGAATACTGGTAGTTTGATCACGCTCACCATACCGCACTGTGGAGGTGGTGGAGGTGGAGCGGGCAGTGATGGAGGTGAGGGAGGTGAAGCAGGTAGTGGTGTGGGTGGAAGTGGTAACTGTGGAATGCGCTTCCTTATCAAATTGATCGCACTTATCGGAGAGACCTTCGTGAACTCTTCCTCACTCTCTCGCGACAATGAAATTAAGGGACTATTTTCTAATTCTTCACTACTTTTGTAGATATTTCCATTCCACGTAGTCCCAAACATTAATGTATTCGCATGACCCTTTCTTCACACGATAACATCTTAATCCAGGTATTCAAATATTTAATATACTTACCTCGTGCTCCTTTGAGAAAGCATCATTTTGCCTCGCTGTAGTGCATAGTTGTGTCTACCACAAAATAAGTGATAAATCCCCCTATTATCTGGTCGAGCCAATGGTCCATAGCTCGTGTGATCTTATCTTCTGATTCTTCTAGTCTGCACACCAATTCTGGGGTCCACACTATTGGTTTTTCAAGCCTACACCTTCCCCAGCTATCGGCTAACTTTGCGATCCACTCATACAGCTCAGACAGAAAGGATGTAAAGAAAATCTCATGGATTTCCACATACACGTACCATTCCAACCATTTTTCCTTAGATACTTGCGGAGTTTTGTTTTCCTGAGTCGCGAACTCGTTAATCTTTTTGTCCAACCACTCTTCAATTTCCTTTTTTGTTGGGTTCTAGTGGCACGACATCAGATATCCCTTATGTAGATCCCAGTCCCAGCAATGGAACCATTTGTTGGCTCAATGGGGCCTGACCCAGGTTCAAAAGTGATTTAGCCAAGCAAATCCCAATACTATTGGCCCTTTCAGTAACAGTCTGTAGAGCGCGGACTGAGGTCTCACCCGAAGTAGTATGGGAGGGTGATATAAATAGGTTTTTGCACCCTGGGGATGTCTGATATGAGGTGATTGGTACGTGGTCCAACCTTCGAACTTACTGTGCTACGTGCACCAGTGGGCACCCCGCGCCCCATGGTACAGTCTTTGCGCAGTTCTAGCCGCAGGGCAACCCGTGTGATTTACCCAAGTATTCCTTAATTAGGCTCTGTTAGCTAATTACTTAGATTATTTTCATATATATACAGTCATACAAGTATTTACCAAGTGTGCACAGTAAATAGACAGAGTAAAAGTAATGCATAACATCAAAATACGGATTCAAGAATAGATGCACAGAATAAACTGCTTTTTATTAACTTTCAATCCCAAGTACAGAACCGACTCTGCCTTGCGTACTTAGATGTAGGGGTCCATACACTCAATTGTGGACTCTACTAGTACTCTACGCACTCAGTTGCAGAGCCTCTTCCTATCCCTATGACCCAGTACACTTCAAATTTAACTCTAAACTCAAACCATGCCTTCGCTATTCTATCATTCCTTAGCTATCTTTACACTTAGAGCCTCGCTCTATTTATACAATCCCAGGGCCTACCGACCATGGGTAGGCCGACACAAATTTACATTAAATTACAATATTTTAGGGTGGACAGCCCTATGAATCATCATAGACTTCCCGCTTCGCACCTGTAATTCGCAGAGTCTTACAATACAATTGACCAAAACTTGGGATTTGAGCCCCAAAAACATGCTACGAGGGATCCCATGCCCAACACTCTCGTTCAACTGTGCCCACCTGCAATACCGTTGTTCAAGGTCGCCCACCTACTTTCGTGCAGGGTCGTCCAACCTTTGTGCAGGTTTTCCCAATCGCCCTGTGCAAAAGCACCCACCTTCTATCATGCAGGTGCGCCCAACCCATTTAGAACTATCATTCACATATGCCTAGCTCATCATTTAGGAAAACTTGTTGGTTCATCTGCCCATGTAGACCTGCCTAGTTGGTTCAAGTCGTTCAACCACACTCACAGGTTGGGTCACCCAGCCTGGTTGGGCCACCCATCATTCAACCACACCCACTGCAGGTCAAGTCACCTGACGGCCTATCGCTTGCCCACACCCTTTACTGAAACTTGTCCACCCATGTTCGTCTAGTCCGCTGCCATCTTCCACAAATCATCCCTTGTGCACACTAGCCTAGACTTGCAACTCAACCTTTGTCCTTCGGCTTGGCACTTTGACCCTCCGTCCATCTAAGCCCTACCTCATTATTATCACCCTTTTCTTTGCTCATCCAAGTCACTATGTTGAACTTGCTTGAGATTACTTGATGCCTCTTATCAAGTCATCCTCCTCTTTCTTATATGCATCGTCGATGTGTTTAGGCGAGTCAGCCTACCCGAGGCTAACCATACATCCACCCATGAGAATGCCTTCTAACTCGTCCGCTAACCATCTCGGGTCCACTTTCACACATCGGCTCACCCAAGGCATCCTCCTCTGCCTGTCCACCCAAACTTGGTTTTTCAACTCTCTTATAAACTCGTCACGCATGCGCTCCACACTTAGCCAAAATATTACTTCTCGATTTTTTGACTCTCCAAGTAACTCGTCACACCATCAGACAACTCACTAGGGCGTATCTAACCAAATGTACCCACTTGTCACCTTTAACAGAACTCGTGCAGTCATCACATAAACTTGACTTGTTGTACATAACTGAAGATGACTCTTTTGTCGCATAAAACTAACTTGGGTGCCCATCGCACACATGGCGCACCCTCCTTGTCTTAGGGTTCAGACACCCAGGTGGGCACGCATGATGAGTCACTTAAAGAGTCAGAAAAACGAAAGTGATATTTTGGCTAAGTGTGGATCACACGCACAATGATTTTATAGAAGAGTCGAAAAAACCAAGTTTGGGCTGACATATGGAGGAGGACGCCCTAGGCGAGCTAACATGTGGATGTGGACCAAAAGGTTGCATGGATGATTTGTATGGTCGGCTTGGGGGTAGGCTGACTCGCTTAAAGACTTGGGTGATGGATATAAATAAGAGGAAGGTGAATTGGGAAGAAAACAAACAAGCAACAAGCATTCTTAAGCAAGAGCACATAGCGACTGAACAAGAGCGAAGGATAAGGTCGAGGCAAGGTGTAGGTAGATGAAGGGATGAAGTGCCGAGCCAAGGGATGCAAGGGAAAGTTGTAGGTTTGGGAAAGCATGCATGGGGATGAGCTACGAAACATGGCAGCTAACCGATGGATGAGGGTGGACATGGGAATATTATTTCCTTGAAGGGTGTGGGTAGGCAACAGGCCAGTGGATGACCCGAGTTGTGGTGGGCGCTACTGAATGGTGGGCAGCTCGACCAAGCTGAGCAACCTGACCCACGGGTGTGGCCAAATCAACTGACCTGGTTGGGCGAGTCTACATGGGTAGACAAGACCTAGCAGAGTCTTATGACGGTGACTTTGGAAATTGAATGACAGTTCTAAAATGGGTTGGGGGACCCTACACGGTAGCAAGTGGGTGCCTCTGCATGGTTCGACTAGGTTGCCCTGCACGATAGATGGGCAGCCCTATATTACACTAGGTGGGTACCCCTGAATGATGACACTATAGTTGGGCGCTGATGAACGAGGGTAACCTGAGCTAGTGAGGTGGGCAACCTAACATGAGTAGGCAAACTATGGAATTTTTGGGTAGCTTTTCTGAGGTGAAATTTGGTGTTTTCAACAAAGGCTAACTTGTATTTTTATATGTAAAAATATTGAATTATTGCATTATTGGGTAGAATCTATAATATGAGAGTTTATCGTCCCATTTAAAAGAAAGTATTTCTGTTGTGCATACATATGATGATATGTTGATGATTTGAATGTTTATTTCCATTGTGTAATGATAATGCTTAGTAGAATTGAAGAACATAACTAAGTGTTGAATGGTTAGGTGTATTCCATACTCATAAATATTGGTGAAAAGAAATTGGATAGCATTGTCGCACTTGCCTAGGTGTGGTTGAAAGACCACTACCAGGATAGGGGCGTGACAGATGGTATCAGAGGCATGTTTCTGCGGGACTTTGACTATCTGATGATTGAAGAGATACATGGTGATAGTTGGTATCAAAAAGACTTTTTGAAGAAGTCGATATCTTTTGGTGACAGTTGATATTAGACTTTCCATGAGGCTTTGGAAAGTTCAACAGGGGCAAGTGAAGGACCAAGTTGAACGATAAAAGAAATGTATGTTCTTTACTAGATCACAAGTCAAGCCAATGGATGATCAAGTGGAAGAACCTCAAGTTATGACGAGGGAATCTAGTAGGGATTTCAAAACAGTTTTCATGGATACAGTAGTTGACAAAATGGAGGAATTAGCTTCTAAAGTGGCTTAAGTGAAAACCAGGAATGTTGAAAGTCGAGAGATGCACAGGAAGTTGAAGGAAGAATTTGAAGACCTGAAAATCCAATCCGAGTATACAGAGTGGATGTATACAAAAACAAAGAGAGAAGTCAAGGACATTGGAGTTGCGAGAGATCAAGGTTTGGAAAAAATCTTGAAGTTACAGAAGGAACTTGATGATGCTCGAAACAAGATAGATGTTTTGAAGAAAGTAGTTGGGCAAGGTTCTATTGGTGGAGTTGCCCATGTGAAGGTCAAATAACCCGAGTCTTATGATGGGATGAGGAGTGTGAAACTTCTTGGCAATGTCTTGTGGCATATGGAGAAATACTTGGAGCATTTGGGTATACCTGATGATGAGGCCAAAGTCAAGGTAGCTGCTCAATTCTTGACGAAGGATGCTAAGATGTGGTGGCGAAGAAAGATGAACCAGATTGCCATTGGTGATGCTACATATTCTTGGGATGACATGAAGAAAGTTTTGCAGACACATTTTAGCCCATAAGATGAGACTTGGGATGCAAGAATGAAGATTAAGTATATGAATCAAATAGGAAGCCTACAAGCATATCAATGGGAGTTCTCAATGTTATAGACATTTTTGGGCACTACAACCCCAAGCATGAAATGTCCATAAACCAAGGGCTCCTAATTCCCTAAAAGTGTTGTTATAACCCCTAAAGGAACAAAGTCAACAGATTACAGCTTCTCCCAGAAGTTCTCCATGAAAAACTGCTCAGAATTGGTCAAAACAGGATCATTTCAGCTGCTCCACTGGCCAAGTGCATTGCATCTCACCTAAGTACACTGTGTGGGTGCGTTGCAATTCAAAAAGCCCTTCTATGGGGTGCGATGGGTGAGAAATGACAAATGGCAGTGTCATTCCGCGAGGTGGAGAGGCAATGGAAGCTTCCAAAAACTTCTCCTATGACACTTGCCTCTTTGAATTCGACCAAGGATGAGTAAGAGATCATCAATCTCCAAGTGGAAGCAAGAACTATCAGAGGGAAGACACTAATCAAATCATAAGCTGACTCATCTCCATTACAGATATCTATATATGGATCCCTCATCCTAGAGATCCAGAGGCTGGAATTTTGCATATTGTAAGGAATTGATGTTGGTTTCTTGAGACAAACATTAGATTGTTGGGTGATCTAAGCTTTGTATGAGGTGAAGAGGGGCTTCTTTGCTGAGAGGTTGATGCTGGGTCAGAACAAGTGGTTGTAACTCCTCTTGGCTCTTTCTTGTTTATCAATAAAAGCTATTCAAGTTTTCCTCCATACTCTTGTGTCATTGATATTTGCTGCATTTGTATGGTCAATTTACATTTGAACCTAGATTGTTTATGATTATAGATCCATGTCTTTGTATAGTGCTATGCTACTGTGATCTTATAGGTACTTTGTGAAGCTGGGCGTGCAAGGGAACAAGTAGCGAAAGACTATCAAGGAAGAGAGGAATCAAATCAGGAGATTGGTGCAAGACAGAGGTTGGTCTTTTTGTTCCTCTCTATCTATAATTCATAAAGGAAAAATGAAAGTAGCTTTACTCTGTTTGCTTCTAAGGCAGATGTCACACCTTAGTGGGATAAGCAGTTCTGAGTAGACACTTTTCCCTGTAACAAAATGGCGACTCTGCTGGGGACGAATTAGTTTTTTTGTTTATCTTCCTTGTTGTCTATTTCATAACCTTACAGGTAGCATTCGAACTGCATTTGCCATAGCGAATGCAAAGTAGATAAATGCTACTTCAGTCCATCTACGGGATCTGTTTATGATTTAAATAACTGATTCACAAACTCTCTAATTTCCCTTGTGATAGCTCTTAGATCCTCCTTAGATCTACCCCTGATTGTTGAGTTACTGATTACCTTTTGCTCGGCCAAAACCCATGAACTGAACTGCAAACTATGACCCGGAACCAAAACAGAGTCTCGTTTCTGGCCCAGCGCAGGTACTGTTCAGAGAATCTGAACTTCAGCACACTTCCCGAGTGGAGAAGGTGCACTGCATTTCAAATTCCCTATGTTACAGGTGCGCTGATCAGATTAGGCTTTGTGCAGTTTTGGTTTCTGTGATTCATTATTTCCAGTTCTATTATTGAATTTTGCTGCCTGTGATCAGTATATGTCTGTTTGAAACCCCTTTTCCTTGCTGTTATTCCGCCTCCTTTGTACAAAAGAACTGTAAATGTTTTTGTGTGTTTGTTGAGTCATTTTCAGTTCTCCTTTGCAAAAGTAGCGTAATCGTACTGTCGTCCTTTGATTTGAAACTGTCGCAAGTGTCGATTTCAATCATAGGAAAGAGTTTGATTGCTGTTGATGGTCGATTATCCTGTTACTATTGTTTTTGGTCTGAATTTGTAATTTTCTAGTGTCGAAAACAAGTATTCATTTCAAAATCGTAAGGTGTTGCGATCGTCTCCATTTTTTTATTTCGAAAAGAAACTTGTTAATATTTGTCGCTTGAAAAGAAATTTAGATTTGTGCATCAACTTTCTTTTTATCATTCATATACTAAGAAAGTCAAAAGCAAATACATGCATGTGCATTTGCATTTAGACAGTCTGATTGGTTTGATTTAGGAAAGTGCATTTAGAGTGTGCTCTTTGCTCTTTGTGAAAAGATTATGTCTTTCTTTCCTTAGTAGCTAGGATTTTCATTGGACAAAGAAGATAAAAAGATTGTTTATCATCTTAGATTGCATTTTAGGAATTACATCTACATCTCATGGTGAACCCGAAAGGCAAACTTCATAAACAAGATCAACTATAAAATAAATTAAATGAATCTAACAATGCTTTGGAACTTGACGCACAACATTTAGAAGTCTAGGCTAGAGACGTATTCTGGTGTTGTAAAGCCTAGTAACTGTTGTTCTCACTGATGGTTGGGTGATTCCTGCACTTTGAGACGATAAGTGCCAGTACGGACTTGTGCTCCCATGTACCGTCGAGTATATTTTGGGAGACCCCAATAGGCTTAATCCTTTATCCATAGGAAGCCGTGTCTGCCGCCCTATCGATCGCAATGCACTAAACACAGCATTCGGGAAGATTGACTGCCGTACCGTAAAAATTATTCTGCAGTTTTGTGATTGGTTTGGTAATCCCTCTACCTAGATTTCTAGAGCAGTCCCTTTCGTTCCTTTTCAGACTCTTTAACAGAAAAGTTCCATCTGAGCACTTGTCACTTCAGGCTCGTTAAAAATCGAAGGAGACTAGAGTCATCTTTTGTTTTTTCTCGACTCTTAAAAACTGAAAAAACAAGTTGTGTCAAAGCGTCTAAAATTCATTTAATTCGGAAACATACTTCCCCTTTGTTTTTAGTTTCTTGAGTAATCCGCAATCGTGGAAGAAAGTCAATTGAAACCCCGTCATTCGCGGAGGCTTACGAGTCAATCGTCTTTGTCTCCGGAATCGAAGCCAGTACGGACAAAGCGAACTCGTTTAACTGGTTCCAAATCTCCTGTTAAAGTTAGAACAAGTGTTCCAACAAGATCAGAGACTCCGGTTACTCCAAAAATTTCTGGAATCCCTGCCTCTTCAAAAGAAGTTCAGCAACCACAGAAGGACAGTAGTTCTGATCCTAGTCTGAGGGTAAACACTTGTGTTACCGAACCAGTTTCATTTACAACCAGTTCGGAGAGTCTTGCTCCTCAAACATCTGTCGCTGCTGATTCCATACCTTCTTCGGCACCAGAAATATTCTACAGACCTGACGGTCTACCCCTTCCACCTGGTCTGATTGCCATAAAAGAGATTGTGGAAGATCCTCCAACTACTACTCCATCACAATTTGGAGCCGGGATCACTCTGTATCCTTCTTCATCAGAAGTTAGTCTACCACCAACGGAAGCTCCTGTAGAATCGCTAGGTAATCTTTTGGATAGACTAGAAATGTCTGAACAACCGTCAACATCTAGCACTGTGTTGTCTAACACAGCGACGGCAGAACTCCCTACTATCACTCCAACAATGTTCGCCGGTATACCATCTGTCCCAACTAGCTCTCAATCGCTAGAAGGAGCCCACTCAGGGGCCATTTCGACAGTATGGTCTGTTCCTGTTTGTTCATCCAGAATAATATCCGGGAACTCTTATGTTGACTCTCAACAAATTGATCCATTTGGAGGTCAATTTGGGCAGTCCGGCCCTCAAGGGCAAGCCATTCCCTTGAGTTCTGGATTACCACCGTATGGGGGGCAGTATGCCCTTTCATTATCCCCTCCGGGAGGACAACCATACGGGAGTTCACAACAAAATTCGGGTTATGTTGGAATTACTTCTAGCGGTTGGGTACCAATACTACCTCAACAACCAAGAGTTGTATACTCGATGCAACAATGCTTACCTATGTCAATTATACCAACTACGCCAGCTATTGTGATGGTGTCACAAGTTCAAGCGCTGCCTGTTGTATGCCAACCTCAAGTTTCTCAAGCTGTAATTGATGAGCCCTAAAAATGGACAAATATTTGGGCTCATTCAACCTCCTAATTTGGCTTAGTCCACCATTCTCATTTGTTTATTGCATGTTTTTGATTATTTTTATGTTAATAGAGTGAATTTGGTTAGTCATTATGCCAACAAGTCTAATGGGTGCTTTGTGTAGCCTTTTTGGTCAACTTGGAGACAAAATTGAAGGTCTTAATGAGCACTTGAAGCCAAGTTCGTGGGAGAACAAGCTATAGGATTTGTAGGAAGGTGTCCCCTTCATTTATGGGCCGTTACCTCAAATTCTCCACCATCAGCTCGGAGTTCAAGGGCCACTGAATCAATCAGCACAAGGGCAGCCAAGCAAGTCAAGTAGGACTGCTGTTAACTCCAAGTCTTGGGCAGCCAAGTCCCTAAATTTTAGGAGGACTGTTGGGTCCTCAAATTGTATAAATAAGAGGGCTTAAGACCTCATTTCAGTTAGTCATTTTTGGGGTTAGCTAGTTAGTCAATTTGGTTAGCCAGTTAGTCTTTTTGTAAGCCAGTTTTGGCATGATGTTAGACTCATGATGATTCAATAAAGGCAGGCAGCTTTGGATTCAATTCGGAGTTTTTAAGGGAGCTATAGCTCTCAGGTTAGGGCCCAACTTGAGAGCAATAGACCTCCCCTTCCTTGTATTGTTACTTGTGTCCTTTCAGCACTTTATTTCCTTGTTTTGGTATGCATTTAGAATTTACAGTCTGCTGATTTAGTTTTTATGAGATTGAATAGGATTAGTTTATGGTGAATTTGCTTCCAGTTGCTTAGGTTAGAAGAGGATAGTTATAATTCATTGGAGCTCCAGAAAAAGGTTGAAAGGACCTCACTTCCATCTCTGTTAGGGATTGGGGTGTAGTCTGAACCAACCACCAAAACCAAACGCAGTTCTTTTCACGTCCATGCAAGCTGAAACAATTACTTTAGTCGTAGATCCATCCATGCACTTTGGTCTTGATCATTACTTCTTCATTCCACTTCCATGCACGAGTTTCTTCCAAAAATTGCACTATTGTTCATTGGTTCAAAATAGCACAGTTAACATAGGTTAAAGAGTTCTCGTTTTTGGTGACATTCATAGACAATTTGTTTCATCTACACTACTCCACACCATTCCATTACCTTCCTCTTCTTGTCAACCACACCTAAAGCCACTCAACCGACCTCTGTTCAGCTCGTTTACCTTCCAGCTCTTCCATTACTCACGTAGCTCCATTTACTTAACCTTTCGTTGATCCCATCCTTCCAGCCATCAACCCACTGCATGCACTCTTTCTCCATCTGACTTCTCTGCTCCTAAGCCATCACCAGTTCCATCTCCATCTCACCTATCCTCCCATACCACTCCACCACTTCACCATCTCCCAAAACTCCCACGGTCGAACATCCTGTAGAATTTCATAGACTTCCTGTAGAACCCCTGAGTTTCCTGTAGGATCCCCTGCAGACTTCCTGTAGAAGCCTGCAAACTCGGTTGCTGAGCATCCGAACGTGGTAGACTTCTGTGGACTGATGCTAGAGATCCTCTAGGGCCTCTCCTAGCCCCCCTGACCTTGCCCATGCTTTCTCTCCCTTCGCACCACCTCTGCACAGCCAAACCCTAATAAGAAACAAATTCATAATCACTCCATCCACTTAAGCAAAAATACAAAAACAATGTTCTTTTACATAGAAGTAGTTTGACTTCATGCATTTCACATCATTAGAAGTAATGGCATCATTTGTAGACATTTGCACTCTCACTATTGCACCATAGAGGTTAAACTAGTCAGATTAGGGTTTACTAGGGTTTCCATGCTTTGGTTGGCTTCCAGTTCATTTTTGCAAAGTAGATTGATTTCCTCTGAGATAGCCTTCGTCCATCATTTAGAGAGCTTCTTCTGAGAGCATATAGAAGTTGGCTTGAGCCCTAGCGGACTTGTGCCAGCTGACCAAGTGACAGCTGCGACAAGAGCTAGTACTTGTGCATACAGCACCGTCGCTTCCAAGTTTGTACGAACTATCGGGTTGATAAAATTAGAGATAGGAAGCCCTAGGAGTTGTAGCATTATTGCTACAATACTGGAGCTCACCATCTTTTTTGCGCTGTTGCCGGGGAAGCGTCAGAGTATTAGTGATTGTTGCTTTTCTTCTATTTTCCACTACAACTTTCTGCTAAGTAGTTTATTTCATTTCCATTCTGCAAAAGTAGCATAGACATTTCCTGCTTTCATAGATTAGCATTTCCCGCTTTCATAGATTAGCATTTCCTGCTTTCATAGATTAGCATTTCAATTCTGCCATTTCATTTATGCAAGCGTAGATTAGTGTTTCAATTCTGCAAGCGTAGACTATCATTTTCATTCCTGCAATTTCATTTGAGCAAAATAGATTAGTCCTTTCCTGCTTTCATTTCAATTCCACATTTTCATTTTAGTAAGATAGTTAGTTGCAGTTCAATCTATTTCAGTTTTGCATGTAGAAGTAGAAAAAAAAAAAGAAAAAATCAACCAAAAAGATTTCATTTCATGTCTTGTCGGAGTAGAGATAAGTTAGAAAAATGATTGCACAACACCCCCACTGCTTCACACAGCCAAGATTCTCTCTTCTTCGATGGCTGTGATTGAAGAACCCCTGGGTGGACATCAAGACATATCTGAAGAACCTCTAGGGGAGAAGAAGAAGAAAACATTCCTCTGGAGCAAATGGCTACAAGTAGAAATGTTGGGAGCAACATCTTGTCCAAAGATGAATTTGAAAATCAGCTGGAAGATTTCAAGAGTGATATGAGGCAGTTTCTTGCCATGCAACTGGATACCTTGCGGATCCAAAAGAAGCAAGAAGAAGCCAAGAGGGCTTTGGTCATTTTTTGTCCTAGGTGCACTAGAAAGCATCCTAGGAACGAATGTCCATTGTACTCCATAGAAGTGTGTTTTGTCTGTGAAGAATACCATCCTACAGATCAGTGCCCTTCCTTACCCAGATTCAAAGCTGCATATCAGAGAGCTAAAGGAGCCACTGAATCACTCTATTACATGAACCAAAGTTGGCCGCATAGACCTAGATCTCATCAGTGGGAACTGCAAGGGACATCCGAGACCTATTATGACCCCTATCAAGCCACTTTCATGCCTTCTTGGGGTCCCCCTGCTCATCCTTCTTGGTTCACACCTCCTCCTTGTTCCTTCACAGATCCATATTATGCCCAACCAGTTGCTCATTCATTTCACTCTTATGCTCAGCCACAGCCTCAGTGGAATGCACCTTATCAGGAGTGGAGGCCCCAGTACAACTCTCATCCCGCTCATTTTCCTCCACCACCTGCTCATCCACAACCATCGCCTCCTCCTCCACCAAGGCAACCCCAAATGCCTACCAAACCACAATGCCATCCACCTCCATCTCAATTACACACCTCCACTCAACCACCCGTGCCACCATTTCCAAAACCATGCAATGGAGTAGCTCAACCCAATTGCAAAGCTGAGGCACAACATGTGCAAATGACTCCTCTTGAGCTCAATGATCTTCACCATAGCTCAGGAAAAGCATTGCAAAAAAGAGATCATCTTGAAAGCATTGAAGGATCACATCCAGTAAAAGAAGATTCAAAAGAAGAGATCAAAGAACCATGGGCTGCACTTGATGAAGAGAAGGGATCAGAATCAGAGATCGAGAGAGTTCCCTCATGGTTACCATCAAATCTTCCATGTATTCAAGAGAAAGATCAACAAAAAGAGGAAGATCAGAAGGTCATGATAGAAGGTGACATGAAGAATGATCCAGATCAGCAAAGGAACCAAGGATATCAAAGCTATATTGAGATATGGTTTCAGAAGGTCACTAAGTTGCAGCAGCACTTTCTTCCTCAGCTTTGTTTGATCCCTTCAACACCAGATCATTTGGTCTCTGAGATCTGGATACTTGTCCAAGCATGCATTTCGAGCCTTCACATCATTTTTTCTCTAATCTCGATGTGCACATGGCTCCATTGGAAGTATTCTTATACTTGAAAATGAGTTTGTTTTTCAAGTAGGGTAGGGTAGAAAAAAAAAGAAAAAAGAAAAAAAGAGAAAAAAGAAAAAGAAAAAAAAAATGAAAAAAGAGGAAAATAGAAATCTAAGGTGAAAACCTCCTCGGAGGCGCCTTAGATTGGCTCATTGATTGAAAACCTCCATGAGGCGGTCAATGGGTTGGAAAAAAAAGAGAAAAGAGAATAAGATCTTTGGGTGAAAACCTCCCTTGGAGGCGCCCAAGGCAGGCAATTAGGGTGAAAACCTCCATGAGGCGCCCTAGTTGTTTTTCAAAAAAAAAAGAGAAAAAGAAAAAGAAAAATAAAGCTAATCTCCATTGAATAATTTCATGTTGTAGCAGTGACATTGCAGGTTGCAAGAAGGATGTTTCATGACAGGAGGAGCACTCAAATCAAGGTCAAAGGAATTTTCTTGCCTTCTACAGGAAGCTCTGTATTTCTACAGGAAACATCCTGTAGAACCTTTGGACGAGCCAAATCCAATTTCAAAAGTGAATCTGATGGTGGGAATATGTTGATTAGGCCTACAAGCACTTGTGTGTCCATCCCTTGCCTTCATCCATCATTTTTTCACCTCCTTGTGCTTCTCATTGTGCTTCTACAGGAACTTCCTGTAGAAATTGTGGGAAACTAGGCATGCATTTCAAAAAGTGGTTTGGTGAACATGGTAGCTTCCTCAAAGGTTCAGAAGTCCTCCTGCAATCTTCCAACTCCTCCTCCATCATCTCCATACCTGCATCACATCCAAAATTCATTTTGTCATACCATGCAACCAAAATGCAAAGTGCCTTGAAGCAAAAACACATAGAGCAGAATTTGTTTTTGCCATAACTTGAAAACCATGCATCCATTTCAAAAACCGTTTTATGGGGAATTGTACAAGGTTGATGACAACATGCCTGAGCAGTTTCATGCAATTCCGGTGCATGGTTTCCAAGAAATCAGCCTCCATCACCATCAGCCATTTTTGCATTTTCTCCATATCTGTGCATCTGTTTTAAAACCTGTTTCATGGGGAGATACACATGGGTGATAGTAGCCTACCCCAGCAGTTTCAGCCGATTCCGAAGCACGGTTTCCGAGAAATCAAGCTCTGAAATCTTCAGCCATTTTCCATTTTTCTCAAAATCCGTGCATCCATTGATCACGAATTCGCTATGGGAGATGCATAATGATGGTAGGAACATGCTCACCAAGTTTCAGATCAATCCAATCTACCGTTTGGGAGAAATGGCAAAAAGAAGTTCTGGTTTTGTGACCATGCAGCAGCAGCAGCTTGAACGGGCAAAGTTGAACGTGGAAACGATTGCATGCAGCTCAGATCCGGCCAGAGGACATCTGCACAAGGAAAAGCAATCAAAAATCATTAGCCAAGCCTCATGCAATCAAAGGATCCAAGCATGCAGCAGCAGAATCAGAGCATGCAGCAGCAAGGAGCTTCACAAGCAGCCGTTTGGCTTCAGGTACGTGACAAAACCTATTCCTCTATTGCATGAATCTAATTCAAGAACTGCATGAACGAATGGAGTGATGGAATTAAGCCACGAATTTAGGAAGGTTCACTTGATGTCCAGTTCTCTAGCAGTCACGCAGTACACGTGGACAGTTCACTCACGTGGAAATTTAAAAAACGGGTAGTGATGGACAGTTAAACTTCAGCGTGCTTGATGGATGAGATTAACATCAGAGAACAAATAGTTAAACACTGCAGTGGAGACAACAGTTGCATGGGCCAGCACACGTCTTGGCCACCTCACTCAACCAAAAATCACGCAGAAGTCTAAGCGCTCAGCTGAAATTCAAAGACGGTTGTTCAACTTGCACTTGCAAAGCATGTTCTTTTCACCCAAGCTGGCTACGTTGTTGCATCAAGGAAGCAACATTCGGGTTTTCTTGCCTGGTTCCCTTTCTCACACTGTCCAACACACAGCTCCAGGTTATAGAATCTTTACCAAAACCAGGTAGTCTATGTCAGATTCAAAGTTCCGCTGATATAAATGACGATACATCTTTGTCTTCTGATTGTTCCTTTAGTGAAGGAAGTTGTAGGGCCCTGAAAGTGGATCTGATCAAGAAATTGATCAATCATATGTGAGTGAAGGCTCAGACCTTGAAATTATGTGCAAAGATAGCTCAAGATATTCACCAAGTAGCTTGACTAGAAACTCTTGTGTGAAGTTGAAAGCTTCTGAGTCAAATGAAAATGAGTAAAGAGGTAGAAGGTCCAGTTGCATATGATGAGAATACCAACGAATCTAGGTTATAAATCTAATATACATCATATTTCTTTAGGATGGGCAGTTTAAAATGCCTCTATTCTTAGAGATTTATGCATGTTTTTCCGAGGCCTAGATTGTTTGGCTGTATTTGTCTTGGTTAATATTGTACGTATTTTTCACCAAACAAGGATTTGCATTTGTGACTTCCAAGACTGTGAAGGCTTGATTTCGTGGAGTGGTTGTTAACTTGTGCAATTTATGTCATCCTCTGTAGCAAAAGCAAAATTGTTACAAGTTTTGGCTTCATCAAGTCCTCACTGCAATTAGGTCTTTAAGGCCAAGATACCTTTCTGTTTACAAATAAGCAAATCTCCAGTCTCACATAGATGAAGGGTTGTAATGAATCTATTTGAAATGTGGTCAATTCAGCAGCAATAATTAGCTTCCAATTGATATGGCATGATGGTTATTATGTTCGTCCACATCATGCAGAAGAAAATTTATGTGAGGACTCATGATTATAGCTGGTCACCTTCACCTGTCCAGTTAACCTCCCCAACGCTGCATAGATTATCTTGGGTTCTCGGTGTTATATATCTGCTATGATAAATGCACGCCTCTTGATCTTTAGCACAATCCAAGTCCATCCAGCTTCCTTGTTCACCCATTGTAATTCCTCATATTTCTTACCTTTGTTACATAAGTCTACTTGCCAGCTGCAGCATAAATGTTTTATAGCAGCACATAAGTTGTTGGATACAACGAGTCCAAATAAAAACGCATTCTGCTGCATGTTTCCCTAGCTCCATATTCCCATGGGTTCTTTAGGCATCCATGAAAGCTGCCACATTATGGCAGGTGATTCATATAGCATTTTGTTGATCTTCTGCTTTGGAAACATTCCTAGCTTGGCCATGGAGGTCAACCAGGCATATTGCTCCAATTTTATGTTGTGCTATGATCCTAATTAATGGAATCAAATCATCAAATCACACTAGCTCAGAGTTACAAGCACCAGGCAGTGAGAAAGAAGAGCAGGAAGGAGGAGAAGATGAAGGCTGCCACCACCCAGCTGAAAGGAGAATCGCCCACAACCAAGCGGGATACAGTGGTGCTGTCTGTTTCTACAGGAAGACAGAGACTGTTTCTACAGGAAGACAGAGGACTGTTTCTACAGGAAGACAGAGGACTGTTTCTACAGGAAGCCAGCGAACTGTTTCTACAGGAAGTTTGAAAGTAGGGAAGCCAAAGGAGGAATCGGCCGAGATGTTAGCCAAAGAAGCCACCAGGGCCATCAAAGACGAGGAGAGAGATTGGTTGCTCAGAGGATGAGCAACACTTTCAGTAGGGGGGTGATGATGAGCCCCAAAAATGAACAAATATTTGGGCTCATTCAACCTCCTAATTTGGCTTAGTCCACCATTCTCATTTGTTTATTGCATGTTTTTGATTATTTTTATGTTAATAGAGTGAATTTGGTTAGTCATTATGCCAACAAGTCTAATGGGTGCTTTGTGTAGCCTTTTTGGTCAACTTGGAGACAAAATTGAAGGTCTTAATGAGCACTTGGCAGCCAAATTCGTGGGAGAACAAGCTAGAGGATTTGTAGGAAGGTGTCCCCTTCATTTATGGGCCCTTACCTCGAATTCTCCACCATCAGCTCAGAGTTCAAGGGCCACCGAATCAATCAGCACAAGGGCAGCCAAGCAAGTCAAGTAGGACTGCTGTTAACTCCAAGTCTTGGGCAGCCAAGTCCCTAAATTTTAGGAGGACTGTTGGGTCCTCAAATTGTATAAATAAGAGGGCTTAAGACCTCATTTCAGTTAGTCATTTTTGGGGTTAGCTAGTTAGTCAATTTGGTTAGCCAGTTAGTCTTTTTGTAAGCCAGTTTTGGCATGATGTTAGACTCATGATGATTCAATAAAGGCAGGCAGCTTTGGATTCAATTCAGAGTTTTTAAGGGAGCTATAGCTCTCACGTTAGGGCCCAACCTGAGAGCAATATACCTCCCCTTCCTTGTATTGTTACTTGTGTCCTTTCATCACTTTATTTCCTTGTTTTGGTATGCATTTAGAATTTACAGTCTGCTGATTTAGTTTTTATGAGATTGAATAGGATTAGTTTATGGTGAATTTGCTTCCAGTTGCTTAGGTTAGAAGAGGATAGTTATAATTCATTGGAGCTCCATAAAAAGGTTGAAAGGACCTCACTGCCATCTCTGTTAGGGATTGGGGTGTAGTCTGAACCAACCACCAAAACCAAACGCAGTTCTTTTCACGTCCATGCAAGCTGAAACAGTTACTTTAGTCGTAGATCCATCCATGCACTTTGGTCTTGATCATTACTTCTTCATTCCACTTCCATGCACGAGTTTCTTCCACAAATTGCACTGTTGTTCATTTGTTCAAAATAGCACAGTTAACATAGCTTAAAGAGTTCTCGTTTTTGGTGACATTCATAGACAATTTGTTTCATCTACACTGCTCCACACCATTCCATTACCTTCCTCTTCTTGTCAACCACACCTAATGCCACTCAACCAAACTCTGTTCAGCTCGTTTACCTTCCAGCTCTTCCATTACTCACGTAGCTCCATTTACTTAACCTTTCGTTGATCCCATCCTTCCAGCCATCAACCCACTGCATGCACTCTTTCTCCATCTGACTTCTCTGCTCCTAAGCCATCACCAATTCCATCTCCATCTCACCTATCCTCCCATACCACTCCACCACTTCACCATCTCCCAAAACTCCCACGGTCGAACATCCTGTAGAATTTCACAGACTTCCTGTAGAACCCCTGAGTTTCCTGTAGGATCCCCTGCAGACTTCCTGTAGAAGCCTGCAAACTCGGTTGCTGAGCATCCGAACGTGGTAGACTTCTATGGACTGATGCTAGAGATCCTCTAGGGCCTCTCCTAGCCCCCCTGACCTTGCCCATGCTTTCTCTCCCTTCGCACCACCTCTGCACAGCCAAACCCTAATAAGAAACAAATTCATAGTCACTCCATCCACTTAAGCAAAAATACAAAAACAATGTTCTTTTAAATAGAAGTAGTTTGAGTTCATGCATTTCACATCATTAGAAGTAATGGCATCATTTGTAGACATTTGCACTCTCACTATTGCACCATAGAGGTTAAACTAGTCAGATTAGGGTTTACTAGGGTTTCCATGCTTTGGTTGGCTTCCAGTTCATTTTTGCAAAGTAGATTGATTTCCTCTGTGATAGCCTTCGTCCATCATTTAGAAAGCTTCTTCTGAGAGCATATAGAAGTTGGCTTGAGCCCTAGCGGACTTGTGCCAACTGACCAAGTGACAGCTGTGACAAGAGATAGTACTTGTGCATACAGCACCGTCGCTTCCAAGTTTGTACGAACTACTGGGTTGATAAAATTAGAGATAGGAAGCCCCAGGAGTTGTAGCATTATTGCTACAATACTGGAGCTCACCAGTAATGCAACAGCCCCTTGACCCTACGACTCAAACACAATCGCCGACTGGTGGAATGACACAGGTTCAGACGGGTACAATTACCCCTCATCTTCGTCAAACTATTAGTATCGGGCAACAGCACATGGCTTCACAACCATGGCTAGTTCAATACCAACAACCGCAATTCCAACAAGTATACCAAGGTTTTGAGCAACAAATCTTTGCAAATAGTGGACAGCCGTATATTCGAAACGGTCAAATAATTTTACAATGGTCATGCCCACCAACCTTACCAAAGTTACCAACATCAAATGCATTATGCCGGTATGCAAAGACCAACTGCTGAGGCAATCCCATCTTATCCTGGGTATGCTTCACCTAACCTGAATCAGCAGTTACCCTTTGTGGCAACTTTAGAGTTACCTGATTTAAATTGGTTAACAATCGATCCAATCACTTACGCCCTTTGGTGGCCAGCGATTCCGCATAAAATTCCATCAGATATTCCTAAATTTAATGGAAATCCAGGTGAAGATCCGTCGAATCATGTGATGAAATTTCATCTGTGGTGTTCATCAAACACCCTAAACTATGATTCAATTAGGCTTCGCCTTTTTAAGAGGATGTTAACTGGTCCGGCAGCAAAATGGTACATCGAATTGCCTAGAGCTTCATTCGACAACTTCAGTACCTTAGCCACAACCTTTTTAACCCATTTTCAATTACCGATAAGGTACGAAATGGGAACAAAACTCCTTACCAACTTCAAACAGACGAAGGCCACTCACATATCTGATCATATACATGAGTGGCGACGTCGTCGTAGAATGGTAAGAACGTATGTTCCCGATCAGCTCTTAGCTGAATGGTTTATCAAGTCATTACTACCTTCCATCACGGAAGACGTGGCCAAGGGGGGAGTCGTAACGGAAGAGCAAGTTATTGCTCATGCGCAATATTTGGACTTGATTTACACTCAGTCTGGCACGCTCTACGATAAAATACCTGACGCCCCTAGATTGGAATTCTCAGTTCCTCCTCCTCCCAAATCAAACAATGACTCTCATGCCGGCGATGGTGTGATTGGCGCAACAGACATGAAATCGACAAAGGCTACATCCAAAAAGGCTGGTAAGATTTTAGGTCAAAATGCAAAAGATGAACTTCTTGCCTCGGAAGTAAATGCCATATCGACAGATAAAGGCAAAGAAACCAATCGACCAGGGGGCAAGAAGAAAGGCAAAGGGAAGAAGAAGAAACGGGAAGAATCATCATCTAAAAAATCTTCTGCAAACCCTCCTGGAAATAGGAAACCAAAAAATCCATGCTTTATATGCGATGAGGATCATTGGACCACGAATTGTCCACACAAAGCCAAGCTTAAAAAATTCTTCAAGAATTCAAAAACCTCCGTGTTAACTGATCCGTTTCCAAATCCAGGAACAAATCTGGTTGAGAGTGGAATTGCTTCCCCATCTCAAGTGCTAATGTTGTCAGTTTCAAAACAGCAAAATGATGCTTTGATATCGACAAGGAACAAATATTATGGGAATCCACAGCTGTCAAACAACAAGGATAAATATCAACCTAGTAGTTCGACAACAACTTCGATAGAAGTTGCGCCACCCATCATTCCTGAATTGACAATAAAACCGCCAAAGGGAGTAGTACACAAGTCGACATTTAATCCCCACTCTAGAGCGGCACAACATTATAATATAGTGGAAGATTTGGCCCAATCGCCATCCGCTATGTCGACTCTTGAAGTACTACAAAATTGCTCATCCCAAAAGCAGGCTTTATTATCAACCTTGGTGGGATAGACCCAAAGGATTCCAATCTTGTATCCTTCAATCATAAAGGATACAATCCTCAATTACTAGCTCAACTAGCTTTCCTTGTTCAAGTGAAAGCCCTCAACAAAACTGTTCATCGAACAATTATTGATGAGGGAGCATATACATGCATTATGTCGATGAGTTACTGGAAAACTTTAGGATCTCCAACCTTGTCGTGATCTTCGACGACATTAAAAGCATTCGACGGAAGAA
Organism: Pinus tabuliformis; assembly: GCA_031772625.1. Lineage (NCBI taxonomy): Eukaryota > Viridiplantae > Streptophyta > Pinopsida > Pinales > Pinaceae > Pinus > Pinus tabuliformis. The sequence goes on from CM062805.1 coordinate 1,284,896,890, forward strand.
CATATACCCCATATGGTATTCTAAGTAACTTGAAAGTTGAACTAGGAGGGAAAACAGTAGAAATAGATGTTGAAGTAATCGATGGAAATCTTGATTACAACATCCTACTAGGAACACCATGGATATATGCTATGGCTGCCGTTGTGTCGACCTATTTTTGGAAGATTGCATTTCTCTTCCAAGGAGGGATTACAATCGTCGATCAACAAAACTTCCTCCCCAATGGTTCTCAAGTTATAGGAAGCATCCCTATGATCCATGGAAGCCCCCATTTGCTTCAAAATATTGGAGTAGGCCTACTAAAAGATCCTATATTAATGGGAACTTTCACCCTTCCACCTCCAATCCATCTGGCGGAAGTAGCATCGGTAGGAACCTGCAACATGATATCTTCTAAAAAGATCTCAGAAAACGATATCGACATGGATCATGCGATGGTTTTTCCTCCAAGCCCAATAGAAATATTGTAGCAATCAATGTTCCTAGCCTGGATGGCAAACCCAAATCAACGCTTATCAAGCATTTGGATAGACAGGTTTGAGGAATATGGTACCCCTTCAGATCCTTGGTCGCGAGTGTATGTCACCGACGAAGGAATTGTCCAATCAATGGTAATTGAAGGGGCACCATGGAATGATTCCCACCATCATTCCCTTCTTCCAGATTATGGAGAAGATACTCCTGATGACCTTTATCATCCTGCAGTTTTTGATTTTCTATCAAATACTGTAAACACGGTGGATTCTGAGCAAAACTTGTCCAACATTGAAGAGACTATCACCATAAATATCTCGACCAAAACAGAGGTTGTAGAGAATATTTATGTTGGCAAATGTTGTTCTCCTTCAGAACTGGAAATATATGACGCTCTGTTTAGAGATGTCTTTGCTTGGTAATATAGTGAAATGCTAGGAAAATTTGTCAATTAGGAACTACCATGTTGAGAATAGAGAGCGCGCGCTGGAGCGATGGAGACCTCCCGCAGTTGGAAACCCTGAGCCTCTGACTGCGCTTGGCAGGCCCGCTGCCGGGCCGCAGCCCCTGCTGCGTGCCTCCCCCTCCGCTGACCGCCTTCCCTGCATCCTGGGCCTTCTGCCCTGCCTCCTTCAGCTCGCGCTGCCCCTGCGGGCAGCCTTCTACTGCTCCCTCTCAGCTGGGCCTCCTGCTCATTCATTCTTTCTCCCGTCATCAGAGGAGCTTCTCTGGCTCGATGGGCTCTCCCGATTCTGGACAGGCTGACATGGAGAAAGCTTTTGCAACACTCATCCCAGAGAACAATTCTGAAAGGATCCGACCTTCCGCCACAAAATTTATCAAGAAGCTCGACGAAATCCCGGAAATCCCTCTCCCCCCAACCCTTCCAAGGAGATCCGCTGTAGCCTTGGCAGAACGTGGTCTGGTTGGACAGTTCACGGGGCTATGGCCCTCCCCCAGAACGGTCCAGCGTTGGGTGGAAAGAAACTGGAACGCCATGGTTCAGGGGAAAATAGCGATAAGGTTTTGTGGAAGAGGCTTTTTCACCTTCCTCTTCGAAACAGTGGAGGATCGAAATCTAATCTTCAGGAATGGACCTTATTTCATGGACACTAGAGGCCTGTACCTCAATCGCTGGACCCCGGACTTCGATCCAGAAATGGATGTCCCCAACGCAGTCCCTGTATGGGTTCGCCTTCCGCATCTGCCGCTCCACTGCTGGGCAGACGAATCAGTTAGAGCAATCGGAAACGCAATAGGAAAGTATGTGGACAGATCTGAGCCAAAAGAAAACATGCATGCATGTGCGAGGATCTGTGTAGAAGTGGATTTGGGCAAAGGGCTACCAGAGGCAGTCAAGCTCAGAGTGGATCAGTGGACACATATCCAGCAGGTGGACTACGAGCAACTCCCCTTTAAATGTAAGGTATGTCATGAATATGGTCATTTTGCAAATAGGTGCTCTAAAGCTAGACCAGAAATTAATGCCAACCCTGAATCCCCAGAGGAAACATGGGAAGTTGTCAGGAAAAAAAAGAAATCAAACCCTCCCCCTGAACCAGAGGCACCTCATTCAGAAACCCCTCCCCCCTCCTCTGTCCCCGCAAGCATAGACCAATCCATCCCCTCATCCTCCAATCCTTTTGAAACCCTAGCCTCAGAGGAACCCTCATCTCCCCCTCCATCCCCCAAGGGCAAAAGAACCCCCCCCTCCTCCCCCCCTCAGGCTTCCCCTCCTCATACAGTGGAAAGGATCTTAACAAGAAATAAAACAAAGGAAAACATTGCAGCCACGGATCCACCAAGGAAAGTTGGAAGAAAATCGAACAAGGAAATAAGAGATGAGAATGCAGCAAAAGAGATGACCACAGGAACTCAACAACCAATAGACACATACCTGGACAAGAACAGGGGAAGTGGCGAGAAGATGAAGGAGAAAAGTGGGACTCACAACAAAACAGGTAAATGATGATTTTGGTCTCTTGGAACTGTAGGGGGATGGGCTCCTCCCTTAAGGCAAACGCAGTCCGAGATCTAATTAAAACAGAACAACCAGACTTCCTCCTACTCCAGGAGACCAAAATCAGCGATCAAGAATTTCAACACAGCATTTCAAAAAACAGAAGATATGAAGGAATAGCCACGAGCGCCTCAGGAGCCTCAGGAGGCATAGGAGTATTATGGAAAAAAAGCAATTGGACTCTCATAAGAAACAATCAAAACAGATGGTGGATCAGAACTGACATGCAAAGTTCAGACCAGAAGGAGGAACTCACAATTTACAATGTGTATGCACCTCCCCACTTCAGAGACAAAGCCACATGTTGGGATTCTCTGAAAGCAGACATTGAGACCTCACAAGGGAAGAAGATCTTCCTTGGAGGAGATTTGAACCTAATTAGGAACGCAGAGGAAAAACTAGGAGGGAAGTATCTCATAGATCCATTCAGAGACAAATTGGAGGAAATCATCCAAGCTCACAAATTCATAGATATCCCTCCACAAAATGGGCGTTATACGTGGTCAAATAAGAGGATAGGAAGGAGTAATATCAAAGAGAGACTTGACAGAATTCTTGTTCAGGAGAGTGCAGCAATCAACTTCCAAAGGATTCACAGTTCAATCATACAGGGATACACTTCGGATCATAAGCCCGTGGCGCTGCACTTAGAGAAAGAAGAGGACCTGGGCCCGCTTCCATTCAAATATAACAAGGTCTGGGAAGCCAACGAGGATTTCAAAACCCTGGTGAAAGAAACATGGAGGACAGAGATAATAGGATCTCCACATTTTGTTTGGGAATCAAAGATTAAACAACTAAGGATTGCCATAAAAAACTGGGCTAGAAACCACGCAAATGAGGAAAGGAGGGCAAAAAACGAGCTGCAAAGAAATTTGGAGAAATGGAACCAGGATAAGGAGTCAGTCCAAGAAACGGAGGAAGATCAAAAGGTAGAAGGGGAGCTGTACAAAGCATTATACTACCAGCACCGAAAAGAAGAGGAGGAGCTAAGGCAAAAGTCCAGATGCCTCTGGCTCAACTCGGGGGACAAAAATACATCGTTTTTTCACAATTGTCTCAAGGTTCGGAGAGCTGGAAATAATATAGATAAGATAACCTTCAATGAGAAAGAGATAACAGACAGAGAGGAAATTAAGGAGGCTGCCACAAAACATTTTCACTCGCTGCTCTCAGCTGACCCGCAGTATGAAGACAACCCAGATTTCATCAACATCATCGAAAAGAAGGTTACAGAAGCTCAAAACAGCGATTTGGATAAAGAAATATCCATAGAAGAGGTGGAATGGTCTATTAACAGCATGCCCCTTGACAAAGCTCCAGGGCCGGACGGTTTCACGGTAAGTTTCTATAAAACTCATTGGGAAATCATCAAAAAAGATTTTCTCAGAATGGTGAGAAACTTTCACCTAAAAAACAAATTGGGCAGCAGTGTCAAATCCTCGTTCCTAGCTCTCATCCCAAAAGAGCCAAGCCCCCAATCCTTTGATAGGTTCAGACCTATCTCTTTATGCAATGTCTCTTATAAAATAATCTCAAAGATTCTGGCAAATAGGCTGAAACAAATTCTACCCACAATTATCTCGGACAACCAAGGAGGGTTCCTCCCCAAGAGACACATAACTGACAATGTAATTTTGATACAAGAGGCAATACACAGCAGTATAGCTAGAAAGGAGAAAGGCATGATAATAAAGCTGGACATGGCCAGCGCTTTTGACAGGGTAAATCACTGCTTTTTGGAGAAAGTGCTTGCAAAATTCGGGGTCTCAAGTCTCTTCATCAAAAGGGTCATGGAATGTGTCTCTCAGAATTGGACAGCCCCGCTAATCAATGGGAGGCCTTGCAGAGCTTTCAAAAGCACTAGAGGATTGAGGCAAGGCTGCCCTCTCTCCCCCTTCCTCTATATTATCATGGCGGAAACCTTAAGTCTGCAATTGGAAAACAAGAGAAGGCTGAAGGAAATAACTGGAGTGGACATAATAAGAGGAGCTAAAGGGATCAACCACTCCCTATTCGCAGATGACACACTGCTAATAGGTGGAGCCTCAAGCCTTATGGCAAGAAGATTCAAGGCCATCCTGGATCTCTTCCTTCAAGCCTCGGGGGGCAAATTAAACAACAACAAATGCAAGATATATACATGGAACGTCCCAAGATATATAACTCAAAGGATCTCTTTGATCTTGGAAATCCCAGCCCAATCAAGCTGGTCACACTTCATGTATTTAGGACTTCCGCTTGCGAGAGAGTCAATCAAAAGCGAAGTATGGGTCAATCTAGTTGAGAAGATGAGAGGAAAACTTCAAGGTTGGGGGATGCACTGGCTCAATCTGGCTGGTAGAGCTACCCTTATTAAATCCATCCTTTCAGCCCTCCCTATCTATCAATTCGCCATAACGCTAGCCCCTTCAAGCATTCACAAACATATGGAGTTGATCCTCAGAAGCTTCCTTTGGAAGGGAGGAAAGCAAGAAACGAAAAAATTCAGCCTTGTTAAGTGGGATAAGGTCATCCTTCCCATAGAAAAAGGAGGCTTGGGAATTAGAGTCCCCAGACTTGCAAACTTGGCAATGGGATTCAAGTTAATATGGAGAATTCTAACCGAGAAGGGTTCCTGGTGGGCAGAGGTTCTCAAAAGGAAATACTTGAGTGGGAGCAACAGCAACATACTCTCAGACACAATCATGGAAAGGCAGTGCACCCCGGTCTGGAAGCTGATCAAGAAAACATTGCCTCTTCTCAAGTCTCATATCTCCAAAGTCCCAGGCAATGGGAAACAAACCAGCATATGGAGGGATAGAATAATGGGCCAGGAAGCCAAGGGAAAACTCCCTCACCTGAGGCCGCTGCAACAGTGGATGTTGGACACAAATCTTACAAACCTCTTTGACATCTCAAATTGGGATCATGGCAGATGGAAAGGATGGAAAATAAGGCACCTCCCGGATGGACTAAAGGATCTTTGGAATAACCTCAAACTCTCATTGGCAGGAGCAGCTCCTTCAAGCATAGGGAAAGATGACAGCTACATATGGGATCCTAATGGAGGCAATTATTCGGTCAAGGAAGGTTATAAAGCGCTCCAAAACCAAGCAGTGTTAAACAATTGGCAATATCACAAGAATGCCTGGAAAATCGAGAGCCTACCGAAGATCAAATTCTTCAATTGGACCTTGCTCCATGGCAAGCTCCTTACAGCAGAAAATCTTAGAAAAAAGGGGATCCAGGGGCCTTCAATTTGCTTTATGTGCAAGAAAGAGGAAGAAAATCTTAACCATTTATTCATAGACTGCCCAATTGCTTCGTCCTGCTGGAAACTCATAACCAGTCCTCTTGAGATTGGGGATCTACCCAATCAGGTCTCTCTCCTTCAGAAAGGCTGGGGGAGACTCTTCCCTTTCGCAAACAAAAACATGACCCTCGCCAAGAGACTCTGGTCCAGCATTCCTTCCAACCTTTGCTGGCAGTTATGGCTTGCCAGAAACGCAAGCATTTTCAAAGACAAAAAACCTAGTGTCCCAAGTATCTTGGCCAAAACTATAGCGCTTATAACTGAAACCATTGAAGCAAATGGGATCCAACATGCAGATCCGGACTACACAGTTGTGCAGGTGAAAGAATGGGTACAAAGATTCAATTACAGGATAATACCAAAATGCAAGCTAATTAAAGGATCTGGACAGAATGATTGGAAGATCAGAGGGTCAAGAGAGGAAGTAAACAATTGGATTCAAAGGCAAAAGAAGCACACGCTCCACTTTGATGGGGCCTCTAAAAACAATCCAGGCATAGCTGGAGCAGGGGGAGTAATAAGGGACCCCCAAGGAAGAACGATGGCCACTTATGAATGGAGCTTGGGGAATTTGTCAAACAACAAAGCTGAGGCATATAGCCTACTACTGGGGGTCTCCTTAGCATGGAAGATGGGCATCCAAGACCTTCTTGTGTTGGGGGACTCAGCTATCCTTATAGCAGCCATGAACACAGGGAACAGCTTCAAACAATGTGCACTGAACAGAATAAAAGACAGAATTTCGGAACAAGTCAGGGGTATGAGCAATGTGACCTACAAACACGTCCTCAGAATACACAACACGACAGCTGATGAGCTGGCTAACAAGGCCATAAGAAGACCCACGGGCCAGGTGAGGGAGAATGAGGAAATCTATGAACACGATATCCCTTAGTCAATTCGTGATTCACATGTATCTGACCAGAGGTCACCTCAGGCATCCAACTCGAGACAACAGATCAGGGCATCAGCGATCTTCTGCTCTCCAAATCCCTCTTGACTGCCAAAACTGGGCAAACAGGACGGTGAATCGGCTTCAGGATCCGAGCAATGAAGCTTTCAACAGGGGTCCTTTACGACATACTTCAGGAAGTGATAGAAGGTGTGACCGCATCCATGCCTGCTTCAGATTTCAAGGACTGAGACACATCACCTCAAATCCTTTATTGACCGACAAGATCAGATCCTCCACTCCCAAGTATGAGTGGGAGACCGCCCGTTTCAGCCTTTTAAATCTCAGTAAGCACACCACGGTTCTCACAATTCATCTCAATCCCAGAGAGAGACGGAGAGCTCTTTTGAATCGGAGGAAGGGCCAAGGCGGTCTCCTTCATAGCAGCAAGGCCAGCACTGAGGATCAAAGAAACTCTGAGACCCTCTCAGCGGACAGCAACCGTCGGCACCTCTTCGCGCACTGTGGCAGCCGGCATCGTTTTTGGCACTGCATTTCGAGGGGAGACTTAACCGGTTTCTCTCTGCGCAGGGTAAACACTCTTTTTCTTATCTGTGGTTTTTATAAGACTAACCATTGGGCTTGTGTTCCAAGCAGTGTTCGCAATCAGCAGCAGGGCTCCTATCTACACTTTGCTCTAGTCAAGCAGTTCAGCCTCATAAAAGGCAAGCCTCCCAATTTCCTTGCCTTCGACAAAGTAGACATCGCTCCTAGTAAGATGGCCGATCAGAATAACCAGCAAGCCAATCAGCAGCAACCAAGGAACCCAATGGACAACATCTTCAATAACAGAGACTGTCATATGTGCAAGGCTCATGTTGTTATGATTAATGCCCTGAAGAAACAGGTGAAAGAACTAACGGAGGACTTCCATGCGGACAGAAACTCCAAACGTAAGAAGTTGGAGAAGAGGAAAAAAGACATTGAAGACCTCAAGGATCGCTGCATACACATGGAAGCAGTAATAGATCATCTCCGCACCTTAACAGAAAGCCAGCAAGGAGAAGCTTCAACAAGAGTGAGCCGTAGGGAACCTCTCCCTGATGACTCGGTCACCCAACACTCCCCTTAACCCTCATGCACTGCAACTATAGTTGGATAGGAGGATCATTTGTAAGGCAATATAGCCGTTTATGTTCAGCTTTAAGTTTAGTTAAGAGGAGCCTAGAGAACTATGGGTCTGCGAACCCAATTTTGAATATCATCTCTCGGAACTCCCCCCTTATTGTAATAGAAATTTGAATTACAAGTTTTATAATAGACAAGTAGACGATGTTGTTAAAAAAAAAATATAGTGAAATGCTAGGCATTGACTCGAGTATCGTTGAACATGAAATTAAGATGTATCCAAATGTCAAACCAGTACGACAATGGCTAAGGCAGGTGCACCCCAAGAAAGCCGCTGCCATTAAGGCAGAAGTTGAGAAACTTCTCCATGCTGGTTTCATTTACCCGGTTCCTCTAACTGATTGGGTATCGAATATTGTCCCTGTTATGAAAAAACAAGGAACAATTAGAGTGTGCATCGATTATAGGGATGTAAATCAAGCTTGTCCAAAAGACAACTACCCTACACCCTTCATCGACCAGATAATTGATGAATGCGCCGAATGCGAAATATTTTCATTCATGGATGGATTCTCTGGGTATAATCAAATAAATATCTGCCCACAGGACCAGTCAAAGACTGCATTTATTTTTCCATGGGGCACATTCGCATATCGAAAATTACCCTTTGGTTTAAAGAATGCAGGGGCGACGTTTCACAGGGCAATGAATTATGCCTTCCATGACATCAAAAACATCGTTCAACCATACCTCGATGACCTTCCGGCTCATTCGCGAAAGCGGACTGATTACCCGCAGCATTTAAGAGCGATATTTCTACATTGCCGACACTACAAGACACGACTCAATCCACACAAATGTGTATTTTGCGTCAGTTCTAGTCGTTTACTTGGCTTCGTAGTCTCAAAGGATGGGATTCGTCTCGACCCATGTAAGTTTCAGGAAATCATAAATTTTCCTCCACCTTCGAATTTGCTTCAGATTCAGAAACTCCAAGGGGAAGCAAACTTTCTGAGGAGGTTCATTCCAAATTATGCCGAACTTGCTAAAGGTTATACACGTCTTTTGAAAAAGGAAGTACCTTTTTTTTGGGATCAGGTTGCGCAAGCTTCCTTTGATGCTTTAAAAGAAACCCTAATGAAAGCATCATTAATGTACGCTCCTGATTATCAAAAAGATTTTAACCTGTATCTGGCTGCAGCAGATACGACCATCGCAATGGTTTTAGTTCAAGAAGACGACGGAATCGAATATCCTATATATTATTTAAGTAAAAACTTAAATGATATAGAAAGCAAATATTCTTACGTTGAAAAGCTAGCACTCGCAGCTGTTCAAGCGATACATCGATTTCGACACTATGTCCTCTTTCAAAAAACTACCATTCTGTCAGATTGCAACCCCATGACTTATATATTGTCATGACAGTTGCTGGGGGTCAAATATTCAAAATGGATAGCAATCCTACAAGAGTTTGATCTGGAATTTGTAAAATCCAAGTCAAAGGAAGCTCTGGTTTTCGCAGAATTATTATGCGATCTCCCATCATCGTCCAACAATGAGACATCCGAAGAAACAATCGTGGACGAAAGTTTGTTTCTGATATCTTCAAGCAATGAGTGGTATGGAGATATAATAATCTATCTCCAAACCCAAAAATATAGGCCAAATAGCTCCCGCTCTGAACAAAAACGTATTAGATACCAAGTAAAAGACTACATGATCGTCGGTGATACACTTTATAGTCGCGGTATCGATACAGTTCCGAGAAGGTGTCTCACGCATGAGGAGGCCGAAAAAGTCCTGAATGATTGCCATTCAGGCGCGTGTGGGGCCATCAATCCGGTTATGCTACAGCACAAATTTTTTTATGACCATGATACTTCTGGCCAACAATGTTTAAAGATTGCATAAACGCAGTCAGAAGTTGCCATGCTTGTCAAATTTTCGATAACAAAACCAGAAGACCACGCGCACCTCTGCAGCCAATAGTTGCTGTTGAGCCATTCGCCAAATGGGGCATCGATTTCATGACATGTAACCCCACCTCGACCGGGGGGCATGGGTATATCATAGTCACAGTTGACTATTTTACCAAATGGGCTGAGGCGATGCCTACATTAGATAATACTGGTGAAACAGCTGCCCTCTTCTTTTTCAATCATGTAGTCGCCAGATTCGACATACCACAAGCTATAGTCACAGATCATGGATCAAATTTTCGTAATCACATGATGGTCGAATTAGCTGCCAAACTAGGGTTGTCTCACGACAGCTCTACTCCATATTATCCGCAAGCCAATGGACAAGTTGAAGCAATGAACAAGGTCCTGAAACGCATGCTGCAAAGGATGATTGGAGTTCACAAAAGAAGGTGGCACCTAATCCTGTACTTAGCTTTGTGGGCTTACCGAACATCGGTAAGGAATGCAACCGGGTTTACACCTTTCCAACTGGTATATGGCCTGGAAGCAGTCTTACCAATCCAGTGTGAAATCTCGTCTCTCAAACTCGCAATTGATCTCCTCCCCGAAACTTCAGAAGAAGAAGCTCATTTCTTGGAACTAATCCAATTGGATGAAACCCGTCGTGATGCCGCTTTGGCTAACAAAGCCCATAAGAAACGAGTCAAAGCACAGTTCGACAAAAATGTCAAACCCTGTGTCTTCTTAGAAGGTGACTTCGTCTTGCTTTATGACCAAGAATCCGATAAATTGGGAGCAGGTAAATTTAAGTCTTTATGGATGGGCCCCTATATTGTTAAGTGAGTGTTAGCAAAAGGAGCCTACAAGTTAATGGATTATGACGGAATTGCACTGGCGCAACCCCGTAACGGGTTGTACCTCAAGCGTTACTATGCGTAATTTAGTATGGTAACCTGTATGTTTTTGTTTTCGCTAAAGTGTTTATTTTGGTCAAGTAATCCACTTTTTACATTTATTGCAGATGTAAAACCTATTGGAGTCATGTGTTGGATATGCCGACGGAGCGAGTCATAGTTCGCGGAACCTATCTTCTGCGGCTTGGGCCATTTTTTATCCAAGCGGCGAGTTAGTAAGTTTCAGAGGGGTATGTATTGGTCGTTCAACGAATAACATCGCTGAATATAGCGCGTTGATAGAACTCCTCTCTGATGACATCACACATGGTATACACCGACTGATTGTCAGGCTAGACTCACAACTCGTCATACTACAACTCGCTGGTATCTACTCTGTCCGAAATCCAGCTATTTATCGCATGTTCCTAAGGGTTAAGATTTTGGAAAGACAATTTTATTTTATTTAATATCAACATATTTCCAGAAAATTAAACACATTAACTGACTCATTGGCAAATTATGTGTTAGATAGACATTTGCAACATTTATAAAAAGAAGCATACCATCAATGTTTGCATTTGGATCATGTAACTTAACCAAAATAAAACTCCGAAAATCAAAAATATATATAACTGTTTATGGTTTACACATAATGTTCTGTAACCAAGACAAAATTGGTCAAATGACCAAAAAACTCAAAATGCTAGGGGGCACCCTAGTCTAATGATGCTCGTGATAGAAAGTCACAACCTGTGCGATCATGCGTAAGAGACGAGTCCATCGTCTTGGCACACCAGTAGTATGTCGCTGCAACCTCAAGGGCAGCTCGTCAGTCCTCACATCTGGAATACCAAGAGTGAGGCCCTCAACCTGCTCCTGTAATGCTGTGAGAGTCTCGGCCACATCGAGGTCGCGAAGGATAGCCCTTCCAACAACCTCTCCTGCTGGGGCAGCAGCTGGCACTCTCAGGTGTGCTACTGGCCGAACAGGACCAACATCTGCATGAACACATGAGTTTGAGTAAGTATTGATAGAATAAAGCACAAGGACATTATAAATAAAAAAGAATAAACAGGAATATGGTCAAAGAATTTACCAATGGCGCCCCACTGTTCGCCATCCGGCAGTACTAAATCTGGATCACCCCGGAAGTCCATGCTAGCATATGGATACTCGGAATAAACCATCTCCTGACGATCAAACCACTTGAAGAAGGTATCAAAAAATGAAATCTGAGACTGACCAGCATGCCTAGACATATGGTCAACCCATCTCTACATACGTGGTTCAGTAGGTGAAGGTAAATCGAGTGCAATATACTGCGGCTACATTAGTGGTATCTTTTCCAAGGCAAAGGCGGTCAAAATAGAACCATACCCAAAGTTCTTCAACCTCCCGCTCTTTACCTTGGTCAACTGTTCTTTCATCACAAGAAGTACTGCGTCGCACCAGTTGAACAACTTCGGTTGGAGGCATTCCAAGGCATACTACATATAAGATCGATTGGCTACATGAAGAGCCGCACCACCAGCCATCCTACCAAAAGTAAATAGAATAGTCCTAAGGGACCTGTCAGTGACATCACGGATGATGATCTTGCCATCTTTACTAGGCTGAGATCCCTCTCTGCAATATCGGCGAACATAATCTCTCACAGATTCACCTCCTCAGGCCGAACGTGATAAAGAGATGGGGGCACCCCGCCTCGACAAGCCAGTCAAGAAATAGATGTCTACTACAGTCAAGGAGATGGATTTGCCCCTGATCTGGAAAACCTAGTGTTACACAGTAATTTGTCACAATTGTTTGGATCGATCAGTTCACACTTGCTTGGTTGTTTAGGTGATTGTTATTGAACCAGTCTTCGTATTGTTTTGATTACTTCTCACTACCCGGACACAGATTACAGTTGTTTGGGGTCAACCAGTTCTTTTCACATTTGTCTGTTATTATTTCTCGAAAGTTTGTTTAGTGCACTTTGCCATTGAAAAGAAAATGAACAATCTCTTTTACGTTCAATAGTTAATTGGAAAAAGAGCGTTTCATTGATTTGTGTTCTCAAAAGAAAAAGTTTCATTTCTTTGCCATTAGCTGCATTAGATTGTTTGATTGAGTGAGTTCATTTTGTTTGATTGAAAACTCTTAACCCTCTCATAGTTAGAATTCATCGAACGAAATGGTATTCTTTGGCATGTAGTTTGCATCTAGGTAATTGTGAGAGATCACACGATAGGGCCTGAAACCGAAACTTAATTCAAGATCAACCATAAAATAAACTGAATAAACTTAAAAACGCATTGGAACTTAACGCAAACATTTAGAGGTCTAGGCTAGAGACGTGTTCCGACGTCTTTAAACATAGTCACTATTGTTTCACATTATGGTTGGGTGATTCCTCCTTCTGTGACTCGATAGTGGTCTAACACGGATTGTGCTCCCACGTACCGTCGCGTATATAGGGAGACCCCACTAGGATTTTATCCTTGATCCATAGGAAGCCGAGTCTGCCGCCCTGCGAACCGTAACGCACCAAACACAACATTCGGGAAGATTGACTGTAGTACGGAAAGTCCTTGGTTCTCATACGATTGCCAACGTGTATAAGCAGTTTTACGGATTGCTTGGTAAACCCTTTGCCTAGAATCTCCAGAGCAATCACTTTTGATCCTTTTCGGACTCCCTAAAAGAAAAGGTGCCAGTGAGTGTCTTGTCACTTCGTGCTCATTAAACATTCGAAGGAGACTAGAGTCATCTTTTCGTCCTTTTCTCGACTCTTGAAACATGAAAAGGTCAAGTTTAGTTCCTGTGTCTTAAACATTTATTTGGCCACGATTAACGTTACCTGGTTAGATCTTGTGTGCGTTAGATTGAGTAGGCTTCTTTGCGTTCTCAATGGCAACTTTTCCGTGGTTCACCAACCAAGGGACCCCCTCTGACGGGAATCCTGGTCATTTCCCTCCTCTCGGGAATGTTGGTGCTCCTTATATGGCAACGTTATCCCTTCCGGGGTTAACCTGTCGGGTTGCCTGTTTGGTTGTTTTCAACCTCTTTGGTCCCTATCGTATCGGCTGCTAGTCCATCAGCCCCTCCACCTGAACAACATCATGTTGATTCTAAGGTGGATCTCTCCCCTTCGACACCTACTTCTACGTCTTCCTCTTGTACTTCGCCTGGTGAAAGTCTCGATTCGAATAACCAGGTGGCTAAGAAGAAGAAGAAGAAGACCAAGAAGAAGAAGGCTCCCAAGGGAGAGGCTAGAAGTACAGCTCTTACTCCGAGTACACCTGAAGTCGGGCCACCTTCTGCTCCTCCGCGGAAGGTCAAGTTTCCTTGTCGATTATGCAAGGAGGACCATCTTCTTCGCGATTGTCCTGGCATTCCCAGGGTACTAGAAGTATGGTCTCGCGATCCGGCCCACCCCTCATCGTCCTCTGAAGCTCACGGTGATGCTACCTTATCAGTTGGGAATGGTAAGGGAAAAGGGAAGATTCAAATCCCCTATAGACTTTGTGAAGGCAATCATCCCCTTCACCTTTGTCCACTAATGGATAAAGCCTCTGTTGTCTTGGAAAGTCTTACAGCTCCTTCACCCCAACTCCCCGTTGGATATCAACGTCTTTCTGCAACTGCAGATCATCCGCCTCCCGACAATGAGATTGGTTCACATTCTTCTCTTGTCCAGGCCCCTCTTCCCGAACCCGGCTATGTCCAGCCTGTTCCAGACCAACCATTGGTTGGAGAGAGTTTCGACTCGAGTCCACCGCTCGCTCACTCTATTTCGGAAGAGAATCACACCCATGTTCTTCTCGTCTCTTCAGATTCTCCGGAGTCCCGAAATGACTCTCCTAACCCAGCTGCTCCCGAAGGTTCTCCTTCGGTTCCTTTAGCACATGGGGGCAATCATACGATTCCTCCACCAAGTAGTCTGGTCGCTTCCTTTGATTGGAATCGCTTGATCGCCGATTGCCTTCCATCCCATATGCCTTTCCAGATCACAGTACATGCCTGCGCTAAGGCAGTACCTGGCACTGTTTTGGATGAAGGGGCGTCTGTCAGCCTTATGCCGTACACTACTTGGCAAGCTTTAGGTTCCCCGCAGCTTGGGCTAGTCACTCAGAATCTGTTGGCCTTCGACGGAGGAGCCTGTCCATCTCTAGGAGTTCTCCCGAAATTCCCTATTACTTTGGGAGGCAAAACCGTCTATATAGACGTCTTGGTTACCCAAGGTGTTTTAGACTTTAGTCTTCTCCTTGGTCGCAACTATGTTTACGCCATGGGGGCCCTCATTTCTTCGCTTTTCCGTGTGGTTTGCTTTCCACACGATGGAAGAATTGTGACTATCGATCAATTTTCATTCGTTAGTCCCCCGATGCCTCCTGCGCAGTTGTCATCCCCTCCTAGTTTTTATCCACCAGTTGTATCTGCCCCATCGCAGATCAACTACGTGGCCACCTATCCCATGCCTGGATCCAGTGATGCCGCCGTCGTGCATAGTGTTCCGGGGGCATTGGGCCCCGACTTCCAAGATGTTTCCCTTCCACCGGGAGTGGAAATCTTGGAAGCCCCGACTTTCTATTCATTATGATGAAGTTCGGGTGGAGCATAGTTCCTTTCCAGTGTCAAGCTCCTTAGAAAATGAAACTAGGCTTGGATGGAGCATAGTTCCTGATCCTGTGTCAAGCTCCTTAAAAAATGAAACTAGGTCTCGTCGGAGCATAGTTCACTTTCCTATGTCAAGCTCCCTAAAAAATGAAAATGGGTCTGGTCGGAGCATAGTTCCTTTCCTATGTCAATCTCCTTAAAAAATGAAACTAGGTCTGGTCGGAGCATAGTTCACTTTCCTATGTCAAGCTCCCTAAAAAATGAAAATGGGTCTGGTCGGAGCATAGTTCCTTTCCTATGTCAAGCTCCTTAAAAAATGAAACTAGGCTTGGTCGGAGCATAGTTCACTTTCTTGTGTCAAGCTCCTTAAGAAATGAAACAAGGGTTATGAGGATAGTTCTTTTACTGTGTCAACCTCATTAAAAAATGAAACACCTCCCTTTCCAAATCGAGTCTTTCGATTAAGATCTCATAAAATACAAGTCGAGTCTTTCATCGATCTCGAGAGTGAACCTTCATTCCATCCACTTTGTTGAATGCAATGAAGCTTGTGGGGCATGTACCGATTTGCGTTATTATGCTGGGGGCATGCGAACTTATAACAAGCATAGTTTTTCGTTTCAAGCTTGTGTAAACATGAAACCGAATCCAAGCAGAGTTCTCCATGGTTCAAGCTTGTGTAAAAATGAACCCATACCCGATTTACATCTCGTGATTGCCATTTTTATCCGCTGAATTCTGCTAGATGAACCTTGGTTGTTTCATTCCATTGCTACCATCTCTTTGGCCGATCATATGCTCTCACTTGGTTGTTTATCCTTTCCTGAGGAACCGCAGCGATGAGTGGCTTTATTAGCTAGCCTCTTGACCATTACATGTTTTGAGCAGTTCCACCATTGCTGGAACCAGTTGCTACCTTTTATACCACTCGTTCCTCTAGGATGAGTCACCTTTAAGCTCTTTTCTGACTCGTAAAATATGAAAAGATTGCCGAGTATTTTTCCCTTTTTGACTCGTTAAAGAGAATAAAAATGGAGGTCTGCTTTCAGCTCTTTTCCGACCGTTTAAAGACGAAAAGATAGCCGAGTCTCCCTCTCAACTCGTTAAAAAGAACGAGAGGCGGTCGCCTTTAAAGCTCTTTTTTCGACCGTTTAAACTAAAAAGATTGCCGGGTTTTTGTCGTTTCGAACTCGTTATTGGCTCTAAAATGACGTACTTCTGACCGCTTTTCGACTCTTTCGGGTCAAAGTCGCTACTTACGAAAAGTACTCCTCGATCATACTGGTTGGGTGGTTCTTTCGAGCATTGTTTTATACTTTTTCGGGCTCGAGAGACAGAACTTTACGAAAAAGGACCCCCCTAGAGTTTTCTTTTCCGTTGTCTTTTCAGACTCTCTAAACAGGAAAAGACGCCGAGTTCTTCCTTTGTCAGACTCGTTAAAACTTAATGACATCGGACACCGTCGAAATGACGCTTCCCAAGCACATGCTATCCCCGTCAAGCTTGTCACCCAAAAATAATCGGGGTACCTGCCAGAAATTGTGGGGAAAATGGAACTGTAATAATTGTCGTGTTGGCAGTATGTCGCTCTTGAACATGGCACTAGTCTGCATTCGTGTCTGGGTGGGGATTTCTCATCTTGTTTACATTAGCCTCCATGGTTTTGGGTTATCCTATTTGACCTCTCATCTGCTCATTGCCTTGTCACCATGATCTCTGCTCATTTGATGTCAGATACTGCCAAGTCCGCTGTCATGCTGCCGATATGTTTAAGAGAGGTTGACCTCTGCAAACTTACCACCTCCCTCTGATGTCTCACACAAAATATTTTATCCTTCTCTGTCTCGTGTCGATGATGTGGGAAACATTATGGCCCACCTTCGATCAAGGTTACTTCCTGTCGACTTCAGCTCATTATCCAGGAAAGTGACCTAGAGACTCCCTTCAGGTGCCTTAGAGCCTGCATGCCTCAATGGCAGGTTCTTCGTGTTCGACGTGAGGTTTTCATCATTGGCCTCCGATCGGATGATTCTGCGGGTGTTCGACACCAACTCATTGATTCACATGCTGCGGATTGTACCTATAAGTACCTTGAGGACCATTGTCATTATTGGTGGTACCTCTCGCATCTGTTAACAGTTTTCATTATTGGCTGGTAATCAGACGATGTTCATGCATGTTCGACTTCAGCTCATGTATTCACATGCTTGGACTTGTACTTTGTTCAGGTTGGGATGGAGCGCAAGACCCTGGTCTTTGTCTGTTGCGAACCAGGCTGCGATTTTGTGGATTGTTATTACATGACTCATTGATGGATGGCTGCGCCCATACCTAAGCCTTTGGGATGGCTGCGACCATACCTTCTTATCATCATGGTCTCTTCAGCTGGGTGGCTGCGTCCATACCACAGACCTTCTTCGTATGTCTTTTGGATGGCTGCGCCCATGCCTAGACTACATGTAATCGAGATATCAGTTGTACATACGTGCAGGTTCTTCCTGGTGGTGTCCCAGTTCAGCGAGTTTTGTAAATCATTTCACCCCTCCCACACTCTCGGGCTTCATGCTTTAGGGGGCATCTGTTACACAGTAATTTGTCACTGTCTCCCTGTCAGTCTCCCTACTATGTCATGAATTCAAATCAATCATGCTCATGCTCTCTAATCTGGCCAAATGACCCACTTTGCCAAAGTTTTTGCTATCAGCGCGACTTTTGGCCAAATAACCGTGCTGATGGGCGCTCCATAACAGACTGAATGCGCTGTTAGCGCGGAAGCACACGTGTTTTCCGCGCTGATCGAATTTCATGAGCCAGCGCATTTGTTATTCATATCTGATCGCGCTGACATGACCTTCTTTGTTATTCAGCTGCGATGTCAGCGCTCCAGTGCAGTTATGGACCTACGATGATCCAGTTTGGGCGAGTTTGTTCTAACAGCCGGCCTTCCAGATGACTCCAAACCTGGTTGTTGGCCTTGTCAATGTCTCCCTCCCTTCTCTGGCATGTTTGTTTCGTCATTTGAGCCACCTTCCTTGGAGATAAGCTCATCCTCCCACCATTCATGGAGACTCCTTCTCCTATTTAAGCCTCTACCATTGCCATGAGCAGCTAGTTTTGTTTTTTTGGATAGTTTGGATAGTGTGGAATTCATAGTGCTTAGAGTGCTGCTGCTAGTAGGTAGTTGGTGTGGCAAGTGTGGATTTGCTAGAGGAAGCTTAAAGAAGGTTGTGAGTATTGCTTGTGTGAGAGAGAGTTTTGTCTTGGGAGAATTTACCTCCAAGGGTGAATGCTTAAGAGACTTGCTGGCTAGACCCTCTAGAGAAGGACTCAGCGTCAGAACTTTGGTTGTACCTTTCTCTGTTATTGATTAATAATAGATGACTACTGTTATGGTTCCATTCTCATTTGTATTTGTAATGGTTGATGTGAATTACATCCTTTCTGACTGATGTATAATTGCGTTTACTAGATTTCACGCTTGTGTTTGCATTTCTCTTCGTGTGTGCAAGTATCTATCTACGGGGATCGTGGAAGATCGTGACTGGCTAAAACAAAGGAGCGAGAATGACACCTCTTCATCAAACAATAGCGTTGGAATCCAAGTAGGTATTCATTGCCTCTCTTTTATTTGCAATTAGGAACTTGCACAGTAGCATTGATTGATTGTTGCTAGACCCATTCTGGGCTAGTAGGGATTGCCTCTATTCATAGAGGGGATTTACCTCTCCAACACCTGGTTGGTAGGATCCCAAGCATTGAGAAAATACTGCAATAAGTTGATCTGTTGTCTCATGCTAGAAATGCGGAAAAACTTCAGCAAGCCACAGTTCTGCAGTGCGTTTACTGTAACCGGATCATGTAGGGCAAGCATGTCCTCTTCTTCATGCTCACGTTCTCGCCATGTAATAGTCATCTTACTCCAAAGATCTCTGAAAAACAAACAAGATAAGAGTTAGATCTTGATTTTGGTAAGAAACAGGCAAAATTTCCATAAAAAACTGTGCATAAAATTCCTTCTCTACGCCCATCGCACCTACAGTGGTGCTCTGGGTGCGTTGCATGTTAGATTGCCAATGAACAGGCCAACATCCAATGCACCTTTCGATACACAGAGGGTGCGCTAAAGGCAGAACGACTTTTTCAAACCCCAGAGGCTCAGAAAAACCAGGAATCAAGCTCAGAATGCAAAATGGAAAGCATGAAATGAAAGAGCTCAGGTTTAGCTCCTACCTGGTCTAGACGGTGCCGAGAATCGTCCACATAATCTCCCGAAATTAGCTGATGAAAATCAAAGGGGGAAAGCACCTCCAAAGCTCCAACAAACCAAAGTTCAAATGAAATGGTAAAATGAGAGGTGAAAGCACTTTTTCATTACTTTTTACGTAGTTCAAAGTAAAATATTAGTGTTCTAACTCATCTTTCAAGCATATATTGTTCATTTCTGACTAGTTTGATGAAGCAAATGAGAATACAGTACGATCTTTGAAAGAACAAAGCAATTTATGGTAAAGTAAAAAAGAGACCATTTAATCGAGCAGTTTTAGCACATAGTTCAAGCTCGTTAAAAAATAAACATAAGCCATGAGCAAATGTTTCCCCCCACATTTAAGCTCATTAAAAAAATGAACTATTCCCCGGTAAATAACCATCGTGAATGTAGTACTTCAGCCATTAAAGCCTTGGTCGTGTTTGCACCGTCACCTCCACTTTTGCATTGGCCGATCATTCACCTCCATTTGATTGTTTACCCATTTTGAGGAACAACTGCGAAGAGTGATCTCACTAGCCACCCTTGTAACATTGCCATGATTGGAAAATTCCAAACCTTACCTGGAATCAGTTGCTACCCATTTTATCACTCGTTCCTCAAAAGACGAGTCTCCTTTAAGCTCTTTTCAACTGACTCGTAAAATATGAAAAGATTGCCGAGCCATTGGCCTCTCCAGCTCGTTAAAGGGACCGGAAGTGCTATCCCTCCTCTAAATTTTAATCTTTTTGGACCTGAGGGATTATTACACAAAAATATTGAGCACTTGTTTTGTTCGGCTCGTTAAAAGTATCGAAAATTCATCCCTTCTGTATTGTTTTATAATTTTTTAGGACTTAAGGGATTAGATGACGAAAAAGGAATTTTGGAGTTTCCTTTACGTTCCTTTTCAGACTCTCTAAAAATGAAAAGGACCGAGTTATCTTTGTCATTAAACTCGTTAAAATTTTAATAGCGACAAACTTGTCTATAGACGAGAACGAGTTTCACTATCGCTAGGCTCGTTAAAACATAGCGATAGGTTTGCCCGAAGGGAAAATTATAGAACAAGCATATGTTATCCTCCTCAAGCTTGACAAAAATAAAGAGGTACTGGTCAACAATGACTGGGGAAAAATTGGGAAGAAAACTTGAAAAAACTTTGTTGGTAGCAAGTCGCTCTTGCACATGACACTTTCACTCCGCATCCAAGTTGGGTTGGGTTGTTTCATTCATCGGTCACATCACCATGGTCCCATCATGCCATCCACATTTGGGGTTAATGCTACCACTCCATCACGTCAGTGTCACCGATATGTTCAAGAGAAGTCATTCAGAGAATTCACCTGTGTCTCACCCAATACAATACATTTATACTCCATTCTTTCATGACCGCCACCCTGAACCTTATATCACCAGATCGTTTTCACCTCCATTAAAATCATTTGCTCCGTTCCATGTCATTGATGTGGGATTCATTAAGGCCCTCCTATGACATATCACTTTTTGTCGACATCAGCTCATTATCCAAGAAGTTGATCTAGGGACACCCCATTCAGTACTTTGAAGCTTGCATGCCTCACTGGCAAGTTTCTCACTTCCGGTGACAGGTTTACATCAATGACCTTCGACCAAAATATTTTGCATGGTGTTCGATGCCAAGTCCTTTATTCACACCACGTGAATTGTACTGCAATACCTTGAGGATCATTATCATTATCTGTGATTCCTCTCGTGCTTGTTAACAACTTATATCATTGGCTGGTAATCAAGCGATTTATTTCCATGTTCAACTTCAGAACATTTCTCACATGGATAGACTTGTACTTCGAGTGAAGATCGAACGAGATTGAAGACCTCGGATCTAGTTTCATCCATCCGGGCTGCGATATACATTCAGGAAAATAAAAACATCAAATGTACATCTTTGCTGCACAGATAATCATCCAATCAAAGGGATGATGGCTCTATCAGAATCATCAGTCTACACTCAGACGATTGTCTATCCTATGTACATAAAAATGAATTTATAAAGCTAAGCATGGGAATGCCCGCCTCAGCTAGATCATGGAAATATTATGAAGATAATGTATTGTATTGTATCTTATTACAGGTCTCCTCCCAGCTTGAAAGAACTTCGGATCCTCATAATAAAGCATCTCACCCAACATCAAAAGATTAACGACCTCATGCTTTAGGGGGCAACTGTTATAGACATTTTTGGGCACTACAACCCCAAGCATAAAATGTCCATAAACCAAGGGCTCCTAAGTCCCTAAAAGTGTTGTTCTAACCCCTAAAGGAACGAGGTCAACAGATTACAGCTTCTCCCAGAAGTTCTCCATGAAAAACTGCTCAGAATTGGTCAAAACAGGATCATTTCAGCTGGCCAAGTGCGTTGCATCTCACCTAAGTACACTGTGTGGGTGTGTTGCATTTCAAAAATCCCTTCTATGGGGTGCGATGGGCGAGAAATGACAAATGGCAGTGTCATTCCGCGAGGTGGAGAGGCAATGGAAGCTTCCAGAAACTTCTCCTATGACACTTGCCTCTCTGAATTCAACCAAGGATGAGTAAGAGATCATCAATCTCCAAGTGGAAGCAAGAACTATGAGAGGGAAGACACTAATCAAATCATAAGCTGAATCATCTCCATTACAGATATCTATATATGGATCCCTCATCCCAGAGATCCAGAGGCTGGAATTTTGCATATTGTAAGGAATTGTTGTTGGTTTCTTGAGACAAACATCAGATTGTTGGGTGATCTAAGCTTTGTATGAGGTGAAGAGGGGCTTCTTTGCTGAGAGGTTGATGCTGGGTCAGAACAACTGGTTGTAACTCCTCTTGGCTCTTTCTTGTTTATCAATAAAAGCTATTCAAGTTTTCCTCCATACTCTTCTGTCATTGATATTTGCTGCATTTGTATGGTCAATTTACATCTGATCCTAGATTGTTTATGATTATAGATCCATGTCTTTGTATAGTGCTATGCTACTGTGATCTTACAAGTACTTTGTGAAGCTGGGCGTGCAAGGGAACAAGTAGTGAAAGGCTATCAAGGAAGAGAGGAATCAAATCAGGAGATTGGCGGAAGACAGAGGTTGGTCTTTTTGTTCCTCTCTATCTATAATTCATAAAGGAAAAATGAAAGTAGCTTTACTCTGTTTGTTTCTAAGGCAGCTGTCACACCTTAGTGGGATAAGCAGTTCTGAGTAGACACTTTTCCCTGTAACAGTCAAGTGAAATCTTGGAGTTACCTGATATGGTGGAAAATGAAAAGGTGTTCAATTTCATCATATGATTGAAACCTTCGACAGGCAATGATGTGAAGAGGTAGAATATCAAGACAATAGAGGAAGAATTTGCAGCAATTGATTGCTTGGTAGAACATTATGATGAAGGAACTGAAGAACAAAAGAAGAATACACATAATTCGAAAGAAAAGACTACAAAAGAAGAGCCTTCGAGATCGAATGAAAAGTCGAAGACAGAGATGCCTCTCAAGTGTTGGATTTGTGAAGAAACACATACAGTGAAGAATTGTCCTTCAAGACCGAAAGTGCCAGCAATATCACAAGCTGATGTGAAGAGGAAGAAAGAAGAAACATTTGTTGGAGTAATTCATATTCTGGGAGCTGTAGTAGCTACAAAAGCAGTTTCATGAAGGGACCCTGAAAGGAACAAGTTGGAATATGTGGAGATGAAGATTTGGCAAGGCATTGTACTCACTATGGTGGATAGTGGTGTGACTCATAAATTCATGAGGGAAGAAACTGCGAGGAAGATTGGGTTGAAATTTATTCCAACTCAAGCATAGTTGAAAGCATTGAACTCTCCACTAGATTCAGTGATTGGTATAGTAGAAAAAGTGGATGTGAGCATAGGTGAATGGAATACGAAGGTGAACTTAATGATCATGCGAATTGATGAATATGAAGATGTACTGGGTATAGAATTCATGAAATAGTTTGAAGATATGATGGTGCCACATTTGAAGAAGTTGTACATTTACGATGGGCATGATGATGATCCCATTGTTGTACCAACCATAGGGGCTATGATAGTCGAATGTAAGTTGAGAACGATCAATGTGGGGGAAGTCAAGCAGGATGAGGAAGTCGATAAGAGGTTTTCTTGTACAGAGGAAAAACTTATGGAGCAATCACAAGTGATTAGAGAATTTCCTAATAGTATCTTGTACATATCAAGTGAACTAGAAGTAGTGGAAGGAGATGGAGATGCTAGACTTGAGATTTAGAGGAAGAGTTGGGAAGAATACATGTAAATATTGGAGGAGGAAGATCCAGATAGGTGGATTGAGCTATTAGCTAAGGAAGAGGGAGATCCTTCAGCCTTGACTTCCTCCCTCTCTTCCTAGACTGACATGGGGATGAGGCTCATTGTTAGCTACTCATGGCCATGAGTCTCCAGCTTTTGAGCAGATCTTGTGGTGAGATGGACACAATTGAGAAAAATATGCAGAGATGATTCATGATGATGTAGGGAGAATGTGTTCTTATGGAGGTGATGCATGGTTGGATTGGCTACCCAACTAATCACCAACATGAGGGGTACTAGCACATGATTTCTTGTAGAGATTGGCAGATCAGTTGCATGGAGCAGGTCATAGATGGAGCTATCTAGATGCCCACACATATATATGGATGTCTTGACAATGGGTGTTGTTGAGATGGTGTTCTCGAGAGCGACAATATTTCTAGAGTGGTGGAGGATGTTAGTACCCCGATTCGAGTTGAGCAGGCCATGTGTGTGATGGGCGCCTGAGTCGGTTTTATGTTACGGGTGATTCATCTTCAATTATGTGTAACGAGTCGACTTATGCGAAGACCGCATGAGTTCGGTTAAAAGTGACGGGCAAGCACACCCGATGATACGATGAGAGGGAGTTTTCTGTTCGATGCCTAGGTGGGTGCGACGACTTGGACGAGCACATCGGGTGACCCATGTGTCAATCACCTAGGTGGGTGTGCATGACGAGTCACTTGGAGAGTCATAAAAATGAAAGTGATATTTCGGCTAAGTGTGGAGCACACACACAATGAGTTTATAAGAGAGTCAAAAAACTGAGTTTGGACTGACGTATGGCGCAGGACGCCTTGGGCCGACCAATGTGCAGAAGTGGATCTAATGGTTGGATGGATGATTTGTATGGTCAGATTGGGGGTAGGCTGACCTGCCTAAACACTTGGGCAATGGATACAAATGAGAGGAAGGCGAATTGGGAAGAAAACAACCAAGTAACAAGAATTCTTAAGAAAGAGACTTGGAGACTTAACATGAGCGAAGGATAAGGCTAAGGCAAGGTGCAAGTGGATAAAGGGCTGATTTGCTAAGCCAAGGGATGAAAGGGCGTGTTACAGATTTGGGCAAGCGTGCATGGGGACGAGCTACGAAACACGACAATGAACCGATGGACAAGGTTGGACATGGGCAGGCTGTTTTGGTGAAGGGCATGGGTAGGTGACAGGATGGTGGGCGACACTAGTTGCATTGGGCATGACCGAACGATGGAAACCCAACCAAGCTGGGCGACCTAGCCGAGTTGGGAAACCCGACCCACAGGTGTGGTTGAATGACTGGACCTGGTTGGGCGGGTTTGCATGAGAAAACAATTCCCGACGGAGTCCTGTGATGGGGAGCTGGGTAGTTAAATGACAAACATGAGTAGGAAAACTATGGAATTTTTGGGTAGCTTTGATGAGGTTAAATTTAGTGTTTCTAGAAAAGAATAACTTGTATTTGTAGTTGTAAAATGGCTGAATTATTGTATTATTGGGAAGACTCTATAATATGGGAGTTGCCCCTCTCATTTAAAATACAATATTTCTATTGTGCATACATATGATGATATGTTGATGATGTGAAAATTTATTTCTGCTATGTAATGATAATGCTTAGTAGAATTAAAGAAAATAACTAAGTGTTGAATGGTTAGGCGTATTTTGTACTCATAAGTATTGGTGAAAAGAAAGTGGGTAGCAGTGCCGCACCTACCTATGTATAGTTGAAAGACCACTGCCAGGAAAGGGGTGTGACAGTGGAGGTGGGCAGGAGGCAGCTGCATGCAGCCCCTTCCGCCCCACCCCTTTTGTCAGTCCCCTGATTCATCGTCACACTTGGACGAGTCGAGCGCCCAACACGGTCATGTTTAACCGATGAGTCAGCAGAAGAGACGATGGGCACATTTACCAGATGAGCTTAGAGGGTGTGCACATAAACAATGGATGGATGGGCACACTTGACTGATGAGCCATGGTGGGCACGTTTAACTGATGAACTATGGCGAGTGCATTTAACTGATTAGATGGGAAGTGCCAACACCAAAAATTGACTAAGTGTTGGACACGTATGAAGAGTTAGTTTATAGGTGGATGAGTGGGGCGACACTTGGGCACACACTAGGCCGACAAATTGATATGGGATGACATGTAAGAATGGTGAAATGTTGTGAGGGATTGTTTGGCTAGACATAACCAAGCCCCGTCCCAAAAATCGAACGCATATACATACAAAGGTGCCACCAAACAAAACATCACCGAACTTCAAGAGAAAAACATAAGAGTTGAAGCGATTGGAGGGAAGAGCTGAACCGAGTCAGGTGGATGAGCCCACAGGTCAAGAGATAACACATAAACTCAGAGCACAGGTTGGCCAAGGGCGACTACAGCATGGGCGGGTAGACACGTTGCAAATCTGGGTGTGGATAGTCATGCAATTTGGCCATGGTTGGGTAGGCCTGCATGAAGGTGGATATGGAGATGAGCTATAGGGCACGGGCATGGGCAGCTCTACACAAAGGCCAGTGGAACAGGTCACGGGTGTGGGCAGAAAAGTTTAGGGCATTGGGTGTGGGAAGGTATACACGGGGAGCTATAGTCGAGTCATGTAGTAGGTCAACCAACTGGGCAGCTTGCCCAACTTGTTTGTAAACTTATAAAATGATTGAGATTGTCTCCTAGAAAGTTGTAAAATTGCAAAAATTATATTTAACTTATATTTATATGGAAAGTGAGTCTCTTGCTTTTATGAAGATGTTGTGAATGTTTGTTAAGTATTTCTGCACTTAACTATTATAAAATGATGAATGATTAATTAAGTAGGCGTAGGTTGGGAAATGTGAAAGAAACTAATGTGTTAAAGCATTTAGCCCATGCCACCTGTAGCTCAATTCAGGAAAAAAGAACTGGGGCCATGACAGATGGTATCAAGGCTAGTACATAAACAAGATGCAAAGATTAGGTATGTATGCAATCTGGGATTTTGGAAAAGAAATATTGGATACATAGTTTGGGGTTTCTTGACATGGAAGTTTATGGTAAAACTATCCAAGCGTTGGTGGACATGGGTGCCACACACAAATTTATGACAACAAGGTTGGCAAAAGAAGTTGGGCCGCAGATTATTCTAGCTAATGTGGAAGTCAAGGCAATAAAATTGAAGGCTAAAGTATTGGGATTGGCAGATGAAGTGCCAATTTGAATTGGAGACTAGCAGGGTCGGTTAGACTTGACAGTGATGGAGATGAACGAATTTGACATGATATTGGTGCAGGATTTTCTGAAGGGAAATAAGGTGATTATTGTCCTATTTTGCGATGAGGTTATTTTGATTGGAGGCTCATGAACTTGGACTTTTCTGACTCATAATCAAAGGAAAGAAGTGAAGTTGCAACATGTTTTTGAACGATGTGGAGACATATGTGACAATCATTAGGAAATTTGATAACGATGATGGCGTGGGGACACCTGTTCCAGCTAAGATTTCTGATATATTGGAAAAATATGTAGATTTGATGCCCGATGAAATATCGAAAGAACTTCCACCGAGGCATGCATTTTGACCATAACATTGACCTAGAGCCAGGGAAGCAACCTTCAGTGAAAGATCCTTATCAATTATCAAGGATGGAATTGGAGGAGTTGAAATGAAAGTTGAAGGATTTAGCTGATGCAAGTTTCATAAGACTTTCAAGGTCCCCATATGGTGCTCCAGTATTATTCTAGCAAAAGAAAGATACAAATGAGCTATGGATACACTATGATTATCATGCTCTCAACAAGCGAACGATAAGGAAGATGTATCCTTTGCCACTTGCTGCAGATTACTTTGATAAGCTTGCGAAGGCCCAAATGTTTTCCAAGCTAGACTTGAGGCATGGGTATTATCAGGTGCAGATAGCAGAAGAAGATGAGAAGAAAACTGCAATTGTGACCATGATCAGGTGCTCATGTCCTAAGTGTCGTAAAATTCTCAAAAATTAAAATTCTTAGAACTGGTTCAAATTTAAATGAATGGAAAGTGCTCATCTTCCTGATTCCGGTGCCACAAACGGTTCGAAAAACGGTCGCCGTATGAGAAAGTTATGGCAAAAAGAAGAATTTCTCAGTAACATTGGAATTTTGAATTTTTCAAAAAAAATTAAAAAAAGAATATTCCATAGAATATTCCTTGGAATATTCTAGGGAATATTCCCTTTACACAGCCAATAGAAATCTTCCACGTGGCAGGCCCAGAGGCTACCACGTGGCCCCAGATGACGTCAGCAAGCATTATATGGGTGCATATTTAAAATTTTTGGGAGTTCAAAGTTTTGAACCCACGACCTCATCAACCATAATACAACGCCTTACCGTTAGGCCACGGGAGCAGCTCTTATCATATGGGCGGAAAAAAGTTGATTTAAATTTTAAACTATTTGTTGGGTGGGAAATGAAGGGGGCCAGCCCCTAAGCGGCCAGTCCCCATTCCATATGACTGCGGGCCCAGAACCTAGGGCTTAAGCCCCAACCGCCAGCACACTAACCACTAGCGCGCAATCCGAGGTAAACGGTCACATGCGCATTTAATGTAACTATAGTCAAGTTGGCAGGAATAATGGTGAAGCGCCAAATTTGGCGGCCGCTCCAAAATTGGCAAGCCTAACTGGACTCCAACTAAAGTTAGCTGGAGTGTTTCTAGGCATAACTGGAGGAGAAACTTTAATTGGCCATAACTTTGGCTAGGAAAGGTGGTTTTGGACGATTTTTTTTCTGATTTTGGGTATTTTCGACCTTCTGCATCCATTGGTGCAGGTCTTACAGCCATCGGAGGTCATTTGTAGAGGTTTTGGAGCCGTAGAAGTTCTAGGAGCCACCAGGGCCCAGTATTGGGAAGACTGTATAGGGTTGCAGGTATCCATTGGAGGTGAACCAGTAGTCAATCCTGAAGGATTCAAGTGTTCTGAATCTGTTTTTACCATCTATTCCACCTGTATATGCTTCTATTCATCTGTATATTCAATTTGAGCATTTAATTAAGACAAGGACAGGCCCATTTGGGGGTTTTGGACCCAGCAGACATAGCCCAGGAGGGGTGAACTTCTTTAGCTACTTCTTTTGCATATATGGTTGATTTATTTTGTAGAACAAATTCGTTTTAGTGTGTTAAACAATAAAAGGAAATAAATCTGCTATGCTTAAATGGGTCATGAACAGCTAAAAATTTCATTTGTTTTCTTTCTGCAAGACATGGACATCTTTTAAATATGTATATATATGAATTGAATACCTTGCAAACCATTTACAAGTAGTTTCAAATTCAGATCAAGTTGGTATTAGAGCCAAGTTTTTTGGCAAAGATCTTCTAACTGTCTTGCAAGTATTGATGCTTACCAGGTTGAAACTTAAAAGAGGGGAAGGACAGTTGACTAGAGAACGAGAGAATCCTCAGTCAAGGAAGGCCAGAGAGCCATCACCCCCACCTTCAATTTCACCCTCAAGAGTCTCAGTAGAAGCTTCAATAATGTCCGCACATGAAGGAGAAATTCCTGCAGACATGGATCCAAAAGAAGAATAAAGAGTCTTCAGAAAGGCTTTCTTGGACCTCACTGAAATGATGAGGATATTGTACCAAGAAAGAAATGAGAAATTGGCTGGAGAAGGGTCCAAACATCCACATGAAGGAGAGGGCTGTTCGGGAGGTAAGAAGGATGATGATCAATCCAAGAAAGGACATGGAGGAAATGATTATCCACCACCCCCATCGTCACCTTCTTCCTCTTCATCCTCGTCTTCTTCTTCTTTTCATAAGCATAGATCCTCTGGAAAAATTCCTTTTTTGAAGCTTGATGTAAAATTCGAATTACCTATGTTTAATGGTGAAGTGAATGCAGAAAAGCTTGACAACTGGATTAGGCAGTTAGAAGTTTACTTGAGGATCCAGAATATGCATGATGATGCCACAAAGATTCAGTTGGCTTCGTTGAGAATGGATGGAGCAGCATTGGTTTGGTGGGAGGCCAAGACTAAAGAGGAGATCAAGAAATTTGGTAAGGTTACCTTAACATGGCCTGAATTTCTGTTAGCCATTAAAAAACAGTTTTATCCTCTTGCTCACATGCAGAAAGCCATTATGAATTGGCAAAATTTCAGACAACTTAAGGGTCAAAGTGTCCAAGACTACACCCAAGAATTCAGGAGAAGAGCTCTCTTGTTAGGGGTAGATTTATAGACCCAGGAAACCTTGCTGAAATACATTGGTGGCTTCCATAGCTACCTTAGACATAGCATCTTGATGTTTAACCCTACTAGCCTGGACGAGGTTTGTGTCCAAGCTACCCTTTTAGAGGCAAGGGGAAAAAACACATTTGAAGAGGGTAGAAACAAGCCCCACAAGGGGAAAAAAAAAGAGAAAACCTCCAAGGGAAAGGGCAAAAATAATGCATCTGTCAAACAGGAGAGTGAGAAAGTGATCTGTAAACACTGTTCTAAACTAGGCCATGAGGAGAAAAACTGTTGGAAATTACATCCTGAAAAAGACCTCAATCTAACAAATCCAAAGGGAAACAAAAAACTGCTGCTACTACATCTACACCACAGGATTTAGGGGATGATTAAGGTGATGAAACCAAAATTGCAGCCATGGGTTTGAAAAACTTGAAGGGAAAAGAAATTGAAACTCAAGCCAGCACTAGTACCTCAAACTGCCATGTACAAGCTCCTAATGAGGAAGAAAGAATTGAACTATTTCATGTGAGGGTGATTTCAAAAAATACTAAAATTGACACACTTTTTGATAGTGGGTCACAAGCAAGCCTTATATTAGAGGACTTGGTCAAGCAGCTTAAACTTGAGACCGTTCCACATCCGAAGCCATATCCACTTGGATGGATTTGCAAGGATTAAAATTTACAAGTTTCAAGGAAGTGCACATTGCGCTTTGCAATTACTTCACATTTTATTGACACAGTTGAACTTGATGTGGTACCTTTTGATATAGCAGGAATTGTTTTGGGAAGTCCTTACTTGTTTGATAGGAAAGCTATGTTTCATCGCCATGAAAACAAATATCATCTTTTCAAAGATGGCAAGGAGTTCATTGTTAGAGCTCATTGCAAGAAGACAAATATAGCGATGGTGAATGCAGGACAGGTAAAAAGGATGGTCAATTCAAGTAATAATTTTGTTCTTCTTATGATTAAGCCCAAGGTTGATGTGAATCATGAGTCATTTGACAATTGTGATCCAAAACTTAAGTCAGAACTGTATGATGTAGTTGATGCATATCATGAGATGTTTCAGGAGCCAACAGGTTTGCCTCCTAAGAGGGAGATTTAGCATGAAATCCATTTGCATCCAGATTGTCCTCTTCCAAACATAGGCATGTACCGCATGTCTATTATGGAGAATGCTGAAATAAAGAAGCAAATCAAGGACTTGTTGGACAAGGGTTTCATAAGGCCAAGTACTTTGCCATGTGAGTCACCGATTGTATTGTTTCCAAAGAAAGATGGCACTTGGCATATGTGTGTTGATTTCAGGGCCTTGAACAAGATAACGGTAAAGAATCGTTACCCACTCCCAAGGATATTTAACTAAGTTAGACTTGCGCAGTGGATATCATCAAGTAAGAATTGAAGAAAGTGACATTTGGAAGACAACCTTTAAAACCAAACAAGGACTCTTTGAGTGGCTTGTGATGCCGTTTGGTTTGTGCAATGCACCTGCAACTTTCATGCGGGTAATGGATGATGTCTTGCATCCTTTTCTTGATGATTTCGTTATTGTCTACTTAGATGACATCTTAAGTTTCAGCAAGTCTAGAGAAGATCATGTCATGCATGTTAGGAAAGTACTTGATGTTTTGAAGAAGAATCAGTTATTTCTTAAAATGTCAAAGTGTGAATTTGGAAAGACTTCTTTGGTTTATTTGGGACACATAGTAGGAGGAGGTGCTTTGAAAATAGATCCTGCTAAAATAGAGGCTATTATGAATTGGCCTACTCCCAAATCCATAACAGAGGTAAGAAGTTTTTTGGGTGCAGCTCAATATTGGAGGAAGTTCATCTCTAACTTCTCTTCTATAGCAACTCCTATGCATGCAGTGACAAGTGTGAAGCATGCTTTCCAATGGGGAGGCAAGCAGCAAAAAGCTTTCGAATCTTTGAAAGGGAAGATTAGTTCAGCTTCGGTCCTTGCATTACCATATTTGAGACAACCATTTGAGATACAAACCGATGCTAGTGATTATGCCATGGGTGCAGTTCTTCTATAGCATGGTAAGCCTATTGCTTTTCATTCTGAAACTTTTAATGGTGCTGTTGTAAATTATCCTACATATGATAAGGAGTTGTATGCGTTGGTACAAAACATCAAAAAGTGGAAACACTATTTGATGGGCAAAGAAACTGTTATACATACTGACCATCAACCCTTACAGTACTTGCAATCACGAAGAAAGTTACAACAGTCACGACACTTCAGATGGATGGGGTTCTTGCAACAGTTCCACTTGTAATAAGGTACAATTAAGGTACTTAGAATAAGGTTGCCGATATGCTTTCAAGGCCTATTATTGGTGTTGTTACTTTACTTAAGAATGATTCCATTGTACATGATAGTTACATAGAACAATATGCATTTGATGATGACTTTAAAGATGTGTATGCTAACTTGAGTAAAGGGAATCATGTAGAGGAAAATGACTATCACATGCATAAAAATTTGCTGTTTCATTTGGGCAAGTTGTGTATACCACAAGGGGAGAGAATAAATGTCATAAGAGAAGCTCATTCTTCTCTTATTGCTGGCCATTTTGGTGTGAGCAAAACAGTTGCACATCTACAGAGGTATTGCTATTGGCCTCACATGGTAGATTCTGTTTCAAGGTTCATAAGAGGATGTTCATTATGTGCTACAAGCAAGCCTAGTAATAGGAATGTTGGCTTGTATACTCCTTTTCCGGTACCTTCTAGACTATGGGAGAGAATCTCTATGGATTTTGTAGGACGTTTGTCAAAATCTAGAAAGCAGCATGATTATTTATATGTAGTAGTTGATCGTTTCAGCAAAATGTGTATACTTATGCCTTGTAAGAAAACTATAACTGCTAAACAAATTGCTGAATTATTTTTTCATAATGTATGGATTCACTTTGGTTTGCCTACTTCCATTATTAGTGACAGGGATTCCAGATTTGTGGGGAATTTTTGGTGCAACCTATGGGAGATGATGGACACAAAGTTGAAGAAAAGTACTGCTTTCCATCCGCAAACAGATGGGAAAACAGAAGTTTTGAACAGAACCATTGTGCACCTCTTGAGAGGTTATTGCAGCAAGCATCCCAAGCTTTGGGATGAACATTTGCACTACATACAACATGCTTACAACCGTGCCAAGCACTCTTCCACAAACACCTCACCGTTTGAAGCTTGTTTTGGTTACGTGCCAAAATCACCTCTTGATTTCATTCTTGAGAAAGATGTTGCCATTGAGGGACATAGTGATATTGACAAAGCTCGTTCATTCATTGAAATAATTCAGCAAATACATCAGCAAATTCAAGAACAGCTTGAGAAGAGTCAAGGCAAGTACAAGGAAGGACACGACAAGCATAGAGTCGATCACAAGTTTCAAGAAGGGGATAAGGTATGGCTGTACATTGGTAAGGAAAGGATGCAAGGAGAAGGTAAAAAGCTGAAGCCTATTCGTTATGGTCCATTCAAAATCCTCAAGAAGGTTGGAAATAATGCTTTTCAATTAGATTTGCCTTCCTACATGCAAATGTATTCTGTTGTCAATGTGGAGAACTTACGTTTGTATGAACCTCCTTTTATTGCTGATCATGAAAGTGTTGTTCAACTGCCATCTATAGAAGATTTCTCGCCATAATTCTTAGATGAGCTGAAAGAAGATACAATCCTTGACAGAAGGACACACACTTCAAGGAGGGGCAGTGTAGATTATGTTCGAGTTGGTTTCAAAGGCAAAAAACCGAACAAGGCAAAGTGGATGGAGGTGGACAGAGTGAGGGAGCTGTACCCTCACCTCTTTAACAGGTAGTTGAAGGCTTTTGGGGTCCAAAAGCTTCCCAATGGGGAGGCATGATCAGGTGCTCATGTCCTAAGTGTCGTAAAATGCTCAATATTTAAAATGCTCAGAACTGGTTTAAAGTTGAATGACTAGAAAGTGCTCGTCTTCCTGATTCTGGTGCCACAAACGGTTCGAAAAACAATCGCTGTATGAGAAAGTTATGGAAAAAAGAAGAATTTCTCAGTAACATTGGAATTTTGAATTTTTCAAAAAAAATTAAAAAAGAATATTCCATAGAATATTCCTTGGAATATTCTAGGGAATATTCCCTTTACATAGCCAATAGAAAGCTGCCACGTGGTAGGCCGCCACGTGGCCCCAGATGATGTTAGCAAGCATTATATGGGCGCATATTTAAATTTTTTGGAGTTCAAAGTTTTGAACCCACGACCTCATCAACCATAATACAACGCCTTACCGTTAGGCCACGAGAGCAGCTCTTATCATATGGGCAGAAAAAATTTGATTTAAATTTTAAACTATTTGTTGGGCAGGAAATGAAGGGGGCCAGCCCCTAAGTGGCCAGCCCCCATTCCATATGACCGCGGGCCCAGAACCTAGGGCTTAAGCCCCAACTGCCAGCACACTAAGCACCAGCACGCAATCCGAGGTAAACGGTCACATGCGCATTTGATGTAACTGCAGTCAAGTTGGTGGGAATAATGGTGGAGCGCCAAATTTGGCAACCACTCCAAAATTGGCGGGCCTAACTGGACTCCAACTAAAGTTAGCTGGAGTGTTTCTAGGCATAACTGGAGGAGAAACTTCAATTGGCCATAACTTTGGCTAGGAAAGGCGGTTTTGGGCGAAATTGTTTTTGATTTTGGGTATTTTCGACCTTCTAAAGCCATTGGTGCGGCTCTTACAGCCATCGGAGGTCATTTGCAAAGGTTTTGGAGCCGTGGAAGTTCTAGGAGCCACCAGGGCCCAGTATTGGGAAGACTGTATAGGGTTGCAGGTATCCATTGGAGGTGAACCAGTAATCAATCCTGAAGGATTCAAGTGTTCTGAATTTGTTTTTACCATCTATTCCACCTATAGATGCTTCTATTCAGCTGTATATTCAATTTGAGCATTTAATTAAGACAAGGACAGGCCCATTTGGGGGCTTTGGACCCAGCAGACATAGCCCAGGAGGGGTGAACTGCTTTATCAACTTCTTTTGCATTTGTGGTTGATTTATTTTGCAGAACAAATTTGTTTTAGTGTGTTAAACAATAAAAGGAAATAAATCTGCTATGCTTAAATGGGTCATGAACAGCTGAAAATTTCATTTGTTTTCTTTCTGCAAGACATGGACATCTTTTAAATATGTATATATCTGAATTGAATACCTTGCAAACCATTTACAAGTAGTTTCAAATTCAGATCAGACAAGGTATGGAGGTTTTGAGTTCCTTGTTATGCCTTTCGGGTTATATAACACTCTTGCTACATTTTGCACTTTGATGAACGATGTGGTACGTCCATATTTAGATTAGTTCATAGTAGTATACTTGGACATATCATGATATATAGTGATAACATGGAGGATCATAATTAACACTTGGCTTTGGTGTTTGAGATGCTGAAGAAGAGTCACTTGTACTTGAAGAAGTCAAAGTGTATGTTTTCCTAGACCGAGATTCAGTTCTTTGGACACATTGTGGGACACATACGTAATGAGCCAAGTAGAGTGACGACGATATAAGATTGGGCCAAAGTGAAGAATGCCCATGATATGAGGGTGTTTTTGGGGATGAACAACTACTAGTGGAAGTTTGTAGAGGGGTACTCCAAAGTGACATCATCACTGACAGACCTTTTTCAGAAGGAAAAAGGATGGAATTGGATGGAGAAGTGTCGTACAACATTTTAATACTTGAAGAAGAGGATGGTTACAACACCAATACTAAATTTACTTTACTTCGAGAGACCATTTGAGGTGTACACGGATGCTTCATATTTTGCGATAAGAGGATTTATTATGTAGGATGGGCATCCAATGGCATATGAGAGTTGGAAGTTGCAGGATAGGGAATGACAGTATCTGGTTCATGAGAAGGAGATGACTATGATCATCCATTGTTTATAGGTATGGAGACATTACTTGATTTGGAAGCCTTTTGTTGTCAAGAATGACAACATTGCGATGATTTATTTTGCATTGCAACCGAGCCTGTCAATGAAGCAAACTCATTGGAAAGACTTCTTGGTAGAGTTCGACATGACTATTGAGTATAGACCGGGTAGACTCAATGCAGTTGTAGATGCCCTCAATAGGAAGGGATAGTTGGCCACAGTTGAGGAGGAAGAATATCAGGAAGAATGAAGTAGAACTCAATTACATATGACCGATGAGATGTAGAATATAATTTGAGTGATCGTTGAGACAAATACTCAAGCATAGAGCATATTCAAGCAGGTAAAGGAAGGAAAGACTTACGCGTTTTTTCTACGACATGGAATCTTGTTCTTTGGGAACTGACTATATTTTCCAAAGTCATCGGGACTTAGTAGGCACCTTTTGAAGGACTGCAATGATTCTCCATGGGGTGGCCACCCAGAGCAGCATCATTCTTTGGTATTGTTGGAGAGAGGATTTTTTTGGGAGAAGATGAGGGAGGATGTAGAGGAGTATGTGCATACGTGCATCATTTGTCAACAGGACAAATCAGATACCCAAAGGTTGGGAGGATTGTTGCAACATTTACCAATTCCAGAGAGAACATGAATGAGTGTTCTGATGGACTTCATCATTTAGTTACAGCAAGTACATGGGTATAAAAAAATTATGGTTGTGGTCGATCATATTTTCCAAGTATGTCATCTTCATTTCGACGAAGATACCATGTGGAGCCGAGAAGATTGTTGAGGTGTTCTTCAAGCATGCTGTTAAGTATTGGGGAATTCAATTGAGTATTGTATCAGACCAAGATCTGCATTTTATAGGCAGATTTTGGACCACTTTGTTCAAGTTGGTTGGGACAGAGTTGTTGCAGAGTTCGAGTTACCATCCATAGACAGATGGGAAAACTGAATAGATTAATGCACTACTGGAGGACTACTTGAGACATTAGGTGATAGTTGATTAGAAGAATTGGCTTTAACTATTCGATGTGGCTCAGTTTAGCTACAACATGTAGAAGAGTTCCGCAAGTGGGTATAGTCCATTTGAGTTGATGAATGGACAACTATCAGTTTCTCCACACACTGTGTCATATAGAGGTTTTATGAGGAGTCCAAATGCGAAGAGATTCTTGACAGCATGGGAGGGGACCTTGGAGTTGGCACAACTACACTTGCACGAAGATGCAAGGAGGATGAAGAAATGGGCGGATAAGGATAAACGGGATGCACACTTCATTTTTGGAGATATGGTTTTTCTGAGGATCACCTGAGATCTGTTTTAAAGACTGAAAGGGACTGTGAGATATTGAACAAGAAATTATGAAGGACCATTACAAGTAAAGAAGTGAGTTGGAGATGTTTCCAATGATCTATAGATTCCGAACCACATGCGTTCAAAACATCCTATGTTCCATATAAATCAACTCAATAGATTTCGACTTGATGCACATCAACCTGAGAGGAAAAAGACACTAAGGGGACCAACCATGATTGTGGACAGGCCACACCTTATTCTAGAGAGGATTCTATATCTTTGGACTATGGGTGTTGGGAACACAACACGACGGGAGTTCTTCGTTAAATGGAAGAATGCACCAGAGGAGAGTAGCTAGGTGATGGAGGTTTGATTGTGGAGATGGAGGAAAGACATTGTTGAGTATGATGATGAGTTAATGAGAGTAGCTATATTTCCGAGGACGACAATGACTTCTACAAGGGGAGGATGTCAGGTCGTAGAGTGATGGAAGATTCATCTTTAGTTATGTGCAACGAGTTGACTTTATTCAATGACCGAATGAGTTCATTTAAAGGCAACAGATGACTTGTGCGACGATGACTTGTGCAACGATGTGAGTCACTTGGAGAGTCGAAAAAATGAGAAGTGATATTTCAGCTAAGTTTGGAGTGCACACACGATGAGTTTATAAGAGAGTCAAAAAATTGATTTTGGGATGACGAGCGGCGGAGGATGCCCTGGGGGGGTTGATGTGCAGAAGTGGATTCGAGATGGTTGGATGATGGGTTAGAGGACATTTTCATGTGTGGTTGTATTGTCATCTTAGGATAGGCCTACCCACCTAAACACATGGATGATGCATATAAGTAGGAGGAGGACGACTTGAGAAGAGTAATCAAGTTTTCTCAAGCAAGTTTAAACATTGTGACTTGGGCAAGTGAAAGAGAAAGGGATAAGGTTGAGGCAAGGCACGGGTAGTGGAAGGGACAAAGTGTCAAGCCGAGAAACATGTGAGTTGTAGGACTAGGCAAGTGTGCACGAGGGACGAGCTACGAAACACGGAAGTGGACCGATGGAACACAGGAATACAAGTTTTAGTGAATGGAATGGGTAGGCGATAGGACAAAGGGTGACCCGAGCTATGATGGGCATGACTGAATGACGGTAAAACCAACCAAGCTAGACTACCTAACCTGCAGGTGCGATCGAACAACTCGACCCAGCTAGACAGTCTGCACAAGTAGATGAACCATCGAGTTTCCAAACAATGAGTTGAGTGAAGGTATGGTGGGCAGTTCTGAAGGAGAATTGGGTGACCCTGCATAGAAGGAGGTGGGTGCCTCTGCACAGTGCGGCTGGGAAACTCAAAATGACAGTTGGGTCACCCTCAACAATAGTAGGTGGGCTGTCCTGAATGACAGATTTGCAGGTGGGCACTGTTGAACGAGGGTGACCCTAAATGAGTAGGTAAACTACATGATTTTGGTAGCTTTGCTGAGGTAAAATTTGGAGTTTCATGGCAAAGGCTACCTTGTACTTGTATTTGTAAAAGATTGAATTATTGTATTATTGGGAAAAATCTATAATCTAGGAGTTTACCCTGCCATTTAAAAGAAAGGATTTCCGATGATCATACATATGATGATATGATGATGATGTAAATGTTATTTCTATTGTGCAATGATAATGCATATTGGAATTGAAGAAAATAACTAAGTGTTAAATGGTTAGGCATATTCCGTACTCATAAGTATTGGTAACAGAAAAAGAAAGTGGGTAGCAGTGCCACACTTGCCTATGTGTGGTTGAAAGACCACCGCCAGGATAGGGGAGTGGCATGGTGGGCCGCGGGGGATGGGTAAGATGGGGCTACATGCAGCCCCTCCTGCCCCATAGCCATGGCCCAACGGCCCCATCGGGCCACATGTGTCAGGACCCCGAGACAAGCTGGGCAAGCCATGTGTGCGATGGGCACCTGAGTCAGTTTTATGTGACGAGTCAGTCATCTTCGGTTATGTGCAACGATTTGACTTATACAACGACCGCACAACTTTGGTAAAAGGAGATGGGCAAGTGTGCCCGATGATACGACGAGAGGGAGCATTTAGTTAAATGCACCCTGGTGAGGTGTGTGATGGTACGACGAGTTGGAGGGTGGTCTTTCAACCATGGATAAGCAGTTGTGGAAACACCACCCACTTTCTTTTCAGCAATACTTATTTGTATGGAATAAGTCTAATTGTTCAACACTTAGTTATTTTCTTCAATTCTACTAAGAATTGTCATTACACAATGGAAATAATATTTACATCATCATCGTATCATCATATGTATGCACAATGAAAATAATTTCTTTTAAATGGGAGGGGCAAATCCTAGATTATAGAGTCTGCCCAATAATACAGTAACTCAGTCTTTTTCAAATACAGGTACAAGTTAGCCATTGTTGGGAACACTAAATTTCACCTCAGTAAAGCTACCAAACAATTTTGTAGTTTCCCTGGTCATGTCGAGTCGCCCACCTCACCGAGTTGGGTCCCCCTCATTTAGCATTGCCCACCTACAATACCATCATTCAGGGTCACTCACCTGATTTCATGTAGGGTCACGTAACCTTCGTCGAGGGCTCCTCGGATGCCCCATGTAGGATCGCCTACTTGCTATCATGTACGGTCGCCTAGCCCATTCAGAACTACAGTTCACGTCTACCCATCTTGTCATTCATTAAAACTCGTCTGTGCGTCTGCCCGTGCAGACCCACCCAGCCAGTTTGGGTCAGTCGACCTCACTCGTGGGTCGGATCACCAAACTCAGTTAGGTCACCCGCTATTCAACCACACCCACCACAACTTAGATTGCCCACTGGCCTGTCACCTTCCCGTGCCTTTCACCAAAACTCGTCTGCCTGTGTTCTACGGGTCAATTGCTATGTTCCAGAGCTTATCCCTTGTGCACACATGCCAAGACCTATAACTCGCCCTTCTTCCTTTGGCTTGGCACTTTGCCCCTCCATCCACCCTGTGCGTTGCCTCAACCTTATCGCCCTTTTCTTTGCTCATCCAAGTCCCCATGTTTAACTTGCTTGAGATCACTTGATGCCTCTTCTCAAGTCATCCTCCTCCTTATATGCTTCATCCATGTGTTTAGGCAGGTCGTCCTACCCCAGGATGACCATACATACGCACTTGAAAATGACTTTTAACTTGTTAGCCAACCATCTCGGGTCCACTTCCACACGTCAACCCGCCCAGGGCGGCCTCCTCTCGTCATCGGCCCAAACACGATTTTTCAACTCTCTTATAAAATCGTTGTGTGTGCACTCCACACTTAGCTGAAATATTACTTCTCGGTTTTTAGACTCTCCAATTGACTCATCACACCATCACACAACTTACTGGGGAACATTTAACCAAATGCACCTTCTTGTCACCTTTAACCGAACTCATGCGATCTTCACATAAACTCGACTCATCGCAGATAACCGAAGATGACTCTTCCATCGCATAAAAATGACTCGGGCGTGCATTGCACACATGGCGCACCCTCCTCGTCTTGTGGTCCTAACATCCTCCACCACTCTAGAAATGTTGTCATCCCTTACAACACCATCATACATCATTGCAAAGTATCACTAACTCCAACATCTCAAAAATGCCCATGCTACCTATCTTTGCCTCATCGTTGCATAAACCACCAAGGTTCATGACTTCATGAGTGGGAAGTCTCCTCCATCCATAATCATCAACCACATCTATCGCAATCTCCACATACTACCCCATCATGGAAGGCTGGTCCCTCCAACTTGACTACATGCCATCACTGCAACATATATCGTGTTTGATCTCATCATGTATTGTAATCATGTGAATCAATGCATAATACTCCATCCAACACAATATCGCGTACATAACC
Source organism: Pinus tabuliformis (assembly GCA_031772625.1). Classification (NCBI taxonomy): domain Eukaryota; kingdom Viridiplantae; phylum Streptophyta; class Pinopsida; order Pinales; family Pinaceae; genus Pinus; species Pinus tabuliformis. The sequence continues at coordinate 1,284,937,998 of CM062805.1, forward strand.
AAGACATCTATTTCACAAAAATCGGTGCATTGCATGCCTCCATGACTTGAGCTAGTTGGGTAGCTAATCTAACTATAGTGCTCAACCCATGGGAATGCTCCTCCTCATGCCACCATTGGTTGTTTTTCATCATCCTGTCACAATCTCATCTCAATCAAGAATCCATCCCAAGTGTAAAATAAGGCATTCTCAGGTCCATGACATAGTCCATCATCTCATCTGTAACGTGCTTCCCATGATGCTAATGCTAATGTGTTGTTGAACAGTCACATTCATCCAAGCATAATAAACCTATAAAGAAGGAAGCCTCATCCCCAAGGTCCCTTGTAAGGGTGGTGCAGTCCTCCTGAATATCAAGGACCTACACGCAGCTACATCCAAGGTCTATTTAGAAAGGGCCAGGAAGTTGCCTCCCTGGCTCTCATCCACCCATGTATCTAATTGATAATGTGTCCTCAAGTACTTGTGCATAGCAATAACCTCCTCATGTGCACATCCAAGCTTCTCAATCTTTTATTTCATCAACTAAAAGTCATATATGACCATGGAATACCCGCAAAAATCCACTATGCTAGCCGGATCTCTACCTACATAACCTTCCCCAACCACTCCTTTAGAAGAAGTGCTAAGAATTCCTTATTTAGCATCCCCATGATGAATTTTCTTCGTAGAATATGCACCTGTCAAGTGCCTCAAGATGTGTGAAACCTCCTTTACACCTCCATCTTTCCCTCTATCTCTTGCAACAAATTCAATCATCTTCCTTTCCTTCGTTGTTTGAGTCATACATCCAAGTTCCCTTTGCTCCACATAATCATGCTTCAAGTTCAGATCCTTTGGATATAAATTCATCAAATCAATCCTTGGTATATATCCCAAGAAACTCCTCCTATTTATTGGAACCATCATAGTTTGTCCTCCAACTGTGATCATGAGAATTTCTCGGTCCACCATTGGTATGGCTTGTGTAAATTTCAGAAAATGCTACCCTAGAACCATAGTATGATCATCCATGTTGATCAATATCAAGTCCAACTTCCCAAACCATGAACCCACTCTTACTTGATTTTCCTTCAAAAAACCTGCCACAACTTTCGTGGTAGAGTTTATTGCTTTTAAATCACTTGACTCTTTCCCCATTTCAACTTTCTTCCCAAAATATGTTGTTGCTTTCCTTCTAAGGAAGCTATGAGAAGCCCCTGTGTCAACCAATGTAGAAAAATTCTTTCCATGTACGATTTCCTGCAAAAAACTCAACCTTAAGGCATCACCATCCTCACTAGGCTTGATTTTTCATCTTATCTCTGCAACCTTATTCAATAAATTGACCTCAAAAGAGTATTTCGACTTATATTTCGAACTGAATTCTGTCTTATGGTACTTTAGCTCCCTGCTCATTTCATCTAAGAAACTTGATCCTGGCTTATCTTGAGATCCATCAAGCTTCTCCTCCATCGCATTTTGCTTAAGTGCACCTACTTGGCACACATTGAGTTCCTCCACTTGAAGTGACCCAATCATCCAAACATATTCCTTCATGGCTTGGTGATAGTCCCTAAGTATTTTAATGTAATCAAGCTCCTCTTTCTCTATAACAACAGTCTTTCAACCAAGAAATTCCCTCTTAATTTCTTCCTTGAGTCCCTTGACTTTTGCCTGTAACATGGTGCTTTTCTCCTTTAGTTGAACTTGCTCATCCATGAGTTCTTAGAGTCTTCGACCACCCTGTCATATCTTCTCATCATGTTATTAGAGTTCAACAATCCTTGCATGAAGATTACCCAAGTCCTTCCACATGTTCACTATCTTGTCCCCCATGTGTATCAAGAGTTCCCACTCTTTCACAAGAGTTTCATAGTGTTTATGCATCTCATCTTCCCAATAATCTGTCATGTCTTCAAGTTTTTGAAATTCTCTTTCTACCATCTTCATCCATCCAAAAAGTCGCCAATACATGCTTTACCCTCAATGATCATCAAGCTTCAAAACCTGCTATCAACTGTCACGAAGTGTCCATATTTCTTTAAAATTCAACAAACCTCCATGGAAACAAGTGCCTCTGATACCAACTGTCACGAAGTGAAGTTCTATCTGTCTTACCTCGTTTTCCAAATCACCTCTGATACAAACTGTCATGCCCCTATCCTGACAGTGTTCTTTCCACCACACATAGGTAGGTGCCACACCGCTACCCACTTTCTCTTCACCAATACTTATGAGTATGGAATACGGGTAACCATTCAACATAGTTATTTTCTTCAATTCTACTAAGCATTATCATTACACAATGGAAATAACATTTACATCATCATCATATCATCATATGTATGCATAGTGGAAATAATTCCTTTTAAATGGGAGGGGAAATGCCCTGATTATAGAGACTGCCCAATAATACATTAATTCAATCTTTTACAAATACAAGTACAAGTTAGCCTTTGCTAGAAACACAAAATTTCAGCTCAGCAAAGCTACCAAAAAATTCTGCACTTTTCCTGATCGTGTCAGGTCACCCACCTCACTAGGTCGGGTCACCCTCTGTTGGTTTAGTGGGGCCTGACACAAGTTCATAAGTGATTTAGCCAAGAAAATCCCATTACTACTAGCCCTTTCGACAACATTCCATGGAGCACGGACTGAGGTCTCACCTGATGTAGTATGGGAGGGTGCTAGAACTAGGTTGTCGCACCCTGGGGATGTCTAATATGAGGTGATTGGTATGCGGTCCAACTTTCACACTCACTGAACTACGCGCACCAGTGGGAACCCCGCGCCCCGTGGTATAGTCTTCGCGCAGTTCTAACCACAGCACAACTTGTGTGATTTACCCAAGTCTTCCTTAATTAGGCTTTGTTAGCTGATTAATTATATTGTTTTCATATATACGTAGTGTCACACGGAATCTGTCAAGGGTGCGGACACGACTGACCTTCCTAGAAGTCTAAGACATTCTAATGACAAACAAGACAAAATGGAGTGATCTTTCTCTAAATACACCTTTTACAACATGAAAACTACAAGTGTTTAGGCTTACCTTATTCCAAAACGCTGTTGTTGAAGTCCGTTCTCGACGATCCGGATGAGCTCCTCCTTCAAGTCAATTCCTGCAACCACAAACAATCAAACAATTACCAAGCACTTGCATTTCATATAATAAAACATATATTCAACATGCAGACCAAGGAACACATGAAATAACTCATTAACATAAGCTATTGAGAAAAATAAACCAGTTTGTATTAATAACGAAACAAAGAAACTCTTACAACCTGGCCTTGGTGTTGTGCAAGTTCCTCCCAGGGTCCATCAAGGGTTTTCCTCTACTTTGACAAAGCTCACCCTCTCCCAAGTAGAATCAAGTGAAGACAATCTCTCCTCACAAAGGCTCTAATGGAAGACCTAAATCCTGCAGCATTTACCCAAAGAAAATGTATAGCTCCAACCTCTCCTCCTTCTGGCTCAATGCCTTCATTTATAGTGCTGTAAAGAGGTTATTCAGGTCCACTATCAATGGGATCATCCCCCTCTATGGGTGGGATAGCTCCCTTATTGATGGGATAGGTTCCCCCTTAATAGAGATACATGAACCAACTGGAGGCGCATCCATTTCATCAAACCGACCTCTAGAATGTTCTAGAAGTAACCACAAGTAACTTTTTCAAGATAAAACTCGCGCATTTTGCCTTTTACAGAGGGACGCACCTGTCCCTTAACATACAGAGCGTTCATGGACGCATATTTTGTGAACATGATCAGCGTCCCCGCAGGTAAGGCTAGAGAGAACCTGCGACCCCAGAGATAAACATGATTTTTACAAGACTTTCTCTCTTCTTTGAGTTTGAGATGGATAACAGAGGCATGAGACTTGCCTAAGAGGGTAGCATGACTTGTTGATTGGAGCCATACTAACTGTAAGTAGTCAAGGTGACATTTTTTAGTGTAACAGATTGCCCCCTAAAGTGCGAAGCCTGGAATAGAATAGGGTTTTGTAATTCTAGGAAGGGTGAAGCGCTTTATCATTTCAAGGATTGCCTTGTGGATGGCCTGGTTGGAACCTGCAATTTTCAACACAAAATACATGGATAAGATTATATCATCACTGAGGTAGGCATTCCCATACTCAGATTCAAAACTTTAACTAATGGACTAACTATTCTGATATAGGAATGATCTTGCAGTACATCATTTTTATAGACTTTTGTAGACACAGTATGGACGCAGCCATCTGTTTATGATTAGTCTACATAGATAATGAATACAAAACTCCTCGCAGCCTGGATGGTAGAAACTAGATCCAGGGTCTTCACTTCTACTTCCCGAATTGGTACGATTCTAGCCATGTGATTAAATGATTCGATGTCGAACATGGTAGAAACCACTTGATTACCAGTCAATGATGTAAACTGTTAACAAGCGTGAGAGAAACCACCAGTAATGTCAATGGTCCTCAAAGTACCAAGCACAACCCGTGAAATGTGAATAGATGTTTTGATGTCGAACACTTCACGGAATCCTTTGATCGAAAGTCAATGATGTAAACTGACGTCAAAGGCGAGAAACCTGCCATTGATGCATGCAGACTTCAAGGTACTGTCGATTCCTAAGTCATCTTTCTAGATAATGTGTCGATGTCGATAGAAAGCGACCCGTTGCAGGCAAGCCTGCAACACGAAATCATTGTTCAAGTTGAAGAAATGTTGCTGTAAGGACTGACTCAGGGATGGTCAATGGATGACAAGTATTTTGCAGATGAAAGTTTTGCTTGCAGACCTCTTGAACACATAACGACACAACAGATGGTTTGGTGACGAATAACTCAAAGTTGATCCCTGAACCCGGTTAAAGATTTTCAAAGTGATTTAGTCAACTGTGAGGTAAAAGATTTCCCAACCCAGGTGAATGAAAAGTGTCGTGTTCAAGAGCGGTAATAAAGTTTCTTCTGAGGCAAAAGGTGACAAATAGGTTCATTCTTCTCTTTTTTCCCCCACCATTTCTGGCAAGTACCTCTTTATTTTTAACAAGCTTGAGGAGGATAACATATGCTTGATTATAAGCTCATCCTTCGGACGAGTCCAACCTAGTTTAAATGCGAACCCTAGGAAGGAGTGGTTCGTTCCTGTTTGTAATTGAACAGGTCCTTTACTGTAAAAGTTTAACGAGCCCAGTATAGGAGAAACTCGGCGTTTTTCATTTTTAGAGAGTCTGAAAAACTTAAGGAAACTCCACGTTGAACTTTTTCGTATATTTGTGTCCCTCAAGCCCGAAAAAGTATAAAATAATACCTGGGGGAACCGCTTGATCTTGCGACCAAGGAGTACTTTCATAATAGTGTCGTTGACCTGAAAAGTAAAAAGCGATCAAAGACACGTCGTTTTATTTCCTTATCGAGTTTGAAACGACAAAAACCCGGCAATCTTTTCCTGATTTTACGGTCAGAAAAGAGCTAAAAGGGGACCGTCTTTTAATTCCGTTTTAACGAGTGAAAAAGAAACACTCGGCGATCTTTTCATGTTTTAGGAGTCAGAAAAGGGCTTAAAAGATGACTCTGAAATTTTGTTTGTGAAAAATTACAATTTCCCTTGAAATCCCTTCGTCCTGCACAAAAGCGACACATTACTCATACCTGTTTAAAATAGGCAAAAATACATTTGAAAACATCTTTTCATGGTAAAAAATGAACTAATTCATCCAAAAAACCTATAAAAAGACCTTTTACCATGTCATTTTTACCGTTTCACTGTTGAGGTTGAAAAAGGAGCTTTTGACAAGAAACTTCCCGTGGTTGCTGCGGAAAATCTGACCGTCGGAATCGAACGCCGCTTCACCGAGGTATTTTACACATCCCACTCTTCATTTTTATCCGTTTAGTTTTTTGTTTTTGGTCTCTGTTTCATTTTTTGGGGGGTTTTGGGTTCAAAATGCGCCTCTCGGCGGACGCAGGTGCCCTTCGGGTGGGCCGCGTCCCCCGACTTTTTCTCACACGGGAAAAAGGTCTGGGGACGCAGTCCGCCTTCAGGCGAGCTGCGTCCGGACGCCCTGTGCTAAAAAGCCGGGGTGCGTCTTCCGCAAAGGGCGCATTTCAAAACCCTAACTCTCTCAAAAAACCACCAAATTTTCTCAAATTAATTTCTAATTGACTCTTTTGATGTGCAGGGGCCAAAACATGTTAGACTGGAGAGAGAGAGAGCACGTAGAAGACGATGAAGCTGCGATTAACCACCAACCCTCTCTGGATGCCTTAAGAACATGTGGATTGTACAAATATTGGACCATACCGGGCATGAGGGGCCAGGTAAGATTTTTGGAATGGCTAGTTGAGCGATGGAACGTTCAAGATCAATGTTTTTACATTGGAGGGCACCAGCTCGAGATAGAGCCCTCGGATGTATACTTTCTCACTGGCTTGCCAAACAGAGGTGAGCAACTCAACCTTGCGGGGACCAGGCCGGGTGGCCAATCCCTTGATGATCTCCGCGAGGAGTGGTGCAGACCAGGGACTCACCATAAAAAAGGCGTGGAGATAAAGCACATCGCTCTGGCGGAACTTAGAGTTATTGCATTTACGGTCACTAGGATTTGTGGCGCGGCCGCCTTGCACATTGCTTCCGGATCCCAAATGCGGATGGCAGTTGACTGTTACCAAGGCACCATCTTCAACTGGTGCGAAGCTGTGTCGGCTCATATGAAGAGCCAACTAACCAAGGCAAAGAACGGACGACTAAAGACTTTTGGATATGGGCCTCTAGTCGTGAGCTTTGCCTTGGAGAGAGTTCCTATGCTGATCCCTCAGCAACTCACTGTTGATGTCTTGGGTCCTCGGGAGCCAAAGCTTGTTCGATGGGTTGCGGTGATGGCCCGGCATCCTGACGAGGGTGCTGCAGTGGTTCGATTCTCTGACAGTTACTTCGACTGGCTAGAGGGCCAGCTTTTTGTGATACAAGACTTTCCATATGCCGGAATGGATTTCAGAGGTGATCCGGACATGGTTCTTCCACAGGGAGAACAATGGGATGACAGAGGTACTTTCATTTTCACAAGTTTTCTAATTATGTATTTTTTATTTTTCATATATATCGTCTCAAAGTAACAGTAAAATTTTAAAAATGCAGATGTTGGACCACAGCGTCCAGCCAATCTCCGGCCTTACGACAGACGACATCCAGCTGCACCGGCACCGGCCTTACAGGATGCGACAGCAGAAGTACTAGCCGATTTGGAGCATGATCTAGAGCGTCTCACGGCAGATATACCTGAGACTACTATGGATGACATTCCAATGAGGCTTCAGCGCTTCGTGGTTGCAGTCCCTGGACCGTTTAGGAGATTTCTGCGCAAGATAGCCCGCGCAGTGGTGTCGTACAGAGAGCACCACCAGTGATTGACTAGTCACTTTTGTAGTCACATGTGACATTTTTGACTTTTTGCACTATCATTTTGCCGATCATAAGGTGTGTTAAACCTATGATCGAAGACGATGTATATATTTTTGGACACACTTCTATCTATATCTATATATCACTATTATCGGCTTATCTTGTTTAACATGTATGATGAAATGTCTTTAAATTTACTTGCATGATTATTATAAATGTCTGTCCAACACTTGAGAAGCAATTGCATCTGCTAATGTATTCAAAGACCTTGGAATATGTTGATATTCAATGTAATCAAATTCACGTTCCAAGAGACGCACTCTCAAAAACAACCTTAATAACACAGGATTTCTAATGGCATAAACTCTATTAAGCTGTAATACAACAAGTTCAGAATCTAACCTCACTATCAAACGTCGAATTCCAAATGAAATAGATTCGGATAATAATTCAACCACTGCACTGTATTCTGCAATGTTATTCGTTGTTTGACCGAGGCTTACCCCATGCATAGAAACTAACTCGTCAGAGGGCGAATAGATAACCCAAGCTGCGGAAGAGATATTCCGTGTACTACGACAAGCACCATCAGCAAATCCAATGTATGTTTGGAGAGGCGTCGACATCTACAATATCAAGAGTAAAACCAAGATGAGCCAAAATAATGACGAAAAACCACACTTGCTAAGCTAAGCACACTGACTAAACTAACACACTTGCTAGCTAGAAAGGAAATCTAACCTATCTAAAAATTTCTCCATCCACCATTTTAAGCATAATACCTCTTTAGGTAAAGTCCATTTCTGGGTTTGCCCAAAGAGTCCCCATCAAAATCAACTAACTCATAAGCCCCTTTTGCTAGCTTTCGCTTTACAATGTAGGGCCCATGCCACATGGGAACGAATTTTCCAGCACCTAGCTTATCGTTAGCTTGATCATATAATAGTACTAGGTCTCCTTCCGAAAAACTTCGAGGGGTTACATTTTTATCGTACTGAGCTTTCATTCGTTTCGCGTGAGTCTCGATAGCTAAAGTAGCGTCACGTCGAGTCTCATCTAATTTAGCTAAGTATAACAACCGTTTCTCCTCTTCGGAAGTAGCTGGAAGTAATTCGACAGCCATTTGAAGTGATGGGATTTCGCACTCAATAGGTAACACAGCTTCTAAGCCATAAACTAGCTGAAAAGGGGTGAAACCTGTTGAATTTTTCACTGAAGTTCGATATGCCCATAGCGCCGAAAATAACATGTTATGCCAATTCGTTCGATGGATACCAATGATCCGTCGAATCATGACGACTAGAACTTTGTTGATTGACTCAACCAAACCGTTGGCTTGCGGATAATAAGGTGTAGAGCTATCGTGGCGCAAACCAAGCTGGCTTGTAAGTTCAGTCATCATGACATTTCGAAAATGGCTTCCATGGTCCGTAATGATTGCTTGTGGGACACCAAACCTAGTTATGATATGATTGAATACGAAAAGTGCAGCTGTCTTGCCGCTTGCGTCGAATGTAGGCATCGCCTCGGCCCACTTAGTAAAATAATCAACCGCAAGGATGATATACGCATGCCCCCCGGCCGAGTGAGGGTTACAAGTAATAAAGTCAATGCCCCATTTGGCGAATGGACCAGCGGCAATTATAGGGTGGAGAGGAGCAGGTGGAGCGCGCATCTTGCGATCAAACACTTGACAGTTGTGGCATTTTCTGACGGCAAGGATACAATCTTTAAACATAGACGGCCAGAAATAGCCAGCGCGCAACACCTTCTGAGCTGTGGCATACCCAGACATATGACCGCCACATGCTCCAGAGTGACAATCATTCAAAACTCTCTCAGCCTCATCGTGAGTTAAACAACGTCGAAAAACTAAGTCTGCCCCCAGGCGATAAAGTGTATCTCCAATAATTCTGTATTGCTGGGATTGAAACCGAATTTTTCGACGGTTTTCCTTGGAAGCTTCAGGCCGAAAGGTTTGGGTTTGGAGATAGATGATTATATCCCCATACCACGGATCTACAGTGCTAATAAGAAACAAAGATTCGTCCGCAATGGACTCCTCTGCCACAGTCTCTGTGTCAGCACTCGGGAAATCACACATCAATTCCGCAAAGACTAAAGATTTCTTAGACTTGGACTTCTCAAACTCCAAGTCGAACTCTTGCAGGATGACGATCCATTTAGAGTACTTGCCCCCTAGCAGTTGTTTTGTCAAGATATAAATCATAGGGTTGCAATCCGAAATAACAGTAGTTTTGCGGAGAAGAATGTAGTGACGAAAACGCTGGACAGCTTGAACGGCTGCCAGGGCCAATTTCTCCACATGTGAATATTTTAACTCAGTTGGATTTAAGGTTCTGCTAAGGTAATATATCACATGCTCTGCCTTGAATTCATCTTCTTGAACTAACACCATTCCAATGGTGGAATGCGAAGCTGCGAGGTATAAGAAGTAGTCCTGGTTGTAGTTGGGAGGATGCAATAACGGTGCATGGGTCAACGCGTGTTTCAGTGCATCAAAAGATTGTTGAGCAATCTCGTCCCAAAAGAATTGTACGTTCTGTTTCAACAACCGTGTAAAACCTTTAGTGACCTCGGCGTAGTTAGGGATGAATCGGCGTAAAAAGTTTGCTTTCCCTTGCAAACTTTGGAGTTGGCGCAAACTCGAAGGAGGAGGCAATTGGATGATAGCCTCGACTTTCGAGGGATCGACGCGAATGCCGGTTTTGGAAACAACAAATCCCAGCAATCGACCTGTTTCTATACAGAAAACACACTTGTGGGGATTCAACCGAATTCGATAATGCCTACACCTCATAAAGATTGCTCGTAGGTGGACAAGGTGATCAGCTCGGTGTAAAGAATGAGCAGGCAAATCATCGAGATAGGGTTGCACAATGTGCTTGATGTCATGAAATGCATAAGACATGGCCCGTTGAAAAGTAGCACCGGCATTCTTAAGGCCAAAAGGTAATTTGCAATAAGCAAATGTCCCCCATGGACAAATGAATGCCGTTTTTGGTTGATCGGCAGGTAGAATATTGATTTGATTATAACCCGAGAAACCATCCATGAAGGAAAACATCTCACTTCCGGCACAATCATCAATAATTTGATCGATATAAGGCGTAGGATAGTTGTCTTTTGGACAAGCTCGATTGATATCCCTATAATCGATACAGATTCTTATTGTTCCTTGTTTTTTATTGACGGGAACAATATTCGATACCCAATCCGTTAACGGGATCGGATAAATGAAACCTGCTTTCAACAGCTTTTCGACTTCGGCTTTAATTGCAGCTGCTTTTCGAGGGTGAATCTGACGCAACCGTTGCCGAATGGGTTTAGCATCCGGGTAGGTTTTGATTTCATGAACAACAATGGCAGGATCGATTCCTGGCATTTCTTCGTAGGACCAGGCAAACACGTCGCGGAATTCTTGGAATAGGGCCTTGTAAGTTTCAATTTCTTCGTCAGTACATGCGGCACCTATATGAATGTTCTCCTTGATTCCGGGCTTCACTGAAATATCAATGGGAATAGTACGAGAAATATTCCCTAAATTCAGCTCTGAATCAGAATGTTTCGTTGGATCCTGAGCGTCTTTGACATATTCAGCGGTAAAGATAGATGAAAAATCATTTTCAAAGCATCATCCTTAGGTAAAAACGAAGATCTGTGATGGAGATCTTCCCATGGTAGATCATCTACACTTAGGATTTCGCGAAGTTGTTCGTCAGATGACACTTCTTCGGGAAACGTTATCCGTTCTAAGGGTGAGGTGAAAAGTGACTCTTCACTGACCACATTCATTTGGTCGGTTGAATGAAAGTCGGTAAAAGACATAAGAGCTTCATAAGCAATCTCATACGGACTCAACGGCATAACATCACCGAGTGAGTCTAGCTCAGAGTCAGAGGGAACATACCAAGGATCATCATAAATAATGTTTTCTGACGTGATCATATGAATTGTTGCGAACGAAGGGTCTGCATTGAGTGGAGGGAGAGGAAAAGTTCCCAGTAAACCGGAATCCTTAACTAAACCTACACCAATGTCCCTATAAGGGATTGTCGTTTTACCAACATGCTGGATAGTTTCTGAAGAGGTTGGGTCGGATGAAAAGTATGTCAGCTGATCAATAGTCACGATCTTACCGTTATGTGGAAACTTAATGACTCTGAAGACCGATGAAACGACCGCTGTCATAGCATATGACCAACTTCGACCCAAAAGAAGGTTGTAGTCTAGAGGGGCATCAACCACTTCCACATCCAGACTAACGGTTTTACCTTCGACCCCTATAGGCAATTCTTGTAGAATACCAAACGGACGGAACCCACGGCCATCAAAGGCCTTAAGGATGGTGGGGGATTGGTTCAACGAAGGAGAACCAAGCGATCTCCAACATTGAATCGACATAATACACGTAGAAGCTCCCTCATCAATCACAGTCCGATGAATAGGCCTGTTTTTGACTATCACTGGAATTTGGAAAGCCATTTGATGGGGGAGACGCGGTGTACTACTTTCTAGATCAAAGATCATTAGGTTCGGGTCCTGAACATCGACAGCTCCAATAGCCGACAAAAGCAATTTTCGTTGCGCTGGACATGATTGCAGCACTTCGAGTGCCGACATTGCTGAAGGTGAAACAGCTAAGTCTTCAACAATGTTGTAATTCTGGGCTGCTCTCGCATGTGGATTGAAAGCAGACCTTCGAAGTACACCCTTGGCGGGCGGCTTAATCACTAAGTCTGGGTTAGGTTTTTCGATCTGTAGTGGATCGGAACCAGGAGCTGAGGTTGATGGGTTAGAGTTAGAAGATTCTGCTTCTTTACCATCAACAGGAGCCTTACTACCATAATCTTGCGATCGAGTCGCAATCCTGACATGAGACATCATCAAAATGGGTTCTTCACTGGCATTCGAAGAAGAACCTATCATCTTATTTTCCTGCTCGGGGAATGGATTCTTTAACACAGCAGGAGTCGGAGAACCTTTAACTATTTTCACTACCTCGGCCCGATGAGGGCAGTCTCTCGTAAAATGATCTTCTTCACAAATGAGACAAGGATAACGAGGTTTGCGCTTTTCGTCATTGGTTTCCGACTTTTCCGTTTTCTCCTTTGGAGCCTTGTCTGCTTTAGCCTTCTTCTTTCCTTTCTTCTTTCCACCGTTTTTGGATTTGGCCGTAGATGACTCTACAGCGTGAATGTCGGCGGTAAGTTCAGGAGGAGAAGACTCTCCTGTCGGAGAATCAGGCAAAGTGATAATTGGAGTATTGGAGGTCTTGGAAGACTTCTTCTTACTCTTCGTAGTCACGATACCGATCATACCATCAGCGGCATGAGATCCCGAAGGAGCAGCAGCGATTTGGTTTGACTTTGGAAGATCCGGAATTTTCTCGTGTAACGTACCCGACTGAGTGTAAACTAAGTCAAGGTATTGTGCCTGAGCAATGACTTGCTCCTCAGTAACTACGCCGGCCTTAGCTACATCTTCAGTAATTCTTGGTAATAATGATTTTACAAACCATTCAGCTAAAATTTGGTCCGGGATAAAAACTTTCACTAATCTCCTTCGACGTCTCCACTCATGGATGTGATCAGAAATGTACGTGGATGTCGATTGTTTTAGCGAAGTTAATAATTCCGTACCATTATCGTATCTGACTGGTAACTGAAAATGAGTTAAGAATGAAGTAGCTAACTGGCTAAAGTTGTAAAAAGAAGCCCGTGGCAACTCAATGTACCACTTGGCTGCGAGACCAATGAGTGTACGCTGGAAAAGACGTAAGCGGATAGAATCATCTGAGATGGAATTTGATGCACACCAGAGGTGGTAAGTCATCACGTGATTAGACGGATCCTCTCCAGACTTACCTTCGAACTTGGGTATATCGCTGGGCAACTTATTTGGCATTGGCGGCCAGAACGGAAGATATTGAATTGGATCGTTCGTTAGGCGCGTCAAGTCGGGTAAATCTAAAGTCGCAATAAATGGTAACTGCCGGTTAGGATCTCGGAAACTCTGAGTCACAATACCAGCCCCAGGAGGAGGATATCCAGGATAACTAGGAACAGGATTCGCATTGGGGATATTATATCCTCCTGGAAAACCAGGATTAACCGGACCGTACTGGGGTTGTTGAGGTGGTTGATAATTGTACCCAGGATACGGTTGATACTGGTAAACCGGTTGTTGGGCAGCTTGCCCAGGTTGATACTGTCCCTGGTACGGAGGTTGAACAAATTGAGGTTGAGTAGTAACAACCGTACTTGTACCAGGTTGACCTGCAGGCATCTGGACTGTGGTTTGAATCGTGGGTCCAGACAACGGTACAGATGTCTGAGGAACGGTTACAGGGACAGTAGAAACCGGAGCTGCCGATACTCCAGATGTAAGCATGGTAGATGAAGCGGTAGTTGCTGCAGCCGTGTGAGGTGGAGTACTCGGTGCAATTGGCGGCTGAGTAACTACAGAAGTTACAGGGGTCTGAACACTTGACTGGACAGGTTGCGGTTGCTGGGGTGGACCAGGAACTGCAGGTTGTCCTGCTTGAGGTACCGACTGTATACTTGGTTGCGACATCTGTTGACCCTGTGACGGATCCCATGTTAACATTCCAGGGTATTGACTCGTAACAGGTTGAGGATACTGAGATCCATAGCCGTATTGAGGATAGGGTTGATAACTGTAAGGTGTAGTCCCATATGATTGCCCTTGAGGTGGTTGATAACCTTGACCCGTAGGTTGATAACCTTGAGGTAAATACGAATACTGGGGTTGACCTTGACCTTGAGGTTGGTATCCTTGAGGTTGATACCCTTGGGGTTGATACCCTTGGGGTTGCCATCCTTGAGGTTGCCATCCTTGAGGTTGATACTGATACTGAGGTTGACTTTGGGGTACATATTGAGGCTGGGGTTGATACCCTTGGGGTTGATACCCTTGAGGTTGCCCCCCAGTCACAAATGAAGTACCTTGAGGTTGCCCCCCAGGCATTAACGAAGGTTGCCCCCCAGGCGGTAATTGGCCACCTTGAGGTTGGTTAATGGGAGTTGAACCTGACATCATATAAACTTCACCTATACTCAATGGTACATTACCACTGTTTCCAACTAATAACCCATGATCAACAGGTTGAGGAGATGCTCCCGCAAAGGTACCAGAAAGTGACTGATACCCAGTAGGAACAGAAGGACCGCCATGTAAAAATGATTCAGGACTTTGCGAAAACACAGACGACTGACCAGACATATTTACAGGAGAATGAATTCCTCTGGGTGGAACCGGAGTACGAGGTGTAGAAAAACCTACTGAGTTGTCTAAAAAATTGGTTAATGCAAGGTACCAAGATTCACTTCTAGGAGGACTGTAAAAGATGGATTCACGCTCCCTTAGATCAAGGGTAATTAGATCTTCAGAATCAGAAACGCCTATTTCTTCCTCTGGAACAAGTTCTTCTATAGCAATTAATCCAACAGGAAGATTTTCGGTGATAATTCTTTCTATTCTTGGTGAATCAGGAACACTAGGAGTTGGAGTAACAGGTTCTGAAATTTCAGGTTCTTCGCCTGTTTCACTGGCAGATGAAAAACTACCAGCAAGCTCGGAAACTGTAACAGCTTCGGGATTGTAACCTGTTTCTAATCTTTGGTAATCTGGATGGACTACCAAAGAAGATTCTCCTTCTTCAGGTGGACCTACTCTACTGCCACTAGGAGTTACAAGGACCTTTAAACCCTCTAAATAACTGGGGTCGTCTCGAGGAGGTGAACCCCTAAGTTCACGGGATCTTCTCAACAATTCGGCCACAGATACAACTTCAGGAGACTGGCCCGCAATACGACGGGACCTTCTCGGTAATTCCGCCACAATTAAAGATTTTAACTACAACACACGAAAACAAAGTAAAAAATTTCAAATCAAACCACCTAAAGTCTTCTAAAGAACCAATCAAATTTGAAGCACACGCCTAAATAATCTAGAGCGTCAAACCACACACAAACAGTAGTCTTCCGGACCAAAAGCGCTAGTTGGTGATTAGGCCCAACCTCGCAGGATTCAGTACAGAAATAGTGGGTGGAACAGTTACCCCGGCAACCTGCTTAATGAATAGACTGGACCAAGTTCCTCCACTTTAACCGTCTCGAAGTGAAGCGAACCCCCCAGAAAATCCAAGTGAGTATAACCGACGTCTGCTCCAGGTACAGTGGGACCTTCCCTCCACCGTCACCTTGGGTAGAATCCTAGATATTATGGCCACTAAGGTTACCAATCACAACAATTACACCTGGGGGAACAGTCTAAACTCCGACAGCACGCAAGGGCAGAGTAGCAAGCTCCAATCCCCTTACCGGCTCCTTGACAACAATCCAAGGTTTACCGATAAGTGACCCCTGGCTCCTCGACAATGGTTAATCCGAGGTTTACCGTTTGTAATACGTACTGCCTGGCGTCGTTCCCAACGAGGGAGGAATGATCCCCTCACTGGTTCGGACACGAGCTCGTGTTTCTCCTTTAAGAGGAGCTTTCCCAGAATGTAACTGAAACAATTGGATTTGTTCTACTCAAGATAGACTATCTGTTTGGTTTTGTAGTCTTGGAGAGTTAAGTACTCACCTACTCCAAGACCCTAGCCTAAGCTATGTTGGTGCTTCAGAGCCCTAGAAAAATAAAGATTACTAGATTGATTTTAATTTAAGCGTTACTTTTAAGGTTGTTTCTTAAGTCAAAAGGTGATGGAAGTGAAACTAGTGGTGTGTTGACTCGACTCGAAACCACTACAAAATGCACCTAAAATGATTTATCCACTACTTTACTTTTTCGATGAATTGCTTAACTAAAAAGTTGAGAGAATGCAATCCTTATAAAAGCAACTTCTTAATTGAAGACAATCAAAGAAACAATTCGTTTTTCTTTTCCAAGCATAAAAACATAACTTCTCTTTACATGCACGAAAAAACTCTTTTCTTCTTTTGAAAACAAAAAGCTACTTGAAACAAGACTTTTAAGAAGATGTTTTTGTATTTTTCTTTTAATAAAGCAAATAAATCTAATATAACCAAAAATCAATCTTAACAACTCTTAAAATCTATGAAAATGCACTCATAAGCAAACTAAAGGCAAATTTACTCTAAGCAATCTTAACGAGGCCAAAACTAACAATGATTATTTCTAAGGTGTTTTACTTGATCACAATCAAATCAAGGACTAGCTTATTGCAGAACCAAAAACTAGTCAAAACAAAATTCTAATCTTTTTGTCCTTTTTGAAAATGGAAATCAATACTTTAAAAACAAGCAATTCGAAATTTGACCCAAAACAACTCAAATGACAAGTTGCTCAAACAAGGAGACTTTACGGCAGGCTCAACTTCTAAGAAGGTTGACTAACCAGAGATATCTAAGGCTGGACAACTTTCTAAGCTCAAAGTCACTACAAAGCCTTTCCAAAAATCAAACCCTAGGTCTAAACTTCGTTGAAAACCACTAAAACACTCAAAGCTCACAAAACCAGTTCAGGTAAGAATTCTTGACAGGGTACTAAAGGATCTGGGCAGAAAACACTAAGAAAAAACAAAATCTAAAAGTAATTTAAGGCAAAAATGGAATTTTCTTAACTTTTACAGGAAGACGCAGGCCAGCCGTTGTCACAGGTGCGGCCCCGCACTGTGCAGTCGACAACAGCGCGTCCAAGGACGCACTGTGCAGCACACAGAGACTGCGTCTTTCTGGAAAAAGGAAGAAAAACTAAAGCCAACTAAATCTACAGCTAAGCCACCCAAATACTAATTCTCACAGTCAAAAACCAGAAAATAAAAATGATTTTCTCAAAGCAAAGTTCATATAAAGGAAAAGACTCTCTCATTAATGGATTCCCCAGCGGAGTCGCCAATTTGTCACACGGAATCTGTCAAGGGTGCGGACACGACTGACCTTCCTAGAAGTCTAAGACATTCTAATGACAAACAAGACAAAATGGAGTGATCTTTCTCTAAATACACCTTTTACAACATGAAAACTACAAGTGTTTAGGCTTACCTTATTCCAAAACGCTGTTGTTGAAGTCCGTTCTTGACGATCCGGATGAGCTCCTCCTTCAAGTCAATTCCTGCAACCACAAACAATCAAACAATTACCAAGCACTTGCATTTCATATAATAAAACATATATTCAACATGCAGACCAAGGAACACATGAAATAACTCATTAACACAAGCTATTGAGAAAAATAAACCAGTTTGTATTAATAACGAAACAAAGAAACTCTTACAACCTGGCCTTGGTGTTGTGCAAGTTCCTCCCAGGGTCCATCAAGGGTTTTCCTCTACTTTGACAAAGCTCACCCTCTCCCAAGTAGAATCAAGTGAAGACAATCTCTCCTCACAAAGGCTCTAATGGAAGACCTAAATCCTGCAGCATTTACCCAAAGAAAATGTATAGCTCCAACCTCTCCTCCTTCTGGCTCAATGCCTTCATTTATAGTGCTGTAAAGAGGTTATTCAGGTCCACTATCAATGGGATCATCCCCCTCTATGGGTGGGATAGCTCCCTTATTGATGGGATAAGTTCCCCCTTAATAGAGATACATGAACCAACTGGAGGCGCATCCATTTCATCAAACCGACCTCTAGAATGTTCTAGAAGTAACCACAAGTAACTTTTTCAAGATAAAACTCGCGCATTTTGCCTTTTACAGAGGGACGCACCTGTCCCTTAACATACAGAGCGTCCATGGACGCATATTTTGTGAACATGGTCAGCGTCCCCGCAGGTAAGGCTAGAGAGAACCTGCGACCCCAGAGATAAACATGATTTTTACAAGACTTTCTCTCTTCTTTGAGTTTGAGATGGATAACAGAGGCATGAGACTTGCCTAAGAGGGTAGCATGACTTGTTGATTGGAGCCATACTAACTGTAAGTAGTCAAGGTGACATTTTTTAGTGTAACACGTAGTCATACAAGTATTTACCAAGTGTGCACAGTAAATAGACATAGTAAAATTAATGCATAACATCAAAATATGGATTCAAGAACATATGCACAGAATAAACTTCTTTTTATTAACTTTCAATCCCAAGTACAAACTTGACTCTGCCCTATGTAGTTAGATGTAGGGGTCCACGCACTCAGCTGTGGACTCTACTAGGCCTCTGCACACTCAACTGCAGAGCCTCTTCCTACCACTATGACCCAGTACACTTTAGATTTAACTCTAAACTCGAACCATGCCTTCGCTATTCTGTAATTCCTCAGTTATCTTTACACTTAGAGCCTCGCTCTATTTATACAATCCCATGGTCCACAGACCATTGGTAGGCTGACACAAATTTACATTAAATTACTATATTTTAGGGCAGACAGCCCTATGACTCATCCTAGACTTCGTGCTCCATGCTTGCAATTTGCAGAGTCTTATAATATAATCGACCAAAACTTGGGGTTTGAGCCCCAAAAACATGCTGCGGGGGATCCCATGCCCAATAGGCCCCCAACACAATCATCGTGACTCATCCTGAGTCACTCTTCTGGTGCAGTGATCTCAGCATGGAGACCCTCCAACTGTGCCTGTGTTGCGCAAAGGTCCGTAGCGCACTGTTCTGCCGTCTACTAGATCTGCTCTACTCTTTCGGCCGAATGCTCGCTGTCAGGGGCAAATCCATGTCTTAAATCCTGCATCACTTTCATCTGTGTGAGATTTCCTTTGATGTCGGCAGTGATGAGGAAGGCCTCATCAATCCAAGGATAGATGTCTGCTTTAAATACTTCCTCTTTCTATCGTGCGGCATCCACATGTTCCTTCAATTCCTTTGCTTGCTATAGCTTCGCCAGTCGTTGGGTCAGGATAATTTTCTGCGCCATGCCATGCATACTATCATACTGCAATTGAAGCTCTTGCACCTCTACTTCCAGGAACTATATGGTGGGGTCCTCCTATAAGGAAGTGAGGACCACGAAGGATTCTTCCAACATCATAGTACAGTTCTGCACTGCCTGTCCTATCTCCTCTAGCCCTTTTTGGTTAGCACTAGCGCGTTGTTCTCTAACTTCAGGGGGCATGGATGCCTGTGCATTTAATTGCATTTCAAGAATCTGAAGGTTGAGGTCTAGCTATATCCTTGTTGCTTCCTCCTTTTCCTCACAGAATCCACTGGCCAATCTATGAATTCGCTCTCCTACTGGTAGATCTGCTGGGACATCCAATTCTGGGACAGTTCGATAAGCATCTTCCATCGCCTGCACTAGTCCTTGAGTCAACACAACAAGTTCATAATGCTACTGGCTAAGCTTTTCCATATTTATCTTTTTTTTGCTCAATACCTGTAGCGCACGACCTTCTCTGGCGTGGAGCTCGACTATAATCCCATCCTGTAACTGATACAGGGTTTCTCACAGAAGGGTAGCCATGTTTACGCTCAACCCCTTAATCCTTCCCACCGCAACATGATCAACTTCATTCGCTACCGCTAACATGCCCTCGAGGAATACGAAAGTGTTGATCACGGGGGCGCGCAGCATTTGTTCAGTATCTGATGTACCTATTGCGGCATATGGGGACATCGTTCCTGTCTGAGGGGGTTTCACTTACTGTCCCTGTAACTACATTCATAGCACTCCCAACATAGTGTTCTACTCCACCATCACTTCTTGGAGCGCGTCTTTAGTGACACCGCGAACCGTTTCTCCTATGTCAAAAAGATCACCTTCTGTCAGCATGATTGGGTCAATGGACATCTTGGATGCTTTCGTCTTCTTTCTGGGGACCAGTTTCTCAATGATGTGTGGTCATTTCAACGGTTGCGAGATAGTTTCCAGAACCGCACACTCTTCTTCTAGGTCGATGTCCTGAGCCCCCTACCCTGTGGATATTTCATGGCCCCCCTCAACCTCTTGTATGGGCGATGTTATTATTTTTGTCGTTTGTACCGCTACTACTGCATCAACCGTCTTCTGCTGTGTGACTACCTCTTGTTCCTATCACCTCTTTTTGGCCAGCTACGCGATGCGCAACTTGGTGTCCTTCTTCCTTTTTTGGGCTACTGCCTTCCCATTCCTACCAAGTTGGGGGAGCGCCACTCCGGAGGCCATGATTCCAATGCTATGAAGATGGCATCATCAGTAGCAATAAATGGAAGCTTTGTCCATTCCTTTATTGGATCCTTCTATGCCTGGACATGAATGTTGTGCATGTCTGCATTAAACCCTTCAAAGCTCTATAAAGTAGTGTACACTATGGGAGAAAACTGTGGTCTTCTATTGATCCACATCTAGATGCTCACCTCCATCAGCACCCAAAAAACCTTGACTACATGGATCCGCTTTGCGTCCTTTGTGGCCTAGAGCAAAGCGTACTTCGCGGCCTCAGGAAGGTCTTAGTCAATAGGTGGGAACTGGCTATCTGCCGGTAGTTCGCCTGCTACCAACACAATGGATAAGAGCAACCACTCGTAGTGGAAGGTCTTACCCTGCTCTTGGGCCTCCTTGCAGTTTATCAAAAATTCCTCACAGAGGAACTCAACCTAGTTGAACTGGACCCCCTCCACACACTGCTCGACCAACGCAACCACAGGCACTGGTGCTTCATCGGCACGTCACTTCCGCATTAATTTTCCAGCCAGGAGCTGGGTGGCTACACACACACCTTTTTCCTTGATACTATCAATTGCATAGCCATGCTTCTTCTTTTGTAGCTTGTATTTGGTTTTCATGGCTTCTGCGAAAGCCAAATCACTGATTTTACCAGCTATTTCTGCGAGGTCCCTTCCCTTATAGGAAAGCTAAGAAATCCTGTGAATAAGTTCCACCATGATGGGAATAGGCTCCTCCAGCTATAGATACCCATCATGAACCAGGCACATCAGCTACCTGATGATGCAAATGGTGACGGGTGCAGGTTGAAAGTGGGGTATCTATCGTAGATGAAGTAACCTGGCCTTCTCCACACCACGCAGCCATTTTCACAACTCCAACATGATCACTGGCTCCTCCAGCTTCTGTTTCATAAAGATTTTCATTGTTAGGTGTGGGAACTTCTCGCTGTCTGTGAGGTCCCAATCTTCAATGTTCAGGGTAGGCACTCGGTCGAGGGGCGGTCCTTCAAAAGTAATGTCGTCGGGGAGGAGCGGGGTCTGGAGCACACTCCTCGTGGCCTCTAGGTCTTTAGACACCCTAACTTTACCTCTCCACGAAGGGACGTACGTGGGTAACCTTGTTGTAGAAGGCATTGGTGGGACATCCTCCTCCTCATCATCTTGCACCTCTATTTGACCAATTAGAGCATGTAATTCTTCCTCCTCTTCCTCTGATTCAATAGTGATGCCTTTGCCTTTTTCTTCCATTGACAATTTTCCGAATCATGAGTTTCTTGGGGATATGCGGACTGGTCCCATAGGCTACTTATACTTCTTCGGCCACGGTGTCTGTGGCAATTTTGGAACTTTTGGCGCAACTGCCACATCTTTGGGCTCCTCATGGACGATATGGGGCTCCACGGTATCTTCGGTGAATCGCACTGCTGCTTTGGTAGCAGTCATCATGTTTACACAGGATATGTTTTGTCACCTACTGAAAAGTGGTAAGAGTGCTTGACGTTTAATGCTCTATAACTGCTCAATTCTCAAACAACCAAGTGATATCTTGTGGTTAGCCCTGGGGTGTTATAGCATCTTTTGAATTTGAATTCAACCATTCCCCACACTTCTGAGTCATTAATGCCTTCTTGGTGGTAGATAATCCCAAATATAGCTCTTAATTCATGTCTTAATTGTCTACTGCCCACCTCTCTTTGTCTTAAATTGGACATCTTGTCATGAACAATGACACCAACAGTCACTTCCCAGCCTACCCTCACGGCAACGCAGCCCTCTCTGCATGGACGCAACCCTTGTGACACACTGATCCTGCGGGCAACCTCCTTATCGCGTAGCTCCCTCACAGACTCTTTTATAGTCTCACGCTCTCTTTCAATTGATTGGAGTGCTAAGACTGTGCTCCCTACGGCTAGTTAGGTGGTCGCACCACCTGTGCGAGACTTCAATTCACCTTCCAACCTAGTCCGCGGGAACTCCTCAATTACCCTCACGATAGTCAGCACCGCACATTCTTCCTTATGCATTGCTTCTCCCCTGGTTACTTTGTTTGGTAAGGTGCGGTCGCAGCCACGGTAGCAGAGTCAAAAATTCTCGGCGACAATCTTCCAATGCAGTTTCATGGCTGTCCATATCTTCTCTTGTTATTCTTAGTTTATCGACAAGACATGCTTGCGTGATTTTGTCTTCCAGTTTTTTCATCTTCGCATCCATTAACATGCTTTTCTTCCTCATGTGTACTCAATCTTCTTCGAGTTTGTGAAGTTTAAGGTTCCCTCATTGAATGGCTTCCTAAATCTGCATATGTTCGCCCTCGCATAGCTGCATAATTCCTTCGTCTTGGTCCTCGCATATCATCCCAACTGTGGGTGCTATAGCGTGAGGATTCCTTTCCCCCAAAATTTTGGTCTCGACTTTGCTCCTCAGTTTCGGAATCATCTCTGCACTTAGGTTTTTGTCCATGGCCCTATAGGCCCATTGAATTGCTGGCACACACAGGTCCCAATCAGTTCATCTCACCTGGTGAACCTTGTTCAGACTCTGCATACCTTATTGAATGCTTCCACATGGAACACTTGCGGTGCACATCGCCTTTCCTGCTGCAACGTCCTGTTCACGAGTTTGGGGTGTACTTGTGTGCACTACCGAGCAAATTTCTATACCCATCGAGACAGGTGGGCGTGTAAGTTGCTCCGTCCTTGCTGACCGACTCTTGTTTAAATCTGGGGGCTTCCAAACTAGAGGCCCATCATCCTTCTACATCTGTGCCAGTCCTCAAAATGTCCTTGATGTTTACCCCACCATCGTGGAGGTATTGCGTGCAGTGCCCACTTCAATGTAGTGAACCACTACTGTTCCAGTACTACACTTTCAAATTTGCTTAGAAATTCATCCATTAATATCAATCCATCATATGTCAGTAGCTCTCTTGCCTCTGTTGTCACGCAATGCAATGATATAACCATCATGTTGTAATTCAGCGTCGTCACTTTATGCAACCGATTCAGCCATCGCTCTACTTCTTCGTCTGAATTCGAAGTGCAGGAGCTTTCGTGCTCCCATGAAACCCTCCCATCTGTAGTTGGATTTATCCAATCCTGCATGTGTGCAGTTATCTTGTAAATACAATCAAGAACATCATCGCTATCGTCATCTTGCACTAGTTCAGTGTAGTATTCTCCTTTGGCTAGGTCTAGTAGGACTACTACGCGTAGTGAATTTTTATCGAAGATCATTTTGCGCTTCTTTAGGTTAATAACTCCATTCATATCGGTGGCCTAGTCTATTCCTAAGAGCGCAAGATAGGGATTGATGTTATCGATAATCTATGTTACTTCAAAATCCACCTGCGTTCTTGCGCCTTCAATATCAACTGTTACCCATTGCATCCTTCCCATGGGAAAAATCTTTTGTTGATTCACCATTAGTAATTGAATAGGGGATCATTGTAATGTGGACCTGCCCATGCATTCCCATGTCTGATTTGGTAATACATTCACGTCTGACTCCAGATCTAGAATTACCTGATCCATTTCATACTCACCAATCTGTGTAGTCAACCTCATTTCCCTTCCAATGCACAATGCATGCTTCTCCAATTTCTAGATTACGGGCAGTTCTCTTGACCTCACACACCTGGTGATCAGTTCTTGTAGTCCTTTAACTGCCTTTTTGTCTCGTAGAAGTTTCATGCATGTCTCTAGAAAGGTAGTGAGCATTGACAAATCCATTCCTGGCTCTGGTTGATCCTTACTCCCTAAAGTGGAGGCCTCCACGAAGCTCTTCTTAGCTTCCATGAATGTCTCCTTTGCGCATTCTAAGTCAAACTTGGGTTCCTTTGCAGGAGCCTTGCAAACCCGCGTACTTTTCTCTAGTTGCTTCCTTATATCCTCTCCTGTGGCCATACCACTTCTGAGCATCATGTTTACAGTCTAGTCCTCTTCACACGGCTCAGACCTCATCATTTGTATATTCTGAGTCAAGGGAGGTTGGAATACTCATTTTTCACGCATCCTTGTGATCAACGTAGGACAATCTATTATTTCATGATCAAACTGAGCAGAATACGAATAGGATATCCTTGTCGGGTTGGTATAATTGCGGGCATAGTGCCTTGGTCCTCCACAATTGTAACAAATTAATTGCCCGTGACCCCTTCCTGGCCCCATTCCACCTCGTTCTCAACCTCGCCCCTAAAATATAGCACGTGCCATCCTCGCATCTAGGTCGAGGGCTCGCATTTTCATCTGCATCCTATAGGTAGGGGTTCAATCCATCATTAGCTCGTAACTATGGCAAGTGCACTTATCGTGGCCTACTGACCTGCAAAAATTACAAAACAATTGCTGGGGTGTCTGTGTATATTTCTGTAACAAATGGCAATTATCCATCATGTGTTTCCCTCATATCTGACAGATCGCACACCATAAAGTGGGTGCCACACTTGGCCCTGCCTGTACCTCCGGTCTCAATAGCATTGGCCCTCCTCCTACCACGTAGTTCACGAATACTGGACAATGATCCTTGTCATGGCCCTAGCCTTTGCATTTTATGCACCATACTTCCTCGCGTGCCTCTAGCCGCGGTGCCCTATCCTGCTTCAAACTTTGCATTTCCAAACACAGATTCTGTAGTTGTGCGTGGATTTGTTGAACTCCCAACCCAGGGTCTTGTATCAGGGTCTCATGTAATCTCATTGCCATTTCCAATGCTTCGGCCTGGGTAGAAAGTTTTTGTTGTGATAGCTCCATCCTCAAGTGCGGTGTTAGAGATACTACAAACCATGCACGATGTTGTCCATCGGTCAATGCCATATTGGCTTCATGGATCGTACTCTTCAGTCATTGATCCAAATCCTAGGGTGTCTCACCCAAGAGCATCGTGATTTCTTTAAACCCAATGATTGATTGTGTTTCTGACTTTGGCCTGCTAAATTACCTGTTCAGCGCATTCTGGATCTTTGCTATCCCTGTGTTTAGGTGGCCGTTAGAGTGCTTGATATACCATGTTAATGCGCGATCCTATAGTGCACTCACCAATGTAGCCTTCTTAATGTTGTCATCCATCACACCTAGTTCATCCCATACTTCTCTTACCACAAACCAGAATTGGTCCAGATCTTCATTCCCTACTCCTTTGAATACTGGTAGTTTGATCGTGCTCACCATACCGCACTATGGAGGTGGTGGAGGTGGAGTGGGCAGAGATGGAGGTGAGGGAGGTGAAGCGAGTGGCAATGTGGGTAGAAGTGGTAACTGTGGAATGCGCTGCCTTATCAAATTGACCGTGCTTATCGGAGAGACCTTCGTGAACTCTTCCTCACTCTCTCACGACGATGAAATTAAGGGATTGTTTTCTAATTCTTCACGAATTTTGTAGATCTTTCTGTTCCGTGTAGTCCCAAATGTATTCACATGACCCTTTCTTCACACAATAGCATCTTAATCTAGGTATTCAAAGATTTAATATACTTACCTCATGCTCCTTTGAGAAAGAGTCGTTTTGCCTCGATGTAGTGCACGGTTGTGTCTACCACAAACTCAGTGATAAATCCCCCTATGATCTGGTCGAGCCAATGGTCCACAGCTCGCGTGATCTTATCTTCTGATGCTTCTAGTATGCACACCAATTCTGGGGTCCACACTATTGGTTTGTCAAGCCTACACCTTCCCTGGCTATCGGCAAAGAAAATCTCATGGATTTCCATATACACGTAGTGTTCCAACCACTTTTCCTTAGATACTTACGGAGTTTTGTTTTCATGAGTCGCGTACTCGTTAATCTTCTTGTCCACCCACTCTTCATCAGACATCAGACATCCCTTATGCAGATCCCAGTCCTGGCAACGAAACCATTTGTTGGCTCAATGGGGCCTGACCCAGGTTCAAAAGTGATTTAGCCAAGCAAATCCCAGTACTACTGGTCCTTTTGGCAACAGTTCGCGGAGTGCGGACTGAGGTCTCACCCGAAGTAGTATGGGAGGGTGCTATAACTAGGGTTTCGCACCCTGGGGATGTCTGATATGAGGTGATTGGTACGCAGTCCAACCTTCGAACTTACTGCACTACGTGCACAAGTGGGCATCCCACGCCCCATGGTATAGTCTTCGCACAGTTCTAGCTGCAGGGTGACCCGTGTGATTTACCCAAGTATTCCTTAATTAGGTTCTGTTAGCTGATTACTTAGATTATTTTCATATATATGCAGTCATACAAGTATTTACCAAGTGCATGTAGTAAATAGACAGAGTAAAAGTAATGCATAACATCAAAATATGGATTCAACAATAGATGCACAGAATAAACTGCTCTTTATTAACTTTCAATCCCAAGTACAGACTTGACTTTGCCTTGCGCACTTAGCTGTAGGGGTCCGCACACTCAGTTGTGGACTCTACTAGGCCTCTATGTACTCAGTTACAGAGCCTCTTCCTACCACTATGACCCAGTAGACTTCAAATTTAACTCTAAACTCAAACCACGCCTTCGCTATTCTGTCATTCCTTAGCTATATTTACACTTAGAGCCTTGCTCTATTTATACAATCCCATGGCCTGCCGACCATGGGTAGGCTGACACAAATTTACATTAAATTACAATATTTTAGGGCGGATAACCCTATGACTCATCATATACTTCCGGCTTCGCAACTGTAATTCGCAGAGTCTTACAATACAATTGACCAAAACTTGGGCTTTGAGTGCCAAAAACATGCTGTGAGGGATCCCATGCCCAACACCATCGTTCAACCGTGCCCACCTGCAATACCGTCGTTCAAGGTTGCCCACCTACTTTCATGCAGGGTCGCCCAACCTTCGTGCGGGTTTTCCCAATCACCCTATGCAGAAGCACCCACCTTCTATCATGCAGGTGCGCCCAACCCATTTAGAACTATCATTCACATATGCCCAGATCATCATTTAGGAAAACTTGTTGGTTCGTCTACCCATGTAGACCCGCCTAGCTGGTTCAAGTCATTCAACCACACTCATAGGTTGGGTGTTACAGGGAAAAGTGTCTATTTAGAACTGCTCTATCCCACTAAGGTGTGACAGCTGCCTTAGAAACAAACAGAGAAAAGCTACTTATGTTTTTCCTTTATGAATTATAGATAGAGAGGAATAGAAAGACCAACCTCTGTCTTGCACTAATCCTTTGATTCGATCCCTCTCTTCTTTGATAGTCCCCAGCTACCTGCTCCCTTGCACGCCCATCTTCACAAAGTACCTATAAGATCACAAAAGCATAGCACTATACAAAGACATGGATCTATATTCATAAACAACTTAGGATCAAATTTAAATTGACCATACAAATGTAACAAGCATCAATGATACAAAATCATGGAGGAAAACTCAAATAGCTTTTATTGATAAACAAGAAAAGATCCAGGAGGAGTTACAACCAGTTGTTCCGACCCAGCATCAACCTCCCAGCAAAGAAGCCCCTCTTCACCTCAAACAAAGCTTAGATCACCCAACAATCTGATGTTTGTCTCTAGAAACCAACAACAATTCCTTACAATATGAAAAATTCCAGCCTTTGGATCTCTGGGATGAGGGATCCATATATAGATATCTGTAAGGGGGATGAGTCAGCTTGTGATTTGATTAGTGTCTTCTCTCTGATAGTTCTTGCTTCCACTTGGAGACTGAGGGTCTCTTACTCATCCTTGGTCGAATTCAGTGAGGCAAGTGTCACAGGGGAATATTCTGGAAGCTTTCATTGCCTCTCCACCTCGCGGAATGACACTACCATTTGTCATTTCTCGCCCATCACACCCCACAGAAGGGACTTTTGAAATGCAACGCACCCTCACAGTGTATTTAGGTGAGATGCAACACACTTAGCCAATGGAGCAGCTGCAATGATCCTGTTTTGACCAATTCTGAGCAGTTTTTCATGGAGAACTTCTGGGAGAAGCAGTAATCTGTTGACCTTGTTCCTTTAGGGGTTAGAACAACACTTTTAGGGACTTAGGAGCCCTTGGTTTGTGGAAATTTAATGCTTGAGGTTGTAGGGCACAAAAATGTCTATAACAGTTGCCCCCTAAAGTATGAGGCCGTTAACCTTTTAGTGTCGGGTGAAATGCTTTATTATGAGGATATGAAGTTCTTTCAATGCTGGGAGGAGACCTGTAATAAGATACAATACAATACATTATCTTTATAATATTTTCATGATCTAGCTGAGGCGGGCATTCCCATGCTCAGCTTTATAAATTCATTTTCATGTACATCGGACAGACAACCGTCTGAGTGTAGACTGATGATTCTGATAGAGCCATCATCCTTTTGGTAGGATGATTATCTGTGCTGCAATGATGTACATTTAATGTCTTTATTTCCTTGAATATATATCACAGCCCGGATGGATGAAACTAGATCCGGGGTCTTCAATCTCATCCGATCTTCACTCGAAGTACAAGTCGATCCATGTGAGAAATGTTCTGAAGTCGAACATGGAAAGACATCGCTTGATTACCAGTCAATGATGTAAACTGTTAACAAGTGCGAGAGGAATCACAGATAATGATAATGAACCTCAAGGTACTGAAGTACAATGCAGGTGGTGTGAATAAAGGACTTGGCATCGAACACCATGCAAAATCTTTCGGTCGAAGGCCATTGATGTAAACCTGTCGCCGGAAGTGAGAAACTTGCCATTGAGGCATGCAAGCTTCAAAGTACTGAATGGGGTGTTCCTAGATCAACTTCTTGGATAATGAGCTGATGTCGACAAGAAGTGATCCGTCACAGGAGGGCCTTAATGAATCCCACATCAATGACACGGAACGGAGCAAATGATTTTCGTGGAGGTGAAAACGATCTGGTGATATAAGGTTCAGGGTGGCGGTCATGAAAGAATGGAGTATAGTGTATGGTAGTGGGTCAGACACAGGTATATCCTCTGAATGACTTCTCTTGAACATATCGGCGACACTGATGTGATGGATCGGTATCATTAACCCCAAATGTGGATGGTATGGCATGACCATGGTGATGTGACCAGTGAATGAAACAACCCAACCCGACTCGGACACGGAGTGGAAGTGTCATGTTCAAGAGCGACTTGCTACCAACAAAGTTTCTTTGAGTTTTCTTCCCAATTTTTCCCCAGTCATTGTTGACCAGTACCCCTTTATTTTTGTCAAGCTTGAGGAGGATAACATATGCTTGTTCTATAATTTTCCCTTCGGGCAAACCCATCGCTATGTTTTAATGAGCCTAGTGATAGTGAAACTTGTTCTCGTCTAAAGACAAGTTTGTCGCTATTAATCTTTTTAACGAGTTTAACGACAAAGATAACTCGGTCCTTTTCAATTTTAGAGAGTCTAAAAAGAAACGTAAAGGTAACTCCAAAATTCCTTTTTCGTCATCTAATCCCTTAAGTCCGAAAAATTATAAAACAATACAGAAGGGATGAATTTTCGATAGTTTTAACGAGCCAAACAAAACAAGCGCTCGATCTTTTGGTGTAATAATCCATCAGGTCTAGAAAGATTAAAATATAGAGGAGGGATAGCACTTCATGTCCCTTTAACGAGCTGGAGACGCCAATGGCTCGGAAATCTTTTCATATTTTACGAGTCAGTTGAAAGGAGCTTAAAGGAGACTCGTCTTTTGGGGAACAAGTGATAAAATGGGTAGCAGCTGATTCCAGGTAAGGTTTGGAATTTTCCAATCAAGGCAGTGTCACAAGGATGGCTAGTGAAATCACTCTTCGCAGCTGTTCCTCAAAATGGGTAAACAATCAAATGGAGGTGAATGATCGGCCAATGAAAAGTGGAGGTGACGGTGCAAACACGACCAAGGCTTTAATGGCTGAAGTACTACATTCACGATGGTTATTTACCGAGGAATAGTTCATTTTTTAATGAGCTTAAACGTGGGTGGAAACATTTGCTCATTTCTTATGTTTATTTTTTAACGAGCTTGAACTATGTGCTAAAATTGCTCGATTAAATGGTCCCTTTTTTATTTTACCATAAATAGCTTTGTTCTTTCAAAGATTGTACTGTATCTTTAACTGCTTCATCAAACTAGTCAGAAATGAACAATATATGCTTGAAAATGAGTTAGAACATGAATATTTTACTTTGAACTACGTAAAAAGTAATGAAAAAGTGTTTTTACCTCTCATTTTACCATTTCATTTGAACTTTGGTTTGTTGGAGCTTTGGAGGTGCTTTTTCCCCCTTGATTTTCATCAGTTGATTTCGGGAGATTCTGTGGATGATTCTTGGCACCGTCTGGACTAGGTAGGAGCTAAACCTGAGCTCTTTCATTTCATGGTTTCCATTTTGCATTTTGAGCTTGATTCTTAGCTTTTCTGAGCCCCTGGGGTTTGAAGAACTCGTTTTGCCTTCAGCGCACCCTCTGTGTATCGAAAGCTGCATTGAATGTTGACCTGTCTAAAGGCTATTTGACATTCAACGCACCTAGAACACTACTGCAGCTGCGTTGGGCGCAGAAAAGGAATTTAGTGCACAATTTTTTGATGGAAATTTTGCCTGTTTCTTACCAAAATCAGGATCTAACTCTTCTCTTGTTTGTTTTTCAGAGATCTTTGGAGTAAGATGACCATTACATGGCGAGAACGTGAGCATGAAGAAGAGGACATGCTTGCCCTACATGATCCGGTTACAGTAAATGCACTGCGGAACTGTGGCTTGCTGAAGTTTTTCCGCATTTCTAGCATGAGACAACAGATCAACTTACTGCAGTATTTGCTCGATGCTTGGGATCCTACCAACCAGGTTTTCTAGATCAGGGGCAAATCTATCCCCTTGACTATAGTAGACATCTATTTCTTAACTGGCTTGTCGAGGCGAGGTTCCCCCATCTCTTTGTCAGGTTCGGCCCGGGGAGGCGACTCTGTGAGAGATTATGTCCGCTGGTACTGCAGAGAAGGATCTCAGCCAAGTAAAGACGGCAAGATCATCATCCGTGATGCCACTGACAGGTCCCTTAGGACTATTCTATTTTACTTTTAGTAGGATGGCCGGTGGTGCAGCTCTTCATGTAGCCAATCGATCTTACATGCAACATGCCTTGGAATGCCTCCAACCGAAGGTGTTCAACTGGTGCGACGCAGTACTTCTTGTGATGAAAGAACAGTTGACCAAGATAAAGAGCGGGAGGTTGAAGAACTTTGGGTATGGTTCTATTTTGACCACCTTTGCCTTGGAGAAGATACCATTGATGCAGCCGCAGTACATTGCACTCGATTTACCTACTCCTACTGAACCACGTATGCAGAGATGGGTTGACCATATGTCTAGGCATGCTGGCCAGTCTCAGATTTCATTTTCTGATACCTTCTTCAGGTGGTTTGATTGTCAGGAGATGGTTTATTCTGAGTATCCATACGATGGCATGGACTTCCGGGGTGATCCAGATTTAGTACTGCCGGATGGCGAGCAGTGGGGCGCCATTGGTAAAATATTTTACCATATCCCTGTTTATCGTTTTTTGTTTATAATGTCCTTGTGCTTTATTCTATCAAGACTTTAATCAAACTCATGTGTACATGCAGATGTTGGTCCTGTTCGTCCAGTAGTTCACCTGAGAGTACCAGCTGCTGCCCCAGCAGGAGAGGCCGTCGGAAGGGCTATCCTTTGCGACCTCGACGTGGCTGAGACTCTCACAACATTACAGGAGCAGGTTGAGGGCCTCACTCTTAGTATTCCAGATGTGAGGACTGATGAGCTACCTTTGAGGTTACAGCAGCATACTACTGGTGTGCCCAGACGATGGACTCGTCTCTTACGCATGATCGCACAGGCTGTGACTTGCTATCACGAGCATCATTAGACTAGGGTGCCCCCTATCATTTTGAGTTTTTGGGTCATTTGACCGATTTTTTTTGGTTACAGAACATTATGTGTAAACCATAAACAGTTATATATATTTTTGATTTTTGGAGCTTTACTTTGGTTAAGTTACATGATCCAAATGCAAACATTGATGGTATGTTTCTTTTTATAAATGTTGCAAATGTCTATCTAACACATAATTTGCTAATGAGTCAGTTAATGTGTTTAAGTTTCTGGAAATATGTTGATATTGAATAAAATCAGATTGTCTTTCCAAAATCTTAACCCTTAGGAACATGCGATAAATAGCTGGGTTTCGGACGGAATTTATACCATTGAGTTGTAGTATTTGCGAGCTGTGAGTCTAGCCTGACAATTAGTCGGCGTATACCATGTGTGATGGCATCAGAGAGAAGTTCTATCAACGCGCTATATTCAGCGATGTTATTTGTTGATTGACCAATACATACCCCTCTGAAACTTACTAACTCGCCACTTGGATCAAAAATAGCCCAGGCTACGGAAGATAGGTTCCGCGAACTATGACTCGCTCCGTCGGCATATCCAACACATGACTCCAATAGGTTTGACATCTGCAATAAATGTAAAAAGTGGATTACTTGACCAAAATAAACACTTCAGCGAAAACAAAAATATAACAAAAGCACACAGGTTACCATTACGCATAGTAATGCTTGAGGTACAACCCATTACGAGGTTGCGCCAGTGGAATTCCGTCATAATCCATTAACTCGTAGGCTCCTTTTGCTAACACTCGTTTAACAATATAGGGGCCCATCCATAAAGACTTAAATTTACCTGCTCCCAATTTATCGGATTCTTGGTCATAAAGCAAGACCAAGTCACCTTCTGAGAAGACATGGGGTTTGACATTTTTGTCGAACTGCACCTTGACTCGTTTCTTATGGGCTTCGTTAGCCAAAGCGGCATCACGACGGGTTTCATCCAATTGGATTAATTCCAAGAAACAAGCTTCTTCTTCTGAAGTTCCGGGAGGAGATCAATTGCGAGTTTGAGAGACGAGATTTCACACTGGATTGGTAAGACTGCTTCCAGGCCATATACCAATTGGAAAGGCGTAAACCCGGTTGCATTCCTTACCGATGTTCGGTAAGCCCACAGAGCCGAGTACAGGATTAGGTGCCATTTTCTCTTGTGAACTCCAATCATCCTTTGCAGCATGCGCTTTAGGACCTTGTTGATTGCTTCAACTTGTCCGTTGGCTTGCGGATAATATGGAGTAGAGCTGTCGTGAGACAACCCTAGTTTGGCAGCTAATTCAACCATCATGTGACTGTGGAAATGCGATCCATGATCTGTGACTATAGCCTGTAGCACGCCGAATCTGGCGACTACATGGTTGAAAAAGAAGAGGGTAGCTGTTTCACCAATATTATCTAATGTAGGCATCGCCTCGGCCCATTTGGTAAAATAGTCAATTGCGACTATGATGTACCCATGCCCCCCGGTCGAGGTGGGGTTACATGCCATGAAATCGATGCCCCATTTGGTGAATGGCCCAACAACAACTATTGGTTGCAGAGGTGCGGGTGGTCTTCTAGTTTTGCTATCGAAAATTTGACAAGCATGGCAACTTCTGACTGCGGTTATGCAATCTTTGAACATTGTTGGCCAAAAGTATCCTACTCGTAAGATTTTTTGCGCTGTAGCATATCCAGATTCATGCCCCCCACACGCGCCTGAATGACAATCATTCAGGACTTTTTCGGCCTCCTCATGGGTGAGGCACCTTCTCAGAACTGTATCGATACCACGATGGTAAAGTGTATCACCGACGATCATGTAGTCTTTTGCTTGGTATCGAATGCGTTTTTGTTTGGAGTGGGAGGTGTTTGGGCTCTATTTTTGGGTTTGGAGATAAATGATTATATCCCCATACCACTCATTGCTTGCAGATATCAGAAAAAAACTTTCGTCCACGATTGTTTCTTCGGATGTGTCATCATTGGACGACGATGGGAGATCGCACAATAATTCTGCGAAAACTAGAGCTTTCTTTGACTTGGATTTTACAAATTCCAGATCAAACTCTTGTAGGATTGCTATCCATTTTGAATATTTGCCCCCCAGCAACTGTCGCGATAATATATAAGCCATGGGGTTGCAATCTGACAGAATGGTAGTTTTCCGAAAGAGGACATAGTGTCAAAATCTCTGTATCGCTTGAACAGCTGCGAGTGCTAGCTTTTCAATGTAAGAATATTTGCTTTCTGTATCATTTAAGTTTATACTTAAATAATATATAGGATGTTCAATTCCATCGACTTCTTGAACTAAAACCATTGCAATGGTCGTATCCGCTGCAGCCAGATACAAGTTAAAATCTTTTTGATAATCAGGAGCATACATTAACGATGCTTTCATTAGGGAATCTTTTAAAGCATCAAAGGAAGCTTGTGCAACCTGATCCCAGACAAAGGGTACTTCTTTTTTCAAAAGACGTGTATAACCTTTAGCAAGTTCGGCATAATTTGGAATGAACCTCCTCAGAAAGTTTGCTTTCCCTTGGATTTTCTGAATCTGAAGCAAATTCGAAGGTGGAGGCAAATTTATGATTGCCTGGACCTTACATGGGTCGAGACGAATCCCGTCCTTTGAGACTACAAAGCTAAGTAAACGACCAGAACTGACACAAAATACATATTTGTGTGGATTGAGTCGTATCTTGTAGTGTCGGCAACGTAGAAATATCGCTCTTAAATGCTGCGGGTGATCAGTCCGCTTTCGCGAATGAGGTAGAAGGTCATCGAGGTATGGTTGAACGATGTTTTTGATGTCATGGAAGGCTTAATTCATTTCCCTCTAAAACGTCTCCCCTGCGTTCTTTAAACCAAAGGGTAATTTTCGATATGTGAATGTGCCCCACGGACAAATAAATGCAGTCTTTGACTGGTCCTGTGGGCAGATAATTATTTGATTATACCTAGAGAATCCATCCATGAATGAAAAGATCTCGCATCCGGTGCATTCATCAATTATCTGGTCAATGAAGGGTGTAGGGTAGTTGTCTTTTGGACAAACTTGATTTACATCCCTATAATCGACGCACACTCTAATTGTTCCTTGTTTTTTCATAACAGGGACAATATTCGATACCCAATCGGTTAGAGGAACCGGGTAGATGAAACCAGCATGGAGAAGTTTTTCAACTTCTGCCTTAATGGCAGCGACTTTGTTGGGGTGCACCTGTCATAGCCGTTGTTGTACTGGTTTGACATCTGGATACATCTTAATTTCGTGTTCAACGATACTCGAGTCAATGCCTGGCATTTCATCATATGACCAAGCAAAGACATCTCTGAATTCACGAAAAAGAGCGTTATATATCTCTAGTTCTAAAGGAGAACAACATTTGTCGACATAAATATTCTCTACAACATTTGTTTTGGTCGAGATATTTATGGCGATAGTTTCTTCAATATTGGACAAGTTTCGCTCGGAATCCACCATGTTTACAGTATTTGATAGAAAATCAAAAACTGAAGGATGATAAAGGTCATCTTGAGTATCTTCTCCACAATCTGGAAGAAGGGAACGATGGTGGGAATCATTCCATGGTGCTCCTTCAATTACCAGTGATTGGACAATTCCTTCGTCGGTGACATGCACTTGCGACCAAGGATCTGAAGGGGTACCATATTCTTTAGACCTATCTATCCAAACTCTTGATGAGCATTGATTTGGGTTTGCTTCCCATGCTAGGAACATTGATTGCTACAATATTTCCGTTGGGCTTGGGGGAAAAACCATTGCATGATCCATGTCGATATCGTTTTCCGAGGTCTTTTTAGAAGATATCATGTAGCAGGTTCCTACCGACGCCACTTCTGCCAAGTTGATTGGAGGTGGAAGGGTGAAATTTCCCATTAGTATAGGATCTTTCAATAGGCCTACTCTGATATTTTGAAGCGAATGAGGGCTTCCATGGATCCTGGGAATGCTTCCTGTAACTTGAGAACCATTGGGGAGGAAGTTTTGTTGATCGACGATTGTAACCCTCCTTGAAAGGGAAATGCAATCTTCCTAAAATAGGTTGACACAACAGCCGCCATAGCATATATCCATGGCCTTCCTAGTAGGATGCTGTAATCAAGATTTCCATCATCTATTTCTACTGTTTTCCCTCCTAGTTCAATTTTCAAGTTACTTAGAATACCATATGGGGTATATGTCCTTCCATCGAATGCTTTTAATGTCATCGAAGATTGCGACAAGGTTGGAGATCCTAAAGTTTTCCAGCAACTCATCGACATGATGCATGTAGATGCCCCCTCATCAATAATTGTTCGATGAACAGTTTTGTTGAGGGCTTTCACTTGAACAAGGAAAGCTAGTTGAGCTGGTAATTGAGGATCGTATCCTTTATGATCGAAGGATACAAGATTGGAATCCTTTGGGTCTATCCCACCAATGGCTGATAATAAAGCTTGCCTTTGGGATGGGCAATTCTGTAGTACTTCAAGAGTCGACATAGCGGATGGCGATTGGGCCAAATCTTCCACTATATTATAATGCTGTGCCGCTCTAGCATGGGGATTAAATTTCGACTTGTGTACTACTCCCTTTGGCGGTTTTATTGTCAATTCAGGAATGGTAGATGGCGCAACTTCTGTCGAAGTTGTTGTCGAACTACTAGGTTGATATTTATCCTTGTTGTTCGACAATTGTGGATTCCCATAATCTTTTTTCCTTGTCGATATCAAAGCATCATTTTGTTGTTTTGAAACCGACAACATTAGCACTTGAGACGGGGAAGCATTTCCACTTTCAACCAGATTTGTTCCTGGATTTGGAAATGGATCAGTTAACACTGCGGAGGTTTTCGAATTCTTGAAGAATTTTTTAACCTCAGCTCTGTGTGGACAACTTGCGGTCCAATGATCCTCATCGCATATCAAGCATGGATTTTTTGGTTTCCTATCTCCAGGAGGGTTTGAAGAAGATTTTCCAGGTGATGATTCCTCATGTTTCTTCTCCTTCCCTTTGCCTTTCTTCTTGCTCCCTGGTTGTTTGGTTTCTTTGCCTTTATCTGTCGATACGGCATTACTTCCGAAGGAAGAAGTTCATCTTTTGCATTTTGACCTGAAATCTTATGGGCCTTTTTGGATGTAGCCTTTGTCGATTTCGTGTCTGTTGTGCCAATCACACCATCACCGGCATGAGAGTCATTGTTTGATTTAGGAGGAGGAGGAATTGAGAATTCCGGTCTAGGGGCGTCATGTATTTTATCGTAGAGCGTGCCGGATTGAGTGTAAATCAAGTCCAGATATTGCGCACGAGTGATAACTTGCTCTTCTGTTACGACTCCCCCCTTTGCCACATCTTCCGTGATGGAAGGCAGTAATGACTTGATAAACCATTCAGCTAATAGCTGATCGGGGACATAGGTTTTTACCATTCTACGACGACGTTGCCACTCATGTATATGATCAGATATGTGAGTGGCCGTTGTCTGTTTGAAATTGGTAAGAAGTTCTATTCCCATTTCGTACCTTATTGGTAACATAAAATGGGTTAAAAAGGTTGTGGCTAAGGTACTGAAGTTGTCAAACGAAGCTCTAGCCAATTCGATGTACCATTTTACCACCGGACCCGTTAACGTCCTCTGAAAGAGGCAAAGTCTTATCGAATCATCATTTAAGGTGTTTGATGAACACCATAGATGAAAGTTCATCACATGATTCGATGGATCTTCACCCATATTTCCATTAAATTTAGGAATATCTGATGGAAGTTTATGCGGAATTGATGGCCACCAAGGGGCGTAAGCGATTGGATCGTTTGTTAACCTATTTAAATCAGGTAACTCTAAAGTTTCCACAAAGGGTAACTATTGGTTCAGGTCAGGTGAAGCATACCCAGGATAAGATGGGATTGCCTGAGCAGTTGGTCTTTGCATACCGGCATAATGCATTTGATGCTGGTAACTTTGGTAAGGTTGGTGGGCATGACCATTGTAAAATGGTTGATTTTGACCGTTTTGAATGTACGACTGCCGACTATTAGCAAAGATTTGTTGCTCAGAACCTTGGTATACTTGTTGGAATTGCGGTTGTTGGTATTGTACTAGCCATGGTTGTGAAGCCATGTACTGTTGACCGATACTAACAGTTTGACCAAGATGAGGGGTAATTGTACCCGTCTGAACCTGTGTCATTCCACTAGTCGGCGATTGTGGTTGAGTCGCAGGGTCAAGGGGCTGTTGCATTACAACCTGAGAAACCTGAGGTTGGCATACAATAGGCAGCGCTTGAACTTGTGACACTGTCACAATAGCTGGCATAGTCGGGATATTGGACATAAGTACGCATTGTTGCATTGAGTATACAACTCTTGGTTGTTGAGGTAGTATAGGTACCCAACCACTTGAGGTAATTCCAGTATAACCTAAATGTTGTTGTGAACTCACGTATGGATATCCTCCTGGAGGGGATAATGAAAGGGTATACTACCCCCCATACGATGGTAATCCAGAACTCAAGGTAATGGTTTGCCCTTGGGGGCCGGACTGCCCAAATTGACCTCCAAATGGATCAATTTGTTGAGACTCAACATAAGAGTTTCCGGATATTATTCCGGATGAACAAACAGGAATGGACCATACTGTCGAAATAGCCCCTGAGTGGGCTCCTTCTAGCGGCTGAGAGCTAGTCGGGACAGATGGTATACCGACGAACATTGTCGGAGTGATAGCAGGGAGTTCTGGAGTCGCTGTGTTAGACGACACAGTCCTAGATGTTGATGGTTGTTTAGACATTTGTAGTCTATCCAAAATATTACCTAGCGATTCTACAGGAGCTTCTGCTGGTGGTAGACTAACTTCTGACGAAGAAGGATATAGAGTGATCCCGACTCCAAATTGCGTTGGAGTACTTGTTTGAGGATCTTCTACAATTTCTTCTATGGCAATCAGACCAGGTGGAAGGGGAAGACCGTTAGGTCCGTAGAATATTTCTAGTGCCGAAGAAGGTATGGAATCGGTAGCGACAGATGTTTGAAGAGCAAGACTTTCCGAACCGGTTGTAGATGGAACTGGTTCGGTAACACAAGCGTTTACTCTCAGACTAGGATCAGTATCACTGTCCTTCTGTGGCTACTGAACTTCTTCTGTAGAGGCAGGGATTCCAGAAATGTTTGGAGTAACCGGAGTCTCGGATGTCGTTGGAACACTTGTTCCAACTTTAATAGGAGATTTGGAACCAGTTAAATGAGTTCGCTTTGTCTGTACTGGCTTCGATTCTGGAGACAAAGACGGTTGACTCGTAAGCCTCTGCGAACGACGGGGTTACAATTGACTTTCTTCCACGATTGCGGATTACTCGATCAACTAAAATAAAGGGGAAGTATGTTTCTGAATTAAATGAATTTTAGATGCTTTGACACAACTTGTTTTTTCAGTTTTTAAGAGTCGAGAAAAAACAAAAGATGACTCTAGTCGCCTTCGATTTTTAATGAGCCTGAAGTGACAAGTGCTCAGATGGACCTTTTCCATTAAGGAGTCTGAAAAGGAACGAAAGGGACTACTCTGGAAGTCTAGGTAGAGGGAGTACCAAACCAATCGCAAAACTGCAGAATACTTTTTACGGTACGGCAGTCAATCTTCCCGAATGCTGTGTTTAGTGCATTGCGATCGATAGGGCGGCAGACACGGCTTCCTATGGATAAAGGATTTAAGCCTATAGCGGTCTCCCAAAATATACTCAACGGTACGTTGGAGCACAATTCCGTACTGGCACTTATCGTCTCAAAGTGGAGGAATCACCCAACCATCAGTGAGAACAACAGTTACCAGGCTTTACGACGCCGGAATACGTCTCTAGCCTAGACCTCTAAATGTTGTGCGTTAAGTTCCAAAGCATTGTTAGATTCATTGAATTTATTTTAAGTTGATCTTGCTTATGAAGTTTTCCTTTTGGTTTCACCACGAGATGTAGATGTAATTCCTAAAATGAAATCTAAAGATGATAAATAAACTTTTTATCTCTTTTGTGCAATGAAAATCCTAGCTACTAGGGAAAAGAAAGACAGAATCTTTTCACAAAGAGCAAAGAGCACACTGTAAATGCACTTTCCTAAACCAAGCCAAACAGACTGTCTATATGCAAATGCACATGCATGTATTTTTTTTTCGACTTTCTTAGTATATAGATGCTAAAAAGAAAGTTGATGTACAAATCTGAAATTTTTTTCAAGCGACAAACATAAACAAACTTCTTTTCGAAATCAAAAATAGAGATGATTACGACACCTTATGATTTTGAAATCAATACTTGTTTTTGACACTAGAAAATTACAAATTCAGACCAAAAGCAATAGTAACCGGATAATCAACCATCAACAGCAATCAAACTTTCTCCTATGATCAAAATCGACACTTGTGACAGATTCAAATCAAAGGACGACAGTACGACTATGCTACTTTTGCAAAGGAAAACTGTAAATGACTCAACAAACACACAAAAACACCTACAGTTCTTTTGTACAAAGGAGGCGGAATAACAGCAAGGAAAAGGAGTTTTAGACAGACATATACTGATCACAGGCAGCAAAATTCAGGAATAGAACTAGAAAGGATGATCCACAGAAGCCACAACTGCACAGAGCTAGTCTGATCAGCGCACCTGTAACACAGGGAATCTGAAATGTAGTGCAAGTTGTCCCTTTGGGAAGTGCACTGAAATTCAAAAACTCTGAACAGTACCTGCGCTGGGCCAGAAACGAGACTCTGTTCGGGTTTCGGGTCACCATTTGCAGTTCAGTTCTTGGTTTTTGGCCGAGTAAAAAGCAACCAGTATTGCAACAATCAGGGGTAGATGTAAGGAGGATCTAAGAGCTATCACAAGGGCAATCAGATAGTTTGTGAATCAATTGTTTAAATCATAAACAGATCCAGTGGGTGGATTGAAGCAGCAGTTATCTACTTTGCATTTGTTATGGCAAATTCAGTTCGAATGCTACTTGTAAGTTTATGAAACAAACAACAACGAATGATAAACAAACAAACTAATTATCTCCCCAGTGGAGTCGCCATTTTGTTACAGGGAAAAGTGTCTATTTAGAACTGCTCTATCCCACTAAGGTGTGACAGCCGTCTTAGAAACAAACAGAGAAAAGCTACTTATGTTTTTCCTTTATGAATTATAGATAGAGAGGAATAGAAAGACCAACCTCTGTCTTGTGCTAATCCTTTGATTCGATCCCTCTCTTCTTTGATAGTCCCCAGCTACCTGCTCCCTTGCACGCCCAGCTTCACAAAGTACCTATAAGATCATAGAAGAATAACACTATACAAAGACATGGATCTATATTCATAAACAACTTAAGATCAGATTTAAATTGACCATACAAATGTAACAAGCATCAATGATACAAAAGCATGGACGAAAACTCAAATAGATTTTATTGATAAACAAGAAAAGATCCAGGAGGAGTTACAACCAGTTGTTCCGACCCAGCATCAACCTCCCAACAAATAAGTCCCTCTTCACCTCAAACAAAGCTTAGATCACCCAACAATCTGATGTTTTTCTCTAGAAACCAACATCAATTCCTTACAATATGCAAAATTCCAGCCTCTGGATCTCTGGGATGAGGGATCCATATATAGATATCTGTAAGGGGTACGAGTCAGCTTGTGATTTGATTAGTGTCTTCTCTCTGATAGTTCTTGCTTCCACTTGGATATTGAGGGCCTCTTACTCATCCTTGGTCGAATTCAGTGAGGCAAGTGTCACAGGGGAAGATTCTGGAAGCTTCCATTGCCTCTCCACCTCGCGGAATGACACTGCCATTTGTCATTTCTCGCCCATCGCACCCCATAGAAGGGACTTTTGAAATGCAACGCACCCTCACAGTGTATTTAGGTGAGATGCAACGCACTTAGCCAATGGAGCAGCTGCAATGATCCTGTTTTGACCAATTTTGAGCAGTTTTTCATGGAGAACTTCTGGGAGAAGCTGTAATCTATTGACCTTGTTACTTTAGGGGTTAGAACAACACTTTTAGGGACTTAGGAGCCCTTGGTTTATGGACATTTCATGCTTGAGGTTGTAGGGAAAAAAAATTTCTATAACATTGGGTCACCCAGCCCGGTTGGTCCACCCATCATTCAACCATATCCACTACAGGTCGGGTCACCTGATGGCCTATCGCCTGCCCACACCCTTTACTGAAACTTGTCCACCCATGTCTGTCTGGTCCGCTGCCATCTTCCACAACTCGTCCCTCGTGTGCACTAGCCTAGACCTGCAACTCACCCTTTTGCCTTCAGCTTGACACTTCAACCCTCCATCCATCTGAGCCCTACCTCATTCTTATCACCCTTTTCTTTGCTCATCCAAGTCGCTATGTTGAACTTGCTTGAGATTACTTGATGCCTCTTATCAAGTCATCCTCCTCTTTCTTATATGCATCGTCAATGTGTTTAGACGAGTCGGCCCACCCGAGGCTAACCATACATCCACCCATGAGAATGTCTTCTAACTCGTTCGCTAACCATCTCGGGTCCACTTTCACACATCAGCCCGCCCAAGGCATCCTCCTCTACTTGTCCACCCAAACATGGTTTTTCGA
The DNA here is from genome assembly GCA_031772625.1 of Pinus tabuliformis. Classification (NCBI taxonomy): domain Eukaryota; kingdom Viridiplantae; phylum Streptophyta; class Pinopsida; order Pinales; family Pinaceae; genus Pinus; species Pinus tabuliformis. Next base: position 1,284,980,902 of record CM062805.1, read on the forward strand.
CTCTCTTATAAACTCATCACGCATGTGCTCCACACTTAGCCAAAATATTACTTCTCGATTTTTCAACTCTCCAAGCAACTCGTCACACCATCACACAACTCGCTAGGGCGCATCTAACCAAATGTACCCACTCATCGCCTTTAACAGAACTCGTGTAGTCATCACATAAACTTGACTTGTTGTACATAACTGAAGATGACTCTTTTGTCGCATAAAACTGACTTGGGTGCCCATCGCACACATGGTGCACCCTCCTTGTTACATAGTAATTTGTCATCGTTTATCACCGTCCCTGTTTCCCCTCTCCCATACATTGGAGGACTCATTCCAGGACTTGTGAGAAGTGACATAACCTGAAACCACTTGCATTATATTCCTCTAAGTGTGAGCTTCATATGCCCTGAAGACATCTCCTGCAGTATACCCATAAAAACAACCCTTTTTGCATTAGCGTGGGTCTGCAGTGTACTTCCTGCACCAATGGAAAAAATCCTCTAAAGAGGGCGCGCCAGTTGGCGCTCTGTCTCAGAGTCGCACTCGCACCAACCCAGTTGGGTAAAGTTTTTAACGAACAAACTTCCGAAGGTTCTCCCTAACCCATTCACCAACTGAATCCATGTTGAGATAGGATGGTTTGGCTTTGAATCTCCATAGAAGGGAAGTGGTTTGCCACCTTTCATGGAAGCTTCTAAGTGATAAAGCCAATCCCATGGAAATTGTGATTGATCTTATCTCCTTCCCCTCTATCTATAAAAGATTTTTTTTTTGCCTTGAGCAAGCTAGTTCCAGCATAGTGCTAGTGATAGTGAGAATTCCAGGAGTTCAAGAGAATGAAGTTGCAAGAGCCTTCTTTGCATCCATAAGGCCAAATCTAAGTGAGGAGATTCTTGTCACCGAGGAGAGAGAGGCTTGTTTCCCATCCCAACAAGCTTTGCAAGACTTGTGTAGCTGATCACCCAACCAAAGGAGGATTTGACGTCAGAACTATGGTTGTATTCTTCTTTGTTGTTTATCAATAATAGATGACTATCATTATGGTTCCACTCTCATTGTCCTTTGTAATGATTGATGTTGAGTTATATCTTTTCTAACTGATATATAATTGCATATATTTGATTTTATGCTTGTATTTGTGTTGTTCTTTGCATGTGCAGGTGTCTAATCACGGAGATCGTGGGGATTGTGATCGGCCGAAGCAAAGGAACGAGAGCGACATATCTTCTATGAATATTAGCGTTGGAATCCAAGTAGGTTCTCATCATCCACCTTTAATTTGCAATTAGGAACTTGCGTGATAGCATTGTTTGATTGTTGCTAGACCCGGTCTGGGCTAGTAGGGATCATCTCTGTCCGCAGAGGGGATTTACCTCCACAACAATTTGGCGACTCCACTGGGGAGTTAGCTTGTTGTTTGATTTGTAAACTTTAGATGGAGCCTGAAGTATGGCCAGATAGCCTTCGAAACGCCATTGCTTTGCATTAGCGAAGTAGATCAAAGCCACTTCAGTCAATCTCCGGTTTGGTTTGCAGACTAAACAACTTGGAGTTTGCCTTGTCTCTTTGGTTTTCTCTTGTTTGATTACTTAGATAGCTTTCTGGGTTGCATTTTTGCTGTCTCTTGCTTCCTGGCCTGCCTGGATACTGTCAACCAAGCCTTGGACCGCCTGTTTTTATTTTTGACCTAGCAAGCTTGATTAGCGCGCCTTTTTGCCTAACAGTCGCGCCAGTTGGCGCATGTTGCTCAAATACAACGCGTGCCAATCCCTTAAAAGCACGAGTTACAGCCTGACAGTCACGCCCGGCCTGTCAACTTTTCCAGTTTGCTTGTTTGCAAACCTTTTGAGCTTGGATTTGTATGTTGCCGCATCTTTTTCAATTACTGGTGTGTGTTTTATCCTTGTTTGACTGGTTTTTGACCTCCATCCTTCGAGTGTTTGCCTCTTTCCATCGATTTCACATTTCAGCCCTAGGGCATCTAGTGGCTTTGTGCATCGAGCCTTCCATAGGAGTCTTGGGTTCTTTGATCATCCAGTCGACTTTGTGATTACTCTTTTGCATTTGCTCAGTGGTTGTCAAAGCTTTTTATTGTTATTCAAGCGATTTGCTTCTTTTCCACTTGGATTTCGCTTGGCTTCGTTTGGGCTTAGATCACATAGCTCATAGAGGTCTTTGTGTTTTCTTTTTGGTTTGAAGGACTACCTTGGTGTTTTGGGGATTTGATTGCGTTCTCATTGAGTGAAATTTGTCTCTTTTACTCGGTGTTATTATCTCTCAAAATTTGTTTAGTGCACTTTGCCATTGAAAAGAAAATGAACAGTCTCTTTTGCGTTGAATTAGTTAATGGAAATTAGAGCTTTTCATTGATTAGTGACTTTAAAGAAAAGTTTCTTTTATTGCCATTAGCTGCATTAGAGTGGTTCTTGATTGTTTATGGTCATTTTGTTTGATTGAAAAGTTCTCAACTCTCTCGTAGTTAGTGTTCATCGAACGAAATGATACTTTTTGGCATATAGCTTGCATTTAGGGAATTGTGAGAGATTACATACGGTAGGACCTGGAAATCGAAACCTAATCAAAGATCAACCGTAAAATGAACTGAATGAACTTAAAAATGCATTGGAACATAACGCTCACTGTTTAGAGGTCTAGGCTAGAGACGTGCTCCAGCGTCGTTAAACCTAGTCACTTTTGTTTCACTTAAGGTTGGGTGATTCCTCCTTCCGTGATGCAACAAGTGGTCTAGCACGGACTTGAGCTCCCACGTACCATCAAGTATATGGGGAGACCCCACTAGGTTATCATCCTTTATCCACAGGAAGCCGTGTCTGCCGCCTTACAAGCCGTAATGCACCGAACACAACATTTGGGAAGATTGACTGCCGTATGGGAAGTCCTTGGTTTTCATATGACTGCCAAGGTGTATATGCAGTTTTACGGATTTGTTTGGTAAACCATTTGCCTAGTCTCTCCAGAGTAGTCACTTTTGATCCTTTTCAGACTCCTTAAAAGAAAAGGCTCACTTGAGCACTTGTCACTTCGGGCTCACAAAACATTCGAAGACGACTAGAGTCACCTTTCTATCCTTTTCTCGACTCTTAAAACATGAAAAGGTCAAGTTTAGTTCCTTTGTCTTAAAATTTATTCGGCTGCGTTCACATTTACCTGGTTAGATCTTGTTTGTGTTAGCTTGAGTAGGCTTCTTTTCATTCTAGGTGGCAACTTTTCTGGGGTTCACCAACCCAGGGATCCCCTCTGACGGGAACCCTGGTCATTTCGCTCCTTTTGGAAATGTTGGTGCTCCTTATATGGCGACGTTGTCCCTCCCAGGGTTAACTGTTGGGTTGCTGGTTTGGTTGTTCTCAACCTCTTTGGTCCCTGCCGTCTCACCGTCTAGTCAATCGATCCCTCCACTTTAACAACATCATGTTGATTCTAAGGTGGATCTCTCCCCTTCTACGCCCACTTCTACGTCCTCATCTTCTACTTCACCTAGTGAAAGTCTAGATTCGAATAACCAGGTCGCTAAGAAGAAGAAGAAGAAGACGAAGAAGAAGAAGGCTCCTAAGGGAGAGGTTACAAGTGCAGCTACCCCCTCGAGTACACCTGAAGTCGGGTCCCCTTCTGCTCCTCCGCGGAAGGTCAAGTTTCCTTGTCGATTATGCAAGGTGGACCATCTCCTTTGCGATTGTCCTGGCATTCCCAGGGTACTAGAAGTATGGTCTCGCAATCCGGCCCGCCCCTCATCGTCCTCTGAATCTCACGGTGATGCTACCTTATCAGTCAGGCATGGTAAGGGAAAAGGGAAGATTCGAGTCCCCTGTAGACTTTGTGAAGGCAATCATCCCCTTCACCTTTGTCCACTCATGGATAAAGCCTCTGTTGTCTTGGAAAGTCTTACAGCTCCTTCACCCCAACTTCCCATTGGTTATCAACGTCTCTCTGTAGCCACAGATCGTTCCCCTGCTGACACAGAGATTGATTCATATTCTTCTCTTGTCCAGCCTCCTCTTCCCGAATCTAGCTGTGCCCAGCCTGTTCCAGACCAACCATTGGTCGGAAAGAGTGTCAACTCGAGTCTGCCGCTCGCTCACTCTGTTTCGGAAGAGAATCACGCCCATGTTCTTCTCATCTCTTTAGATTCTCCCGAGTCCCGAAATGACTCTCCTAACCCAGCTACTCCCAAAGGTTCTCCTTCGGTTCCTTTAGCACATGGGGGTAATCATACGATTCCGCCACCAAGTAGTCTGGTCACTTCCTTTGATTGGAATCGCCTGATCGCTGGTCACCTTCCATCCCATATGCCTTTCCAGATCACGGTACATGCCTGTGCTAAGGCAGTACCTGGCACTATTTTGGATGAAGGGACGTCTGTTAGTCTTATGCCGTACACTACTTGGCAAGCTTTAGGTTCCCCGCAGCTTGGGCCAGTCACTTAGAATCTGTTGGCCTTCGACGGAGGAGCCTGTCCATCTCTAGGAGTTTTCCCGAAGTTCCCTATTACTTTGGGATGCAAAACCATCTATATAGACATCTTGGTTACCCAAGGTGTTTTAGACTTTAGTCTTCTCCTTGGTCGCGACTATGTTTACGCCATGGGGGCCCTCGTTTCTTCGCTTTTCCGTGTGGTTTGCTTTCCGCACGATGGAAGAATTGTGACTATCGATCAAGTGTCATTCGTTAGTCCCCCGATGCCTCCTGCGCCGTTTTCGTCCCCTCCTAGTTTTAATCCACCAGTTGCATCTACCCCACCACAGATCAACTACGTGGCCACCTATCCCATGCCTGGATCCAGTGATGTCGCGACTATGAAAGTGATGATGATTTGCACTGCATCTACGAAACAATCGCATGAGAGCAAGAATGGGTAAATCCCACTGTGGACGGACAGATCTCATGGGAGCGCGAAAGCTCCTGTACATCAGGTTCTGATGAGGAGATAGAGCGATGGTAGAATCAGTTACATGAGGTAGCCATGCTAAACTATAATATGATGACAAGATCACTGCACTACATATCGACAGAAGTGAGGGATCTGCCTACTTATGATGGGTTAAGTGAGGTAGATACTTTCCTAGATAAGTTTGAAAGGGAGGTGTCAGGAAAGGAACATTTCCAGTCTTTGAATTGGGTACTGCGCGTTATGCTTGTGAGGTGGTGGGGTACGCACAAAGGGAGCTTTGAAGACTAGCGCAAATGTAGGAGAATGATGCACACATAGTTTAGGAATCCTAAGATGTGACTACAAGCCAAGTATGATGGAAAAGATGATCTGCACACACACTTGGCAAAGTGGATGAAGGTCTATGTAGAAAAGCCACAACTTGATTGGGTGCACTTGTTCTGTCATACCCTAGATGTTATACCCATGAATTGGTATATAGAGACGGAGCTCTACCATGGGATAAGTGAATGGGATATCCTACACAAAGGGTTCATGATGACCTTCAGTTTTAAGGATAGATGGTGGGAGAGCGTTGATGAAGCACTACAAGAGGTAAAGGAAACTGTCTTTAGGATACTATAGGAGACGATAAAATTGATTCAACCTAAATGGGATACTCAGCTGAGCTACACACTGGAATGTTATAATGTAAGTGCTGAAGAAGAAGAGGAAGATCTGCAAAAAATTAGCATTCTAGAAACAAAGGGCCATCACGAGTTTCAAGGACAACAGACTGAGAACCCTGACATCACTGCGCTGGTAAAAACGAAGTGGGTGAACATTGGTACAGAGGCCAAACCTAAGTTTGCAACACCCGGCGACTACTGGGATGACACGACGGTGGATAAGATTGCTGAGTTACTCCACAAGTACCAAGACTTATTCCCAACCAAGTTTATGGATTTCAAGGGAATCATCAGAGATTTAGGAATGATGAGGAGCACATTAAAACCCGATGCAAAGTTAATTAAGCAGAGGCCTTACTGCTTAAATCCAAAATACAATGAGAAGGTTCGTGTAGAACTAGACAAAATGCTTGCAGCAGGAATCATTGAGCCGGTGGAAGTATCCAATTGGGTAAGTCCAATGGTGGTGCAGGAAAAGAAGGAGAAGGATGAGATAAGAATATCCATGGATCTCAGAAAATTGAATGATGCTTGTGTGCACGATTCATTCCCAACTGTGTTCACCAATGAGGTGTTGGACAATGTCGGTGGGCAGGAAGCATATTCTTTCATTGACGGGTTCTCAGGGTACCCCTAGATCAAAATCGCGCCAAAAGAGGAGCAAGAAAAACTTCGCAACTAAGTGGGGCTACTTTCAATACACTATCATGCCATTTGGGTTGAAGAACGTAGCGGCCATTTTTTCACGCATGGTTTTTGCAGCATTAAAGGAATATATTCACAAGTTCTTAGAAGTTTATTTTGATGATTCGACTGTATTTGTGCTAGTTAAGTACCATGTAGCGACCTTATGCTTGATGTTGGATAGTTGCCGAAGATCCCAAATCACACTTAAACTCAAGAACTGTACGTTCCTTGTTCCTTTCGGGAACCTGTTGGGACATGTGGTTTGCATAAAGGGACTAATGGTAGATCCCGCAAAGATTGCAGTGATTCTGAATTTGGAAGCATTGTGAAGTGAGAAACAGCTAGGAGGTACCCTAGGACATACAGTGTACTACAGGAAGTTTATCAAAATCTATGCCTAGATCACTGCACTGATGGAAAATTTGTTGAAAAAAGATATCACGTTCTACTAGAACTATGACTGTAAGAAAAGCCTGGATGTATTGAAAGAAAAGATGGTCACTACGCTGATCCTAGTCTTCCCTAACTAGGACAAAGAGTTTCATGTCCATGTTGATGCATCTTGTATAGCATTGGGAGCGGTACTAACATAGGATGGTGGAGAGGACTTGGACCACCCTATCGCGTTCGTGAGTCATAGATTGTCTAAAGCAGAAAATAGCTATTCCACCACTAAACACATGTATGCACTCTAGAAATATCGGCACTACTTGCTAGGTGGGCTCTTCAAAATGTATACAAATCATTCCACAATGAAATACTTGGTCAATAAACCTATTTTGAGGGGGTGCATATGGAGATGGATTTTATTGTTCCAAGAATATGATTTTGAAGTTGTTGTGAAACCTGGATGATTGAACACAGGACCGGATCACCTATCACACATTGAGGCAGGAGAGGAACCTACTAGTCTGGAGGAAGGATTACCTGAAACACAGCTTTTTGCTATGCATGTAGTGGATGGACATTTTGAAGATATAATCCACTTTCTTATGACTGGAACTACACCAAAAGATTACTCTTCCCAGCAGAAGAATGAACTAGTGGTGCATGCGGCAGATTTCCTTGTCATTGTGGGGCACCTATATAAGATGGGCAATGATGAGATATTGTGAAGGTGTGTACTTGAATTTGAAAGAAGCCATATCCTCGTGGACACACATGGGGGTGTTGTAGGAGGAAATTATGCGGGGAGAGCGACCGCACAAAAGATTCTCCATGCAAGGTTGTGGTGGCCGACCCTTCATCAGGATTCAAAATCACATTTCAAGGCCTGTGATATACGTCAAAAAATAGGCAAACCATCGCGAAGGGATGAGATTCCTTTGAATCCACAAATGACACTACAACCCTTTGAAAAGTGGACAATCAACTTCGTGAGACCTATCAAATCTCAAGAGAAAATGGGCGTGAGATATATTATCACTATGACAGAGTACCTGACTCGTTGGGCAAAATCGTAGCCAGTAAAAGATTGCATGGCCGCCACGGCCGCGAAGTTTCTGTTTGAACACATATTGACATGATTTGGATGTCTGAATATCTTGATGAGTGACCATGGTACAAATTTCCTGAATGAGATGATTAACGTGCTGACAGAAGAGTTTCATGTGTATAATAAAAAAAACACACCGTATCACCCACAAGCCAAGGGGACATTAGAAGCATTTAACAAAGTATTGGAGACTGCACTGATCAAAGTATGCAATACACAACAAAGTGATTGGGACCTACGTGTACCTACAGTATTATGGGCTTATAGGATGACATGCAAGAAACTGATGGGATAGACACCTTTTCGGCTGGTCTATGGAGTGGAAGTCGTAATGTCGATGGAATACATTGTGCCTAGTTTGTGCATAGTAGCACTCACACATATAACGGACCATGGAGCCCTGGAGGAAAGACTCACGTAGTTGGAGGAACTCAAGCATTGGGCATGGAATCCCCCCAAGGCATGTTTTGGGGGTTAAAGCCCAAGTTTTGACCAAATCTTGTTGTAAATCTCCGTGAATTGCAGGTGCGGGGCACGAAAGTATGATAGAGTCACAGGGTTGTCCGCCCTAGTTTTATAATGTGATGTCGACTAGATAGACCTACCCATGGTCCGCAAACCATGGGATGGTATAAATAGAGCAAGGCTCTAAGTGTAAAAGATAACTAAAAAAAAGAGATAGAAAAGCATGAGAAGTCTAAGTGGTTGAGTCAAAGTGTAAAGTGTGTCTGTGGGTCGTAGAGTAGGAGAAGGCTCTACAGCTGAGTGCGTAGAGTCCTAGTAGTCCAAACCTGACTGCGCGGATACATGTAGCTGAGTGCGCAAGGCGAGTCGAGTCTGTAACCGTGGAAATAATCAATAAAGAGAAGTTTTTCTATAATTATGTGTATGTGTTCTTGGGTTAATGCATGATTGATATAATTTGCAAATATACTGTTTATTTACTGTGGGCACTTGTATGAAGGTTCTATGTTGTTAAGTATAACTTAAAGCACTCAAGTAGGAAAAGATAATTACTTAATATTGGAATATAAGTAGGGTTTTGGGTAATAACGCAGTGTGTGAAGCAACCTGTACGTAGGGACAAACAGTGGACCAATCAAACTCCTTAGACATCTCCAAGGTGTAGAAACCTGGTTCTAGCACACTCCCATACTACTTCGGGTGATACCTCAGTCCGTGCTCTGCGGACTGTTGCTGAAAGGGCCAGTAGTACCAAGATTTGTTTGGCTAATTAACTTTGAACCTGGGTCAGGCCCTAACAAGCCAACAAATGGTTCCACTACTAGGACCGAGATTTGCATAGAGATGTCTGATGTCGTATCACTGGAATCTGACTAAGAAGGGAATTGGAGAGTGGTTGGAAAGAAAGATTCATGAGTTCGTGGCGCAAGAAAACAAGAATCCACGACTATCAAAGGAAGAGTGATTATATTGCTACTTATATATGGAGATCCACGAAATTTTCTTTGCATCCTTCCCTACTGAGTTGTATGAGTGGATCGTGAAGCTAGCAGATAGCCAGGGAAAGTGTAAACGCGACAAACCTATTGTGTGGATTCCAAAATTGGTACGCAGACTGGAAGCATCAGAAGATAAGATTGTGCACACTGTCAATCAGTGGCTAGATCGAATCATAGAAGGATTCATCACTGAATTTGCGGTAGATACTTTAGTTAACTATAGCAAGGGAGGACGATGTTTCCTCAAGGGACCCCGAGGTAAGCACATTAAATCGTTGAACACTTGGATTAAAATGCTACTATGTGAAAAGCAGGTTATGCTAATAAATTGATGTTTAGGGCTACGAGGAGTGGGAGAATCTATAGAAATGAAGGTAGTATAGAACTAGAAACTAGCCCCTTGATATCACCTCTGTGAGGGGGCGAAGAAGATCTCATGAAGGTTTCACCAAGAAGTGTGATCAACCTAATAAGGAAGAGAATTCCACGCATACCACCTCCACCCACACCACCACCAGTTTCACCATCATCACCCCCGACTTCGACCATACCACCTTCGCCACCACCACGAAGTAGTATGGCTAGTGCGATAAAGCTACCAGTGTTCAAGGGAGAGGGAATGAAGATCCAGACTAGTTTTGGTTCGTGATAAAAGTTGTATGGGAAGCAGAGGGTGTCACGGACAACAATATAAGGAAGGTAACATTGGTCAGCACTCTACAGGATTGCATGCTGACTTCGTACATTAAGCATTCCAATGACAATCCAAATGCAAGGGTAGCAGATATCCACACTGCACTAAACAAAGAATTTAGTAGGCCAAAGTCAGAGGCACAGTCGATCATTGGATTCAAGGAAATCTCAATGCTACTAGGTGAAACCCCGTGGGAATTGGATCAAAGATTGAAGTGCACAATTCGCAAAGCAAACATGACCTTAACAGATAGGCAACACCGTGAATGGTTTGTAGCCTCGTTAACATTACATCTATGGAACGCACTATCAGAACAAAAGATAACCACTCAGGCTGAGGCTTTGGAGGTCACGATGAGATTTCATGAGACTCCAATACAAGATCCTAACCTAGGAGTCCAAAAAATTCACACGTAGTTGAAAAACTTGTGCCTTGGAATGCAGAGTTTGAAACAAGATAGGACAGCTCATCCAGAAGTGCGCAACGAGGTATGGTGCGTAAAGTGCAAGGGCTAGGGGCATGACATGGACCACTGCCTAGTGTTTGTGAATTACCTTGTGGGAGGAGGACCAATGTCATTAATACCAAAGGCACAAGTAGGACCAAGCATGACTCCTGCATTGTGGTGTGAAATTTGTTAGATAGGAGGGAAGCATGCTATAGATAACTACCATCTATTACAGAAGTATATGCAGAATTCCCAGTAGTTGTTCTGCAATTTCTGCAGGTCAGTAGGATATGATGAGCACACCTATAGAAGTTGTGAACTGATGATGGATTGGACTCCCACCTATAAAGTTTAGGCCGAAACATAACCCCTCAACCAAAATACAGGAATGGCGTGCACTAGATTTTAGAGGTGCGGACAAGGTCGAGGTGGAATGGGGCCAGGAAGAGGTCACAGACAGCTGATATGTTACAATTGTGGAGGGTTGGGACATTATGACCACGGTTGTACAAGTCCAACGAGACCATCATACTTATATTGTACGCAGTTTGATCATGAGATAGAGGAATGTCCAACACTGATAGCGAGGTTGTGCGATAAAGGAGGACTCCAACCTCCCTCGAATTAGAACCTACAAATGATGAGGTCTGAGTTGCGTGAGAAAGACTCCAATGTAAATATCATGTTTCGGAGTCGTATTACGACAGGAGATGACAAAGGCAAGTAACCCAAAGAAAGTACCTAGGTTTGTAAGGCTCCAACAGAGGAACCACAATTTGACTTGGATCGCATTAAGGAGACATTCATGGAAGCTAAGAGGAGCTTCACGAATGCTTCCACTTTAGGAAGTAAAGACATATTGGAGCCAGAAATAGACCCATCAATGCTCACTACATTCTTGGAGACATGCATGAAGCTGTTGCGTGATAGCAAGGCTGTGAAAGGGCTACAAGAACTCATAACTAGATTTACTACAACTGCACCAGGAGAACCGCCCATAGTTCGGAAGCTTGGGAGGCACACAACGGGAACAGGAATGGAGATGAGATTGACTGCATAGATCAAGGAATATGAGATGGATCAAGTGATTCTGGATCTAGGATTAGATGCAAACATCCTGCCAAAGAAGACATGGGAGCATATGGGCAGACCTGCGTTGCAATGGTCTCCTATCCAACTGCGGATGGCGAACCAGCAAAAGATCATACCTATGGGGAGATTGTAGGGAATCACAATAGACATTAAAGGTGTGAGCGCGCTAGTAGATTTCGAAGTGATAGAGATTGTTGATGACAACAATCCCTATCCCATGCTACTAGGAATAGATTGGGCCATTGACATGAATGGAGTGATAAATATAAAGAAGCGCAAGATGATTTTTGAGAAAACGTCACTGCGCATAGTGGTACCTTTAGACCCTTTAGAAGAATCACACTACACAAAACTAGTGTGTGACGATGACAGTGATGACTATTTGGATTGCATCTACAATATAACCACGTTGGAGCAAGATTGGGTAAATCCAATAGCGGTTGGCCGAATCTCGTGGGAGTGTGAAAGCTCCTGCACATAAGCTTCTGACGAGGAGATAGAATTATGCCAGAACTAGTTACACGAGGTAACCACGCTCAACTATAACATGATGACTAGGTCACTGCGCTACGTAGTAATAGAGATAAGATACCTACCTATGTATGACAAGTTAAGCAAGGTGGATGACATCCTGAGCAAATTTGAAAGAGAATTACCAGAACAACAACGTTTTGATGCTCTAAAATGGGTACTGCGTGCTACACCTGCAAGATGGTGGGGTACACACCAAAGAAGTTTTGAGGATTGGCATGAATGCAAAAGGATGATGCTCATGTGGTTTGGGAAGCCTGTTAAAGCAAAAGTTCCCCTAGGGTCTTGGGCTGATACCCTAGCCGAATGAAAGTTGCCTATACAGAGAAACACACATACCATACAGCCATAATGCTAATATAATCAAACTCTATGATAAGGGGCGTACCTGAGGTCCTACGTTTGAGAAGGTCCTTCCAGGGTGCAAACCCTTCTTGGAGTTCCTTTTGCTCCTTTGACCTACAAAACAACCAATTCAAGAAAATACAATAGTATATGGACCAAACATTATAAGGAAACCATCTTCATATTATACAGAAAGGTAGTTAGTTATGCAATTAAACAACCATTCACATGAATTATAACATGAATATCATAAACAGAAGATTTATATCAGGAACAAAGACACATGTTTCTTTTATTATAGACAAATAAAGTACAGAAAGGAATAATTTCACCTGAGTCATCCTTTCGCAGGATCCAAGCGGAACCGTCCTCCAGATTCATCCAGTCTCGAGCCTTTAACAAACTCCTTCCATGACTTACTCCATGATATCACAAGTAGCAAATGGAAATCATCACACAAGGAAACAAGGGTTTCCTGTAAAAATGGTGGAAGTGCAAGAGGCACAAGGATCTTTAGACCTGGTCAGGGAAATCTCAGCATAATAACCTTTCTCTCTCTTCTCTCCTCCCATACGCCTTCCCATTGAAGCCTTTTTATACTTCTCCCGAAGTAGTTTTTTAGTTTGGAATTCATTGGGAATAGTTGGGCCACAGGCACTAACAGGTGATCAACAGGTAAAACCCGTGATCTCCACCGGAAATTAAGGAGATTTAATTTTTTTTAAGTGTTTTAAGACATATACGCGGGTTGGGTATACATAGACCCACGTATACACGCGTTTAGCTCAGGGAAATGTCACGTATAGGGAATAAAACATTGTTTTTAAAATTTTGGACCAAGTGTGGAAGGAGGGGTTGCCCTAGGCCATGGGTGCAGCATCACAAACTATAAGAGTGAGATTTGGAGCTATAATAGATGCCCCCTAATATATGAGGTCAGAAGGGGTACATGATGGCCGAAATATATTAAGCAACTACATGGAGAGGAAATCTGTCAAAAACCGAGAAGGACTTGACCAGAGTTTAGCCTGCCAAGCCACAAAAGGAGATCAGAAAGAAACATTGTCTAAGGTAGGCATACCCATGCTCAGAAAAAGTAAAGCATGTCTGCATATCAAGTACAAGCGGATCCACTAAGTATACAAGTATAAATAACTGAAAAAACATAATGGATAATCTGATCATGATCGAACAAGTACATGTCTACATATCACATATAAGAATGTCAGTGATGCCGAAGGATGAACTAGATGATTGATATTGAGAACTGATCACAAAAGGTACCAACTGAACATGATGGAATAGGATGGTACTACATTGCAAACTCAGGTGCCAGCATATAGAATGTCGCCATGACTGACTGCAACATATAAGGTGGGATGGTATCAACTAGCAGCAACAGGAGCAACTGTCAAGTGAACCAATGAATGCTGATACAACCTGAGGTCTTCACCAACCGCCGTGGTACATTTCTACACCATGGGGATAAATGATCTGAAGTCAACCATGTGAGAAATCATTTGATTACCGGTCATTAATGTATACCATTAACAAACACAAGACTACTCGCCAATAATGATAATGAGTGTCAAGGTACCTAGTACAATCTAACAAGTGTGAATAGATGAGCTGGAGTCGAACACCTATAAGAATCTATCGATTAGGAGACAATGATGGTTTCCCACTATTGATAGCGAAGTATCTGCCACTAATGACTGCAAAGCCCAAGGTACTGCCAAATGGACTCTAGATCTTTGCCCTAGAGAAATGAGTCAGATTCGATAGGGAAAGATCCGCTAGAAGGAAGGCATTAAGGCATCCTTCATCAATCTAGCACGAGTGTAACCTGTAGGCCAATAATGTGGAAGAAATTGGATGGAAGAGATGTAGTAACCCAATCGAAGTACGTTTCCGGCGTACACAAGATGTGGCTAGCACACTACAGAAACCCTCTGAACCAACCAATAATGGAAGAGCGAGGTATCCACCAATAGGGTCAAATGGAAACCAAGGTACTGCACGAATCCCAATGTGTGATAATGTAAGCTGATGTCGAACACAAGGGAAACCACTCAGTCAAAGACCCATGATACTGATCGATGTTGAGCACAAGGTGACCTATCAATAATGAAAATAGGGCCAGGGTGCAGCTCTAGGCCTGTCCTCAGAGCAAGATGTCGTCGTCGATAAGGACAAGACTCTCCAGCAAGAATTCAGTGAATACCTTCTCAAACCGGTACGAGTAAAGGACCAATATAACTAATGTGATGATAGACATGATACTGACAACCAAGGATGGCCGACTGAAAAATGAGTCAAGAGACACCGCAGAGAGGCCGACTCAGGCTAACTTCCCTTGAAGAAAAGCATGACTCAATGTGACTATATGGCAACATATGATGACTTTGTATAAGTTCGTCATGCAGGAGGCACGAAAGAACCCTCCATATGATTGGAAGAGATAACCAATCGGGGGAGAACTGATTCAATAACAAGGTTAAGGCATACCTAAGTCAAAATAAATCCCGCCCAAATGGAGGAGACTTTGTTTTGAGTGCTTTGTTCAAGGGCGACACGGCTGACTCTAGCTGCCAACAATAAATGGAAATACTATCCCGTTCCCGCTCTTTTTTTTTGGAATATATAAATTTTTTGTCTTTTTCTATTAAGCTAGAAAAATAATAAAATATTGCTATGGTATAGTGGAAAGAACAAGTGTCGGTGAAGCAGATGATCTAGTTCCTGGGAATGGAACATTCCTATGCTCAATGAAGGGAGGTGAAAATTGGTCAATGACACTCAAAGGTGTGTTCCTTCCATGGGCCAAGGTGTGTCAAGCTGCAGAAGTCAAAGGTATGCGAGGTTGATTTTGTAGTCGTCATGGTCAAAAGTTGGCTTAAACATGAGTCCAAGTGAAGCTGGCTCTAGGAAAAAAGGTGCAAATAGTCAACATGCAATGCAGTGGTACAACTCAACACAAAGGAGCCTCTAGGGTATAAGGCCAGAACGAAGCGAAGAAGCAAATAGGAATGAGGCTTCATCGCATGAGTGCCAAGTGACAACAAGGTACTAACTAGGGCACCCATGATAAGGTAGGCTCTACCACACAAGTCATGATACTTCTAAGCAATGATAAGGTTTTGCACCATAACTTGGTGGGGTCGATCCTAAGGCCAAATGGGAAAGGAAACTGATAATTTCACAATACATGCGGAAAAACCTAACATATATGCCAGTTTATAGAACCAATACCTGTCAGAATGGACCAACCATAAACTTCCAAAGGACAAATCTTCCAAATTCTGTAGACATAAATAGGAACAATAGACAAGAAGTTAATACATCCCACATATAAACTTCATATAAAATCTTGTGTTATAGAATACAAAACTTGAAAATGCGTACCTTATATAAAATATGGTACAAGGAACCACGCAACCTTGCGGCTTATGTATAATAGCTCTTCTGGACAAACCCCTTGCAGGGATCGGACCAAGGACTCCTTTGGTAGTCAAGACTCATGGCTTCAAAGAGTTCCTCCTATGAAGGCAAAACAAGTTCTGAGAAATCATGAGAACTACAAGGATCAAAAGAGGGAATTAAGGGGTCCCATGTCCCTATAGGAAGAATCTCTCGGTCAACTGCCAGGACCAAGTCCCAAGAAGGAGAATAATAGGTCAAAGGATCCTTCTTAGAAGCGATTGAAAATTGAGGATTCAATGCCACATAATTGACCCGTGGCGTGGTAGAGTCTATTTTAACACTTGGAACAAACCAAGGGGTATTCTGTAGTAAGGTCGAATTAGGGTGGTAATTATCAGATGCAAGCTGATCAATAGTGACAATATTCCCATTATGAGGAAAGCACATTACTCGAAAGAGTGAAGACACCACAGCATTCATAGCATAGACATAATCACGCCCAAGTAGCATATTAAATTCTAAAGGGCTATCAACCACCATCATATCGATTAAGATAGTCTTCCCACCTAAAGTGATAGGCAATTGAGGAAGAACACCCATAGAATCACCAGGTCTTCTATCATAGGCTAACAACTGACTCTGAGTTGTCAACAAATTTGGGGAACCCAAAGCTTTCCAAGTCAAAGAGGATATAATACTTGTAGAGGATCCTTCATCCACCATACATTGATAGACATTTGTGGAATTAACTCTGACCTTTATTTGGAAAGGTGCATCGGAAGGAATATGAGGCTCAACAAGATTATCCCAATCAAAGGAAACACTCTTAGAACTTAGAGGGGGAACATTCGAAGAAACCGGAATTCCCCCTATACCAAAAGACTTTGTACTAGAGATCAAACAGACTCTTTTGTTAGGCACTTCACCCCCGAAAAGAGGAGTGTAATCGGCCAGCAATTGCACTGCCTCTACAACATTATCAACCAATGGTTGATGGGATTGATGAGAAACCATATCAGATCCAGGAGTAGAAGAACTTTCAGACTCGGACCATATCCTTTGAACCTCTGGAATACCAGGGCATAAATGAGTAAGATGGTCTCCCTTGCATATCTTACAAGGGAACTTAGGTTTAAAACTTATACGTCTAGGTTTCTTATCAACCTTCATTCCGCCAACATGACTAGCAGTGGTTTGCGGAGAGTTCTGAACATGACTTGCAGAGGTCGGTGACTCTTTGCTAGTATGACTCACGGTGACTAGACTCATGCCCCCAGCATGACTTGTAGTGGTTGAAGACTCATCTCCAACATGAATGGCAGAGGTTGAGGATGAAGTGCTAGTGTGACTTGCAGTGACTAGACTTTTGCCCCCAGCATGACTTGTAGTGGCTGAAGACTCATCTCCAACATGACTGGCAGAGGTTGAGGATGAAGTGCTAGTGTGACTTGTAGTGACTAGACTTGTGCCCCCAGCATGACTTGCAGTGGCTGAAGACTCATCTCCAACATGATTGGTAGAGGTTGAGTGTTACACTAAAATTTGTCACCATGACTATTTGCAGTTAGTATGGCTCCATCAACTGTCATACTATCCTCCTTGGCAAGTCTTATACCTCTGCTCTTCATGTCAAACTCCAAGAAAGAGAGAAAGTCTTTAAAAATCTATATAACTCTGGGTACGCAGTTTCTCTTAGCCTTACCTGCGTGTACGCACCTCAAGTTCACATTCCTTGTGTACTTGTACGCTCTGTTTGTAAAGGGGCAGGTGCGTACCCCTGTAAAGGTCAAAAGGCGCGAGTTTTACTTCAAAAAAGTTACTTGTGGTCAATTCTAGAGCATTCTAGAAGATGGTTTGACGCGTATTGAGCGCCTCCCGATGGTTCATGTATCCCTATGAAAGAGGAACTTATCCCATCAAGAGGGGAGCTATCCCATTCAAAGAGGGGCTTATCCCATTGATGGTGGACCTGATTAACTTCCTCCAAAGAATTATAAATACAGGCATTGGGCCAGAGGGAGGGGAGGTTGAAAGCTGAACATTCCTAAGGGTAGATGCTGCTGGAATTAGGACTCCCTTATAGAGCTTGAGAGGAGAGATTCCCATCCTTTCCTAGCCTTATTTGGAAGTGGGTGAGCTGATCAAAGTAAAGGAGAACTCTTGCTGGACCCTAGGAGGGACTTGCACAACACCAAGGCTCAGGTTGTAATGGTTTCTTTTGTTTCCACTTAATACAATTAAGCTCACTTTTCTCAACAGATTGTAATACATGATTTGTTTCATATACTCCTTGGTCTGTATGATGAATATGTTTTATTTTATAAGTTTTTCAGGTGCTATGTAATCTTTTGGCTTGTTAGTGAATGCAGGTTTCGAAGAGAAGGAGGAGCTCATCCGGATTGGCGAGGCTGGACTACTACAAAGCGTTGGACTAAAGGTATGTTATAAACACCTGATTACTTGTATTCTAAATGCATATTTAGAGAAAGGTAGTGTTTACTTGTCTTGTTTGTCACTAGAAAGCCTTAGCTTCTAGGGAGGTCGGTTTTGTCCACAAAATTGACTCTTTCCGCATGACAAAATGGCGACTCCGCTGGGGACTCCATTGATGTGAATGATTTTTCCTTTGTGTGAAACTTTGATTTGAGAAAAGTCGTTTGTTTTCTGGTTTTTGGCTGTTTGACTGTGTATTTGGGTGGGATAGCTTAGGGTTAAATTAGATTTTAGTTTTTCTTGGTTTTGCTAGCACCCTCTGAGTTAAGCACAGTGCGTACCTGTACGCACTGCAGCTTTGTGCACAGAGCGTACACGCACCTGTGCAAACAGGTTGCCTGCGTACCCTGTCAAAATTGAGAAAATTTCAATTTTTCTCCTTTTTTGCCTTTTAGATTTTGTTTATAGCTTGTTTTTGCTGCCCAGATCCACTGGTTACCTGTCAGAAACTTTCCTTGGTTAATTCCATTGGCATTCCTGTTTTAAGCTTTCATCAATTGGGTGTTTTGAGTCTCTTTTTTGAGAAATTCTTAATTTGATTTCCTTTGGTCATTAGTTGGAGGTTTGTCTCAGTCTTTTCACAATTTTGCATCTTTTTGCTTTTGTTTTTGCAAAAAAATTTCCCCCTCATTCACTGGGGGGGGCTAAATTGTGTATGAGTGTTAATCGCCTTTGAGTGTTTTTATTTTTTTGATCTTTGGAACTCTCACCCAATTTTCTCGACTTACACTTGATTGGTTCTTAGATTACATTAGAATCGTCTTGTGTTTGAGAATTCTCTTTCATAGATCACATTTGCATAATTAGAATTCTCATTTTCATAATATGAATGAAAAATGTGCATAGATTACATTTGCATACTTTTCAAGTGAATTGTGCATAGATTACAATTGCATAGTTTACATTCTAAAAAATCAATCGTAGATTTAGATCAGTTTTCTTTGATTTGAATTTACACAAAATCAAAAAAATAAAAAATGGTTTGGAATTGATTTGCATTAGTTTTTCTTGATGAAATTAGTGCATTAGAGAATTTGTTATATTTTCTCTTAGTGATCAATTTTTTGCATTGTTGGAAGTGAATGGAAACTCTCTCCTTACTTTAGTTAGGATTCATCGAATTGAAAGGATGGCATTATCATATTCGATTGCATTCAGTTGAGTCGGGTCATAACACCATTGGTTTCATATCCATTTACCCATTTGAGTAATAACAACCTTAATAACACAGCGCTTAATTAAAATTCATCTAGTAAATTTTACATTTCTAGGGCTCTGATACACCAACATAGCTTAGGCTAGTGTATTGGAGTAGGAGAGTAATTAACTCTCCAAGACAGCAAAACCAAACAAGTAGCTCATCTTGTGGTAGGATAAATCCAACTGTTACATTTATGCTCTCGGAAAGCTCCTCTTAAAGGAGAAGCACGATATTGTGTCTGAACCAGTGAGGGGATCAATCCTCCTTCATTGGGAACGACGCCAGATACGCACGTACTACAAACGGTAAACCTCGGACTGACCATTGTCGAGGAGCCTGGGGTCACTTGTCGGTAAAACTTGGATTATTGTCAAGGAGCCGGCAAGGGGATTGAGCTTGTTACTCTGCCCTTGCGTGCTATCGGATCGTAGACTGTTCCCCCAGGTATATTTGTTGCTGTTGGTAACCTTAGTGACCATTATCTTTAGGGTTCTACCTAAGGTGACGGTGGAGGGAACATCCCACTGTACCTGGAGCAGACGTCGGTTAGACTCACTTCGATTTTCTGGGGGGTTCACTTCACTCGAGACGGTTAAAGTGGAAGAACTTGGTCCAGTCTATTCATTAAGTAGGTTGCCGGGTAACTGTTCCACCCGCCATTTCTGTACTGAATTCTGCGATGTTGGATTTCATCACCAACTAGTGTTTTCGGTCTGGAAGGCTACTGTTTGTGTGTGGTTTGACTCCTAGATTTGATAGCGCGTGTTAATTTGTTTGTTTTTACTTTTAGAGACCATAGGTGTGAATTGTGAATTTTAATTGTTAGGTGTGAATTGTGAATTGTTAGTTTTAGTTTTAAAAAATTGTTAATAAAATTCACTGAAGTTGAATATAATGGCAAATGTTTCGGAATTTACCAACCTAGGAACCCCTCCTACCGAGAATCCTAGTACTTTTCCTTACTTTGGAAATGTTGGTCCTCCTTATATGGCTATTTTGTCATTACCTGGATTTACAATAGGATTACCGATATGGTTATTTTCAACTTTGTTGGCCCAAAGTACTCTTTGCTAGTATGACTCACGGTGACTAGAATCATGCCCCCAGCATGACTTGTAGCGGTTGAAGACTCATCTCCAACATGACTGGCAGAGGTTGAGGATGAAGTGCTAGTGTGACTTGCAGTGACTAGACTTGTGCCCCCAGCATGACTTGTAGTGGCTGAAGACTCATCTCCAACATGACTGGCAGAGGTTGAGGATGAAGTGCTAGTGTGACTTGTAGTGACTAGACTTGTGCCCCCAGCATGACTTGCAGTGGCTGAAGACTCATCTCCAACATGATTGGTAGAGGTTGAGGATGAAGGGATAGAATTATTCTTCTTCTTTAACTTCCTCTTTCTCCTTTTTTTAGATTTCTTGTTACAAGGAGGAGAAGAAAGAATCCCAGATTTCTCTTTGAAAGAAGATGAACAATTAGCACCCATGTGATGCCCTTGAAATAAAGCATTCAACTGAGAAGCTTCAAGAGCATTTGGAATATTCGGAGTGGACCACAGCGAAACGAGTAGTCCAACATTCAACCTAGGAATATTCAAAGTGGCCATCAAGGGAGTACCAATGTTTCCAAAGAAAGGAAAAGCACAAGGGTCCCCTTTTGGAAGGGTACCTTGGTTGGCTTCCACAAGAATATTGGGCATATCAAACTGATCCGCAGAGCCTTCCCTTACGGGAATGTAGAAATAAATTTTCAAGGAATATGGATAGGCAATCAAAACCTTTTCGCTTGAGGAGGCAACTCCACAACTTTTGAAAGAACAACCAAAAGCCTTTCAAGATCGGTAGAGTGGTAAGCCGATCACTCAGAACACAAAGTCCAAATGTGACTAGACAAAGATACCTAAAGCCAACTATATACAAGGAGCAAAGATCACTCAACTATGAAGTCCCTAAAAGACGTCAGCCAGTCAAACAACTTTCAAGTATTTCCACTCCAGGTTATTAGGACCGGACACAAAAATACAAGAAAGTGGAGTAAGGGGCCTTCCGAAGATAGTCTGGGATAATGACGACCCAGTCCTATCAGCGAAGGTAACAGATGAAGTTACGTTGACCTCCTAACAACAGCCTGCGCCAGTGCAAGCCCCCAATCTTCGCAAGGGTGCCCTCCAGTAGTACCGTTGAGAGTGATGCAACGTTGACCTCAAGTGCCGCGAGATTCCCCTCTGCAGCCACCTGTGTAGATCCCTAGGAGTAGCAACTATGGATACCAACTCATTGCAGAAGCGAGGCGGAACAGTCGTGAGTTAAGATTGGACAAGTAGGAGAGGGGGTATCTCTCTTCCCTGTCTTAAAAAACCCTCGTGCTTAACTCCCAGATCCAGAGCTTTCCTAGTGTTCTTAACGTTATTGGATTTTCACTCGCTATTCAGACTCCTATGTTTGACAGTTTAAATGTACTTGGAGAGTTATCTCTCCACTCACCTAATCCAAGGCCCTAAAATATCCTAAAACGTGTTGGTGTGTCTAACTTGACAATAATAAAAAGTTCTAGTATATTTTAATTAGTGCTTGTTTTTAAATGGTGTTATAGACATTTTTGTGCCTTATAGCTCTAAGCATGAAATGTCCATAAGCCAAGGGATCCTAAGTCCCTAAAAGTGTTTTTCCTACCCCTAGAGGAACAAGGTCAACCAATTACAGCTTCTCCCAGAAGTTCTCCACCAGAAACTGCTCATAATCAGTCAAATCAGGATCATTTCAGCTGCTCCACTAGCTAGCTGCGTTGCATAGCACCCCAGTACACTAGCTAGGTGCATTGCAACACACCTAAATGCACTACCAGGGTGCGCTGAGTGGGAAATGACAAATGGTAGTGTCATTCCGCGAGGTGGACAGAGAATGGAAGCTTCCAGAATCTTTCCCAATGACACTTGCCTCACTGAGTTCGACCAAGGATGAGTAAGAGGCTCTCAGTCTCCAAGTGGAAGCAAGAACTGACAGAGAGAGGCCACTAGTCAAATCATAAGCTGACTCATCCTCTTTGCATACATCTATATATGGATCCCTCATCCCAGAGATCCAGAGGCTGGAATTTTGTACATTGCAGAGAATTGCTGTTGGTTTTGAGATAGAGATCAATGTATTGGGTGATTTATGCTTTGTTGGAGGTGAAGAGGGGATTCCTTTGCTGGGGGGTTGATGCCGGATCAGGAATCATCGATTGTAACTCCTCCTGGACCTTCTTGTTATATCAATAAAACTATTTGAGTTTCTCCTACATGCTTGTGTATCAGTGATGTTTTGTTATATTTGCATGTTTAGCTTAAATCTGATCCTAAGCTATTTATGAATATAAATCCATGTCTTTGTGTAGTTTTCCTCTTCTGTGATCTTGCAGGAACTTGGTGAAGCTGGGCAAGTAAGGGAGAGGTAGCTGGAAGCTGTCAAAGAGGAGAGAGATTTGATCAAAGGACTAGCGCAAGACACAGGTTGGTTCATCCTATTCCTCTTCGTTTATAGTTCATAAAGAAGAATACGAAAGTAGTTTTCCTTGTTTGTTTCTAAGCTACTGTCACACCTTAGTGGGATAGGGGCGTTCTGAGTAGACACTTTTCTCGTCAACAAAATGGCGACTCCGCTGGGGATCGTGTCTAGTTAGTTTGTTTGTGTTTCTCTTGTTGTTTGTTTCATAAACACAGAAGTAGCGATCGAACTACATTTTCCATCATCAAATGCAAAGTAGACACCTGCTACTTCAATCCATTCACTAGATTTGTTTATGATATGAACAGCTGATTCACGAATGATCTGATTACCCTTTGTGATAGCTCTTAGACCTCCTTTAAATCCACCCTCTGATTGTGCATTATTGATTGCTTTTACTCGGCCAAAATCCATAGATTAAACTGCAAACCGTGACCCAGAACCCGAAAGGAATTCTCGTTTCTGCCCCAGTGCAGGCTCTGTGAAGAGATTTTTCATTTCAGCGTAGTTCCCGAGAGGGCTACCTGCGCTGGAATTCAATTTCTCTGTGTAACAGGTGCGCTGATCAGCCTAGCCCTGTGCAGCTGAGGTTCTTTGCTTCATTTTTTCAGTTTTGTCTCTGTTTTTTGCAGCTTGTAATCAGTGTGTGTCTGTTTAAAAACCCCCTTTTCTTTGCCTTAATTCCACCTCCTTTGTACAAAAAGACTGTAGATGTTCTTTGTGTGTTTGTTACATCATTTACAGTTTTCCATTGAAAGAGTAGAATAGTCATACTGTCGTCCTTGGATTTAGATCTGTCGTAAGTGTCGATTTGGATCTTAGGAGAAATTTTATTTGCTGTTGACAGTCGATTATGCTTTTACTTTTGTCTCTGGTTTGAATTTGTCACTTTCTAGTGTCGAAACGAGTGTTTATTTCAAAATCATAAAGTGTCGTAATCTTCTCTACCTTTTGATTTCGAAAAGAAGCTTGTTTGTGTTTGTCGCTTGAAAGCAAATTCAGATTTGTACATCAACTTTCTTTTTAGGCATCAATGTTAAGAAAGTGAAAACAAATACATGCATATGTGCATTTGCATATTGATAGTCTGTTTGGCTTGATTTAGGAAAAGTGCATTTACAGTGTGCTCTTTGCTCTTTGAGAAAAGATTGTGTCTTTCTTTTCCCCTTGTAGCTAGGATTTTCATTGGTGAAAAGAGATAAAATCTTGCTTATCATCTTTAGATTGCATTTTAGGAATTACATCTACATCTCGTGGTGATCCCAAAAGGCAAACTTCTAAGAAAGATCAACTTAAAATAAATTGAATGAATCTAACAATGCATTGGAACTTAACGCACAACATTTAGAGGTCTAGGCTAGAGACGTATTCCGGCGTTGTAAAACCTGGTAATTGTTGTCCTCACTGATCGTTGGGTGATTCCTCCACTTTGAGACGATAAGTGCCAGTACGGACTTGTGCTCCCACGTATCGTCGAGTATATATTGGGAGACCCCTATAGGCTTAAAACCTTTTATCCATAGGAAGCCGTGTCGGCTGCCCTACTGATCGCAATGCACCGAACACAGCATTCGGGAAGATTGACTGCCGTACCGTAAAAAGTATTCTGCAGTTTTGCGATTGGTTTGGTACTCCCTCTACCTAGATCTCCAGAGCAGTCCCTTTCGTTCCTTTTCAGACTCCTTAACGGAAAAGGTCCATCTGAGCACTTGTCACTTCAGGCTCACTAAAAATCGAAGGATACTAGAGTCATCTTTTGTTTTTTCTCGACTCTTTAAAACTGAAAAAACAAGTTGTGTCAAAAGCGTCTAAAATTCATTTAATTCGGAAACATAATTCCCCTTTTTATTTTAGTTGATCGAATAATCCGCAATCGTGGAAGAAAGTCAATTGAAACCCCGTCGTTCACGGAGGCTTACGAGTCAACTGTCTTTGTCTCCGGAATCGAAACCAGTACGGACAAAGCGAACTCATTTAACTGGTTCGAAATCTCCTATTAAAGTTAGAACAAGTGTTCCAACAACATCCGAGGTTCTGGTTACTCCAAAAATTTCTGGAAACCCTGCCTTTACAGAAGAAGTTCAACAGCCACATAGGGACAGTGGTACTGATCCTAGTCTGAGAGTAAATACTTGTGTTACCGAACCAATTCCATCTACAACCGGTTCGGAAAGTCTTGCTCTTCAAACACCTGTTGCTATCGATTCCACCCCTTCTTCGGCACCAGAAATATTTTACAGACCTGACGGTCTTCCCCTTCCACCTGGATTGATTGCGATTGAAGAAATTGTAGAAGATCCTCAAACAAGTACTCCAACGCACTTTGGAGTCGGGGTCACTCTATATCCTTCTTCATCAGAAGTTAGTCTGTCACCAGTGGAAGTTCCTGTAGAATCGCTAGGTAATATTTTGGATAGACTCCAAATGTCTGAACAACCGTCAACATCTAGGACTGTGTCGTCTGACACAGCGACAACAGAACTCCCTGCCGTCACTCCGACAATGTTCACCGGCATACCATCTGTCCCAACTAGCTCTCAACCGCTAGAAGGAGACCACTCAGGGGCTATTTCGACAGTCTGGTCCATTCCTGTTTGTTCATCCGGAATAATATCCGGAAACTCTTATGTTGAGTCTCAACAAATTGATCCATTTGGAGCTCAATTTGGGCAGTCTGGTCCCCAAGGGAAAACAATCCCCTTGAGTTCTGGATTACCACCGTATGGGGGGCAGTATGCCCTTTCATTATCCCCTCCGGGAGGATACCCATACGGGAGTTCACAGCAATATTCAGGTTATACTGGAATTACCTCAAGTGGTTGGGTACCTATACTACCTCAACAACCAAGGGTTGTGTATTCAATGCAACAATGTGTACCTATGTCGAACATCCCGACTACACCAGCTATTGTGACAGTGTCACAAGTTGAAACGCTACCTGTTGTATATCAACCTCAGATTTCTCAGGTTGTAATGCAATAGCCCCTTGACCCTGTGACTCAACCACAATCGTCAACTATTGGGGCGACACAGGTCCAGATGGGTACAATTACCCCACACCTTGGTCCAACAGTTAGTATAGCGCAACAGCACATGGCTTCTCAACCATGGATGGTGCAATACCAACAACCATAATTCCAACAAGTATACCAAGGTTCTGAGCAGCAAATCTTTGCGAACAGTGGACAGCCGTACGTTCAAAATGGTCAAAATCAACCATTTTACAATGGTCATGTCCACCAACTGTATCAGTCATACCAGCATCAAATGCATTATGCTGGCATGCAAAGACCAACTGCTCAGGCAATCCCATCTTACCCTGGGTATGCTTCACCTAATCTGAATCAGAAGTTATCATTCGTGGCAACTTTAGAGTTACCTGATTTAAACCGTTTAACAAATGATCCAATTGCTTACGCCCCTTGGTGGCCAGCAATTCCGCATAAACTTCCATCAGATATTCCTAAATTTAATGGAAATCCGGGTGAAGACCCATCGAATCACGTGATGACATTTCATCTATGGTGTTCATCAAACACCCTAAATGATGATTCGATAAGGCTTCGCCTATTTCAGAGGACATTAACGGGTCCAACGGAAAAATGGTATATTGAATTGCCTAGAGCTTCGTTCGACAACTTTAGTACCTTAGCCACAACCTTTTTAACCCATTTTCAACTACCGATAAGGTATGAAACGGGAACAGAACTCCTTACCAACTTCAAAAAGACAACAG
Source organism: Pinus tabuliformis (assembly GCA_031772625.1). Taxonomy (NCBI): domain Eukaryota; kingdom Viridiplantae; phylum Streptophyta; class Pinopsida; order Pinales; family Pinaceae; genus Pinus; species Pinus tabuliformis. Next base: position 1,285,007,563 of record CM062805.1, read on the forward strand.
CCACTCACATATCTGATCATATACATGAGTGGCGACGTTGTCGTAGGATGGTAAAAACGTACATTCCCGATCAGCTCTTAGCTGAATGGTTTATCAAGTCATTACTACCTTCCATTACGGAAGATGTGGAAAAGGGGGGAGTCGTAACGGAAGAGCAAGTTATCGCTCGTGCGCAATATCTGGACTTGATCTATACTCAGTCTGGCACGCTCTACGACAAAATACCTGATGCCCCTAGACCGGAATTCTCAATTCCTCCTCCTCCTAAATCGAACAATGACTCTCACGCCGGCGATTGCGTGATTGGCACAACAGACACGAAATCGACAAAGGCTACATCTAAGAGGGCCAGTAAGATTTTAGATCAAAATGCAAAAGACGAACTTCTTGCTTCAGAAGTAAATGCCGTGTCAACGGATAAGGGAAAAGAAACCAAACAACCAGGAAGCAAGAAGAAAGGCAAAGGGAAGAAGAAGAAACAGGATGAATCATCACCTAAAAAATATTCTTCAAACCCTCCTGGAAATAGGAAACCAAAAAATCCATGCTATATATGTGATGGGGATCATTGGACCGCAGATTGTCCACACAGAGCTGAGCTTAAGAAATTCTTTAAAAATTTGAAAACCTCAGCTGTGTTAACTGATCCGTTCCCAAATCCAGGAGCAAATCTGGTTGAAAGTGGAAATTCTTCCCCGTCTCAAGTGCTAATGTTGTCGATTTCGAAACAACAGAATGATGCTTTGATTTCGACAAGGAACAAAGATTACGGGAATCCGCAGCTGTCGAACGACAAGGATAAAGATCAACCAAGTAGTTCAACAGCAACTTCGACAGAAGTTGTACCACCCATCATTCCTGAATTAACAATAAAACCGCCAAAGGGAGTAGTACACAAGTCGACATTTAATCCCCGTGCTAGAGCGGCACAACATTATAACATAGTGGAAGATTTGGCCCAATCGCCATCCGCTATGTCGACTCTTGAAGTATTACAAAATTGCCCATCCCAAAGGCAGGCTTTGTTATCGGCGATTGGTGGGATTGACCCAAAAGATTCCAATCTTGTATCCTTCGACCACAAAGGATACGATCCTCAGTTACCGGCTCAACTAGCTTTCCTTGTTCAAGTGAAAGCCCTCAACAAAACTGTTCATCGAACAATTATTGATGAGGGGGCATCTACATGCATTATGTCGATGAGTTGCTGGAAAAATTTAGGATCTCCAACCTTGTCGCGATCCTCGACGACATTAAAAGAATTTGACGGAAGGACATATACCCCATATGGTATCCTCAATAACTTGAAAGTTGAACTAGGGGGGAAAACGGTAGAAATAGATGTTGAAGTCATCGATGGGAATCTTGATTACAACATCCTACTAGGAAGACCATGGATATATGCCATGGCAGCTGTTGTGTCGACCTATTTTAGAAAGATTGCATTTCCCTTTCAAGGAGGGATTACAATCGTCGATCAACAAAACTTCCTCCCCAATGGTTCTCAAGTTACAGGAAGCATTCCCATGATCCATGGAAGCCCCCATTCGCTTCAGAATATCGGAGTAGGCCTACTAAAAGATCCTATACTAATGGGAACTTTCGCTCTTCCACCTCCAATCAATCTGGCAGAAGTAGCATCTATAGGAACCTGCAATATGATATCTTCCACAAAGATATCAGAAAACGATATCAACATGGATCATGCAATAGTTTTGCCCCCAAGCCCAATAGAAATATTATAGCAATCAATGTTTCAAGCATGGGAGGCAAACCCAAATCAACACTCATCAAGCATTTGGATAGATAGGTCTAGAGAATATGGTACTCTTTCAGATCCTTTGTCGCAAGTACATGTCACCGACGAAGGAATTCTCCAAGCTATGGTAGTTGAAGGAGCACCATGGAATGATTCCCACCATCGTTCCCTTCTTCCGGATTGTGAAGAAGAGACTCAACATGACCTTTATCATCCATCAGTATTTGATTTCCTTTCAAATACTGTAAATACGGTGGATTCCGAGCGAAACTTATCCAACATTGAAGAGACTATAGCTATAAATATCTCAACTAAAACAGATGTTGTAGATAATATTTATGTTGGCAAATGTTGTTCTCCTTCAGAACTGGAAATATATAACGCTCTTTTTCGCGAATTCAGAGATGTCTTTGCTTGGTCATACAGTGAAATGCCAGGCATCGACTCGAGTATCGTTGAACATGAAATTAAGATGTATCCAGAGGTTAAACCAGTACGACAACGGCTAAGGCAGGTGCACCCCAAGAAAGCCGCTGCCATTAAGGCAGAAGTTGAAAAACTTCTCAATGCTGGTTTCATCTACCCGGTTCCTCTAACCGATTGGGTATCGAATATTGTCCCTGTTATGAAGAAACAAGGGACAATTAGAGTGTGTGTCGATTACAGGGATGTAAATCAATATTGTCCAAAAGACAACTACCCTACACCCTTCATCGACCAGATAATTGATGAATGCGCTGGATGCGGAATCTTTTCATTCATGGATGGATTTTCTGGGTATAATCAAATAAATATCCGCCCGCAGGACCAATCAAAGACTGCATTCATTTGTTCGTGGGGCACATTTGCATATCGAAAATTACCCTTTGGTTTAAAGAACGTAGGGGTGAAGTTTCAGAGGGCAATGAATTATTCCTTCCATGACATCAAAACATCGTTCAACCATACCTCGACAACCTTCCGGCTCAATCGCGAAAGCAGACTGATCATCCGCAGCATTTAAGAGCGATATTTCTACGTTGCCGACACTACAAGATACGACTCAATCCACACAAATGTGTATTTTGCGTCAGTTTTGGTCATTTACTTGGCTTCGTAGTCTCCAAGGATGGGATTCGTCTCGACCCGCGCAAGGTCCAGGCAATCATAAATTTGCCTCCACCTTCAAATTTGCTTCAGATTCAGAAACTCCAAGGGAAAGCAAACTTTCTGAGGAGGTTCATTCCAAATTACGCCGAACTTGCTAAAGGTTATACACGTTTTTTGAAAAAGGAGGTACCCTTTGTCTGGGATCAGGTCGCGCAAGCTTCCTTTGATGCTTTAAAAGATTCCCTAATGAAAGCATCTTTAATGTACGCCCCCGATTATCAAAGAGATTTTAACCTGTATCTGGCTGCAGCAGATACAACCATCGCAATGGTTTTAGTTCAAGAAGTCGATGGAATTGAACATCCTATATATTATTTAAGTAAGAACTTAAATGATACAGAAAGCAAATATTCTTACGTTGAAAAACTAGCACTTGCAGCTGTTCAAGCGATACAAAGATTTCGACACTATGTCCTCTTTCAGAAAACTACCATTCTATCCGATTGCAACCCCATGACTTATATATTGTCACGACAGTTGCTGGGGGGCAAATATTCAAAATGGATAGCGATCCTTCAAGAGTTTGATCCAGAATTCGTAAAATCCAAATCGAAGAAAGATCTAGTTTTTGCGGAACTATTATGCGATCTCCCATCATCGTCCAAGGATGAAACATCCGAAGAATCCATCGTGGATGAAAATTTGTTTCTGATATCTACAAGAAATGAGTGGTATGGAGATATAATAATTTATCTCCAAACCCAAAATTTTAGGCCTAACACCTCACACTCTGAACAAAAACGTATTCGATACCAAGCAAAAGACTACATGATCGTCGGTGATACACTTTACTGTCGTGGTATCAATACAGTTCTGAGAAGGTGCCTCACCCATGAGGAGGCCGAAAAAGACCTGAATGAGTGTCATTCAGGAGCCTATGGGGGGCATCAATCTGGATATGCTACAACACAAAAAATCTTATGAGCAGGACACTTCTGGCCAACAATGTTCAAAGATTGCATAACTGCAGTCAGAAGTTGCCATGCTTGTCAAATTTTTGATAGCAAAACCAGAAGACCACCCGCACCTCTACAGCCAATAGTTGTTGTTGGGCCATTCGCCAAATGGGGCATCAATTTCATGACATGTAACCCCACCTCGACCGGGGGGCATGGGTATATCATAGTCGCAGTTGACTATTTTACCAAATGGGCCGAGGCGATGCGTACATTAGATAATACTGGTGAAACAGCCGCCCTTTTCTTTTTCAATCATGTAGTCGCCAGATTCGGCGTACCACAGGCTATAGTCACAGATCATGGATCGCATTTTCGCAATCACATGATGCTCGAATTAGCTGCCAAACTAGGATTGTCTCACGACAGCTCTACTCCGTATTATCAGCAAGCCAACGGACAAGTTGAAGCGATCAACAAGGTCCTGAAGCGCATGTTGCAAAGGATGATCGGAGTTCACAAAAGAAGGTGGCACCTAATCCTGTACTCAGCCTTGTGGGCTTACCGAACATCGGTAAGGAATGCAACCGGGTTCACACCCTTCCAAGTGGTATATGGCCTGGAGGCAGTCTTACCAGTCCAGTGCGAAATCTTGTCTCTTAAACTTGCAATCGATCTCCTCCCCGGAACTTCAGAAGAAGAGGCTCGTTTCTTGGAATTAATCCAATTGGATGAAACCCGTCGTGATGCCACTTTGGCTAACGAAGACCATAAGAAATGAGTCAAGGCATAGTTCGACAAAAATGTCAAACCCCGTGTCTTCTAAGAAGGTGACTTGGTCTTGCTTTACGACCAAGAATCCGATAAATTGGGAGCAGGTAAATTTAAGTCTTTATGGATGGGCCCCTATATTGTTAAACGAGTGTTGGCAAAAGGAGCCTACGAGTTAATGGATTATGACGGAGTTCCACTGGCGCAACCTCGTAATGGGTTGTACCTCAAGCGTTACTATGCTTAAATAGTAACCAATATGCTTTTGTTATATTTTGTTTTCGCTAAAATGTTTGTTTTGGTCGAGTAATCCACCTTTTTACATTTAATTGCAGATGTCAAACCTTTTGGAGACATGTGTTGGATATGCCGACGGAGCGAGTCATAGTTCGTGGAACCTGTCCTCCGCAGCCTGGGCCATTTTTTATCCAAACGACGAGTTAGTAAGTTTCAGAGGTGTATGTATTGGTCAATCAACGAAAAACATCGCTGAGTATAGCGCGTTGATAGAACTTCTCTCTGATGCCATCACCCATGGTATACGCTGACTAATTGTCAGGCTAGACTCATAACTCGTAATACTACAACTCAATGGTATATATTCCGTCTGAAACCTAGCTATTTATCGCATGTTCCTAAGGGTTAAGATTTTGGAAAGACAATTTGATCTTATTCAATACCAACATATTTCCAGAAACTTAAACACATTAACCGACTCATTAGCAAACTATGTGTTAGATAGACATTTGCAACATTTATAAAAAGAAACACATCATCAATGTTTTACATGTGGATCATATAGCTCAACCAAAATAAAACCCCGAAAATCAAAATATATACATAGCTGTTTATGGTTTACATATAATGTTCTGTAACCAAGACAAAATCGGTCACATGACCCAAAAACTCAAAATTCTAGGGGGCACCCTAGTCTAATGATGCACGTGATAGCAAGTCACAGCCTGTGCGATCATGCGTAAGAGACGAGTCCATCGTCTGAGCACACCAGTAGTATGCCACTGTAACTGCAAAGGTAGCTCGTCGATCCTCACATCTGGAATACCGAGAGTAAGGCTCTCAACCTACTCCTGCACAGTTCTGAGAGTCTCGGCCACATCGAGGTCATGAAGAATAACCCTCCCGGCGGACTCTCTTGCTAGGGCAACGGCTGGCACTCTCAGGCGAACTACTAGACGAACAGGACCAACATCTGCATGTACACATGAGTTTGATTAAAGTCTTGATAGAATAAAGCACAAGGACATTATAAATAAAAAACAGTAAACAGTGATATGGTCAAAGATTTTACCAATAGCACCCCACTGCTCGCCATCCGGCAGTACTAAATCTGGATCACCCCAGAAGTCCATACTAGCATATGGATACTCGGCATAAACCATCTCCTGACGATCAAACCACCTAAAGAAGGTATCATAAAACGAAATTTGAGACTGGCCAGCATGCCTAGACATATGGTCAACCCATCTCTGCATACGTGGTTCAGTAGGAGAAGGTAAGTCGAGTGCAATGTACTGCGGCTGCATCAGTGGTATCTTCTCCAAGGCAAAGGCGGTCAAAATAGAACTGAACCCAAAGTTCTTCAACCTCCCATCCTTTATCTTGGTCAACTGATCTTTCATCACAAGAAGTACTGCATCGCACCAGTTGAATACTTTCGGTTGGAGGCATTCCAAGGCATGCTGCATAGAGGATCTGTTGGCTACATGAAGAGACGCACTACCGGCCATCCTACCAAAAGTAAACAGGATAGACCTAAGGGACCTGTCTGTGACATCACGGATGATGATCTTGCCGTCTTTACTCGGTTGAGATCCTTCCCTGCAATACTGGTGGACATAATCTCTCACAGAGTCACCTCCTCGGGCCGAACCTGACAAAGAGATGGGGGCACCCCGCCTCGACAAACCAGTCAAGAAGTAAATGTTTACTGCAGTCAAGGGGATAGATTTGCCCCTAATCTGGAAAACTTGATTGATAGGATCCTAAGCATCGAGCAAATACTGTAGTAGGTTGATCTGTTGTCTCATGCTAGAGATGCGGAAGAACTTCAGCAAGCCACAGTTCGGCAGCGCGTTCACTGTAACTGGATCATGTAAGGCAATCATGTCCTCTTCTTCATGTTCTCGTTCTCGCCATGTAAGGGTCATCTTGCTCAGAGATCTCTAAAAGATAAACAAGAGAGGAGTTAGATCCTGATTTTGATGAGAAGCAGGCAAAATTTTTCATCAAAAACTGTTCAACAAATTCCCCTTCTACGCCCAACGCACCTGCAACAATGTTCCACCTGCGTTGAATGTTAAACTTCCTTCATACTGGCCAACATTCAGCACATGTTTCGATGTACTCAGGGTGCGTTGATGGCAGAACGAACCCATCAAACCCCAGGGACTCAGAAAAGCAGGGAATGAAGCACAGAATGCAAAAAGGAAACCATGAAATGAAAGAGCTCGGGTTTAGCTCCTACCTGGTCCAGACGATGCCGAGAATCGTCCACAGAATCTCCCGAAATCAGCTGATGAAAATCAAGGGGGAAAAGGCACCTCCAAAGCTCCAACAAACCAAGTTCAAATGAAATGGTAAAATGAGAGGTAAAAAACACTTTTTAATTGCTTTTACGTAGTTCAAAGTAAAATATTAGCATTTTAATCTCATTTTCAAGCAAATATTGTTCATTTCTAACTAGTTTGATGAAGCAGTTGAAGATACACTACTATCTTTGGAAAGACAAAGCTATTTATGGTAAAAATCGAAACAAGACCATCTAATCGAGCAGTTTTAGCGCATAGTTCAAGATCGTTAAAAAATAAACATAAGACATGAGCAAGTGTTTCCACCCACGTTTAAGCTCATTAAAAAATGAACTATTGCCCGATAAATAACCACCGTGAATGAAGATTTCAGCCATTAAAGCCTTGGTCGTGTTTGCACCATCACCTCCACTTTTCCATTGGCCGATCATTCACCTCCATTTGATTGTTTACCCTTTTTGAGGAACAGCTGCGAAGAGTGATTTCACTAGCCATCCTTGTGACACTGCCGTGATTGGAAAATTCCAACCCTTACCTGGAATCAGCTGCTACCCATTTTATCACTCGTTCCTCAAAAGACGAGTCTTCTTTAAGCTCTTTTCAGCTGACTCATAAAATATGAAAAGATTGCCGAGTTTTGGCCTTCCAGCTCGTTAAAGCGACTGGAAGTGCTATCCCTCCTCTAGATTTTAATCTTTTTGGACCTGAGGGATTATTGCACAAAAAGATCGAGCGCTTGTTTTGTTCAGCTCGTTAAAACTATCGAAAATTCATCCCTTCTGTATTGTTTTATACTTTTTCGGACTTAGGGGATTAGATGATGAAAAAGGAATTTCGGAGTTACCTTTACGTACCTTTTCAGACTCTCTAAAAATGAAGAGGACCGAGTTATCTTTGACTTTAAACTCGTTAAAAAGATTAATAGCGGCAAACTTGTCTTTAGACGAGAACGAGTTTCACTATCGCTAGGCTCATTAAAACATAGCGATGGGTTTGCCCGAAGGGAAAATTATAGAACAAGCATATGTTATCCTCCTGAAGCTTGACAAAAATAAAGAGGTACTGGTCAGCAATGACTGGGGAAAAATTGGGAAGAAACTCAAAGAATCTTTATTGGTAGCAAGTCGCTCTTGAACATGACACTTCCACTCCGTGCCTGAGTCGGGTTGGGTTGTTTCATTCACCGGTCACATCACCATGGTCACGCCATACCATCCACATTTGGGGTAAATGCTACCAATCCATCACATAAGTGTCGCCGACATGTTCAAGAGAAGTCATCCAGAGAAGTCACCCGTGTCCCATCCACTACCATACATTATACTTCATTCCTTCATGACCGCCATCCTGAACCATATATCATCTGATCATTTTCACCTCCATCAAAATCATTTTCTCCGTTCTGTGTCATTGATGTGGGATTCATCAAGGCCCTCCTTTGACGGATCGCTTCTTGTCGACATCAGCTCATTATCCAAGAAGTTGATCTAGGAACACCCCATTCAGTACTTTGAAGCTTGCATGCCTCAATGGTAAGTTTCTCACTTCCGGCGACAGGTATACATCAATGACCTTCGACCGAAAGATTTTGCGTGGTGTTCAACGCCAAGTCCTTTATTCACACCACGTGAATTGTACTGCAGTACCTTGAGGGTCATCATCATTATCGGTGATTCCTCTCACGCTTGTTAACCGTTTACATCATCGACTGGTAATCAAGTGATGTCTTTCCATGTTCGACTTCAAAACATTTCTCACATGGATCGACTTGTACTTCGAGTGAAGATCAGACGAGATTAAAGACCCCAGATCTAGTTTCATCCATCCGGGCTGCGATATATATTCAGGAAGAATAAAAACATTGACATGTACAACATTGCAGCACAGATAAGCATCCTACCAAAAGGATGATGACTTCATCAGAATCATCAATCTACCATCAGACGATTGTCTGTCCTGTGTACATAAAAATGAATTTATAAAGCTGAGCATGGGAATGCCCGCCTCAGCTTGATCATGAAAACAGTATGAAGATAATGTATTGTATTGTATCTTATTACAGGTCTCCTCCCAGCATTGAAAGAACTTCGGATCCTCCTAATAAAGCATTTCACCCGATAAACGACCTCATACTTTAGGGGGCAACTGTTATAGACATTTTTGTGCCTTACAGCTCTAAGCATGAAATGTCCATAAACCAAGGGATCCTAAGTCCCTAAAAGTGTTGTTCCTACCCCTAGAGGAATAAGGTCAACCAATTACAGCTTCTCCCAGAAGTTCTCCACCAGAAACTGCTCAGAATCAGTCAAATCAGGATCATTCCAGCTGCTCCACTAGCTAGCTGCGTTGCATAGCACCCCAGTACACTAGCTAGGTGCGTTGCAACACACCTAAATGCACTACCAGGGTGTGCTGAGTGGGAAATGACAAATGGCAGTGTCATTCCGCGAGGTGGACAGACAATGGAAGCTTCCAGAATCTTTCCCAATGACACTTTCCTCACTGAGTTCGACCAAGGATGAGTAAGAGGCTCTCAGTCTCCAAGTGGAAGCAAGAACTGACAGAGAGAGGCCACTAGTCAAATCATAAGCTGACTCATCCTCTTTGCATACATCTATATATGGATCCCTCATCCCAAAGATCCAGAGGCTGGAATTTTTTACATTGCAGAGAATTGCTGTTGGTTTTGAGATAGAGATCAGTGTATTGGGTGATTTATGCTTTGTTGGAGGTGAAGAGGGGATTCCTTTGCTGGGGGGTTGATGCTGGATCAGGAATCATCGGTTGTAACTCCTCCTGGACCTTCTTGTTATATCAATAAAACTATTTGAGTTTCTCCTACATGCTTGTGTATCAGTGATGTTTTGTTATATTTGCATGTTTAGCTTAAATCTGATCCTAAGCTATTTATGAATATAAATCCATGTCTTTGTGTATTTTTCCTCTTCTGTGATCTTGCAGGAACTTGGTGAAGGTGGGGAAGTAAGGGAGCAGGTAGCTGGAAGCTGTCAAAGAGGAGAGAGATTGGATCAAAGGACTAGCGCAAGACACAGGTTGGTTCATCCTATTCCTCTTCGTTTATAGTTCATAAAGAAGAATACGAAAGTAGTTTTCCTTGTTTGTTTCTAAGGTACTGTCACACCTTAGTGGGATAGGGGCGTTCTGAGTAGACACTTTTCCCGTCAACAAATGGGCTGTTCTTTAAGTCGAGGGATAAGCAGAAGTGAAACTAGTGGTGTTTTGACACAAAATAAATTAATAAAACCAAACTACATGCAAATGCACTTGTTTTCGTTTTTCGATGAAAAGAAATTTCTACAGGGTTCAGAGGAACTTCAAGAAAAACAACAAATTTTCTTTTCTTCTCTTTTACTCATGCTTCACACTCACAAAAGTTAACAAAGCTATTGATGCCTAAAAAGATGTGCAAATCTATCCTAATGCAACAAGTACATGTTGATACAAGACTTAAGACTACTCTTAAATCAAGAAATGAAAGTTGCTTGCTTATCAATTTTTATTTTGCCACTTAAAATGTTTAGATGGAATATGAGATGCTACCATTCATTTCGTCTAAACACTAAAAACAAGTTTCAAGAGAAACAAAAATGCACTTTCATTCACTAAAAGGAAACTAAATCAAAAAAAAGTTCAAGAAAGCAAAACCAAGTTTTTCAAAAAGTTTTCTTCAAAAGCAAAAACAAAAATGTCTTTTCAAAAATGCTCTCAACAAGACTGAAACTTTATGATTGAAGAATAGGCAACAAACACTTTTGCAAGTTGACAACACAGAATGGATGAAAACTCAACAAAAAGAAATGTGTTTAAAGATGCTCTTAACAATCAAAAGAAGGAATGAAAGCTTTGGCAACAAAACCAAAAGATCAAAAAGACAATTTTCAAGAAAGTGTCAAATGAAAACTTTCGAAAACAAGAAAAGTAGATGGTCACAAAAAGTAGTTTTAACAGGCAAACACAAAAGGTCACCAAAACAATATTTGACACAAAGGCTGAGATTAGCCTTTCTGCTCTGACAAAACAGAGCAGCCAAGACTCCTAACAAGAAATCTTGTGTGCTTAACAAAACGATGACGCTTGCAAAAACAAAAACAAGACCAACACTTCTCACAATCAGAGAGAATTTGAAATCAGATACTTGCTGTAAAACTAAGAACTGGCACTGGAAAGTAATTGTTCAAGACTGAATCAAACTAGTAGACAGACCTTTAGAAACAAAAGATTTAAATCTTGAAAATTGCAAGATATATGTGACTGTACTGATGTACAGATTGCGTGTATATGCGACTGTGTCTACGGAAACCTACGTATACGCAGGTTAACTTAAGGAAACATGCATATATATGCTTTTGTAAACAAGAAAAACAACGTATATAAAATATTTCAAGAAAAAATAAACAACAGTCTGAAGAAACTGACCAAAATTACAACTCAAGTTCCTACAGGAACATACGACACAGTAACAACAAGAAAACAAACAGTTGAGCCCTAATTGGCTTGAACACACCCAAACTAGGAACAATAATGATGTTGTTCCCAGTGGAGTCGCCAATTCTGTTAAGGGAAAATTTCCCCTAGGGTCTTGGGCTGATACCCTAGTAGACTGAAAGTTGTCTATACAGAGAAATACACATACCATACAACCATAATGCTAGTATAAGCAAACTCTACGATAAGGGACGTACCTGAGGTCCTACATTTGAGAAGGTCCTTCCAGGGTCCAAACCCTTCTTGGAGTTGCTTTTGCTCCTTTGACCTGCAAAACAACCAATTCAAGAAAATACAGTAGTATATGGACCAAACATTATAAAGAAACCATCTTCATATTATAAAGAAAGGTAGTTAGTTATGCAATTAAACAACCATTCACATATGAATTCTAACATGAATACCATAAACATGAAGAATACTTATATTAGGAACAAAGACATGTGTTTCTATTATTATAGACAAATAAAGTACAGAAAGGAATAATTTAACTTGAGTCATCCTTTCGCAGGCTCCAAGCGGAACCGTCCTCCAGATTCATCCAGCCTCAAGCCTTGAACAAACTCCTTCCATGACTTACTTCATGATATCACAAGTAGCAAATGGACATCATCACACAAGGAAACAAGGGTTTCCTGTAAAATGGGGGAAGTGTAGGAGGCACAAGGATCTTCAGACCTGGTCAGGGAAATCTCAGCATAATAACCTTTCTCTCTCTTCTCTCCTCCCTTAGGCCTTCCCATTGAAGCCTTTTTATACTTCTCCCAAAGTAGGTTTTTAGTTGGGAATTCATTGGGAACAGTTGGGCCACGGGCACTAACAGGTGATCAGTAGGTAAAACCTGTGATCTCCGCCCGAAATTAAGGAAATTTATTTTTTTTAAGTGTTTTAAGACATATACACGGGTTGGGTATACACGACCCACGTATACACATGTTTATCTCAGGGCAATGTCACGTATACGGAATAAAACACTGTTTTTTAAATTTTGGACCAAGTCTGGAAGGATGGGTTACCCTAGGCCATGGGTGTAGCATCACAAAGCATAAGAGTGAGATTTGGAGCTATAACAAAGCCTCAGGTGCAATTGAAAGATAAGTATGACAGATGAACTGGCCCGCACACCCACCTATCCAGGTGGATGCAGGTATATGGTGTGAAACCTGTACAAAGGCCTACCATCCTCATGATAGGAGATACGATCAGTAAGTAGCAACAGGTAAGGCAATGACGCCAATGGTTGGGACAATGAAGTATGGAAATACCAAGTGCACAGGAGAATATCTATGTAGGAGAATTTAGCAAAGTACACGACACGCTGAACAAGGTCTGCCATGTGAACCGGATTGACTGGGACCTGAACGTAACAGCAGTTCTGTGGGCATATAGGACCATGTGCAAAACCCTAACTGCACAGGCACTGCCAAGGCTAGAGTATGAAGCATTAGGAGTAAGCCCTATAATACTTGGAGAACTTAGATCGTGCATGATTGCAAAAATAGATAAAACAGTTCACGGAACCTTGGAAGCAGAAATCCAATAGGGAAAATTTAGGCTCCAAGAAATTGAAAAAGGAAGGGTGTGAATAAGGAGGAAAAGCACTTTGGTAGAAGCAGAATTCAAGAAGCTGGAAGACGAGATAAGAGACGAGTTTCTTGATAAAAAGACCACAATGATAAAATAGGGTGCACACGATCAAGCAGACAAGAATGAGCACTATCACCGCTAACTGATCAGTCTAATGCCTAGGCTTGGACCGCATATTACTAAGAAAATTAACCAGGGTGGTGTGCTACAGAGGATAAGGTGTGCAACGCCGCCAGTAACAATAAAAAGTAGGTATTTCCCACGAAGAATTCTGGATGACCAGAGGAAATCACACATAGGTGGCGCAGCCACCTGACTAGCCAAGGAAGGAATAGTCTTAGCGCTCCAGGCAGTTGAAAGGGAGTGCGGGACTATAAACAATTCTACCCAGGAGCTACGCACAAAAGCAAAGAGTCACAAGGTCCGTGACCATGCATGGGGGGCTACGCTGCCACGTAGGTTAACCAAAAAGTGAACATTGAAGTCACTATTAATGATGGGATGCTCGACTTAAGGCCAAATGGAGTGGGTGGTAGGCATTTAAAACACGATTTATGGGAAAGATTTGGGAAAATCTACCGCCAAGGGAGCATTAATGAACCCGATTTGGGGGGAGTGGTTGAATTCAAATTCAAAAAGTGATATAAATTACAAAGGGTTGCCCAAAAAACAACACTTGGTCATTTGCGAATTGAGATATTGAGCAGAGCCCTCGCTTTTGAGTGTTGAGTGTTGATTGAGCCCCTGAGATCGCGAGTGATAGATTATTATGGATACAATGGCAATAGCTAAGGATGCTATGGAGATAATAGAAATAACTGTCGAGGAGGCCGCGTAGGCCCTGACTGTACGGGATGCTCCGGAAGGTACTAGGATTGTGCCAGAAATCCCGAAATCACCACACATGCCAAGACCCGAGAAGGACAAACAAGTAATGGTTCCCATACGTGTGTCCACGCGGAACCCAGTGCACACCAAGCTGCCAATGGAGGAGAAGGGGAAAGCCATCACCATAGAGATGGATGAAGAAGAAGAAGATCTGGAGGATCTTATCATCGCTGAGGACGAGGATGAAGGCATGGAGGAGGACACTCAACCTGCACAACCTGCGACAAAATTTCCCACCTATTTACCCCCGCAAAAAGGGAAGGCAAAAGTGCCCAAGGACCTGGACGAGACCAAAAGCTCGCTCCAGACCCCACTCCTCCCAGACAACATTATGTTTGAGGGCACGCACCTGGGACACGTGTCGAGCCTGAAATTTGAAGATTGCGACCTCACTGACCATGAGAATTTCCCTCACCTTGAGACCAAGAACCTTATGAAGCCCAAGCATAACACCACAATGGGGGTTACAGAGCTAGATCCGCGAAAGTGGTTGCACGGATTGGAAAGGGTTAGGATACTAAACCTGCTCTAGGTGCCGCACTTCCACCGCACCCCAATAACCATTTTTGTGATCAGGTAGTTGCTTTGCCTCATGCCTGATGGGTGTTTCTGGTTGGAGGAGCCCATCCCCATCATGGAAAACTTGATTCGCTGTGTCTCTCGGCTACCATGCAAAGGAGAGGACCCTGCGGACATCTCGGAAGGGAAGGGTAGTGATTTGGCCATTGCGAAGGCTGTGAAGAAGAAGTAAAAGCTGGAAAAGAAGAAGAGGGGCTACGCCATCTATAGCATTAAGGAGAAAGCAGTATGCCTGGTAACCCAAATCCTGGCAGTAAAGGTCATGCGCAAGTGCCCTGCGAACAAAGTACCCGCGCCGGTGGTAGCATTGGCTGAGCAATTCACGAAGGGGGTCCAGTTTAACTAGTCCAAGTCCTTTGCAAGTGTTTTTTAGAAAATTTCCACGAAGCTCAGGAATAGAGAAAAACATTCCACTATGCATGGCTTTTTCTATCCATATTTCTCGTGTCTGGGGAATTATCGAAGGATAGTCAATTCCCCATAATTGATAGGGATTTACTGGAGGCCATGAAGCACGCTTCGCTTTGGGCCACAAATGATGCTAAGAGGATCCGCGATAGTAAAATATTATGGGTCTTCATGGAGATGAACCTCATAATGGGGATCAATCGTAAGCCATGGTTGTCACCCACTGTTTACAATAGTCTACAGAGTTTTTTGGAATTCAAAGGGTACATGCATAACATTTATATCAGAACATGCAAGGACCCGACTAAAAAGTGGACAAAGCTACCCTTCGTAGCCATAGATGACGTCATTTTCAATGTATTGGAGGCATGGCTGCCAGAGTGGTGTGCCCCAGACATCACAGAGATTGAGATGTTGGCGGCGCAAAGAAAGAAAGATGAGGCCAAGTTGTGCGTCGTACAATTGGCTAAAAGATGAAGGAAGGAAGCAGTGGCCGCAGAAGTGCGGGCAGGGCAAGATGTGGTACAGAAAGCAACTGAGCAGGAAAAAGTCACAGTAGCAGCAACAACACAGGAAGAAGTTACGAAGGTGGGCGAGGGCCAAACGACGCCTGTACAGGGGTAGGAGGTAGAGGAAGCAGAGACAGAAGAGGAAGGCGTGGACCCGTGAACTGCATCGACGCAGCTAAAGTACTAGAACCCAACAGAGCGAGCAGGGTTGTGTAAGAAGGATAAGGCATCAAAATTGTCTATTGACCCAATCACCCTAACCAAGGGAGATCTGCATGACATTGGCGAGACAGTGCGTGATGTCACCTCTGAGGCTCTCCAATATTTCATGCAAGAGAACCAAATTGTGTTGGGGGCCCCCAGAGCACAGTTGCAGGAGTTATATACGCGCCCTCCTCAGGTTGGTACCCTTTCGACCAACCTCGCCGTCGACTCAACGGCAACAGAGTAGATGTTGCGCGTGTGGATGAAAAATACCATAGTGCTATCAGAAGGCGCACTAGTGACATCAAATGAGGCTGATAGGCCTATGGTTAGCACATTGAAAGGTATTGGTCTCAATATGGCTACACTTCCGCGAGAGATCTTATATGTTTTGCAAGATGGGATAACTACATAACTATGAGCTAGGGAGAGCCGCGAGCTGCAAGTCCTAAGTGAGAAAAAAATCAATATGGAACAACTGAGCTTGCAGCACGACAAAGTGGTGTCAGAAAATCAACATCTGGTACAGGTGATAGACGATGCTTGCTAAAGCATCCCGGAGTTTTCCATCCAAGTAGACATGCCAGCAGAGGCACGGATCCACAGGGTAGCAGCAGGGGTCCGTGAGGTAAGGGAAGAAATGGAAATGGTTTAGCTAGAGCTGAACCTTCAGATCGTCAAGCTGCGGCTAAAGGCATAGCTATCCACCCCTCCAAAAGTCAGAGAACAGTGTGCTAGCGCTATCATAGTGATCTTGGACGAGATTGTAGGCGCAATACAAGACTACACCAATATATTGGAAGAATCACTTGAGGTCCTCTCAAATCTGCAGGAGGACCCCAACATCCAGTGCTTAGAGAAAGAGGTGCGAGAACTCCAACAAGAGTATGACAGTGTCTGAGAAACTTCACAGATGGTGGTCCTCACTCAGAGACTTGCATAGACGCAGCAGGCTAAAGCGTTGAAGGAGCAGGTGGATGTGACAAGAAATAAGGAAGTAGTCCTGAAGGCACGCGTTTAGCCTTGGATTAATGATGCCTTCACCATCATAGTAGAAATCAAAGGCAAGCTCACACACATGTAGGGGATGCACGTATTGATGCAGAGAAGCACTCCTGACACAGAGGTCTTGGAACAACGTATGCAACAGATCCAGCAAGCAGCAGCTCAATGCGCTGCTGACCTCTGTGTAGTTCGAGAACAGTTGGAGGGACTCCGCGCAAAGATCGTCGTGCTGACAAAGTGACTCGAGGGCAACTCACAATGTTTGTGTTGGCGGCCTATTGGGCATGGAATCCCCCCAAGGCATGTTTTAGGGCTTAAAGCCCAAGTTTTGACCAAATCTTGTTGTAAAGCTCCGCGAATTGTGGGCGCGGGGCATGAAAGTATGATAGAGTCACAGGGTTGTCTGCCCTAGTTTTGTAATGTGATGTCGACTGGATATACCTACCCATGGTCTGCAGATCATGGGATGGTATAAATAGATCGAGGCTCTAAGTGTAAAAGATAACTAAAAAAAAGGGATAGAAAAGCATGAGAATTCTGAGTGGTTGAGTCAAAGTGTAAGTGTGTCTATGGGTCGTAAAGTAGGAGAAGGATCTATAGGGTGCAGAAACATTAGGACAAATTGTGGACTAGCCAAAATCATTAGACATCTCCAGGGTGCAGAAACATGGTTCTAGCACCCTCCCATACTACTTCGGTTGAGACCTAAATCCGCACTTTGCTGACTGTTTCTGAAGGTGCCAATAGTACCGGGATTTGTTTGGCTAATTAATTATGAACTTGGGTCAATCCCCAACAAGCCAACATTGAGGAAGAACAATTTCTATCTGGATTTCACCAACAGATACAAAAGCAACGCGAAAAGGCCTGGCATAATCGACATATTAAGTTGCGCGCCTTCAAGGTGAACGATTCGTTGTTACTGTATGATAGTAAGTTTGATAAATTCCTAGCAAAATTCATAATTCATTGGTTGGGACCATATGTTATTAAGGAGGTCACAGATGGAGGCGTGATGCAGTTGGTAAAGTTAAATGGAGAACCTTTCCTAGGAAGAGTGAATGGCAGACAGTTGAATCCATACACGGGTGGCCTAGCTATCTGACTAGCCCATTGAAGCATAGTCTTAGCGCTCCAAGTAGCTGAAAGGAGGCGTGGGACCATAAAAAAATGTGGGAAGCAGTTCAGATACAACAGTCTCTGAACAGTGCGTATAAGAGATACAACATGAAGTTACTCAGTATACTGCCGAATCTTGCAACAATTCTGACAGAGTTGGGAGGTCTTCACGCGAAGATCTCCACATCGATAGAGTGACTCAAGGGTGATTCATGATGTTTGTGTTGGGGGCCTATTGGGCATGGTATCCCCCAAGGGAAGTTTTAGGGTTTAAAACCTAGATTTTGACTAAATCCGATATAAAGACTCCGTGTTTTGTGGGCACAAAGTGCGAGCTTGTAAATTAGTCATAAGGTTATCTGCCCTCATCTTTGTAGTGTAATGTCAACTTTAGAGATCTACCCATGGTCCATGGACCATGGGATTTTATAAATAGAGCGAGGCTCTAAGTTATAAATAAGTTAGAGAAGTGGAAGAAATAGATGGAGAATTTAGTCTTATCTAAGTGTAGAGTCAAGTCTTTGGGTCGTAGAGTAGGAGAAGGCTTTGTAGCCAAGTGCACAGAGCCCTAGTAGTCCGCATCTGAGTACGTAGAGCCTTGCAGCTAAGTGCATAGGGTGACTCGAGTCTGTAACCTTTGGAGAAGTAATAAAGATAATTTTTACATCATTTCTATGTATCTTTCTCATGTTTTGTGCATTGAATGTATCAGATATAAATTTCATTTCCATTATTTATATGATGCGCGAACTTATATGAATGTGTTGATAAAGTGAATATAAGATAAAGCATCTGTTTACGTGAAGATAACTAACTGTTGTAAGAAGATAAGTAAGATACACGGTGTATCTTAGGGAAGTAGCGCAGATTGCTGCTAGGGCAGTGCGAAATCACCTCAGCCCCTGGTTAGGGCTGCAAAAAGGCAATTATAACAGATCGTGAAGGTCTTGCAGGTTAGGACAATGCACGAAGTGACCTGTGCAAAGGTATTGACAGTTGGACTAAACTGACCCCTCAGACATCTCAAGGGTGCAGAAGCTTAGTTCTAACATCGCCCCATACTACTTCAGGTGAGACCTCAGTCCACGCTTCGCAGGCTCTTGCTAAAAGGGCCATTAGTGTAGGGATTCTTTTGGCTAATTAACTGCGAACCTGGGTCAGGCCCCATCAAGCCAACAACCACTACTGTCATCTCAGTCTTCAATCTTCTTATAATAAAAAGAGTCTACAATTTTTGTACTGGTACAGACTTTTTCAGTACGCAAGAATCTACTTGTTGAAGGCTACAACATTTTCTTGTTTTCCAGCTTCTACTAGAATGGAGCTCTAACCCATGAGCTCTTGTATTGGCTAATATGTTTACAAGTATGTAGGCACCGACCTATAGAAGGCTACTACCTTCACTTTTCCTCCAGGGATCACGTTTGATAAATTTTCAGACTGGATACTCTTGTGTTGGCTTGAGGGGGCCTAACATAGGTTCAAAGTTAATTAGCCAAACAAATTCCTAAACTATTGGCCCTTTTGGCAACATCCTGTGGAATGCAGATTGAGGTCTCACCTGAAGCAATATGGGGGATGCTGGAACCAGGTTTCCACACCCTTGAGATGTCTGAGGGGTCGATTTACTCCAACAGTGAATACCTTTGTACAGGTCACTTTGCCCACTGTCTTGACCCGCGAGACCTTCGCGATTTGTTATAATAACCCTCACACAGCCCTAACCAGGGGTTGAGGTGCTTTCACGCTGCTAAGGTAGCGATCTGTGCTATTTCCCCAAGTTACCCCACAGATCTTACTTATCATGTTATAACTATTAGTTAGCTTCACGTAAACAAATACTTTATCTTATATTCATTTAATCAACACAAAAATATAAGTTCGCACATCATATAAACAACAGAAATCTAATTTATACCCAACACATTCAATGTAGAAAACATTAAATAAATACACAAGAATGCTATAAAACTCCTCTTTATTAATGCTTCAATCAGTTATAGACTCAACCTGCCCTGCACACTCAGCTGCAGGGGTCCTCGCACTTAGTTGAGGACTACTAGGCCTCTGCGCACTCAGCTACATAGCCTTCTCCTACTCTACAACCTAAGACTCATCTCTACACTTAGATAAGACTCAATTCTCCATCTATGACTTTCTTCTTTACAATTTAGAGCCTCACTTTATTTATACAATCCCATGGTCTGCGAACTATGGGTAGATCTCTAAAGCTGACATTACATTACAAAAATGAGGGCAGAAAACCCTATGACTCATTTACAATCTTGCACTCCACGCCCACAAAATGTAGAGTCTTTACATCAGATTTTGTCAAAATATGGGCTTTAAGCCCAAAACTTCCCTTGGGGGATCATGCGCCCAACAAGCCCTGAACATAAACATCATGACTCACCCTCGAGTCATTCTGTCGATGTGGAGATCTTCACGTGGAGACCTCCCAACTTTTCCTGGACCACTGCAAGGTCAGCAACAAACTGAGCAGCTGCTTATTGTACCTCCTGGATGCGTTATTTAGAGACCACAGTACCTAAACTTCTTCCCTGCATCTGTGCGAGCTTGGCTTCAATAGAGGCTGTAATGACGAATGCCTCATCGATCCAAGGTTGTACATGCGCCTTCAAAACCACTTCCTTATGTCATGCCGCATCTACCTGCTCTTTGAGAGCTTTTTCCTGTTGTATCTGCATGAGTTGCTGTGTAAGGGCCACTATCTATGCGGTCCCTTTTATATCATCATACTTTTGTTGCAACTCATGCACCTTTATTTCTAAGCGATGTATGTTTGGGTCCTCTTACAGAGTGGTGAGGATCTCAAACGAATCTTCCAAATGTTTGGTGCAGTCCTTCACTGCACTACTGATCTCCTCTGTTCCCATTGTGATGGTGTTGGTGCGTTGTTCCCTCACCTCTGGTGTTGTTGAAGGTTGCACCTTCAACTGCAGCTTAGCTAGCTAAAGGTTCAGCTCTAGCTGAACCTTAGTCATTTCTTCTCGCACCTCACGCTCCCTAGCCATTTCTTCTCAAACCTCACGCACCCCTGTTGCTAACCTCCAGATGGGTGCCTCTACTGGTGCCTCTGCTGGGATGGCTAAGTCAGGGACCATTTGGCAGGCCTCTTCAACCACTTTCACTAGCTGCCTATTTTGTGTTACGACCTCATTGCGTTGTAGGCTTAGTTGTTCCATGTTAATTCACTATTCACTCAACACCTGTAGTGCACGACCCTTCCTAGCTTGTAGTTCTGCAGTTACTCCGTCCTATAGAACATAGAGCATCTCCCTAGGGAGCACAGCAATGTTGATCCCCACTGCTTTTAGTGCACTAACCATAGGCCTATTGGCCGCATTTTCTATAACCAGTGCCCCCTCCAGAAGCACTATAGTATTGGTCATGTGGGCATGCAAAATTTTCTCATCTATGGTCATTCCTATTGCGAGGCTGGTCGATAGAGTACCAGCATGAGGAGTGCACACCTACAACTCTTGTATCTATACTTGGAGGGCCCCCAATTCCATCTGATTTTCCCCCACGAACTGCTGGAGGACCTCTGCATTGACATCGTGCACTGTCTCCCCTATATCATGTAGATACCCCTCAGTGAGGGTGATCAGGTTGAAAGAAGTCTTAGAGGCTTTTGACTTCTTCCGCGGCCCCACCTACTCTCTCGAGTGCTGGCACTTCAACTGTGTAGATACTATATGTGAGTCCACGCCACCTTCGTCTGTCTGGGTTCTTCCTCAGATGATGACGACTTATGGACCTCGCACTCCTTCTCTGCTTCCTGTTGCTATTCTGCAGCTACCTTCTACTGTTCTGCTACTACCTTCGTAGCATCCTGCGCCTCCTGCACCTTTGCTGTTGTTGCCTCTTTTCTTCTCCTCTCTACTAACTGTGCCATCCATAGTTTTTCCTCTTCCTTCTTCCTTTGTGAAATCGACTTCTCCATTTCCAACACGAAGATGGCTAGAGTGTGCCACTCCGACGACCACGACTCAAGTATGGAAAATATGAGATCATCCGTGGCCACATACGAGAGCTCCTTCCATTTCTTCGTGGGGTCCTTTCACGCCCTGACATACATGTGATGCAATTCTGCCTTGAACTCTATGAAGCCTTGTAGACTATTATAGACAATGGGAAATAACCATGGGTTGCATTTAATCCCCATTCTGATGTTCATCTCCATGAACACCTAGAATATCTTACTATCTCAGATCCTTTACGCATCTTCAGTGGCCCACAGCGAAGCGTACTTCGCTGCCTTCGAAATATCCATGCAACTATGGGGAACTGGCTATCCTCAGGCAATTCCCAAGCCACCAGCACTATGGACAACAGAAGCCATGCATGGTGGAAGGTCTTCCCATATTCCTGTGCCTCGTGACAATTCTCTAGGAACTCCTTGCACAAGTATTTTGACCAGTTAAACTGGACCCTCTCCATGCACTACGTGGTAAGTTCTGTCAGCAGCATGGGCACCTCATCTACGCGACGCTTCCACATAAACTTTCTAGCCAGTATCTGGGTGGCAACTCTGACTTCCTTATTGTTGATACTAGAGATCATGTACCCTCTGTTCTTTTTCTCCAACTTGAATTTTGCCTTCATGGCCTCTGCGATGGCCAGATTGTTACTTTTACCCTTCGAAATACCTGCTAGATCCTCCCCCTTGCAAGGGAGTCAGGTAATTCAATGGATTAGGTGGTTTGTGATGGGGATGGGCTCCTCCAGCCACAATCTCCCATCATGCACCAGGCAGAGCAGCTGCCTGATGAAAAAGATAGTTACTAGGGTGTGATGGTAATGCGACAACCAAAGCAGGTTTAACAAGCCTGCTTTCTCTACTTCGTGCAACCACTTGTGTCGCTCCAATTATATGACTCCCACTACTGTGTTTTTCTTCAGCCGTATTAGCTACGCAATTGCTAAGTGTGGGAATTTCTCAAGGCCTGCGAGATCCCAATCTTCAAACTTTAGACCCGACACCCATCCCAAGTGTGCTCCTTCAAAAATGATATCATCAGGGAACAGTGGATTCTATAGAGAGCTCTTGCTCTCATCTAGGTCCTTAGGCATGCTTGCCTTCCCCTTTTGTAGAGGAACATATGCAGGAAGCCTGGTCAGAGTGTCTACACCTTGGGTTTCTTCCTTCATTTCTTCGTCCTCCTCCTCTTCCACAAGGATTTCCTCAAGGTCTTCCTCCTCCTCATCAGTTTCTAAATTAATTTCTTCCCCCTTTTCTTCCACGGTTAGTTTAGTTCTCAGTTGGTTTGGAGGGGACACGTGCACTGGAACAATAAGCTACTTGTATTTCTTGGGCCTCAGCATGTGCGGCGATTTAGGTATTTTTGCAACTACCCTGATGCTTTCTGGGGCATCTCCTATAGTCATGGCCTGCGTAGCCTCTTCAGTGGTCATTTCTCTGATATCCATGGCTTCTTCAGATGTTTGCATATTGTTGTTCCACAATTCTCTCAATGGTTCAGGTAGGTGCTCAAATAATGCCTTTGAGTTCAAAGAGTAGAATAGATCAGAGTTACTAAATCTTAATACATGTAATAGCTCAATTCTCAAATGGCCAAGTGGGCAACCCTTTTCAATTTATAGTGCCTTTTGAATTTGAATTCGACCATTCACCCCAAATCTGGTCCATTAATGCTCCCTTGGCGACAGATTTTCCCAAATCTAGCCCATAAAGTTTGCCTTAAAAGCCTGCCACCCAGTCCATTTGGTCTCAAACCAAGCATCACATTGTGAATTGTGACTGCAACGGTCACTTCCTAGCCAACCTGCGTGGCAACACAACTACCCTTGCGCTGTCGCGAACCGTGTGAAACTTCACTTCAGTGCATAGTCCTGACATCGTCCAGCTCCCTAGCAGAGTAGTTTATAGTCCCGCGCTTCCTTTCAACTACCTGGATCATTAGGACTATGCTTCCTGCGGCTAGTAAGCTAGCCAAACCACCTGTATATAGCTTCAGCCAAGTACCATTTACTTTTCCTGGAAAGAGTTCGCCTCTTAACTTTATCAACTACACACGCCACCATCTGTGGTTTCCTTAATGACATACAGTAACATCCAATGCATTAAACTGATAAACACTGGACGGTAGTCCCTAGGTTTGTCAACGTAATCGCGCTCATCTTGTTTTATCACCATGGTCTTTTTATCGAGAAATTCCCTCTTTATTTCTTCCTCAACCTTTTTGACTTCTACTTCTGCCATGACGCTTTTCTCCCTTAACCAAACTCTTTCATTCATAAATTCTTGGAGCCTAAGATCACCCTACTGAATCTCTTCATCATGTTCCAATAATTCTTCTTCAAGTTCTTCCAACTGGACGATCCCTTCTTCTGAGGCTTTGTGATCCATCATATCCATGGGTGTTGCTATGCACGGACTAGGCTTGATATACTCCATCGGCATTACAGCGTTCACTCCATAGGCCAGCCTAGAAGGCGTCTGTCCCATCAGTTTCTTGCACGTTGTCCTATAAGCCCATAAAACTATTGGTACACGCAAGTCCCAATCACTTCGCTGCGCACTACATACCTTGTTTAGTGCTTCACACACCTCTTTAAATTCTTTCGCCTGAATAACCTTCTGCGCGATTGTTCTCTCCACATTCTGTCATTCCAACTTAAGGAGCCATTGGCGCATTCCCACCCCACCCCCCCCAACACATGCTTATTGACCGTATATCCCAACGTGAAGTTCATGTGCATCTGCATAGGTTGTTTTCCATATGTCATCATCCACCTAGCTAGATGTGCGCATGGATTATCATGTACATCATACTTGTTTGTTAGTCACATCTTAGGCTTCCCAAACCATGTGCACATCATTCTCCTGCATTCGTGCCAGTCCTCAAGGCTCCATTTGTGCGTACCCCACCACCTCACAGGCGTAGCACTCCGCACCCAATTCCAGGCCTGGTGACGTTTCTTTTTTGACAACTCCCTTTCAAACTTATCTAGGAAAGTATCTGCCTCACTTAACCCATCATAAGTAGGCAGATCCCTCACTTCTGTTGATACACAGTGCAGCGATCTCATCATCATATTATAGTTCAGCATGGTTACCTTGTGTAACCGGTTCTGCCATCACTCTATCTCGTCATCAAAATCTGACATGCTTTCACGTTGCCATGAGATCCATCTATCCACGGTGGGATTTACCCAATCTTGCTCTCGCGTGGTTATTTTGTAGATGCAGTCCAAATAATCATCACTTCCATAGTCACGCACTGGCTCTTTATAGCACGATCCTTCAATAGGGTCGAAAGGTATAACTACACGTAGAGACTTGTTCTCAAAAATAATCTTGTGCTTCTTCAGAATAATCACCCTGTTCATGTCAGTGGCCCAATTAATTCCTAAGAGTGCAGTGTAGGGATTGCTGTCATCTTCAATCTCTATTACTTCAAAGTTTGCTAGCATGCTCGCTCCCTCAATATCCACAGTGATTCCCTGCAATCGTCCCATGGGTATTATCTTCTGATGGTTTGCCATTTGCAGCTAAATAGGAAACCATTACAGTGTAGGCATCCCCATTCGCTACCATGTCTACTTCAGCAGAATGTTCGCATCTGATCCTAAATCCAGAATTACTTGGTCCATCGCATATTCTCCAATCTAAGCTCATTTCTCTTCCCATTCTTGTCTTATGCTTTCCAATCTTCCGGACTATGCATGGTTCTCCTGGGTGGTCCCAGCACATCTTTTAATGAGTTCCTGCAATCCTTTAATATCTTTAATGTCACACAGTAACTTCATGCACGTTTCTAGGAATGTTGTAAGCATAGATGGGTCCATTTCCAACTCCAGTCTATCTTTTCTTCCTGAAGTGGAGGCATCATCGAAGCTCTTCTTAGCTTCCATGAAGGTTTCCTTAGCACTCTCCAAATGAAACTTTGATTCTTTCGTTGGAGCCTTGTGAACCCATGTACTATCTTTGGGTTGTTTGCCTTTATCATCTCCCATCATGATTCCACTTTGAAGCACAATGTTCACATTTGGATCTTCCTCATGTGACTCAGACCTCATAATCTGCAGGTTCTGAGTTGGGGGAGGCAGTAGCTCTCCCTTGTCATGTATCCTAGCTATCAACATAGGACAATCTTCCATCTCATGATCAAACAAGGTACAATACAAAAATGATGGATGTATTAGGTTCGTACAATCACAAGTATAATTTCTTGGCCATTTGTAATTGTAGCATATCAACTGTCCGCAACCTCTTCCAGGTCCTCCTCCACCTCGGCCTCGTCCACACCCCTGAAATCCGGTTCGTGCCACTCCTGCATTTGAGTCTAGGGGCTGCATTTCAGCCTAAACTCTATAGGTGGGAGTTCTATCCATCATTAGCTATAGCTTCTACAAGTGCACTCATCATGTCCCAGTAATCTACAAAAGTTACAGAATGATTTCTATGAATTTTGCGTGTATTTCTATAACAAACAACAATTGTCCATAGCGAGTTTCACTCCTATTTGAAAAATCGCACACCACAAAGCAGGTGTTGCGCTAGGTCCTGCTCGTGCTTTCGGTCTTAACGGCATCGGTCCTTCTCCCATGAGGTAATTTGCAAACACCAGGAACTAGTCCTTATCATGACCCTGACCCTTGCATTTTACACACCATACCTCTTTGTGTACTTTTGGTCGAGATGCCTTGTCTTGTTTCAGACTCTATATCTCAAGGCATAAGCTTTTCAACTCGACGTGGATCTATTGAACTCGAAGTTAGGATCCTACATAAGGGTCTCATGTAGCCTCATCGTGATCTCTAAGGCCTCTTCCTGAGTCGTTAACTTCTTCTGCGACAGCAATCTCCTCAGATGTGGTGTTAGCGATGCTACAAAACATTCGCGGTGTTGTCCATCCGTCAAATTCATATTAGATTTGTGAATTGTACACTTCAGCCTCTGATCCATCTCCCAAGGAGTCTCTCCTAGTAGCATTATGATCTCTTTGAATCCAATGATCGACTGCCCTTCTGACTTTGGCCTGCTAAATTCCATGTTTAGCACAATTTGGATATTTGTGATTCCCGCATTCGGATTGTCATTAGAATTCTTAATATATTAGGTTAGCGCACGATCCTACAGGGTGATAGCGAGAGCCGCTTCCTTTATATTGTCATCTGTAACTCCCTGTGCTTCCCATACGACTCTTATCACAAACCAAAACTAGTCTAGATCCTCATTTCCCACTCTCTTGAACATAGGCAACTTTATTGTACTTGCCATATTGACTTGTGTTGGTGGCAGAGATGGTACGGGTGAAGATGGAGGTGATGGTGGTAAAGCTGGTGGCGGTGTCAGTGGGGGTGGTATGTGTAGAATCCTTTGCCTTATTAAATGGATCACACTTCGCGGAGAGACCTTCACTAGCTATTCCTCGTCCCCTCAAAGAGGTGAAATCAAGGGGCTATTCTCTAGTCCCTTACTTCCTTCGTTTTGGTAGGTTTTTCCACTTTTCATAGCTCCAGACATCAAGGTAATTACATAACCTTCTTTCCACACAATAGCATTTTAATATAAGTATTTAGAGACTTTACGTACTTACCTCACGGTCCTTTGAGAAAGCGTCACTCTGCCTCGCTATAGCTAGTTGAAGTATATATCGCGAACTCAGTAATTAACCCTCCTATAATCCAATCAATCCAATGATCAATAGTGCACCCGATCTTTTCCTTCGATGCTTCCAATCTGAGCACAAACTCTGGGTCCACACAATAGGATTATCAAGTTTCCACCTTCCTTGGCTATCTGTTAGCTTTGCAATCCACTCATACAACTCAGTAGGGAAAGATGCGAAGAATATTTCATGGATCTCTATGTATAGGTAGCAGTCTAAGCACTCTTCTTTTGTCAGTCGCGGATTCCTGTTTTCTTGCGCCGCAAACTCGTGAATCCTCATGTCCAACCAACCTTCAATTTCATTCTTAGTTGGATTCCAATGATATGACATCATACATCTCTATCCAAATTTTGGTCCCAGAAACGGAACCATTTGTTGGCTTGAGGGGGCCTGACCTAGGTTTGGAGTTAATTAGCCAACCAAATCCCTACACTACTTGCCCTTTCGGCAATAGCTCGCAGAGCATGGACTGAGGTCTCACCCAAAGCAGTATGGGGGGATGCTGGAACCATGTTTCCACACCATTGAGATGTCTGAGGGGTCGATTTAGTCCAACTATGAATACCTTTATTTAGGTCACTTCGTGCACTGTCATGACCTGCGAGACCTTTCGGATCTGTTATAATCGCCCTTGCATAGCCCTAACCATGGGCTAAGGTTCTTTCATGCTTCTAAGGCAACAGTCTATGATATTTCCCCATTTTACCCCACAAATCTTACTTATATTCGTATAATTGTTAGTTAACTTTGTGTAAATAGCTACTTTATCTTATATTCACTTAATCAACACAACCATATAAGTGCGCACATCATAAAAACAATAGAAATGTAATTTATACCCAATACATTCAATGCAGAAAATAGTAAATAAATACATAGGAATGGTATAAAATTTCTCTTTATTAATGCTTCAATAGGTTATAGACTCAACCTGCCCTGTGCACTTAGCTGCAGGGGTCTGCGCACTCAACTGCATAATACTAGGCCTTTGCGCGCTTAGATGTAGAGCCTTCTCGTACTCTACGACCCAAGAATTTTCTCTACACTTAGATAAGACTCAATTCTCCATCTATGACTTTCTTCTTTACAACTTAGAGCCTCACTCTATTTATACAATCCCATGGTCCATGGACCATGGGTATATCTCTAAAGCTGACATTACATTAAAAAAATGAGGGCAGACAACCCTATGAATCATTTACAATCTCACACTCTACGCCCATAAAACATGGAATATTTACATCATATTTATTTAAAATATGGGCTTTAAGCCCCAAAACATCCCTTGGGGGATCCCGCGCCCAACATCTTGGTACACAACAACACAATATGAAAGCCACTTTTCATCAAATTTTCATACTGGACCCACCAATAATATTGAAGGTCAAAATCAATCACCACTACAATAACTGCATCAACCAATAATCAGTCAATCTGAGTAGTCAAATCACTGTCACCAGAATGTTGTACTGAACCTAGAAACCTGCATCATGAACCAGAACCAACTGCAACCTCAAAAATCATATGTTAGAATGTATACGCTAATTCATTGAAGCCAAAATGCATGTATACTCTACTTCCTTTAACCAAACCTACATATACCTCCAAAAATACTGAATCATAAATTTTTTTGAATCAAAACTGTACCAACCACTAACATTATGAAGATCTACTTTCAAATTACAAAGTTCTAAATAGACATCAGCAAAGATCACGCTTCTCACTTAATCAATCAATCAATCAAACTCAATATCCTTATACTATTAGTTCATTCATCTCTAAACAACATTATTTTCTTCTGCATACACTACTTGGAAATTCCCAACCAGCATGTATACACACCTTCACCAAGGTGAACTAATGTATAGATCTGAAAATAATAACTTATAACTTCACAGCTATTCTAGACCTCAGCCATACCCAGATCATAACATTTATAGGATAAAACATGCATTAGCATTTAGATCTAGCTCAGCAATTATCATATCATACAATGATAAGTCATTTTAGGTGTCATTATCTTGATCCAAAATTGTATCCATAGGTGCACAAAATATTTTATATCATATCATAACCATAACCCTTACAACATGAAATGTACTTCACATAGAATTATTCATGAAAATATCTTTCACTTACACACTTAGTCCTTTGATCTTCTCCTCCTTATATAGTTTTAGCATTTCTCATACTTCAGACTAAAACAACACTAAGAACTTGTGGTATTCTTAAACGAGATCAAGTAACCATTATTCCACTTAATATTGTGGGCAAATACCGTGGTATGGACCCTTGGTATTCATTTATCTTAATTTTCCTTAATTTTCCATCTCATACACACATTTACTCTTGTGAAAGTGCGTGCATACATATATGCCTTTTTGTTCTGTGTACCTGCTTGTATATGCTACTTGGACTAGGTGAACCCAGGTGTATAACTTAAACATTCTTTTTCTTCAACTACTTGATTCTAATATGTAATCCTTTGTTCCATCATCCCGTTCTTTGGTGCCATTACTTCGTTACCTCTGAATTGACTTGTTACAATGTGAATTTCCCTTTATCAATTATGTACTGACTTACGAGTGGGTTTCCATCAAGGACAACACTTGTATCATAATTCCAATTTCTAGATGATGACCAAACAAAAGGAGAAGGAGATAGCCTACTCTCTTCCCTCCTACTAGAATCTAGATGAGTTACACACTGACCATCTAGCCAAGCATCCAGAGTGACAACTTGTCAAGTGCGCTGCCTACACATCCATGCGTATGCAGATCCATGACAAGCAAGAAAAGATCAGATCCCTTGCCACAGAAATCCAGCTTCTCAAAGCACAATTGCACCAGCTCGAGAAAGAAGTTGATGAATCCTATAATGATGATTTCAACCATCTAGCAACTAAGGCTCTAGATAGTCTGGAACAATCTTCCCTTGTCTTGCCTGCACCAGATTATGCCCAAGAACATGATTCACCTTATTTGACTACACGTTATCCTGGTAAGTCTCTCTCTCTCGCCATTCAACCTAAATTGTATATTTCTCTTACATTTTTTCCCCTTGATTGTAAACCATATTCCTTAGATTTTTACTTGATTTAGGTGCTCAACTTAATTTAGCTCGCCATCTTTCTATCCCCACTTTCTACTAGGAGAAATCAATGGAGTGAGGTGTCAACATTACTGGTTTAATGTTTTCTCTCCCACATTAGGTAATTTATTTCCCCATCTCCATCCAAGACCATTTAGTTCAATGTAAATTCCTCAAACTTGATGACATCCCGACCAACATTCTTTTAGGTTCTAAATTATTTACCTGTTGGTATCCCATTTCTATTGACTACCACCAACTCATATTTTCCATGATTATTTCTGGTAAGTTTATACAGATTCCTTTCAAAACTTCTTGTACATTCTCTGTCCCTCACAAGCAAAAACTAGAACAAACAAAGCCTACAGAAGTCCAGAAAAAAGAAAGAATCATTTCTTTCACCACAACTCATTGTCAAGATTATTTGAAAGAAATTTCTGAAAACATTATCCAACAATGTACTTTGTATATCCCCAATGCTTTCTAGGCACGAGAAAAGTATGTGATAGATCTACCATATGCAGATGATATACAAATCAGACCAAAAAAAGCATCGACTTCTCTGACGAGTCCAACCGAGTTGGATTACTACCAAAAAGAGATTATAGATCTCTTAGACAAGGGCCTAAATGATCCATCCAAGAGCCCATGGGTGTGCTGAGCATTCTACGTCAACAAGCATTCAGAGATCAAAAGAGGCCAACCTCGCATGGTGATCAACTACAAGCCCTTAAATGAAGTGCCAAAATATATGCCATATCCTCTACCAAATCAAGCATCGCTTAACATCTTCAGCAAGTTAAATCTAAATAAGGTCTCTACCAAATTGGAATAGATGCTAAATATCATTATAAAATGACCTTTGTTGTCCCACATGGATAGTATCAATGGAAGGTAATGCCTTTCAGTTTAAAGAATTCTCCTAGTGAATTTCAAAAAAGAATGGAATATGTTTTCCATGGCATAGATTGGTTAATTATCTACATAGATGATTTAATTGTTCATTCCAAGAATATCCAAGGACATCAGAAACATCTCCATATATTTTGTGAGCATTGTGTTAAACATGGATTAGATTTGTCAAAATACAATATTAAAATTGGAGTAACAGATGTAAGTTTCTTAGGTTTGAAGATTTCTAATGGAAGTATCGCACTCCAAGATCATGTTCTTCTAAACCTGCAGAATTTTCCAAAGAAAATCCTAGACAAGACCCAGTTGCAACGATTCCTAGGTAGTTTGAATTATATAAGATGTTTCTATAAAGGAAAAGCCCAAGATCTAGCTGTCTTGTAGCAAAGATTGAAGAAGTCAGAAATCCCATGGAATCAATCCATGACCCAGGCAGTAAAATCCATTAAGGAGAAATTCTAGAACCTTCCTCTTCTCAAGTTCCCGATAAATGAAGGATTTTGTGTCCTTGAAACAGATGCATCAAATTTTTCATGGGGAGGCATTCTTCTTGAATGCATAAATGGCACTGAAGAGATTTGCAGCTACACCTCAGGAACATTTCATGGAGATGAAATTAATTATCCTTCAAGCCATAAATAAGTACTCACAATCAAGAAAAGTATATCTCATTTCAGGGTTCATTTAAAACTTGTTAAATTCTTGGTCTGAACCAATCTCAAAATCATGTCGGGCATGATAAAAGCAAACTGTGAACTTGCTGATAATAATGTCCGCATCATGTGATGGGAATTCTAGATAGACAGTTATAACTTTTGTATCGAACATAAGCCCAAATACCTCAACTGTGTGGCAACCCTTCTCACACGTGAAGTAGTGGACCCTCATCTTAAAGAAGAAGCAGTAGTGGGCCCGTAATAATGTGTCTGATTCGGTCCCCATATGTTGAAAGACTTTAAGGGATGAGATAATGCAAGTTGTCCACTTGCACCTGAATCTTTACTTTTAACTGGCACTCACTGGTCATGTAATAACCGGACATCGGATATGAATATTATAAATGAGTGGTTGTGTCCCTCATAAAATTCAATCTAAGTTGTTTCCTGAGAAATTAGTCATAATTCTCTTCTCCTCTTCTTCATAAGAGTGATGCTAGATTGCACCTGCAGTGTCATGCTCAATGCGATTAAAGTATCAGTCACTCACAAAGACTAGAGTTTGTAAGTGTTATCTGTTGTCGAAATATAAGGAGCAAAGTTTGGTGCAAATGTAAAGATCCATTCTTAAAATTCTCCAACTCATGATTTTCTCCCATGATATTCTTAACCCGTAGACCTTTTCCATGGTATTTTTCTCTAATGTGATATATTTAAACCAACTTAGGTCCATCTTAACTCCTGATCTACCAAGTGTTAAGAGATATCAAATCTCTTTTTACTCTAAAAGAGGTTTACACCTCAAGACAAAGTTAAATGAATCTAAGATAATTTATCTATAACCATCTTGACTTCTCATTTATCACACGATTAATATAATTAAAATAAAATGTTAATAGAATAATGGTTTGGGAGATTAATGAATTTAAGTGGTTAAAATAATCTACATAAGGGTTCAAGTCCTAAGAAAAAATACATTAATGCTCGTGGTTACTCTTCTGAATTTGTATCCATAGAAATACAAAAGAGATGAAATATTGATATTGATGTTGAAATGAATATTATTGATAGTTTGTTATAATATAAAATATAGATATATAAATTATTTATTAATAATATGAAATATAAATACATTAATTTCATTTAAATACAAGTTTTCGTTTTTTGGTAGGTAAGAACCCATGGAGGATTTGAACCAGTGACCTATCGCAAGGAGTGCCTTAACAATGCACCCATTCACCATCAATCCAAAGCCCCGTTGGCTTGAATACAAGTTTCTTAATAATGTAAAATATAAATATAGTAATGATTTTTCAATAATATATGAACTATATATACATTAACTTTACTTAAATAAAATAAAAGTAGTTTAATATATACTAGCAATTTCCCCTAAAGGTGGAAAGATACACCAAAGGAATTGAACATGCCTATAATGTTACAACAAAAATGTTGTAGCAAAGGAAAGATAACAACATAAAGGGTGGAGGATGGAGGGGAGGAAATGTGTTCAAGCCTGCAATAGTCTCACACTTGTGTCGATCCTTGTCTGACAGATGTTGCTTGAGCCACCTGGATAAATCATATTTTTCCAATCATTCAAAATCTTACATACATATTATATCCAAGCTATAACATGCAAGGTCTTCGTGGGAGCTGACGCACAAAAAATGTAATTACATAGAGGAAATGACTAAAGTGAGCGTGTTGATAATGGGATTAAGCAAAGAGCATTGTTCACTCGAGTGACCTTCACATTCCATGATATTATACAATCAACATAAAAAAGGGGGTTTGTTTTAGAATTTTAGCTATCTACTTTTAAAATTTTTAAATTAATTTGGAGCCATTTTCCTGGAGACATTAATTCATGTTTTAATTTTAAATTTAAATTTAAATTTTGTCTAGCAAACATTTGTTGGAATTGAAAATTTATGTGGTGTGATTTACACAATCCAAGTAAACTTTCAAGGCATTGTATCAATTTTTGCATTCAAAAATATAGTTTTAAAAATGAAAAGTTACACATGCTATATGCATATAGAGAACCAATATAGATTCATTTTGAAGAGGATTAAATATCTTGAGGTGTATACTTTTTTTCAAGTTTTGCACTCTAACAGAGGTCCCAAAGGCCATCTTTAGCATTGTGGGCATTAAAATTTTCTTTCGTTCTTTCTTTCTTTCTCATCTTTCCAAAAGTAATTACAGTTTATATATATATATATATATATATATATAGAGAGAGAGAGAGAGAGAGAGAGAGAGATAACAATGATTAAGAGTATGTATTTCTTTGGTAAAATGTTATAGGTCCAAGTTCAAAGAGGATTAAAATATACACACTTTTATAAACTTTAAATGAAAAAATCTCATATATCAATTTAATATCTAATTTAGTCATAATCTTAAAATTAAATTATCATTATTATTATTAATCTTTTTGAAAAACATTAAAAATAAATAAATAACAAATTTTATTTTATTTTTGATATTAAAAAATGCTTTGCTATAATATCGCGGGTCATTACTATGGATTATTAATATTACATGCCCAAAAAACCATAACTCATTTCATATGACACTTACCCATATAATATTTTTTTTTAATTAACTAAATTAATTAAAAAGATAAAAAAGACAAAACAATGTCAAAACAAGACATAGACAAATATCAAATGGAGATGAAAAAGGTAAACAATGCCTAATCTAACTAATTTTAAAAAATACACATTCGATATATAAATAAAAATAAATAAAAATTCAATAATACAAAATATAAATAAATACATTATTAACCAACAATATTTTCAAATAAAAATAATTCAATATATAAAATATTAAAAATAATTAAAAAAAGTATGTGTAATAATTTTTCAATAATACAAAATATGAATATATAAATTATTTACTAATCATATAAAATATAAATACATTTTTTAAAAATACCAGTGATTCTTGAATTTGTATCCATACAAAAGAGATGTAGATGGTTCCAATTTGAAAATTAAATTCAACACCATTCGTAACAATGCTTAAATATTTAGGAACATGATAAGCGGTTAAAAATATGCTTCAGCGTAAGTTTGGCATCGAATTACTAATGGAAAATCATAGTATTTCAAAGCAATGATTATCAAATCATTGCTAGTGGATATGATTGGAATTGACTTGTACCATGTGATGTGGTGTTTTATACATATCCTAAAACACAGAATTGTCATTCATTTTTTAAATAAAGGTTTATTATGTATTGGTGAATAATTTTTAAGAGAATATATTTTATTGTATTTTAGTTTTATATTTAATTATTTAAATAAAATTATTTTTTTTAATGCAAGGCTTTATCTCAATTTTAAATTATATACATTGTTTCAAGATTATATTAATTTAATATAACAAACATATATTTCATATATATATATATATATAAATAATATTTTATTAAAAGTAGATATTGGAATATTTTATTTATAATTAACATTGAAATCGTTTTGTCAATTATATTTTTTAAATGCTATAGATCAATTGTATGTTAACCACTAAAAAATTAATAATTTCTCTTATATTGAAATGTTGAAACTATAAACATATACATACACACACACACACATATATATATATACCGTAAAGTGTTCTCCTCTGAAATCAAATTCCCTCTCATGTCATCGTGTACTATACTGTATCATTGGATTAATTGTTATACGATGGAATGATTTTCGAACGTTGGATCTACTCTAAAAGGTTGTTTTTGTTTGAACTTCTTCTAACCCTATTTTCCTTTATTCATATCTACAAACCGAGAAACCCCAGCAGGCCACCTCCCTGCACAACTGAAAGTTTCTCGCTGCCATGGTCTACAAAAAAAAATATTGTAAATTAGAGGAAGCTCCTTGCATGGCTCAAAGTTTCTTGGATACTCGTCACTGCCATGGCTTGCGTTGCAAAATGTCGAAAATCTGAGGAAGCACCGGAAGGTAATGTCATCCTCATACATACACTTTTTTCAGATTCAGATTGGTTTTAATTTTAGCCCTTTTCCTCATAGTTCTATTCTATAGAACTTAGAGCACATGGATTCACAGGGATTCCTCTTCCCCTTCAAAGTGTTGCAATATTTTTTCAATTTTCTTGTGCATATATATTTAGGGTTTCATAATAATAAACATCGTTAGAGGGTTTTGAATAAATGAATGGTTTTGTGCAGGATTTATTGTGCAAGATGTTGTGAACGAGAATAAAAATGAATAAGGGAGGTCAAATTTGCTTTGTCAGCATGGGCATAACCTTCCATTTCGTCTTGATATCATAGTTGACCTTCATGTTGATCCAACAACAATGGTTGTTCCATAGCTCATGTTTGCAAAATATTGACCTTCAAACTCGCCTTTATCATCCAGAAACCCTGCAAACATAGCCATGGAATTTAGCATTCGAGTTGTGTCAAGTAAATCAACCTAGAGAAATGTGATGAGAGAAACCCAAAGCTCATATTTTCTAAATTCTGCAAATGTGAACATTCCTGCAGTGATTTCGATCACATGAAAATCCATGATTTTCTTGAAGTGTTGGAATGATTGGTTTGTAGGTTTTAACCCTATACATAAATTACCTGCATTTGAACTCTAAAACATAGAAAATAAACAATGTGAGAGCATAACACATAAAACACATATACACAGAGATTTTCCCCTGGATCCCAAAACTGGGACTACTAGCTTGACTTTTCATTATGCTCCTTTCAATGTTACATTATGTATTTATACATTCTGAAGCATCCAATACCATGGAACAAAAACCATCGCGTCCAAAACCATGGACCGAAAACCATCACGTCCAAAAAACATGTGCGAAAATCATGCACAAAATCATCGGTGGGTCTACCCAACCTAACATAGGGTCCAAAACCAAAATTTTCTGGGGCATTACCCCGGACCCCATAAAGTGGGGTGTATGCTTCAAACCCCCTGTGACCCCCCTGCGCTACACAATCGACACAACGAAGCGGGGGCCCCACCCCACCTCTAACCCCCTGGTTAACTACGTGGGCTAGTCATGGAAAGAATATAACACAACCCAACATTCTCCCACTTGTTGTTTTCTTTCCATAGGGGGCCACAAGAGAGCTTAGTCATTTTTCTAGCCCTGAAACACCCATTGTCTCTCCACACCAAGAGAACTTCTCAGAGCTCACAGATTTTGTCAATGCATCTGCAGTATTCTTCAAAGTGTCCACCTTTACTAGCAACAGCTTTTTGTCTTCTATCATATCCCTCACAAGGTGATATTGAACATCAATGTGCTTTGTCTTTGAATGGTATGCAAGGTTCTTTTCCAAGAAAATTGCACTTTTGTTGTCACAGTCTATCCTTATAGCTCCCTGTACTAACTCCATACTTGAACACAATCTCTGCAACCAAACTGCTTCCTTGCTTGCATGAGTGGCTACCATGTATTCTGCCTGTGTAGTTGATAGTGCCACTACAGATTGTTTCTTACTCATCCAACTGACTGCACCTCCAAATAGGTTAAACACATACCCACTTGTAGATCTTCTCTGATCCAGATCTCTAGCCTAGTATGCATCAACAAAGCCATGAATATCCAACACTCTGTCCAATCCTAGTCTTCCTTGGTAGCAGAAACCATAATCACTGGTGCCATTCAAATACCTGAAAACCTGCTTCACTGCTATCCAATGCTCCTTCCCTGGTTTTGACATAAACCTGCTCAATATTCCCACTGCATGTGTAATTTCTAGTCTAGTATAGACCAATGCATACATCAGGCTAACAACTACACTTGCATATGGAACATGGGACATGTCCTCTTCCTCTACTTGTGTCTTGGGACACTGTTAAACAGATAACCTCACACCTATAGGAATAGGAACCTTCACCAGTTTACTATCCTGCATATTAAACCTCTGCAGTATTGTCTCGACATACTTCCTCTGGTTTAACCAAAGTTTCCTCTTTGTCCGATCCCTTTTAATGTCCATGCCCAAAATATGGTTTGCAGCACCAAGATCTTTCATGTCAAATTTGGAGGACAAATGGGTCTTTAAATCCTAGATAATTTCGTTTTCATTTCCAACCTGAAACATATCATCCACATACACGACCAGATAAATAACATGGTCACCAATATATTTAAAATAAACACAGTGATCTATTTTACTTCTGGTGAAGCCAAGTCCACATATAAATGTATCAAATTTCTGATACCACATCCTTGGTGACTGTTTTAACCCATACATAGACTTCTTTAACTTACATACCAATTCTTTCTTACCCTTCACCGTAAAGCCTTTAGGTTGGTTCATGTAGATCTCCTCTTCCAGATCCCCGTGAAGAAATGATGTCTTCACATCCATCTGTTCTACCTCAAAATCAAAAGCAGTAGAAACATATAAAAGTAATCTAATAGAAGTTACCTTGGCAATAAGAGAAAAAATACCACCAAAATCAATTCCCGAAACCTGGGAATAACCTTTTGCTACCAACCTAGCTTTGTATTTCTCTACCTTTCCTTCTGCATTTTTCTTCTTTTTGAACACCCATTTGCTGCCAATGGGTTTCCTTCCAGCCGGCAACTCCACTAGATCCCAAGCCTCATTTTTGTGCAAAGATGTCATTTCATCAACCATGGCCTCTTTCCAGAGTTTTCCATCCTCTGAATCCACTGCTTCCTTCACAGTTCTGGGATCATCATCAGTAATAGACAAAGAAAAATTTGAACAAAAAGCAGATGGACTATAATTTTTTGGCTACCTTACTTCTCAAACTGATCTTCTCACAGCCGGAGTTTGTGGCTCTTCATCTTTTGATTCCTCCTTTGCTGTAGA
Source organism: Pinus tabuliformis (assembly GCA_031772625.1). Classification (NCBI taxonomy): domain Eukaryota; kingdom Viridiplantae; phylum Streptophyta; class Pinopsida; order Pinales; family Pinaceae; genus Pinus; species Pinus tabuliformis. The sequence goes on from CM062805.1 coordinate 1,285,046,662, forward strand.
GTGTAATTCTTCCTCCTTTAGCTGAAACTCTATCTTCTTAAGTTCCTTTGGTTGGACTTCATGTTTAATAACATATTTCACCTCTCTGAATCACAACCTTCCTTGTTACTGGGTTCCAAAGCTTATAACCCTTTAAACCATCCTTGTACCCAATAAAGATGCACTTTTCAGATTTACTATCCAACTTGGTTCATTTCTCCTTTGGAACATGTACATATGCATCACATCCAAATACCCTTAGATGTGAAAGAGAGGGTTTCTTACCAGTCCATACCTCTTGTGCAGTCTTATCCTCCAATGCTGATGAAGGTGACCTGTTGACCAGGTAACATGTAGTATCCACCGCCTCTAGCTAGAATTCCTATCCTAACCTGACACACTGAGCATGCTTCTTGCCCTTTCCATCAACGTCTTATTCATTCTTTCTGCAACTCCATTTTGTTGACGTGTATATGGAGCAGTCTTCTGCCGTGATATACCACACTTCTTACAGAATTCTTCAATTTCCTTGCTGCAAAACTCTGCACCATTATCTATCCTCGGTACCTTTATCTTCTTCTCTGTCTGATTTTCCATGAGAGCCTTAAATTCTTTAAACTTTTCAAAGACTTTAGATTTCTTCTTAAGGAAATATATCCATGTATTCCTTGAGAAGTCATCTATAAATGATACATATTACATAGACTTACCCAGTGATGGAGCCTTCATAGGTCCAAACACATCACTGTGCACAAGCTCTAATATTTGTTTCACCCTCTTACTACCAGAGGGGAAACTCACCCAATTCTGCTTCCCATATACACAATTTTCACAGAAATCAAAATCTAGAGAGATATTACTCATACCTTCTACCATACCTTTACCATGAAGTATTTGAAGGCCTTTCTCTCTAATATGTCTAAGCCTTTGATGCCAAAACATAAACTTCTCCCCAGAGACCACTAGATTTTCTACTCCACTTTCAAGAATCACAGAACTGTTGCACTCACCAACAACATTCCTACCTTGCAGCTTGTATATAGTTCCAATCCAAACTCCCCGCATTAATACCAGTGCTCCCCGAACCATCTTGCAGGTATCCTTCTCGAACACTGTTTTTACACCTGCATCATCTAGCTTGCTTACAAACATCAGATTTCTAGCTAATGCAGGAATATGTAGAACACCAGGAAGTGTTCTAACCCTTCCACCTTGAAACTTCAACTTTACTTTTCCACGACCAACGATTCTAGCATTCCTATCATCCCCCAAGAAGACATCACCACCATTGTATTTCTCATACTCGCAGAACCACGCTCTATAGGGAGTGAAGTGAGAGGATGCACCTAAGTCAATCAACCATGCCTCATGATCTACATGTGTACTTGAAGAAGCCAAGTAAACATCCCCACCTTCATCTGAGGTGGTTTTTCCCTCTAAATAAGGAGTATCATCAGATCCCTTTCCTTTATCAGGAGCTTTAGATTTACAGTCCCTTTTGAAGTGCCCTTCCTTTCCGCATTTCTAGCAAACCACCTTTACAAGTTTTCCTGGAGATTTAGATCTCCCTCTAGATTTAGATCTCCCACTCGATGACTTATTTTTGTTTCTATTATGGGATCATCTTCGTACAGACAAGGCATCACTATTCTGGCTCTCCATATTTTTCCATCTCATCTCCTCCGTCAGCAAGGCTGAGACTATTTCATCAAACCGCAAGGCAATTGCATTGCTACCTATTGCAATAACCAGACTATCCCACGAATCTGGTAGAGAAAACAACAAAGTGATGCACTTATCTTCATCTAAAATTTTAATATCAACAGATGCTAACTGACTTACCATAGTATTAAATGCGTTCAGATGCTCTTTCACTGAGTCTCCATCTTTCATCCTCAGGTTATACAACTTTTTCCGCAAGAACAGTTTTTCACCAGAGAATTAGATTGGTAAAAAGTCCCTAACTTGTACCACAAAGCCTTGATTGTAGCTTCCCCTGATACATTCAACAATACTGAATCTGAGACACACAATCGTATTGTGCTTTTTGCCTTCCGATCCAAATTCTTCCATTCTTCATCGAACACTCTAGTTGGTTTTGTACTCGGATCTACTGCGATCCATTGATATTTATCCACCAACAGGTCCTCCATCTTAAGTTTCCACAACTCAAAACTCTGACAATTAAATTTCTTGATCTCTATCTTTCCCCTGTTCGCCATCTTCTTTCACCACCAGAATCGATCTCGCAGATTTCCCACTGAACAGGGTCTACCACAGGCGCAAGTGAAACCCCTCAGCAACAAAGGCGTCCCCTTGAAGCCAAAACTGCTCTGATACCAAATTTAGGTTTTAACCCCGTACAACAATTACCTACATTCGAATTCTAAAACATAGAAAATAAACAATGCAAGAGCATAACACAAAAAACACATAAACGAAGAGATTTTCCCTTGGATCCCAAAACTGGGACTACCAGCTTGATTTTTCATTATGTTCCTTCCAATGTTACAATACATATTTATACATGCCAAAGCATCCAATACCATGGACCAAAAACCATCGAATCCAAAACCATGGACCGAAAACCATCGCGTCCAAAAAATATGTGTGAAATCATGCACAAAACCATAGGTGGGTCCACCCAACCTAACATAGGGTCCAAAGACAAAATTTTCTAGGGCACTGCCCCGGACCCCATAAAGTGGGGTTATGGGTATGCCTCAAACCCCCTGTGACCCCCCACACTACATAATCGGCACAACGAAGGGGGGCTCTGCCCCACCTCTAACCCCCCAGTTAACTACATGGGCTAGTCATGGAAAGAATATAACACAACCCAACATGGTTTCTTGGAGAGTGCTGGGGAAATAGGTCACTTGAGTACATCTAATCCAAGAGATTAAGGTAATAAAGAGAATCCCATAAATCATGGCTCCCTTAACTTTCTTCACTAGGCAATAACTTATGATAATAAAGTCAATGGTCCCTAGCCAAAAGGTGGGACTTTCCATGTGATGGATGGTACAGAGTATGTCAGCAGAAGCAACTACACCAGGGATTCGAACCATGGTTCCATTGACATTTGTAACATGAGCTACTTGGCTCTTATTTTGGCTATGACATGCAAATATTGTGAGAATGGTTAAAGGGATAACACCCACAAGACCCATCCCTTGGTCAGATTGAAGTCATATGAGGGAAAGAAACAGTCCAATCCCAGCAACAAATGACAAGAGAACAGGTCTAGGTATCATCTTAGCGAGCTTATATGTTAAACGAATAGCTCAAATGATGAGAAACATGCAGCCCTCTCAAAATACAACATCAATGGCACTTTTATATGAAATATGTTCGAAGGTTATTCAATATTCAAGTAATAAGGATAGTTGATATCAGGCATTGTACAAAGTTACTAATAGCCATGCTAGATTGTTAATATAATGTCTATTTATAGTGGCAGAGCTCCTATTATTAAATGGTGGACTTAGTTTATTTAATTATGAGGTGGTGGATCTAGTTAAGAATTATTTTTTGGCCTTCTCTTGACTATGAAATTTTGGCACTCGAGAATCCTAAAACGCCAAACATAGTGGACTTCTTTCAATATGAGCGCTCTGAAAGTTGGCCTATCAAGTCGGTGATTTGTAAAGATGAAGATCATCTAGACCTGAATCTCAATTTGTGTATCATGTTGTTGTCCCATGAGCATGGATGCAAGTACACTATGGTAGGTACTAGGAGAGCGGATATTTTGAACAAAATTTCTATCATCCAGACTCCTTTAAAGAAGTAGGAAGATCAATGGATTGCTTCTTAATTAATCTGAGAGTCCACTAAAAAATATTCATGCAAGGGAAACACAATCAAATTGCATCCTTATTGTAGCTAGGGAAGCTAGTATTTTGTGGTCACCATAAATGCCCAGATATAGGGACACAAATGGGTAGTTCTCTGAGAATTGTAGGTACTAAAAATTAGTGCTTAAGAGCCCACATAAACTATCATTGAATATAAATATTTGAATTTTGAACTGCTAATCACTCTGGTTTGGGATTGTCTCTCTGTCAACAAGCTATTTGCCACTATATTAATGATATTTGGATCGGATTATAGAGAAATAGGATTGGCCATGGGTCATTGTGAAATAAATGCTACTTGGATCTTATTTTGGCTACAACATGCAAAGATTGTGAGAAGGGTTGAAGGGCTAACACCCACAAGACCAATCCCTTGGTCAGATTGAAGTCCTATGAGGGAAAGAAATAGTCCAATCCCAGCAACAAATGACAAGTGAACAAGTCTAAGTATCATCTTAGCAGCCTAGCTATTAAATGAAGAGCTCAAATGATGAGAAACATGCAGCCCTATAGAAATAAAACATCAATGGCACTTTTATATGAAACATTTTCGAAGGTTATTTGATATTCAAGTAATAAGGATAGTTGATATGAGGCATTGCACAAAGTTACTAATAGCCATGCTGGATTGTTAATATAGTGTCTATTTATAGTGGCAAAGCTCCTACTATTAAATGGTGGACTTAGTTTATTTAATTATGAGGTGGTGGATCTAGTTAAGAATTATTTTTCAGCCTTCTCTTGACTATGAAATTTCGGCACTCAAGAATCCTAAAACGCCGGACATAGTGGAATTATTTCAATATGACTACTCTGAAAGCTAGCCTATCAAGCTAGTGATTTCTAAAGATGAAGATGATCCTGACCTAAATCTTGATTTGTGTATCATATTGGTGTCTCATGAGAATGGCTACAAGTAAACTATGGCAGGTACTACAAGAGCAGACATTTTGAACAAAATTTCTATCATCCAGACTCCTTTAAAGAAGCAGGAAGATGAATGGATTGTTTCTTAATTAATCTTAGACTCCACTACAAAATATTCATGCAAGGGAAACATTATCAAATTGCATCCTTATTGTAGCTATGGAAGTCGGTAGTTTGTGGTCACTATAAATGCCTAGAGACAGGGACCCAAATGGCTAGTTCTATGAGAATTGTAGGTATTGAAAATTAGTGCTTAAGAGTCCACATAACCTATCATTGAATATAAATATTTTCATTTTGAACTGCTAATCACTTTGGTTTGGGATTGTCTCTCTGTCAACAGGCTATTTACCACTAGATTAATGATATTTGGATTTGATTATAAATAAATAGGATTGGCCATATAATCCACATCAAAAAAACTTAAAACCTTAAGGGAACTGAATGGTGGACATATTGAAACTGTTAGCATCTAAACCATATGAGGAAGAGAACATTCTCAATTATGAACTATCAAATGTAATAGGAAACTCATCATACTAACAATTAACAATGCTAAGAGCAGTCTAGTCCATTAAACATAAATATTGAATGATACAAATTCTTCTCTACTATATTCTCTGTCTTTGAATAACAGCAATAGACAATTTATATCACTGTATTTCAAATGGCATTTTGACAATACAATGGTAAATGGAAGATTCAAATAATTTGATTTCATGGATATTTCTCATTCCATAACTGAGTATATGTTCAACACCTTCATGGTTTTTTATATTTCTATTTTCCATTCAACTGAGATCACATGTTATAGCTTCAAATTGTTATGCATGTCTAATCCTGAAATAACAAGCACTTAACTTGTCAAAATGTGTTTGGAATGGTTTCAGATTAATGACACTTCCTTGCCAAAAGGTGGGAATTTCCATGCGATGGCTAGTGCAGAGTATGTCAGTAGAAGCAGGCACATCGGGCATTTGAACCATGTTTCCATTGATATTTGTAACATGAGCTACTTGGCTCTTATTTTGGCTATGAAATGCAAAGATTATGAGAAGGGTTTAAGGGCTGACACCCACAAGACCAATCCCTTGGTTAGATTGAAGTCCTATGAGGGAAAGAAACAGTCCAATCCTAGCAAAAAATGACAAACGAACAGGTCTAGGTAGCATCTTAGAGAGCTTAGCAGTTAAACGAAGAGCTCAAATGATGAGAAACATGCAACCCTATAGAAATACAACATCAATGGCACTTTTATATGAAATATGTTCGAAGGTTATTTGATATTCATGTAATAAGGATAGTTGATATGAGGCATTGTAGGAAGTTACTAATAGCCATGCTGGATTGTTAATATAATGTCTATTTATAGTGGCAGAGCTCCTAATTTTTTATTTTTTTTTGACTATCAGAATCAGCAATGGCGGTGGTATTGTACTCGCGTTACACAGGGTTGAATCCCACCATCTGCCACTATAACCTCTAGGAGGAACTTCCCAGCCCACAAGAACGGCCCTTGGGTAAGACAAGACTCGAACTTGTGACCTACACAGCGGCATGGACAACTTAACAGATCTTTCGCTGGCCATGAGACCAAACCTCTGCGGGTGGCATAGCTCCTATTATTAAATGGTGGAATTAGTTTATTTAATTAGTGGTGGATCTAGTTAAGAATTATTTTTCGGCCTTCTCTTGACTATGAAATTTCGGCACTCGATAATCCTAAAATGCCAGATATAGTGGACTTCTTTCAGTATAACTTCTCTAAAAATTGGCCTATCAAGTCAGCGATTTCTAAAGATGAAGATCATCCTGATCTGAATCTCGATTTGTGTATCATCTTGTTGTCTCATGAGCATGGTTGCAAGTAAACTATGGTGGGTACTACAAGAGCAGATATTTTGAACAAAATTTCTATCATCCAGACTACTTTAAAGAAGCAGGAAGATGAATGGATTGCTTCTTAATTAATCTTAGAGTCCGCTAAAAAATATTCATGCAAGGGCAACATTATCAAATTGCATCTTTATTGTATCTATGGAAGCCGATAGTTTGTGGTCACTATAAATGCCCAGAGACAGGGACCCAAATGGCTAGTTCTCTGAGAATTGTAGGTACTGAAAATTAGTGGTCAAGAGTCCGCATAACCTATAATTGAATATAAATATTTGCATTTTGAACTACTAATCACTCTGGTTTTGGATTGTCTCTTCGTCAACAAGCTATTTCCCACTAGATTAATGATATTTCGATGGGATTATAGATAAATAGGATTGGGCATATTGTCCACATCCAAAAAACCTAAAACCTTAAGGGAACTGAATGGTGGACATATTGAAATTGTTATCATCTAAACCATATGAGGAAGTGAATGTTGTCAATTATGAACTAGCAAATGTAATATGAAACTCATCATACTAACCATTAACAGTGCTAAGAGTAGTCCAGTTCATTAAACATAAATATTGAATGACACAAATTTTGCCCTACTGTCTTCGCTTTCTTTAAATAGCAACAATAGACAATTTATATCACTAAATTTCAGATGGCATTTTGGCAATACAATGGTAAATGGAAGATTCAAATAATTTGATTTCATGGATATTTATCATTGCATAACTGAGTATATGTTCGACACCTTTGTGGTGTTTTATGTTTCTACTGTCCATTCAAGCGAGATCACCTATTATAGCTTCCCATTGTTTATGCATGTCTAATCTTGAAATAACGAACAATTAACTTGCCGAAATGTGTTCCGAATGGTTTTAGATTAATGACACATCCTTGCCAAAAACGTGGGACTTTCCATGTGATGGCTGGTGCCAAGTATGTTCGTAAAAGTAGCTACACTGGGGATTCGAACCATGGTTCCATAGACATTTGTAAAATGAGTTACATGGCTCTTATTTTGGCTACGACATGCAAACATTGTGAGAAGGGTTGAAGGGCTAACAGCCACAAGACCAATCCCTTGGTCAGATTGAAGTCCTATGAGGGAAAGAAACAATCCAATCCTAGCAACAAATGATAAGTGAACAGGTCTAGGTATCATCTTAGTGAGCTTAGCTATTAAACGAAGAGCTCAAACAATGAGGAACATGAAGCCCTCTAGAAATACAACATCAATGACACTTTTATATGAAATATGTTTGAAGGTTATTCGATATTCAAGTAATAAGGATAGTTGATATGAGGCATTGTATGATGTTACTAATAGCCATCTTGGATTGTTAATATAGTGTCTATTTAAGTGGCAGACCTCCTATTATTAAATGGTGGACTTAGTTTATTTAATTATGAGGTGGTAGATCTAGTTAAGAATTATTTTTCGACCTTCTCTTGACAACAAAATTTCGGCACTCGAGAATCCTAAAACACCAGACATAGTGGACTTCTTTCAATATGACCACTCTGAAAGCTGGCCTATCAAGTCGGTGATTTCTAAAGATGAATATCATCCTGACCTGAATCTCGATCTGTGTATCATCTTGTTGTCTCATGAGCAAGGCTGCAAGTAAACTACGGTGGGTACTATGAGAGAAGATATCTTGAACAAACTCCAGACTCCTTTAAAGAACCAGGAAGATCAATGGATTGCTTCTTAATTAATCTGAGAGTCCACTACAAAATATTTATGCAAGAGAAATATTATCAAATTGCATCCTTATTGTAGCCATGGAAGACTGTAGCTTGTGGTCACTATAAATGCCCAGAGACAGGGACACAAATGAGTAGTTCTCTGAGAATGGTAGGTACTAAAAATTAGTTCTTAAGAGTCCACATAACCTATCATTAAGTATAAAGATTTTCATTTTGAACTGCTAATCACTCTGGTTTGGGATTGTCTCTCAATCAACAAGTTATTTCCCAATAGGTTAATGATATTTGGATGGGATTATAGAGAAATAGGATTGGCCATGGGTCATTGTGAAATAAATGCTACTTGGCTCATTTTGGATATGACATGAAAATATTATGAGAAGGGTTGAAGGGCTAAAACCCCAAGACCAATCCATTGGTTAGATTGAAGTCCTATGAGGGAAAGAAACAATCCAATCCCAGCAACAAATGACAAGCGAACATGTCTAGGTATCATCTTAGCAAGCTTAGTTGTTAAACGAAGATCTCAAATGATGAGAAACATGTAGGCCTCTAGAAATACAACAACAATGGCACTTTTATATGAAATATGTTCCAACCCTTCATAGACAAGTTTTTTGGATGTAGGTAGGATGTTTCACATAGTTGTGATCAGGTGCAAGTTCTGGGTGATGATATTTCTTGCAGGTATTGTGGCCGATGATATGTTTCATTGGTAGGCCACAATCATGGGGCCTACTAATATTTCATCAAGAATGAGTTTCTTGAATAAGAAAAAATTGAAAGAAGACATGATTTCCTCATCTAAAGGATCAATTTATTAGCTTGTTGGAACCTAAGTATTATTTAAAGCTTGAATAGGGAAATATTAGGAATCAATCATCGATTCTATGGAGGAAATCATGGATCTCACATGATCCACGTTATTGTAATTCTCTTTAAAAATAAATAATGTTGATGTATTGGGTGGCCATTAGAATTTAGAATTGGCTAGCCATGGTGCCATAGTCCCATACTGAAATTGTGAAATAAATGCCACACAACTCAGTTTTTGTCTTACTGAGACTTAGTTGTTTGGATAGACTTTAAAACACGTGAACCTCTAGAAACCCCTAATGTAGTGGTTTTCTAGGAGGATTGGAATTAAAGTGAATTGTACAAGTTTATACAATTAAGGTGTATTGTTCTAAAATACAGAAAAAATAGTGAATCAATGGGGACATCAGAGAAATGCCAATGTTGTAAAACATATTTTGTATTTGAAACCTCTCAGGCAACTTTAAAAATATCTAGGTGATCTTATTTCACCATAATTATTTACTCTTCTGTGCTTTTACCCCATCTCACCTTACCGACTTCAATGCCTGTCATTGTTTTGTACAGAAACATTGTTGCATTTACCTTCTTGTCATTCTCTGCCATGCTGAAAAGTTGGTATCCTTGAAATTGATTCAGATTGGCATGAGGTATAGGTTTAAAAATTCTTTGATCTTGTAGAAAATTATTGTCTGTTACTGTGGGACCTATGTGATCTATAGTGATGACTATACATCCATGACACTCTAATTGTATGATTTAATAGATCACAACTCATTATTATCAGCTCCTTTCCTTTATGATTTTTCTGTTGTAAAACATACATGTTGTGTAATTTAGATGAAGCTTAATGTCATTTCTCCTTTCTATTACGCTTTTTTTGTTGTAAGGCAGACATGAGGACACCTAGATGGGAATGGTTTCAGATTAACAACACATCCTTAGAATATGTAGTCCAAAATCTAGATTTCTCTTCTTCTACTTGCCAAAAGGTTTTTTTTTTATTGGATGTTAAGTTTTGTTTGTTTGTGTCTCCATTTTACAACTTTATCATCCTTTCTTTTTACTCTTGTTTGATATTTCTTTTCAACATTTTGGTTTATTTCTAGGTTTATAGAAATGTATTAAAGCAATATTTAGAATGCATATCACCGTGTTTGACCTACTGCAACTAAGATTTTTGGATTTCCTGAGCTTGAAATGTCACATGTTCTTGAAGTGTTCATGAAGTAATAGGGATCTCCAGCCAAAGGGATACCTAGTCATTCTAATTCTAACTACTTATTTTTCAAACCATTCTAAGGAACCCATTATTGAAAGAGACGCTGGGAATGTCCTGGAAGAGTAGTGAAGTTGCAAGCTTTCAGGCTATGGAATCGTGGAAGGCATTGTCACATAAGTAAGTCAAACTTAAATCCCTTTTATGTTTCGGTGAGTGAGATTATTGGTGGGACTTGAGACTTTGTTGTCGTATATGATTTCAAAAGGGTTCTTTGTACAAATATAGAGAAAGAGATTTAAATCCTTAATAAAATAAAAAATGCCATGGTGTAATTTCATTAGTTAGAACATTAATTGTAGCAAGAATCAACATTGGTTTGGTTGTTAGTATTTTTTTCTCATGCAGTCATGAAACAATCCTTGAAATTTTGTTTTCTTTTGGTATAAAAATGATTGGAAATCCTCCCTTCGCCTTTGAGTGGTCATCTTATTCCATAATTAGTGTTCTACTTCAACTTTGGAATGCAGGTTTATTAGAAGAAAAATGCCCCAAGTGCATTTGATAGAAATATTTTATCTATACTTTCATGGGTGCTTCTTGTGCTCCTCCCCATTAACTACAATTCTACAAAGAAAATTGTTGTACCTCTACATTTATAATTTTAAAAATATTAAACTAGTTGCATCAACACCCACACCTGTAGTTAGCCACACCCATGCATCATTGGTCTTATTCTTTGAGAATTTTTGTCACCATTTGCATAATTGTGATAATGGGAGGGATTCATGTGTGATTTCCATTTTCCCTACATGAAGAGGGCAGCATGAAGGCAATTTTAGGCAAAACCCTCAAGCCATTGCTTTATTGGAGATTTAAAGAAACTAGAACTCCTACATACCCATGTTGGTTCATTTGAAGAACAATTTCATGAGTTGACCTAGACTATTTTGGATCAGACAAAGGTGATCGAATAGAAATCAAGTAAATTGGCTAGATTAGAGGGATGCTTCTTAAACATAATCCAAATAGATTCATATCAAAAGAACATAATTGAATACTGAATCAATAGTATACTATGGTTAGAATCGTAATTACTTATTCCGAGCCTTTAGTGCACTAGACATGTCAAAGGTAATTGAAACTCTTAAGGTGTATATCTAAGCTAGCCCTCAAAAGCGCCAATCCAGGGGTGATTATTGTTGATATAGATGGAGATGGAAATTTTCTAACAAATGTGCAAGAATTGGCCACCATCAAGGTAGAAAACTTGCCTGTTAAGATGATGGTATTGAACAAGCAACAATTGGGCATGGTACACGCCAATCCAGGGACCGCTGTTGTTGATATAGATGGAGATGGCAGTTTTCTGATAAATGTGCAAGAATTGGCCACCATCAGGGTAGAAAACCTTCCTGTTGCGAGTGCAAGTTTATTAGAAGAAAAATGTCCCAAGTCATTTCATAGAAATATTTTATCTATATTTGCATTGGTGCTTCTTATGCTCCCCCCATCAACTGCGCTTCTACAAAGAAAATGTTGGAAATAATACTGAGAGGGGGGTGGGGGGGTGAATCAGTATTAGCAAATCAATAACTTTTTCATTTCCATAATCAGATTCATATACGCTGCTTCAGTTAAGGGAACCCGCGTGTACATGCAACTGTTTTTAATGCAACTAGCATATATGCAGTAAACTTATGATTCAGTTAATCCATTATATTTTGATCTTTAATCAGTGCATCAAAACTTCATTAAGCATATAAATAGTAAAAAGGTGCAATAAAACATAATAGATCATCACACACAAGAAGCACACATGAACACCATGATATAAGGTGGAAACCTAATGCGGTACAAAAACCACCTACTGATGTTTTCTTTAAGATAAGAAAAACCTGTTTACAATCTTGTATTGGTGTAGACCCATACCTGTACATAGGCAGCCACCCACGAGGGGCTACAACCTTCTCTCGTTCTCCAGCTTCTACTGGAAGGGAGCTACAACCCCCTAGTTCTTGTACTAGCCGATATATTTACTAGTACATAGGCATTGGCCTACAGAAGGCTACAACCTTCTCTTTTCTTCCAGGGACCACGTTTCATAAATTTTCAAACTGGATCCATCAATACAAAATCAATCACCACTGCAAGATAACCATCAACTATATCTGCATCATCAATCTCTGAATCACCCAACAACTAAATCACTGAAACCCTGTCGTCAAAACACAGTCACCAAAACACAGAGCAGAACCCAGAACTCTGCAACAACCAGTAGAACCAACAACAACCTCAAATATCAAATCTCATAATGTATACTCTACTTGGCTGTGTCAGACCAGCGTGTATATGCCCTTTCACCAAAGGGAACCAACGTATAGATCTGAAAATAATTACTTATACCTTCGCTACAATTTTCTACTTCAGATATACCCAGATCATCAGATATAAAGGATAAGACATGCGTTAGTATTCAGATCTGAACTATTCATGATCCCAGTCCATCAACCTTCTTTCACCACATAGGTGCATCCTTAGCAAAGCATCACATACCCATAACTTGCATACTAGTTCTCACACTTCATTAGATATTCATCACTTTCACACTTGCACTTTGGCCTAATGATGTTCTTCTCCTTATATATGTTTAGGCCTCTCTTAATACCATGGTCCAAAACCACGTAGGATCAATACCTTGGACTCAATATCTGGGGTCAATACCTCAGACCAAATACCATGGACTAATACCAAAATACCATGGTCCAAATACCACAAACTAAAACTTAGTTTTCCAACATGTATGTGCCTTTCCTTCTCTGAAAGTGCATGTGTACACTATATGTGCCTTTTGGTCTGCGAACCCATGTGTACACACGGCTTGGTCAATGGTGAACCTGCGTATACCTTTCTTTCTTCATTCTTGCTATTTGCTTGCTATACTGTGATCTTTCATCTAGAGAGTTTCCATCAAGGAAAACACTTGTGTCATACCTGTATCATAATGCCAGCAATCTCCCCCTTTGGACTTGATGGCAACAACCACACCAAGTCACTCTCCCCCTTTCACATCAAGGGCAGTGGGCGAACCAAGATATTCTCTTCCTTGATATATATTCTACTGTCCATACTCCCTTTGAGTACATGCTGAAATCTCTGATTAAGCTCCCCCTTTGTACATGCTAAGATGTATCCATCCACGCTCCCACTGAGCACATGCCGAGTCTACAAAATATTTTTCAAAAGAATAACATGACTCTACAACTCAACTAAGTAAGTATGACCTTCCTATCACCAATGACTCATACCTACATCAATCTCCCAACTAAGTAGGGATACACCACTTTGACTCATCCACCCAACCAAGTGGGGGTATACCAAATGTTTATACATGACTTAAAATAGAAATTATTACATCATCCTTCCCATGCATAGTGGGGGTACAAATTAGGTCTTTTCAAGACCTTTAAACCAAATGATATTCATGACTTTTATAACAAAGACCAACAATCTAAACAAGACCATGATAGTCATCAACAATTATCGTACACCATATATGATCTACACGATAAGCATCTGTCACCAGCATCCAAACCTGTAACTTGCAATACCATTCTCTTGGCCAACCAACAATAAGTAGCAAGGTGTATCATTTAGCCACATAAGCATCATCACCAAAGACTTCTAACCATAATGCCAGAAATGCATTATTCAAAGCATATGCTCCCCCTGAACCTGTGCCAACCAACATATACCATGACCGAACCATATCAGACTTCTTTTCCTGAGCCTGCTCTGCTGCTTTTTCTTCAGAGCTCCATATACGTGACTCTGTAGCCTTTAACTCACATATATACTCTTCATAATAGCTATGTATGAAAATTGGAATACTGAAGGTTTACACTTTCAGCTTCCCCTGGGTCTGTTATGTCTGCTAACTAAGTTATGCCACATCTTTCTAACACTATTCTATCTTCTTCAATTCCTGGGATTGAGATGATGTATGCTCCTTTTGATTTGGTTTCCGAATTTTTCTCTTGCATTCCTTTAATTTATGTCCAAACTTGTTACATGCATAAAATCTTACATGTTTCATATTCCTTTTATTGCAATCAATAGCTTTGTGACCAAACATATTGCAAGCAAAACAATATCCCTTAAAGTACTTGGAACATGATGTTCTTTCTATGTGATGGTCTTGAACCATTCTACTTCTGCATCTGGCTACAACATGTCCAAGATTATGACATTCATAACATTCAACATTATTCATCGGAGGAAATAATCATCTATCATTTCCACAGTTAGGAGAAAAATATTTTATTTGAAGAATTTCTTTCCTTGGTTGTTGCTGGAGTTGACCTATTATCTCCTTGTTGAGCATTTCAGGTTTTGCATTAGAGTTCCTTGCCTCACCCTATGAGCTAGATTCACCTTCAACAGTTTCATAGAAACCAAGACTAGTTTTGATAGCAGGGGATCTTTGACTACTGAGAATATCATCCAAAATCTTAGTACTATCTTGAAATCATAACAGTTTATCCTTTTCTTCTAATTTACCTTTTAAGATATTTACCTCAACGTAATGTTGTTCTTCCTTTTCCAGATATTGCTTCTTTATGTTTTATTCAAATTTTCTTCCTTTTTCCACTTGTTGCCTTAATTCAGGCACTTCATGTTCTTGTTCTTCAAGAGATTCTTCATTCTGCTTCTTTGTTTCTTCAAGATCTTCTTTTAGAGAGAGGATCTTAGATTCAAGTCTCTGGATTGTTATGCTCTAATTTTTTACTACATCCTGCAGTTGTTCCCTTACTCTGGTTATTGTCTCTAGTTGAACTTTTAAGCTGGTAACTTCTTCTTTTTCTATGTCATTATTTTCATATGCCATGAGAAGTTTAATTTCTTAATTACCTTCATCACTATTGGATGAGTCATCACTATTATCATGAGTATAATAACTTCTACTACCTTCTTCAGACATCTTTCCTTTGTTATGAGGGCATCTTGCAGCGTAATGACCAACTCTACCATAAGAAAAACATTTGAAAGGTAGCTTACCTTTGAACCTTCCAGATCACCATTGAAGCTTCTTGACAAAATTTACCTCATATTCTTCTTCTAAAATGTATCTTGATTCATTGAGTTTTTCTTTTCCCTTTGTTGAGACTTTAAATGCGGCTTCTCTCATATCTGATGGTCCTCCTTTTCTCATTTCAAAAGTAGTTAATATTTCGTGAAGCTGTGTCATAGTGGTATTCTACAGATCCTTCTTTTCTTCTATGGCAGACAATTTGGGTTCAAATGTAACACAAGGATCTCAAAACCTTCTCAACTAAGACAACTTCCTTAATTTCTTCACCCAGATTCTTCATAAAATTGATAATCTCATCTATACGTAGGAAGTAATTAGCTATGATTTCATTACTATGCATCTTAAGAGTTTCATACTGAATTATGAGAGTTTTAAGCTTAGCATGTTTTACCTGAGCATCTCCTTCATAGCTTAGAATGATTTTGTCCCATATTTCTTTGGCTGATTTGAGCTGCATGACCTTGACAAACTCTGATTTTGACAAACTTCCCAATAAGATAGCAACAACTTTGGCATTGATTTCATATTGATTTCTACCTATCGTATCTATTGGAATTGTTGATGGAAATGTATATCCTCCTTCCATGACTTCCCAAATATCCATTCCAAGCGTTTGTAGATAGGCTGTGGTTCTTATCTTCTAGTAAACAAAATTGCTCCCATCGAAGATTGGTGGTCTGATGGATCCCTCTCTTTCTTGATTACTCATGATGATGGATCTTCCTTCAAGCGATCAAGCTTCTTCTGAAGGACCTACTCTGATACCAATTCTTGGAAATAATACTGATATGGGGGGGCGGGGGAATCAGTATAGAAAATCCATAATTTTTTCATTTCCATAATCAGATTCATATACACTACTTCAATTAAGGGAACCTACGTGTACACACAACTGTTTTTAATGCAACTAACGTATATCTAGTAAACTTATGATTTAGTTAATCCATTATATGTTGATATTTAATCAGTGCATTAGAACTTCATTAACCATAGATAGTAAACAGGTGCAGTAAAACAGAACAGATCATCACACATAAGAAGGACACATGAACACCATGATATACGATGGAAACCCAATGCGGGACAAAACCCACCTGCTGCTGTTTTCTTTAAGATAAGAAAAACGTGTTTACAATCTTGTACTGGCACAAACTCATACCAGTATGCAGGCACCCACCTGCAGAAGGCTACAATCTTCTCTCATTCTCCAACTTCTACTGGAAGGGAGCTACAACCCCCTAGCTCTTGTACTAGCTGATATATTTACGAGTATGTAGGCACCAACCTACAGAAGGAAACAACCTTCTCTTTTCTTCCAGGGACCATGTTTCATAAATTTTCAAACTGGATCCATCAATACAAAATCAATCACCACTGTAATATAACCATCAACTATATCTGCATCATCAATCCTTGAATCACCCAACAACTGAATCACTGAAACCCTATCGTTAAAACATAGTCACCAGAACACAGAGCAGTATCCAGAACTCTACAACAACCATTAGAACCAACAACAACGTTAAATATAAAACCTCATAATTTATACACTACTTGGCTATGTCGAACCAACATGTATATGCCCTTTCACCAAAAGGAACCAACGTACAAATCTGAAAATAATTACTTATACCTTCGCTGCAATTTTCCACTTCAGATATACCCAGATCATCAGATATAAAGGATATGACATGCGTCAGTATTCAGATCTGAACTGTTCATGATCCTGAACCATCAACCTTCATTCGCCAAATAGGTACATCTTTAGAAAAGCATCACATACCCATAACCTACATACTAGATCTCACACTTCATTAGATATTCATCACTTGCACTTTGGCCTAATGATATTCTTATCCTTATATAGGTTTAGGCCTCTCTTAATACCATGGTCCAAAACCACATAGGACCGATACCTTGGACCCAATACTTGGGGTCAATATCTCGGACCAAATACCATGGACCAATACCAAAATATCATGTTCCAAATACCATGGACCAAAACTTAGTTTTCCAACATGTATGTGCCTTTCCTTCTGTGAAAGTGCGTGTGTACGCTATACACGCCTTTTGGTCTATGAACCCACGTGTACACGTGGCTTGGTCAATGGAGAACCTGCGTATACCTTTCTTTCTTCATTCTTGTTGTTTACCTGCTATACTATGATCTTTCATCTAAGAGAGTTACTATCAAGGACAAGACTTGTGTCACACCTATATCATAATGCCAACAAAAAATTGTTGCACCTCTACATTTATAATTTTAAAAATATATAACTAGTTGCATCAACACCTACACTTGCACTTAGCCACACCCATGCATCATTGGTCTTATTCTTTGAGAATTTTAGTCACCATATGCATAAATTTGATAATGGGGGGAATTCATGTGTGATTTCCATTTTTCTGATCTATGCATATGCCCCGTGCAGGATTTTCCTTTGATGATGAATTCTGATGTACTATAGTTGAAAATGTAAATTATTTAGTCAACTTTTGTGAGAATATTATTACACCATGCCACAATTCACTTGTGGTTTCAATGTGTAGCTTTACTGTAAAAAATAGATACACAATGTAAGTTCATTTTGCTAGTTTCTCATTAGTAACTCTTTAATCCAAATCACCCATAAGAGAAAGTGATGAGGCATGTAGTTGCAAATATTGAGGGATAAGTTTTCCCTCTTATAAGCATGGGGGAGTGCTCTCTTCTTGAATAAATTCTAGTATGTGCTTGTAAAAAGATATGTGATTATAAAGAATCAAGTTCTCATCCGTCTTCTGGTGATGCTTAGAATAGTATAACATAAATCTTTGGACTACAAAGTGAATATCATGTTTAAGATGATATGATAGATCAAGTGCATGAATATGAACATATGTTAGTGAATGAGAACTAAAAGTATTTCACTTATATTTTCCCTACATGAAGAGGGCAACCATGGAGGAAATTTTAGGAAAAATCCATGAATCCATGGCTTTATTACATATTTACAGAAACTAAAACTCCGACAGACCAATGCTAGTTCATTTGAAGAACAATTTCATGAGTTGACCTAGACTATTTTGGATCAGATAAAGGTGATCGAATAGCAATCAAGTAAATTGGCTAGATTAGAGGGATGCCTCTTAAACATAACCCAAATAGTTTCAGATCGAAAGAACATAATTGAATCCTGAATCAATAGTATAATATGGTTAGAATCAGAATTACTTGATGCTAGCCTTTAGTGCACTAGACATGTCAAAGGTATTTGAAACTCTTAAGGTATATATCTCAGCTAGCCTAGAAAGCGCCAATCCAGGGAAACTATTGTTGATATGGAGATGGCAGTTTCTTGATGAATGTGCAAGAATTGACCACCATCAAGGTAGAAAACTTGCTTGTTAAGATGATGGTATTGAAAAATCAGCACTTGGGCATGGTGGTTCAATGGGAAGATCACTTTTATAGATAAAACAAAGCACATAAATACCTTTGGTATCCATCTGCTGAATCTGATATTTTCGCCAAAATTTTGAAGATGGCATAGGCATGCAATATACCAGCAGCTAGGGTAACAAAAAAATCAGATGTCAGGGAGGTGAATACACAAATGCTCGATACCCCGGGGCCATATTTATTAGATTTCATTGTGCCACACCAAGAGCATGGCTTGACTATGATACCTAGTGGTAGATATTTTAAACATATTATAGCCAAAGGTGATGGGAGAAGAGCGTACTGAAAAGAAGAGGCTAAGCCGTTTCTCATTGTATAAGATGATTTTAGGTTCTAAAAGTCCATTTTCACTATCTTCCTTTTGAAGGTATGGAGAAAGCTTTCTTTTCTCTCCTTTGCAATTTTATTGGTAGGACACATTTTATTTCTCTAACTTATATGGTACATAAAGTAGGTCAAGTTTGAACACCTTAGATTATTCACAAAGTCTTGATTTTATGTTTAAATGAATGCAACAAACTTTCATCTATGTTTCTACTAATATTGGGTGGCTCATGAGGAAAGGGCATAAATTGTGGTGCATTGTATCTCTAGTTCTACTTCTTATTTTTTTGTATTTCCTTGTTTGTTATAGAAATGTGCATTCCTTTCATTGCATAGAGCATTTTGCAAAGTAAGATCCACGTAAGATATCCATGGATGAATTGAAAATAACATATATGAGGAGGATAAATGTGGTAGTGTCATAGATTGCATCATAACATATGGCATACAGGTTTGATGGTAACTCACTATTTCTACAACAATGGACTTTGAAAAGATGTCCATCCCATATGTAACAAATTTGTGTTTTAAATATTTTTTGAATTTCTAACTTGGGATCTTGAAGTCAAGACTTTTTACTAAATGTCTTTGCGAGATACCTTAAATATGTAATTGTTGTTGTACTTAGCTATTGTTTAACAATTATAATAGTTAGTGAATTCCATATTGTAGTACATATGTTGGAAAGTCAATTTTTCTTTGTTCCTAGAATTTTAGAGTTGATCGTTCCAGTATTATTATAAAACCCTGACCATCAACAACAATTTCCAAATTGTAGTTTTTCAAATGGACTATTTTTGTATAGTGCATGGTAAATCATGTTCAACTTCTCTGTAGTGAACCATTTTGTGGGAACGTGTTCCATTGTTATTTAATTGGAGTTCTTCTTCATTCAACAATGCTTTTGCCCAAACAATTTTGGGTTCTGCAACTAGTTGATTGAGATAGTCGACATAAATTTAGATTGTTGCACCTAGATATGAAAATTTAGATTTGGAAAGTTAGCCATCATATTGTTAGCTATCATCCTTTTCATGAATTAATGTTATTTTATTTAGCTTATCTAATGTCATCTACTACTTGTATTTTTTCAAAATCTATCAAATATTTACTATTGGAATTCTATGTTGGAAAGGTAAGTGATTTCTCTTTATCTTTTAGCTTTGAATGAAATTTTGTTTACTAATTTTTATTTTCAATGATGTTTTATATGGTAGGATTATTCTCCAATTTATGCCTTACGATGTTTCCTTTGCAACATTTGGTGCAATTGCTAGTATAATTTTTTTCATATATATATATATATATCTATATATATATATATATCTATATATATATATATATATATATATATATATATATATATATATATATATATATATATATATATAATGCACATTCACATATTTTATTTAGGCATTTTTTTATTACTATATCTTTTTCATGACAGAATATGGCTATGTGGTTGCTTGTGAGATTGTGATTTTTGGTTGTTTAAAATAGATTTTTTAATGCTTAAATGGATTCAATACCTTGAAAAACTGTGGGAGCACCTAAATTATGTACGTTACACACAATTGAAACTTGTCATTTTAAACATATGTGGAGATTTCCAACAAAATTGACAATGAGAAAACCCAAAAAAGAAAGCTCTAAAATGTAGAAGAGCTAGAATATAAATTTTATTTATGGTTAATGTTGGGGAAAAGTGATTTCCTATCATTTAATTTGTCAACCTGGGGGTTTCGTAAACTTGTGAAGCATGCGTGCACTATATGTGCTAGAAATTGTCTTTTAGTTTAGATCAATCTAACTACAAAATAACGAAAACCAATTCATCTAATCTTTGAAATCAAATAATGAAAATGAAATTCAACTAATCTGTGAAATCAAAACAACTAATGTATACTTAGCTACTCCAACATTCAATTATGAAGTGTTACCTTTTTGAGATGATGTGTAAGCAACTATTTGTACTTTAACTTCTAATGTCCTAGAAAAGCAAGTAAAGTGTGGAGAAAATAACTCAATAATTGCATGTATTAAATATTCAACCATTCAATATTGAAATATGACTAAATCAATTTCTTCGAATGATCTTTAGGAATATCAATTAATGTAATTAAATGAGGATCTTAAAAGAAAATATAAAGGAACAAAAAACTTAAGCTCAATGATTTCATAGGTTTAACATTCAATCACCCAATTTGAAGTCACCTTCTTGGCCTAATCTTTTATTCAATTATACAATGAATTGATAGTTTGATCTAAGAAAGTAAATAATAGAACATGAAAGGAAACTAAATAACTATGAGCTCTTGCCTCAAATTTAATCCAATTGGAAAATACATAAATCTTTTCTATTGAATTTTTTTTTTATAAAAGCAAAGATTACACAGTCATTCTAAAACTAATACTAAGAAAGCAAATGAAATTTAATCTATAAAATCAATTAAATATCACACATTTTAGGTAGCTGATCTAAAAGTGTGAGATACGGTAAATCGAGATGCTCCATATGTAAGCAAAACCAAGTCAAAATGAAGGAACATTCATGAGTAAGGTACCACAAATAATTTTGTATTCAAAGCTTAAGCATAACTCCAATTTTACACATGAAAATTATAGGAGAAAAATTCCCCTATTTATACAAAAACATGAGAACATGTCTCATTAATGAGAATCCATGAATCTCTCCCCATATCTCTAGAGTTACAATCAAAATAGGAAATGATAAGATACATGTCCTCTTAGAGTTTCATTACAAATAGGAAATGAGACACATATCCTCATGATCCCATGATCTTCTCCACTCAATCTCGAATTTGGTTTTGGGAGGCCACATAAGAAGATTCCTTTTGACCTACACATGTCAACAATCTCATCCCACTTGTTAGGTATAAGCATATGTACATTATTTTCTAATTTTTAACCTTAAATTCACTTAAAAATGCTAAGAATTAATAAAGTTTGGAAAAACATAAATGTAACTCAATAATGATAATGGTAAGGTAAATGTAATGAAATGGAGGTAAGTTTAATGAAATAGAGGTGGAGTGAAGGTGACAATATGGAAATATAAGTGAAAATGTAATGGAAGTGAATGACCATTTCAAGGCCCAACATACCCCCCAACTGAGTATAGTGGTGAGTATTCCCGCCTGTCACGCGGGTCACCTGGATTCGATCCCTGGAAACGACATCAAAATGTCGGGGCAAAGTGATTGCCTATCATTTAATTTTCCAACTCAGGGGTTTCGTAAACTTCTGAAGCATGCATGCACTGTATGTGCTAGAAATTGTCTTTCAGTTTAGATCAATCTAACTAAAAAATAACGAAAATCAATTCATCTAATATATGAAATCAAATAATGAAAATGAAATTCAACTAACTTGTGAAATAAAAAACAACTAATGTATACTTAGTTACTCCAGCATTCAATTATGAAGTGTTACCTTCTTGAGATGATATGTAAGCAACTATTTATACTTTAACTTCTAATGTCCTAAAAAAACAAGTAAAGTGTGCAGAAAATAACTCAATGATTACATGTATTAAATATTCAACCATTCAATCTTGAAATATGATTAAATCAATTTCTTAGAATTATCTTTAGGAATATTAGTTAATGCAATTAAATGAGGATCTTAAAAGCAAATATAAAAACACGAAAAATTAAAGCTCAATGATTGCATAGGTTGAACAGTGAATCACTCAATTTGAAGTCACCTTTTTGGCCTAATATTTTATTCAATTATACAATGAATTGATAGTTTGATCTAAGAAAATAAATAACACAACATGAAACGAAACTAAATAACAATGAGCTCTTGCCTCAAACTTAATCCAATTTAGAAATATATAAATCTTTCCTATTGAAATGTTGTTAGAAAAGAAAATATTAGACAATCATTCTAAAACTAATACTAAGAAAGCAAATGAGCTTTAATCTATAAAAGCAATTAAATCTCACACATTTTAGGTAGCTTATCTAAAAGTGTGAGAGATGGTAAATCGAGATGCTCCATATGTAAGAAAAACCAAGTCAAAATGAAAGAACATTCATGAGTAAGGTGCCACAATCTAATTCTGTATTCAAAGCTTGAGCATAACTCCAATTCTACACATGAAAATGCTAGGAGAAAACTTCCCCTGTTTATACAAAAAAATGAGAAGTTATCTCATTAATAAGAGTCCATGTATATCTCCCCATATCTTCAGAGTTACAATCAAAATAGGAAATGATAAGACATGTCTTCTTAGAGTTTCAATACAAATAGGAAATGAGACACATATCATCATGATCCCATGATCTTCTCCACTCAAATTCGAATTTGGTTTTTGGATGCCACATAAGGGTCTTTTAGAAGCTTCCTTTTGACCTACACATGTCAACAATCACATCTCACTTGTTGGGTATAAGCATATGCACATTATTTTTTAATTTTTAACCATAAATTCTCTTAAAAATGCTAAGAATTAATAAATATTGGAAAAACATAAATGTGACCCAATAATGATAATGGTAAGGTAAATGTAATGAAATAGAGGCAGAGTGAAAATGAGAATATGGAAATATAAGTGAAAATGTAATGGACATGAATGAAAATTTCAAGGCCCAACATACCACCCAACTGAAGCTATTGCATGTCCTCATGCAATCTCTTACATTAATTATTTTTTATCCTTGAGCTTTGGCTTAACTTTGCATGATATCATTTGATAACTTCATAATTTTGCAAAATCATTTAGTTGAATTGCAACATGGTTGGTTCTTGTGTTACAACTATATTTTGTTGTTGCATTCATTTTTTATCTTTGAACTTTGCATAATGATAATTTTATTATTGTTGCAAAGTATATCTTTGTTGGATTGCATCATAGTTTGTTATGGTGTGACAACCATGATTGTGTTGTATCCAATTATCTTTTTTAGTACTTTTGACATGCCTTTTTATGCTCATAAAAATAATGTAATAGTTAATATCTTTTGAAAGTATGTGGGCTTTTGAATGTGATATGAATATGGAAAAATATGAATATGAATGTATCCCCCCCCTCAACTGATGATATTGATAATTTTAAGAGATGAGGAAGAGATATGTTTTTTTCCAAAAATTATCATTTTAGTTTTTCAAGGAATTTTATGGTAAAAAGTTAGAAAATGACATACCTTAACTTAATCTTTAGAAATGGATGAGCTACATGTGTTGTGGCTACAAAATTCTGATCATAATCTTCTTCAAGTGGTTGGACAAGTCATGGAGAAAAGATTCAAGATGACTTTTTATTTTCTTTTATTAAAACTTGTTGAATCTGCTGCAGAATAGTGCTGGTTCTGATACTGTCATTTGATTCTGTAGCTGTCATCTAATTCTGCAACTGCTATCTGAATCCATAGCTGCTATATGGTTCTGTAGCTGCTGTCCGATTCCACAGCTACCATCTGGTTATGTACTTGCATATCTTCTACATTTGCTCCAAAATGCTGAAAATGATAGTCTTCATGTCTTCAAAATTCATTGACACAATTCTTGCTATGTGAATAAATGTTTTAGTGTCGAACATAGCAAGAAATTGTTGACTTAGTAGCCATTAATGGATGCCACCAGTCAACATAAGAACTCTCACCATTGATGATAATGAGAGTCAAGATGCCCAAACACATCTTGCTAAGTACGAATAATTTTGTTGTTGTCGAGTACCTAGAAGATCCGATGAACAAGGGACATTGATGTATTCCCATTGTTTGTCAGTATGAAGACTTGCCATTAAGGCATGCAAGCCTCAAGGTGTTTTTGCAAGGCTTTTAGACTCAAAGGATTGTGGACTCAATAATTTGCATTAAAGCAGGGTTTATTTGCGAAATGAAAAAGGATAGGAAAAGAAAAATGAAAATGGAAGATGACAATGGGAAATAAGCATGTAAGTGAGCTTCTTTCTTTTATTTGTCGGTCAAGAGGAAAATGTATGTGAATAAAGGAAAATGAACAACTAACTCTTGTTGGGATAAATGACTTTGGCTTGCTTTGAATTGCTTGTTTGGATTTATAATTCAAAAGGGAGGAAAGGTAATGGTTTTAGTGGATATGGACATGGAATTGTTTTTATGTTTCTCTTGGAATTGGTCATTTGAAGACCAATTGTGCACACAATTAGTTTTCCTCAATGATCATTCAATCATCCCAATCCTGTAAAAAAGCTTGACATAAAGAACATAAGCGTGTTCAAAAAGAAATGCTCAAATTACTTTCTGATTCTTATGCAAAATGTAAATGTCAAATAAAACAGATTAAGGAAAATCAAAAATGTTATATTCAGTCCAATTCATGATATTGATAATAATCCATTTTAAGAAATAATCATGAAAATTAAATTAACTCCTTGTTGTTGGATGAATTCATACACTATGCTCAGTAAAACAATTGGCATCACAAAGATTTGTTGTGCTCTGCAAGTTAAAACATCATAGAAAATACATAGCAATAATATTAATGCCAAATGTTCATAAATCATCTAAATAATTTTCCAATTGTTTTGCAAGCCATTATTGAATCTTCATTTGTGCGATAAAAATAACAAGCTATCAAAATTTTTTTAAGTAGAAAAAATATGAAAATGTACTTATACAAAAAAAAATTATTTCAATCAAATTTTGCAAGTATTTTTTGCTTTTCAATTGCTTCAATAAATTGATTGCATATGTATTAATCATCACAATTTTTTATTTGATATATATATATATATATATATATATATATATATATATATATATATATATATATATATATATATATTGACAAATAAAATAATTTCTTTCATTCAATCTTTGAAAATTATTGTTGTTCATTTAATTACTTCAGAAGTAGGGGCCTTTCGCATTCTTTAGATTAATAGTGGCCTCGAAATTATCTTCCTTTGTTTCTCCCGGAAATCCACATCTCACATTAGTCAGTATCTACATGTCTTGCATAAGTCGCATTAATGTATCAACCACAAATATGAATTCAATGATTGTGTATTCACACTTCATAGCATTCAAAACAGAATCACTCCCTAACTACACTAACACTTGACGAAACGAGTATACACATGGGTGTAGCATTAAGTTAGCAATTTCTTCCAAGTGTTCAATGATGTAAGGAGGGTAAATCTGTTTAAATTTTGCAGAGGAGAAAGAGTCAATGTTTGATTAGAAGTGTTAGTGAATTAAATTTTTTATTTCCAGCAAAATCTCCTGCATAAATAAATAAATAAATAAATAAATAAAACCATTTTCCTCACGCAGTCACTAAACAATATTCCAAAGAACCGTTATTTTCTCCCGAATGGTTAGGAATTGAAGGAAACAGTTTCTATATTATTAATATCATCCCATTCCAAAAAAACCCCATGTCCCAATTTTTTTAGATTCACCCTGGTCTACTCAGAAAATTCGTTTTAAAATCGGGTGTCAAGACAGTTTACGCATTCTCGCAATTATGTTTTCTGCAAAAATCAATTTTGGATTTCTCCTAAATGGTTGCAAATCTAGAAAATTGCTCATAGGTTACCTAATTTCCCCTGTTCTAGAGAAATCCCATTTCCCTGCTTTTTCATATTCGCCCTAGTTTGCTCAGAATTTGCGTTTTAAAATCGTGTGTTTATGCTGTTGTGATTTCTAGAAATGTTCTGGTGATTTTTGATTTGCATGTTTTGAAGGTTGGGCTTTTGGCTACGTGTATGTCTTTCAGCAAAGGAAAATGGAAGATATAACTATATCAATCATCCTATGGACAATTCTGGGGGACTCAAAATCTGGAATTAGATAAAAGATGGGACAACACTTTGAAGAAATCTAACCACATCATTTTTGTAATCCCACATAAAACACTTGCATTATAGAGATAAGGATTTTTGCACATGGATTTGCAAGTCTTGCAGTAGCTAAATAATTTTTGTGGTATACTAACAAAACAATTTCTTTTTCTGATCCTCAAGGTCACACGAAGTGCAAAAGGAGAGCATACTTGAGAGATTTATTTTGTTAGCATAGTCAAGATTTTATCAATCGATTCCTCTGTAAATTTTGCAAAAATAAAATGGAAAGGCTTGATCTCATACCTTAAATTATCGTTTGTGATATTCTCTTGCGCTCCTCATACTCAACCATTTGTTTTATTGAAAATTTTTGCTACCAAGGGTTAGTAGATGGGTGGTTCTTACTGCACCATAAAGCATCAAATTTATCCTAAAAACTATTATTATTATTATTATTTTAAGTATATTCATGCTTCCAATGAAGCCATTTACGGATTAGAATTTTTGAAATGCTCATATCCAAACTTGAAAAATGTGCCTGATTGTTTGTAAGGATATGCAAAATTGACTTGACCTTTCGATTTGCCACAAATATCTCTTGAAGAATTGATGAATATTATGGAGTAACCTCTTCTTGACACCATTCCTCAATGTAGTCTTTGGGCTACATTCTAGATCCTTTGTCCATAAATGGTTATTAAAAATGAAAACAAATAAAATACAGTCTAAACTGAAAGCTAGTTCCTATGCACACTCCCTCGGAAACTTCTCAAAAATGTTGGGGCAAAGTGATTGCCTATCATTTAATTTGTCAACCCGGGGGTTTCCTAAACTTGTGAAGCATGTGTGCACTATATGTGTTAGAAATTGTCTTTCAGTTTAGATCAATCTAACTACAAAATAACAAAAACCAATTCATCTAATCTATGAAATCAAATAATGAAAATGAAATTCAACTAACCTATGAAATAAAAAACAACTAATGTATACTTAGTTACTCTAGCATTCAATTATGAAGTGTTACCTTCTTGAGATGATGTGTAAGCAACTATTTATACTTTAACTTCTAATGTCCTAGAAAAGCAAACAAATTGTGCAGAAATTAACTTAGTAACTGCATGTATTAAATATTCAACCATTCAATCTTGAAATATGATTAAATCAATTTCTTAGAATGATCTTTAGAAATATTAGTTAATGCAATTAAATGAGGATCTTAAAAGCAAATATAAAAGCACGAAAAAGTAAAGCTCAATGATTGCATAGGTTGAACATTGAGTCACCCAATTTGAAGTCATCTTCTTGGCCTAATCTTTTATTCAATTATACAATGAATTGATAGTTTGATCTAAGAAAGTAAATAATAGAACATGAAATGAAACTAAATAACTATGAGCTCTTGCCTCAAACTTAATCCAATTGGAAAATACATAAATCTTTCCTATTGAAATGTTCTTAGAAAAGCAAAAATTACACAGTCATACTAAAACTAATACTAAGAAAGCAAATGAACTTTAATCTATAAAAGAAATTAAATCTCACACATTTTAGGTAGCTAATCTAAAAGTGTGAGAGATGGTAAATCGAGAAGCTCCATATGTAAGTAAAACCAAGTCGAAATGAAGGAGCATTCATGAGTAAGGTGCCACAATCTAATAACGTATTCAAAGCTTGAGCACGACTCCAATTTTACACATGAAAATGATAGGAGAAAACTTCCCATATTTATACAAAAAGATAAGAATCTATCTCATTAATGAGAGTTCATGAATATCTCCCCGTATCTCTAGAGTTACAATCAAAATAAGAAATGATAAGACACATGTCTTCTTAGAGTTTCAATACAAATAGGAAATGAGACACATATCTTCATGATCCCATGATCTTCTCCAATCAAATTCGAATTTGGTTTTGGGAGGCCACATAAGGATCTTTTAGAATCTCCTTTTTTACTTACACATTTCAAAAATCTCATCCCACTTGTTAGGTATAAGCATATGCACATTATTTTTTAATTTTTAACCATAACTTCACTTAAAAATGGTTAGAATTAATAAATTTTTGAAAAACATAAATGTGACCCAATAATGATAATGGTAAGGTAAATGTAATGAATTCAAGGTGGAGTGAAGATGACAATATGGAAATATAAGTGAAAATGTAATGGAAGTGACTGGCAATTTCAAGGCCCAACAGTTAACATTGAAATAATTATTTTATTATTATGTTTTTTTAAATTTCACCTATCAACTTCATGTTAAACATGGGAGGAATTTCACATAAACCATCCAATATAAACCCATTTGACAATTTATAGCATGAGTGGGCTTAATAGTTCGGAGTATATATTCTTCCCTACAAGAGGCCATAGTTTTAAAAAAAAAGAGAGATAGAGAGTATGTACACTTCTTTAGACTTTAATAGTCAATTACTATGTGGAATAAATTATTAAAAAATAATTTTTATTATTGATGTATTTTCCAAATAGCATATGCTAACTCTTCTATATATAAACTTGTGGTTGACATTACATTTTTTTTGTTATTAACATTTTTTTTTAAATATCATGCATTAACTATAATATAAAAAACGTATACGAATCTTTTACTTCAGATTATTTCATCTTTCTATCTATAAAGTTGTGACAAAATATTATTTTGTCATTAATATCATTTTAAAATATTATGTGTTACATATAGAGTAATTTTTTTATTTATACAGTTTTTACTTTAAACTACTCTATCTATCCTTACGTCTATATATATATATATATATATATATATATATATATATATAAGTATTTTTTTTCCTTTCAGTTACTTATATCTATATAAAATTGTGGTTCACATTGAAATAATGTTTTTGTTATTAATAGTTATTTTAAATGTCATGTATCAACAACATGGGGTACTAAAATAAATATATACCTACCTCAGAATGAGTTATTAAAACTATATTTTGACTCAATAAAGTAATATGACAAAATAAAATCAAGTATAACCTTACTTAAGAAAATAGTTCGTAAATAAAATACTTAGAAGTTAAAATATTATAAAACATTTTTCCAAAAATATAGTAAAAATAAAAGATTTAATAAATGTATTCTTTTAATTTGAGATATGGTAAAAAAAAAATTTGATATCAATATATTGAAGTATATTTTATTTTTCCCACTAGGTGTAAAGAAGTAGGTGGTAGAGTGTTGTGTTAAAACACTCTGTAGTTAAAAGGTCACTAGTTTAGAACCCATGGACACAAATACTGTTGGGTGATTTTGATGGGCTTAAATGCAAGCCACAAGTTAGCCAGATTTGCAGAAAAACTAACAAACAAAGGAAACTATATTTTATTTTATTTTTATTTTTGGTAAGGTTAGGCATTTTATATTACTTTCAAAAAGCGGTACATAGCAATTTTTCATGGGTTACTAGTTTACCACCTCAGATATCAAACCAATAGTAGAGGTTCAACATATTAACATTAGATATCATATACAATATAAGTATATTATTTAAAGTATAAAGAAAACTAATAGAAATACTATGTGAAAATTGGTAGCCATAGCTATAATAGTGCCATAATAAAGATCATAGCTTAGAATATTGTTTGCGTGATCATGTTAACTTAAGGAAGATTGCATTTATATTGGTGGAGGAGGATCATTGTATTTGCTAAAGGAGGTGAAGACAACATTTACTAGCTTTTTGGTTAGCACATAATTCTTTTTTTTAGCCTATCCACTTTTTCGATACACACCAGTATTTCTTGATGTGTATCTTAATGATATATAAGGAATCTTCCCATGAGAGTTTTGATGTGGCAGTACAAATTAATCATTTACGTATAAGGAGTCTTATGAGTCTAAGTAGAGTTATCGATCTTTGGGATTCAATTCATAATGTCCCTATCATCTTGATGAGCCGAGATGAATATTTAGCTATGATGAACTTCTTCCTCAACCTCAAAAATTGTTTTCCAAATTTATTTAGATATAATCTCCATAAATCTATCCATAGAATGATGAGAAATTGCTTGGGCCCGAGGCTAAGAAGACAAGGGCTGATGGGGTTTAGGACATATATGAGGGGCGGCTCTTTCTTTTCTACCTCATATGCGACAAGGGGAAACATGTCATCATTCCATAATGAGGGGAGAATGTAGGTGGAAGAAATGAAACCAAACTTTAAGAGAATGATATAGAAACCAAAACCCATGGGAGAGCATTAAATGGTGGTTGAAAGAAACCCAACAAAATTACTAGCCCTATATGAGAAAAGGTTACCGAAATCAATTCTCCAAAATAATAGATTATACCCAAAAATATCACAAAACTATAGGGAAAAGAAAGAGCCAAACAAAATATCAAGACAAGGACATGTGATTAGGGGGAAACCAAGTAGAAAATATTGAGAACCCTTAGTAGGCCTAGAGAAAGAGGAAAAACAAAAATCAATATGAAAAAGCCACATTCAAAGAATAGTAACATAGAAACTTGAAATTGAAAGGCTAATCAATAGAGGAATGACCACCAAACCAAACCTTAGGTCCAATTTCAATGCAATTCTTGTGCGAAAGAAAAAAAATATCGAGCGGTTTGTGCCTCTTATTTATTTTACCTTATTTTGAAGTCAAAATCTTTAGATAACATAACAAGATAGAAAATTACAACATATATTCCATATTGGGCTAGAAATGACCTCTTGACACAATAATTATTTATTTGCATATTCTAGAAAATTTAGTTTAAATTCTAAAGCTAAATGATTATAATTTGATTGAATGTATGTTGTCCTCCACTTAAATGTTATAATTTTCATGAAAATAAGAAAATGATTGAATATTGTGACAAATAATGACCTTTAAAAATCTTGTAAAACTTTTGAATTTATTTTAAGCTGATTACACAAATAATCTTATCAACATCCTAATCTGTCCATTCCGATTCAAAACTAGGATTGAAACAATTTCATATTTTCTATAAATAATGGCACAAAACCTATGGAATCATGCATGGGGATGATATTATTTCATTATGTAATTTCTTGTGCATTTCATAGTAGATGTAGTTATTGGTCTATGGTGAATAATTACTAGTTCGTAGTTTTTGATATCTTGAATGGACTAAGTTGGGTATGTTATCTTGGAATTGATAATTCATATCCGTTAAGAGGACTTTGTGTCAATTTTGATGAGGATATATACATTTATGCTCGTCCAACATAATAATATTTTCACTTGTTAACAAATAGTTATATTTCTATTGATGGGGTTGTAAGCAGGTGTAGTTACAAGAGCCATTTCTTATTTAATACAAGGTATACTAAAATATAAAATGAAAATAACTAGCAGAACCATATTAATAAGTGTGGTTGAAATATCCCAATAGATGTACATCAAGCAAATTGATATATACTAAAACCCAATACTAAAACTGTATACTAGAACCCTAATATTAAAACCCAATACTATCTCCATATATATTTTCTATTAAGTAAAGTGTGCTAATTATACATAATTTAAAGATGTCATACAAGCATTTTAAATAGATACATACACAATTTGTGTATTAACTCATTTTGATGGGTTTGAAAGTAATATTTATAATTTAAATGAAAGAATGAAATTCTTTGAATTAATATTAAAAAGAAAAAAAGAAAAAAAGTACTTTGGAGAAAAGTACAATATTATTATTATCATTCTTATTAATTAGTATTAATATTAATATTAATAATGTTTATATATATATATATATATATATATATATATATATATATATATATATATATATATATATATATATATATATATATATATATATATATATATATATATATATATCCCGCATACTAATATCTAGCCTTTCACAATCTTCTTAACGAATAGAGATAGTTCTTTTCAATAATCTATCAAATTCATATTCTGAAACCAACCCTCCACAAATGGACTCTGATGATGTCATTTCACTGATTTCTCACTGTAATGACTCCCATTTACACCCTTATATATATATATATATATATATATATATATATATATAGAGAGAGAGAGAGAGAGAGAGAGAGAGGGTAAATAATAGCATTAGTAATTTGTAATAAAGGTTAATCCATCTTCTCCTCTTAATTTTCAATTTCACCTTCATGAAACATCAAAGGGCTTAGGCAACATTGTAACATTATTCCTTTTGTTGTTATATAGACATTTTTCGTTATGTCCCTATAGCACTAGTGTATTTCCATTATTGTTATTGTTATTGTAGCCCCTTATTGTTATTGTTGTGCCCTTACATTATTATTCTTATGTAGGGTCTGATTATATTATGAACCCTTAGACTCTTATATATACCAAGGAGGTCTTATCATTTTTAGCATCTAAGAATTATTCATTAATGTAATGTAAAGGAGGTTTCCCCCTTGAAGAGGATAATTTTTAAATCTTCAATCTATCTTTTTGTGAGTTGGTTGCATAACACTTGGTATCAAAGCTTTGGAATCTAGGGTTTCGCTTCTTCAAATAGCTCATATTGGAATTTTCACTATAACTTTTTTTAT
This sequence comes from Pinus tabuliformis, assembly GCA_031772625.1. NCBI lineage: Eukaryota > Viridiplantae > Streptophyta > Pinopsida > Pinales > Pinaceae > Pinus > Pinus tabuliformis. The sequence goes on from CM062805.1 coordinate 1,285,080,270, forward strand.
ACAAGGATTAAGAAGCTGAAATTGAAACCACGTGGGGAATAATTATTGGTAAACTTCGTATATGAATTTCAGATCTTGGTTTGGTATAGTTTTGGAGATATGATTTGAGGAAGTTAAGTTTTTTGCAGGCTCCATAATTCCATCTCAAATAGGTGACCTAGGGAAAATTGTCATAACTTTCTCTCAGAGCATTAGATTTGAATTTCATAAAAGGTGACTGAGATTGCATAGAATTCATTTTTTCGTATATAATTTTTAGGGCCGAAAGTTGAAACAATGATACGTGGCACTCCATACATGTTTCCTCTACTGAACTAGTCTACAATAAAGTGATCATGAGATATTGGGCATAACTATTTCTTAAAGAATCCAATCCTAGTTTGATTTATGGGGTTGGAAATAATACTCAGAGGGATACTACAGGATGAAATTTTAGACCTTGGAGATCCAAAATTATAGAGATACAACAAATTCAATATCAAGCTCCTAAAAGACAAGAAAAATGTGTGTATTGTTTTAAATTTTGCATAAGTTTTGTTTGAAAATCAGTTTGAAATAACTCAAAGGGCATAGTGAAGCAAAAAAATCATTGTTTTATTCCAAAATGCCTTGAAAAAAAAATGGATACGCCCATTAAACAACCAGAAATCTCTACTATGACATATGAATAATAGGAAGAAATGCAACATGATATTTCAAAATTACAATACCAAGTACCACAAATTTCACTCTCTCAAAGAGTAACAAAAAATGAATTGGAATCTAAGATGGATGGTTTAAAAGCAAAAAGAAAGGCAATATGGAGGTTTTTAAAATAGACATGGACGTGATGAATATCAAGCTCGAAGGGTTGAAAGAGCTATCACAAGAAATTATTCCATGTGGGACAAGGTAATCCATGAAAATCATGATAAGGATAAAAGGAATATGAATTATTATTTTATAGACTCCAATGTGGGGTTTAGGAACCACCACATTCCAAAAATAGATATGAGGACATTTTACGGCAAGGATACGGTAACATGGATACTACAAATGGAGCAATATTTTGATAACCATGATGTTCAACACATAGAAAATGTACACATTACATCTTTATATTTAGAACCCATTCAATTTATATGGTATCGATGGATTCATTCTCATAAACCAATTGTCACTGGGTCAATTTTTATGTAGGAAATGATAGAACATTATGAGGATACAAAGAGAAACAACTTCTTTAGCCAATTGATAAATCTCAAACAAAAGGGTTCAATGGAGGAGAACATTGAGGACTTCCAAAAATTGAGTATCAAGGTAATTGATATTCGAAAGGAGCATAGGAAAGATGTCTTCATGGGGAATTTGAAGGATAACATCCAACACAAGGTTCGCCTTTGGGAACCTAATTCATTGGAGAAGGCATTCAAGGTGGTAAGAAAAGTTGAAAGAAAAATTGTGGCAAGAAGGAAGTCTACCACTCACAATGATAAGGATGGAAGTGTTGTTTCTCTTAGCCTTCCAAAACATACAAAGTTGATGCTACAATAATTGTAGGAAAAAGGAGAAAAATGGTTTTGTTACAGTTGTGTTAGAAAATACACTAAAGGTCTTAAGTGTGTTGAGAAGAAATTATTCTACATAGATTGTGAAGAGGAGGAAGAAAAGGAACAAGAAACATAAAAAAAAAGGATATATACTAGGAACTAACCCAAGAGAAAGAATAAATGAATCCAATTGTTGGGATGGGGCCCTTAGGCTTAACTTTTGGTCAAATTTTGGGGTTAAATTTTATATAAAATGTAAAGTCTCTGTGAAATATGAAAGGGGGTTTAGTCCCTTTGATGGGTAGGTGATAGGAGGTTTTGAGACCCACCCATGGTCCACAAACCATGATATTGTAAGAAAAATTCTCTATATAGATGAGTCATAGCGAGTCTAGAGAAGTAACTAATTAATAGGAATCTATGTAAAGAAAAGTAAGCTAAGGTAGGAAAGATATGTTTCCTATACTTAGGCAAAGGGGAAGGCTCCTACAGCTGAGTGCGCGAAGACCTTAGTAATTTTGTAGGCTGAGTGCGCAGGGAAAAGAAGTCTGTACTTAAACGATTATACTTAATACAGATAGTTTTGAGCCAATTCTAATGCATCTGTGTATTATTTCTTATTTCTATAAGTGTATAATTTTGCTCTGTGTTAGACTTTATATGAATTAATGCTTATCTAGTGTGCGAAAGTAGTATATCAATAATTTTTATGCATGTTATGAATGATTAAAAGCCTTCACAAATATCTAGAAATTGTTGAGTGCATTTACAATAATTGTCTGTTCGGAAGCATTACGAGTTCACGAAGATAGATCTAGGCCATAGGAACCACAGGAACCGATCACATTGACCCTTGGATGCAGAAACCTGTTTTTTTCATCCCCCAATATTGCTTCAGGTGAGACTACAACCTGCGCTATGCAGGTTGTTGCCGAAAGGGCCAGTAGTTAGGGTTTTGTTGGTTGACACAAATAATGTTGAACCTGGGTCAGGCCACATTAATCCAACAAATGGTTCCATTGTTGGGACTGAGATCTTGCTAAATAGATGTGTGATAAACGGTTCCCCAAAAAAAAAGAAATTGAGAAGTGGATTGATCGAAAATTACACGTGTTTGTAGCGCAGGAAAACAAAGATCTGTGCGTGTCCAAGGAAGAGTGGTTGAACAGATACATGTACATAAACGAGCTTGAAATCTTCTTCTTCTCTTTTCCTTGTGAATTGCACGAGTGGCTTTCCATATTAGCGGACAGTTAGCGTAAGTGGAAGCTTGAAAACTGTATTGTGTGTGTTGGGCGCGGGATCCCCCAAGGGAAGTTTTGGGGCTTAGAGCCGATATTTTCATCAATTTTGTAATTCCTATGTAAAGACTCTGCATTTTGTCGGCGTGGAGTGTGTATTTTTTTAAGGAGTCATAGGGTTATCTGCCCTTAATTTTGATAATGTAATGTCGACTGTAGAAATCTACCCATGGTCCATGGACCATGGGATTGTGAAAATAGAGCAAGGCTCTAAGTTGTTTGATAGCATAGTCGAAGAATCAATATGATGTATGTGAGATAGATCTGAGGGGTAAAGTCTAGTTCTGGGTCGTAGAGTAGGAGAAGGCTTTGCAGTTGAGTGCGCAGAGGCCTAGTCATCTGCAGCTAAGTGCGTGGACCCCTGTAGCTAAGTACACAGGGTGAGTCAAGTCTATAACCAGTTGAAGTATTAATAAAGAGAATTTTTCTATCAATTCTATGTAATTATTTCTTGTTTTACGCATCTACTCTATTGGGTTTCAAATTCACTTCTAATACTTATATGATGCATGCATGTGTATAATTGTGTTGATTAAGTGAATGCAAGATAGAATACCTATTTACGGGAAGTTAACTAAGATCAGTTAAAGAAGATAAGTAAGATATTCAGTCTAGGTTAGGAAATAGCACAGATCGCTGCCATAACAGCGCGAAAGTATTTCAGCCCTTGGTTAGGGTTGCGGGAAAGATGATTGTGACACTTCGCGAGGGTATAAAAGGTTGGAATAGTGTGCAAAGTGACCTACATGAAGGCAAGTCTAGTTGGACTAGACTGACATCACAGACATCTCAAGGGTGCAAAAACTTGGTTCCATCACCCCCCCATACTACTTCGGGTGAGACTTTAGTCCACTCTCCGCGGGCTGATGCCGAAAGGGCTAGTAGTATAGGGATTTGTTTGGCTAAATAACTTTGAACCTGGGTCAAGCCCCCTCAAGCCAACAAATGGTTCTGTTGTTGGGACCAGAATTTGCATAGAGATGTCTGATGTCATATCATTGGAATCCAACTAAGAAATAAATTGAAGGCGGGTTGGAGAGAAGAATTCACAAGTTCATGGAATAGGAGAATAGAAACCCGCAACTATCAAAAGAAGAGTGGCTAGACAACTACTTGCACACAGAGGTCCAAAAAATATTTTTTTCGTGCTTAGCTACTAAGCTATAAGAGTGCATCGTGAAGCCAGCAGATAGCCATGGGAGGTGGAAACTTGACGGTCCTATTGTGTGGACCCCAGAGCTAGTTCAAAGATTGGAAGCATCAGAGGATAAGATCGCACATGTCATCGATCATTGGCTCGATCGTATTATAGGAGGATTCGTTACTGAGTTCGCGGTTGACACCTATGTCAGCTATAGCGAGGTGAAGCAATTCTTTCTCAAAGGACCACGAGGTAAGTACGTATAGTCTTTGAATACTTGGATTAAAATGTTGTTGTGCGAAAAGTTGGTTATGCAGTTACCTTGATGTTAAGGGCTATGCAAAGTGGAATGGTTTATTGGGACGAAGGAAATAAGGGTCCAGGAAATAGCCCCTTCATTTCACCTCCATGAGGAAATGAGGAAGAGCTTGTGAAGGTCTCTCCACGAAGTGCTATTCATCAGATAAGAAAAAGAATGCTGCAAATACCACCTCCGCCCACACCACCACCAGCTTCACCGCCATCACCTCCATCTTCACCCGTACCAACTCCACCACCACCGCAATTCAATATGGCAAGCACAGTGAAGTTGCATGTGTTCAAAGGTTTGGGAAATGAGGATCCAGACCAATTTTGGCTCATTGTAAGGGCTATATGGGAAGCACAAGGTGTTACAGATGACCATATAAAGAAGGCGACACTAGTTAGCACCCTGTAGAATCGTGCGTTGACCTGGTATATTAAGTACTCCAATGATAACCTGAATGCGAGAGTCGCATATATCCAAGCAACACTAAATAGAGAATTTAGCAGGCCTAAATCTGAAGCATAGTCGATCGTGGGATTTAAATAGATCACGATGCTACGAGGCGAGACTCCTTGGGAGCTAGATCAAAGGTTGAAATGTACAATTCATGAAGCAAGTATGAATATGATAGATGGACAACATCGCAAGTGATTTGTACCTTCTCTACTACCACATTTAAGGAGTGTGCTATTGTAGAAGAAGATAACAACTCAGGAAGAGGCCTTAGAGATCAATATGAGGCTACATGAGACGCTGATGTAAGATCCTAAACTAGGACTTTAGAAAATCCACACGCAGCTAAAGAATTTGTACCTTGAGATGCAGAGTCTGAAACAGGATAGGACGGTTCGACTAGAAGTGTGCGAAGAAGTGTGGTGCATAAAATGAAAGAGCTAGGGTCATGACAAAGACCACTACCCAATTTTTACAAATTACCTTGCAAGAGGAGGGTCGATGCCTTTAAGGCCAGAAGCTCAAGCATGACCTAGTGCGGTTCCTACTTTGTGGTGCACAATCTTTCAAATAGCTAGAAAGCAAGCCACGGACAATCGTCACTTGTTACAGAACTATACACAAAATTTGCAATAGTTGTTCTACAACTTTTGTAGGTTGGTTGGACATGACGAGTGCACTTTTAGAAGTTATGAGATGATGATGGATAGAACACCCACCTACAGAGTTCAGGCTGAAATGCGGCCCCTTGAATAGAATGCAGGAATGATGTGAACTAGATTTCAGGGGCGCGGACAAGGCCGAGGCGGAGGAGGACCTGGAAGAGGTCGCAAAGAGTTGATTTGCTACAATTGCAAAGGGCCAGGACATTATGCCCGCAATTGAATGAATCAAATGTGCCCTCGTGTTTGTATTGGAAATTGTTTGATCATGAGATAGAAGATTTTCCTACACTAATAGCTAGGATATGCGACAAAGGAGTGCTACCACCTCCCCCGACTCGGAACCTGCAGATGATGAGGTTTGAGCTGCACGGAGAAGATCCAAATGTGAACATTGTGCTCTGAAGTGGAATCGCGACAGGAGATGACAAATGAAAATGACCAGAAGATAGTACTTGGGTTCCCAAAGCCCCAGTTAAAGAAAAAGAGTTTGATTTGGAGCGCACTCAGGAAACCTTCATGGAAGCTAAGAAGAGCTTCACTGATGCCTCCACTTCAAGAAGAAAAGATAAACTAGAGCTGGAAATGGACCCATCTATGCTCAAAAAGTTCCTAGAAACCTGTATGAAGTTACTGCGTGATAGTAAGGTTTTCAAAGGGTTACAAGAACTCATAAACAGATGCACTGGGACAACGCCAGGAGAACCATGCATAGTTTGGAAGACTGTAAAACATAAAACAAGGACATGATGAGAATTGAGTCTAACCGCACAGATTGGAGAATATGAGATGGATCAAGTCATTTTGGATTTGGGATCAGATGCGAATGTTCTGCCGAAATAGACATGGGGGCAAATGGGAAGACCTACACTGCAATGGTCTCCAATTTAGCTAAGAATGGTGAACCAACAGAAAAGAATACCCATGGGGCGATTGCAGGGAATAATATGGATATTGAGGGAGCGAGCACGCTAGTTGATTTTGAAGTGATAGAGATTGTTGATGACAACAATCCCTACCCTACACTCTTGGGAATTGACCGGGCCATTGACATGAATGGGTTACTCAATCTAAAGAAGTGATAGATGAATTTTGAGAAAAAGTAACTATGCATAATTATAACCCTACACCCTGTTTAAGGATTGCACTATACGGAGCCGGTCCACGATTATGAAAGTGATGATGATATGGACTACATCTACAAGATAACAACACGAGACCAAGACTAGGTGAATCTTGCCATGGATGGGTAGATTGCATGGGAGCATGAGTGTTCATGCACTTCAGATTCTAAAGAAGAAGTAGAACGATGGTAGAATCAATTACACGAAGTAACTACGCTGAACTGCAATATGATGACAAGGTCGCTGCACTGCGTGTCGACAAAAGTAAGAGATTTGCCTACTTATGATGGTCTAAATGAGGTAGATACATTCTTGGATGCATTTTAAAGGGAGGTGCTAGGAAAGTAACACTTCCAAGCCTTAGATTGGGTACTGCATGCTATGCTCGCAAGATGGTGGGTTATGCACAAAGGGAGATTTGATGATTGGTGTGAATGTAGGAGGAGGATAAGAGTGTTCTTTGGGAAGCCTAAGATGCGATTGGCAGACAAGTATGATGGGCAGGATGATCCGCGCGTGCATCTAGCCAAGTGGATGTAGGCCTATGGAAAAGAGCACAAACTTGTGTGGATCCACATGTACTCCACGCTGAAAGACTTGATCAATAAGCATGTGTTGGGGGCGGTGAGCTCACAGATGGCTCCTAATGTTGTGAAGACATTATGAAGGAAGAGTAATTGCACATAAGCATTAAACAAGGTATGAAATATGTTGAACAAGGTATGCAACATGCAGCGAAGTGATTGGGATCTATGCATACCTATAGTGTTATGGGCTTATCAGACGACATGCAAGAAACTAACGGGATAGACACCTTTTAGGCTTGTCTATGGAGTGGAAGCCATAACGCTTATGGAATACATCGTGCCTAGTTTGTGCATAGTAGTGCTCATAGGTATGACGGATCATGGAGCCCCAGAGGAGAGGCTCGTGCAGCTGGAAGAGTTTGAAGAACATTTTTTGGCTAGATTCCACCAGCAGGTCCAAAAGTAGCACGAAAAGGCTTCGCATGATTGACATATTAAGTTGCGCACATTCAAGGTAAACGATATGGTGTTATTGTATGATAGTAAGTTTGATAAATTCACAGGGAAATTCAGAATGCATTAGTTAGGGCCGTATGTTATTAAGAAGATTATAGATGGAGGCGCGGTATAGTTGGTCAAGTTAAATGGAGAGCCCTTCCTAAGAAACGTCAATGGTAGTCATTTGAAGCCATACACAGGTGGCCCAGCCACCTGAATAGCTAACCAAAGCACAGTCTTAGCGCTCTAGTTAGCTGAAAGGAGGCACAAGACTATAAACTACTCTACCTAGGAGCTGCGCAATGTAAGGACTGCACGCAGTAGCGAAGTGACACAGGGTCCATGATAGTGTGAGGGTAGCTGCGATGGCATGCGGGTCAGCCAAAAAGTGACCATTACAGTCACTATTCAAGATGTGATGCTTCATTTGAGACCAAATGGAGTGGGCGGCAGGCATTAAGGTGAACTTTAGGGGTAGATTCTTGAAAATCTTCCACCAGTCTAGCATTAATGGACGAAATGTGGGGGGAATGGTCGAATTCAAATTCAAAAGGCACTATAAATTACAAAGGGTTGTCCAGCAAACAACACTTGGAAATTTGAGAACTTAGCTGTTGCACACTCAAATATTCATGAACCAAGACTTGTTTGATCTTTTGAAAGAAAATTCATTGCTTGAGAAATTGTGAGAGAAACTAAGAGAATTGTGGAATCGCACTATGGCAGCACCCGAGGAAGCCATGGATACCGGAGCAATGACCACCGAGGAAGTCACACAAGCAATTATGGAAGTGGAAGCCCGAGAGAGTGTTGGGATAGTTGTTGAGATCCCTAAATCACCGCGCATGTCAAGACCCAAGAAAGAGAAGTAGGCCATGGTACTGGTGTGCATATCACCTAGAAATTTGCTGAGGACTAAGCTCACCATGGAAGAAAAGAGGAAGGCTATCAATTTGGAGGACAATGAGGAGGAAGAGTTTGAAGACCTGGTTGAGGAGGAGGATGTAGAGATGGAGGTCGAAACCCAGGGTGCAGACCCTCTCACTAGGCTTCCTACATATGTTCCTCCATGGAATGGTAAAGAAAAGGTGCCCAAAGATATATATGAGAGCAAGGGTTCTCTCCAAACTCCATTGCTCCCTCACAACATTTTTTTTTTAAGGAGCGCACTTCGGATGGGTTCCCGTGCTGAAATTTGAAGATTGGGACCTCGTAGACAATGAGAAGTTCCCACATCTCACGACTGTGCAGCTAATGCGCCAGAAAAAAGACACGTCAGTTGGAATAATAGAGTTGGAGCTGTCCAAATGGATGAGAGGAGTTAAGAAAGCAGGGTTTCTAAACCTGCTTTGGGTGCCACATTACCATTGTGCCCTAGTGACCATTTTCATCATCAAGTAGCTGATCTTCTTGGTGCATGATGGGTGCTCATGGCTGGAGGAGCACATCCCCATCACAGACCATTTGATTCACAAGATTAGTTGGCTCCATTGCACAGGGGAGGGCCTAATAAACATCTCAGAGGCAAAGAGTGATGATTTTTCCATTGCCGAGGCCATGAAGAAGAAAATCAAGTTGGAAAAGAAGAAGCGAGGGTACACTATTTCCAGCATCAACAACCCTATTGTCAAGGTCATGACACAGATATTGGTAGGGAAGGTGTTAAGTTATGGTATGTTCTATGCTTATAACAATTTACTTCTTTTTTTCTTATTATATACCACCGATTAGCAATCACATGTACATAAAGTAAAGTGCAGATAGAACATTAAACGATCGACAGAAAACAAGCCAAGACAAGAGACACAAGATGTGGCAGCTAGCCAGGGACAAACCCCACAATGTGTGGGGAAACCCTTTGATCAAATATTCTTTTATCTTCAATAATTCAGCAGAGAGAAATAGTACAATAAATCTGATTCATATCAGCAGTAGCAAACCCTAGATCAGTAGCATCAGCATTAGCGGCTTCATTATCAAACTAGGGCAGACCATATCTCACAAACCGGCCGTCGGATTGACTTCATTCCACCACCAAAAGTTTCAGCTTCCAGAGGAGGTTCAGATGAACCTACAGCGTAATTTAGATGAGGAGATCTTCTAGGCCACGCAAGTCAATCTTTACTTCTGCAGTTGCAGCTTCCGTTTCAGCAGTTTCCGGCTTCAAACTAGGGCAGTCGATATCTTGCAAATCGTTCGTCGGATTGACTTCATTCCACCACCAAACGCTGTGGCTTTCAAAGGAGGTTCAGATGAACCTACAGCGCAGTTCAGATGAGGAGATCTTCTAGGCCACTCAAGTCAATCTTTACTTCTGCAGTTGCAGCTTCAGTTTCAGCAGTTTCCGGCTTCAAACTAGGGCAGTCGATATCTTGCAAACCGTTCGTCGGATTGACTTCATTCCACCACCAAAAGTTGCCGCTTTCAAATGAGGTTCAGATGAAACTATAGCACAATTCCAAAAAGGAGATCTTCTAGGCCACGCAATTTAATCTTTACTTCTGCAATTGCAGCTTCAGTTTCAGCAGTTTCTGGCTTCAAACTAGGGCAGTCGATATCTTGCAAACCATTCGTCGGATTGACTTCATTCCACCACCAAAAGTTGCGGCTTTCAAAGGAGGTTCAGATGAACCTATAGTGAAGTTCAGATGAGAAGATATTCTAGGCCACGCAATTCAATCTTTACTTCTGTAGTTGCAACTTCAGTTTCAGCAGTTTCCGGCTTCAAGCAAGGGCAGTCAATATCTTGCAAACCGTTCGTCGGATTGACTTCATTCCACCACCAAAAGTTGCGGCTTTCAAAGGAGGTTCAGATGAACCTACAGCACAGTTCCAAAGAGGAGATATTCTAGGCCACGCAAGTCAATCTTTACTTCTGCAGTTGCATCTTCAAATTCAACAGCTTCCAGCTTCACATGTGTGAGAGAGAGAGACCCATTTCAGCGCAGTAGAGAAGAGACTCATATCTGTGCAGTAGAGAGAGAGAGATGTGATGAGATGAGTGAGTCCAAATGAGGAAAAGTCCTCTTATATTTATACACAACGTTGGTGGGTTAATAGATGCGACTATTGGGCTTTTGAGCCTACATGAGTTGTAGGTCGGCTTGATAATAATTCCATAATCAAAATAAATTCATATCTCCATGAATACTTATCGGAATCGTATGATCTTTATATCAATCCTACACCTCTCGACGAGAGGAATCTAATAAAAATATTATCAGCCATGAATAAGATGACCCACATGAATTTTTTCCCTGGTTTCCAATTTTAACACTCCCTCTCAACCATGGAGAACTTCATCTACAATCTGTCTATCGGTCGTTACTATTCATCCATCAAATGCATTGCCCTGTATAGCCTGGCCCTTGCCCTGCTCTGCTCTATTCTTCCTGTTCTGCTTTGTCTTTTTCTCCCCTGCACTGATCTTTACTGTTTTTCTCTGTTCTGCTCTGCTCTTGCATTGTTCTGTTCTGCTCTGCTTTTGTCCGAATTATGAAGAAGAAGAAATGATCGAGGATGTATCATACTGACTCAAAGTCAGTCTCAGAGTATGTACCACTGGTCCCAGACCAGTCTCAACCAACTCGAAGTCAGCGTCATAGTGAGTACAACTCCACTAGTCCTAGACCAGTATCATCCTCCACTGACTCAAAGTCAGTCTCAGACTGCGTACCACTGGTCCCAGACCAGTCTCAACCGACCCGAAGACAACGTCATAGTATGTACCACTCTCATTTTTCCTAGACCAGTACTGCACTGACACGAAGTCAGTCTCGGAGTATGTACCACTGGTCCCAGACCATTCTCAACGGACCCGAAGTCAGCTTCATAGTATGGTACAACTCCTACCACTGGTCCCAGACCAGTATCATTGATCCCAGATCAATGGAGGTCATCCTAGCGTAGGGAGTACGGTAGTTACAATGATGCGTCCATCGATACTATTATGGTCCCTAACTTCATTTCCCTGCTCATTGATCAGATGAGAGGTACTTCCCATGAGTCCTAGACTGCATGGGTAGGATGCCTCGACAGGAGAATTAATCAATCCTGTCCTCACAGGAGAACACATCAATCCTGCTACAATTGCCATGGAGAACACATCAATCCAGGCCTCACAGGAGAACACATCAATCTTGCTACAACTGCCATGGAGAACACATCAATCCAGGCCTCACAGGAGAACTAATCATCCTGCTACACAGGAGAGCGAATCATCCTGTTCCACAAGAGAGCGAGTCATCTTGTCCCAGAAGAGAGCGAATCATCTTGTTCTATTGTGCACCACCAGGGGAGGGTGAGTCACCCTGTGGTCATATGTTGCTCCAGTAGGAACCGCAAGCCCTCAGATCTCCCAGAGCTCAATGTATGCAACATGCAGGACCCTTGTACAAAGGTTTCTTGCCGACTCCAAGTCATTTGGGAAAATCATAGATTAGATCTTTCCTCGGGGCTTTGACAAGGTGTATCAACCTGTACATCATCTAAATGTGATGGAGATTCCTTGCTCATCGACTTACCATATCCCAAATGATGTCTATCTGCTGGAGCAATTGACGAATACAGGATTCCTCAATAATCAAATCCCACCTCTAGTTGTTATAGAGAATCACAGTGGTATCCAATGTAAATCCAAACAGCTCACTGAAGAGCTTTCGCAACCAGACTACCTCACACGAGGTTATGCTAGCAACAATATGTCTTGCTTCGGCGGTGCTCAAAGCCACTAGGTTCTGCTTCCTGCTCATCCAGGATATCGAAGCAGATCCCAAGGTGAAACAGTACCCGAAAGTGCTCTTATGGTCCACAACACTGCCTGCCCAATCAACATCAGTATATCCAAGTAGTCTCACATCTCTGGCAGTGTATCTTAATCCATGAGAGATTGTGTCCTGAAGACATCTCAGAAGATTCCTGGCATCGATCCAGTGAGGCTCAACCAAATATGAGCTCACAATGCTATCTGCAAAACATATGTTCGGACGGAGGTTCACCAAGAACATCAATGCAAATGAGTTTTTGAAACTCAGAGGCATTTCCCAAGTCCGGTCCGACATCACCACCATATAACTTCTAAAAGTTAAGATCCTCGAGGTAGTCATAGGCTTGCAGTCCATCATACCGAATCTTTCCAATATATTTACCACATATTTTCCTTGAGATAGGAAAATTTCCCTTGGCTTCTGCCAAACTTCAAGTCCTTGGTCCTTCATTTCAATTCAAAAGCCATCTCCCTCTAAAATTTGTGAATGAGAGAGTTTGAACCTGTTAGAAAGAGGTCATCCACATACAACACCAGTATGAGAGGCTTGTCATCTTCAACCTTAAAGTAAAGGTTAGGATCAGCTTCACTCCTAGTGAATCCCAGCTTCATTAAGTAGCTATCGATCCTCTCATACCATGCTTGGGGTGCTTGCTTCAGCCCATAGAGAGCCTTCTTCAACCTACATACGTGAGATTTTCAATCATAAATCTCAAATACTTTAGGTTTCTCCACATAGACCTCTTCTTTGATAGAACCATGCAAGAACGTGGTCTTAACATCCATCTGATGTAGGTTCCATCCTTGTGAAGCCACAAGGGCTATGATCAAGCGGATGGTCGTATATCTGGCAATAGGTGCAAATATCATAGTCTATACCTCCCTTCTGGGATAAACCACGAGCAACAAAATGAACCTTATACTTTTCCATACTTCCATTTGCTGCATGCTTTATCTTGTAAAGCCATTTTGAAGTAACAATTATCTTGTCCAGGGTTTGGGAACTACTTCGCAGACATCATTCTCCATAATAGACTCATATTCTATGGTCATAGCATCCTTCCATAGTTAATGCTTGATGACATCTAAAAATGATGAAGGTTCACTTTGTATGATCGTGCTCATGATGGTTAGGTATCCCTGATACCTGTTGTTACACTAAAAAATGTCACCATGACTATTTACAGTTAGTATGGCTCTATCAACAATCATGCTATCCTCTTAGGCAAGTCTTATGCCTCTGCTCTCCATGTCAAACTCCAAAAAGAGAGAAAGTCTTTATAAATGTATTTATCTCTGGGTACGCAGGTTCTCTCAACCTTACCTGCGGGTACACATCCAATGTTTACAAAAGCTGCGTCTTTCGACGCTCTGTATGTAAAGGGGCAGGTGCGTCCCCCTGTAAAGGTAAAAATGCACAAGTTTCATCTTTAAAAAGTTACTTGTGGTCATTTCTAGAGCATTCTAGAAGGTTGTTCGATGTGTATTGAGCGCCTCCAGATGGTTCATGTACCCCTACCAAAGAGGAACTTATCCCATCAATAAGGGAGCTATCCCATCGAAAGAGGGGATTATCCCATTGATGGTGGACCTGAATAACTTCCTCTTGAGCACTATAAATACAAGCATTGGGCCAGAAGGAGGGGAGGTTGGAAGTTATACATTTCTAAGGGTAGATACTGCAGGAATTAGGACTCCCATTTAGAAGCTTGTGAGGAGAGATTGCCATCTTTGCTTGTTCTATTTGGAAGTGGGTGAGCTTTGTCAAAGTAAAGTAGAACTCTTGATGGACCCTGGGAGGGACTTGCACAACACCAAGGCTCAGGTTGTATTTGTTCCTTTTGTTACCTATTAATGCAAATGAGTCCATTCTTCTCAATAACTTGTTATTTATGAGTTGTTTCATGTACTCCTTGGTATATGTGTTAAATATGTTTTATTCTATGAGATTATCAAGTGCTATTTAATCGTTTGATTGTTAGTGGATGCAGGTTTCAAAGTGAAGGAGGAGCTCATCCGGATCAGTGGAGCTGGACTGCTACAACAACGTTGGATTACAGGTAGGATCTAAACACTTGATTTCTTATATAGTAAATGCATGTTTAGAGAAGGATTGCTCTTGTTTGTCTTGTTTGTCACTAGAGAGTCTTAGGCTCCTAGGGAGGTTGGTTGTGTCTGCACTATCGACTCTTTCCGCTTGACAAATTGGTGACTCCGCTGGGGACTCCATTAATGTGTTTGAGTTCTTTTTGATTTGATATTTTGATCTGAGAAAAATTTCTTGTTTTCTGATTTTTGGTTGTCTAGCTGTGTATTTGGGTGGGTCAGCTTAGAGTCAATTTAGTTTTTTATTTTTCTTAGTCTTGCCAGTAGTACGCAGTCTCTGGGTTTAACACAGTGCGTACTTGTACGCACTGCGTCTTTGCGCACAGTGCGTACCCACGCTTGTGTGAACAGATGACCTGCGTACCCCTATCAATTTTGAGAAAATTTCAATTTTTTCTTTTTTTGCTCTTTCGATTTTGTTTTTAATTTGTTTTTACTGCCCAGATCCACTGGTTACCTACCATAAATCTTCACCTAGGCTTGTTCCATTGGCATTCCTACTTTAAGCTTTCATCAATTGGGTGTTTTGAGTCTCTTTTTTGAGAAATTCTTAATTTGATTTCCTTTGGTCATTACTTGGAGGTTTGTCTCAGTCTTTTCACAATTTTGCATCTTTTTGCTAAATTGTGTATGAGTGTTAATCGCCTTTGAGTGTTTTTATTTTTGATCTTTGGAACTCTCACCCAATTTTCTCGACTTGCACTTGATTGGTTCTTAGATTACATTAGAATCATCTTGTGTTTGAGAATTCTCTTACATAGATCACATTTGCATAATTAGAATTCTCATTTTCAGAATACGAATGAAAAATGTGCATAGATTACATTTGCATACTTTTTGAGTGAATTGTGCATAGATTACAGTTGCATAGTTTACATTCTGGAAAATCAATTGTAGATTTAGATCAGTTTTCTTTGATTTGAATTTACACAAAAATAAAAAAAAATAAAAAAATGGTTTGGAATTGATTTGCATTAGTTTTTCTTGATGAAAGTAGTGCATTAGAGAACTTGTTATATTTTCTCTTAGTGATCAATTTTTTGCATTGTTGGAAGTGAATGGAAACTCTCTCCTTACTTTAGTTAAGATTCATCAAATTGAAAAGATTACATTATCATATTCGATTGCATTCAGTTGAGTCGGATCATAACACCATTGGTTTCATATCCATTTACCCCTTTGAGTAATAACAACCTTAATAACACAGCGCTTAATTAAAATTCATCTAGTAATTTTTACATTTCTAGGGCTCTGATACACCAACATAGCTTAGGCTAGTGTCTTGGAGTAGGAGAGTAATTAACTCTCCAAGACAGAGAAACCAAACAAGTAGCTCATCTTGTGGTAGGATAAATCCAACTGTTACATTTACACTCTAGGAAAGCTCCTCTTAAAGGAGAAGCACGAGACCGTGTCTGAACCAGTGAGGGGATCAATCCTCCTTCATTGGGAACGACGCCAGATACGCACGTACTACAAACGGTAAACCTCGGATTGTTGTCGAGGAGCCTGGGGTCACTTGTAGGTAAACCTTGGATTATTGTCAAGGAGCCGGCAAGGGGATTGAGCTTGTTACTCTGCCCTTGCGTGCTGTCAGGTCGTAGACTGTTCCCCCAGGTGTATTTGTTGTTGTTGGTAACCTTAGTGACCATTATCTTTAGGGTTCTACCCAAGGTGACAGTGGTGGGAAGATCCCACTGTACCTGGAGCAGACGTCGGCCAGACTCACTTGGATTTTCTGGGGGGTTCACTTCACTCGAGACGGTTAAAGTGGAGGAACTTGGTCCAGTCTATTCATTAAGCAGGTTGACGGGGTAACTGTTCCACCCGCCACTTCTGTACTGAATTCGACGATGTTGGGCTTCATCACCAACTAGTGTTTTCAGTCTGGAAGGCTACTGTTTGTGTGTGGTTTGACTCCTAGATTTGATAGCGCGTGTTAATTTGTTTGTTTTTACTTTTAGAGACCATAGGTGTGAATTGTGAATTTTAATTGTTAGGTGTGAATTGTGAATTGTTAATTTTAGTTTTAGATTGTTAATAAAATTCACTGAAGTTGAATATAATGGCAAATGTTCCAGAATTTACCAACCTAGGAACCCCTCCTAATGAGAATCCTAGTACTTTTCCTTACTTTGGAGATGTTGGTCCTCCTTATATGGCTACTTTGTCATTACCTGGATTTACAATAGGTTTACCGATATGGTTATTTTCAACTTCGTTGGCCCAAAATACTCCAATTGTTCCATCTCAACTGGATGCTTCACCTCAACAGAGTTCACCATCTCAACATCACCAACCTTTTGTTGACCCTTTACCTTCTTCGCCTAATTTTTCTTCCTCCATTTCTTCCTCTTCGCCTGGTAAAAGCCTTGATGCTAGTAACCAGGAGGCTAAGAAGAAGAAGAAAGGGAAGAAGAAGAAGAAGAAGAAGAAGCAAGATAAGAAAGAAGTCAACCAACCAACCATGGCTGTAAGTGTTGGCTGTGTTGAGGAAAATTCCGACATGCATCGTAAACCCAAATACCCTTGCAGGCTTTGTACGGGTGACCACTTCCTTGTCAATTGTCCTGGTATTCCAAAGATCCTGGAAGTATGGTCAGAAAAATCCCATCAACTTTCTATTGATCCATCAACCAGTGATAGTCAGGTTCCTCGGAAAAAGGGTAAAGTTAGGTTTCCTTGTAAGTTATGCAAAGGGAGTCATCAAACTCACATTTTCCCTCACATGGATGAAGCCTCAACATTGTTGGAAAACCTTACTGTTCCACAGCAAGAATTTCCAACTAGTTACCGTAAACTTTCTCCCAACCTACCGTCAACTGACGGAGTGATTGATCTAATTTCAAGTACAGTCGATCACACTCTTCCATTGGAGAGTGAAACTCATGTCACTCAGGTTGATGATCCATTAGTTGATCAAGTGGTCGATTCAATTTCACATTCGATCGATCCCACTTTCCCTTTAGAGAGTGAACTTCATACCGCTGAGGTTCTTTTTGTTACATCAGATTCTTCTACGCCGGGGGGCATTTCACCTGTTTCTACAGAACCCCCTCCAAGTACTGAGGTCTTTTCCTTTGATTGGAATAGACTGACAGAACCTCGTCTTCCTTCCTCCATCCCTTTCCAAATCATTGTCAAGGCTGGTGGTAGGGACATACATCGTACTCAGGTAGATGAAGGTGCTTCTGTTAGTATTTTAGCCTCAACTGTTTGGAAAGCTTTGGGTTCCCCTCAGCTTGCACCTATTACGCAGAATCTGAAAGCTTTTAACAGAACCATTAGTGAACCTTTAGGGATCCTTCCTAAGTTTTCTATTACCTTGGAAGGTAAAACTATCTGTATTGATCTTATGGTAGTTAGAGGTCCCTTGGATTTCAATTTACTCCTTGGGCGAGACTATGTTTATGCAATGAAAGCTGTCGTATCGACACTCTTTCGCATGATGTCTTTCCCTCACAATGGAAGTATTGTGACTGTAGACCAGCTTTCGTTCCCTAGTCTTGTCTCAACTACCAATAATATGACACCCCTAAATGTTCCTGATTCTCAAGTGGTATCTACCCTGCCACGGGTTAATTATGTGGCAACTGGTCCCATGTTTTCAGTTACCGATGTAAGTGAGCCTCTCACTATTTGCTCATCTTCCTTTGATTTAGATCCGGTAATTGACATGGAAAATTCTATGGGATTACTTGAACACGATGTTCTTATCCCTTGTGAGTCCCTTGACATGTGTTCCTTCCAGAGAAATATTCTTCCTTCTGATGAAGACCAAGGAAAATTTTAAGGATGGAAAATTTTCTTGAAGTTTAAAAACATTGGCGAATCTCACTAACCCCTAATATGCAAACTATAAATTTTTTAATGATATATTTGCAAAATTATTCAAATTTATAATGATTTTATATATAGTCTCTATATAATGTTGGCGATTTTTAAGATAAAATAATTTTATATTCTAAAATTTGGGCGAATCATCTTTTATAAAAATTGGAAATTGGCGAATCAGTTTTTGGAAAAATCATGGAAAATTAGCCCACTGGGCGAACATTAGCCCCTAAAATTTTCCATGACGAAGACCTCTTGGCAACCATGATCAAGGTGTGTCCATTGACATGATCAGTTCTGCGAGCATAGTTCCTTGTCTTGTGTCAAGCTTGTTAAAAAATGAAACAAGGAGATGTGAGGAAAGTTCCTTTTACTGTGTCAACCTCGTTAAAAAATGAATCATTTGGACGAGGATAGTTTTTTCCTGTATAAACCTCGTTAAAAAATGAAATAGGCTAGCATGAGGATAGTTCTTTTACTGAGTCAACCTCATTAAAAAATGAATCAGGTAGATTTTAGGATATGTAGGTAGATTGTAGAAAGTAGGATTTTGAGGACAGTTCTTGTTACTGAGTCAACCTCGTTAAAAAATGAATCAGGTATGAGGATAGTTCTTTTCTTGTGTCAACCTCCTTAAAAATGAAACAACTCCCTTTTCAAGTTAAATATTGAAAGTAAACCTTCATTTGATCCAGCCGGTTGAATGCAATGAAGCCTGGGGGGCATGTACCTCGCTTTGCATCATTATGCTGGGGGCATGCGAACTTTTTGAGCATAGTTCCTTGTCTTGTGTCAAACTCGTTAAAAAATGAAACAGGGGTAGGTTAAGTAGGTAGATTGTAGATAGTAGTCATGAGCATAGTTCCTTGTCTTGTGTCAAGCTCATTAAAAAATGAATCAAGGATTTTAGAGCATAGTTCCTTGTCTTGTGTCAAGCTCGTTAAAAAATGAATTAAGGTTTTTAGAGTAGAGTTTTTGTTAGGTAGATTGTAGAGAGTAGTTATGAGCATAGTTCCTTATCTTGTGTCAAGCTTGTTTAAAACATGAAACAAGGGTTTTGAGGATAGTTCTTTTCCTGTGTCAACCTCACTAAAAAATGAAACAACCCCTTTTTCGAATTGAATTTCGAAAGTAAACCTTCATTTCATCCAACTGGTTGAATGAAATGAAGCTTGGGGGGCATGTACCTCGATTTGCGTCGTTTTGCTGGGGGCATGCGAACTTATAACAAGCATAGTTTGGCATTTCAAGCTTGCGTAAACATGAAACCGAATCCGAGCATAGTTCTTTTCCTGTTTCAAGCTCGTTAAAAAATGAAACAAATCCTCCTCTACTTGAGTCGAGAGATTGACTGGATCTCATAAATGTTAAGTGGTATATTTAGGTTAGTTATTTCAGTTTTTTGCATAATTTTCTTACAGTTTTAGGTCGAGTCTTTCAAACGATCTCGTTCATGAACCTTCATTCCATCCAGCTTGTACTTAGTTGAATGAAATGAAGCTAGGGGGGCATGCACTCTAGCAGTTATGCTTAGGGGGCATCAAGCACAGTTTTATCTCTGTTTCAAGCTTGTGTAAAAATGAAACTTATCTCGAGTCAATTTCAGTTATTTTCAAGACTCGTTAAACTCATGAAAATCCCGAGATTATTTTGCTATTTTTCATTCTCGTAAAACAAATGAAAATGCCGAGTTCTTTCCATCTTTTCCTGCTCGTAAATTAAATTGAAAGTCGGCCATATGAGTACATTTTTATTCCTTTTTCGAACTCATTAAAATTTACGAAAAAGTGAACACCATGAGTACATTTTTATCATTTTTTTCGAACTCGTTAAAACTTACGAAAAAGTGAAACCTCAGAGTCATCTTTTAAGCCCTTTTCTGACTCCTAAAATATGAAAATATTTCCGAGCGTTTCTTTTACACTCGTTAAAACGGAATTAAAAGACGGTCCCCTTATAGCTCTTTTCTGACCGTAAAATTAGGAAAAGATTGTCGGGTTTTTGTCGTTTCAAATTCGATACGGAAATAAAACGACGTGTCCTTGATTGCTTTTTACTTTTCAGGTCAGTGGCACTAATTATGAAAGTACTCCTTGGTCGCAAGATCAAGCGGTTCCCCCAGGTATTATTTTATACTTTTTCAGGCTTGAGGGACACAAATCTACGAAAAAGTTCAACTTGGAGTCTTCTTAAGTTTTTCAAACTCTCTAAAATTGAAAAACGCCGAGTTTCTCCTATACTGGGCTCGTTAAACATTTCACAGTAAAGGACCTATTCAATTACAAACAGGAACAAACCACTCCTTCCTAGGGTTCGAATCAAAACTAGGTTGGACTCATCCGAAGGATGAGCTTATAATCAAGCATATGTTATCCTCCTCAAGCTTGTTAAAAATAAAGAGGTACTTGCCAGATATGGTGAGGGAAAAGAGAGAAGAATGAGCCTATTTGTTATCTTTTGTCTCAGAAGAAACTTTATTACCACTCTTGGACACGACACTTTTCATTCACCTGGGTTGGGAAATCCTTTATCTCACAGTTGGTCAAACCACTTTGAAAGTCTTCAGCCGGGTTCCGGGGATTAACTTTGAGTCATTCATCACCAAACCATCTGTCGTGTCGTTATGTGTTCAAGAGGTCTACAAGAAAAACTTTCATCTGCAAAATACTTGTCATCCATTTGACCATCCCTGAGTCAGTCCTTACAGCAACATTTCTTCAACTTGAACAATGATTTCGTGTTGTGGGCTTGCCTGCAACGGGTCGCTTTCTATCGATATCAGCACATTATCTAGAGAGATGACTTAGAAATCGTCAGTACCTTGAAGTCTGCATGCATCAATGGTAGGTTTCTCACCTTTGACGTCAGTTTACATCATTGACTTTCGATCGAAAGATTCCGTGAAATGTTCGACATCAACTCATTCATTCACATCTCATGGATTGTACTGGGTACTTTGAGAACCATTGACATTACTAGTGGTCTCTCTCACACTTGTTAACAGTTTACATCATCGACTGGTAATCAAGTGGTTTCTACCTTGTTCGACATCAACTCATTTATTCGCATGGCTAGAATCGTACCAATTCGAGAAGTAGAAATGAAGACCCTGGATCTAGTTTCCACCATCCAGGTTGCAAGGAGTTTTGTATTCATTATCTAAGTAGGCTAATCATAAACAGATGGCTGCGCCCATACTGTGTCTACAAAAGTCTATGATTATGATGTACTGCAAGATCATTCCTGTATCAGAGTAGTTAGTCTGTTAGTTAAAGTTTTGATCTGAGTATGGGAATGCCTACCTCAGTGATGATATAATCTTATACATGTATTTTGTGTTGAAAATTGCAGGTTCTGACCAGGTTCTCCATGAGATAATCCTTGAAATGATAAAGCGCTTCACCCTTCCTAGATAATACAAAACCCTAATCTATTACAGGCTTCGCACTTTAGGGGGCAATCTGTTACACTAAAAAATGTCACCATGACTATTTACAGTTAGTATGGCTCTATCAACAGTCATGCTATCCTCTTAGGCAAGTCTTATGCCTCTGCTCTCCATGTCAAACTCCAAAAAGAGAGAAAGTCTTTATAAATGTATTTATCTCTGGGTACGCAGGTTCTCTCAACCTTACCTGCGGGTACACATCCAATGTTCACAAAAGCTGCGTCTTTGGACGCTCTGTATGTAAAGGGGCAGGTGCGTCCCCCTGTAAAGGTCAAAATGTGCAAGTTTCATCTTTAAAAAGTTACTTGTGGTCATTTCTAGAGCATTCTAGAAGGTTGTTCGACATGTATTGAGCGCCTCCAGATGGTTCATGTACCCCTACCAAAGAGGAACTTATCCCATCAATAAGGGAGATATCCCATCCAAAGAGGGGATTATCCCATTGATGGTGGACCTGAATAACTTCCTCTTGAGCACTATAAATACAGGCATTGGGCTAGAAGGAGGGGAGGTTGGAAGCTATAAATTTCTAAGGGTAGATGCTGCAGGAATTAGGACTCCCATTTAGAAGCTTGTGAGGAGAGATTGCCATCTTTGCTTGTTCTATTTGGAAGTGGGTGAGCTTTGTCAAAGTAAAGGAGAACTCTTGATGGACCCTGGGAGGGACTTGCACAACACCAAGGCTCAGGTTGTATTTGTTCCTTTTGTTACCTATTAATGCAAATGAGTCCATTCTTCTCAATAACTTGTTATTTATGAGTTGTTTCATGTACTCCTTGGTCTATGTGTTAAATATGTTTTATTCTATGAGATTATCAAGTGCTATTTAATCGTTTGATTGTTAGTGGATGCAGGTTTCAAAGTGAAGGAGGAGCTCATCCAGATCAGCGGAGCTGGACTGCTACAACAACGTTGGATTACAGGTAGGATCTAAACACTTGATTTCTTATATAGTAAATGCATGTTTAGAGAAGGATTGCTCTTGTTTGTCTTGTTTGTCACTAGAGAGTCTTAGGCTCCTAGGGAGGTTGGTTGTGTCCGCACTATCGACTCTTTCCGCCTGACACCTGTTAAGTTTCTTACTTTGATGGAAGGTTCCTCAGGGTGCAGCATGTCCTTCAGCATCATCAAGTATCCCCCTAAGCCATGAAGGCCTCTTCCTAGAAGAGGAAGGCTCATGTGGATGAGGATCAATCGGATCCATGGGTTCTTCTACATCAGGCATTGATTCATCAGCCTTTTCTTTCAGTTCCCTGCTGTCGGCTTCTTGAGAGCTCCTCAAAGTCGGAAGATTGTTCACCTTGCTGAGAGCCATATCTTTGTCAGAGGTGACATCATGACTAATCACGACTTCCCTTTGACCGATGGTGAACATTTCTTCAAGAGTTTAGGAACACAATGCTTGATGAGGGCATCGATTTTGTACATATACGGTGGTGATTGTAGTTTCAGCCCATAGAAGCTTTGGAAGTCTTTGATCATGTAGCATGGCCCAAACAGCTTCCATCATCGTGTGGTTCTTCCTTCCCACCACACCATTCTGCTCAGGAGTATGTGGTGTAGTAGTCTCCCTCTTAATGCCAACCTCAGGTATGCCTGAGTAAACCAATTGTAATATATCAGAGGTCTTGCTTTGGTTTGAGGGGAATGGGACCCTTTTGAGCTTTCCTTTGGCACATCCCGGACATACACCTTCTTTCTCTACTTGGAATTCGGGCATCCCTGTTACCATTTGTCTTACATCGAGTAGAGCTTTGTAATGAAGGTGGGCAAACCTCCGATGCCAAAGTTTGGACTGAAGCGTTGTGTCACAAGACATGACACCTAGCGGACTTCCATCGACCTGATATAATGAATCAACACTAAACCCAAGAGTAAAGGAACTTTTAACATTATTTTTCCATATACATACCTTGTCATTGCTGAAGGTTACCTTGTAGCCTTTGTCTTCCATTGCCGAGATGGACACTAGGTTCTTTTTTGAGGTCAGGTGCATTTAATACATCCTGGAATTTCTAGCCTTCTTGAATGGTTGTCCTCTTCCTCGATCTCCAGCTCTCCTCTTACCTTTGCTGTTGAATTTGTCATTCCTTTGATTTGCCATCAGAGGGATTTTGATCATCGTCCCGGTGTGAGTCCTTTCTTCTCTTTGCATGAGAAGAAAAGGCAGCAGGAGGACCTTTAGGCATGGGCATTTCTTACACTTCTTCCCTTGTTTCTTCTTGAATGCATCTAGCCATTAATTCCTCGAAACCAGGAATTACATTATAGTTCAAAAGAGTAGTCTTGAACACGTACCATTCGGATGGTAATCCTCCAAGAGTTGTGAGTGCCATTTCTCTGTCAGTAATAGTTTCCCCAATAGATAGGAGATCGTTCTTGATCTCGGTGATTCTTAAGAAGTATGCTTGCATACTTTCATCTTTACCCTTCTTGATTTCCCTCAGCTTATTTCTAAGAAACAAAACTTGATTTGCATCATTAACATTAAATAAACTCACCAGTCTATTGTAGATTTCCTTGGAGGTGTCAAGTTCAGAGATGTAGGCCACGAAGTGCTTGTCGATAGAGTCCCGAATGATCTTCTATTGTTTTGACTTCTCCATTTTTTTCATTTGGTCCAGGCAGCAGCGGATGGATTTGATGGAGGCTCAACAACATTGCCTCTCACATGATACAACACTCCTTGATTCTCAAGGGTTAGATCGATAGACATATTCCATCCGTGATAGTCAGCTTTCTCACAGAGATTGTCTTCAACAGGAAAGAGTGTTGAGGACCCCATAGTTCTTTTAGGATAGCCTTGCCAATCTTCTCTTCAATGATTGATCTTGCTCTTGCTCGGGCTTTGTCTTCACCTCAGCTCTGATACCATGTTAAGTTATGGTATGTTCTATGCCTATAACAGTTTACTTCTTTTTTTCTTATTATATACCACCGATTAGCAATCACATGTACATAAAGTAAAGTGCAAATAGAACATTAAACGATCGACAAAAAACAAGCCAAGACAAGAGACACAAGATGTGGCGGCTAGCTAGGGACAAACCCCACAATGTGTGGGGAAACCCTTTGATCAAATATTCTTTTATCTTCAATAATTCAGCACAGAGAAATAGTACAATAAATATGATTCATATCAGCAGTAGCAAACCCTAGATCAGTAGCATCAGCATTAGCGGCTTCATTATCAAACTAGGGCAGACCATATCTCACAAACCGACCGTCGGATTGACTTCATTCCACCACCAAAAGTTTCGGCTTCCAGAGGAGGTTCAGATGAACCTACAGTGCAGTTTAGATGAGGAGATATTCTAGGCCACGCAAGTCAATCTTTACTTCTGCAGTTGCAGCTTCAGTTTCTGTAGTTTCCGGCTTCAAACTAGGGCAGTCGATATCTTGCAAACCATTCGTCGGATTGACTTCATTCCACCACCAAAAGTTGTGGCTTTCAAAGGAAGTTCAGATGAACCTACAGTGTAGTTCAGATGAGGAGATCTTCTAGGCCACGCAAGTCAATCTTTACTTCTGCAGTTGCAGCTTCAGTTTCAGTAGTTTCCGGCTTCAAACTAGGGCAGTCGATATCTTGCAAACCATTCGTCGGATTGACTTCATTCCACCACCAAAATTTGCATCTTTCAAGGGAGGTTTAGATGAACCTATAGCATATTTCCAAAGAGGAGATCTTCTAGGACACGCAATTCAATCTTTACTTCTACAGTTTCAGCTTCAGTTTCAGCAGTTTCCGGCTTCAAACTAGGGCAATCGATATCTTGCAAACCGTTCATCGGATTGACTTCATTCCATCACCAAAATTTGCGGCTTTCAAAGGAGGTTCAGACGAACCTACAACGCCGTTCAGATGAGGATATCCTCTAGGCCACGCAAGGCAATCTTTACTTCTGCAGTTGCAGCTTCAGTTTTAGCAGTTTCCGGCTTCAAACTAGGGGAGTCAATATCTTGCAAACCGTTCGTCAGATTGACTTCATTCCACCACCAAAAGTTGCGGCATTCAAAGGAGGTTCAGATCAACCTACAACATAGTTCCAAAGAGGAGATCTTCTAGGTCACACAAGTCAATCTTTACTTCTGCAGTTGCAGCTTCAAATTCAACAAATTCCCGCTTCACATGTGTGAGAGAGAGAGACCCATTTCAGCGTAGTAGAGAAGAGACTCATATCTGCGCAGTAGAGAGAGAGAGAGATGTGATGAGATGAGTGAGTCCAAACGAGGAAATGTCCTCTTATATTTATACACAACGTTGGTGGGTGAATAGATGCGACTGTTGGGCTTCTGAGCCTACATGAGTTGTAGGTCGGCTTGATAATAATTCCATAATCAAAATAAATTCATATCTCCATGAATACTTATCGGAATCGTATGATCTTTATATCAATCCTACACCTCTCGACGAGAGGAATCTAATAAAAATATTATCAGCCATGAATAAGATGACCCACATGAAGTTTTTCCCTGGTTTCCAATTTTAACAGAAGGTGATGCAGAAGTGTCGCGCAGACGAGGTGCCCGTGCGGATGGTTGCACTAGCAATACAATGCATAGAAGGGGTCCAGTTCAACTAGGAAAACTATCTATGTGGAGAGTTCCTTGAGAACTGCCACGAGGCACAGGAGCAGGGTAAAGCATTCCATTATGCATGGCTCCTATTGTCAATAGTATTGGTGACATGGGAGTTTCCTGAAGATAGCCTGTTCCTGACGATCGTGCCAGACCTTCTAGAGGTAGCGAAGTACACTTCACTTTGGGCATCCAAGGATGCACAAAGGATAAGGGAAAACAAAATATTCTAGTTGCTCATGCAAATGAACATCAGAATGGGGATTAATCGCAAGCCGTGGTTATTGCCCATAGTCTACAATAGTCTGCAGAGCTTTGTGGAGTTCAAAGAAAACTTCCACCATGTCTTCATCAGGGTGTGGAAGGACCCCATGAAGACACAGCATGAGTTACCCTATCTGGCGACCGACGATGTCATCTTCGTGGTCCTTGAGTCTTGGCCACTAGAGTGGCGCACTCCAGCTTTCTCTGTGGTGGAAGCAGAGAAGTCCACCATGCAGCGGAAGAAGGAAGAGGCGAAACTGCGAATGGCGTAGCTAGCGAAAAAGCACAGGAAGGAAGAAGCAGTGACTAAGGCCCAGACGGTGCGAGACACTACAAATTTGGCTTAGGAACAACAAAAGATAGTAGAAGAAGAGTGTGAAGGACAGAAGTTACCTTCGTCCTAGCCAAAGATTGATATAGAACATGGTGGCATGGCACAGACCCACAGACAACATCCACCCAGCTGAAACGTTCATTCCCAAGAGAGAAGGTAGGGCCGTGAAAGAAGATGAAGGCCTCAAAGAATTCATTCGCCCTATCACTATTACTGAAGGTGATCTACATGATATTGGTGAGACATGAGAGATATCACCGTGGAGGTGCTCTAGTAGTTTGAGGAGCAACACCAGATGGTATTGGGAGCTCTCCGGATGTAGATACAGGAGTTGCAAGTGCACACTCCACAGGCTGGCACAGTGTCAACCAACCTTGCAGTAGGCACTTTCACGGCTGAGGAAATGTTGCGCGCCTGGATGACCAACACAATAGTGCTTCCAGATGGAGCACTCGTTACAGAAAATGAGACCAATAGGCCTATGGTCAGTGGGTTGAAAGGAATCAGGTTAAACGTGGCTTCACTCCTTTGGGAGATTCTCTATATTTTGTGGGATGGAATCACTGCAAAAATACGCACCAGGGAGAGTCGCACGGTATAGGTAATGAGTGAGCAACGCATCAACATTGATCAGTTGAGCTTGCAGCGCAACAAGGTAGTGGCACAAAACATATAGATAGTGCAAGTGGTGGAGGAATCCTGCTAGATGGTCTCGGACTTGGCCATCCAAGTGAAGGAATCAGTGGAGGCACGCATACTTAAGTTAGCACTAGGGGTGCGCGACGCAAGAGAAGACATGGACAGGGTTCAGCTGGAGCTAAACCTTCAGATAACAGAATTACAATTCAAGTTATAGCCCAAAACTCAACTAAAGGTTAAGGAACAACATGCCACCATGATCACAACAACCATGGCGGTGGTTAATAATGCAATGGCAGACTGCACGAAGTTGTTTGAGCAGTCGTTCAAGGTCCTCACCACCCTACAGGAGGACCCGAACATAGAGCGCCTGGAGACAGAGGCATGCGATCTATAGCAGAGATACGATGAGGTAAAAGGGACCACGCAGATAGTTGCCCTTACACAAAGGCTCACAAGGATGCAACAAGTAAACATGCTCAAGGAGCAGGTGGATGCTGCTCGACATAAGGAAGCAGTTTTGAAGGCGCACCTACAGCCATGGATTGATAAGGCATATGCCATTCTCACCTCCATTGAAGCAAAGCTCACGTAGCCGAAAGCAACACAGGAGAGGATTCAGGGTAGCAGTCTAGCCACAGTGGTCACTGAACAATGCATAGCGGATGTATAGTAGGCAGCTACTTAGTGCACTGCCGAACTTGCAGCAATCAAATCAGAGTTGGGAGGTCTTCACGCAAAGATCTTCGCACCAACAGAGTAACTCGAGGGCAATTCATGATGTTTGTGTTGGGGGCCTGTTGGGCACAGGATCTCCCAAGGAATGTTTTGGGGCTTAGAGCCCAGATTTTTGCTAATTTGGTAATTCCAATGTAAAGACTCAGCATTTTGTGGGCGCGGAGCGCGTAGTTTTTTAAAGAGTGATAGGGTTGTCTACCCTTAATTTTTATAATGTAATGTCGGCTGTAGAGATCTACCTATGGTACGCAGACCATGGGATTGTATAAATAGAGTGAGGCTTTAAGTAGTTTGATAGCATAGTCAAAGAATCAATATGATGTTGCGAGATAGATCTAAGGGGAAAATTATATCTATGGGTCATAGAGTAGGAGAAGGCTCTGCAGTTGAGTGCACAGAACCCTGTAGTTGAGTGTGCAGGGTGATTCAAGTCTAAAACTAGCTGCAGTATTAATAAAGAGAAGTTTTCTATCAATTCTGTGTATTACATTTGTTATATTGGGTTTGAAATGCACTTATAATACTTATATGATGCATGCATGTATATAATTGTGTTGATTAAGTGAATGCAAGATAGAATATCTATTTATGCGAAGTTAACTAATATTAGTTAAAGAAGATAAATAAGATATTCCATCTATGTTAGGAAATAACGCAGATCGTTGCCATAGTAGCACGAAAGCATTTCAGCCCCTGGTTAGGGATGCGCGAAAGATGATTGTGACACATTGCGAGGGTACTGAAGGTTGGAATAGTGTGTAAAGTGACCTACGCAAAGGTATGTATAGTTGGACTAAATCGACATCATAGACATCTCAAGGGTATAGAAACTTGCTCCTAGCATCCCCCCATATTGCTTTGCATGAGACTTGAGTCGCGCTCCGTCGGCTGATGCCAAAAGGGATAGTAGTGTAGGGATTTGTTTTAATAAATAACTCCAAACTTTAGTCAGGCCCCCTTAAGCCAATAGTGTGGACTCCAAAATTGGTGAAGCATTTGGAGGCTTCATAAAATAACATCATGCAGGTCGTTGATCATTGGGTCAATCATATTTTAGGAGGATTCATCACTGATTCTGGGGTTGATACGACCGTCAGCTATAGTGAAGCAGAGCACAGGTTCTTCAAGGGACCAATAGGTAAGTACTTAAAATCTCTTAAGACCTGGATTAAGATGTTGTTGTTTCAAAATAAGGCTATGCCATTACATCGATGTTTGGGACTAAACAAAGTGGAAAACCCTTAAAAAGAAACGAACAGTGAGGCTCTGAATACAGTCCATTGTTAGCATATTCTGATAGCGATGACGAAGGAACTATTCTAAGAACACCACAAAGCATGTTGTAGATAGTAATCCAGGGTATCTTGGTGATACTCCATCTATCCACCCCACCTTCACCTCTACCTCCACCATATACACCTACACCTCCACCTCCACCTCCACCTCCACCTCTACATCAACCATTCAACATGGCGAACATGATGAAGATGATGATATCTAAAGGGGTGGGAAGCGAGGACCCTGAACAATTCTGGTTTTCTGCAGATGTTGTGTGGAAGGCATAATAGATTACTAATGATAATATGGAGAAAGAACAACTAGTCACATCACTTCATGATAGGGTATTGACTTGGTATATCAAGTTATGTATGGATAAACCTGGCGCGATGATGGTAGAAACTCAGTATGCATTGAACAGTGAGTTTAAAAATCCCGAGTCTTAGGTGCAGTCTGTAAAAAAGTTTGAGGAAATAAAACAGAGGGTAAATGGGTCTATGTGGGACTTCACTTAGAGGCTAAAATTCTTGATCCGACAAGCTAAT
Organism: Pinus tabuliformis; assembly: GCA_031772625.1. Lineage (NCBI taxonomy): Eukaryota > Viridiplantae > Streptophyta > Pinopsida > Pinales > Pinaceae > Pinus > Pinus tabuliformis. The sequence continues at coordinate 1,285,110,341 of CM062805.1, forward strand.
ATGAAGATCATAGATGATCAACACAAACACTGGTACATTTCTTCACTATTGCGTCATCTAAGGTTTCCATTATCATGACATGAGATAGGAATGCAAGTAGAGGTTGTGGAGATCGCGCTGAGGTTGGAAGCCTCACCAATGCAAGATACGAAAATTGGAGTACAATAGATTCAGTCATTGCTGGCAAGCCTACAGATGGAGTTGTAGAGCTCGAAGAGAGGAAAGGAAGCTCAATATGAGGTGCGTACATAAGTCTGTTGCATAAAGTGTAAAGACAAGGGACATGATAAGGATCATTTTCCTATCTATCAGAATTGCCTAATTGAAGGGGGTCATGTTCCTTTAAAGCCTAAGAACATTGTGAGACCAAGCATAGAGGTACCTTGATGGTGTGCTGTCTACTAGATAGTTGGGAAGCATGTGACTAATCATTGTCACCTCTTGAAAAATTTTGTGCAGACACCTTCATATCATATGCAATTTGAAACTTGGCCCCAGGATTAGGGCACAGGTGCAGTGGGTGGAGGATTCCAGGGCTTTGGAAGAGGAAGAGGATGAGGGTATTGAAGAGGTTGTAGATAAGTTATTTTCTAAAACTGTGGAGAAGTAGGAAATTTTGCGCGTGACTGTTAGAACCCAACGCATCCATCCTGCCAGTATTGTAGACATTTTGATCATGTGATAGAGGGTTGACTAGTGATGATAGTTAAAATGCAGGAGAAAAATACTCAACCAACCATACAAAATATATATATGATGAGGGTGGAGCCTCGCGAAGAGGACCATAGCATCAATATCATGAAGCGAAGTGGTATTGCCATGTTATAGGATAAAGGAAAGTAGCCATAAACAAAATTTTGGGTGCACAAGGCTCTCGAAAAAGAGGTCGGATTTGATCTCAACAAGGCTAAGAAAAATTTATGAAAGGGAAGAAGAACTTTTCTGAGTCTTTCTACATCAAGAAGTCAAGAGAAACCAGCTAAAAACAATGAAGCATAGGACATGGATGCCTCTCTATTGGCTACTTTTATGAAAACCTATATGAAGTTTTTGTGAGATAGGAAGGTGGTGGAAGGGCTCTAGGAGCTAACTGACAATTGTACAGTTCAAATGAAGACTCCTCCCAAACAACGTGCTGTGAGGAAATTGGGTAAGCATAAGAGGTGGGCAGGGCGTGAAATGAGGCTGACACTCAGATTGGAGAGTACAAAATGGCTCAAGTTAGCATAGATTTGGGATTTGATGTGAATGTGATACCAAAGCAGATGTGGGAAAGGATGGGGAGACCTGCACTACAATGGTATCCTATATAGCTACGCATGACTAATCAACAAAAGATCATTGCAATGGGGCACTTGTAGAGGGTAACAATAGACATTAAGGGAGAAAACGCTCTAGCCGACTTTGAAGTAATTGAAATAGTGGATGACAACAATCCTTACCATGCGCTATTAGGAATTGATTGGGCCTTCAACATGGATACGGTAATTAATCTAAAAAAGAAAAGAATGATATTTGAAAGGAAGGCACCCCGGGTTATTATCCCGTTGGATCCCACTGAAGGAGAACACTACATTGAACCAGTCTGCGACTACGAAGAAGAAGACGATTTGGATTAAATATACAAGATCACTATGTGTGATGGAGATTGGATCAATCCCACTGTAGATGGGTGAATTACATGGGATAGAGATAACTCTTGTAACTCTGATTCAGATTAAGAACTCGAGCACTAGCAAAATAGGTTGCATTAAGTCTCAACGCTACACTACAATATGATGAAAAAATCGCTTCATTACGTATCTACAGAGGTACGAAACCTACCTCATTATGATGGTCTAAATAATTTTAACTTATTTTTGGACCAGTTTGAAAAGGAGGTTCCAGAGGAATATCGGTTCTAGGTGCTTTGTTGACTATGAATATGGCGATGTGCGCTATGCCTACACGATGGTGGGGGACACATAAGCATAGCTTTGCTGACTGGAAATAATACAAGCGAATGATGAAGCTAAGGTTAGAGTAGGTTAATACCCACCTGATAGAGAAATACTCAGGCAAGGATGATCCATGAAAATATTTGGTTCAATGGACTGAAGTATGAGGCGAGGAGCCTCAACCAAACTGGGTACATATCTTTTGTCACATCCTAGATACTATGCTGATGAGCTGGTAATTGGAGACGGAGCTACCCCGTGTGACAACTAACTGGGATATCTTGAGGGAAAGTTTCTTGTAAGCTTTCATCTTTGAGGATGGATTCACATGTATTGATGAAGTGCTTGATGAAATTCAGGCCGCAATATTCAAGACACCTAAGGAGCCGGTATAATGGGTTTAGCTAGACTGGAATGCACCACTACGTCATGCACTGGAATATTACATCGTGATTTTAGAAGAAGAAGAAGAAGATCCATGAAATATCAACATTCCAGAGTCCGAGGGGCAATGCGAGGTTGAAAGACCCAAAGGAGCAATCCCTGATATAACAGAACCTTTAAATACTAGGAAAGTGAACATTGGATCCAAAACACATCCTAAGTTTAAATAGATAGGCGATTATTGGGATGAAGATACAGTCGATAAGGTTGTGGAACTACTACATGAATACAAATATTTCTTATCTACCAAGTACTCAGATGTAAAAGGAATAGTAGGGGATTTGGGTGCAATGAAGATCACCCTAAAGCCTAATGTGAAGCCCATGAAACATATACCCTACCGTCTAAATCCCAAGTATAAGGAAAAGGTATGCAAAGATCTAGACACAATGCTGGAGGCTGGAACCATTGAGCCAATGGAAGAGTCTGATTGGGTGAGCCCTATGGTTGTTCAGGAGAAGAAGCAGCAAGATGAAATTAGGATACGCGTAGATCTAAGGAATCTCATTGAGGCATGCATTCATGGCCCCTTCCCAAGGCCATTTACAGATGAAGTTTTGGAGAATTTTGGAGGGAAGGAGGCCTATTCATTCATTGATGTGCTCTCGAGGTACCATTAGATTAAGATCGTGTTGGAGGATCACAGGAAGACTACCTTCGTAATGGAGTGGGGATGCTTCTAGTACACAGTGATGCCATTCGAGCTAAAGAATGTGCCCGAAATATTCTCAAGGGTTATAATTGTAGCTTTTAAGGAGCTCATCCATAAATTCTTAGAAGTTTATTTTAATGACTATACTATGTTTGGATTGGTAAAATGTCACGTTGCAAGTATAAGCCTTATGTGGATACTTGTCACAGATACGAGATTACCCTGAATTTGAGGAAATGTATTTTTTGTGTACCCTATGGGATATTGTTAAGCCATGTGGTCTGCAAGCAAGGATTAATGGTAGACCTTGTGAATATGGTTTTCATTGTCAATTTAGAGGCTCCAAAGAATGTAAATCAACTGCACGCAACTCTAGTCCACACTAGATACTACAGGAAGTTCATCAAATCTTATGCACAGATAACTACACATATGGAGAAATTAATAAAAAAGGATGTGAGTTTCTACTGGGATGAGGAGTGTCATAATAGTTTGGATGTTTTAAAAGAAAAAATGGTGACTGCACCCATTTTGGTGTTCCGAAACTAGAAGAAGGAATTTCATGTTCATGCGGATGCCTCTTGTATTGCATTAGGTGCAGTATTAACTCAACCAGGCGAGGGAAAAATTAATCATCCTATAGCCTTCACGATCAGGAAATTATCAAATGTCGAGAAGAACTACTCAACTACAAAGCGCGAAGGGTTGGCGATGGTATACGCACTACAAAAATTTCAACATTATCTATTAGGCACACACCTCAAAATGTATATAGATCACTCTTCTCTTAACTACCTCATCAACAATCCTATGTTTGGGGGGAATATCTCCACATGGTTGTTTCTTTTTCAATAATATGACTTTGTGGTGACTATGAAGCCCAAATGATTGAATGCGGGACCAGATCACTTATCCAAAATTGAGACAGATGAAGAGCCCAATAGTATGGAAGAAGGGTTGTTGGATGCACAATTCTTTGTTGTACGTGTTGCAAACGATCAATTTCCTAACATAATCTAGTTTTTAACCACTAGCATAGCCCTAAAGGGATATTATACACAGCAAAAAAAGGAATTGGTTGTCTGCATGACTGACTTTTCTATGATCGCTAAATACTTGTATAAGATGGGATCCAATGATATATTGTGTGGATATGTTTCAGAGTTTGAATGATCTAGCATCCTCGCCAAAGAATATGGAGGAGTGGCAAGAGGACACTATGCTAGTAGAGAAACCATGTAGAAGATCCTATGCGCAAGTTGTGGTGGGCAACGATGCATAAGGATTCTAAGGCATATTGTAGGGCATGCGATGCTTGTCAAAGGAAGGGAAAGTCATCGCAGAGTAATGAACTTCCCTTAAACTTGCAAATTTCTTTGTAGGTGTTCGAAAAATGAGAAATTGACTTTGTGGGTCTGATATAGCCACCAGTCAAAAAGACTGGCGAACGATACATTATTACTACAACCAAGCACTTGACATGATGGGTAGAAGCACTGTCGGTCAAAGATTGTAGCATTACTACTACCAGTCTTAACTCAGTTTGGTTGCCTAAAGATCTTGATGAGTGAAAGGAGTACATAGTTTTTGAACAAAACTATTGCTACGATGTTGGATGAGTTTCGAGTTTATCACCAGAAGAGCATGCCCTATCACCCTCAAGCTAATGGTACGATTGAAGAATTCAATAAAAACCTGGAGAGCAGATTAATGGATGTCTGCAATGCGAAAAGAAATGATTGGGATGTTCGCATACTAGTAGTCCTCTCAGCATATAGGACAATGTGTAAAACGTTGACAGACCAAACTCCCTTCAGATTGGTCTATGGGATAGAGGATGTGATGTCCATGGAGTACATTGTGCCCAGTTTACAGATTTCAACACTCTCTAATATTGCTGACCGCGACATGATGGAGGAGCCTCTCACACAGCTAATGGAATTGGAGGAAGATAGGTTTTTGGTAGGATTTCACCAGCAAGTGCAAAAGGAGTGTGAAAAGGCCTGGCACGATCGACATATTAAGAATAAAACCTTATAGGTAAATTATTTAGTGTTACTTTAAGATAGAAAATTCACAAAGTTTCATGGAAATTTTCAAATGGATTGGTTGGGGCCATATGCCATCAAAGAAATTACAAATGGTGGAGTAGTTCAGCTCGTGAAGCTGAATGGGGAAATATTTTTAGGAAGAGTTACTGGTAGTAAATTGAAGTTGTACAAGGGTGATCCCACCCCTGCGCAATGACTATATGATGGCAGGATAGTCTTAATACTCCAGGTAGCCGTAAGGAGGTATGGGACTTTAAAAATACTCTGCCCAAATCTTGAACAGACGAAGAAAAAGGGCTACGTGATGGAAGAAAGAAGGGTGCAAAGGGGAGATGCGCTAAGGTAGTTGCATTACGCTAAGGGGTTCTATGTAGACCACTCAAGAAACAGTCATTAAATATGTTGTAGATGATTGGATGGAAAAATTTCCATTAGAAGGAGCGGGGAGGCTACATTTATGGGGAAAATCTTTGGAAATCATTTGTCAAAGATGCATTATTGATAGAAAATTGGAGGGAATGGTCAGATTTGAAATTGAAATCACCTATAAATCTGGCAGGTCAACTAGCATTAGAACACTTTGCTCTCTGAAAATTACTTGAGTTTTCTGGCCTTGTGTTGCTCCAAGAGTTGAATTCTGTGTCCGAGCTAGATTGGGAAGAACTTTTCTCACATCTAGGATTAGCTAACGTGTTTGAAACATTTTGTAAGGCCTTCTTGGACAAAATGTTTAAAACTTTCCCAACAGAAGCCACAAATTCTAAAGCCACAAGTTCTGAAGCTGCAAACCATGAAGTTGTCCCAGAAATGGAAGCCACACCCTTTGTACCTATAGTGTCGAGGTTGCCTAGGCCTAAGCCATCTACTGTTGAGAGGAAACAAAATAAGTCGTAGCAAGTTTTAGTGAGGCAATCATCGTGGAAAAACACCTCTAAGATTCACCAAAATGGGAAAATGCATAAGTCACAACAACCACATGAACCCCTTGATCTTCATGAAGAAGAGCTTTGTGGAGGCATCGAGGAGATGGATGTTGAAGAGGGTGAGGCTACAACTTGGTGCCTGAGGTATATCCCACTATGAAAAGGCAAAGCTAAGGTGCCAAAATACATAGATACTACCAAATTCATGGTTTCTTCACCACTATTGCTGGAAAAGGTGGTGTTTGAAGGCACACTATTGGGGCGCAGTCCCTCACTCAAGCTGGTGGATTATGATCTAGGATACCATGAGAAGTTCCCATAGCTTGCACTGAATAAGTATTTGGTGAAGATTTATTATGAAGAGATCAGAGTAACACGACTGGAGCCAATGAAGTGGGTCTCAGAGCTTGAGAAAGAAGGTCTGTTGAACATGCTCTAGGTGTCGCATTTTAGCAGAACCAACACCAACACAGTCTATATTTGACAACTGCTCACCCTGTTGTATGATTGGTGTCTCTGGTTGGGAGAACCCATCCTTATTATTGATATGCTGATCCACAAGATCATTATGTTGCCCCATCAAGGGCTGGATCTAGCCGAGGTGTTTGGAGGAAAACTTAAAGAAAAGAAACTCATGGACCAAATGAAGAGTGAGTTCGGCTTGGTAAAGAAGTTGCATGGATATTCCATTCGCTTAATTATAGAAAAGGTGGTACAGTTTGCTGCCCAGATCTTGGCTTGTAAGATCATGAGGAGGTGTCACACGGACGAGGCTCCGATGACGATCATTTCATTAGCTACCCAATGTGCTAAAGATGTTCAGTACAACTGGGTGTAGTACCTCTGCAAGGATTTTTTGGCTAAATTTCATGAAGCACAAAATGAGGCCAAGGCATTTCACTATGTTTGGTTGTTATTATTGATTGCGCTAGTCACGTGGAGGCTGCCAGAAGACAATCAGTTCCCTCCACAAGAATGTAATTTGCCAGAAGCCATGAAGTTTTCTTCACTATGGGTGACAAAGGACCCTGCACGGGTCATGGAGACTAAAATGTTTTGGGTGTTGGTCAAGATGGATCTCTGCATGGTGATCAGCCAGAGGCCGAGGCTATCACTGACTCTATATGAAAAATTGGAAGCTTATGTAGAGTTCAAGGTAGACTTTCACAATGTGTCTATCCACATGAGATAGGATCTGAAGAAAACGTGGTACAAGTTACCCTACCTGGTGAGTGAGGCATATGTGTAGGAGGTCATTGGGAAATGGCCAAGAGAGTGGATAAACCCCTTCGATCAAGGTGCAAGTATAGGTAAGGCTGGGAAGAGTTCCTCCACGTAGACTACAACAACAAAAAAGAAAAAGGAGGTTGTGTAGGCTGTAGCTCGAGAGAAAGCTACGCAACAGAAGAAGGAATCTACTACCAAGGCAAATTCTGCTAAGGTAACTGATGAGAAAGAGTGGGTGGCTAACAAGACTACTATCGATGTTGAAGAGTCTTCTTCTTAGCACATCGAGGACCAGGATGAGTTTCATGTTGAAGGAGTCAAGGGCGCGGAGCATGGCACCCCCTTTAGAGTACAAAAGAACTCCAAGGAGAAAACTTTAGGACCTATGAAGATGCAGAAGGCCAACAAACATGCACATGTCGATCTAATGGTAGTCACTGAGGGGAACTTGGAAGGAATTGGGGATAAGGTCTGCGTCACCACAACAGAAATGTGGACACAGTTCGAGCAACAATACTAGTACGCGCTGGGTAATGTGAAAGAGGATCTGCATGACCTACAGATTCAAACGGGATGGCTACAAGCGAGAGTTGGCCAGGCGAACGGGATTCAGGTGAGCTTGTAGTAAGAGACTGCGATTGTGATAGATACATATTGGACTCTGGTCCTCAGAGTCATTCAATTTCTGGAGGCATCCTTGTGCACACAGTGAGAGGAAACAAAACTCAGTTGTCACAACTCAAGGATCTGGGTGTCAATCTCATGACACTCCCTATCCAGACCCTCCATGAATTGCACCAAGTAGTATCCGACAAGCTAAGGGTTGGGGAGAAGTGCACACTACTGGTGATCAACGAGGTCAAGGCCAACAACAAGCATATCTTTGCAGAAAAGGCAACGGCATTGAAAGAAAAAGACGAAATCATCACATCCAGCCAGAAATTGGAATAAGAAATTACACATGCATGTAACACGTTACCTGAGCTCAACATTCCCGTAGAGGTAGAGTTAGAAGAAAATATTCAGACATTGGTTGTAACAGTCAGGGAATCAAAGGATGAAATTAACTGAGTCCGATTTGAACTTCAGTTGTAGATCTCAGAGTTGCAGTTGAAGTTGAAGCTGACCACTCCACCAGAAGTCCAGGAGCAACAATTCATGAAGGAATGGCCACATTAGACACAACAATCAAGGAGTTCACATATTTATTCGAGCAGGCCATGGAACTCTAGAAATCTCTACAAGAGGACCCCACTCTGTAGAATATTAGTATTGATATTAGGGAAAAGAAGAATTAGTTTGATGAAATCAGGTCGATTGCATGCACTTTGGTGCTAGTCCAGTGCTTCGCATGGCTATAGGAAGGAAAAAAACTGCAGATGGAAATTGAAGAGTTGCATCGTAAAGAGGCCATCTTAAGGGCCATAACACAAACATGGATAGAGGAAGAAACCCAGCTCACTCTATTCATTCAAGACAAGTTGAATATCATTTAGGAGACACAAAGGATAATGGGTTCACCGTGGAAGGCCCTACTACTGAGAAGCTAGTCGAAGAAGTACAGTAGGTCGTGGTGCGGGGTACTACTAAATTGCAGGTTTTGAAGATGGAGTTTTGTGAACTTGAGGATAAGATTCTAGTGCCATTCGAGTGACTTGAGGGTGAGTCAGCCAATTTGTGTTGGGGGCCCATTGGGATGGGGTCCCTGGGGTTAAATTTTTGTCAAATTGTGGGGTTAAATTTTATATAAAATATAAAGTCTCCGCGAAATGTGGAAGCATAGCACGACGATAGTATGAGTGAAAGGGGCATTATTCCCTTCGGTGTGTAGGTGATAAGAGGTTTGGAGACACACCCATGATTTGCAGACCATGGTATTGTAAGAAAAATGCTATATAGAGATAAGTCATAACAAGTCTAGAGAAGTAACTAATAAATAAGAATTTGTCTAAGGGAAAGTAAGCTAAGGAAGGAAACATTTGTTTCCCATACTTAGGCAAAGGGTAAGGCTCCTACAACTGAGTGTGTGGAGACCTTGGTAATTCCGCAGGCTGAGTGTGTGGACCCTTGCAGCTGAGTGCGCAGGGAAAATAAGTATGTACTTGAACAATTATACTTAATAAAGACAATTTTGATGCATCTATGTTTATTTCTTATTTCTGTAAGTGTCTATAATTTTTCTCTATGCTAAAATTTATATGAATTAATGCTTATCTAGTGCGCTAAAGTAGTAGATCAGAAATGTTTATGAATGGTTAAAATCCTTTGTGAAGATCTAGAAGTTATTATGTGCATTTACAGTAATTATTTGTTTGGAAGGGTTAATTGTTTGCGAAGATAGATCTAAGCCCTAGGAACCACATGAGCCTATCGCATTGACCTTTGGATGTAGAAACCTGGTTCTGTCATCCCCCAATACTACTTCGGGTGAGACTGCAGCCTGCGTTACATAGGATGCTTCCGAAAGGGCCAACAGTTAGGGTTTTGCTGGTTGGCACAAATAATGTTCAATCTGGGTCAGGCTACATCAAGCCAACACCGACCATATCTTGTAATGCATTGGAAATCATTACCACTCCTCAAACTCTCAAGGTAAAAGGATATATCAAGAAGAAAAAGGTAGTAGTGTTGTTTGATTCAGGTACTACCCATATTTTTATTCATTGTAAGATAGACAAGGAATTGAATTGCTTCCTATATCTAGCACCAAAGTGGCAAGTGATGGTTTCAAATGGAGAAACCCTAAATTGTTCTAGAAAGTGCCATAATATCAAGCTAACCATGAGGTAATATATATTGAATATTCCAATTCTAATTCCATTCCAATGGGTGGTGCTGATATTTTACTAGGATTCCAATGGCTACAATCTTTGGGGACGATAACTTTTAATTTTCAACAAACTTTCTTGAATGTTTTTTGGGAAGGAAAGGAAGTTGAATTGAGGGGTATCACATGGAAACCAACAAATATAATAATCTCTAATGACATGAAAAATATTCTAAAGAAAGAACAACAAGGTGTAATTGCACAGTTATGTTCACCAAAGGTTCAAATATCAAAATGATCTATTTCTCTAGATCTCCAAAAAGTCTTGGGAAATCATTCCAAGTTATTTGAGACCCCCAAACATCTCCCATTTATTCATGATGATGATCATGCTATTCATTTTATTCAAGGAAGTGTTCCTTCAAACATTAGACCTTAAAAATATCCCTATGCACAAAAGAGGGAAATTGAACGTGTGGTTCCAGAAATGCTAGAGGCTGGTATAATTTAATAACTTAAACTTATTACACTGCTCTAATAGTATCGGTGCATAAGAAGGATGTATCATGGTGTAATTGTTCGAATTATAGGGAGCTCAACAAGCTCACCATTCATAATTAATACATTTCCCATTCCTATCATTGATGAATTGTTGGATGAATTACATGGAGAAATTTACTTCAGAAAGCTAGATCTTCATTCACAATATCATCAAACTAAAATGAAGACTAAAGACATTCCGAAAACAACATTTAGAACTCATGAGGGTCATTATGAATTTTTGTCGATGCCTTTTGGCCTTACTAATGCAACTTCCACATTTCAAGGTTTGATGAATTCCATTTTCAAACACTTCCTTAGAAAATTTGTGTTAGTATTTTTTGATGATATATTAATCCACAACAAGTATTGGAAGGATCATGTTCAACATGTTGATAGGGTGCTCAAACTATTGGAGGAGAAACAATTATATGGAAAAACCTTCAAATATTTCATTGGATTATAGGAAGTGGAATATTTGGGTCATATTGTATCTCATGAGGATGCTAAGGTAGACCCTAAAAAATTTAAAGTGATTAGGGAATGGAAAATCCCCACAACCATAAAGAATCTTTGAGGATTTCTCGGTTTGACAAGGTATTAGCACAAGTTTGTTAAGAATTGTTGGAGGATAACATCACCTATAACAAAGTTACTGAAGAAAGATGCATTTTCATGGACTCCAGAAGTAACTAAGGCCTTTGAACATCTTAAAGAGGCGATGTGCCAAGAACTGGTCTTAGCTATGCCAGACTTCACAAAAAACTTTATTCTGGAATGTGATGCCTCAGGAAATGGAATTGGTGTTGTTTTAATGCAAGAAGGAAGACCCATTTCTTTTGAAAGTTTTCCATTCAAAGGAAAATATTTGCAAAAAACTATTTATGAGAAGCAAATGTTGGCAATACTACATGCATTAGAGAAATGGAGAACTTACCTAATGGGAAGAAAATTGAAGGTAAAAATAGATCATGATATTCTTAAAACTTTATTCTAGAATGTGATGCCTCAGGAAATGGAATTGGTGTTGTTTTAATGCAAGAAGGAAGACCCATTTCTTTTGAAAGTTTTCCATTCAAAGGAAAATATTTGCAAAAAGCTATTTATGAGAAGCAAATGTTGGCAATACTACATGCATTAGAGAAATGGAGACCTTACCTAATGGGAAGAAAATTGAAGGTAAAAATAGATCATGATATTCTTAAATAATTTTTGGAACAAAGATTATCTTTAGAAGAGCAGCAGAAATGGGTCACAAAGGTGTTGGGTTATGACTTTGAAATCATCTACAAAAAAAGGAAGAAAAATGTTGTCGCAAATGCACTCTCAAGAAAGGATGAGAATGCGGAAGTATTTATTTGTGCTATTTACATTATCCAACCTGATTGGATAACCGAAGAAATGGATGAATGATAGAATGACAAAGAGGCGTGGACACTCTTTCAAAAGTTACAGCAAGATCGCAGTACATCTGATACATTTAGCTAGAAAATTGATTCATTATGGTACAAAGATTGCTTATATCTTTGTAAGAGTTCCCAACCCAAGAAAAATATTCTTTTCAAATTGCACACCACCCCCTTAGGAGGGCACTCAGGATTTTTAAAAATTTATCACAGGGTCAAGAAGGAAATTCTTCGAGATGGCCTTAAATATGATATTCATAATTTTATGGAACAATGTTTGGTTTGACAACCTTTAGCCATTCCAAGTCAACATTTGCAGGAGGTCTCAATGAATTTTATGATAGCTTTACCCATGTCTGAAGGAAGGAGTTTAATCATCGTGGTAGTTGATAGACTTACCATGTATGAAAACATTTGTGGATTATCTCATCCTTTTAAATCCAGTATAGTTGCTACTACATTTATGGAAACAATTCAAAATCTACATGGAGACCTAAATATTATTGTAAGTGACATAGATCCCATTTTCACTTGAAATTTTTGGATGGAATTATTTTCTTGTCTTTGTACTCAATTAGCTCATAACACATCTTATAATCCTCATTTTGATGGGCAAATTGAGATAGTGAAAAAAAGTTTGGAAGGATATCTTTGTTTCTTTGTATCTGATAAACAAACACAATGGGTCAAGTGATTACCTCTAGTTGAATGGTGGTATAACACTTCCTTCTATATTGCAGTAAAAATGACCCCATTTATGGCAGTTTATGGATATCATCCACCATCCATCACATCAACTTTAAGAGAAAATTCTAAGGTTCAAGCAGTGAGAGATCACATCGAGCATCAACAAAAATTTCTATAACTCTTAAAGGATAAACTCACTCTTGCATAGAATTGAATGAAACAACAATCAAATCATCATCACAGTGAAATAAGTTTTGATGTAGGTGACTGGGTATTTTTACGACGACAGCCATACAAACAAATGTCCCTCAACCAAGCTAAGAAGGATAATAAATTATCACCCAAGTAATATGGTCCTTACAAGGTGCTTCAAAATATTTGTACTATGGCATACAAATTGGAGTTGTCTTCATCTTCTTGAGTACACCAAGTTTTCCATGTTAATAAGGTTATCGGTGATAAGTTCCCAGTTCAAACAGTGTTGCAGAAGTTCACGGAGAAGGAAAAATCATATTTGAGCCTAAATTAGTCATAGAAACAAGAACCCAACAAATATGGAGTTGATTAATTTTAGAGTATCTCATTAAGTGGAAGAAGTTAATCGCTGAAGATTCCATGTAAGAGAATGATAATTTTATATAGAAGCTTCCTAAACTACTCAAGTGTTGAGGACACCAGTTTTTTGGAGAGGGGCATGTTATGTCCCTATAATACTAGTGTATTCCCCTTATTGTTATTGCAACCCCCTATTGTTATTGTTGAGCCCCCATATAAACCCACTTTTATTATTGTTGTGCCCCGATAGAAGCCCACTATTGTTATTATTATGCCCCCATAGAAGCCCACTTTTATTATTGTTGTGCCCCGATAGAAGCTCACTATTGTTATTGTTGTGCCCTTAAATTATTATTGTTATGTAGGCTTTGATTATATTGTGACCCCTTAGACTCCTATATATACCAAGGAGGTCTTATCATTTGTAGCATCCAAGAATTGTTCATTTTAAGTAATGTAAAGGAGGTTTCCCCATCAAAAAGGATAATTTTTAATTCGTTGATCTATTTTTTTATGAACTAGTTACATAACATTTTTCACATAGTGTGTATGATTTGCATATTAAAAGAGAGTAGTATCTCTATCATATACACAACAACATTCTAAATATCTGTTTTAAATCTCTTAACAAAAAAGTCTATGCAAAAAATAGACAACCCTTGTTTTAATAGTGAAAGAATTAAACACTAAACTCTATTGGAATATACCTTAAATAGAAAATGCTTAATGTATGCATGTATATGCATTGTCACTATCACCATATAAAAAAGGGTTTGGTTTCAACACTTCTCTTTTGTCAAATTATCCACTATAGAGATTACCACTATTGTTCTATCATATTCTTTGGCTGATTCACATAGACATATGAAACATGTAAAATTATATTTCAACCTACATTAATATTTGTTACTTTCTAATCACAACCATGTTATGTACATAAAACTCTTCACATGGATATCCCTCTTGGTTTGATTTGATAATAATTCAAATACTTTTGTTAGGACGCTGGGAATTCACCCAACCTTTTAAATGGTTCATCTCCTTTATATTGCAATGAATGTGGTATTTAATTTGGATAAATTCGAATGTTGATAAATACACAAGGAAAAGATTGATTTTTAGGATGATTCGAGGGTGTTCCATCTTTTACGTGGCCCTTACCAAAGAGGTCCATGATAAAAAAAAATTACATATCTTATCAATGATGGGAATCAATTTCATTTTGATCAATGACGTAAGATATTTCTATGGTTTAATGTATCCTATTGACTACCCTACCGCTCTATTCAAACATTCATTTTGTTGAGGGTATTTTGCCAGAGAATCCACTCCAAGGCCATTTTAATGTATCCACGTTTGCATTTTCTCTTGACGTTTTATGCATATACTACATCTTGTTCACCTTCGCTCTTGTCGACAATGGTAACGCTGTTCATGAATTGTCTTATAACAATTGTATAACTACCTTGTAAGTCTTTAATTTCTTTCATATCTTCCTTCATAGTTCTATATTATATATATGTATATTCAATTTTTTTTTTTTTTTTTTTGTCCTTTGTAGGTTTTCCTTCTGAATTTCCAGAAAGAGTACAAGTATTTGGAGATTTAACATCTCCATAACGTTACCCTAATTTATAGTGTAGTTTATTATTTTAGTCATTTGAATTTCTAGGCCATAGAGGTATTTTCACACATTCATTCGCCCCAGTCAGCCTATCCAGGTGATGGTCTCGCTACTGTCATGAAAGACTCTAACAATGTGTATTTGTTCCTAGCAACTAAATCACTAGTTTGGGGTTTATCCGAAGAATTTTACTTGCAGGGTTTATATTGTGAACTTTGAATTTTTGTAGATAGCTACATGAACCACTTATTTAAGAAGACAAACATGTACAATTTCTTCTCATTTTTCTTTTTCCGATTTAAAAGGTGTATCCATTTTAAGACCATTAATTAAATATTTGGAATTACAGTTACTTATCAAACCCTAGACATGTAGCATTTCTTTTATTTATCGTTGTTTATGGTTTATGTCGAATTTAACTCTTGGTACAAGTAAACCTTTTTTGTTCCGAGTCTTTAACTTTTTTTTGTTCCGAGTCCTTTTATTTACACCAAAGACATTGGGTTTTTTAATGTGGAAAAATTATACTATTCAGAAATTAAATTTTCCAAGTAATTTTTTTTGTTTCTAGTCTGTTTATTTACATCAGAGACATTGGGTTTCTTTAGTGTGGGTTTTCTTAATATGGAAAAATTATACTATTCAAAAATTAAATTTTCCTAAGTAATTTTTTTGTTTTAATTTTTTTATTTACACGAGAGACATTGGGTTTCTTTAGTGTGGAGAAAATTATACTGTTAAAAATTTTAGTTTTCCAAACAACTCTAAGGGATAATTTCTGTTTTTAATAATAAGCATCTCCTTGAGAGGGTTTTATTCCTCTTCAAGTTTTTCGTTAAGTATTTACAAATTTTTTTCCCGTACATTTTCATATTGGACCCCTAGTCTTACTTTAGCATCTTTTGGCATAAATAAAAAGACACCCAAGTGTTATTCTCATTAGCCCCAGGTAAACATTTCATTTCTTCAACAATCTTTGCTTTAAATTTCTTTTATTTCTACTTTTACTATTTGCATAATAAGTCACAAATACTAGCTATTTTTCCATATCTTCTCTCACACAACTAATATTTTTGGGCCTGAATTTTGTTTTTGAACCAGTCTAGATTGTGAAAGCTTTTGAACACTCCCCAAGCTCTTACTTTTTGTTCCAGGTAAGCTGTTTGGATTTTATTTTCTTAACCTAGTGATGCTTTCATAGATGGTTTTTAATTTGGCCTTAATGTACTCTAAATTTGACACAATTTTTGTGTCCTTTTCTATATTGGAAGCACATTAGAGGACTAAAGCTTTTTCTTAACCTCGTGATGCTTTCATAGATGGTTTTTAATTTGGCCTTAATGTACTCTAAATTTGACACAATTTTTGTGTCCTTTTCTATATTGGAAGCACATTAGAGGACTAAAGCTTCTATTGTACTAGAATTTTCATTTTTCTTTAATTTATTCCCAGAAATTTTCCAAAATCCTTTAGTATAATATTGTCCAAGCTATGTTCATGAAGATACATTTTTTTTTTAATAATATAATTTACTTCTAAATTATACAGTTCTTCATATATTTTCTTATGAATTCTCAACTTTAAACGTCTATATGTTCTCAACATTATTTTGATTCTTTGTATAGCAATAATAATTTGTATAAATTTATTACTTAGTTTTTGTGCTCTTGTATGGAGTTTATTCTTTATATGTAAAGCCATTCGATAGTATTAGGTAGTTCTTTTCCTGTAGTATTATTTTCTTTCCTTCATAAATTCGCCAAACTATGTAATTTGTTAATTTCATTTGTTTATATATTATGCATGTATTTGTTTATACATAGCAATATCATGAACTAAAAAGATAACTTTTATTCTAAAAAGAGTAATATTATGTTTCTCTACTTTTATATATATGCTATTATCATTTTTATAGTGTGTAACAAAACTTCTTTTTCTCATAACAAGAAAATATTATTTTTAATTATATGTATTCTTACATACTAGATAATCTTGTACTTTATACCCATACTTCAATCATGGAATTTAACTAATATGTATTTATAGTCATTTCTATTAAGTAGGTTTCACTAATAACATTCTAACATTTATGTTCTCTACTTTACCATTTGTTTTAACAACTAACTTGTAGAGAAAAATAATAAAACCTAGATTCTTCTTTGATCTAATATTTATAAGAATCAAAACTTTCTACAATATTTGTCATTATTGTGCAAACTAAGATTAAATAACTCTAAAAAAGAAGTAATTCTAGACATTTTTCCTTTCATGAGCAAACAAATAAATAATTCAAATAGAAACACTGATTTGAACAAATAATTGAGAAATTGATAGCTAAATAGGTGAACCCTCCCAACCTTGCCTTTTCCTTGAGAAAACCATGCCTATGACTTTCTCGTTTTATCTATTAATTCTTTATTTTTCTTCAGTCTCTCCCAATTCTACTCTCAAAATAATGAGACACAAAAATATAAAAACACAATTATTATCCATCTACCACACTTTTGGTGGTTAATAACTGCCTCCACCTCACCAACATGTGGCAGTTATTTGTCTACTCATTAATGAACTCATATTTCCCACTCATGAGGACAACTCCCTATCTTCCACCAAACATTTAATTGACCAATATCATAATTTCTTAATTAAATCTAATCACCTAGATTAGATGCCTAAGACTTATTGATGGATAATAATAATAACTTTTCCATAATTAAATATAACCTTTTTCCTTTTTCAGCCATTTGTACTTAGTCATTAATTTCCGAAATTTCCTTTACTTACAAAATAAAACATAATTACAACTTTACAACCATGATTAGTAATAATTACTGATAATTAAAAATATTTATTGTCTTTGAATGTAGCATACTTAATCAAAATAAACTCTTACACATTTAATTATAATCAAATCATTAAACTAATGGATATCACACTCACACCATAAGATGACATTGATACCTCACCAACTTGGCATATGTTGGCGATGTCTTCATAAATTTAGTATTGTAGATGATGGTAAGTTGAGTTTGATCATAACAAACAACAAGCAAATATATTTATATGCAATTGTTTCACCATAAATATATTTATATGCAATTGTTTCACCATATCAATTACATAAATACATTTCAAATTTCTTATTATTGCAATTCAGTGATTTCTCATAGCCCCTGGTGGGATTGATACATCTATAATTTGGCCATGGGTTCGAACATGAAAACACCAATTAACACTTTGCCTCTTTTATTTTCTCTTTGGCTTGATAGATATATCCTCTTCTTGATAGATATATCCTCTTTTAATAAGTCAAGCTCCCATAACCTGCTAATTTCTTATATAGATCGATCTCTAGAATCAGTGCTCAACATTTATATTGACTGGCTATTCAAGCAAACTAACGTCTACCCAAGAAATTGAGATTTGTTCCTTCATCATGCACAAACATCTCTTCGTCTGCCCATATATGTGCTAGCTACCCAGAGACTTATTCCAACCTTGCAATGTCCATGTAATAGTTAGGCTACCCTCGTAGGCTGCATACAGATCTATGGTACATAACTCATTCAACGAATTTTAGCCCTACAAATCAACCCTGCATCAATATAACGATTATAACCCTATACACGAGAACAAAGATTAAACCCTATAAACATTATATAACAAATATAACATTACATACTATGGCAATAAGTCCCAACCCTAGATGCGGTGTCGACTAGATGCGACTGTGCTTGATGTTGTTGTGCTTATTTTCTCTTCATATCTAACACAACTTAGATGATACCTTGGCTAAATGGATCGAAATAGAAACAGACAAACTAATCAATGAATTGAAACGATATGGATTGAAACGAACAAATCAAATGATACCTTAGCTAAATGGATTGAAACAAATAAACTAGTACATGAATTGAAATGATATGGATTGAAAAAGACAAATAGGTAAATCAATTGAAACACTTGAATCCCAAATGGGAGGGACACGTAAATGTGAACTCACAATCCACATTTCTCCAATATGCTTAAAGGGTGGCGAAATAAGTCATATTTAAATTTAATATGCTATTATTTGTTTTGAAAGTGAAAACTTATTGAAATAATTTTATTTCATCCATTAATGGTGTATATGACCAAGAATATTTTCTTGGAAAAAAATTTGTCTATTCATTTATTAAAAAAACCAAAATTCCTAAAGCCTACATCCATAAGTTGAAATAAATACACTTATCAACATAATTATGATGATTTATATATTATTTTTATTAAATATTTTTAGATTTTAAATTATTAATTTATTTTTTTTAAATAATAAAAATATATTTTTAATCAAATATAAATAGTGTAAGATTATATATATATATATATATATATAGATAATGAATTGTATATATTATATGAAAAAGTGTAAATTATTATATTGATTAGAGGAAATGTTCCTAAGGAAAAATAATAAAATAAGAGATAGAATTTTGGAAGAAAAAAAGAAAAAATACTTTTTTTTTTAATTGTATTTTTTGCTTACGTGCTTATAGGTTTACTGAAAATTCAAGTGTACAAACTCATTAGATGTAGAATGAAATTTCAGATCCAACATTATCCATTATGCATACTTATGAGAAGTCTCAAATTAATAAAAAAAATAAAGATACATTAAAAAACAAAACAAGCTGAAAAATATTTACATGCACGTTTTTTTAAATTTAAAAGATTTCTATTCATTTACATATTAAGACATCGAAACTACATTAAAATTTCATGGGAACTTTTAAGCTAAAATTTCATCTAACAAAAAGAAATAGATTACATAAGACAAAATGTTAAAATAACTCTATCAAAGGAAGCACAATTATGTTTACATTTTGAAGTGCCTTAGAAATAAAAAAAAGAAAAAAAGTATGTCTATTCACATATAATTAATACAAATTTATGAGAGGTATTTTGATTTCTTTTTAAACTTGATTTGTGTATCTTAATTTTATTAGGTGTTTCATGAAAAGAGATTTTTTTATGAGGATTTTTAGGATGGAGAAAAGTTGGATACGAATAAAAAAAAGGCAAGGATGAATGGAAGAAAGGATGAAAAATTGTTCAACTTTAAGATATCCTTTCTTCACCATACTTAGATTTTAGGATTTTATCTTTTAAATATAAGATCTTTGTAATTAATTTCAAAAACATTTAGTACATGATAAATAGCCATATTGATTTCCTTAACATCCAGATATCAAGACTACAAACTACATCATTAGATCTAAACATCAAGGTTCTAAATAAGACTAGAAATAGTTTACTCTCTATAATACATAGATACATATGAGGTTGTGCATAAAATGAGAAAAATTATCTAGACATCCACACAAAACTCTCTTTCTATCTCCTTTGACAATGGATCCCAACAATGAACATCATCAAACAAACATAATCTTCAAGTGATAAGCATGATGAATTCTCTTACCACAACCCAAGAAAAATCAAAACCACAATGTGCTCCTTCATAGTGAGCTCGATTGCTTCCATAGGAAACAAGCTTAAAAAAAATTCACCCAAGCATGCATCAGATTGAAATTCCACGCACCATATATAAAAATTCCCATCACAACCAACCCACGAAGACACTAATGTCAATATGAAGTTTTCTAGCAAGTGTACCAAAATCCTTCACCGAGCCACTCACGACTACATATAAAAAGAGACTTATTATAGCAAATGAAATGACAAAATCCCAATGGAAAGATAATAAATTTTATTTTATTAAATCAGAATGGAAATTTTACATCTGATGTGCAGACTTGGGTGTACAAATCCCCTTTCGTGGGATGTGTCCTTTGAGACCGTGTGCTTTAGTTGTATATGTAGTTCTCTCTCTCATAATGTATGTTATGGGTAAAAGGAAGTGATGATGGTTTGAACTCAATATTTGAGCTCAAATCTCACAAGGCAATAATGAGGACGATGAGAATGGTCATGGTGAAGAATGAGGAGAAAACCATACTATTTATAACAAAATATTATGATAGATCTAGATTTAAGATAATAATAAAAAATGTTGGAATAAATCAAGATATAGTCGTTAGAATTATTTTATTATATTTTATATTTGAAATGATCAAATATCTTTATTTAGAAAGTAGTTGAAGTAATTAACAATTAACAAATTATTTATTTATTAATTATTTTTGGTGATAAAGTCAAATATGAATTAGAAATAATTATTAAAAAATGATTTAATAATTATAGCATAAGAGAAATAGATAATAGATATGGAATAATAAATAAATAATTATTTATTTAATTATTGGTGAGTGGTTGAGTAAAAAATAGTTAGAAATAATCATTAAATAATGAATTAATAATTATTTTTGGAGAATGATAAATAAATAATGATTTATTTAATTCTTCTCATGTGGACTTTAATGAGGAAAAATTTAGGAGAATAGTTTACTAAAATATTTTCTAAGGTGAAAGTGGGTTTTAATGTGTAAAACCCCATCTATAATGTCCCATAATAATAATAACAATAAATAATATAATATAATATTAAAATATAAGTAAATAAATAATAAACAATAAATAAACGATAATAATAGTAAATAAATAATAAATAATGAAGAGAATATAATAATAATAAGTAAATAAAATAGTAAATAATAAACTAGAGTTATATATATATATATATATGTGTGTGTGTGTGTGTGTAAACTATAAAAATAGTAAAAATAAGTTAATTTAATAAAAAGTAAAAAAAAAAAAAAAGTTAAATTAAGAGAAATATTAAATTAACTAAAACTTAAATTAAAAAAAAAAAAGTTGCATGTTGACACATGGAATGTGTGAATGCGACCCATTTCCATTGTTTGGTATTTTAATGGATGATGAGGAAGATGAAATTCATCATTCTCATGGGAGAAAAATGTTATGAGACATGGAATTCCCTCGCAATAGTACGTTGAATGAGGGCTCGTGGGTGGCCAACTGTAGAAATATTATGTGCCACTGATCCTATGATTGGGTGGAGAGCCATCCCCAAAATATTTGTTATGGCTAACATAATTTAAAGAGAATTCAAGTCCAAAAGCATAAGTAAGAAATATCATCGATATGGGTATCTCTCCTCATGTTTTTCAAAAATTCTATGTTAAATAGTTGAATAATTGGGTGTTGATTATTAAGCATATAAATTGATATAATTATTTGTATATTTTAAATCACAGTTGTTACATATGGTATCATAGCGACTTTCAACTTTGTGTAATCTCTAGGTATATGTTTGTCAAATACTTAATTGGATTTATGAATGATTTTTGTTTCCTATGATAAGAAAAAAAGTAATCAAAAAGGGATTTGAAAAATAAAAATAATGCACATTTTTTTCTTTTACAATATATACATTCAATATATATATATATATATATATATATATATATATATATATAGATACTAAAATTAAATTACTTGAACCTAAGTTGCCACCCTTAGATGTATAAGCCCTAACATGTATGCTTAATTTTATTAAAACTTGTTATATATGCTGGATTATTACCTTTGTTAAAAATATATATTGAGATTAAATTTTAATTTTTAAACTTATTATAGGCCACTAATTGGGAGATTAGGTAGTTTTAAACACTTGGAATTGACAAAAAAACTCTAGGGTGTTATCACCAAAAAATTGATTATTGATCCTAATTTACTAGATGGATCAAAGTACACCATGTAGGGCTAATTTTACCATAGTAAACTTGCTTTCACTGTGAGAAATTACTTAATAAACCACATTTGTTAGGTAATTTATAATTAAACCCATGAAGAATAATTAAATAAATCACTATTTATTTGATTATTTTCTACGAATAATTAATTAAACCATTGATTAATTAATATTCCTTGTCATATTTGACCCAGTTATGAAAAATAAACATATACATTATTAATTATTTTATTTTTCTCTAGGAATAATTAATTAATCACTAAGTAATTATTGTTTCTTGTCAAAGTTGACTACATCCCTTAGGAATAATTAAATAAATCATTATTTGTTTATTATTCCATAACCATATTTCTTGAGATGATAAATAAATAATTTATTTATTTTTATTTCTAAATGACAATTTAAATCAATTTTCCCTCCTAAGTTCTAACCAAATGTAATAAAATATTCCAAGTGGTTATTTCTAGAATGGGGTTAATAATATTTTATTATTGCTCATTATTCGATGATAACTCAATATTTTGTTATAAATAGAAGGGTTTTCCATTCATTATTCACTTTTGATCATTTTCATTGTTGCACTGAGTGTTGTAACTCTGATTATTATCATTGTTGCACACCATTTTTCTTTTCCATTTGAGTTCCCATTGAGCTCAAACATTTTATTTGTTGGGTTTACACATTATAGAGGAGAGAGACTCTACAAAAGTTAAAGACATTTGAGGATAGCCAAGAACCCATCCCACAAAGGGGGACTAGTAACATTTATTTGTTTCCTTCACATTGTTGTTTAATAAAATCTATTCTTTGTATATCTTGTTTCCATTGGATTATTGCAGTTACCCGCATTTATTACTATTTCCTTTTGTTGTTTATCTATGATCGTGGCACAGATGAGGACTTTAGCAGGTTTTGTTTCTATCATTTTTTGTATATCTACAAAGTTTAGCAGCCATTTATATTGTTGAGACTGTTTGTCATCCATAGTCTTAGGTGATTTCTTTTTGTACATCTTTGAGAAGAAAACACTATAACAAAATTGGTGACTCCACTGGGCTTTTCCTTTTGATCCAAAAACCTGGGTGACCTTCAGTTTTCAGCTTAGGGTTTCTTCTTTTTTCAATCTCTTAATATTTTTTACTGTCTTTATAACCCTATATCTGTCAAATTTCTGACTTCCATAAGTTTTTTGGTCTTTTCCGCAAGTCACAAAAACCAACTGCTACAGAGACGACAAATTTTTCCGAGACTTGCCGATTGGGAATCAAGGGGTAGAAATTGCACTTTTCTTCCCCAAAAGTGTGATCTATATGTCCAGAGCACACCTTATAGACCAAAAAGTGCGATCTCCCAAGAATTAGGTCAGTACCAGTGATTTTTAGGCTTTCTGGGATTTTTTCAGATCTGTTTCTCCATTTTTCCAAGAGCTATCTGTTGGGTTGGTTGACCACTGTCCTATCTCGCTTAGGCCTTGATCTACTCTATTTTTCTCATCAACATGAAATTTATCCCCTTAAGGCTTATAGTATGCTTCCACCTTTATAGGAGATGTTTAGTCGAGTAAGAAGTATGAGTTTCTGCAATGCTTTTAGCCATATTTTCCAGATCTTTACCCTTTTGTTTCAGATCTTCAAAGATAGGTTGTTTTCATCCAAAGTATCATCTTAAACGTTGTTTGGTCATTTTCCTTAGGGTTTTCCCTAGGTTTCTCACCCATCTCCCCATATTTTTGTAGCGACTTTTCCCCCTAGTTTTTTGTTGTTGCTGCACCACTTTATAGCAGCATAGTGTCATTTGATCCCAATCACACTGATGCTTAAATCTCTTGGCCTTTTTAGTTTGTTTCCAATTTATTCTGCCACCAACCAGCATAATGTTTTCAAACCTAGTTTGAGTGGGGTTTAGTTAATAGATTTGCTGTTCATTTTCTATTTTTAATTTTAGTTTATTTTAGAAATCTTTCTC
The DNA here is from genome assembly GCA_031772625.1 of Pinus tabuliformis. Classification (NCBI taxonomy): domain Eukaryota; kingdom Viridiplantae; phylum Streptophyta; class Pinopsida; order Pinales; family Pinaceae; genus Pinus; species Pinus tabuliformis. The sequence continues at coordinate 1,285,134,830 of CM062805.1, forward strand.
TTTTTTCAAACACGATCTAGGCTTAATTAATAAACACACTTACACACACAAGCACACCTTAAGCGAAGGGGCTTGGTTTACACCGCCTAGCCAAGGCTTAGCTTAATTAATTTATCTCCCCACATAGAGACAAAAACATCTTGTTGATCTCCCTTCACCATTTCCATGTCACTTGTGTCTTATAACCATTGGCCACCAAGGCATTTGTCACAGAGACTCTTATGTTTTCATCCCCAGTTTTCGCTTGGGCATATTACTCCTCCCCGCAAGGTTCGAGTTCATAGCCCCACGAGTCCCCATACCAACTCTTCTTCTGGTTCATATAATTCTGAGCCTTCTTCATCGCATACCGTCATCATGTCAGCACCCACTTCAGGTGTAGGAACCCAACCTAGTGTTGCCTCCGGTTCTACCCCGGTGGTCACATCTAGCGGAACCGTCTCAAGAACCGTTCCGGCAGCTCCCATGCTACCTTCCATGGCTAGATTAAGTCTCCCAGATTTTAGCTAGTTGATAAATGACCTTATACAACACGATGCTAATTGGTTATCTATGCCAACTAAGCTTCCCTCTCACATCCCAAATTTTTTGGGTAATTTTGGAGAGGTCCCTACCAATCTTGTCTTCTCCTTCCATATGTGGTGTTCATCCAATTCCATCACTGATGACTCCATTCGTCTTTGGTTGTTCTAATGCAAGCTCACTAGAGATGCTGCAAAATGTTATGTAGACCAACCTGCCACCTCTCATTCTATTTTTGCGATGCTTCCTAAAGAGTTCCTTTCATATTTTTCAGTTACCTCTCTGATACGACACTGGTACGGAGCTCTTGACCAAATTTTGCTAGTCCTCTGCCACTTTCCTTTCTGACCATGTTTAGGAATGGTGTAGAAGGAGGAGCACATGCTATGCCTCGCCCTTAGAAGACCATGTCTACCTTGATTGGTTTCTTAGGAGCCTTTTATTGCCCATTGCCAAAGGTGTTGCATCCCATTTCCTCAAATCGAGGAAGAATCCCTCCAAACTACTATGAGATATGACTTGATTTATGCGCAATCTGGTTATGTCTATACCATCATTCGAGACCTCCCCCGTCCTAGAGGGGCCAATGCACTAGGGGCATATCACGTCGTCGATGGTATCATTGGAACCCTTTCACATCCTTCACCATATGCTCAACAAAGTTATGGTTATCCACGGGGGGCACCATTTCCTCCAACACTTATGCCCCTCCTGCTAGCAACATGTTTTCAAGGCCATCCAATGCTCAACCTATCTACCAAACCATTACTCCTCCGTTGTCTTATCCCTATGTACAGTCGAGTGCTCCAGCCCCTCAAGCATTCATGTTGCAACCTCCCATGCATCCTCAGCCCCAGCAAAAACTACCCCTTAGGGTCAAGTGTTTGTGTAGAAGAGTGCGACCAATCCCAAAAATTAAAAGAAAAAGAAAAAGGAGAAGGGAACAAGGGTAACCATGGTAATCAAGGTAATTAGCCTAGTGAACTCGAGGGGAGCTAACCTAACACCAATAACCAACAGTAGGGTAGCCAACCCAAGTAGAACAAGGTTATTTTTACGAATAATCCTTGTGCATGTTGTGGTGTACATGGCCATTATACACATGAGTGTCCTCTCTTACCCCAAATCCGTCAAATGTGGGAAGTTCAAGCAGCTTCTTAAGGTAAAATGCTCATCCAACAATTGTCTTAGAATCCTAAGTCATGTCAACCAGCAATTCTTACAAATCATTTCGCTCAGAAATTATTTGTTGCTGCTCAACCTTAGCTAGGTCAAGCAGCCCATACCTCCCAACCTTCTGGTTCTGGTGACTACCAGATCCTCATGATGAATTCTGATGAGGTTAATACCTCTGATATCAACCTGCAAACTTGGTCGCATCAATATGACAAGCCAACGACTTCGTCCACCACTGAGTCCAAAACCAAAACATCTACTTAGCCTCTTATGACACTGGATAGGCCATTAGAGATACCTAAACCTAAAGTTGAGGAATTTCCCAAGATCCACAAGGGTCCATTACGCTGTAACGCTACTTCTAACTAAGATAGTGATACATATAGTATAGTAAACAACTTGGTGCAATCACCGGTAGCCATGTTGACGTTGGAGTTACTCCAGTCATGCCCATCTCAAAATAAAGCTCTACTAACTACTTTAAGCATAGTAGATCCTTCCAAAAATCGTTTGATTGTCTTCCCAGTTGACACATCAGAGCATCCCCCATTACCTTCATTTGTTGCTTTCCAGATACCATTCTGAGTCCATAATGCCAACATCTCCCGATGCATTATTACCAAAGGTGAATCCATTTGTGTGATGTCCACTGTCATCTAGAAACAAATTAAGTCACCTGAACTGTCCCCATCGACCATCACTTTGTGTGCTTGGGACGAGCACTCCTCCCAGCCTATTGGCATGTATCAAATTGTCCAATGACTCTTACAGGCAAGACTGTCCATGCAGACATTGAGGTTATTCATACCACTCTATATTACAACATTCTCTTGTGTCGTACTTACACTTATGCCATCTCATTCGTCGCATATGCAGTTTTTTGCAAGATTTGCTTCCCCCATGAATGGAGGATTGTTACAATCGATCAATTGACATACTACGAGTCAGCATCCATGACCTCCCCTGAGTCCATTATCTCGTCGATATCCAATAAACATTTTTCCACTACTCCCACAGGTGTTTCACCTGGAGTCTATAAAGATTCCTCATTGTTGGGTGCTTTCCCTGGTCCTCCTCCTTTCATCACCGAGCCTAGCTCTTTGAATGTTTGCATGTTACAAGTACCACAAGCTTCTCTCAAGCAGTCGATTACATTTGATCAACAACCAGCTCCTCAACACCTTGTTGTTACCCTCTCAGTTGAGCCATCCAATTTTAGCCCCCAAGACCTCCTTCATTTGTGGGTTCCTCTCCTATGTTCCCACCAGGAACTGTTCCTTCAGGTCTCAACCATCCAGGAGTTGTTCCACCAGGACACTACCCCACAGAATAGATACCTTTCTTGTTTCCTCCTCCAAGAATCTTTTCTTTCCCTGTCATGGATTCGTTGATCCTCCCTAATATGACTTTTGGGATTCTAGTCTGGTACATTGATCCCCCTGCAAGCACTCCCCTTGGTCAGCTAAGGTCATATCTTGCTTTGACCCCAGTTCAACCAGTCCCTACAGCCCCTGTCGTTGCTCTAATTCCATCATAGCCTTAATAGGAACCCACTCCTCTTGAGAAAGCATCTGGATAAGGGAGCAAAGCCAAGAGGAAAGAACCTAATGACCAAGCTCCCCAAGTTCCTTTAGCCCCCAAGGCCCCAAATCCATAACCTCTGTGAACTTTGTGGAAAGTTGTTTGGCATGCCACCAATAATTGTCCTAACCTCCCTCATCTCAAACCTTTGGTTCTGTTGAAGCCCCAAAAATCGTTGCTTCAACATGGGGGGAAACCACCCAGTCCAAACCTTGATTGGTAGCTCCTTTTTTGCTTGGAGTAGTGGCTCCAACTAGGGATAATGGGACCAGTTTCCCAATCTATTTAATGATTATACTAATCGGGTGATATGTGATGTTTTGAAGTAATGTCTAAGATAAAATTAATCTAATTTAAACTAACAATAACATGCATTTTATCCTAATTTAAACACTATCTAATTATAACTATACCTGGGATTAAATTGATGTATGTGATCTACAATAATGTCTAAAAGCAATTGATAATAAAGATCATTCAAATGCGACGAGAAATGAATCCTTTTTAACACTAATCGTTTTTTATAAAAATTTAGCCGAAACGATTGTGAAAGATATATCGCATAAGGAATTATTCATATATTTGGCATGAAATATAAATTAACATCATACAGAAGTGCAATAATGGAAATCAAGATTCAGACTTTCATACATAAACAATTCGAAAAGAAATCATTGCTTAATACATAAGTAAAAAGGATTACGAGATAAAATTACCATTTATAATACGTCCTACACATGTGTTTCAACAATATTGATCTATGCTCGGTCCATTCAACACCATCTAAGAGCACAAAAGTGAAATTTCAGTAGAAGATTCTAAATCAGATAAAAATAAATATTATTCCATAATTTCACCAGAACTTCCTCAAAGGGGCAGAAGTGCATGTTTTGAAGAATGTTTTTGATAAAATTCTTGGACCCCTTTCTAAATGCATGAGAGGGGTTTAAATACTTAAACTATAAAACTAAAACTAGATTATTACAAAAATAGTTGAGGAGGTTTAAACGACCTGCCTCAAATTATGCAAAAATAAAATCAAAAATAGAAATAAACATGGTGATTAACTATTCTGCATTTGATCCTTCAGATCGCAAATGTCCATCATGGGCTTGAGTTGTGTTGGTTGGCCGATTTTAGCTTTCAACTGTCCAACGAATATGGCATTGGTTAGTACTGGTGCCATTTTGTCTGTAGAAGTGGTTAGGGATCATAGGGTCATCCATTGGCTGTGAGGTTTTACCAAATGTTGTCAATATGCTTCCAAGTTTAACCTAGTCATTTGCCTTATCACTTCTACTTTTTCTTCTATTGTCTGTTTCCACTGCAGTTCAAACTGTTTCACATTAGGAAGAAAATATGGAATGAATTATGCCACAAGATTGGTGCTATGTAGCTATTCATTGACATTTTCTATGACATTGTTTGCTGCTACTGCCGCATCTGTTGTTGCCTTTTCTACTTCTTTAGGCCGAGAATACCAGATCACAAATAGGATTTCTTTATGCGATTCTTCTAGTTTAGGCAAGTCGGCTTTTCTCCCCTCTTTTGTATTCTACCAGCCAATGAAATCGGAGACCTTTTTAAATATCTCATCATACTCAAGTCTCATCTCCATGACTTGACTTGTCAATTTGTCTCTTGTTTCGCAATAAGATCTCCATTGTGAAATATTCTTGAACAATAATTCTTTCTGGTGCATCAGCTAGGAGTTAAGATCAAGTGCTTTGGTAACAAACTGAACAATTTTTGGCTCATCTTTGTGTAGATCAGTTATTGCCTATATTTGTTCTTCCTTCTCACCTAAGCTGGTTCGATGTTCTATTTGCATTTGTTCGAATTCCGATTGTAGCTTAACTAACTGTATCTCTGCCTGTTGGTCAGACTTTGCTTGTTGTAATTGTTGCTCAAGTGATATTATTTTATCTTCTTTTTCTCTAAGCAACATTTGTACTTCTATTTCTTTGTCCATGGTCATTGTAGCGTAAGCACCTACAAATTATGAGAGTCTCGTAAGATTGACGGATTGGTCAATGGGTGAGTCTTTCCAGAGAACATCCATTAGTTCATCTTCATGGGTAGTAGTAGCTATAGAGCCCAACTTCCTTTTCTTTCTTTTTCGTTCACCACTACCTTATGTTGTGGGCTATAAAACACATCTAGAGGGGAATTTCTTCAATTCTCAAAACTATTTCGAAGGTGGGGGTAACAGGGATGTGTTCTACCTCTTGAGTATTTACAGTCTCTTCTGCTGTAATTTCCTGAGTTGTTTTTTGTTGTGGAGTTTGCAAATCTGGTGCTTGTTCCTCTATGTTGAGACTTTCATTAAAATTGTCCCACTATTCCTCTCAATCAATTACCAGGGGTTTTATTGGTTGTGTGGAGGTGGAAAATATTTTAGCCAACTTGCTGACTAAAGTTTCTTCAGTTATATTCTGTTTAGATTGGGTTGTATCCTTTACCAACTCCATGCTTCTACTTTTCCCATTTTGTGATGACTTTTGTGATTCCCTGGTAGATTTCTCTTCGGATTCTGCTCCAGAATCGGTCTTAGAATTTTCTTTGGAGTCACTTCTATAGTCACACTGGGAGTAGGCTCCCTTATTAGTTCAGTCAATAATTGGTCCAATGGGACCTTTGCTAACCTCCTTTCTTTGTAAATGTAAATGTTTTACAGATATTCACGGTAAAAAAGTAATTGTGCCATGTGCTCCACCTCTGTAAAGATGTTTTCCTGCAAAAAGATGTCATCATAAGCATCTTCCTCATTACTGAATACTTTTATTTTCACCAAGGTGGTGAAATTTTTGACTGTGCCGAATGGGTCATATTGCCTTCCAGGGAATTTAGGTAATCATAGAGATAGCATGTTCTTTGCTTCTCTAAATGCATGCCCTAGGTTGTGTAATGCAAATGCTCCACACTGTAAAGGGAATGTAGGCCAAATGGCCTATTTTGATTCCTTTAATGTCTTTCTCATCCCTCCCTCACTAGTTGTTTGATAGGCTATCTCTCTAGCCATTAATTTGTCTGGAACATAGTATGGGTGGACATGGGGGGAGGTGATGCTGCTAAAAACACTGATATATGTAAATGTTTCCTCCCCAAACCATCTGGCCACTGGGAGGATATCTACTTCAGCTTCTTAGGAAAACCTGGGGGCATCTCAATTATAAAGTCGCTTGTCAATAGGGAGCATAATTCCATGACAAATCTTGAAAAGAAGTGGTTGAAAGTTCAATTCCCACATGTCCTTATGGTATATGTGAATGGGAAGTGGATTTCGATCAGTCCATTTCCATCCCATGATAGGGAATTTCGAACTAAAACAAATTGCATCCATTACATAGGTGCTCATAAAAAATGGAGGGTAAACCCTCAAAGCAACACTTCTTTTCCTTCTATACTCGATAATTGTTTTGGCTAAATTGTCAGACAAAATTTGTGCCCAATTCATTACAGTTGTGTTAACAACTGCATCTATTAACGACAACCACTCTGGGGAGAACTTAGTACTATCAGGTCTGCCAAATAGTCTACATAATATGGCCGCTGCAAAACTATGAGGGGGAAAAATAGATGAAGTAATGTACATACCATTTTTGTCTTTATTTATTTTTTTCTCATTATTTGACTAGGCTCGGGCGCAGTGTGTTGGGACATTGTTCTCTTTGGCAAACTTCTCAATGAGTTGCCTATTGTAGATGACTTACGGCTCTGGTAGGTGGTACATAAGCCGTAGGTTTTCTAGGGTAAAAGATCCCATAACCTCTTGGCGTCTTGTCTTGAATTATTTGTTTGAGATGTCGGCTTCATAAATAACCCATTTAACCATGTCAGTATAAGTGATTATCTTCGGGCGCATGGTTATGCAATGAAAAAATGAGCATGTCATCTCTAACATGGAAGCATATGATGAGTCACTTCCATCAACTATAATCTTCATTTGCAAAATCCTTCGCTTCTCTTCCTTCAATATAATATACATGACCTCCCATGTAGAGGTTCCCCCCTCTCTATTGCATGTGGTATCAGTAAACAAAGGAGTCATTTCTGACTTCTTAGAGCCGACTACCCTGCCTTTCTTCACCATTGTTCTCAACGATTTGCTCTACAGATTTTCCTTGCAAGTGAAGAACAACAACTATCGAACACACAAAGATGATATGAACGTAAAATGAAATAATGCAGATAACTTGTAAAGGTGATAAAAGGAGTTTTATTCGAATGCACGTAAGAAGATATCATATCACGCTAAATGGATTTTCACACATAAATGCAATTATCTCTTACTAAATTCCCACTAATGCTTCGTTATCCCTTGCCTTCAATGCTCAAAAATGTTTGCATCATAAATGGGGAAGAAAACTTCTAGGGTGGCGAGCCTTTGAACTGCGATGATAGCGATTGTGCGATTCGCAAAGCAATATCACAAATCGCAATATCGCATTATGCCTTTTTGCCTTTCTTACCTCTTGCTATGTTTTTTTGCGAGATGCGATATGTGAGACGCTTGTTAATCATTTCAAAACATAGCTACTTTCCAGGTTTATCTATGTAAAAGGCCCTTTTTAATGAGTGGCAGACCTAAAACATTTGCTTATGATATATTTAAGGAGTGGGTCCATGTCTTGATCGCATTTCGCAATATCGGTTGGTGGTAAGTTTGTGGTGCTCGTTTGAATGTTTGAAATGCGATGCGAGAAAGGTTATAACGCCATCGCAATTTTGCATCTCGCATGTTTTTAAATAACCCTTTTAAGGTTGTTCCTTTATGAATGGTGACATGCGATGTAAGACTAAGCCTAAAAAGCTTAAGGACTTAGTTTATGTCATATTTATGATAGTTTCGAGCATGGAGTCCTTATTTAATCATTTTACTTGATTTTGGAGGGTTAGAAAGGTCTTTTGGTGGTGCTTAATCATGTTATATGTGGGTAGGTAAGCATTTAGTAGTTTTCTAAAAAGGGGGTTTGATTGATATCTTTTCTTTATTCCAAAAATAAAAGAAATGCCTAAATGATAAGTTTTGTTTTTTGGATAGATTTTTTTAAAGGGTCCCCATTTATTAATGTAATATTAACTACTATCATTAATAAATGGGGGGTTTCTTAATAGCACAACACGTTCATGAAATGTTCCCTGAGTCGAATATCCCTAAGGTCCAAGTTACCTTAGCAAGACCAGCCAAGAAACTCAAAACATTATGCGCAAATCACCCTTGTGCCTTGTGCGATCATCATGGTCATTATTCCCATTATTTCCCTTGTATCAAAAAATTTCGTGATTTCCTTCAAGCATTTCACAAATATAGGACCACTCATCATGGATCACCGACTCCTCTACCCATGGATTTTGGTACCACTAGTACAATAGAACAGAGGGACTCTAACCCCACCATCGTGATCCCTCCCCTCGATGTCGAGATGGCCGACTGCACATGCCATATCCTTTACTTGTCATCATCCCTGAGTTCCTCACAGGAAAAACTTTCTAAGGTTTCTGCACACGCTTCCTTCAAACCTCCTTCGACAAAAACCCAGGTCTCAACATCGATAAATATTCCATCTACTAGCTCATCGTCTACCATTTCGGATGATGCGTTTGTGTACCTTCTTTCTCAGGATGATGCACGAGGTACAACCACCACATCATGGAGTCAGTCTTCCTCCCATCTGCCCATATTCCACTCTCATGAGGACATCATGGAAGCTATGTCTACCCCTAATTATCCTTAGAACGATATGCACCATTGTGTGTACTTCCTCCCGTATTTGGAGTTCACCACTCTAAATACGTCTAGTATGCCCATAGCATACTACGGGGCACATAGGCCCCTACATCTCAATATCATCATTTGGAGGATCTCGTGCCAAGTTGGGTTGCGATGCTTGAATCCCTTTCTCAAGCACTTGGAAGAAAATGGTGTTGCACAAACTACTCCTGCTTTGGGGCATCATTCCCACCTTTGGATACTAGATCAGTCCCCTCCATCACATACATTTGCGGGTAGTATCCCATGCTTTGGGGCATTATGTTTTTCCCCTGGCAATCTTCTCAATTGATTAACATAAGTCTCGGCCTAGATCCCACTGGATCTAGGTATGGTTGATTATCCTCCCATTCCTTGGATAGTTTTTCCTACCGGCGTCTTTGGCAAGCCATATACACATCGCATATTGTAAACATTTGATACCATATCTTCAAATATTATACTATATTTCCACATAGTCCCCATATTTGACTTAGTGGGTGAGAATGATTCTAGACCTCCTCTAGTAGTTCATTCATGTTTTCCTTTTCCCTTAATTCTTCACAAGGAACCATCATTCCAAGAAGCATTAAGGCCATATTTAGAAAAGTAAGGCCACTTTCCTAAAGGTCGTATATCTTGATTCCAATGGTTTGTTTGTCCTCTACAATCTCCACAATATTTAGGGCCTTCTCCTCCTCTCAGATTGGAGGAAAATCGCCCTCTCATAGGAGAACCCATAGTTTTTATGTCGCCCATTGCTACCAAATCATAGCTCAGTTTTCTTAACCATCAACAACATTGGAAATCTCTCATCGAGTACTACAATGGGTCTCTTATATTTTTTAATGATTTGACACTTCACCTGGAAGCCATTTTTCCAAGAAGGGTCACTTCGTGGCCTCTCAAAATCGAACTTCTTCATCAAGAAAGACTTTTACTTTGAGGTCCACCTCCTCTTAATACTTGGCATCTCATGTGTCGATTGTTTTCATGAGTAACCATCATGTGCTCATGTCTTCATGTTCCCCACCGGGCCTATTCTGTGTGGCAGCATCATCGAGTCACCCTTGTTTAGAGCATCCGCAATGGGTCACCTTTGCATTCATGGAGTCTGTTTCACATCAAATTATATCATGTCATAGTATTCCATCAACATTTGCATACTGTTCATTTTGTGTTGCCCATTTTTGCCTCCAGTTATACTGTCCCCCATCCCCTCTGGAGTTGAGTCCGTCACTGCTAGTTCAACCATTCACTTTATGCTCTGACAAGGGAGGACATATGTTTGTCCCTCAGTCCCATTATTTTCCATTGTCCCTGGTGTCAGTCCATCAGTGACATTACTAGTTTCCCATGTGCCTTAGTTGAGGATCCTCATTTCCTCACCTATAACAGACCCTATTCTGTCAACATCAACTCATTTATTCCAGAAGAATGGCCTAGAGGGCGATGTATCTTGGTTCCAACTTCCACCCTTGTTCGGTGCCTTAAATCAAGAAAAGGGACTCATCATTTCCCTTTGACTTGGTTATTTCATGTTTGTGATTCATACACTTGATGGTCTAGTGATGTAGCTGATTGTACCAGTGCTTCTCGGGTGTGTGTGAGATGTTTCAGACCTCATGAGGGGGTGGCCCTTCAGGTAGCCCCCCCACATGCACAGATACCTTCATATTATGCTATAACCTCAGATGCAGTTCTGCATATTTGATGGGTTCGGTTCCTACTGATCGCAATGTTCATAACATGAACGTCTCCTTCAAATGATCCATTCAATTTTGCAAATCCCTTCCCTATTCAATAGGGCTTCTTCGGTTGTTTTACTCTCCATCCCACCCATTTTTTGAGGGAAGATCCATTATATCTCATGTACTCAGATGATATTTTATTTAGCCCTGGTTCATGTTTCTTCCAGGTTCATTATGCATATGTGACAAATTGTATCTTTTTTTGCTCAATTATGCCAACATGTCATGTACCATTTAGCATGTACTTCATTTCTCTGTTTTATGTTTAGGCACATCATTATTTTTGTACTAAGTTATCTCAGCGGGTATAGTTATGCCTCCCCCTCCTCACTGAGATCCGGTAGCATAACATAAAAGGATACATGCATTGGTCTCACCCCCTCTGTCCCTATTCTCTTTCGCTTCAGCTCTATTGGTCTCGCTTTCTCTCTCTAACTCCACTTTGTTGTCTAGTGATTGTGTCTTTACAATGTACTTCGGTCATACATTTTCCTCTTAACAGTCGTACGATGGGGGCCAATCTGTTATCAACAAAAAAATGATCATCTAGCCTAATTTACTAGATGGATCAAAGTACACCATGTAAGGCCAATTTTACCATAGTAAAATTGTTTTCATTGTGAGAAATTACTTAATAAACTACATTTGTTAAGTAATTTATAATTAAATCCATAAAGAATAATTAAATAAATCATTATTTATTTAATTATCTTCTAGGAATAATTAATTAAACCATTGATTGATTAATATTTCTTGTCATATTTCACCCAGTTATGAAAAATAAACAAATAAATTATTAATTATCCTATTTTTCTCTATGAATAATTAATTATTGTTCCTTTTCAAGTTTGACTAAATCCCTTAGGAAAAATTAAATAAATCAATATTTGTTTATTATTCCTTAACCATATTTCTTGAGATGATAAATAAATCATTTATTCATTTATTCATTTATTCATTTATTATTTATAAATAAAAGTTTAAATACTTTTTCCCTCCTAACCAAATATAGTAAAATATTCCAAGTCATTATTTCTAGAATGGGGTTAATAATATTTTATTATTGCTCATTATTCGAGGATTACTCAATTTTTTGTTATAAATAGAAGGGTTTTCCATTCATTAGTCACTTTTGATCATTTTCATTATTGCACTCACAGTTGTAACTCTGATTATTATCATTGTTGCACACCATTTTTCTTTTCCATTTGAGTTCCCATTTAGCTCAAACATTTTATTTGCTAGGTTTACACATTATACATGAGAGAGACTGTACAAAAGCTGAAGACATTTGAGGATAGCCAAGAACCCATCCCATAGAGGGGGACTAGTAACATTTATGTGTTCCCTTCATAGGTGTTGTTTAATAAACTCTATTCTTTGTATATCTGGTTTCCATTAGATTATTGGAGTTACCTGCGTTTATTACTATTTCATTTTGTTGTTTAATTATGATTGTGGCATAGATCAGGACTTTGGTAGGTTTTGTTTCTATCATTTGTTGCAGATCTACAATGTTTAGTAGCCATTTATATTGTTGACATTGTTTATTGTCCATAGTCTTAGGTGATTTCTTTTTGTACACCTTTGAGAAGAAAACACTATAACAAAATTGGTGACTCCACTGGGTTTTTCCTTTTGATCCAAAAACCTGGGTGACCTTCAATTTTTAGCTTAGGGTTTCTTCTTTTTTCAATCTCTTAATGTTTTTTACTATCTTTCTAATCCTAGATCTGTCAAATTTCTGACTTCCGTAAGTTTTTTTGTCTTTTCCACAGGTCATAGAAACTAGCCGTGACAAAGACGACAAATTTTTCTAGGACTTACCAACCGGGAATCAAAGAGAAGAAATTGGACTAGTCTACCCCAAAAGTGTGATCTGGAGGTCCAAAGCACACCTTATAGCCCAAAAAGTGTGATCTCCTATGAATCAGTTCAGTAGTTGTGATTTTTAGGGTTTATGGGATTTTTTCAGGTTTGTTTGTGGGTTTTGCCGAGAGCTATTTGTTGGGTTGGTTGACCATTGTCCTATCCTGCTTAGGCTTTGATATACTATATTTTTATCATCGAAGTGTAATTTATCCCCTTAAGGCTTCTAGTACTCTTTCACCTTTGTAGGAGGAGTTTAGTTGAGTAAGAAGTTTGACTTTTTGCAACACTTTCAGCCATATTTTCCAGATTTGTACCCTTTTGTTTCAAATATTCAAAGATAGGTTTGTTTTCATCCAAAGTTTCATCTTAAACCTTGTTTGGTCATTTTCCTTAGGGTCCCATTGGTTGCCCTAGGTTTCTCACTTATCTCCCTATCTTTGTGGAGTGATTTCCCCCCATGGTTTTTTCTTGTTACTATACCACTTTTCAACAGCATAGTGCCATTTGATCCCAGTGACACCGATGCTTATATCTCTTCACCTTTTTAGTTTTTTTTTTTTAGCTGATTCCACCACCAACCAGCACAGTGTTTTCAAACCCAGTTTGGGTGGGGTTTTGTTAATTGATTTTCTCTTCATTTTCTGTTTTTAATTTCCGTTTATTTCAACAATATTTTTCTTTTTTCAAACATGATCTGCGCTTAATTAATAATCACACTTACACACAAGCACACCTTAAGTGAAGGGTGCTTGGTTTTCACTGTCAAGCCAAGACTTAATTAATTTATCTCTCCACACAAATACAAAAACATCTTGTTGATATCCCTTCAACATTTCCATGTCACTTGTGTCTTATAACCATTGTGCCACCAAGGTGTTTGTCACGAAGACTCTTAGGCCTTCATCCCCAGTTTCCAATTGGGCATATTACTCCTCCTCGTAGGGTTTGAGTTCATAGTCCCCCGAGTCCCCATACTGACTCTTCTTCTGGTTCATCTAATTCCAAGTCTCCTTCACTGCATACCATCATCATGTGAGGACCAACTGTAGGTGGAGGAACCCAACCTAATGTTGGCTCTGGTTCTACCCCGATGGTCACATCTAGCGGAACCATCTGAGGAACAGTTCTAGTAGCTCCCATACTACCTTTTATGGCTGGGTTAATTCTCCCATATTTTAGCAAGTTGATAAATGACCCTGTACACCACGATATTGGTTGGCCAGCTATGCCGACTAAGCTTCCCTCCAACATCCCAAAGATTGAGGGTAATTTTGGAGAGGACCCTACCAATCACATCCACTCCTTCCATATGTGGTTTTCATGCAACTCCCTCATCGATGACTTCATTCATCTTCGGTTGTTCCAACGCACTCTCACTAGATATTCATTATGGTACAAGGTTCTATTGATGTGTGGTTCCATTTATTATGTGATGTCATGCTATATATTTGATATATATATGTTGATGTTATAACTCATGATGATATTTCATGATGTGAAGCATGTGGTAAATACATGTATATTTTATGACATCCATGAGCATGCAATTCTTTATTATTCTGAAATTTGTGATTAACAATGATGTTATGAAATCATGATGACATGCAAGAGTTGACATGTGGATTCTTTTATGTGATACTATGATTATAACTAATGAATTGGTTGCATGTTGAGATGTGGTGACTTATAGGAACTCCACCAAATGGATAAAGAGGGATGGTTTATTTGATGATATCATGGGAGTCCGTACCTGTGAGGGTGAATCTGTAACACCATATGGGATGGGGACATACTCAATCAACACTAGATATGTTGGTGGTTCCTTTTTCTTGTATAAATCTTGATGGATAATTGTTGAGTGGCTATGGGATAACCTTGGGGAAAGTGCTTGATATTGTAGGCCAACTGTCCGATAATGGACTCGGATACTGAAGTCTGGTGGGAGTGTAAATACCTTGATGCCTAGGGCTATGCACCTTAGTGAGTGTGGAGGGAGTGGGCCATCCTTTTGATATGACTGGAGTACTACTTCATGGAGTTCTGATCTTGGTGTCTATCTTGGGGAAGATGAGGTCTAAGCCAGGCGCGAGCCTTGGGGCCAGACACGAGCCTTGGGGTCAGTCTTGACCTATGGTACAGAATAATGAGGCTTTATGCCTAGTTCCAAAATTTGGGAAAAAGGACAGAGATTCCTTGGGATTTTCCTAGTGATATGAAATTTTTTATGCCTGTTGGTTATACTAGTTCAACAGAGGGTGTAGGTAAAACAAAATGTAATAAATAGATAAGTAGATAAAATAAAATTTTAAATGATTCAACTTAACTTTTGGACTAAGTTCCTTAAAGAGGGGGAGTATGTAATGCCCACTAATAATAATAATAATAATATAAGTAAATAAATAATAAACAATAATAAAAGATCATAATGGTAAATAAATAGTAAAAAATAATAAAAACATAAAATAGTAAATAAATAATAAATAATAAAGAAATAATAATAATAATAATAAATATATTAAATAGTAAATAATAAATTGGAATTCTAAATATATATAAGTAAACTAAAAAAATAGTAAAAATAAGTAAAGTTAACAAAAAGTAAAAAGGAATAAAATAAGAAAGAGTTAAATTAAGAGAAATATTAAATTAAGCAGAACTTTAAATAAATAAATAAAAGTTTCATGTTGATACATGGAATGTGTTATCACTCCTCCAGATCTCCAAGGCTAAGGAAGAGTCCAGCTAAGGTAACCACAGACCAATCTTTTAGCTTGGTAGCTAACCCTACCAAACCGGAGAGGGCTCTCGCCAAGGGATCACAACGAAGAGGGTTGGATGGATTAGTGTTTTAGGCTAGATATAGTAGCTCAGGGTTGTTTTGATTTGATTAGGGTAGTCACTGGATGATTGAATTAGGTCAGAGAGTGAACTAGGTCAAGGCAAAAGAAACTCTGAAATGCAGACATGTGATGGAGCAAGGTAGGAAAGTTACTTTGACACTTTGTAGTATATTGATGAAATGGTTTAGACTGGTGAGGTGCTAAAAAGAGCATGAAAATCATGAATTATTTTTAAACTGAAGAAATGAAACAATTTCTGATGATTTTCCCAAAATAGAGCATAGAATATGAATTCTACTTATCACACCTTGAAAATCAAACATATTTAGAATTGAAATGGATCACGGAAGATAAAAAAACGTTCACACACATGTAACTAAAGAAGAAATGATATCAAAATACCATGCCACGAGAATCCCACCAAAATAGCTGCAACTCATCTAATATATTCCATGCCAAAGTCTAAAATACTAGTACAACATCCAATAGGGTCCAACCTGTAGAATGAATCAAAATGTACATGATATAGGCCTCAAATAAAATCCTCCTAGCCTCAGGGGCCAGATCCATGAGAGGAGTATCAGTTCCACCAAAAGCTAAATTGATAACTAGAGTTAGGGTGGTCAAAGTGACTCATCCCTCACTTTTTGGAAACTGATTAATTACATCACAAAAAGAGTATTCACCTAATGTATTTACCCTCGGTAATAGTAAAAACATAAATATTACATTTATCATATTAAATAGGCAAAAATCAAATCTGGAGAAGAACAGTGAAAAACTAGGCCAACTGTCAAGTGTGCAGTGCCTGTGTCAAACGCGACGCTAGTGTCAAATATGCAATGCCATATTCAGACCCACTTTTTCCTACCTTTTCAATGTCCAAATAATGGCATAAGTGTCCTCAGACATGTGATTTTAATAATTAAAAAAAATAATTACATATTTGATTTTGCAAGAGTTTAAACCCGAACAACAAAACACTCTTGCAATGAGCTATTTATAAGCTCAATGTCCTAACTACCTCTAATTATGGATCACTTATTAAATAACAAGTGTCCATTTACAATAAATGCTATTCAAAACAACTAGCTAACTAATCTCCTAAAATAGAGCCTAAGATATGACACATTTTGAGAGTCATATCTTGTTACAACAATATACTAATTCTAAATGTCTCCATTAAATAATTAAATATTCTAGAATAATAATTATTAATTTAATATATTAAATTAATCATTATTTTATTCCAACTTTATAACCTATGGTAATATTTTATTTTTGGATCATCTAACATTCCCCGCTATGATTCAAATATACATTACAATAGATACCAAGTTCATACCTGAACTTAGTAAATTTTATTCTGCCAAGCGGTTTCGTGAAAATGTTTGAGATCTGATCTTCGGAAGGACAATAAATTGGCTTGAGGACATCTTTGGCAATGAGATATTTTATATGATGATACTTGTTTTCCACATTCTTTGTATTGGAATGAAAAACTGGGTTCTTGGCAAGTTTGATGGCTAATTGGCTGTCAATGAATAATGATGTAGCTTTTGCCTGAGAAATGCTTAAGTCCTACAAAAGTTTGCGCAACCAAACAATTTCATATGCTGCTTCCCATGCTGAAATGTACTCTGCTTCTGCTGAAGAAGAGGCCACTGTAGCTTGTTTCTTAGACCTCCAAGATACTACTGCTGACCCCATGTTCATTAAGTAACCTGATGTTGATTCTCAATCATCAATACTTCCAGCAAAGTCGGCATCGAAATATCCACCAAGTACAAAGTTTTTAGTCTTTGTGTAATGAAGACCAAAATATTTTGTTCCTTGGATATATTGAAGAACTCTTTTGGCTGCATTCCAGTGGCAGTCTCGTGGTTCCTGCATAAAATGTGAAAGAATATTGACTGCATAAGATAGATCAGGGTGAGTATTTGTCAAATAAATCAAGCTGCCAATCAACTGTCTATAAGTTGTACTATCCACCTTTGCCGCCCCTTCAAATTTTGAAAGTTTTAAGTTTTGCTCCATGCGGGTAAGAACAGGCTTGCAGTCCTGCATTCCAAATTCTTGAAGAACCTTTGCTGCATACTTACTCTGAGAAATCAATGCCTTCGTGTTGCGCAAAACCTTTTGTGACAAGTCGTGCTTTATACTTTTCAAGTTCTCCCTTTTGATTATACTTAATTCTGTAAACCCATTTGCACCCTATGGGTTTGAACATTTTGTGGACAATCAACAAGTTTTCAAGTGTTGTTATCAATAACTACTTGATATTATTCAACCATAGCCTGTTGACATTCTTTATGTTTTACTGCTTCTTTGTATGTGGAAGGTTCAGTAAAATCATTTGCTAACAAGGCAAAATTTCCTTCACTTCTATGTGCCCTTTGATGAGCCCCAGAAATGGGTAATTATATGGGCTCATTTAGCATCCTAATTCAACTTAATCCACCATTCTCATTAGTTTATATCATGTTTTTTATTATATTTATGCTAATAGAGTGAATTGGGTTAGTCATTATGCCAAAAAGTCTAATGTGTGCTTTATGCAGATTTTTGGTCAATTTTAAGACAGAAACAAAGGTTTAATGAGCACCTAGCAGCCAAATTCATGGAAGAACAAGGGAGAATATTTGTAGGAAGGTTTCCCCTTCATTTATGAGCCCTTACCTTGAATTCTCCACCAGCAACTTGGAGTTCAAGGGTCACCACATTGATGATCACAAGGGCAGCCGAGCAGGGCTAGTAAAGTTGCTGTTAACTACAAGTTTTGGCAGCCGAGTTCCTAAAGTTTAGGAGGACTATTGGGGTCCTCAATTTGTATAAATAAGAAGGCTTAGGGCCTCAGTTTGGTTAGTCATATGTTAGTTAGATTTTAGTCAGTAGGTTAGTCATTTTGTTAGTCTATTTTCGCACTTTAGTGCAGCTTTGTATCAGCACATTTTCGATTTTTTTCTTGTAGATAGTTTTTGGGATGTAACTATTATTTTTTGATCAATAAAGATGAATCCAGATTTGCACCAGCTCTAATCTTTCTTAGGAGGCTGTAGCTCTTGGGGTTGGGCCCAACCCAAGTGCCAGTACCTCCTTTGTGTACTTTTATGTGTCTTTGCTGCATTCATAAAATAATTTATGTTATTTAGGTTAAAATCTTTCTTTGTTACTTAGGTTGCTTTTGATGATTAAGATAGTTTTTCATGCTTCAGGTTGATTTGACAGTTTGGTAATAGAAAATATCTACAAAAATGCCATCAAGCAGTCTTTGATCTCATCTCTCCCTCCTTGGGACCATAAGCTGAGACCAAGGCATACTTGCTACCACAAAAGCACTGTTTTCGCCTTCCAATGCAATTGCTAGTGTTAGATTTTTAGTTGGAAAAGTTGATATCAGTCATACTTGCATGTTTAGATATTTTCTTGCTTAGTTTCCATAGTTATCTTGCATGATTTTCTGTCTATAAACTTCTGTTCATCATGTTTCTGGTTTTTAGGTCAGATTAGGTCAAAATAGCTAGATCTCTGGTTTTCCTAGTCTTTGTTCGATAAGTTTTAGAAAATAGTGTGAAAAACACCTATAATACCTCCCTATCTATCCTTCCTCCATCATACAACCTGCTCCAACCCCTAATCCAAGATTCGTTCCCTTAATTTGCCACACTTTTCCAATTTGCCATAATTTCTACATTCTTGTGCAACATTGCTCCCTCCATCCTTGAACAAATCCAACCACCTTCATCACTCCTTAGCTTCATGTACCAGGTCCTAGACCCCTTTACATCCTTATCCATCATTCATTTCTACTTTCCCACCATTTTTTCCACCATCAACCCTCTAAAATCCTCTTTTTGGTGTTCCTGTAGAACATCCTGTAGAACCCATGCAGACTTCCTGTAGAAGCTCACGAGAGTAGTTTTTCGAGATCTGATCACTGTGAAACTCTCTGAAAGGGTGATAGGGACCCCTTACGCTCTCTTCTCACCTTCCCAACCTCCTGCAAGTGTCCACTCCATTCTCTTTCGCCAATCAACCTCTGCACAGTAAAAGACAGTTAAATCACATGCATAATAATTCTGCCAACCTACTCAAAAATACAAAAAGATGCTTTTTCCAGATTTTACTTCAGAAGTAGCTTAGTCACATGAATTTTACCTTTCCAAGAGTCAATGGCATCCATTTTAGCAACTTTCATCTCTTTTCTTGCACTAATAGGGTTAGTTGGTAAAACTAGGGTTTACTAGGGTTTGTATTTTCTTTCAGCTTTCAGCTTCTTTCTGCAAGTAGATTAGCCTCTTTTGAGTTAGCTTTCATCCATCACAGTTAAAAGCTTCTTCTAAGAACTCATAGAAGTTGGTTTAAACTCCTAGCAAACTTGTGCTAGCTGATCAAGTGACAACCTGCAGTAAGAGCTATTACTTGTGCATATAGCACTGTCGCTTCCAAGTTTGTTACGAACTACCAGGTTGATAAAAGTAAAGAAGGAAGTCCCAGGAGTTGTAGCATCATTGCTGCAATACTGGAGCCCACCATATTTTTGGCGCCGTTGCTGGGGAAGCATCAGAGTACTTTGTGATTATTGCTTTCTTATATTTTTTCTGCAACATTTTTCTAAGTAGTTTATTTCATTTCAAAGTTTACAATTTTCATTTCAGCAAGCATAGATTAGACATTTCCTGCTCTTATTTCAATTCCGCAATTTCATTTCAGCAAGCGTAGATTAGCTATTTCCTTCTTTCATTTCAATTCCGCAATTTCATTTCAGCAAGCGTAGAGTAGACATTTACTACTTTCATTTCAATTTTGCAATTTCATTTCAGCAAGCGTAGATTAGCTATTTCATGCTTTCATTCCAATTTTGCAATTTCATTTCAGCAAAATAGATTAGTCCTTTCCTACTTTCATTTCAATTTTGCATTTTCATTTTAGCAAGATATATTTTATTTAGTTGCAATTTTTTGTTCAATCAATTTCAATTTTGCAGTTACAAGCAGAGAAAAAAATAAAGACCAACCAAAAAGATTTCCTTTCATGCCTCGTAAGGGTAGAGATAATTCAGAAAAATGCTTGCCAAACACCCCCACTGCTTCACACAGCCAACGTTTTCTCTTCTTCGGTGGCTGTAATCAAGAAACACCCTTAGGTAACAACAAGACATATTTGAAGAACCTATAGGGGAGAAGAAGAAGAAAACATTCCTCTGGAGCAAATGCCTGAAACAAAAATGTTGGGAGTAGTATATTTTCTTCTAACTCATCCATTGAAGGTGAAATTGCAAACATGTGGGAAGATTGCAAGAGCGAGATAAGGTAGATGCTTGCCATGCATATCAAAAGATATCAAGAGGAAGCAGAGAAGGCTTTGGCCATCTTTTGTCCTAGGTGCACTAGAAAGAATCCTAGGAACGAATGTCCATTGCACTCTATAGAAGTGTGTTTTGTCTATGAAAAAGACCATCCTACGAACCAGTGCCCTTCCTTGCCCGGAATTAAAGCTGCATATCAGAGGGTCGAGGGAGCCATTGAACCACTCTATTATATGAACCAAAGGAGGCCACATGGACCCATGCCTTACCAGCAGGGAATGCAAGGGTCATATCAGACTTATTACAACCCCTAACAAGCCACTTACATGCCTTCTTGGGGTTCCCCTACTCATCCTTCCTGGTCCACACCCCCTCCTTGGTCGTATCCATCTCAATATCATGCTCAACCAGCTACTCATCCACCCCTATGCTCAGCCACAGCCTCAGTGGAATGCACCTCATCAGGGGTGGAGGCCCCAGTACAACTCTCCTCCAACTCCTTTGCCTCCACCACCTACTCAACTGCAACCATCGCCTTGTGCTCCACCAAGACAGCCCCAAATGTCTGCTCAACCAAACCCAAACCCAAATAACAGGCAGGCTCAACAAGTATATAGTGGGAAACCAATTGCCCAACCATAACCCCATCCACATCCATCTCAAATATACACCCCCACTCAACTACCCGTACCATAATTTCCAAACCCGCACATTGGAGTAGCTCAACTCAATTGCAATGTTGAGGCACAACATTTCTAAAAAACTCCTTTTGAGCTCAATGATATTCACCATAGCTAAGGAAGAGTATTGCAAGGAAGAGATTATATTGATATCATTGAAGGACCACATCCAGTAGAAGAAGATGGAAAAGAGAAGAGCAAAGAACCATGGGCTGCACTTGATAAAGAGAAGACAATAGAATCAAAGATCAAGAGATCTCCCTCATGGTTACCATCAAATCCTCCATGTATTCCAGAGAAAAATCAGCAAAAAGAGGAAGATGAGAAGGTCATGGTAGATGGTGACATGGAGAATAATCCAGATCAGCGAAAGGATCAAGGATATCAGAGCTATATTGAGATATGGTTCCAAATGGTCACTAAGTTGCAGCAGTACTCTCTTCCTCAGCTATGTTGGATCCCTTCAAAGTCAAATCATTTGGTCTCTGAAATCCGGATACCTGTCAAAGCATGTATTTCAACCCTCCACATCATTTTGTCTCTAATCTTGATGTGCACATGGCTCCATTGGAAGTATTCCTATACTTGAAAATAATTTTGTTTTTCAAGTAGGGTAGGGTGGGAAAAAAAGGAAAAAAAAAAAGAAAAAAATGAAAATAAGAGGAAAATAAAAATCTAAGGTGAAAACCTCCTCAGAGGCGCCTCAGATTGGCTCATTGATTGAAAACCTCCATGATGCAGTCAATGGGTTGGAAAGAAGAGAAAATAAAAAGAGAATAAGATCCTTGGGTGAAAACCTCCCTTGGAGACGCCTAGGGTAGGCAATTAGGGTGAAAACCTCCGTGAGGCACCCTAGTTGGTTTAAAGAAAAAGAGAAAAAGAAAGAAGAAAAGAGAAAAATAAAAATAAACCTAATTTCTGTTGAATAATTGCAGGTTGTAGGAAGGACATTGCAAGTTAGGAGGATTGCAAAAAACAAAGACAGAGGTCAGCACTAGGCTGCAAGCATCCCTCACAATCCATTCCTCCATGACCACTACCCTTTCCCAAGATTTGGTCTCATTCGGACTGAGATTTCACCTTCTACGAGAAGTTTTGTATTTTCTATAGGAAGTTATGTGTCTTCTACAAGAAGATCCTGTAGAGCCTACAAACAAGCCAAAATTGATCTCCGAAGAGGACCTGAAGGTTGGGAATCTATCCATGACGCCTGTAAACATCCATGTTTCCATCCATCGCCATATGTCACCTTTTCCCATCTCCATACACCTCTATTGCACTCATTTTTTTATGTTCCTGCACAGTGACACATAGAAATCTTATTTTCTTCATACCGCCAGCGAAAACTCCTTAATGACAAATCAAGCAGCAGTTTTTCACCCACCACACCTGTTACCCTCCATCTAGATTCCTCATCAGCCGAGACCCAAGTCTACATTAAAGCCCAAGCTCATTTTTTCCTTACTGTGCCAAAATTGCACAATGCTCTGATGCAAAAATACATAGAGCAGAAATTTGATTTTCCCTAACTTGAAAACCGTGCATCCATTTAAAAAACTGTTGTATGGGGAGTTGTATAGGGATGATGGAAACATGCCCAAGCACTTTCAACCAATTCTAATGCACGGTTTCCAAGAAATCAGCCTCCATCACCTTCAACCATTTTTTCATTTTCTCCATATCCGTCCATCCATTTAAAAACCTGTTTCATGGGGAGATACATATGGGTGATAGTAACCTGCCCAAGCAATTTTACCCAATTCTAGTGCATGGTTTTCGAGAAATTGACCTTTGTCACCTTCAGCCATTTCTCATTTTTCTCAAAATATGTAAATCCATTGACCACAATTTTTCTATGGGAGGTGCATAACGATGATAGAAACACACTCAAAAAGTTTTAGGTCAATCCAATCCATCGTTTGGGAGCTATGGAGAAAAAAAGTCGTTGTCCTGCAAAGATCTAGCATCAGCAGCATGAAGGTAAAAATCTAAAGGTGGAAGTAGACTCCTGCAGCTTAGATCCAGCCAGAGGATACCTGCAAAATAAAAGTAGCCACATATTAGCAACCAGACTGGCATGCATCCATAGAAACAAAGGCATGCAGCAGAAGGAAAGGCCACAACACCTCACAGTAAACGCACTCGACTTCCAGGTACATGACTAAACCTGTTCCTCTATTGCATGAATGTATTTTAAGAACTGCATGGACAGTGAGATGGTTGTGATTAAACAAGATCGGTGGCTAGCTAACTGACCACCCTCATCTAGTTCAGAGAGTGCCTCATCTAGTTCAAACAGTGCTCAGTGGGTGCAATCAGCACGTGTGCTCAGCCATCTCGGGAAGAAAACTGAAAATAGGTAGTGGTGGCTGTTTAAACTCAAACGTAATTGGTGGAAGTGATTACAGGCAAGCATCATATAGTTTCATAACAGCACTGCAGTCTGCATGGGGCCAACGTACATCCGGGCACCTCATCTCCTCACCATGAATCACGCCAGCAGTTAAACAACACCTCAGTTAACGCATTCACCACTCTTTGTTCACTATGCGTTCACGACGTTCTCGACTAGAGTACACATCTACCACTTCCAGAGCAGGTAACCAGTCGTACTCCACCAGATTTCTACCTATTTTTTTTGAAAATCTCCCACCTATCGCGCTCTACAGGAAGCACAGTTTCATTCTACAGGAGCCAGGTGACTTCTATAGGAAGGCTTCTACAGGAAAGGCAGAGAACAGCCTTGCAGAAAGAAAACTCGGGACTTTCACCAAATTTCAAGCTCAAAATGAGGTAGGCTCGGGAAAACTTCTCTGTACATGATTTGTTGGTGCAAAATAGTGAATTAAACATGGCATTAAATTGAAAAATGAGAGTAAAAAGTCTGCCTGTGCATTGAGAAAAAAGTGAAAGTCTTCCTGCATATTTCACTAAGTTTACCCAAATTTTTTCTCTGCATCCGAAATCTCCTCATCATTTTTAATTTTCCTGTAAAGAAGATACATGTAGCAGTAGAGGCCAACCCGTGTGTGTGAGAAAACCCGAATTTACATATTTATCAATGTGCTGAAAAAAAAACATGTGTCCTTATGCTCTGTTCTGTAAAAAAGAATAAAATTTTGTTCTTCCATAAACAGACAAACCAAATTTTGGGTGATAGCAGTTTTCAAAGAGGGGAATTATTGCCATTTGATATTGTAAGGAGCACATGAGAAATTCCATCTTTGATCTAAAAAAAATTGAATTCAGCTATCCTCTGTTTCAATGATTGACTATTTTTTTTTCCACTTGAGCAATTTCTTTTCTGGTTAAAACATAAAAAGAAGCACTCAACACCATGCCAGGAGGATTTAGGAGGAGCAAACTGAAGAAATTGAAAAGAACATTGATGAGGGAGCACAAGACATTCAAGCAGAGGGTAAAACATAGGAAGAATAGAAGGAAAAAGAGGAATTTGATAAGACTTCCGAGCCTAAGATAGAAAACGGAAAAACAACGAAAGTAGAGAAGGGAAAAAGGACAAAGATTGGCAAGAAAAAGGCCAAGAAAGCCCAAAGAATGCTACCACAGCCAAGGTAGGCACCCAACAAGAGAAAGAATAGGCACTCCCTGAGATATCAGTGACATAATCAGAAATAGGGGGCACAAAGATTTCTACAAGAAGTGAAGAAAAAGAACAACAGAAAGAGAAATCCCCAGAAATGTTGGAAAGGGAAGCAGCAGCTATGCCTGCTACATTAAGCACACCTACAAAACAAAAAGGAAAAATAAAAAGATAGGCCTCCTTGTATTTTAAGGCCAGGAAAAGCACAAGAATTCAAACAAGCAGAATATGAGGAGCAGTGGAAGGACATAGACAAGAAGGCAAAATTTTATGGCACACATGTTTAAACCACTTCAGAAGCTTGGGATGATAGGGAGGCCACCAGGGCCATAAAGGACGAGGAGATGGATTAGTTGCTCAGAGGATGAGCAACACCTTCAGTAGGGGGTGATGATGAGCCACAGAAATGGGTAATTATATATGCTCATTTAGCCTCCTAATTCGACTTAATCCACCATTCTCATTAATTTACTGCATGTTTTTTATTATATTTATGCTAATAGAGTGATTTGGGTTACTCATTATGCCAAAAAGTTTAATGTGTGCTTTATGCAAATTTTTGGTCAATTTTGAGACAAAATCAAAGGTTTAATGAGCACTTGGCAGCCAAATTCATGGAAGAACAAGGGAGAGGATTTGTAGGAAGGTGTCCCCTTCATTTATGAGCCCTTACCTTGAATTATCCACTAGCAGCTTGGAGTTCAAGGGCCACCACATCGATGACCACAAGGGCAGCCGAGCAAGGCTAGTAAAGTTGTTGTTAACTGCAAGTTATGGCAGCTGAGTTCCTAAAGTTTATGAGGATTGTTGGGGTCCTCAATTTGTATAAATAAGAAGGCTTAGGGACTTAGTTTGGTTAGTTATATGTTAGTTAGATTTTGGTCAATAGGTTAGTTATTTTATTAGTCTATTTTCGCACTTTAGTGCAGCTTTGTATCAACACATTTTCGAGTTTTTTCTTGTAGACATTTTTTGCGATGTAACTATTATTTTTTTATCAATAAAGATGAATCTATCTTTGCACCAGCTCTAATATTTCTTAGGAGGCTGTAGCTCTTGGGGTTGGGCCCAACCCAAGTGCCAGTACCTCCTTTGTGTACTTTTATTTGTCTTTGCGACATTCATAGAATAATTTCTATTATTTACGTTAAAATCTTGCTTTGTTACTTAGGTTGTTTTTGATGATTAAGATAGTTTTTCATGCTTCAGGTTGATTTGATAGTTTGGTAATAGAAAAGATCTACAAAAAGGCCATCAAGCAGTCCTTGATCTCATCTCTCCATCCTTGGGACCATGAGCTGAGACTAAGGCATACTTGCAGCCACAAAAACATTGTTTTTGCCTTCCAATACAATTGCTAGTGTTAGATTTTTAGTTGGAAAAGTTGATACCAGTTGTACTTGCATGTTTAGATCTGTTCTTGCTTAGTTTCCATAGTTATCTTGCATGATTTCATATCTATAAACTTTTGTTCATCATGTTTCTGGTTTTTAGGTCAGATGAGGTCAAATAGCTAGATCTCTGGTTTTCCTAGTCTTTGTTCGATCAGTTTTGGAAAATAGTGTGCAGAACACCTGTAATGCCTCCCTGCCTATTCTTCCTCCATCATACAACCTGCTCCAACCCTAATCCAAGATTCCTTCCCTTAATTTGCCACACTTTTCCAATTTGCCCTAATTTCTACATTCTTGTGCAACATTTCTCCCTCCATCCTTGAACAAATCCAACCACCCTCATCACTCCTTAGCTTCATGTACCAGGTCCTAGACCCCTTCAAATCCTTATCCATCCTTCATTTCCACTTTCCCACCATTTTTTCCACCATCAACCCTCTGAAATCCTCTTTCGGTTGTTCCTATAGAAGATCCTATAGAACCCCTGCAGACATCCTGTAGAAGCTCATAAGAGAAGTTTTCTGAGATTTGATCGCTGTGAAACTCGCTGAAACGGTGCTAGGGACCCCTTAGGATCTCTTCTCACCTTCCCAACCTTCTACAAGTGCCTACTCCATTTCCTTTTGCCAATCAACCTCTGCTTAGTAAAAAACAGTTAAAGCACATGCATAACAATTCTTCCAACTTACTCAAAAATACAAAAAGATGCTTTTTCAAGATTTTACTTCAGAAGTAGCTTATTCACAATCATTTTACCTTTCCAAGAGCTAATGGCATCCATTTCAGTAACTTTCATCTCTTTTCTTGCACCAGTAGGGTTAGTTGGAAAAACTAGGGTTTGCTAGGGTTTTCATTTCCTTTCAGCTTTTAGCTTCTTTCTGCAAGTAGATTACCTCTTTTGAGTTAGCTTTCATCCGTCACAGTTAAAAGCCTCTTCTAAGAACTCATAGAAGTTGGTTTAAGCTCCTAGCGAACTTGTGCCAGCTGACCAAGTGACAACCTACAGTAAGAGCTTGTGCATATAGCACCATCGCTTCCAAGTTTGTTATGAACTACCAGGTTGATAAAAGTAAAGAAGGGAGTCCCAGGAGTTGTAGCATCATTGCTGCAATACTAGAGCCCACCACCCTTCTAGTGCCTATTTTATTTTCGTCATGAGACTTTACATCTTTCAAAAGTTGAACTGCCCATTTTGGTAGTTGATGATCAGTTGTTTGAGATTTTGAAAAGTCTCCATCATTGTAAAGAGGATTAATATAAACTGATGTTCATTCTGGTGGTGGAGAATCATTGTCAGAAGAACTGCTGCTGCTTGGAGATGTGGATGAACTGCTAGAAGATCCAAATGGTGTTGTTGAAGTTGATGGACTTGATGAATCATCTTCAGATGAAGGAAAATCAAGTTCATACCAATTTGGTGAATTTGGTTGACTTTGTGTATTTCCTTTTCTTCGACTAACTTTAGTTTATAACTTTTGAAGAAGTCTTTCAATTTCTTTAGCACGCTTACTCTCCGTTTCATAAAAAATGACATCCCTGCTCACAATGAATTTTCCATTTTTCAAAAGATGATACCCTTTCTTCTCATTAGAATAGCCAATCATTGTGAATTTCAAACTTCTTGAGTCAAGCTTATTTTGTTTTTCTTTCAGAACTAAGGCATAACATACTAATCCAAAAACTCAAAGATGATTAACTCGAGGTTTGAAACCAAACCAAGCTTCATAAGGTGTGATTCCGTCTAAACAAGCATCTGTTTCTTAAGTAGACAACTATATGTATTTCTTTTTCCCAATATGTTGGACTTAACCTCTTGAAAGTTAACATGGATCTCATCATTCCTAACAAGGTGCAATTCATTCTTTCGACTACTCCATTTTGTTGTGGAGTGTAAACATTTGTAAGATGTCATCTAATGCCATTTTCACTGCAATAAGTTTTGAATTCATTTGAAGTGAATTCTCCCCCATTATCTGTCCTGAGAGTACCTATATTTTCTTTGACTTCATTTTCAACAAGTTGGTGAAAATTTTTAAACTTCTCAAATGCTTCTGACTTGTTCTTCAAGAAGTAAACCCAAGTCATTCTACTGAAATCATCAATGAATAGTAATAAATATTTGCAACCACCAAATGAAGTTTGTAGTGGTCCACAAACATCACTGTGAACTAGTTGTAGCCACCTGTTTGCACGCCATGAACTTGTTAGAAAACTTTCTCGACTTTGTTTGCCATAAATGCAAGCTTCACATTTTTAATTTTCCTTTTTGAAAGTGGGAAGTCCTTTAACCATTCCTTGTTTCTACAATTGAGAAATACTATCAAAATTTAAATGTTCATATCTTACATGCCATAATCTGATAGGTGAAATTCTTGTAGTGATTGCCCCTGCAAAATCAGAATGCCTTGGAATAACTGTCCCTTTCATTCGTAACAGTTTTCCATCTTCATAGCCTGGCATCACTATTTTCAAGCTCTGTTTGACTGAATTAATCTTAACTAAGCCATCTTCCATAATGACCTAATTTCCTGCTTGTCTAATCGTGACTAAAGACAACAAATTTTTCTTAAAGGTTGGTACATACCATACATTTGAAATCATTTTTCTCCAATGCCAGGGAGAAAAACTTTAACTGATCCTTTTCGATAAGGAGTATGTTTTGTATCATCTGCAAGAAAAAAGGAATTAAGTTGGTAATCTTGAAAATTCCAAAAAAAGTCACGTCAACAAGTCATGTGCTGAGTTTCCCCTGAATCCAAGATCCACGCTTCTTCATGGTCACTTCTAAGACAGGATGAAAGTTGTAACGCTAGCGAGGAAGTAAAAACATATTCTGAGTTATCATCATCTTGATCATTTGCAAATTGTGTTGAGTGTTGATGAAACTTGGGAATTTTATCAAGAGAAGTTCGACAATGTTTAGCATAATGTCCAACTTTGTTACATCTTTGACACACAATTTGACTTAATTCTCTTCCTCTTCCTGAAGATTGTCCTCTACCTCTTATTTGACTTCTATTTTGAGATTATCCTCTACCTTGATTATTATTTCCTTGTCCTTGAAAGTAGTCTCTTCCTTGGTTGTTTCGTCTACCTTGAAAATTACTCCTTCCTGAACTGTTGCCTATATTAAAGTTGTTTCCTCTGCTTTGGCTTCGACCTTGACTTTGTACATTATGTGTTGCTTGATTCTGATTGAAATTACCTCTGCCTCTACCTTGAGAACGGTCAGTCGATGATTTACTAGTGCTAGCCTCTGTGAAAAAAACATCTTCACCAACTTTCTTCTTCTTCCCAAAGGTTTTATCATGTTGGGTCAAACATTTCACAGAGCTCATCAAACTTTAGTTTCTCTAATTTCCCATTTAATTGTAGAGTCTCCAAAAAATGAGTGTAGGAAGAAGGAAGTCTAGCAATTACACTTGTGACCATAAAACTATCATCTATTGCTGGAAAACCAACATTAATGATTTCCTACCTGATATTCTTAAGTCTTGAGATATATTTAAGAACATCACCTCCTTCAGTCAATTTTTGTTGCAATAATTGTAATTGTAGATCAACTTTCTTTGATTTAGGCTGAGTATCAAAGAGGTCTTTAAAATTTTTCAAAGTAGACCATGCATCTGTAGCATTTTCTGTATGGACATACATTTCATCATTGACAAAAGATTTAATGAGAGCTAATGCTTTGGCATTCTTAACTTCCCATTTTTCTAGTGCAGTTGCATCTGTGGGTTTATTTTTCTTAATATCTCCATCACATATTTCATGTTATAATTCATTATAAATAAGAGTTCTTTCGATGAGGCGATGCCATGTTTTATAGGATTTTGTACCTTCAATTTTGTCGGAATCAGAGAACAAATTGATTAACTTAGACATTGTAGTGTTGAAGCTTCGCACCAAGAATCAGAAATAAAAAAATGTCAAGATGGGCAACACAACAAGCAACACACCATGCAAAATCATGATCTATCAGGGCTCAGCCTTGACCCTTGTATAGTCATTGAAACAGGAGAAAAATGATGGAGCTTTGCACTTTGCTCTAGTCAATTTCTCAAAAAGTACAAGGTAGCTTTCAAAATTTGATTTTTACAACGATGCTCTTGCAAGACTTGGTAAAAAAAGTTACGCCCCCGACCCCCCAAAGTAGAATTACTTTGAGTTACAATTTCACCCTTACCCCTCCAAAAATTACAATTAAAATGCCCTTATTACTCCAAAATACAATATTCCTTATTTCTCCACAAAATTTACAAATTTGATTCGGCTTCCATACGTTCAACCTTGCACTTTCTTGATGGACTGGTCCTCTCGGTTTGAATGACACAAATGCGTGTGTATGCATTACATCGCCGGCGTTGTCTTTTCTTTGCTTCTGCTTGTCTCTCTCAGTACCACATTAAGTCTTTCACACAAGAATCCTCCTTGTCTGGAACTTATTTTGTTTGATGACAGATACATCCCAAAATCATCTAGTAGAAGCTCATCTGTAGAAATAAAGAACAAACACAATATTTCTTTCCCCGTCAATCTCATCATAACCTGCTTTAATCAGGTACTGAATCATTTTCAGCTCAACAGGCAGTTCAACGCAATTGAAGCTACCTCCACCTGTTTTACGGTTTACCATAACGTATGATTAAAATTTCCTTGTTACCGGTAAAAGTTAATTCTCCAGCTGCACGAATAGTTAATCCAACTCCTTCCATGAATAAAACTTGAAAAAAAGGGCAAGTCTTGCATATAAGACTCAAAGAAGTTGTCTGGAGAATTAAATCCTTGATGTATAGGAAACCAGGATGGTCACAAAGGTCAACCCAATAGAAGCTTGATAATATGCAATAGAATAGTAATATATAAAACCCCTAGTCTGAATATTTTGTCTACGGGGGCTGGTTTTTACCTACGGAGAGGAAGCGGAAGGCTAGAAGAATATTAGATATTGCGCTAGCTCCACAGTCCCGCCGATGTTCGTTGACAAGAATACCCGAGTCATTTGCCAGGGCATCACTGGCACAAATGGCACATTTCACACAGAACAAGCCATCGAATATGGCACTAAAATGGTTTGAAGCGGAGAAAATAATAGAACTTCAAGACACAACAATTTTGATAATAATACAAAAAATTGATTTTCAGATTTAAAAATCTAAAATCAATAAAATAATAAAATTTCTTTTCTTTTGAACAAAAACTGGACAATTTTCATACCAATCATTCGCTGAAAAATTCAATGGAGTTTTCCAAAAACTTGTAGAGCTGGAATCTCCTCCTCACATCAACTGCAACATTACTGGAGCTCTGATACCACAATAATGGTAGAAGTGTCCTCAGAAACGTAATTTTATTAATTAGAAAAAAATAATTACATATTTGATTTTGCAAGAATTTACACCCGAACAACAAAACACTCTTGTAATGAGATATTTATAAGCTCAATGTCCTAATTACCTCTAATTATGGATCACTTATTAAATAACAAGTGTCCATTTACAATAAATGTTATTCAAAACAACTAGCTAACTAATCTCCTAAAATAGAGCCTAAGATATGACACATTTGGAGAGTCATATCTTGTTACAACAATATACTAATTTTAAATGTCTCCATTAAATAATTAAATATTCTAGAATAATAATTATTAATTTAATATCTTAAATTAATAATTATTTTATTCCAACTTTATAACCTATGATAATATTTTATTTTTGGATCATCTAACACCAAATTAATCCCATTATAGATCATTGGAAAGCTTATCATGTGTAGTTTCTAAAACTGCATTTGGTTTTCAAAATAGGTTTGATTTGACCCCCCAAAAGTCCATTCTCCCAAGACTAGTCAAACGAGCAACGTCTGATCCAAAAATTAGGCAGAAACATGATGTTTTGGTAGTTTTTTGCCTTTTTCACTTGACAAATTTTCATTCGAGGACTAGAAACATGGTTTTCCTAGATGTCTTGGTCCTTCTAAATCCATTGGTGCCTTCCATTCCTCCAAAACGTGTCCCAAAAAAGTGTACAGTGCCTAGGGCATTGTGTATTTGACCATGCAGCTGATATGAAATTGCCTCAAAAAACATAGAAAAGGTAGTATTACCAAAAAATGAGCCAAGAGTCTTCAAAATTTTTTAAGTAGCTAATGTTTGGTGTGTCTAGGCATGGAGTGAAGCCTCTGCAAGTATATCGAGCTTCTTCTTCTCTTCTTGGTGACTAACGGCTTCAATTTTTGCCTTAGCAGCCTTGAGATTTGCTAGGTTGCTATTTTGTTTCTTTGGAAATAATACTTTTCCATCATTATTTGAATGTTATTGTCTCTTTTGGCCTTGTGTTATAGACAATTTTGTGCCTTACAGCAACAGACATGAATTGTCAATAATCCAAGGGATCCAAAGTTCCCTAAACATGATGTTCCTACCCCTAGAGGAACAAGGTCAGCAAACCAACAGCTCTCAGATCAGTTCTCCACCTGAAAATACTCAAAAACAAGCAATCCTGAAATCAAAGCAGGTGCTCCACTAGGTTTCTGCGCTGAAACTCAGTTGCTCCATGGTGTACCTGCGTTGCAAAGCAAGTGGAACAAAGGCCACCTGCGGTGAGCGAGATGGGACAAGTGGCACAATGAGTCATTGCTCTAGAATCTTCCAAAAATGACACTTGGATCAGGGATTTCGCCTTGTGATGAGTCAGAGGCTCTGTTTCTCCAAGTGGAAGCAAGGTTCTCCAAGTGGACTCAAGAACTGAAGATCAACTAAAGATTAACTAAAGAGAGAGAGGACACAAGGCAGCTACACATCAGTTGCAAGCTGACTCATCCTTTCTCAATTCATCTATATATTGAGCTCTCTCCTATGAGCTCAGGAGGCTGGAATTTTGTGCAAAGTAATGATATGCTGTTGGTTTCACTATAGAGCTATTGGGTGATTGTTTGAGAGAGGTGAAGAGGAGAAATTCTTTCTGCTGGGAGGTGTTGCTGGATTGGAGCCTTCAATGGTTGTAATACTCTCAGAACCTTTACTTCTTCATTAATAAAAGCTATTGAGGTTCTTCTATGTGCTCTTGTTTCAATAATATATTGTGATAATTGCATGTTTGGTTTACACTAATCCTTGAACCAGTTATGATTGCATGCTTCTTGTAGTTTCCTTCTTTGTTATTTTGCAGGATCTCATTGTAGCTGGGCCAGCAAAAGAGCAAGGAGCTGGGAGCAAGCAGCCAAAGAGAAGAGTTTGGATTCGACATTAAGCGCAAGGCAACGGTTAGTGCATTTCTCCATTCTCTTTTGCTTTCATAAAGAAGTAAACCTTAAGTAGTTTGTTTTACAGTTGTTGCTGAGGTACTATCACCCTTAGAGTGGGATAGGGTCATCCGAGTCGGATACTTTTCCCTACAACAAACTGGCGACTCCGCTGGGGATCGTATCCGTTTGATTGTGTTTGTAGTATTTTGCTATTCATTTCCTGAACAAAAGAGTACCAAATCGAAAAGCTTTTGACTATATCAAAAGAGAAGTAGAGGGCAGCTACTCTAGCTCATTTCTGAGCAAGTTCATGATTTGAAGAGCTGATCTACAAGGATCCTTGTAAGCTCTTAGTGATAGCTTTTCACCTTCCTAATCATCCCTTTGAGTGTGCTTGACTGATTGTCTCTGATTTGAGCAAAAACTGTGCATTTTTGAGAAAATTATGACCCGGAAACTGTGAAAACGCAATTCTCGTTTTCCAAAATAGGTAGTACACAGGCTACCTGCTTTGCAACGCAGGTCCCGAAGGGGCTACCTGCGCTGAGAGCCAGACTGGCTGTGCAGCACCTGCGTTGGCCCAATTTTGCCTAGTGCTGTTGGGGTTTCCTCCTTTTCTCTTGCTTGTTTTCACCATTGATTTGGCTGCCAGTTACCAGTCTTGCACCTGTTCTGAAACCAAT
Source organism: Pinus tabuliformis (assembly GCA_031772625.1). Lineage (NCBI taxonomy): Eukaryota > Viridiplantae > Streptophyta > Pinopsida > Pinales > Pinaceae > Pinus > Pinus tabuliformis. Next base: position 1,285,169,238 of record CM062805.1, read on the forward strand.
ATTACTTGCCATCATTCTGCCTCTGTTATATAACGAAATTGTACTTGTTCTTTGTATTTCTTACTCATTTACAATTTCCCATAATGAAGAGTAAACTAGTCTTGCTTTTGGCCTCTTAGATCTGAACCTGTGTTAGGCATTTTGCTGGTCTAAAGAGTTAGCTTGTTTGCTGTCCATAGCTGATTAGTCATTTTTACTTTCGTCAGTATGGTTTGATTTCATATATTTCCAGTGATTAAGCAAGTGAATCTTAAGGTGTCTTTTGATTTTGGACAACTTGTTTGTTTTCGCTCTAAATTGAAATCAAAGTTATATAACCACTTTCTTTTTGTAATCCATCCACATTAAGAAAGGGAAAAGAAAATACATGCATTGTGCATTTTGCATTTGACTGTTGGTTTGACGATTTAGAAAAAAATTGCATTTAGTGTGTGCTCTATGATCTGTGAGAAAAGATTTGCCTTTCTCTTCCCTCAGTAGTTAAGGTTTTCAAAGTTGAAAGATTGAAAAGTTTGCTTCTCATCTTAGACTGCATTCAGGAATTTGTTATATACATCTCGTGGTGATCCTTAAAGGCAAACTGCTAAGCAAGATCAACATTAAAATAAATCCAATTTACATAACAACGCTTTGTAACATAACGCAAACACATAGAGGTCTAGGTAGAGACGTGTTCCGGCGTCGTTAAACATAGTGACTGTCGATCTCTACGAAGGTGGGTGATTCCTCCTGAGAGTCAGTGGCACTAATATGGACTTGTGCTCCCACGTACCGTCGAGTATATATTGGGAGACCCCTATAGGCAATTATCCTTTATCCATAGGAAGCCGTGTCGGCCGCCCTGCTGATCGCGATGCAGTGAACACAACATTCACGAAGATCGACCACCTGTACTGTAAAATGTATTCTGTGGTTTCGCGAAAAGTTTGGCACACCCTCTGCCTAGAACTCCAGAGAAGTTTCTTTTGGCCTTTTTCAAACTCTATAACTGAAAAAGTCCATCCGAGCATTTGTCACTTCGGGCTCGTTAAAACATCGAAGGCGACTAGAGTCATCTTTAGCTTTTTCTCGACTCTTAAAACATGAAAAAGCAAGTTTGTGTCTAAAAGCGTCGTTAATAAAATTTATTTTAAACGGAACATAATCACCTGTTATTCCCACGTTGATCTTTCAGTTGAAAAGTATGGAGCCCACCAACCAAGGAAGTAACCTTGGTGGAAGTCCAAATCCCTTCTCCTCTTGGGGAGATGTTGGTGCGCCTCATATGGCCACATTGTCACTTCCAGGATTGACAATCGGCCTACCTGTATGGCTCTTTTCAACTAATGTAGTTCAGATCGCCACTAACCCTGAGCAGTCGAATCAACAGTCAGACCAGTCTAGAACTACCCACCAGCCTTCTACTTCTTACAATTCTTCCTCTGATTCTTCATCTTCACGAGGTAGAGCCGGCAAAAGTCAGCCTCCCATGGAGAAGAAGGAAAAGAAGAAAAGATAAAAGAAGCAGAAGGGGCCTATGGCGAAGGCGACTGGGGGCAAACAAAAGACAGCTGACAAAAACCCACACACTGCACCGACCGGGCCTAAATCACCATGTGTCATTTGCAAAGGGACCCACTTCCATCGTGATTGTCCTTGTATTCCCCGGATACTAAGGGACTGGTCCCCAAGGTTGCACAATCCGGTAGCATCAACCTCTGGTAGTCATGTTGATTGCAGTCCGTCAACTAGCGAGAGCGAAGGACGAAGAGGGAGACCAAGATCACCCTGTATGTTGTGTGAAGGCGATCATGCCATCCACCGATGTCCATTCTTAGATGAGGCGAAGAGAGTTTTGGAAGATCGTCCGGTATCACCGTTACGACTTCCTCCTGGATACCAAAAACTCGTGCCTAATCCCTCGATAGTTGAAAATCCAGTTGACCCGCTCAAGTGGTCAGCTGAAGTGTCGGTCATTGAGAATGAACCTGCTGAATCCAGACCAGACGAAAGTCTAAAGGTCGAAACGGCAGTTGACCCGGTTCTTCCTTCAGAGGTTTCATCCTCAAATGACACCGTCATTGAAGATTCATCTTCAAATGACACCCTCACTGAAGAGGATAAGGATGACACCGTCCATATTCTTTTCATCAACACAGACTCTGATGAGCATCAGGGCAATGCACCCATTCCTTTATTGCAGGAAGGAACATCGTCAGGGTCGTATCGGGCCGTATATTCGGTCCCACCACCAAGCAACCTAGTCGTATCCTTTGATTGGAATCAACTAGGCAGACCCCGGTTACCAGCCAGTATCCCATTCAGAATCATAGTCCAAATCTACAGAATGGTGATGGTTGGAACTATCATTGATGAAGGGGCATCTGTGAGTATCCTTTCCTCTATTGCTTGGAAAGCACTGGGTTGCCCGACGCTTTTACCTGAGATGAGAAATCTATCAGGTTTTGATAAAGGAACCAGTCACCCGTTAGGGATTCTCCCCAATGTTCCAATTACATTGAAAGGGAAGACAGTTCATATGAACATCATGGTCGTCCAGGGACCCTTGGTTTATAACTTACTGCTTGGACGAGACTATATATATTGCATGGAGGCGATAGTGTCCTCCCTCTTCAGAGTCATGTGTTTTCCGCACGAAGGAAGAATGGTCAAGCTCGTAGACCAACTTTCATTTCCAGGATCACGCATCGCAAATAGTCAAATACCATCCCTTAACGGTTTATTCACTCAAGGAATGCCACCACCCCCGGTTCTACTTCCCGATGAATGCGAGTAATTCGGAAAGAAAGAACTAGGACCCAGGGGGCATGCACCCTGGCCTGCCTTGGGCAGAGAAAACCTTGGGTATAAAGTTAATTTCCGCAGAAGAATGGACTAGTCCGTACCCCATCTGAAAAAGGAAGAGAGGGTTGTTCTAGGATAAAATTCTTTTGTCAAAGTTATGTGAAGCGGAAGGATCGCTCCCTTTGTCTAAAAAAGTAGGCTCTCCTAAGGAGGAGATCCACTTGTGGCAGCAAGTAGCCACCATCTTTGAATGTCAAGCCTCACCCATTAAAACAATATGTTTTGAAAGAGAGTAGGGGCAGTCTCCAAAGAAAGAGATGAAATTGCTGAAACAAGTAGTCACCATCCTTAGCAACCTAATGATAGACATCGCCGAAAAGAGAGTTTAGTTTGTGGCAGCGAACGAAACCATTTTTCAGATAATAAGTAAGAGGACAGAATCTCGAAATTATACTTTATACCTGGGGGCATGCAAACCTTTTGGAGTGCAAGCACGGGACGACTATTTATTTTTTTAAATTTTTAGGTCCTCCCTTTAAACCTGTAGGTCTAACCCGTTAAACTCGTAGGATTAGCCGTTTCCAGCTTGCATAAAAAAAAGGATGAAAGGCAAAAGTTAAAACCTGCCAAATTGGAGTAATTAGTGAGGTATCACTCCTTAAATAAGATTACCTCACCTAAGGCATTCCTTGTATTAAGACTGGTATAAATTGAGCAGTTTTAGCAATGTTCATGCTCGTTAAAAAATAAACACAAGAATCGAGCAGTTTTAGCAATGTTCATGCTCGTTAAAAAATAAACGCGAGAAATCGAGCAGTTTTTGTGTGGAGTTCATGCTCGTTAAAAAATAAACATAAATTGTGAGCAATCTTTCCCTACAGTTCAAGCTCATCCAGAAAAAATGAACCGGTAAATAACCTTGAGAAATGTAACCTTTGACTGCCATGTTAAAAACCCTTGGTCGTGTTTATATGCCATCACCTCCATCCGTTCATTTGGCCAATCGTTCATCTCCATATGTTTGTTTACCCATTTTGAGGAACAGCTGCGAAGAGTGATTTCACTCAGCCATCCTTGTGACACTGTCGTGATTGGAAAATTCCAACCTGTACCTGGAATCTGCTGCTATCCCTGTTTATCACTCGTTCCTCAAAAGACGAGTCTTCTTTGAGCTCTTTTCACTGACTCGTAAAATTCTTGTCCTCCCATGTGGAATCTTCAGCAGGTAAGTTCTTCCACTTGATGAGATACTCTGAAATCGATCAATTTCGTAGCTGTCGGGTTCTTGTTTCTGTGACTGCTCTAGGTTCTAATATGATTATTCCTTCCTCTTCAATTTCTGGCAATATTGTTTGAATTGGGATCTTTTGCAACTTTTGAATAAGTGGCCATACTTCTTCGTCCTTCTTCCATTCATCCCTTGCTTCATTTATCCAATCTGGTTGGATAATATAAATAGCACAAAACAATGCTTCCACATCCTCATCCTTGAAGAGTCTTCCCATTCGGTAAGGTCGCCATTTTTTATGTAGTATTGCCAACATTTCCTTCTCATAAATAGCTTGCTTGATATGTAGCAGTAAAAATACCCAATCACCTACATCAAAACATTTTTCACTACGATGTTGATCTACCTGTTGTTTCATTTGATTTGGCACCGAAGTGACGTTATCCGTTAAAAGTTGGAGAACTTGTTGTTGATGCTCGATGTGATATTTCACTGCTTGAACCTTTTTCTTCTTGATATGTCCTTCTATCTCTAGAGTTTGAGGAGTGGTAATTTCTTCCAATCCTTTACAAGATATGGTAGGATTCATTTCTTGATGCTCGATGTGATCTTTCACTTCCTGAACATTTTTCTTCTTGATATGTCCTTCTATCTTGATAGTTTGAGGAGTGGTAATTTCGAACAAAGAATTACAAGATATGGTTGGATTCATTTCTTCTTTCTTGATGTGATCTTTCACTTCTTGCACCTTTCTATTCTTGATATGTCCTTCTATATTGAGAGTTTGAGGAGTGGTAATTCTTGCCAATGCTTTACAAGATATGCTCTGATTCATTTCTTCTTTCTTTGGGGTGGGGTCCTGGCGTATATCTTCTTCTTTTGATGTTTCTTGATCCTTTTCTTCCTCCTCTTCATATTCTATGTAAAATAATTTCTTCTCATCACACTTATGACCTTTAGTGCATTTGCTATCACAATTGTAACAAAGCCCTTTTTCTCTTTTTTCTTCCAATTGTTGTGGTGTAACCCTTCTAGGCTGTGGAAGGCTAGGAGAAACAACACTTCCATCTTTATAGTTGTGAGGGGTACGCTTCCTGGTTTCCATAATTTTTCTTTCCACTATGTCACAAAGCCCTTTTACTCTTTCCAATTGTTGTGGTGTTGCTCTAAAGAAGGTGTTGCTCTTTGTATCCTCATAATGTGCTATCATTTCCTCCGTGAAAATTGACCGTGTAACAAGTAGTTTACGAGAACAAAGCCCTCTGTACCATAAAAATTGATCTGGTTCTAAATATGAAGATGCAATACATACCTTTTGTAACAGTTGTACACCATGTAGATCAAAATATTGCTCCATCTGAAGTATCGAATTTACCGGATCCTTGCCATCAAACTTCCTCATCTTGCTTTTTCTTGATTTTAGGAGCTCGACCTTGAAACGATTGTAATTTTTACTTTTGGATCCTTAAGTTCTGAAATTGTGAGCTACAGTAGCCCTCTATGTCCTCTTTCCAATGCCACTAGTCTAATCCAAATTGGATTCTCTAAGAAAAAGTTATGCACAATCTCCCAAGATGACCTGATTATAGACCTTTTCAGAAGGGCGAACTTGTATGAAGTGCCACGTGTCACTGTTTCAACCTTTGACTTTGAAAAATATATAAAATAAAACTACAGTCCATCCTTTTTCGGTACCTTCTTACAAAATTTCAATCCAATTCTCACAAAGAAAGTTATGATGATTTTCCCCAGGTCACCTGTTTTGAGTGTAATTCAGGAGTCTGCAAAAAGACCAACTTCCTCAGATCATATCTTCGAAAATATCACGCAAAAAGCTCCAAAATTCGGACGCAAGGTTTAGCGTGTTTTCTTCTCAAATGGGTTTTTTTGCGACTTCTGAAACATCACAGAAAAAAAGTTATAGCGAAAATGCCACGATGACCTGTTTGGAGCAGCGAAACCCTAGAATCCAAAGCTCTGATACCAAATGTTATGAAACCAGCTCAAGAAAAGATAGAAAAGAAAGATCAACGCCTTAGAATTCAGCCTCTTCGAGGGGGCAACCTCCTTTACATTACATAAATGAACAATTCTTGGATGATACAAATGAAAAGACCTCCTTTCTATATATAGGAGTCTAAGGGGTTATAACATAATCAGAGCCGACATAACAATAATAATGTAAGGGCACAATAATAACAATAGTGGGCTTCTATGGGGCACAATAGTAACAATATGGGCACTACATGGGTACATCAATATAATAAGTGGGTTATACTAATAACAATAAGGGGTTACTCTAGTAGTATAGGGGCCTAACAGAAACCAAGCAACCTACCAAAGCTAAAATCAAGAACCCTCCTATACAAACCCCTCCTAAAACAATTCCTAACCTAAATCATCCAACAGTTGAAGATATATCAGACAGTCAACAACCTAACAGACAACCTTCAACTTCCATTCCTTCCAAAGAAACTATGGAAGAACCTCCAGAAATTCACATAGAAGCAACTTCATCTCATAACAACACTCCTGTAAAAGAGATAGACACAGAAAATACAACAGAAAAGGAAAATCTCACTGCCCGAAATGAAAAAGTACAAAAAAAAAAACCTTGAGACCTTGAGACCAAAATAGGAAATTAAAGATAGCAATTCCATTGTCATAATTAGCCAAGCATGACGTCTACAAAGATAAAATTAGTAGATCACTTCAAATTTCAGAAAATAGAGATGCAGTAAATGTCCTTGATGATCAACCAGAATTAATTTTTGGCCCTGAGGTAAACGGAAAATCAGTAGATGGAGTGGTTCCTCCTTTCTACGTGAGTCTGAATATTCATGATAAAATACTTCACAATGCAATGTTTGATTCTGGAGCTTCTCATAATTTAATGCCTAAATCTGTGATGAAGAAGTTAGACCCAAATATTACCAGGCCATACAAAAACTTGTTCTCCTTTGATTCAAGCCAGGTGTTATAGACATTTTTGTGCCTCGCAGCATGGAGCATGAAATGTCAATAATTACAGGGATCCTCAGTCCCTAAACATGTTGTTCTTACCCCTAAAAGAACAAGGTCATCAAACAACAGCACTTCCAATCAGTTCTCCACCTGAAAACACTTCAAAACAGGCTAATTTTGGATCATGTCAGCTGCTCCACTGAGCATCTGCGCTGGAATGCAACTGCTCCTCCTTGTACCTGCGCTGGAAGTCAAATCTAATGAAGGCTACCTGCACTGGGCGAGATTGGCCAAGTGGCACAGTCATTCTGCAAAGTGTCAACTGCCCAGGAAGCTTCCAAACTGACACTTGGTTCATGAGATTCGCCCTGTGATGAGTAAGAGGTACTTGATCACCATGTGTAAGCAAGGATCTCCAAGTGGACTCAAGAACTGAAGATTAACTGAAGAGGGAGAGGACACTAGTCAACTCTATGCCAGCCTCAAGCTGACTCATCCTCTCTTCTTCTCTCCTATATATAGAGCTCTTCTATGAGGTCTAAGGAGGCTGGAATTTTGTGTAAAGCAAGGAGGTGCTGTTGGTTTACAGTTAGAGCTATTGGGTGATTGTTTTACTAGAGGTGAAGAGGAGAGTTCTTGCTGCTGGGGAGGTGCTGCTGGATTGGAGCCATCAATGGTTGTAACCTTCTCAGAACCCTGTTACTTCTATCAATAAAGTTTTGCATGTTCTCCTATATACTTGTATTGCATTGATGTATTGTATTTACTTGTATATTTGATTCACTCTAATCCATGCATCAGTTATGAGTACATGTATCTTGTAGTTTCCTCTCTTGTTCTGTGCAGGATCTGTGTGTAGCTGGACCGGCAAAGAGAGCAAGGAGCTAGGAACAAGAGACAAAGAGAGAGGATAAGGATCGACTAAGCGAAAGACACCAGGTTGGTTAATCTTTTCTTCCTTCTCTCTGTACTTTCATAAAGGAAAATATCAAAGCTTTACTTTCAGTTGTTGCTAAAGACTGTCACCTTTAGAGTAGGGATAGGGTCATCCGAGTCGGATACTTTTCCCCACAACACCAGGTCAAATGTCTAGGATTGATTGAAGATTTATGTGTATCATTAGTTCAATACCCTGCCAAGAGAATTTTAATGGATGTAGTGGTAGCTGATATTCCACCAAAATATGGCATGTTGCTGTCTAGATCTTGGGGTGCAAAGCTCCAAGTATCTTTATAATTGGACATGTCCTATGCTACCATTTAAGTGTTTGGCCGGCCAAAGAGATTGTACCGAGAAACTTTGATGAAATACGTGGTCAGTAGCCAGGAGAAACCCTAGAATTTTCCCATCTATTCCATGCATTCTGACATGGACTCCTTCATCCTATACAATGCTGAAATTTATCCCCAACTGATGTCAATGCTTTAGCATTAGTACAAGAAAAAAACATAAATGAAAGACCTAGTGCTCAAACCCAAGAAATTTCTGAAATAATTGATATAAGAGACACTCAAGAGAAACTAGATGAAATTAAAAATCTCGATTTCCCTAGTAAAAAAAATTCCAAGACTCCTGATACAAACTATGAACATAAGATCCTTTGGTACTTGGAATTTGATGGATCAGTCAATAAACTAGGAGTAGGAGCAGGAATTTAGGTACATAATATAGAAAATGATCATGCTGAATCACATGCATACAAGTTGAATTTTAGATGCACTAATAACATGGTAGAATATGAAGCCCTCTTGCTAGGAATCAAATTGATCAAAAGCTCAGGGGCCACCAGGGTATCAGTATTGGGAGATTATGATTTAGTTATTCAAAAGATAAATGGAAACTTCCTCACAAATGATCTAAGATTAATATCTTACAGAGGGGAAGCAATTGAAATACTCAATACCATTCTGGAAACACAGCTTGCCAAAATTCCAAGGTAACACAATTTGCATGCTCACAGTTTAGCAACATTTTCCAGCACTTGTAAACTACCATTTGAGCCCAATCATCAGTTTACAGCTGAAATTAAACATAGGCCAATTGTACCAGACAATGTGAAAAACTGGCAAGTGTTTGACAGCGATACTCAGATTAACAATTTCTTGACCTTAAAGGAAGAATTTTGTAACATTAATATAGACACGGACGCTGTTGGAGAGGTTGATAAAACAGACAAAATTGAAACAAAAATTTCAACAGAAATGGAAACTCAAATACTTCACCCAACAGAATTTACCAAGAAAGAGTTGCAAGAGCTTAAAGAAATAGACATTGATGAGGCCGTTGGAGGAGAATTTGAAGTTATTAATTAAAAGGACAATTATTTTCCCACAGGATTAACTCCTCTGGAAGACTTCTTTGATTCTAATGATATTCCAAGGAAGCCCAAAATGCAGCCTCTAAATGCAGAGATTGAGGACTGTAACATAGGAACTGAAGAAAATCCCAAGATGATAAAACTGTCCAAAACTTTGCCTCCTGACCAAAAGCTTAAATATGTTGAACTGTTCAAGGAATTCTAGGACATTTTTGCATGGAGCTATGAAGATCTCAAATCTTATGATACTTCTGTGATTCAACATACAATACCCCTCAAAGAAAATCAAAAACCTTTCAAGAAAAAACTCAGAAGGGTCAACCCTGTACTCCTCCCTCTAATTGAAAAAGAAGTCAAAAGAATGTATGAAGCTGGGATAATTGCACCTATCAGATTTTCAGAATGGGTCTCTAATTTAGTGCCCACTAGGAAGAAAACAAGAGAAATTAGACTGTGTGTTGATTTAAGGAATTTGAATAAAGTCTCTTTAAAAAACCACTACCCCTTACCTAAGATGGACCACATTTTACAAAGGGTAGTAGGTGCCTCTAGAATTTCACTTTTGGATGGGTTTTCAGGCTTCAAACAGATTCTAGTTCACCCTGATGCTCAGGAAAAAACTGCTTTTACAACCCCATGGGGAACTTTCAAATGTGTGAAAATGCCATTTGGACTCAAGAATGCAGGGGCAACCTTCCAACGTGCAATGGACATAGCTTTTGCTAAAGAAATTCATGATTTCCTAGTCATATACCTAGATGATCTCATTGTATTTTCCAAATCAGACCAGCAGCATTTTGATCATTTGAGATAGGTGTTCTTAACATGCAGAAAATATGGCATATCACTAAATCCAAAGAAGTCATTATTCGGCCTAGAGGAGGGCAAACTGTTGGGCCACATAATCTCAAAAGATGGCATTAAAATTGACCCTGACAGAATAGAAGCCATTTTGCAAATACCTCACCCCAGAAGTGTCAAAGAACTTCAGGCTTTCGTAGGGAAAATTAAATTTTTAAGAAGATTCATACCCAATATGATTGAGCTAATTAGATTGTTGAATAATATGCTGAAAAAAGATTCCAAGGTTAAATTGACACTAGAAGCCAAATAGGCATTTGAAAAAATCAAAATAGATTTGACCAAAACACCAGTCCTTACAAGCCCAAAATTTGACAGAGACTTCATAATATTTTCTTTTGCATCACAACATACTATTGGTGTTGTTTTACTATAGAAAGATGATCAAGGATGTGAAAAACCTATAGCCCTTTTCAGCAAAGCACTGAGGGATGCACCACTAAAATACCCAATCATGGAAAAATAGGCTTATGCACTTGTGAAAGCCATCAAAGATATCAGAGTCTACATACTATACTCTCATATAATAGCTTATGTACCAAGCACTGTTGTGAAAGATATCCTAACCCAAGAGGGGATTGAAGGCAAAAGAGGTAAATGGATTGCTACTATATTAGAGTATGATATTGAAATAAAACCTACAAAGCTTATAAAAGGACAGGGATTGGCTAAACTCATGATTGAAACCAATTGCCAAGCCTTGGATATCAATGAATTGGATAATAAACAGGAGATGGTGACTCCACAAATCAGCCAGGCCTTCCTAGAATCACCTTGGTATGCTGACATATGTTATGTATTATTAAACCTGCAGGCTCCTCTAGGGTTATCCAGAACAAAGAAAAGGTTTATGAAAATGAAAGCTTCAAAGTTTTGTATTTCAGATGGTGCCCTCTTTTGGAAAAATCATGAAGGTGTTCTATTAAATTGTCTAATAAAAGATGAAGCTGACAAAGTACTCAAAGAATTTCATGTAGGGGACTGTGGTGGACATTTGTATTGAAAATCAACTACTGATAAAATCCTAAGGGTTGTATTTTACTGGCCCACATTGTTTGCTGGTGTCAAAAAGTTTGTTACATCTTGCCATAAATGTCAAATTTTTGAAGGCAAGAGGAAACTTTTACCTTTTCCCCTTAAACCAATTTCCACTGAAAGACCATTCCAACAATGGGGTTTAGATTTTATTGGGGAAATCCATCCTCCCTCTTCTGGCCAACATAAATGGATCTTGACTGCTACAGACTATTTCACCAAGTGGATAGAGGCCATCCCTTGTAGACAAGCCAATGATTCAGTGATCATGCAATTCTTAGAAACCAACATCTTGTCCAGATTTGGCTGTCCTGAAAAGATTATAACTGATAATGCTGCTGCTTTCAAATCCAAGAGAATGATCAGTTTCTGTCACAAGTACCACATTACCTTAGGCCACTCCACAACATATTACCCTCAAGGTAATGGTCTAGCTGAGTCCTCCAATAAAAGCTTGATAAGTATTATTAAGAAAGTATTGGAAGAAAACAAGAAAAATTGGCATAAGAAGCTTATAAATGCACTATGGGCAGACAGGTTAACTACCAAGAGATCCATTGGAACTAGTCCCTATGAGCTTGTCTATGGTATGGAGGCTATATTTCCTTCATCTCTAGGGGTACCTGTAATGAAATTATTGCAAGAAGTTCAAGTACAGCCCAATGACATTCAAAGAAGGATAAATCATACTATACATTTGCAGCAAACTAGAGAAGAGGTATATCAAAGATCTCAAGTGCTACAAGAAAAACTCAAGAATATATTTGATAAGAGGACTAAGGCAGAAGATTTTTTCATAGGAAACAAAGTTCTTAAATGGGACTCCAAAAGAGAAGATAAAGGAAAACATGGGAAGTTTGACATCCTATGGAAGGGACCCTTTGTTATTCAGACCTCACAAGGAAACAATACTTATTTTCTGAAAATCCTAGCTGGCATGGAAGCAGAAGATAGACCAGTTAATGGTCGAATGATAAAACATTATTTTGATTCAGTTTGTTGATACATCCTATCTCTAACTTGTACATAGTGAAGTCCAGTTTCTGCAGTTTATTACAGGAATAAGAATAGGAAGGAATGTGCAGAAAATTTTGAGCAACAGTCAAGGAACTTTACCACTTTTTGTTTTCCCTCATTATAGTTTATCATAATTTGTAGAAAAAGACTTGGGATCTGAAAACATAAGAACAAACATTTAGACAAACTATCCAAAATAGAGGTGCAAATATTTGAATCAGCTTACAAGAGATGTGTATGTTTTACATAATCCTTTTGTACAATTTTATTTACTCACAGCAAAGGAAGGTTCTAGAATGCAACAAGAATTGTACATAAGACCATCTGACCTGCTGTTCTTGACTTTTCACTAGGAAAAGCCATCCCCAGGTGGAGCCAGTGTTATGCTCCTATACCAATAGGTTTCATATTTCATGATTGACTGGTAAAAATCCCTAATATGTTCATCCTTTCCCTACTGCAAAGGTTTCCCATATTTTCAAAAAATCAAAAAAATAAAAAATGTAAAGAGGGTATGCCCTAAAAGAAAGATCAAAGGGCAAAAAGATAAGTGGTCAAAAAAAAAAAAAATGAAAGAAATGAACCCCAAAGAAAAATGGACCAGGAAAGTGTGCTAGTTCAAAATGCCACTACTATTCTATTTTTGCAAATAATCTAATTATGTGCAGTTTGTTAACTCTTGCCACAGTTGATGAATGGCCAAATAGCTTAATCTTGGCTAGTTCATGTTTCAATTTCTTGTTTTAAAGATAGAGAATAAAATTTGTCCAAACTGTTCAATCTTGGCAGATAAATAGTTAGGTAGAGAAGCAAAGGAGCTCAACAGTTTAATCTGAGCCCTTGGAAGAAATAAGGGTAGACTTAGATAGGATTCCCATGAAAAGAAAAGAAAATTTGTAAGGGTTTGCTAGTCCAAGTGCACCCATGGAAGAAGAACAAAAAATGTTAGGTATAATAGGCTCGGTAGGTAGTTTTGGTGTTGCAGAAGCATATTTATGATTAATTTTGTCTCTCAAAGATGTTCATCTTATTGATATCATAAGTACCATGGAAATTGTTTGGTTACAAATCAAGTGAGTTATGACTAACTTCCCTTCACGCTTCTCTCAAATCACTTACTAATTTTCCCCAGGGTGTTGAGATCTGCTTAATATCCCTCTTAAACCACTTCATCTCATTGCATAAAAGGCTTAAGTAAAATTACATTTTTGCTTAGGCACAAAGCCACATTTCTTGTGTAAAATCCTCTTCATCCCCTTAGCCTAAGTTTCTTAACATTAGACTTAGCGCTTATTTTTACATCATTACTCATATTAACTGTTAACATGATAAGTATTAAATCCCTTATAAATTCCCCTTCCCCCGTATTAATATATCTATACAATAAAAACCCCAAATTTTATTATCCCCACCCCTAGCTAAATTATAGCCATATGTCAATATTTTATAGGGGATTCAAGGTTTATCTGAAACATTGTGAATAACCTTATTGGCGTGACCTCGGGATTAATTAACCACTCGGGTTAATTAATAACCTAACTAAACCCACCCCGCAGACCAATAAAACAAGCCTCGAAACCATTGAAACATTTGATTTGATATATGGGGCCCTCTCCTAAACCCTTCGTCACCTCCGACCTCCGCCAACCATTAGATCTGGGCCCGCTCATCCAACAGCCCATGATCACATCATGAGGCCTTCCACCGCCGAAGTTTACCTCCTGGGGAGTCGGGGGTATTTCCGTCGTACCGGGGACACGCTGCGCCCTCCCGCTATGCTCGCGACCCCTCCGCCCGAAACCGCATTAGCTCATAAGCGGTGCGGGCCAATACCGCTTACCGCCCTCCTGCTGACATCATCGCCATGTCACCACCACATCATCCTCCTGTACCCCCATGTCATGACAAGACGTCACATCCTGATGACGTCATCCAACCAAAAAGCGCCAAAAAGCCCCGCGAAAGCCAAATTTGGTTAAAGAGTTGAAAAAATGTCATTTTCACTCATTTTAATTCGTTGTTCTCTGCGAAACTGTTGCATGCAAAGTACATCCAAACAACTTCTCGAGCATACAATTCGCCACCCAGCCAAACAAAGTCCAACATCCTACTCCGCAGCTCGTTGGTCAACCCGCAATTGCACTGTTCGCCTCTAAAAACAGGTATTTACCCCATTTTTCACTTCTCGAACCTGTAATTTCGTGTTTCCTCTGTGAATTTTACCTAAAGAGCCGATCTAAAGCTAAATTCTGTCTATAACTCCCAGAGCTAGTCTTTTTCCCTTTTTTCCACAGAAACTTGACCTCCAGTTTAAAAACACAGAGAACTGAACATGGAAGCCCCTGTGGCCCTCAATGTCACGCCCCTCAATACACCTCATAAAGACCTAGATTGGTTACCCTTGGTTGACAAATATTTTCAAATAAAAGAGTTATCTGACGACATGAACCATCTGCAAGCATTTTGCCGAATTAAGAATAGTCATCTGAGTACCTCTGATATCCTTGGAATATGGGAATCTAATCTCCCCAGGTATTACCTTCCCTCAGTCAATGTGTTCCCAGATATTATCCACCATTGCTGTGAAAACTATGACCTTGTCAGTAAAGCAGTTATGACTCCATCACAAACTGTTCTTTTCTACATAACTGCTGAATCTATCAATGAGATGTTACACTTCCATCCAGCTCAGCCCCTTTCTCCTCTTTCCATGGGATTTTTGCTTGAGCAAGGCTCTCAATTGCCCAGTGCAGAAATAACCCGCATTGCTAAGTTATTCATGAAGCCAGATTGCCAGCCTCAAGGCCCACCTCCCTATGTGCATTCCTGGTTCACTGAAATAGGCAAGCTTATTCTTGACATGATATCCTATATATTGGGATTCAAAACTAGTGAATTTGTTGATGAGACCAACTTAGTTATGTTGTCAATGTTTACTCCAGGACAGCCCCCTGCTGTCAAATATGATTATGCCTCTTTCATTGCCAATAAAATCAATGAGCAATTCATAAATCTGGAAAGAGAAGGAGTCTTCAAGTACACTTCATTCATATATCACCTTCTGCTATATTATCAGCCAGACAGTTTTTCATTTCCCATCAGGAAATTGGATTCCAAAGGAGAGAGGAGGTCTGTGATATTTTGGACCTCAGTCTTCCACAATGTTTGTGAATCCCCTTATACCTACTGTGAATTCATTGACTGGTTTATACATCTAGCCTCCACTTTATTGATAGGAGCTCCTCCTCCTAGGCTCTCTGGGGATATAAAGAAGATTTTACAGCTCTCCAAAAACTACAGAATAGGTGACTGGTACCTCTACCAGAATCATACTGAAATCAGAATATATGGTTGTGAACTGTGCCCTTATAAGCTGCCCAAATATGTGCCTATGAGACTGTTTGCACTGGAGTATTTCAGGCAACTTATCAATGCATATTTAACTCACTTTTGCAATGTAAAGAAAAAGGCTCAGCTAAGAATAAGAAACCAGTTAGGCCCTTTTATCATTAACAAGAGGGAGGCATGGGAAGATGTTGATAAGATATTAGGGGAAGACCTTAAATTGAAGAAAAGTTTCTGGTGGGTACCATATGATCCAAATAGCTTTATAAGTGACAGAAAAGTAAAAAATAGGCTATCGGCCTATAAACATTTTAGGATCCCTGAAATAGAGCAATTTTCTAATCAGGATGAGTGGGTAGAGGGTACATTGATAGAAGAACTTACTCAGGAAGAAATGATGGAACAAGCTATGAGAGATCTTGAAAAGAACGTTGACTTGGACTCTTTTGGACATGTATCTTTCAATATGCCTCAGCAAACCGAAGTGGGTACATCCTCTGCTGGAACTTCACAGCAACCTGTACAGGAAACCAGTGCACCAGGTACAAGGTCTTCTAAAGGCAAGGAAGTGGCAGGCATGGAGCAGCAAGCAATGACTGATCAGCAGGGGAAAATTCCTTTGGTCCAGACCAAAGCAACAGAGATTCCTGCATTACAGACTCCTCTAAATGAGGAAAAAGGCAGGAAAAGAGACAGTGAAGAGGCCACACCCATTAGTGGACCTGCAGAATAGCCAGGTGCAAAAAGGCAAAGATTGAATCCTCTGTCTGAAGAGGAAATCATTGAAGAAACAATAGAAAGTCTAAGAGGTGAGAGGGTAACCAGCCCACAGACCTCCCCAATGATAGAGACATCAACTAGCTCACATAGGCAAGAGCTAGAATGGTATCATAGTGTGGAAGTTTCATCCACTAGGCCACCAAGTAAGCAGACCTCTAACATCAAAAAGAACATTTATAGAGATAAAGGCTAGAAATGATCCACTGAGGCTGCAGATTTACAGTCAATATCTTAAGATGGCCCCCACAAAGTAGCAAAGATTGATGTTTGCTTATGACATAAAAGAGGGGAAAATGATCATGAGTTATTTCAAGCCCAAGGTGCAGCAACCACAATCAGCAGCTAACTACATCAGGACAAATCTGGAGGTCTTGGCCAAAGACATTCATCCAATAGACCAGATTGAGCTGCATAAACAGACTGGAGAGATGGTATACTCCATGTTAGCTGACAAAGCTATGTTAGCTCATAAATTGCAAAACTCCTTGAATAATACCTCAGGTTAGTTGGATTTAGAGAAAGCTTCTTCTTTAGCAAAGGACAACAGGATAAAATCTTTGGAGCATATCATCATTGAACTAGGACATGATCCCAAAGATGCCAAAGGCATAAAAGCACTGACAAAGAAGAAAGAAGAGGACATTGCTACCCTCAAAAAATAGCTTAAAATGCCTCCTTCCATGCATCCACGGACTGCAGATGTTGTACAACAGAAATCTGAAGAGGACATGGTGGACCTGCTCATGAGGCTGAATGAGAGATTGAGTGAGACAGAGCAGGCATTGGAGAAATATCTACAAGAAAAGCAAGGAGAGTTGACCTCCCAGCCACCTGAAGTAGCTCCAATAGTCACTACTACCCCCTCCACACTTATAACAGCAGTGCCGCCCACTGTCCCGACATCAACGACAGAGATCACCACAGGTACCTCAGCAACAGCAACAGCACCAGGCAACAGTACTACTATGACTATAGAACAATTAATAAAGGCCATGGAGGAATTGAAACTCCAAGTATCAAAGCTGAAGAAAGTCAAAGAAAAATTGGCAAAAGTTGAACAAAGTTATGATAAATCCAAGATGAATGTGGCAGAGAAAACAAGGGAAATCAAAACATTGGAGAGCAAGGTGAGAGCATTAGAAAAGGACCTCTCTCTGCATAAACCTGTAGCAGAAACTAGGGGAATTCTGTGGACCAACATCACCGAATACCTTAGTGATGTGTGGAGGTCTATCCAAACCATTTATGAGCAGATTGACTTGATAAGAGTGGCCCAAGTGGAAATTCAGAAAACAAGAGCCTTATTAGGATAGATGCCTGAGCAAGCTAACAAGCTAATACTTTTTTTGAACACCAAGACCAGTGAAGAAATGGAAGCACTGGAAATTAGAGACAAAAAATGTACCATTCTAGACATCAAGAGAGTTCTAACCATGAGAACTCTAATGCAAAATTTGGACAGAAGATTCCAGGACATGCAGGTAGAAATTAATTCTTTCAAAGAAAAGTTTATAGTCCTGCATGAAAAAGGTTTGCCAACTCCTTTGGGAAATAATGATCGTCTGGTGAAACACAAAGACTATGTATATAAATTGAATACATATGCTATCAATCAAACTAATGCATATTCAAGTACTTCAGCAGAAAAAGCTCTTCCATCTGGCCAATCCCTCTATGACAGCTTGGAAACTTTATTCTACATAGAACACGAGGTGAAGCATCTGTTCACCATCCCACCTAATTTCTTCAAGTACATAGAGACCAACGAAACTCCGAGGAAGCTGCAGAGACATAAATTACCAGGACCGGAGTGGTGGCAAAGCATGTTAGAAATCCTATAAACTTCTCTTTGGTCTATTGAAAATTTTGGACCATCTACTATAATGCAGAAAACAGGAATGAATCACACTCATGCAGGTCAAAGCGCATCACATTAGAGTTAAAGAAAGTCTGGCTAGAGCAGAATAACCAACACAGAGGATCAGTAGAAGACAGCCATGAACTAACTTGTAGCACCTACCTCGAGTACATCTCATAAAGGCAGAACAACCAGCACAACATGAATTTATTGCATCTATTTATTGTCTCCCTGTTTTTGAGACTATCTGTCTCTATCTGTGTAAAAGAAGCATTAATTGTCAGCAGATATTATTTCTATCAGATATTTTGTATGATATCTTGACATTTTTGTATAAATACCCCCCCAGATGAAGTATTTGGGGTTGGTTGATTGGGAAGCATTCTCAGACTTTGTTGTAATTCTGAAGTTTTTGGAATAAAAGGCTATTGGAACCATTTTTTGTCTGGCTTACTGAATGAGGAATTGCTGCTAAGGACCATGCTACAGAATTATTGAATCATCTTATGGATCAATAAGTCGCTTCTAACTTGTGTTTTACAGTTTCTGTGGTTACTATATCATCTATGTTTCATGATCTAGATAATAGAGAAAAAGAATAACTCAGAATTTGCTTAATTGCACTATGTGTTCAGTCTTTGTTATTATTAATGTTTTCTTCAGAATTAGAATAAATAGTGAATGCTTAATTGCTCCTGTTTCCCCTAATTCTTCCATCTTGAACATTTGCTAAGGAATTCTTAACTACTCCTTAATAGTAGTCAACCATTTTCCCTCTATCAACATGATGAAGGATTCTTAATTTCCCTTCACCCATTGACTCCATTCCGCCTGATTCCAGCCTATGAATTGTTCCATGTTTGATTACCTTGCTCTGTGATACCTCCTCTGTTAAAGAAACTTAATCCAGGAAGCTGTCCTCCTTTGACTCCATCATGCCCAATGGACTGAAACTCTTCAGTTTTACCTCACTGTTCTATTGAATCTCCATTCCTCCAACCAAACTCTAAAAGAAACCCTTGCACTTCATAACTAACCTAATATACCTCAAATAAAGCTAAACCATAAAGAGAGAGCCCTCTCTTGATGCAGATTGGCTAGAATCTGTATCTAAAAGATTGGTCTGTGGTTACCTCAGCCATATTCCCTTTCTTACAACTTTAGGGAACAACCTAAGTGATAACAGGTTTTACTACTAGTGAGTATGTAGATTAGTTGACCTTAGCCTACATGTCTATTTTCACGCTTGGTCAACCTCCTGCAGCCAAATTTGACTATACTGCATTCATTGCTGATAAGATGCATGACCAATTTATGAGATTAGAGAATGAGAGAGTATTTAAATATTCTTCAGTCATGTATCATCTTTTCCTCTACTACCAAACTAATAAATTCCCTTTCTCTGCACAAAAGCTTGACACTAGAGGGAACCCTAGGTCAGTCATTTTCTGGACTTCCATTTTTCACAATTCACCTTCTTCTCCCTATCCTTTTATAGATTTTATTGATCAATTTGTGCATCCAGTAACTACCATGTTGATAGGAAGTCCCCCTCCTAGAATTAGTGATGATATTAAGAGAATTCTTTAGTTATCCAAGCAATACAAGGTTGGAGACTAGTATTTGTATTAGAACCATATCGAGATCAGGATTTATGGGTGTGAGTTGCCTCCCTTTAAACTACCCAAATACCTCCCCATGCAATTATTTTCCCTGGAGTACTACAGGCAAATGATCAACTCTGATGAAATCCACTTTATGAAGGCGAAGAACAAAGCTCAGTTAAAGATAAAGGATCACCTAGGCCCATTTATTTGTAACAACAGAAAATAAAGAAAAGAGGCAGAGGAAATCCTTGAGAGAATGAGATTGAAGAAGAGTTTCCTCTGGCCTTATGATCCTCACAGCTTCATCTGTGATAGAAGGCAAAAGCATAAGCTATCCCCCTACATCCGTCATAGAATTCCACGATAGAACAATATTCAAATAAAAATGAATGGGTGGAAGGAACACTTATAGAACAAGATAGTACACAAGTTTAAGTAGAAAATGTTATGAAAGATTTGGATAAAAGACTTGACATGGATTCCTTTGTACAGGTGCCTGAAGAATCTTCACAAAGACCAACACAGGAGCATAGTGCACAGACGTCAGGATAGCTAGAGACTTTAGGACAGGGAAAGGATTCAGGATCATAGAGAATTTCTGAGGAGTTGACCCAAATTGATACAAACATGGGCAACCCTCCAGTATTGCAGACTCCTCTTAATGAGGAGAAAATTCAAAAAAGAAGTAGGAATGAGACTAGCCTCTCTACAGTGCCATTGGACCAAGTATATGTGAAGAGGCAAAGATTTAATCCACTGTCCGAGCAAGAATATGAAGAGACAAGAAGTGACACAGTGCAGACAACACTAGTAGGGGAGACACCATCTACCTCTCAAACACAGGCACTAAGCAAGCAACAAAGTGTAGAAGTGTCATCACTAAGGATAGCTTTAGAGCAGAGCCAGGATTTGAAAGAAAAGTACAAAGAGATTAAACCTAGGAATGAGTAGCTCAAAGCTCAAACATATGCCAAATATCTGAAAATGGCTCCTACAAATCAGATAAGGTTGATGTCAGCCTTTGACATCAAATAGGGAAAGATGTAGATGAGCTTTTTGAAGCCAACAATATAATAGCCAATGTCCACAGCTGATTAACTAAAAATAAATTTTGAATTTCTTACCAGAGACATCCACCCAATTGATCAGATTGAGCTCCATAAGCAAACGGGTGAGATGGTGTATTCCACATTGACTAGTAAAGCTATCACTGCACATCAGTTGCAAAATTCTTTGAGTAATACTACAACACAGTTACAGTTGGAAAAAGCCTCTTCTCAGGCTAAGGAGACCAGGATAAAATCATTGGAAGACCTGGTGATTGAGTTGGGATGTGATCCCAAAGATGTTAAAGCAGCTAAAAGATTGATAAAGAAAAATAATGATGACATTTTTGCACTCAGGAAACAACTCAAACTCCCTCCCCTCATAGATCCACAAACTGCAGAAGTAATTGAGAAACAAAATGAGGAAGAACTTATGGATTTGATCCTTAAGTTGAATGAGAAGTTGAAAGAAACAAAGCAAGAACTAGAAAAATCTTTGCAGTCCAAACAGGGTGAGCTGACCACCATTCCTCAGTATATAATACCCATAATTTCTACAGCAATGTCGTCTACTATTGCAACGTCTTTGGCACCAAATATTCCCCTAGCAATAGCTCTTCCAGTAACAACAACAACCAGTACATCAGAAGTAGAAGCAGCAACAACTTCAAAAAAGCAAATAGAGGACTTAATAAAGTCCATGGAGGAAATGAAAATCCAAGAAACTGAAATAAAGAAACTGAAAGAAACGGTTACCAGCTTGGAAATAAATTATGAGCTATCATAGATTAATTATACTGAAGAAGAGAGAAAAAATAGAAGAATGACTAAAAGAATCAAGACATTAGAGCAGGACTTAACATTGGAAAAGCCTTTGAAAGATATTAGAGAGATTTTATGGACCGATATCATTGATTCTATCAATGATATTTGGTCTACTATTCAGATCATTTTTGAACAAACTGAGTTAGTTAAACTAGCTACAGATGTTATACAGAAGACCAGGGAAGAATTGGAAGAGAAACCTGAAGAGGCAACCCAATTGATCAACTTCTTGAATAGCAAAAGCAAGCAACAACTAGAACAATGGGATATTGAGGATCGAACAGGTACTATCCTTGAAATTAAGGGAGTGCTTACTAAGAACTTAATGTTGAATCTGGAAAGAAGATGTCAAAGTATTCAAGAAGACATAGATGATTTTATGGTAAAATATGACATTCTAAGAGATAAAGGACTTCCAAGTCCACTGGTCATAAATGACAAGCTGATGACTCATGAGGACTACATTGAGGAACTGCACAAACAAGCCAAAAGTCAAGCCAGCTCTTCCATAGTGAAAGTGCTACCTATAGGAAAAGACTAAAGTGTTGTATGATGGTTTGGAAAATCTTTTCTATATTGAGCATGAAGTGAAGCACCTGTTCACAGTCCGGCCCAATTTTGAAAAATACACTGAAGCTGACGAAATATATAGGAAATTGATCAAGATGAAGATACCAAATGAAGAATGGTGGACCATCATGACCGATATCCTATAATTTACTATGGTAACTTAGAGGTAAATAGAAACATTTACTGAGGTAAAGTCTGGTAAACAGGTAAAGAGTATCAATAGGGAAAAGTAAGCAAATATCCAACACACAATTGCTAAAGAAACAACAAGAGGAAAATCCAAGTTTCAACCTCCAGCTCTTCCATAAATAAAGGGATAGCAACAATCAGTTTTACATTTGTCTCTATCTTTTTTAAAAAAATATTTTGTATTCCCTAGAATAAATCTCATGTAGTTATGATATATTTTTGACGTAATTTTGTATAAATACTTCTCCATTTGATGTATTGTGTGTGGATTCTATAACATCTCTGTAAATCTATGCTATCAAGTTGAGAAATCTTTTGCACTCAAATCTGGATTTTTGCTGGAAAAGGAATGAAAGTTGAGGACATTTCATCAGATTCTCGTGCAGTATAATTACAAATAAGTATTATGTCCTTGTGATTTTATGTGTTTTCTATATGTTTCAATGTTTCATGCATCTTAAATCTAAATGGTAAAATAGTCAAAGTGTATCAGAATTAGCATTATTTCTCTCTGCTATCAATAATCTACCATTTATATGTTTTCTTCTCAACTATCTCGATCAAGGAATTCTTAACTACTCCTCTATCCCTATAGTTTTTCTTTAATAAGTCCCTGGTATTGGATTCTTAATTTCCCTCTGCTAGGTGACTTATCTTCCCTTCCTTTTTCTAATCTTAACTTGAGGATTCTTAATTGCCCTTTAGTTTTGAGCAGAAGTATCATCCATTGAAGTCCAAAAGTTTGTTTTTATTCTGTTATCCTATCTGTTGAACTCATACCTCAGCAATTTGACTTCATCCAGTGAATTATCCCTGATTGACTCCATAGCCCAATGGCCTAAAGGCCTAGTTTTCCCATTTGTTTCAGAAATCCACCACTTTCAAACAAAACAACCCTACTAAACATTAATACTAGCCTAAAATACTTTCAGACATAGCTAAATCATAAAGAGAGAGCCCTCTCTGGACTTAGGTGGGCTAGCACCTGAGTCTAAAATTTGGTTTTTAGTTACCTTGGATCCTTTCATTCTTTTAATAAATTTTAAGAAATATCTAAGTGATAACAGGATAAGTCTAATTGCAGTGTGCCTCTTATTTTCGATCCCTAGGATCTTAACAATGACATCCCAAATCGTGGTGGTATGTCAGCTACCACCACATCCATTAAAACATTCTTTGTCGGTATTTGGTCCAGGGATACTACCAAATCTTTGATTAGACCAAGACAATGGACCTTACTGGAATCAAAAGAATACAAGTCATGGTATTCACGAGTAATGTCTAGACCCAAATTTTCCATGATGGCCTTGGGCATTAAATTATGGGAAGCTCCGG
This sequence comes from Pinus tabuliformis, assembly GCA_031772625.1. NCBI lineage: Eukaryota > Viridiplantae > Streptophyta > Pinopsida > Pinales > Pinaceae > Pinus > Pinus tabuliformis. The sequence continues at coordinate 1,285,192,999 of CM062805.1, forward strand.
ATTCAAGCATGGAGTTATGAAGAATGCACTGATGGATTCTTAAACTTAGGTAAAATGGAGGAACCTCACTATCTTCTGACTGACCATCTATGGTTGGACCCAAAATCAATTCAGGCTAGTCATATTCAACATTAACCATGTTGGACATAGGGTCAACTTTCAACATTTTAACTATATCAGACTTGTAATGGCTATTTTTGACAAGTTCAGTAAGAGGGATTGACACTTTCAACTTTGAAATTTCAGTTTCTAAATTGAATGAGATGGATTTGTCTACCTCTTTTTGGATGATGTCTCTTTTCTCGGGCAGATCTCTTGGTGTCTGATCCTTCTTCTGACTGTCATGATCCTTGTTTGGGTTGCTTGTTGATGGTTAATTTACTTTGCTTTGGTTAGCTACTGCCAACTCTTTACCTATGCTTTGATTTCCTTGAGGATTTGTTTTTTTGTTGGGTATCTTTCTGCTATGATGCCCTTTTCTGAATGGGAGTGATAGGGACATCTCTATTTCTCAAGGAATATTGCTTTTGTTGAGAGCTGAGTGCATGTAAGTATCCTCTTTGATAATCATCGAATTGAGTTTCCAATGCATTCTCATTCGCCAGTATGTAGTCTTCATCCTTAGGATCCTACATCTCCGCGACATATTTCTCATTTTCAGTCAATAAAATGGGACAGTAATATTCTCTATATAAATGATTTTCCTTGACAATCGGGTCTATTTCATCATCAAATTCTCCTTGAGAATAATTTTGCTGCAAGGGTGTCTGAATTGGCTGTTGTGATGTCGATGCTTCAGAAGCTTTCTGCTCTCTTTGTTTTATCCTATACTGAGGTTGTTGCTGGTTTCTAAAGTTTGGATTTCTAACTTGTGGCTCCTGAGGTCTATCTAAATTTATCATCCGGTTGGCCATTCTCTCCATGGTTCTAATCAGCGCATCTAGTTTAAGATTGGTGGAAGAAGAAGGTTCTTCTTTGATGGTTACTTTCTTTTCCGGTTTCTCATGTTTCAACTGAAACTTTTAATTATCAAGTTCACTTCCACACTTACTGCATTATTCTGCATTTCTTCCAAAGTTGCATGATCTATTTCCCTTAGCTGATAAGCCATCTCTAGATCAAAAGCATCTAGGTAATGTTGAAGTGCCAAAACAGGTGGAGGTTTCATGTTATCTGGAATGGACTTATAGATCTCATTAAACCTTATAGTGAACTCATAAACCGTATTGTTAGGATTCCTTTTCAATGTATTGTATTCTGCCATGATCTGCAATGGATTCTTCTTTTCCCACCACCTAGCTAAGAACAACTCATTTAACCTTTGAGGAGTACCAATGGAGCTAGCTGCCAAACCACGGAACCATTTTTTGACATCTCCATAAAAACTTTGAGCCATTAGTCTCATTTTAGCATCATCTTCATCAACCTCCTCTAAGTCAATGAAATCAGCCATCTTATCAATATGTTGTTGTGCTATGACTCCAGGGCTGCCATCAAAAAGAGGAAGTCTCTACCATAGGTCTGAGGTAAAGTTGCCAACTGACCAGGTAATACTAAAGGTGCAAATCTCGCCATGACTGTTGGGGAATGGTGAATGGGAACTGCAATGGGTTGTGTTGGTTGGGATGAAGATGAAGGTGGCGATATGGATGTTTTTGGAGGTGTGGTAGGGGATATGGCAGAAGATAAGATTTCAAGATGATATTGAATATAGGCCTTTTCCATAGTGATTTGTAATTAATCAGCTAGGCTTTGAAGTTTCTCAAAATTAGACCAAACCTCGTGCTCAAGTTTTGAAGATTGAGAAGCAGCAGAAGGTTGATTAAACAAAGACTTTGAGGCGGGAAGGTATGAGTCAAACTTTATGGGATCAAAAAATTCTTCTGTAAGACAAGACTTAGATTTCAAATGAAATAGCGATAGCTCAAATTTAATGTCAAATGGAATATCCTCAATACTAAGTATCCGATCTGGGAAGGAAGTGGTCCTTTCCAATTTTGTGCTTTCAGTCTCGGGGAAAGGGACTTTAGGCTTTCTTAACAATCTTTCAGGATCATCAACTGGAGAAGGAGGATTTGGGTTAGGTTTTGACTTGGTATATCTTTTCGGAGCGAGTATATTAATAGGATCACAGACTATATGAGGTAAAATACCTAAGACTTTGAGCTAAACAAATATCTTTTCAAAGGAAAGTCTTCAATAGAGAAATGTTAAATTGGTAATGATCGAGAGCTTACCAATGGAATGAAGTCTGATTGAAGTTGTGATTTGTAACCTTCTTCGCTTTTTGAACAAACTTTGATTGTCTTCCACTAAATTGGTTGGATCAAGATTCATAATTTTGTCTTGTTTGTCTCCTTGAGGCTAGCTCTACAATCTCGACACTGCAATTATGGAATGAGCCTTTATGAAACTTAGTCCCATCATCCAGAGGACCAAATTCCAATGAAAACTAGTCGTACACCCAGTGAAAATGAACCTTTCGATCCTTGGCAATGGCGCCAGTATGTTATCACTCCTTCAGATCTCCAAGGCTGAGGAAGAGTCTAGCTAAGGTAACCACAGACCAACCTTTTAGCTTGGTAGCTAGCCCCACCAAACTAGAGATGGCTCTCTCCAAAGGATCACAGCCAAGAGGGCTGGATGGATTAGTGTTTTTGGCTAGATATAGTAGCTCAGGGTGGTTTTGATTTGATTGGGGTAGTCACTGGATGAGTGAATTAGGTCAGAGAGTGAACTAGGTTAGGGCAAAAGAAAATCAGAATTGTAGACATCTGATGGGGCAAGGTAGGTGTTGGGTGCAGTATAGGGTCTATAAATGTACCAACATTTAATTTGTCAATCTGGATAGTTCATGAAATTCGAGACGCAACACTGGAAATGCCAGAGAAAGCCCTTGGAAACTTGCAAAACAAATGATAGTTTATCTTGTGTATTAATCTCATATTTAAATGAAATCCTGCACTAAAAGAGAATTCGAGAAAACACCAATCCAAACAATTAAATCATGTGGGAAATAAAAGGAAATTAACAATGCGAAAGGAAATTCAAAAAGAAAATCATAGCTGGAAACCAAACAGTGTCGAGAGACTGTAAATGCTAGAAGGAATTCAAAAGCAATTCAAAATCATTCTGCCTGTACGAATTCTGCTTATACTAATTTTGTGTGAAATTAACTTGTAAGAATCAACAAATAAATCTACTGCGTAAATAACTTATGAAAGAAATTAAATTAATATGAATTTCTCGCCTTCCTTGTCCTAAAAATAAATCTTGTAAAACTGTCGAGAAGTTAGAGGAAACTATTATGGTAATTAAACATTTATCGACATCAAACAAAGTGTAGTTTCCTTATTTATAAATGTCAGCTCTGCAAGCGTAAAAATCACAGCTTTAGAAAATATATGTGATTGGTGCTTCCTGAGGGATGCACGGGTTTTGTAACATTGAATAAATGAATACATTAAGAGCCCGTAATCGTAAACATTTAATTGATCTCGTATTCTGAAATATAAATAAATAGATCTTGATTAATGTACAAAATTCGAGTTACACGCTAGAGCTCATAAAGGTAGAGTCGATCTTGTGGATTCAAACAATCTGGAGGGACGTGATGTTTATTTGAAACATTTCAAGTGCAAATATAATTAACGATGCAGCAAATGAAATAGTTTGTAAAGGAACAATTTGCAGCAAATCGAATTAATTCTAGAACTTGAAATAAAACATCTGTAGCAAATTAGATAACATCAATTGAAGGCATAAAGGGATTGTAAAGAAAATAATAAAATTCACACAACAAATAATAATTTAGATGCTATTTAGTTTAAAATAAGCAGAGTGGTGTCAAGCTGGTCTGGCAGCCAACCCAGCCAACTCGCACCCTCAACTGACTTGGCTCACACAGAAATCGAAATCATTAGACACAACAAATAGATAAACAGAACATGTTGAGAAATTGCTTCAATTAATTACTGAAAATAGTGTTTACATTATGCATACATCACTTAACTCCATCAAGACCAGAGGAGCGATCCACAGTTGATAAATTTGTGACGCTACATTGGGACCGACTCCTCCCTTTTACGTGTTCCTTCAGTCCCTGTGCCTATCTCTAAGCTCTATTGATTGATTAGCTAATTAACTAAGCCCCCCATGGCTAAGCTCCAATCAATCTATTATATATGCATTGAATTGAAATCTGGGCTTTTAATTAGCCGATTAGAATATAGGAAGAAGATCTCAACAATTTTCCATGAATAAAGTTGGTTTGCAACTGAATGTCGAAACAAGGATGATTCTGGTGAATCATTGCTCTTTTCCTAGAATGGTGATGTTGCTAGGCTCCACGTAGGATGGGCGCAACACTGTCTCTATGCAAAGCACGAAATCCCTTGACATAACCTGTAGTCATTCCCATGCTTCTTAGTCAGTCAACCTTGAATAAATCTTTGCCACTTGCGAGAGGATCCCGCTTTCTCCAACTAGCAGAAAGAGTAGGAATGTCACGATCACGGTCACGATCATCATAGTCTCATTCTGAAGACAATAAATCCCATCCCTCTATGCAAAGAGATCTATAGGATCCAGTTCATGATCTCTTACTGAGGATATTAAATATCGACCCCTTATTCGAGGTCTATAGGAGTGAAAATCATGTTCTCTATCTCCAATGGCAATATATGTTATTCACTTCCTCGTACTTGGCTTCCACAAACAATGTTGTGCTAGCAACTAATTGCAAATTCTCTTAACTAATATTCTCAACAGAACAATATCTATCAAGTAGATTCTCGGAAAGATTACATGTGTCCTGGTTTACTGTACATTTTGCAAGAATACTTGTATGCTACACCATTCAACTGTTCAACCATTAAAGATATATTTAAAGTGGCACAAATCAAGACCTGTAACCATGATTAGGATAATGTCCATCTCATGGCTCCTCATGATGAGAACTTTTGTGACTAGAATATAGTGAAAAGGATATCCACAAAGTCCCGTAATTGGGGTCCTTTCTTTGATACAAGATCAGAGCGCATATTTACCATTATTTGGATGTGTGGCAACTCATCACAATCATCTTTCTGAGAGAACACACTATTTAACATTTGAAGTACGTAATGTTGTTGGACGCTAGGAAAATAACCAACACCCCAATCCTTCTTCCATAATGTGCAGAGATAGCAAAAGATTATCATAGGATTACCAATAACATTTGCCACAATTTGAGCGCCATGAACTGGAGGGTTTGAGTACAGGTACAACTTCAAACACAATGATATCAGTGTAAGAGTTTGCATGGACAAGTGAAAATCCACTGCCAACAAAATACTTAGTCACATCACTGCCTTCATGAATAGAGATAAGACCAGGTTTGAGTTCAGCAGAGTGCAGGAACATGAGTGTAGTCCAGGAATCCTTCAGAGTGCAGGAAACCCACTGTAACTAGTGCAGGAATCCCAATTGGTGTAGGAATGTAAATGTAATGGTGCAGGCACGTCCCAAAGTATAACCAATCTGGTTTTAATCCTGCAACATACAAACCTTAATTAAACTCTCATTAATGCTATTTTAATCATGTTAAAACAAAGAAGTAACAAATCCTCTTTGAAAATAATCATTTAGCTAATGTAAAGCATGAGAGAAATAAATAAAATAAGACAAATTAGAGACCCAACAATAGGAAAGTTGCTTTGACAGTTTGTATTATATTGATGAAATGGTTTAGACTGGTGAGGTGCTAAAAAGATCATGAAAATCATGAATTCTTTTTAAACTAAACAAATGAAACAATTTATGATGATTTTCCCAAAACAGACCATAGAAGATGAATTCTGCTTATCACACCTTGAAAACAAAATACATTTAGAATTGGAATGGATCATGGAAGGCACAAAAATTCACACACATGTAACTGAAGAAAAAACAATATCAAAATACCATGCCACAAGAATCCCACTAAAATAGATGTAACTCATCTAATATATTCCATGCCAAAGTTTGAAACACTAGTACAACATCCAATAGAGTCCAACCTATAGAATCACTGAAAAAGTACATGATATAGGCCTCAAATAAACTCCTCCCAGACTCAAGGTTCAAATCCATGAGAGGAGGAGCAGTTCCACCAAAAACTAAATTGATAGCTAGAGTGTACGGTGGTCAAAGTGACTCATCCCTCACTTTTTGGAAACTGATTCATTACATCACAAAAAGAGAATTCACCAAATATTTTTACCCTAGGTAATAGTAATAACATAATTATTACATTTATCATATCAATTACATCAGTAAAATGTTGATTTCCCATAGGTAAAAATCAAATTTGGAGAAGAACAGTGAAAAACTAGGCCAACTGCCAAACGCGCAACGACAATGTCAAATGTGCAGTGCCATCTTCAGACCCACTTTTTCCTACCTTCCCGGTGTCCAAATTGAGACCAGGATAGCGCATTGGAAATCTTATACTATCTAGTTTCCAAAACTGCCTTTGGTTTTCAAAATGGGCTTTATTTGACCCCCCAAAACTCCATTCTCCCAAGACTAGTCAAACGCGCAGCGCCTGGTCCAAAAATGAGGCAGAAACATGATTTTTTGGTAGTTTTTTTCCTTTTTCATCTGCCAGTTTTGCATTCCATGGCTGAAAAAATATTTTTCCTAGATGTATTGGTCCTTATGAATCCATTGGTGTCTTCCATTCTTAAAAAACGTGTCCCAAAAAACTAGGCGTTGTGCGTTTGACCATGCCGCTGATATGAAATTGCCTCAAAAAACACAAAAAAGACAATATTACCAAAAAATGAGCCAAGAGTCTTCAAAATTGGTCAAGGAGCTGATGTTTAGTGTGGGTAGGCATGGTGTGAAGCCTCTGCAAGTATATCAAGCTCCTTCTTCTCTTCTTGGTGAGTTAGGGTTTCAATTTTTGCCTTAGCAGCCTTGAGCTTTACCCTTGCTATTTGGTTTCTTTGGCAATAATACTTGTCCACCCTTCTCTAAATTTTATTGTCTCTTTTGGCCTTGTCTAGGAGCTTTTCAAGATGATTGTTCGTCCTCTCAAGCCAATGCTCCTAGTTCTCATTGATCATTTTGGAAAATTGTCCATTTAGGGTGAGCTCATTAGCTAGTTTAGCCTCTCTCTTTTTTTCTAGCTCGAATGCTCTTTTTAGGCCTCTGGTCCTTTGCCTTCTTCTTGGGACATGTTCCTCCATCTGGTCACAAAATTCTCCATATGCTTCATCAAGTAAAGAATTTTCCTTTTCAGCCTCCCTCTTTGCCTTGATGAGATGAATCTCCATGACCTCATGTTTGGCCTCAAACTTCTTGTTTTCCTACTCATAATATGACATGATTTATTTTTCCCTTTGCAAGTTGATCTAGAGCTCCCTGATGAGTGCAACCTTTTCTTCGATGACAATGTTTTTTCTCTCACTGTCATCATGCTCACTTAGGTCAACTAAGGCAAAATCTTGCTCTATCTCAAGGAGGTCATCCTCCTCATGTCTGATCTCTTCCTCTGTCATCTTTTCCTTGACCTTTTGTACTTTCTTTTTTGATGAATAAGGCACGGTCCCTCCCACAATATGTGGGGAAAACACCTACCTATGGCCTCTCTGATAAGCATGTGTCAAAGTGTCCAAATCAACCCCTTTAGGCTTGATGACCTCAACTTTTTCAATCTGCCCTTGCTCACTGATTTCATCTTTGTTAGGTGAATGAATATGCTCATGAAACGGTGATGATCAAGGTGATGGTGAGGCTGACTGATCAGATGAGGATGAATGATCTATGGGATGATATGAATGGAGGTGCAAGGATGGGATGATGAAGAGATACTTTGAACATTCTAAGTAGATGAATGAGCGAATATGGGATTAGCTATGAAGGTACTCCATGCAATGTTGAGTTCTTTGAGATGATAAAGGACTATGATTTTAATGAGGGAATGATGAAAGAGAATCTTCATTTGATCTTTATACTCCCTTTTCTGGGCAATGTAGGCCATCTTCTCAACACTCCGGAAAATATAGTAGGGTATATTGAGCATTTTTACCCTAGCAAAATGCATTAAAGCCCATATGTGATAGGAATAGAGCCTAGAAAATCTACCTTCACATGAAAGATATTTCATGATAATCTTAATCATTGGGGAAAATCTGTCAAGGAGGTGTGAAAAAGGAAAATAGCTCCTTCTTTCATTTTGATACCTTGGTTTCATGTAAGGCTCATAATAATGTCTCTCCAAATCACCTTGTTTAAACAATTTCTCCCCAACATCTGGGATTCCGGTGGTAGCTGATATAATGGTAGTAGATAAAGTAAAAGTGATACCTGTTAGAGTGACATGGTTGTCTTGGAGTTTAGTTATGAAGAGCCTAGTCAACTTAGGATGGTGTTGGACTGCCTGAACTTGCTCACAAAAATCATAATAGCCTAGCCATTTGGAGGATGTCATAGCCATAGGAGATGCCAAGAGTTCCCTGAGATCTATGGGCTCAAATCTATGTATCTTGCCTCCTTTGTGTGTTTTCTTGACCTCTGTCTCTTCTCTATCTGTTTCCTCTTCCTCACTGTGTGGTTTGTATTCCTCATCTGCCATGGTGTTTAATATCAAACCCTAGGGAGGTATAAGGTAGTGGGAATGTAGTTTTTTGGGAATAGGAAATGGGGAAGGGTAAATATGAAGGAGATGGGTGAAGGGATATATGAAATGGAGGAGGATAGAGGGTACTAGTATGATAGCTTTTGAGATGGGGGAATTGTTTTGCAATGTAGGGGTTTTGGGAGCCTAGCTAGTTGTGCACCTAAGACTTAGGGTTTTGGGACAAAGGTTTAAAAGGGTATTTGGGATAAAAGGTTTAGGGAAAGGGAACAAAAGTGTAGGGGAGTGTATAAAAGGAATTGATAGTGCAAAGGTAATTTTTGGGGAGATCTAGGGTTTAGATATAGGATGAACACCAAATGTTCAATTAAAATTTTAAAACACTTTGAGAGTGACTTAAGGAGGAAGAAACACACTATCCTTAGTCGTTACTTACTTGTTTGGATGTAAAATTCCCTTTGGGGGAGCTGAGGAGATGACCGTAGCCTTTTCTAGACAAGCACGCAGTGCCAATGGGGAGTGCGCAACACCTCAGGTAAGTGTGCAATGCCTTAAGGTTTAAAAGTTATTTGGGATAAAAGGTTTAGGAAAAGGGAATAAAGGTGTAGGGCAATGTATAAAAGGAATTGATAGTTCAAGGGTAGTTTTGGGGGAGATCTAGGGTTTAGATATAGGATGAACACCAAATCTTCAATTAAACTTTTAAAACACTTTGAGAGTAACTTAAGGAGGAAGAAACACACTATCCTTAGTTGTTACTTACTTGTTTGGAGGTCAAATTCCCTTTGGGGGAGCTAAGGAGGTGACTGTAGCCTTTTCTAGACAAATGATTAGTGCCAATGGGGAGTGCGCAATGCCTTAGGTAAGTGCACATCGCCTTAAGGGAACGCACAGTGCCTTAAGGAAACATGCAACACCAGGTAAATGCACAACGCATGAAGAGAAAGTGCAATGCCATAAGAGAACGTGCAGCTCTTGCTCTGTTCTATCAATTTTCACCTAGAATTGTGAAAGGGGTCTCTTGGGGTTTGCTCAATCAGTGGTAGGAGGCAAATGAAGTTGATTTTGAAGCTAAGAAGTCCTTTATAGCTGAGTGAATTTGATATTTTAAGCTTAAAACCCAATTTCTAATGTTTTGTTTCACCTTTTTGACATCTTTGATAATTTCTTTTCTCACTTTTTCCTTTGCATGTGGATGATGCTAGGGTTTTGGCAATATTTACCCTTGAATTTTGCTTGGATGAAGTTGGAACATAGAGTTTGAGTGAGAATCTTAGGAATAGTAACTTATTACATATAATGGACATAAAATCACATAAATGAATAAAAAAAATTACATGTCTCTTTTTGAAATAAAATTACAATCTTGAAACAATAACTCATACTTTGGAATGAAAATTAGAGCTCCAGCAACCATAATTACATGTTTGAAAACCCTCTTTGAATGGAAAAGTGATATTATTTCTTTCACTCTCATGCTTTTGCTCGCTTTATGTAGTGAATGGTGTTTTACTGGACCTGAAAAAAATGAAACCTAGAGACCTAATGAAAACCTTGAGTGAGCAGACTTCATGGTGACTTGACTGACATAGAGACATGATGAAATAAAATTTCATAATTTATGTATGCTTAGTAAGACATGAAGGTGCGCTAGCAAGTATAGATTTTTTAGGGAGAGTGAGGTTTTTGACTAGGGCTTCCATTAGTGAGTAAATTTTTGAATGAGGACCTAGGTAGAATGATAAAAATTTCAACATGGGACACTAATATGATATGAAAGAGGAGTTTTGATCACTGATGGTAGTATGCAAATACTGACTCTAATATAATGTGTGCTTGCAGATCCCTTTCCATTATTTGGTCTATTTAATGGATGACGAGGAAGATGAGATTCATCATTCCTTCATTCGTTCTCTTAGGAAAAAAGTGTTGTGAGACGAAGGATTCCCTGGAAATAGTACATTGATTAAGGGCTCGTGGGTGGCCAGATGTAGAAATATTATGTGCAGATGAGCCTACGGTTGGGTGGAGAGTCATCCACAAAATATTTTTTGTGGTTAGCAGAATTCAACTCCAAAAGCATAAGTAAGAAATATCGTCGATATAGGTAAGTCGTCTTTTCTCATGATTTTCAAAAATTCTATGTTAAATAGTTGAATAATTGGGTGTTGATTATTAATCATATAAATTGATGTAATTATTTCTATATTTTAAATGAGGGTTGTTATTTAATTATTATCACATGATTTTTTGGACTTTAATGAGGAATAATTAGGAAAATGGTTCACTAGAATATTTCCTAAGGTGAAAGTGGGTTTTAATGCATAAAAACCCATCCTACAGGGTTTATTTCAATAAACCTAGTAGGAAATGACTAAGTGATCATTTTTTAGGTGATAGCAATCAACATATCACAAAAGTAAAAAATTGTAACCACCATTTTCACAGCACCTGAGAGAGAAGATAGCAAGCCAATACCACAAGAGGTTGTCCAACATAGCCCAGATCAAAGTAGCACTAACACAAGTGAAAATTATTTAATACCACCATACTAGTCATGATCTGAAGAGATCAAAGAAGGAGTTCGAACGTTGTCAGTCGAAGGATCAATGAGATCTCTAGAGGTTGAATCACTCACAAATAAACTCTCCACGTGCACAAAAAGAGAGTCAACATTGTCCAAATGGAAATGTTGGTTGCAAAGAATCCTTTTGATATCTTCTAATGACGAAAACACATTATAATTTTCCACCCATTTGTCCTTGAATATTAGACACGAAATATGATCATTTATTTATTCAAATCGAAAGAAATCATGAAGTGCATTCTCCTTCTCTAGAATCTACTAGGAGCTGGAAGCCATTTGACATCCCCCCCCCCCCAACCAATTGAGAGTTCGAATAATAGGGACAATCCCCTCCTCCTTGTTCTCCAGAACCAAGACCTCCTTCCACACTTCCAAAGGAACATAATCAAAAGTAGTAGCCACATAATCATAGGCAAAAGGGTGAACCCTTTTATGCCCGATGTTTCCACTTCCACCTCACTGACTACTCATCCTCTGCCTTGGAGGCATGAGCATTGATACTGATAAGCAATGAGGACAATGACTACTGAGACCTATTCTAATAAAATAAAATTAAGGATGATGAGGAGGGCCTTGAATTCCAGATCCATAAATAATTAGATCATCAAAAAAATACCACACCACTAGCCCAAAGCCCAAAACATTATCAAGTGCACCACATTTCAATTTCATTACCCTGCATATATACCTTTTAAATTCTTTATAAGCCAAACTATACTCAAGAAAGTCAACCAAGACTAAGACACCTGAAACATTCCCACAAATAAAACCTCTTGAACCAATTGCAATCAACTTAGATATTTAAACACAAAGATGGAAAACCCTAACACCACTAATTCAAGATAACCATAGCTTATCTCCCAAAAATCTCCAATTAACCACAACAACAAAATATAAGTCTCCTAAAGCTCCATAGAATAAATAAGCTAATTGAATATCCCTAAAGGCCTAGAAACTACTAGAAAATGCAGGTTTGGTAGACCAAATAAAATCCCTAAGAACAACAAATGGAGAAATGAGGCAGAACTAAAACTCACTCAAACAACATAATGCTTAATAACTATCAGAGGATATTAAGCCCACTATAGCCACCACCAAACTCAAAATTTCCACTCCAAAGGTTCAGACATCAGGATACACTAAACAAGCGAGCTACATCGAAGCACTAAATCCAACAAAGGTATACATTCGTAAAAATTGACCTGAGAATTACCATTACAAAGTAAAGCCTGACACAAAAAAGAAAAAGAAAAGAAATGGAAGCATGAGAAATGATCACCATACACAAACTTTCAACGATAAGCAACCATTGATGGAGGCCAAGGAGTATACCTTAGGGAAAATTTTAGGGGCTAATATTCGCAAGTGGACTAATTTTTCATGCTTTTTCCAAAAAACGATTTGCTAATTTCCATTTTTTCTAAAAACTATTCGCCCAAATTTTACACTATAATTTTTTTACCATAAAAATCGCCAAAATTGTATATAGAGACTACATAAAATTATTAGAAATTTGAATTTTTTTACAAAAATATTGCCAATTTTTTATTATTGATTGCATATTATGGACTATTTATATTCGCTAAGATTTCTAAACTTTAAAACAAATTTCCATCCTTAAATTTTTCCGTGGTATACCTCACCTCTTCACACACTATACTTAAACTGTTGTCCTTCCATCTCCATAAACCCATATTTAAAACACAAGGTGGCACACATACAAACATAAAAGCATTAACTACCTCCAACCACTTCCACTTGAGAATAACTAAGTGTTGTGATGGTTCCTTCTCCAAAGTAATTGTAATCACCCAATTGACACCTCCATTGAGGATACTTCATCTTTATGTTAAATTTTACTAAAGGTTTATCTTACAGGGTGAAAGATGTATCTTATCTATGTTAAAATTTATTAGGGTTTTTCCCACAAGGTGAAAGACACATGTCAATGCTAACTATTGGGTGGAGAGTGGAGTTGGGAAACCTCTAAATATTTACATGGGAATAATATGCATTATGAGTAACTTCGTGGTGTATATATAGCAATTAGATAATGATTGATAGTATGATTGCGTGGGCTATAATGGTAGTTATTTGTTTTTTTCTTCTTTTCTTTTTTATGTGGGCTCAAGTACATGTTTGGAGACTTCATTTGGATGATAGTGTCACACATATTAATTTACTATAAATTATAACCAACTTAGATCCATCTTAACTTCGAATCTACCAAGTGTTGAGATTGACCAAATCTCTTTTCACTCTAAAATAGGTTTGCATGTCAAGAGCTCGACCCCTCTGGGAACTTGGTAGATCCAGAGTTAAGATGAATCTAGGTTGGTTTAATTCCCCCCTTTAAATAGGATATATTCCACATGAATATTATGGGTTCTCAATACAATGGGTAAATTTTATTTTTACTTTATTTTTATAGAGATATTTTTATTTTTATTTTATCTCCATCAAGTTAAAATGTTTATATTACACTACATTGGATTACATTATGTTAAAACATCTCTACCATACTAGGTTGGAGAGTGCCTCCAACAATTATTTGATGCTATTGGGTTATTACATATGTTATTGTGTTAGTGGCAACCAAACATGTTGTTTCACAAATATATTTGGATACTTAAACACGTTGGCTTAAATGTATTTGAGTAGGTTTTTCAAGGTGTGACTCTTTTCAATGGTTATTGTTTTATTTATTTCCTTATACGATTTTAAATGTAGATATTTCAAATAGCTCATGACAAGTTCATATCTTAGGTGTAGGATTTGCACCACACAAAGATGACGCTAATCACTTTAGCACTAGTGTGATGAATTCCTTGTCTCATTAAAGATTATCTAAATGGTAGTCATCCACATCATGAAGGTGCCAAATTAGGGATAAAGGGTTGAATTTCCTAGGTTCAACTCCCACCTAAACTAAGGTGTGCTTAGAGGGGGTCACACTTCTCAACCAACATTTATAGTGATATAGTGGGGTTTGATGTTAGTGTGGAAATCCCTATGAATCTATTCATTACCAATTCCTAGAGAGAGACAAAGAAAATAAGCATCTTCATGCCGTAAGGAATGATTCCATATGACCTGTATCTTATAGGATTATGGTTTCCAATTTGTAAGGTTTTTCTTCTTGTAGACTCAAAGGAATGTGTTTATTCCCACACACCTTGTTTAGAGATTACAAGGAATTTCTTATTTGTTTTAAATTCCTATGATTATTTTTTCTCTTCCATGCATATGATATAAAGGAAATGGTTGTGTTTTCGTAGTATTTTGGTTAATGTTGAGGTATTTTTATGAACAAATTAAAATTGACTTAATATTACTTGTAGTTTTGGATGTTTTCTTATATGAAGTATTTTGTTATTTTTTTACTTGAAGGTAGAAAAACCTATCATAATTTAGCTACCAATCAATAATAAAAAATATTATTATTTGCTAGTATCTATGAATGCATGTTCACACATCATCATTATTCGAGGAAAGCTATGCCATCTCAAATGAAAATCTAATGGTTTGCATTGGGAAAATCTTTAGTCTTTCTATATGCCCCTAGGATTTGAGTTCTTATGATGTTTCCTTATGTTTAAGGAAAACTATTAGCTAATCCAAAGAAATTTTGGGTTTTACTCTCTGATTGAAATGCAATTTCAACCTAGATAATATGTACAAGAAAACACATTTCCTTTATGGTTAGAGCCAAGGCTCTTTGTAATCAAGTTATATATTTTTTTAATAACATCCAATTTTAATTTCACAATGAAACCAAACACTAACTAAGCCCTTTTACCTAAAAGGAAAAAATAACAAAATACTATAAATATTGTTGATTAAAAAAATCATTTTTATTAAAAAATAAATAATAAAAACATTAACCATAATCTTAAATAAAAAAAATCATTTTTATTAAAAAATAAATAATAAAAACATTAACCATAATCTTAAATTCGATTAAAATGTCATGATAAAGAATGAGTGCCACATGTAACGTAGTTCATAATTCTATGTTTGGTATTTTGTTGGGTAACAAATTATATATATATATATATATATATATATATATATAGGTTTTTAGCTGCCTATTTAATGATTTTTCTGTTGCTTATAATGTGTTTCTTACATCACACCCTTTCAACAAGTTCATGCTTTGATTTCATAATTTCCATAGTGTCTTTTGGACAACTTATTTTAAGGTTGAAACTTGAAAAATTTTGTCCCATGTTGAACTTCCGTTCATTCCCAACTTCTATGGTTGCTTTAAACTCTTCAAAAAAACATGAATACCCTCCGATTGTTATTTTTAGGTGTGTAAAGACAACAAAGTGCTCCCAACTGTGTGGTCTAAAATTTATTCAAAATAAATTAATATTTGGTTATGAACACACCATCTTGCATATTAGTAACTATTATGGTCCTTGGACAATTAAGAAAATTAATGAAATGACTATGTTGTTATTTAAGTATCTAAACATTACTCTCCTCAAGAGATATTTGATCAACATACAATACGCATCAAAGGGTATCTCCATATTCATTATGAGGAAGAAAAATATTATTAGAAAATTGTGCACAATATGACATAATTTATGTTGCAGAAATTTAGAGATGTAATTAGCCTAAATTTATGGAATGTTGGAGGATTGATCTAATAGAGATACTCATCAATATTCATGTCACACATGTTAATAACAAATGCGACAGTAGCAATTCACAATAATAAACAAACGAGAGTCCATTGAGAATCCAGAGAAGCCATTGTCATGCTCGCTGATAAACTTTTGTTACAGAACCATGGATAGAAAGCTAAAGATATAATCAAGCTTTCTGCAATATCCTGTGTGTGCTAAACCATTTAGTATTTAAAAGTTAAAACATCAACATTTTATCAAATGTTTAACACCTTTGGGTAAAATTCATATTGTGTCCATCATATATGTTAATATCAACATTTATCTTCCAAGTAATGAACTATCATTCCTACATTATTAGTAGATTAAGTGAACTTCTCAAGGTCAACGGTTATAGAAAATATTTTAACATGTAACAAATAAACTATGAGAGCATTTCCTTTCTTCGTGACAAGGCTGCATCACCCGAATAGTAGTTTTAATGGTGGGAGGTTCTTTGCTTCATAACTACGGTACATAACAACAGGCACACTACTATCATATGCCTTGTTCCTCTTCATTCTCTGCTTGCGCCATGTCATTATCATATGGCTTGCTCCTCTTCATGCTCTGCGGTGTCTATGCTTTTCTTGTCTCTGGGACTTGATTTATGTATGAAAAATAGAGAAATTAATTTGACAAATAAAGATGACTATTTAATGAAATCAAATTTTGAATTTAAGATGTTGAAGGTTACCCATACCCCATACTTTATCCATACACCGGTAGTGTAGGAAGATACAAGCAAAATAAATGCAAGTCTCATCACTAACTCCGGCCTCTCGAGTTTTGGTGTTTGAAATAGATTTGCAGTAGTCCCACCCATGTATAATGAGAATAAAGTAGTATGACAAGAAAGCACATGGTTTTCTCCTCAAAACTTGAGGCTTAACTTAGGTAGACCATGGTTTTGTGGGGGTTGAAGTTTATCTTGGTAGGCCATGGTTTGTAATTATCAGTCGATGGTATCAACCTCCTACAATTGCACTATATTTTTCATTTTAAAAATTAAGAAACACCATTTTCCAATTTATCTATTTTGCATGTTACCTTTTACAATAATCATGGAACCAATATTGCAATTGTATTGAAAAACATTGTAATGAAAGTTTTTTAATAAGACCTTTAAATTATTGTTCAATTAAATATTAATGTTTGCAAAATAATTTTTTAATAAATACTTTTTTGTCAAAAAATGAGTAGGATTTTGATATTAAAAAGAAAATCTGATTTCCGAACTCTTACATAATTCTTCATGCTCCATAATTATACTACATTCATATGTCCAAAATGTCAATAGCCTCTGTTTATGACATTTTTTCCCAACTATTCTAAAAAATTTACTACTATAGTTCTGCATTGATAGTGACTAATAATAACAAAAAAAAATGTGTACTCAGTAGTAACTTATTTATATTCTATAAAAAAATTAAACCTTGAAATCATCACATTCTCTTTATTTTTCAATCATTTATTAAGTTTACTCCGGTATAATTGAAACCATCACATTCTCTTTATTTTTCAATCATTTATTAAGTTTACTGGGGTATAATTAAATGGATTATTATAATTTATTTGTATTTTAAGAAAACATAATTAGATTTACTTGGGTATAACTAAATAGATTATTTAAATAATTTGTTTTATTTTAAGCCCAATCAAATCTTTAAGTCAATATCTTTATCTTTAAAAATATCATAATAATTTTATTATATTATAAAAAAAATTTAATATGTGTAACTATTTTTTTTAATTGGTTAATTAAAAAACAATTATTATTATTATTATTATTTATTTATGAAAAAATTAATAAAACAAATCAAATAATTTATTATTATTTTTTAAAATCCAATAAATCAAAATTAATTTATTTTTTAAAATCCAATAAATTAAAATTAATTTAAGTGAATGGTAACATTTATCATTATTAAGCCCACGGGGATTTGGATTGACGGTGAATGGGTGCCTTGTTAAGGCACTCCTTGCGATAGGTCACCGGTTCAAATCTCCCGTGGGTACGTAGATTAGTCTTAATATAGAAAAAAAAACATTTATCATTATTAAAGGGCTGAAAAAACCACTAAACTCTTTATAATCTCTCAGGAATAAGAATAACCATGTTCATTGATGCTTTCACACAATCTAGCAAAGACATGCTCTAATGAGGGAAATTCAATTTGCCGAGGAACCACTAATTGTTTTGGGAGATACCTTGGTGGTTATTAAAGCAATGATTGGTCAATATTTTCTAGTAAAAACAAAGCTAGCAATGGTCATGTCCAAAGCAATATAGGAAGAAAACACTCTAGACAAAGTATCTTATTATCACGTGAGATAAGAATTTAACCAAATGAATTGAAACGGTATGGATTGAAACAAACAGATAGAATATCTTGGATAAATGGATTGAAACAGACATATCTTGGATATCTTGGGTAAATGAATTGAAACAGTATGGATTGAAATAGATAGACGGGTAAATCAATTGAAATGCTTGGTTACTCAATAAGAGGGATGCGTAAATCTAAACACACAATCCACATTGGTTATTCTTTATTTTGAAACTGAAAACTTATTAAAATACTTTTTATATCATATGTTTGATTTATATCATATGTTTGATTGTGTATAAGATAAAGAATTTTTTTTTAAATAAATCTTGCCCATTCATTTATTAAAAAATCAAAAAATTTCAAGTTGACATTGATAAGTTGAAATAGATATGCCTACCAACATAATTATGATGATTTATATAAATTTGAATATTTTTAGATTTTGAATTACTAATTTATTTTATATACAATAAAAATATATTTTTAATCAAATATAAATAGTTTAAAATTATATATATATGAAAAAATGAAAATTATTATATTAGAAAATGACAGATTACATAACAGAAAATGTTAAAATAACTCTATCCGTAGAGGGATAAATGTGTTTACATTTTGAAGCACCTTAGAAATAACAAATTTGATGTATATTCACATATAATTAATACAAATCTATGAGAGATATTTGATTTCTCATTTTAATTTTTCTTTGTATATCTTAATTTTATGAGTTGTTTCATGATTTGTTAGGAAAAGGGATTTTGAAGGAGGGAGAAAAGATGGATATGAATAAAAAACAAGGATGAAGGATGAATGGAAGAAAGGATGGAAAATAGTTTAGACTTAGATATCCCTTTTTTATTATAGCTAGTTTTGAATTTTGTTTTTGTAAATACAAGAGTTTTATATTTTATTTCAAAAATATTGATTATATGATAAACATAGGCTAATGCATAGCCTTACTGGTCCCCTTAACAACTAGACATCAAGAATACAAACTTCATGATTAACTATTATAGTGCCCATCCAACACCATATCCAAACACCAAGATTCTCTACAAGACTAAAAATAGTTTACTCTCTAGAAAATACATACATACATAGATCATTGTGCATAAATGATGGAAGAATGTCCAGACATCCGTGCAAAACTCACTTTGTGTCTACATTAGCAATGGAGCGCAACATTGAGCATCATTAAACAAATAAAACCTTAAGGAGATAAGCATGATGAATTCTCTTACCACAACCCAAGAAAAATTAAAACCAAAATACTCCTTCATAGCAAGCTAAGTTGATTCCATAGGAAATAGGTTTAAAAAAAATTCAATGAGGGATACATCACATCAAAATTCCATGCACCATATATAATTACGACCATCACGAACAACCCAAAAAGACACCAACATATCACAAAAACAAAAAACCGTAACCACCATTTTCACAGTGCCTAAGAGAGCGAATATCAAGACGATACTATAACAAGTCATCTAACATACCCTAGATCAAAGTAGCACTGACAAAAGTGAAAAACAAAATTAGCTAATACTACCATACTAGTCATGATATGAAGAGATCAAAGTAGGAGTTTGAACATTATTAGCCTGACGATCAGTTAGATCTTCAGAGGCTGAATCACTCACAAAAAAACTCTCCACTTGCGCTATATGAGAGTCAACATTGTTTAGACACAAACACTGGTTGCAAAGCATCCTTTTGATATCTTCTAATGATGATAAAACATTCTAATTTTCTACCTATTTGTCCTTGAGATGTAGGAATACATCATTTCCTGATTCAAATCCAAAGAAATCATGAAGTGCAACCTCCTTCCCCTGAATCTACCAGGAGTTGGAAGCCATTTAACGTCCTCCCCAAAAATTCAGAGTCAGAACACTAGGTACGCTCCCCTCCTCCTTGTTTTCTAGAATCAAAATCTCCTTCCTCACCTCAAAAGGAACAAAATCAAAAGTAGGGCCACAAAATCATAGGAAAAAGGGAGAAACCTTTTTTGCCCGATGTTTCCACCACCACCTCGCTGACTACTCATCCTTTGTCTTAGAGGCATGAGCACTGCTACAAATCAATACTGAGGACAACGAATAGAGAGATCTATGTTAATAAAACAAGACGAAGGACGACGAGGAGGGCCTTGACTTCCACATCTATAAATAACTAGGTCATAAAAAAATACCACACCAGTAGCCCAAAACCCAAAAGAAGATCAAGTTCACCACACTCAATTTCATTACCCTGTAGACAGACCTTGTAGATTCTTCATAAACTAGGATATACCTCAATAAAAATGACCAAGTTAGAGACACCTAAAACATACCAGCAAAAAAAACCCCTTGAACCAATTGCAACCAACTCAGATATTTAAATGCAAGGATGATAGACCCCAACACCAGCAATTCAAGATAATTGTATCTTGTGGCCCAAAAATCCCCAATTAACCACAACAACAGAATATAAGTCTCCCAAAACTCCCTAGAGCAAAGACATTGATTGAATATCCCTAAAGGCCCAAATAATACAAGAAAATGCAGGACTAACAAACCAAATAAAATCCCTAAGAACATCAAATTGAGGGATTAGTTGGAACTAAAACTCACCCAAACAACATAATGCTTAATACTGGTGATAAACCTTCAACTAGTGATAATAAGGTCCATGGGAAAAAGGGAAAAGACAAATTTCCCTGTAGGTTATGTGAAGGGAATCATCATATTCACCTTTGTCCTTTTATGGATGAAGCCTCTAAAGTGTTGGATAACCTTACTGCTTCTCAACCTCGTCTTTTGATTGGTTATCAGAAGCTTTCCCCTAATCCTCCACTAGTTGATCAAGTGATTGATCAGAACTCATCTCTGGTCATTCCCACTCTCTCTGAAAGTGAATCCAATGAGTCTATTCCTGACCAACCATTATTCGAGAAAATGGTTGACCCTATTCTGCTTTCAGTTAATCATATCCATCCTGTAGAGAGTGAAATTCATATCGCTCAGGTTCTTCTGGTTTCTTTAGATCCCAAAGAATTAGGGGTAAACCCTATTGTTCCCATGATACAGGGGGGCGATCCTCCTATTCCCACGATCCAGGGGGGCAATCCTCCTGTTCCTGTAACACGGGGGGGGAATTCTCCCATTTTTATGGCACCCCCTCCAAATAGTTTAGTCACTTTCTTTGATTGGAGTCGATTGGCAGGATATCACCTTCCTTCTTACGTGCCTTTTCATATCACGGTACATGCTTATAATATACCTGTACCTAGAACAATCATAGATGAAGGTGCATATGTTAGTATTCTTTCCTTAACTACTTGAGAAGCTTTAGGTTCTCCACAGCTTGTACCTGTTACCCAGAATCTGTTAGCTTTTAACAGAGGAACCAATCAGCCGTTAGGGATTCTTCCTAATTTTCCTATTACTTTGGGAGGAAGAATCGTCTATCTCTACATGATGGTTATGAAAGGACCATTTCATTTTAACTTACTCCTTGGTTGTGACTATGTTTATGTCATGGGAGCTCTTGTCTCTTCTCTCTTTCGTGTCATATTTTTCCCACACGAAGGAATAATTGTGGCCATTGATCAGCTTTCATCCGTTGGTCCTTATTTGACTGTAGATCGACCATCTTCCCTAAATGGTCCTTGTATGCAAGTGGTATCACCTCCACCACAATTTAATTATGTGACCACCTATTCCATGCCCACGTCTACTGATGATCTAGTCAGTGATATAGTGTGTCATGTACTGGGGGAATTAGAAAATGATCTTTCCATTAGATCCCTTAACATGTATCCCTTCCAGAGTGTTGTTCTCTCATTTGATGAGAACCTCTTGGAAGCTATGACCACTTATAGGTCGTAATCAAGGTGTCATGAGGATAGTTCTTTTACTATGTCAACCTCATTAAAAAATGAAATAGGTCCCCATGAAGATAGTTCTTTCACCATGTCAACCTCGTTAAAAAATGAAATAGGTTCCCATGAGGATATTTCTTTTCTTATGTCAAACTCGTTAAAAAATGAAATAGGTCTCTATGAGCATGGTTATTTTCTTGTGCCAAGCTCGTTAAAAAATGGAACAAGGTGTCATGAGCATGGTTCTTTTCCTGTGTCAAGCTCATTAAAAAATGAAATAAACCCCCTTCCAATTCAAGTCTTTGATTAGATATCGTAAAATCCTAGTCTAGTCTTTCACTTGATCTCGTGAGTGAATCTTCATTCCATCCATCTG
Source organism: Pinus tabuliformis (assembly GCA_031772625.1). Classification (NCBI taxonomy): domain Eukaryota; kingdom Viridiplantae; phylum Streptophyta; class Pinopsida; order Pinales; family Pinaceae; genus Pinus; species Pinus tabuliformis. The sequence continues at coordinate 1,285,215,438 of CM062805.1, forward strand.
TTAGTAACCAGTAGTCTACTTAGGTGAATGAAATGAAGCTTGGGGGGCATGAACCTCAAATTGAGTCATTATGTTGGGGGCATGAAAACTCATCTCAAGCATAGTTTATCTTTATTTCAAGCTTGTGTAAAAATGAAACCAAATCCAAGCATGGTTTGTCTCTATTTCAATCTTGTGTAAAAATGAAACCAAATCCAAGCATAGTTTTTTCTCATGTTTCAAGCTCGTGAAAAAATGAAACCATTTTCAAGTATCCTCAAGCATAGTTTCCAATGTTTCAAGGTTGTGTAAAAATGAAACCATTTCCCTTTTTACCTCTCATGATTGCCATTTTATTATCCTGGTTTTTGCTAGATGAGCCTTGTTTTCTTTTCATTCCATCATCACCATCTCTTCGGACGATCATACACTTTCACTTGGTTGTTTTACCCTTGCCTGAGGAACATTTGAGATGAGTTGTATTATTAGCCAACCTCTTTACCTTTACATGTTTTGAGTAGTTCCATCATGACTGGAACCAATTGCTATCGTTTTATACCACTTGTTCCTCTAGCTGGAGTCTTCTTTCAGCTCTTTTCAGACTTCAAAAATATGAAAAGATTGTCAGGCACTTGTCTTTACGAACTCGTTAAACTAAGTGAAAAGACATCTACTCAGTATAAGTTTAACCCTTTTCCGGACTGAGATAGACTAGCTATGGAAAAGTAATACCTTAGTCGAGCATGGCTAAGAGTTTTTCTTGAATATTATTTTCTACCTTTTCAAATTCGAGAGAATATCTACGAAAAGGGACCTCTCGAGTTTCTTTTTTCCCTCTTTTTCAAACTCTCTAAACATGAAAAAGATGTCTAGTTACTCCTCTATCAGACTTGTAAACTTAAAAGACGCAGGACTTCTCACCATAACAAGGCCGAGTTACTCCTTCGTAGGGCTCGTTAAACTTACTAGGATGGATTCATCTGAAGGATGAAATTATACAACAAACATATGGTATCCTCTTCAAGTTTGTAATTAAAAATAAAGAGGTACCCGCTATAAATAGTGGGGGAAAATGGAAGTAAATTTGTCTTATATTCTGCATGAAAGGTAGCATGTCACTCTTGAACATGACACTCATCTGCATTTCATGTCATTTTTGGGATATCCTCACTTAGTCACTTGCCTTCCTGGGTTTGGGAAATCCATTTGCCTCTCATTTGATCGTTACTTATTGCCATCATGATGTTTGATCCTATGTTGAGTGAAATGTTGCCAAACTCCAGAGTCATGTCGCTGATATGTTCAAGAGAAGTTTCATCTGCAAATTCAAACCTCTTATACCCCATTTGACCTTCTCTGCTACAATCCTGAATCGCTCTCACCAAATTTATAAATTCCTTTGTTTCGTGTTGATGATGTGGGATGAAGGTTTTAACCCAATATACAAATTAACTTCATACGAATTCTAAAAATAAAAAATAAACAATAACAAGAGCATAAAACATAAAATAGATATACACAAAGATTTTCGTCTAGATCCCAAAAATCTGACTACCAGATTGACTTTTCATTATATTCCTTTCAATGTTAAAATACAAATGTATACATGTCAAAGCATCCATAAACCCCAATCCATTAACCTTGGATTAGAACATAACCATAGTTCCCTTGATCGGATCTAGAAAATACCATGGATGGAAAACCATCATGTCCAAAACCATTGTTGGCTTGTTGGGGCCTGACCCGGGTTTGGAGTTAATTAGCCAAACAAATCCCTATACTACTGGCCCTTTCAACAATAGTTCGTGGAGCGCGGACTGAGTTCTCACCTGAAGTAGTATGGAGTGGTACTGGAACAAGGTTTCCAAACCCTTGAGATGTCCAAGGGGTTGATTTGGTCCAAATGCTAGTCCCTGTGTGCAGGTTTCTTTGCACATTTCCCTGGCATTCGCACCCTAATAGATTCGTCTACACGCAGCCCTAACTAGGGGCTGTGGGGCTTCCGCCCTACTAGATCGGCGTTCTGCACTATTCCCCTAAATCACACCCAAGATCTTACTTACCTTTTTACACGAGTTAGTTATCTTGGTGTAAATAGAAGGCTTGTGTTATATTTATTTATACAACACATACATATAAGTTCGCGCATCAAATAAATGGTGAACTGGAAAATTATACCCAATAATGCATAAAGCAGGAAAAGATACACAGAAATATGGTAAACTTCTCTTTATTAATTCTTCCCACAGTTACAGACTCGACCTGCCCTACGCACTCAGATGTTGGGGTCCACGCACTCAGTTGTAAAACCTTCTCCTACTCTACGACCCAAAGACACACTTTACACTTTCACTCAATCTCTTAGACTCATCATGCTTCTATTCTATTCCTTTGCTATCTTCTACACTTAGAGCCTTGCTCTATTTATACAATCCCATGGTTCACGGACCATGGGTAGGTCTATCAAACTGACATTACATTACAAAAACAAGGGCGAACAACCCTATGACTCTATTATTACTTCACGCCCACAAATCGTGAGCCTTTACAAAGGACTTGGTCAAAACTTGGGTTTTAAGCCACAAAACATGCCTTGGGGGGATTCCACGCCCAACAACCATGTGTGAAATACATGCACAAAACCATAGGTAGGTCTGCCCACCTAATATAGGGTCAAAAAAAAAATCTGGGGCACTTCCTTGGACCTCATGTAGCGGGGCTACCGCCCCCCTCTATACCCCCTGACAAGGGGGGTAGTCGCCCCCGTGTGAACCCCCCGTGCGTGGGGTAATCCTAGAAAGAATATAACACACACCCAACATTCTCCCAATTGTTGTTTTCTTTCCATAGGGGGCCACAAGAGAGCTTAGTCATTGATCCAGCTCTGCAATGCCCATTGTTTCTCTACACCAAGAGAAGTTCTCAGTTCTCATAGACTTTGTTAATGCATCTATAGTATTCTTCAAATTGTCCACCTTTATTAGCAAAACATTTTTGTCCTCAACCATATCCCTCACAAAGTGATATTGAACATCAATGTGCTTTGTCTTTGAATGATAACCAGGGTCCTTCGCTAAGAAAATTGCACTTTGGCTGTCATAGTCTATCCTTATAGCTCATTGTACTAATCCCATACTTAAACACAATATCTACAACAACCTGCTTGCTTGCTTGCATGAGTGGCTACTACGTATTTTGCCTCTGTACTTGAAAGGGCCACTACAGACTATCTCTTACTCATCCAACTGACTGGACCTCCAAATATTTTAAACACATACCCACTTGTAGATCTTCTCTGATCTAGATCTCTAGCCTAGTCTGCATCAACAAAGCTATGGATGTCCAAACCTTTCTCTAATCTTGGTCTTCCTTAGTAGCGCAAACCATAATCACTAGTGCCACGCAAATACCTGAAAACCCACTTCAATGTTGTCCAATGCTCCTTCTCTAGTTTTGACATAAACCTGCTCAATACTTCCATTGCATGTGCAATGTCTGGTCTAGTACAGACCATTTCATACATTAGGCTATTGAATGCACTTGCATATGGAACATAGGACATGCCCTCTTCCTCTTCTTGTGCCTTGGGGCACTGTTCAGCGTATAAATTTACACCTACAGGAATAGGAACCTTCATCGATTTACTATCCTGCATATTAAACCTCTGTAGTATTGTCTCGACATACTTCCTCTAGTTTAACCAGAGCTTCCTCTTCTCTCGATCTCATTTAATTTCCATGCCAAAAATATGAATTGCAGCACCAAGATCTTTCATGTCTAATTTGGAGGACAATTGGGTCTTCAAATCCTAGATAATTCCTTTGTCATTTCTAACGAGAAACATATCATCCACATACAAGACCAGATAAATAACACGGTCAACAATTAATTTAAAATACGCACAGTAATCTACTTTGCTTCTTGTGAAGCCAAGTCCCAATATAAAAGTTTCAAATTTATGATACCACATCCTTGGTGACTTTTTAAACCCATACAGAGACTTTTTTAACTTGCATACCAGTTCTTTCTTACCCTTCACCACAAAGCCTTCAGGTTGCTTCATGTAGATCTCTTCTTCTAGATCCCTATGAAGAAATGGTGTCTTCATATCCATCTATTCTACCTCAAAATCAAAAGCAGTAGCATCAGATAAAAGTAATCTAATAGAAGCTACCTTGGAAACAGGAGAAAAAATATCATCAAATCAATTCCCGACACCTGGGAATAACCTTTTTCTACCAACTGAGCTTTGTATTTCTGCACCTTGCCTTCTGCGTTCATCTTCTTCTTAAACACCCATTTGCTGCCAATGGGTTTCCTTCTAGCCGGTAACTCCACCAGATCCCAAGCCTCATTTTTGTGCAAACATGCCATTTCATCAACCACGAAATCTTTCTAGAGTTTTCCATCCTCTGAATCTACTACTTCCCTCACAGTTCTGGGATCATCATCAGTAATAGATAAAGAGAAATTTCAACAGAAATCAAATGGACTATACATTTTTGGTTGCCTTCTTTCTTGAACTGATCTTCTCACATCTAGAGTTTGTGGCTCTTCATCTTCTGATTCCTCTTCTGTTGTAGAGTTTGATTCTTCCTCCTTTAGCTCAAAATCTATCTTCTCAGGTTCCTTTGGTAGGACATCATGTTTAATAACATCTTTCACCTCTCTAAACACCACATCTTGACTGTAAAAATCATTCCTTCTTTTTGGGTTCCAAAGCTTATAACCTTTTAAACCATCCTTATACCCAATAAAGATTCCCCTTTCAGATTTACTATCCAACTTTGTTCTTTCCTCCTTTGGAACATGTGCATATGCATCACATCCAAATAACCTCAGATGTGAAAAAGAAGGTTTCTTACCAGTCGATACCTCTTGTGGAGTCTTATCTTCCAACGTTGATGAAGGTGATCTATTGACCAGGTAACATGCAGTCTCGACCACCTCTGCCCAGAATTCCTATCCTAACCCAACACCACTGAGCATGCTTCTTGCCTTTTCCATCAACGTCCTGTTAATTCTTTCTGCAACTCCATTTTCCTGAGGTGTGTATGCAGTAGTGTTATGCCATGATACACCCCACTTCTTACATAACTCTTCAAATTCCTTCTTGCAAAACTCTCCATCGTTCTCTTTCCTCATCACCTTTATCTTATTCTCTATATGGTTTTCCACTAGAGCCTTAAATTATTTAAACTTGGAAAAGACTTCAGATTTCTTCTTGAGGAAATATATCCATGTATTCATTGAGAAGTCTCTATAAATGATACATAGTACACAGAGTTACCCAATGATGGAACTGACATAGGTCCAAACACATCACTATGCACAAGATCTAATACATGTTTCACCCTCTTAGCACCAGAGGGGAAACTCACCTGATTCTGCTTCCCATGTACACAAAGATTACATAAATCAAAATCCTGACAGAAATTAGGCATACCTTCTACCATACCATTACCATGAAGCATTTGAAGGCCCTTCTCTCCAATATGTCCAAGCCTTTGATGCCATAGCATGGTCTTTTCTCCAGAGACCACTAGATTTTCTACTCCACTTTTGGGAACCATAGAACTATTGCACCCATCAATAATAGTGCTACCTTGAAGCTCATACAGAGTTCCAATCTAAACACTCCACATCAATACAAGTGCTTCCTGAACCATCTTGTAGGTATCTTTATCAAACACTATTTTTACACCTGCATCATCCATCTTGCTTACAGAAATCAGATTTATGGCCAATGCAGGAATATGCAAAACACCTGAAAGTGTTCTAATCCTTCCACCTTGCAACTTCAATTTGACTTTTCCACAACCAATAATTCTAGCCTTCCTGTCATCCCCTAAGAAGAAATCACCACCATCATATTTCTCATACTCGTAGAACCACTCTCTATGGGGAGTGAAGTGAATGGATGCACTTGAGTCAATCATTCATGCCTCATGATCTACATGTTCACTTGAAGAAGAAGACAAGTACACATCCCCACCTTCATCTGAGGTGGTTTTCATCAATATATTAGAAGCATCATTAGATCCCTTTCCTTTCTTAGGAGCTTTAGATTTATAGGCCTTTTGTAGTTCCCTTCCTTTCCACATTTCCAGCACACCTTTACAGGTTTTCCTGGAGATTTAGATCTCCCACTCGAGGACTTATTTTTGTTTTCCTTCTGGGACCATCCTTGTACAGACAAGGCATCACCATTTTGAACCTCCATATTTTTTCGTCTCATCTCCGCCTACGACAAGGATGAGAGTATTTCATCAAACTAAAAGGAAATTGCATTACTAACTATTACAACAATGACACTATCCCACAAATCTGGTAGAGAACACAACAAACTAATGCACTTATCTTCATCTGAAATTTTAATGTCAACAGATAATAATTGGCTTACCATATTATTAAAGGCGTCCATATGATCTGTCAATGAGTCTCCTAACTTGTCCATATACTATTTATTTACCAGAGACATAGATTGGTACAAAGTCCCTAACTTGTCCCACAAAGCCTTCACCAAAGCTTCCCCGAATACATTCATCAATACCGCATCTAAGCCACACAATCATATTGTGCTCTTTTCCTTTCGAACCAACTTCGCCCAGTCTTCAGTTGATATTATTTTTGGTTTAGTACATGGATCTACCATGATCCACTGATCTTTATCCACCATCAGATCCTCCATCTTGAGTTTCCACAACTCGAAATTCTAACCATTAAATTTCTCAATATCTATCTTTCCACTGCTTTCCATCTTCTTTCACTGTAAGAATCAATCCCGTAGATCTCCCATTAAACACGGTCTACCATAGGCTCACAAAAAATCCCTCAGCAGCAAAGGCATCCCCTTGAAGTTGAAACAACTCTGATACCAAATCAAGGTTTTAACCTAGAATAGAAATTACCTTCATACAAATTCTAAAAATAGAATATAAACAATAGCAAGAGCATAAAATGTAAAATAGATATACACAGATATTTTCCCCTAGATCCTAAAATAGGGGCTACCATATTGATTTTTCGTTATATTCCTTTCAATGTTACAATACATATATATACATGTTGAAGCACCCATAAACCCCAATCCATTAAGCCTAGATTAGAACATAATCATAGTTCCCTTGACCGGATCTACAAAATACCATGGATAGAAAACCATCATCCCTAAAACCATGTGTGAAATCAATGCACAAAACCATAGGTAGGTCATCCCACCTAATGTACGGTCCAAAAAAAAAATTCCCAGGGCAATGCCTCGGACCCTGTGTAGGGGGGCTACCACCTCCCTACATATCCCCCAACAAGGGGGCTAACCGCCCCCCCTACTACACCCAATGCAATGTATAGAGGGCCCCCCCACATGTGGCATAGCCATGGAAAGAATATAACACACACCCAACATGGGAAACATTATGGCCCTCCTTCGACAGATCACTTCCTGTCGACTTCAGTTCATTATCCAAGAAGATGATCTAGAAACTCCCTTTCAGTACCTTGATTCTTGCAAGCCTTAATGGTAGGTTCTTCACATTTGACGATAGGTTCACATCATTGGCCTTCAATCGGATGATTCTATGAGTGTTAAACTTTAGCTTCCCTATTCACACTCGTGGATTGTTCTGTTATACCTTGAGAGCCATTGTTAGTATTGGTGATTTCTCTCGTACCTATTAGTGATTTACATCATTGACCAATAATTGAGCGGTTTCTACCATTTTTGACCTCAACACATCTATTCACATGGTTATATTCATACTTTAGTTGGATCGGGACAAAGATGAAGACCTTGGATCACATTTGATAAATCCACACTACATGGAGTTATTTAGTATTCCTAATTTTATACATGATCCTTTCTACTCTGATTGTTGTGTCCATGTCGTGGATCCATACATATGATCCTTTCTAGTTGGATGGCTATGTCCATGTTGTGGATCCATACACATGATCCTTTCTAGTCGGATGATTGCACCCATGCCGTGGATTTGTGTATTGTTAAATGCCTACTTAGAGATGTCATATATATTGTATCATTCTTGATTTGCATGTCTCATAATGGTGTTTCTTCGATTCCTTTCCTTGACTTGTAAATAATTTCAACCATAACTTCTTGTTTCGACTTCATGCTATATGGGGGCATCTGTTATACATTAATTTGTCTCACTCCTTATCTCATACCCTAAGCTATCTAACTTTTCCAAAAATGTCGAAAAGCAATGAAAGTTGTCAATGAGTTCACCATGAAAAACATTAACTAGATCATCCCTGAAGAAAGAAGAAGAAATGCCTTGAAGTAATTCTAGAAGAGCTTGTCAAAAAACCCTATTTGCAATCCCAACACTACTTTAGCAGGAAAACTCATGCTGGTATGCTTTGGTCTAACTAGTGACTAGTGCTCACAGTGGGAGTTTGGATAGGAAAATCTACAGTGATCCTCTTCAGGAAGTTTCTCCAAAAATGGAGCAGAAGCTTCTCTTACTAGAAGCCTCAAGAATGACAAGTTGGTTATTGTTGAATAAGGATATGGTTGAGTTCTCCCATTTTGAGTCCTTAATCCTACCTTTAGGGATCTTCCCCTTAATATGTGGACCTTCTTCCCCCTTTTTTGGATCCCTAACTCCCTCTCCTTCCTTATAAATGCATTCCCTTACACCCTAAAATGGTGGGTCTGACTAGATTGGTCATGATGCTATTAAATTGTGTCTAATTGCTGCCAATTTTTTAAGGACAAAGGAGAGCTTGAGAAGTCTTGGCTTGGACTTGGAAACCCATCCTGAAGGAGGCTTCCAACATCAAGGAAGTGGTTGTATGCTTCCCTCTTGTGTTTATTATTAATACAATGCATGTTTACTTTCCATAAGTGTGTAAACGATTACTTTCTTAGTATGACGCTCCTTGATTTGTCATATGGTTTACATTAGAATGCATATGCTATGTTTTTCCTTTGTTGTCTTTGTTTGATCTCTCTTGCAGGTATTCGTTCACAAAAGGATAGCGAGGATTGAGCTTGGAAATGATGAGATCAAGATCGAAATCGAAAAGCGACTGCATAGGAGTGAGGTAGGCCATCTTTCCTCTCTCATGTTATTCTGATTTAAACTAGGAGAGTTTTGCATGTATTTGTTTCGGTTGTTACTAGATGCACTCATTGGAATAGAGGGATCACTTCTATCCATAGAAGGGATTTCTTAGTTAACATTGTTCCAATCAAAATCAAAGCCCTATATGCGACACAAAGAGATTTTTCTTTTCTTTTGTTTTAATGTTTCAAATGCAAAGAAACATATGAATACAACTTTATCACTGACGGAAAGAAACCACATAGACTTTAATTGTAATGTAAAAGTGACTTTTTAAATTCAACAAACAATCTATGCATACAACTCGAATTTGACAAGAAGAAAGAAAGAATGAAATAAAATCTTATAAAAAAGGTGATGTCACTTAGAGGAGATTAACACTCATTCACATGCAATTTCACACTATGTAATCCCAATTTCACACCCTAGATGTAATGAATGATGCATAAGATTTTTCTTTTTGATTCCACTTAATTTTCAGATGAAAACTAAGATATTTGCTTTATCACTGATAAAAGACATTATTCGTAATGATGATTGAAACACCAATTCATTCAAGAAATAAGTTCATTAACGACCCTATAATAAGAACAAAGGAAAATATAAACCAACCCTTACCAAAGCCACTAAAAAATGAAAGAAAACCAAATGGAGGATTCAGAGAGACCACAAGACACTCAAAGACTCAAGGAAGAGTAGCTGGAAGAAGGATGATCAAAGAGAAAATCAAGACAAAAACAAATTTGTGCATGAATAGGGGCCAACGTAGGTGCAAAGGAGGCACTCGTATTTTGAAACGCATGAACAAAGAAGGCTCAACTAGGGTGCAACACTCTGTCTCTAGACCAGAGAGTACATTGGTTAAGGGATGCAAGGTTTTGACACAAAAATTGCAATTGAAACTTAGTGAAGGGTCTTCCTAGGTCTGTTCCTGACTAAATAAGACAGTAAAGGTATGAATAACATGTAATACAAGAAAAATAGACAAAGAAACCACCAAGAGAATACACTGTGTTCCTCGTGGATTCGCCAATTTGTTATGCATAATCTACGACTACGAATAAAAGTATCTTTGCTAGCCCTGGTGGACTGACCTAGAACAATAGAAAGACAAAGAAGCTGATTTTTTCCTTAAAGTAAATACATAATGGGATGAAGCCTACCTAGAATTTGTCATATGCTTAGCTTCTTCCTTGTCTTGTACGCTCCAATCCTAGCTCTGATCACTATTATTAGAACCTGCACAATCAAACAACATGATCCAACAATCTACGAGATATAAGTAGCATCATGTAATAAATTTAATCAATAGATCAACATGGTATTGAAATACATGAAATCGTAACATCATATATAAGAAAACATAGAACTCTTTTCATTAATAAAAATATAATGGGTTACAACCAAAAATAGGTGTTGATCTTGTAGAAAAGATCCTCCAAGTTGACTTGTGGTGTTGATATTGTAGAAAAGATCCTCCAAGTTGACTTGTCTTTTCCTTGCCACAAAGTGCACCTCTAGTCACCCTAATGCATGGAATAATGTCTCTCATAGTAGTGGCATAAGGGTAGAATCAATATCCAAAATCCAACCACTTGCCTATGGATGGTTGTAAATATATAGATGAGGGAGGTAGTTCATGAATTCTTATCATTTTACCAATCTAGGCTTGAAGGCAAGATGAGCTCAAGGGATAAGGGATGAAAAATCCAAGGTAAGATAGGATAGGATTTGAGACTTTTATCCAAGGTAAATAGTTACAACAGATCCTGGAAGCTTTTGGAAGAGGAAGATTTGAGATTATTTTTTGTTTTCTCGAATTTCTAATATCAACACACCCCCAAGATAGGGCAACCTATCGCTGATCAACACGGGACCAAAATATGAAAACTTGTAGGTGCACACAAGAAAATCAGGGGACAGGGTACGTTGGGCCTAAACTTGACTAAAATGAGGCAGTTTTAGTAAGAAACTCAGGGATATGAGAGAGGCATACTTAAGGATTTGTGTAGGGAGGGTGAAAAAGTGTTCAAAGGGTGTGAATGATCCTATTTGAAGGCCTATTGACTACATGTGAGAAAATGGCCTATAACAATGGTGTTGGCATTATGATTCTGGTATGGCTCTATGATACAGATGTTGCACTTGATGGCAACACCCGTGGCAATCCTCTGATCAGGCTCTCAAAATGTTTAAAATTAAGAAGTACGCAGGAGAACAGTTCAGAAGATGCGTACACGCAGGTACACCGTGAAGGGACCGCGGCCAAACACGCAGGTCACCCGTTTAGGAGGTGCGTACCCCCAGTTTCACTTACTTCAAGGCAGAGAAGCGCGTTCACGTGGGGTTTCCTATGTTTGGCCCATGGTATTTAGCCCGCCGCTCTTGATTCTATGGTTTTGGCCCGTGGTATTGTTTTATATTATTATTATTATTGAGCCCCATGTTTTTGGGCCCCTGGTATTGGTTATCTATGGTATTGATACATGAATTTAGGAGGAGCTTGCCTATATAAAGCAAAGGAGATCACTTGGCTAAGTATCTTTTGCAATTGAATATCTTAAGATCTGAAATATTGGGTTATTGTCTTAAAAGCTTGATCTATATGTAAGTGAAGTTGAAAGCGAATCTGTGAAGGGTGATCTCTCGAGTGCATGATCAGATCTGGGCACCTGACTAACTGTGCCACACTGGTGGACTGCCAATTCGGCCCTAATCAGAAGTACACAGGTCATTAACGGTACAGGTGCATGGGTACGCAAAGCAGAAACAGGAGGGCTATGTGGGTATGCAGAACAGAAGAAGGGGTACTGCGTGGGTACGCAGAGCAGAAGAAGGAGAACTGCGTGGGTACGCAGCGCGACAAAGGTTTAGGTGCGTATGCACAGCAAAAGTACGCGGCGCGATAGTATCTTTGAGTGCGTGGCTTTAGTAACAGTACGCGGCGCGATAATGTCTCTGGGTGCGTACCTACATTAACAGTACGCAGCTCGATTGAAGAAGCAGTGCGTGGGTATGCGGTGCAGCAGAAGGCTCTCTACAGGTATACGCAGGGAAGCAGAAGGTGAAGTGCGTAGCGACGCAGGCCACAGAAAGAAAAACTGTGTATCTGTCTTAATATCTTCTGTTGACTGAATTTTTCTGTTGATAAGGTGTTCTGGGTTAGTTCTGTTACTGTTGATCTGGTTACTGCAGTTGACTGTGTAATTTACATGTACTTTATGATCATTTGATGCTTATGGATCCAGTTTGAAAATTTATGAAAAGTGGTCCTTGTAAGAAAAGAAGTAGGGGGTTGTAGCTCCCTTCCAGGAAGGACTGGAAAACGAGAGAGAGTTGTAGCTCTCTATAGGTTGCAGCCTGTGTACTGGTAAAGGACTGCACCAGTACAAAATCATTGTAAAAGGAGTTTCTAATTTGAAAGAAGATAGAGACATATTGCAGCAGGTGGTTTTCACCCACATTGGGTTTCCACCTTACATATGGTGTTCTTTGGTGTGACTATCTGTTTTTCTTGTTCATGCTCATTATTTTATGGTACTGATATGCAAAAATAATTCAAAGTATAAATAAGGAAGATTTGTTAAAAGAACTTGATAATACTGATTCACCCCCCCTCTCAGTATTATTTCCAACAATTGGTATCAGAGCAGGTCCTTCGGAGAAGCTTGATCGCTTGAAGGAAGATCATTCATCATGAGAAACTACGAGAGGGAAGCATCAATCAGGCCACCAATTTTTGATGGGACAAACTTCAATTATTGGAAGGTAAGAGTTACTTCCTATCTTCAATCTCTTGGTACAGAAGTTTGGGATATTATAGATACAGGCTACACTTTTCCTTCAGCTACTCCTACAGATGCGGCCGAAAAGAAGAAATATGAAACAAATGCTAAAGCAGTCAATACTTTGCTGGGATGCTTATCTCAAACATAATTCATAAAGGTTATGCAATATAAATCCGCAAAAGAAATATGGGACAAGATTGTCTTGAGCTACGAAGGAGATGAACAGGTAAAGCGTGCTAAACTTCAAACTCTCAGAATTCAGTATGAGAATCTCAGGATGTATAATGATGAAAGTGTGGCTAACTATTTTCTTCGTGTAGATGAGATTGTTAATTGCATGAAAAATTTGGGTGAAGAAATAAAAGAGGCTATTGTGGTTGAAAAAGTTCTAAGATCATTGTCCCCCAAGTTTGAATCTAAAGTGTCTGCAATAGAAGAAAAGGAAAATCTACGAATTCTTACTATGTCTCAGCTTCACGGAATTCTAACTGCTTATGAAATGAGAAAGGGAGGTCCTTCAGACAGAAAAGAAGCTGCTTTCAAGGCTTCAGGCAAAGGAGATTATTATGAAGCAAGTCACGTGCCAAAAGAATAAGAAGAAGAATCAAATTTTGTCAGAAATCTTCAAAGGGGTTCTGGAAGGTTCAGAGGTAAGTTACCTTTTAAATGCTTTGCTTGTGGAAGAGTAGGTCATTATGCTGCAAAATGTCCTTATAAGGATAAAGGAAAGGAACCTGCTAGATGGAACAAGAAACAGAGTGCAAATAAGAAAAGCTACTACACTCATGAAGATAGTGATGGTCTATCAAATAGTGATGAAGATGAATGAGGTAATGACTATAAATTGTTAATGGCATTTGAAGATGATGATTATATGGATGCTATAGATGTGGATAGCCTTTATGAAGAAATTACTAGACTCAAGAGATGTATAGAAGAAAATAATATGATCATTGATACTCTACAATTTCAAATTGATGAAAAAGAAAAACATCTTGAAAAATTAGAAGGTGAAATTGTTGGTCTTAGAAAAAAGATTGAGAAAACAAAAGCTATTAATCTTAAGTTTGTCAAAGGATTTGAAACTTTGGATGAGATTATCAATGTACAGCGTTCTCCACTAAACAAGACAGGTCTGGGCTATAATGGAGAAACTTCTCAAGAATCCACCTCTAAAAGTTATCTTGATGCAGCAAGAAGAAATGAGCAAAAGAACAATGGAGAACATCAGGTAAAGCAGGGATGAATTGCAAACAGAGACTATCAGGGGCAATGCGTCTTAAGGGTGAACAAAAGCTACAACCAGCCAGAGGTAAAATCTTCTCAATTTGGTTCAAGAATGGATGACAATAGAAATTACAATCATTTGGCCGGTAGATTTGATAACCGCAGAAGTTTCTTCAATGGACAATGCTTTTCTTGCCATAACTTTGGTCACAAAGCAGCTCAATGTGTTTCATATAAAACAATCATGACTAGAGAAGCTCAAAAACAAAGAAGTATGACCGGGATTACAAAAAGGACCTATAACAACTTTTCGGTTCTTGAAAATGAAGTTGAATGTTCTATTTGCAATAACTTTGGTCATGAAGATTCTGAATGCAGGAGGAGGTTTCAGTAGACAAAGGGACAAGCCTCAAGCACCAAAGCATGGAGAATAAAGGAACCACAACCAGAAATATGTGGGATAGCATTTTATGCAGAGGGACAGGAAAATCTATGGTACATTGACAGTGGATGTTCGAAGCATATGACAGGTGATAAAGAAAAACTTGAATCATATTCTGCTCTAGAAAAAGGAAAGAAAGTTTCTTTTGGAAATGATACTCCTGCAACTATAAAAGGAAAAGGCACTGCTCAGTTAAAAGAAAAGGTCAAAGCTGGAAATGTTTTATATGTTGATGGATTGAAACATAATCTTCTAAGTGTCAGCCAGATGTGTGATCAAAGAACCGAGGTGATATTCAGATCAAATGGATGTCTTGTTCGTGATCTTGATACAGGTAAAACAGTTATCAAAGGAAAAAGAACTCCAAATAATCTATACATATTTGAAGAAGGACAACAACAATGCTATCTGATCAAGGATGATGAACACTGGTTATGGCATCGGAGGTTGGGGCATCTAAGCTTTTCACAAATAAGGAAAGCATGCAAATATCAGGCAGTTCGCGATCTTCCAGATATCAAAATTCCAGACAACACCATATGCAAATCATGTCAGTTTGGAAAGCAAACCAGAACTAACTTTCCAGAAAAGGAAGGATCAGCTAGCATGCCTCTTGAGCTAGTACATACAGATACATGTGGTCCATTTAGGAAAAGGACACCTCTAGGAGAAGAATACCTGATATTATTCATTGACGACTTCTCCAGGTTTGTTTGGTTAGGACTTATGAAGCACAAAGATGAAGCATTCGAAAAATTCAAATCCTTCAAAGCCTTGGTTGAAAATGAATCAGGACACAAAATTAAGTGTCTCAGATCTGACAGAGGTGGGGAGTTTACCTCAAATGAATTTTCCGATTTCTGTGAAGAACATGGGATACGAAGAGAACTCTCTATAGCTAGAACTCCACAACAAAATGGAGTTGTGGAAAGAATGAACAGAACAATCCAACAAATGGCTCGTGCTATGCTTGATGAGTCGGGAACTCCCGCAACTTTCTGGGGAGAAGCTGCACATGCTGCGGTTGTTATTCTCAACAAAACAAATGTCTGGGTGAGCAGCACTCAAACCCCTCATGAGCTCTGGTGTGGTGAGACTCCTTCGATAAAACACTTCAAAATCTTTGGGAGCAAATGTTATATTAAGAATACTGATGAGAAACTTGGAAAACTTGAACCTAGAGCATATGAAGGCATTCTCCTTGGTTATTCTCCTCATAGCAAAGCATACAAGTGCTACAATAAGAGACTTGGCAGAATTATTGACAACATTGATGTGGTGGTTGATGAGAAGGGATACATTCCTAAGCAAGTATATCATGAAGACATCGAAGAAGATGAAGGCTACCCTCAAAGACAGAATGATGAAGAAGAAGAACCTCAAGAAGAACCAGAGGAGCAGACAAGAATAGAAGAGAAGACTCCATCCAGATATGTTCAGAAGAATCATCCAGAATCTTAGATTGTGGGGCAGAAAGAAGCAGGTGTACAAACAAGAAGAACAATTGCAGAAGCCTCAAGCTATTTGGCATTACTCTCTTCCACTGAACCACAAAATGTGAAAGAGGCATGCAAAGATGAATGTTGGGTGAAAGCAATGGATGAAGAACTTGAGCAGATCGAAAAGAACAACACTTGGGAGCTGGTCCCTAGACCAAAGGATAAGAATGTTATCGGAACAAAATGGGTCTTCAAAAATAAATTGAATGAAAATGGAGAAGTAATTAGAAACAAGGCCAGACTTGTTTGTAAAGGGTATGCGCAGCAAGAAGGAATAGACTTTGAAGAAACCTTTGCTCCTATTGCAAGACTTGAGGCCATCCGAATGTTCCTTGCTCTCTCAAGCTTTCAAAACTTCAAAGTATTTCAAATGGACGTGAAATCAGCCTTTCTGAATGGAGACTTGGAAGAAGAAGTATACGTTGAGCAGCCAGATGGGTTCATTCTTGGAAATGATCCAAATCTTGTATGCAGATTGAAAAAGGCTCTCTATGGTCTCAAACAAGCTCCAAGGTCTTGGTACTATCGTTTGGACAAATATCTTCATCAACAAGGTTTTTCAAAAGGATCAGCAGATAGCGATCTTTATATAAAAGTTGAAAATGACAAATTGCTAATACTTGTTGTGTATGTAGATGACATTATCTTTGGTAGCAATGGAGAAGCTATGAGTCAAAGCTTTGCCTTGGTCATGCAGAAAGAATTTGAAATGTCCTTGCTGGGAGAACTGGCATATTTCCTTGGTTTGCAAATCCAACAAAAAGGAGGAATCTTTTTATCTCAAACCAAGTATCTCAAACAGATTTTGAAGAAATATGGCATGGAAGATGCAAAACCAGTATGTACACCCATGGTCACAGGATGTAGCCTCAGTGAAAATGATGAATCTGCAGCAGTACATCAACCAACCTACAGATCTATGATTGGAAGTCTACTTTATTTGACAGGTACCCGACCGAACATCATGCATGCAGTAGGAATAGTTGGAAGATTTCAGGCAAATCCAAAGGAGACTCATCTTCAGGCAGTGAAGAGAATTTTCAAATATCTTCAAGGGACACAAAATTATGGCTTATGGTATCCTAGAGATACAGATCTCACACTTCATGCTTATACAGATGCAGATTGGGCCGGAAGCGTGGATGACAGAAGAGCACAAGTGGTGGTGCGTTCTTTAGGGGTTCCAGATTAGTATCTTGGTTCAGCAAGAAACAGAGTTCGATTGCCTTGTCTACAGCTGAAGCAGAATATGTTGCTGCTGCATCTTGCTGCACTCAACTCCTTTGGATGATGCAGACCTTGCAGGATTTTCAAATCACTTGTACACCAACTATCTCCATCTTATGTGATAACACAAGTGCAATCAGCATCTCAAAGAGCCCAGTCATGCATTCAAAAACCAAGCACATACAAATCAAGTATCATCTTCTCCGAGAACAAGTGCTTGAACAGAAGGTCAAGTTGGAGTATGTTCCTTCTAAGGAATAAGTTGCTGATATACTCACCAAAGCATTGCCCAGGGAGACTTTTGAATACCTCAGGCAAAAGCTAGGGGTTGTTGATGCATCATCTTATTGAAACTCTTCTGATTGATGGTTGTAAGCAAGGTTCATGGGTACATGTGTTGGGTTGCGGTTTGATTGAAGATAAAATGGCACAGGTTCAGGGGGAGCATATAATGCATTGTTGGCATTATGGAGGATGTACAGGAGGAGATCATGGATGCTGGTCTAAATATAGCTGCAATATGTCTCTATCTCTTTCATGGTTCATATTCAAGGGGAGCATGTTCTTAGGGGGAGCATAACCCTTTGCCCTTGATGTCAAAGGGGGAGAATGAAGCTGAAGTTTTTGAGGTTGCCATCAAGTCCAAAGGGAGAGATTGTTGGCATTATGATTCTGGTATGGCTCTATGATACAGATTTTGTACTTGATGGCAACACCCGTGGCAATGCTCTGATCAGACTCTCAAAATGTTGACAATTAAGAAGTACGCAGGAGAACAGTTCAGAAGATGCGTACACGCAGGTACACCATGAAGGGACCGCGGCCAGACACGCAGGTCACCCATTTAGGAGGTGCGTACCCCCAGTTTCACTTACTTCAAGGCAGAGAAGCGCGTTCACGTGGGGTTTCCTATGTTTGGCCCGTGGTATTTAGCCCGCCGCTCTTGATTCTATGGTTTTGGCCCGTGGTATTGTTTTATATTATTATTATTATTGAGCCCCATGTTTTTGGGCCCCTGGTATTGGTTATCTATGGTATTGATCCATGAATTTAGGAGGAGCTTGCCTATATAAAGCAAAGGAGATCACTTGGCTAAGTATCTTTTGCAATTGAATATCTTAAGATCTGAAATATTGGGTTATTGTCTTAAAAGCTTGATCTATATGTAAGTGAAGTTGAAACCGAATCTGTGAAGGGTGATCTCTCGAGTGCATGATCAGATCTGGGCACCTGACTGACTGTGCCACACTGGTGGACTGCCAATTCGGCCCTAATCAGAAGTACGCAGGTGATTAACGGTACAGGTGCGTGGGTACACAGAGCAGAAACAGGAGGGTTGCATGGGTACGCAGAGCAGAAGAAGGGGTACTGCGTGGGTACGCAGAGCAGAAGAAGGAGAACTGCGTGGGTATGCAGCGCGACAAAGGTTCAGGTGCGTACGCATAGCAAAAGTACGCGGCGCGATAGTATCTTTGAGTGCGTGGCTTCTGTAATAGTACACGGTGCGATAGTGTCTCTGGGTGCGTACCTACAGTAACAGTATGCAGCGCAATTGAAGAAGTAGTGCGTGGGTACGTGGTGCAGCAGAAGGCTCTCTGTGGGTATACGTAGGGAAGCAGAAGGTGAAGTGCGTAGCGACGCAGGCCACAGAAAGAAAAACTGTGTATCTGTCTTAAGATCTTCTGTTTACTGAATTTTTCTGTTGATAAGGTGTTCTGGGTTAGTTCTGTTACTGTTGATCTGGTTACTGCAGTTGACTGTGTAATTTACATGTACTTGATGATCATTTGATGCTTATGGATCCAGTTTGAAAATTTATGAAAAGTGGTCCTTGTAAGAAAAGAAGTAGGGGGTTGTAGCTCCCTTCCAGGAAAGACTGGAAAACGAGAGAGAGTTGTAGCTCTCTGCAAGTTGCAGCCTGTGTACTAGTAAAGGACTGCACCAGTACAAAATCATTGTAAAAGGAGTTTCTAATTTGAAAGAAGATAGAGACATATTGCAGCAGGTGGTTTTCACCCACATTGGGTTTCCACCTTACATCTGGTGTTCTTTGGTGTGACTATTTGTTTTTCTTGTTCATGCTCATTATTTTATGGTACTGATATGCAAAAATAATTCAAAGTATAAATAAGGGAGATTTGTTAAAAGAACTTGATAATACTGATTCACCCCCCCTCTCAGTATTATTTCCAACAAATGGGTTAATGGATCCATGTGCATAAGGGTCACCAAAGTTGTGATCTTTGACGTGGGTGGCCTTGAAAGCAAGTTGGCTAACTTGTTTGTGTTATCCTTCTTATACCTGGTATCTAGATGAAACTGTTGTAAAAACCCCATCTACTTGTAATGCTTGGTCTGTTGTAGCTTACTGTGGGCCTGCAAGTACTATAAATGCTAGTGATCTGTGTGGAATATTGTCTCCTTTCCCATAAAATAGTGCTTCCACTTCTTCATAGCTTACACCATGAGATAGAGCTCCTTCTCATAGGTAGGGTAGTTAAGAACTGTCCCATGAAATACTTCACAATGGTAGCATACATGCATTCCTCCCTGCATTAAGATCATGACCATAACATAGCCACTTGCATCGGTCTCCACTTTAAAAGGCCACTGCAAGTTTGGTAGTTCCAAAACTATTACTTGATTGATCTTCTTTTTTAGATCTTCGATTTCCTTTTTTGACCCATTCCCCATTGGAAACTCTTTTCACTTTCTATTATGGCTTGGAGCAATGCTGCTACTGGTGAAAAAGAGGCTACGAACTTCCTTAGGTATTATGGTTCCCTAATGAAACTTATGACCTCAGAAACATTAGTAGGAACTAACCATTTCATGATGGCCTCCATCGTGGTAGGATCTATCTTCATCTCTCCTTTAGTTATCAAATACCCAAAATACACCAAAACCTGTTGCATAAACTTGCACTTCTTGATATTTTCTAGCAACTAGTTCTTCTTCAATTTTTCCAGCACCTGCATCAAATGTGAAATGTGTTCCTCACAAGTAGCACTATATACCAGTAATCATCCAAATAGACAATAACAAATGAATATATATAAGGTTTCACTACATTATTCATTAATCTCATAAATGTAGATATTGCATTACATAGGCCAAATTGCATGACTAACCATTCATACAAACCTTTCCTGGTTTTGAAGGTGGTCTTCCAAGTATCTTCTTCTTTTACTTAAACCTAATGATATCTAGACTTCAAGCACATATTGGTGAATTATTTTTCTCACTGAAGCTAATCTAATAGATCATCTATTCTTGGTAGGGGGTATCTATTCTTGAACATGATTTTGTTCAACACCCTATAATATATAGACATCCACCAAGTCCCATCCTTATTTAGCACAATGATGATAGGTGATGTACTCAATCGAATGACACCCTATTCTAGTAACTGATGCAAATATTTCTTCACCTCACATGCTTCTATAATAGACTTCCTATACAGCCCAATGTTTTTCAATGGGGAGTCCTACAATAGATAGGTTTCATGCTCCACTTATCTCTTAGGTGGTAACCCTTTAGGATCTTGGAACACATCCCTCTATGATTTTCAAAAATCCTCCAACTATTGTTTATGTTTCCTAGTACAACCCTACATGGGTTTCATTCCTCTTATTGAATCCTCTTTAGATTGAGTTTCTCTTAAAAAGAAACAAAACATACTTCTTGCAGGAATTGGTCAATTTCTTAGCTTGGTTGGCACTTACCAGTGAAATTTTTGATTTGCCTTTGGGCACGTTGATCATGAACAATTTTCGATCCTTGACGATCTAGTATTGGTTGGCTATCCAAATGAATATTTCATATCGCATGTACATGTATGGACTCACAAAAATAGCTCCACATACATCAATGGGAACCACATATAGATATACTTCATGAATAAAATCAACACTAACAGAAAATATGATTTTGCACTATTTTATTACCTTCAAATATGCATCCTTCTAGCCTCAGTATTCTACAATGAGATTCACCTATTATCCTAAGTCAAACAGAGCATTAATATTTGTCTTCTTCACCTGTATTTTTATATGGAACAATTTGGTCATTTCGTTCTCTTCTTTTTGTTGAAAGCTACTCAGATTCACCTCCTTCTTCACTAGCGTATAAATGATTTTCTCATCCACCTCTAAGATTCTTTGAACTTGGTTGCTATAATCATGAGATTCCTCCTCTTATTATCTTTCTTCTTGTTCTTTGGGCTTAGCTTTGGATGCAACTTCCAACAGTTCTCCTCTGTATGGATATCAATAATGCAGTGGTTGCTAGGATCTTTGAATTAGTGTGTTGTGGTTGTTTCCTTTTTATCTTTCCCCATTTTTTCTCCTTATTTCTCCCCTTATAAGCATCATGTTTCTCCTTCTGCTTCAATCCACTTGATTGTTCTCTCTTTAGGCCTATTTTCTTTAGGTATTATACATGCACACAAGCCTCATCCACTGATTTGGGCTTGAATATCATCACTTGTTCACGTAGATGGTGCTACAGACCCCCCAAATACTTAAGGAGTACATCTAGGTTATTTGGAAAGATGCCCATCATTATGGCCACCTTTTTGAACTTATTTTTCTACCCTTACACACTTTGACCTGGATTTTTCCTGAAGTAGTGACACCAGATCCACTGGTCCTCTATGTACCTAATGGGATAAAACTATGACCTGATGAGGGTTTTGAAGTCCTCCCACTTAATCATTGGAGTCTCTCCCTCCAATTTCATGGTCTTCGAGTGGCTCTCCCACTTAGTCAGCATATGGCCCTCTAATTTTAGCCACACAAATGAGATCTTTTATCCTTCCTTAATTTGATGGATGCTAAAATAAAATTCCAGTTGTTGCAACTAGTGCTTTGGCCTTAGAGCATTTTTCTCACTGTTGTATGGCTTGATATCAATTTTTTCTCCCATTTTAACGACACTTTAACTGGGTTGTTCTTTTATAGATCTCCCGATCTCCCTCCTAATTTTCCCTCTACATTTGAACCCCCGTATTCTCTAAATATCACAAGATTATTTCTAAGGTCTTCCATGAGGAGGTTTTCATTACGATTTATATCTGCGACTTGTTGTTCCATCTGTGAAAACCTCACCTCTATAGGATCATGAGGGCTATTTACAAATACGTCAACCATGATTAGGGTTTTATGATTTTCAGCCCCACCTATCTATATCCCTTGAAAGTATCCATGAAATACCCAAATAAACTTTTTCTGATACCAATATGATTTGTAAACTTTTGTGGATATTCTACTGGACAATTCATCACAACATATCTGATAATATTATATTAAAAATATGAAATTCTACACTATTACAGTTTTATTAAATTTCTAGATTTGTAGATTTTATTGTAATTAATGCATGCATGCAAATGGAAATTATGAAGAAACTATAGAACGATAAAGTAAAATATTACACAAACATAAGCTACAAGATATTCTTTGGAAACCGTTTGGGGAGAAAACCTAGCGAGAACATGAGGCTGCTCTAATCTCTTTCTTTGTCTGGAAATATGGCTTCAGTTACAAAGAAGTATGGCTTGTGTCCCGTGGGTTGCTAAAGTACAAAAATCCTCTTTGTTTGCACTACTTCAGGGAAAAGTTTAGGGGCTAATTTTCGCAGGTGGGCTAATTTTCCATGCTTTTTCCCAAAACAAGATTCGCCAATTTCCATACTTTTCTAAAATGATTTGCCCAAATTTTATAGTACACCATTATTTTACCTTACAAATTACCAAAATATTATATCAACTAATATAAGGTCATTGGAAATCTAAATATTTCTACAAAAATAAGACAAAATTTTTTACAAGTTGCATATTAGGGACTAGTAAGATTCGCCAAGGTTTCTAAACTTTACGATAAAATTCCATCCTTAAAATTTTCCGTGCTCTACCTCCTATTCCTCTTGGCTATTTTTTCTCAACTTTGGAACAAATTCACTCGAAAGAATGGAATGCCACTTCCTCCTATTTGCGCAGTTATAACAAAACCCGATAGCCTACTAGTGGTTAATTTCAACTAAATCAACTATTAACCAAATTTACAATATAGAATCTTCTAGAGTATTTCACATCAAAATCATGTGGATATCCCCTTTTCAATGAATAATGGGACCTGGCACGACATCCTCTCGAACCATGGTGGTGAAAACAAGAAGGTCAACTTTTGAGAGGCATATCTTTTGCATACAGACTTTGATTGATGTGCTTCTTACGTCGTTGGAAAGATCCCTATCTGTAGAATAACATGAATAGTTTAAATTCTAAAGCGGTGAATTTTTACCCCCAAAAAACTTCATTTGATGCCTCAAAACACTCCGGAAAGGTTGCAGACCTCATTTTTCTAAACTAGGTCGTACCAGTAAAAATAGTCCCGTGAGATGATTCTTACATGTTTTCCACTCCAAATGCATCAAGATGGATGGAAAATAATATAAATATCCAATCTATATCTTTAATAGCACATCATTCATTTATTAACATATACATGACTCATCAAATAGTTAACCATTGTTATGGTTTTATGACAAGCGCTCAGCTAATAAGGACCATGTCCTCCCACATGAAAATATATCTCTTGGTTCTATGTATTTAGATTTTAATTCAATTATCTATGGGCATTACGATAAGAATAAATACACATTTTCACCTAAGCCCATATGATGTCAAGCCTTTAGGATAGAGAAGTTTAATGAAAAGATGGAACTCTTGGTTATATTTTGATAATAGGGAAGATTTTTGCAAAGATTTCTTAGAAAGATATAATTTTGGGCCCTAGTTCATGGGTTTGGTTTTTTGTTTTGCTACTTTTCTAGCATGTTGGTTGTGGCTATTTTGCACTCGTGATTAGGTATCTATTTGCCTCCCTCTATTATTAGTTGGTTCCTTTGGAGTATTTTTATTTTTTTCCCTCACACAATGATCGATAAACTATTGTGGATATTCCATTGGAATAATTCATCATATCATATTTGATAAAATACCTAAAATCTATTCTATTAATGTTGGATTTCCTTTAGATCTCATATTTTTTGATATCTTATTTTCTACTTAAATGGGCGAAGTAGTTGTAATGCAGGAAGTAAAGAACATAAATAAATAAACACATATAACATACATAATAGACACAAATTTTAGCCTAGGAAATCCTTATGGGAGAAAACCTAGCTAGAAGTTGAGGTTGCTTTAATCTTTTTTCTTTGGTATGGAAATATGGAAGTACAAATGAAGATGTACTCTCTATGAAGTTACCTAAGACTTGTGGCATATAAGGTTTCTATAGAGTATTAACTCCCTATATTATTCCCTAAAACTTCCCACTCTTAGTTTGTTTATTCAACTATGATTCAAAACACAATAACATAGAATGGAACCTCTACTCATCCTAGTGGCCCAATATTTGACATAACATTATAACCAAGTAGAAATAATGTTTGAACTCCTTAACACTCAAATAGAGTTATGGTTTTGGGAATTTTAGGGTCTTCTATAAATTCCACACTTGGATATCCCTATTTTCATGAGTAGTGGTGGCTAAAATGGCATCCTCATGTACACTAGTGGTCAACATGGTAGGTCAAATTGTGGGAGGCATAACTTTTCCATATGAACTTTGATGGATGTGATTCTTCTACCATTAAATTTCTTTGAGTGTAGATAAATATACTATGGTATGACACTATATTGGAAATTTTTTGAACCCTCATAAATTCCATTTGATGCCTCAAAATGGATTAGAAGGTTTCAAACCCCAATTCTCCAAACTGTGACCCACTGCTAAAATGACCCTGCAAGCCAATTCATTTGATTTTTTCCACTCTAAAAGTATTGAGATATATGAAAAATAATATAATCATCCCATCCATTTCACGTAGTCTAAAAACCTTGGTATCTCAAGATAGAAAGTCCTATTTGTACATAGAAATATGAAATAGGTAACAATTGATTCAACTTGTAGAAGATGTATTAAGATATGATTATCATGTTCTATGAGAGAGAGAGAAGAAAATTCTATCCAATAGGACTTTCTATCCAATGAGAGAGGAGAGGAGGGAGGGAGGGAGAGAGAGAGAGGAGAAAATTCTATCCAATAGGACTTTCTATCCAATATGAGAGAGGGAGAGAGAGAGGGAGGGAGGGAGAGAGAGAGAGAGAGAGAGAGAGAGAGAGAGAGAGAGAGAGAGAGAGAGAGAGAGAGAGAGAGAGAGAGAGAGAGGGAGAGAGGGAGAGGGAGAGGGAGAGGGAGAGGGAGAGGGAGAGGGAGAGAGAGAGAGGGAGAGAGAGATAGGATTATCATGTTTTATGAGAGAGAGAGAGAATAAATCCAATAGGACTTTCTATCCAATGAGAGAGGAGAGGAGGGAGGGAGGGAGAGAGAGAGAGGAGAAAATTCTATCCAATAGGACTTTCTATCCAATAGGGGAGAGAGAGAGAGAGAGAGAGAGAGAGAGAGAGAGAGAGAGAATTGTAGAAGAAGGATTAAATTAAGAAGAATCATTTACATGAAATGAGGTTAATTTTTGGACCTCTCCTTCATGACCTTCACTATCTTCCTATTTCTTTCTAATAAGGTTTCTTTTTTACAAAGTCAAAATTGATTAGGTTTGGCTTTGTCAATTACATATTTATCAAGATCCTTTTTACATAAAAATATGACTTTGTGACTTATACATTTGAACTTAGAATATAATCCCCCTAATATTTGGATCAATTCCCCCCAACAAAATGATGGTCCCCATCATTTTACCCATGATGAGAAAACAAGGACCCCATTATGCTCAATGTATCATTTTGATTACAATGTGTCATTGAATATTGAAGATAAGGATTTTGTGTGGTTAACCCATTACCATGGGTTTGTGAATAAACCATAACCATCATGATTACAGTGTGCCAACTTCCAAAGAATAGAATGGTTTTAGGTGCCTAATCCCTGACCATGGATTTGTCGATTGACCCATAACAATTTTGAATAAAAGCTGTTGAGTTCCAATGAAGAGAAGGGTTTTGTATAGTCAACTCATAACCATGGGTTTTTGGGCGACCCATAACCATCATGATTACAATATATTGAGTACAATGGCTTTATGTATGGCTAATAAATGAGTTGGAAATGAAAATCTTGGAGAAAGTTCTTGTGTGGTTTACCCATAACTATGGTAACCATGGGTTCGTGTTAAGACCTATATAATCCCTATGTTAACACTAAAATACCTTATTAATCCATAGATATTGAGTGATTATGTTTCTAATGTTATATTTTTATGTAGGGTAGAACCTTCCATTATCCCATTTTATTAAAATTGTATCCTTTGTCTCCTATATAGATACAATAAGGAGACTTAGTCTTAGGATCATCAAATTTTGTATTGTACATTATATTCCTTATAAAAGGAGGTTGCCCCCTCAAAGAGGACTATAATTATTGGTTTCTTATCATTTTTAAGCTGTTAGGTTCATAACATTTGGTATCAAAGCTCATGATCTTAGGGTTTTCCTACTTCAAACAAGTCATATTGGAATCTTCATTATAACATTTTTTTGGGAGGTTACAGATGATAAAGCTTGGATCACATTGAGGGGAAAACTTGTAGAATTTTTTATTTGAATTTTATATCTTTTTTTTCTACATTTTCATAGATGTGATTTAAGTAATTTAGGGTTCGTAAATTCTCTTGAAATCCGTTTCAAATAAGTCAATTTGGAATTTTTGATATAAACTTCTTTTTCTTTCTAGAAGGTTTCAAATGCTGAAATTTGGACCATATTGAGGAGAAAAGTCAATGAGCATCTTATACAAATTTATCTTACTTCACTATGATTTTGGATATATGCTATAGTGAAGTTAGGGTTCCTGAATGCTCCCAGAATTGGTTAAAAACAAGCGAGTTTGACATTTTTTCTATTTCTTTTATGGCAGGTTTCAAATCATGAAAATTGGACCACATTGAAGTGAAGTCTCTGGGAACATATAGTTCAAATTTAAGATTTTAGTTCATTATATTTTTAGTTATATTCTCTGAAAGTTAGGGAATTTGAAGGAAACTAAGATAAACTTCAAACAAGTTAACTTGGTACTTTTGTTATAACTTATTTTCTGGGAGTCTGTGAAATCTTCAAGAATCTCATGAGACATGCAAAAATATCTCAAGTATAAATTTCATAATTACATTTGAATAATTAGATATGTGGAATACTATGCAAGTTTTTCATGGGAAGAGATCAAAATAACAACAAGTTTTTAAAAAGTTACCATAACTTTTACTTGGCACATGAAATTCTGGCGACACCTACAATATTATAGGGAAGAGATGTCAAAGTAATACAAACCAAATTTTCATATTCATAAAGGATCAAATCTCAAAGATATATCAAGATAAATGGTAGCTATTCAGATATTCTCAAATTAAGGTTTTAAAGGTACATGAGTTACAAGTGGCCAAACTTTTGATTAGAAGATTTTATTTTATTTTATTTATTTATTTATTATTTATTTATTTATTTATTTATTTTTATTTTTATTTTTTATTTTTATTTTTATTTTTATTTTTTATTTTTATTTTTTATTTAATTTAATTTTTTTTTTTTTTTTTTTTTTTTTTCTGACTAAAAGTTTTGATTTTTTGTCTATGTAGCTCACAGAACCAAAAGATTAGTGACCATATGTCCAAAAACATTTATACTTGGAAGATCCACCCAAAGGGATCACTTCCTATAAGCTCAACCATGGAGCCTAACACTAAGAGTGTTGAGAGAATTGAACCCATGACATCTCAATAACAAAGGTGCTTTAACATTAGGGACTCAAACAATTCAGGTAACCCTCAGCACTTACTAAAACTTGTGATAAAGAGGAGTAATATTATTATTTTCTCACACGGATCCAAAGAAAGATAAAATAAAACTCTATAACAGGTCATTCCTCCTCTATCTAAAAACTTTCCTCACTTGTATGGATTCATTATTTAAAGATAAAATAGTTGCCACACCAATTAAATCTCTAAAAAGAATCATGCAGGACTTATGAAGAAAGTGAAGACTTATAATTTTGGTTCTCCCAATTAGAGAAAAAATTAATGGAATGGATGGTTGTATGTTGAAAAAGGTGGATTTATTAGGCTTTCGAGAAAATATGGATGAAATGGAAGATGATATGAATGAAAATAAATAAGAAATAAAAAAATCCATGAATACCATGGAAAATATTCTCTTGGATAGGCTTACTAAAAGGGATATTGAGATACAAGGAAATCATAAACACAAAGATAAGGATGTTGTTTAGAATCAATCAATATCATAAGTATGGAATCACAATTAGAGAGTGCAAATATTGAATCAAAAAACCATAATCAATAATTTTCAATCCAAGATCCACATCATCATGGATTTAAGTCAGGACTAAGGAACCACTAAATTTGAAAGATTGACATGAAGAAGTTTGATTGTAATGATCCTACAACATGGATATTCCAAATGGACCAATAATTTATTTTACACCAAGTGGCACCCTTACAAAAGTAAATATTGGATCAATTTTTTACAACAAGACCAACATGTATCAAATGCTTTGTGAATGGAAAAAGGATTCGGTTATATCTTGCTCCATTTTTATAGAGGAATTACTATCATGTTATGAGGATATTAAGAGAAACACATTATTATGTAAATTGGTAAATATTCAACAAAAATGTCTATTTACATAACATATTCAATAATTATGAAAGTTCCCTCCTTGTATATGTCATTATGGAGCATTAGAGGAAATTTTAGCCTAAACATGCCCATGAAATTTTCATGTAATTTCCATGTCATAATATTTAAACCAATCAAAATACTTTAAATTTAAAAAGAGGCACATGTAAATATTATGGAGGGAAAGGAAGAAAAACTACTTTTTAAAATTGTATTTTTGGCTTATCTCCTTATAGGTTTACTCAAATATGAAGTATAGACACTCGTTGGATGCAAAATTAAATTCCTCATCCTACAAGTACCCATTATGCATACTTTTGACAAGACCCACATTGATAAAAAAAATGTAGAGACATTAAAAAAGTGTTTCCAACACACTTTTTTAATGTATCTTCAGTGTTTATCAATGTTGGTCTTCTCAAAAGTATGAAAAATGGGTACTCATTGGATGCAAAATTAAATTCCACATCCAACAAGTGTCTACACTTGAAATTTGAATAAACCTATAAGGAGATAAGCTAATAATACAATTAAATAGGTTGTTTTCTTCTTTTCCCTCCAAAATTCATAACTCTTATTTTATTATTTTAACTATTATTTTATTATTTTTCCTTAGGAAGCCACTTTTAGGTTTAAATTTCCTCTAATCATTATTATAGGGCTAAACGGAAACTTGGACCTAGTGACTGTGGCAATGGGATATCGATGTTTGCCTATCAAATAGCGAAGAGCATGTGCCAAAAAAATATACCTCTATAAAGGAGTCCCAAGTCGCCTGGATTCAAGTATTTGAGAGTCATGTAAGCTATGTGTTGGGTTTGGTAAGAAATGATAACCGGAAATTGCAAGACCTGGTAGCATGAAATGAAGATTACAAGGCAATATAACACATACAAGAAAAATTAAAAAGTAGAAAGTGATAATATATTTACATGTTTTAATAGCCAACAATATAGTTAATACAATCCAACTATGTATGAACCCCATCCTAACTGTAATGATAACTAGACCAAGTAAAGAGATTATTATATTCAAGCCCTATTCAATATATTTAATGCTTGTAAATCTTGTTGGGTGTGTGATATTAGGTGGGCAGAAATACCTATGGTTTTGTGCATGGGTTTTGCACATGGTTTTGGGCATGATCATTTTCTACCCATGGTATTTTGTAGATCAAGTTAAGGGAACTACCATTTTGTTCTAATCCAAGGTTAATGGGTTGGGTTTTATGAATTCTTCAACATGTACATATATGTATTATAACATTGAAATGAACATAATGACAAATCAATCTGGTAGTCCCAATTTTGGAATCCAGGGGAAAATCCCTGTGTATATCTATTTCATGTTTTATGTTCTCGCTATTGTTTATTTTCTATTTTTAGAATTATTATGTAGGTAATTCGTTTACAGGGTTAAAACCTACAAAGACAACTATCAATTTTAAAATCCAAGACAACCTACAAAGTCTCCACCCATTTCATTCCAATTCTTGCAAAACCATTGTATCTCATCTTTCAATTGACATCAGATTAAATATTGTACTACTAAATCAATTAACTCTTCTGGAAAGGTTGATCCTGCTCTCCCTGAGAAGTAGAGACTCTCCTAAAGCTATATATATTACTAGAATCTAGCCAATCTCTGATGGTATATTTTCTAATGCTTTTAGATAACAAATCAACATATTCACTGACAATGGTGTCAGAAAAATTAGATGCCTTGACCATCGATGTAAAAGGAGGAGAACTATATAATTTACATTTCCATTTAGCTTGGCATGTCCTATTTGATTTCCTATGAATGATAGCTTCCCACTTGGATACAGTGCTATTATCCTTGTACCACCAAAAATATTACTACCATTCAAAGGAACTAGCTCTTTGAAATTTCACAGAAAACAAATTCCATGAGTGAGAACTAGCGAACATTAGGGCTTCTATGGGATTATTACAACTAACCTGGCATTTACAACACATGCAACTAATGATTTTTATGGAAATTTAGAAGTATAAGAGAGGTCTATTCCAACTGAATTATATCTCATCTTTGAACAAATTTCATAACCATAAAAGTTTGAAAATCTACATAATTTAATTTTCTAATCTTATTCCCCATGAGAAATAGAGACATATAGCCTTCCATGAAATTGAAATTATGAACAAAGAGTTGAGAGGGGTATAAAATCAAAATTATAGCAAAGAGGTTGATGTTTTCCCCATTTGTAATCAATTTTCTCATTCAATATAACCTATTTTATTTTCATTCAGATGATAAAAAACCTGAAATCAAATGAAGCAGAACCGGAGAATAATCCATGGCAGGATTCAAATAAGGAAAGTTTTCTGCAACCAGCTCACAAAATAGAGGAAAGAGATAGATCAACAACTTCCAAAGTAGCCTCTTCGAGGGGGAAACCTCCTTTACATTACACAAATGAACAATTCTTGAATGATACAAATGACAAGACCTCCTTTCTATATATAGGAGTCTAAGGGGTCACAATATAATTAGAGACGACATAACAATAATAATGTAAGGGCACAACAATAATAATAGTGGGTTTCTATGGGGCACAATAACAACAGTATGGGGAGAACGTGGGCACAACAATAATAATAAGGGGCTATAATGATAATAATAATAAGGGAATACACTAGTATTATAGCGACCTAACATGCCCCTCTCCTTCAAAAAAGTTATTTCCTCAATGCTTGAGTAGTTTTGGATGCTTCTGTTTAAAATTATCATCCTCCCATGTGGAATCTTGAGTTGGTAAGTTATTCCACTTGATGAGATACTCTGGAATATTTCAATTTCGTAGTTGTCGAGTTCTTGTTTCTACGACTGCTTCAGGTTCCAATATGATTTTTCCTTCCTCATCAAGTTCTGGAAATATTGTTTGAACTGTGAGCTTGTCACCCTTAACCTTCTTTAAGCATGAAACATGGAAAACTCGGTGCACTCTAGAAGATGTAGGAAGTTCCAATTTGTATGCCATAGTACCAATCTTTTGTAACACCTGGTATGGACCATAATACTTTGGTGATAATTTATTATCCTTCTTATCTTTCTCGAGGGAAATTTGTTTGTATGGTTGTCGTCATAGAAATACCCAGTCACCTACATCAAAAATTCTTTCGCTATGATGTTGATCTGCCTGTTGTTTCATTCTATTCTGCGCCGAAGTGACGTTATCCTTTAAGAGTTGGAGAACTTTTTGTTGATGCTCGATGTGATCTTCCACTACGTGAATCTTAGAATTTTCTCTTAAATATGATTTGATGGATGGTAGAGGATATCGATAAAGTGCCATAAATGGGGTCATTTTTGCTACAGTATGGAAGGAAGTGTTATACCACCATTCAGCCAAAGGTAACCATTTGACCCATTGTGTATGTTTATCAGATACAAAGCAACAAAGATATCCTTCCAAACATTTGTTCGCTATCTCAGTTTGTCCATCAGATTGAGGATGATAAGATCAACTATGAGCTAAATGAGTACCCAGACAAGAAAATAATTTTTTCCAAAAATTTCCAGTGAAATAGGATCTCTTTCACTTACAATAATCTTTGGGTTTCCATGTAGCTTTTGAATTGTTACCATAAATGCAGTAGAAACTGTACTAGATTTAAATGGATGAGATAATGCACAAAAGTGTGCATACTTGGTAATTCTATCAACTACCATCATGATGACACTCTTTCCTTCGAACTTGGGTAAACCTATGATAAAATCCATTGAAACCTCCTCCCAAAGTTGACTTGGAATGGATAACAGTTGTAATAGGCTTGGGATCTTAATTGTCTCAAATTCATTTTGTCGGAAAACCAAACATTTCGCCACAAACTTTTGAATACCATATTTAAGGCCATCCCAAAAAAAATTGTCCTTAACCCCGTGGTAAGTTTTTAAAAAAATTGAATGGCCTCCTAACGGAGAGGTTTGCAATTCCATAAGAATATTTTGTTTGAGCTGGGAATTCTTACAGAGGTATAAGTGATATTTGTACCATAATGAATCATTTTTCCATCTAAATGTATCATATGTACTAGGATGTTGCTGCAACTTTTGAATGAGTACCCACACTTCTTCTTCATTCTTCCATTCATCCCTTGCTTTTTTTATCCAATCTGGTTGGATAATAGAAATGGCACAAAGAAATGCTTCCACATCCTCATCCTTTCTTGAGAGTGCATTTGCAACAACATTTTGCTTCCCCTTTTTGTAGATGATTTCAAAGTCATAACGCAACATCTTTACGACCCATTTTTTCTGCTCTTCTGAAGATAATCTTTGTTCTAAAAAGCATTTAAGACTATCACGATCTATTTTTACCTTGAATTTTCTTCCCATTAGGTAAGAATGCCATTTCTAAAGTGCATGTAGTATTGCCAACATTTCCTTCTCATAAATAGCTCTGTGTAAATAATTTCCTTTGATTCAATGACTTTCAAAAATGGGTCTTTCTTCTTGCATTAAAACAACACCATTTCCATTTCCTGAGGCATCACATTCCACAATAAAGGTTTTTGTGAAGTCTAGCATAGCTAAAACTGGTGCTTGGCACATTGCATCTTTAAGATGTTCAAAGGCCTTCGTTGCTTCTAGAGTCCAACAAAATTCATATTTCTATGTTAATGTTGTTAGAGGTGTTGTTATTCTCCCATAATTCTTAAGAAACTTGTGACAATACCCTATTTAATTTTTCTAAGGGTCTACCTTAACACCTTTATGAGATACAATATGACCCAAATATTTCACCTTTTTTACTCCAAAGAAACATTTGGAGGTTTTTTCATAGAATTATTTGTCCTCCAACAGTTTGAGCACTCTATCAACATGTTGAACATAATCCTTCCAAGAATTGTTGTAGATTAGTGTATCATCAAAAAATACCAACACAAATTTTCTAAGGAAGTGTTTGAAAATGGAATTCATCAAACCTTGAATTGTAGAAGGTGAATTGGTAAGGCCAAAAGGAATCAACACAAATTCATAATGACCCTCAAGTTTTTTAAATGTTGTTTTTGGAATGTCTTCAGTCTCCATTGTAATTTGATGATATCCTAAATGAAGATCCAACTTAGTGAAGTAAATTTCTCCATGCAATTCATCCAATAATTCATCAATGACAGGAATGGAAAATTTATCTTTAATAGTGAGCTTGTTTAGCTCCCTATAATCACACGTGCACCATGATCCATCCTTCTTGTGCACCAATACTACTGGAATAGATAAAGAACTTTGACAAGGTTGAATTATACTAACCTCTACCATTTCTACAACCATACGTTCAATTTCACTCTTTTGGGCATAGGGGTATCTGTAAGGCCTGATGTTTGGAGGAACACTTCCTAGAATCAAATGAATAACATGATCATGATCATGAATAGGTGGGAGGCCTTTGGGAGTCTCAAATACCTAGGAATGATTGTCCAAGAATTTTGGAGATCTAGAGAAATAGATGATTTCGAGGTGGGAACCTCTAGCGAACATAATTATGCAATTACACCTCATTGTTCTTTCTTTAGAAGCTTTTTCATGTCGTTTGAGCTGATTATATTTCCTAGTTTCCCTGTGATACCCATTAATTCAACTTCCTTTCCTTCTAAAAAGAAATTCAAGAAAAGTTCTTGAAAATTAAAAGCCATCGTACTCAAAGATTGTAGCCATTAGACTCCTAGTACAACAACAACACCACCCATTGGAATGGAAAGCATTGGACTATTGAACACATATTATCCCATGGATAGCTTGATATTATGGCACTTTCTAGAGAAATTTATGGTTCCTCCATTTGCAACCATCACTTGACACTTTGGTGTTGGATATAGGAAGAAATTTAATTCCTTGGCTATCTTGCAATGGATAAAATTATGGGTACTGTTAGAACCTAGATTTGCCTCAGGCTGAAAAGGCAAGGTTCTAGGTCCACATCAACCCACATTCAGCCTCGTAGCTAGCCCTACGAGGACAAGAGAGGGCTCTCTCCGGGTCAATCTCAGTAAAAGATAATCAGATGGGGCTTGATATCACTGGTTTAACAACTAATCTTAGGCTAGCTATGAAGTGCAAGAATTTAATTTGATTTTTTGGGAATTTTGTTGGAAAAAAGGGACAGGCAAATTTTGGGTCTGGGGATGAGGCCTAGTTTTTGCAGAGTTTTGATTGGGGCAAGGAAGGAAATCATTTTGATGCTTTGGATTGAATGAATGGATGGATCAGAACGATGAGGGGCTAAGGAGGGCAAGAATGTCTCAATATTCCTCCTCAAACAGATGAAAACATGAAAAATTAAACAAAATATCAAGGCAAAGCATAGCAGTCTAATGAATTCTACCTTAATCACTCATTTGTTTAATTTCAGAAGACAAGAGAAGGGAAAATGATACACATAAACATCATTGAACTTACAAATACATAGAGAAACACATCATCAAAACATAGAGCCACATGGATCCCAACAAGTGCTGCAAAACCCTGGTCTTTCCTTTGCCAAAATTGCAGAAATGAAATGTACAATGGAGTGCCAAGAAATCCCAAGTATCCAACCTTCTACCAAAATCCAACCCATACACTATGAAACTCATAAAATATATACATTTTCTCATCCTTGTACTAAGGGATTGAGCTCAACCTTTTTCTTCAAAATAGAATTAGTTACATTAAACTTGGGCCGAATTTCTGAAAATAGGTGCTGAATATGAACTCGTATCTCCTAAACCATAGCACCTGTTACAAAACTGAAAGACATTTTTGTAGATAACGCCATGTTGAAGAAAAACCTCTCTCAAATTTGGGAAATTCATTTCCAGTAGCTCGCAATATGTTCCACAAAATCATCTCTAAAACCGAAAATCATTAAACATTTAAATCTGTGAAAATGAGCTGTAAAGATCTAGTCACATATCCCAATCCATGAAACCTATGAAAAAAATGAAAGAGTTTTTTGTTATATGGCTCGTTCCTAATAAAAACCTCCTTGGGTTTTTCAAAATTACTTTCCATATGTTTTAAAATGGCCCCGCACTAAAATGACTAAAACAGTAAAAAAATATGAAAAAATTGCTTTGTTTTACTGTAGGCTCCAAATATCACTGTATATCTCCCACATAGTAGCACCTGTGCATAAACGAAGGAGGTTTTTTTTATTTAATATGTGATGAACAAAAACCTCTTTCACTTTTGAAAAATTCCTTACCATTATTTCAGAAACTGATTTTGTACTAAACTTGTCATTGTGTGCAGCAACTGACCTCAAAACATGCATAACCAAGAATCACTCATTCATTTCTTCTAATCCAGGAACCGGTTATGGGAGTGTGATA
This sequence comes from Pinus tabuliformis, assembly GCA_031772625.1. NCBI lineage: Eukaryota > Viridiplantae > Streptophyta > Pinopsida > Pinales > Pinaceae > Pinus > Pinus tabuliformis. The sequence continues at coordinate 1,285,251,730 of CM062805.1, forward strand.
TACCGTTGGAAAGATTTTTCTGATATTCTTCTGATGGACACACTTGTGACATGTTTTGTGTTGAACATCATGTGCAAAACATCTAACAAAACCAGACATAGTAAGAGTTCATGTTGATCCCTGGTGACAGACTGCGAAGACTGGAGCTAACGTCAGCTCCAATGGGGATGGTAGCTCCTTGGAGGGGCCAAGAACTACAGATCTCTAGAAAGTAGACAGTGCCTCTTCCATTGGGCATGGATGGTCAAACAACTGCAAACCCAAAACAACTCATACCAATCTGAAAACATATACATACTGCAACTTGTACATAAACAAATACCGAAAACTGACATGCTACCTTGGGCAGCTTATTTATGTAGAAATCTAACCCACTTTGCTGCAAAATTGATAGATCAAGTAATGTTGTAATGCCATATCAACCAATCAAGTAATTGTGACAAGGATGCTGCTTGAAAGTGCTTCAACCAGGACACAAATGTAAATGCTGATAGCCATACATGCACATAACGAGTCTGGTTATGTAAAAGACAATTTGATCTATCATTCAAAATGAAAAAATATTCCATATATGCAACAATACGATCAAAGAAACTAGACTTTGTTTTCTGCCCTATCTCCTCAACACAGACCTCTAACTGCAAACTGTCAATGCAAACATCCAGGGGCAGCTCTATTGTTTCTTGTTTTGAAGGAGGGAGAGTTTCCAAGAACTTTTTGGGATCTTGGAATTCATATGATTGGATCTGATCATTTAAATAATGAATCTCCTTCTCAAATTTTTCAACAACTAACTCAAAGAAACCGTTTTTAGATTTAGGAGGAAACTTTAGAGATCTCAAACATTGAAGCATGGCAATGAAAAATACTTCATCAATTTCAAAATCCGCTAACTGATCTCTAACTTCTTAAAGCTTCACAAAACACAGGGTCTGCCACATACCCTACCATTTTATTTTAGTGCATGAACATATCAGTGAGCGCTGGAATCTCTGGATTGAGTTCGAGTCGCTAGGTGAATGTTTCAGCCTTCATATGTATCTAATTGTTGTCCACCATCAACAATTAGATCTAACTTGATACATGTACTAGGGCAATTTGTAGGTTAGATATTCCGTTTATAAGACTAGACCGGAGATTGACTGAAGTAACATTTATCTACTTTCGCTAATGCAAAGCAAGAGCGTTTTGAAGGTTACCTGGCATAACTTCAGGCTCCGTCTGTAGTCTATAAAACAAATAACACTAGCAAACAAATAAACTTTTCTCCCTAGTATGGTCGCCACTATGTTAGAGCCTAGATTTGCCTCAGGCTGAAAAGGCAAGGTTCTAGGTCTACATCGAACCACGCTCAGCCTCGTAGCTAGCCCTATGAGGACAGGAGAGGGCTATCTTTGGGTCAATCTCAGCAAAAGATAATCAGATGGGGATTTAGATGACTGACTTAACAACTAATCTTAGGCTAGGTATGAAGTGCAAGGATTTAATTTGAGTTTTTAGGAGTTTTGTTGGAAAAAAGGGACAGGCAAATTTTGGGTCTGGGGATGAGGCCTAGTTTTTGCAGAGTTCTGATTGGGGCAAGGAAAGAAATCGTTTTGATGCTTTGGATTGAATGAATGGATGGATCAGACCAATGAGGGGCTAAGGATGGCAAGAATGTCTCAAGATTCCTCCTCAAACAGATGAAAACATGAAAAATTAAACAAAATATCAAGGCAGAGCATAGCAGTCTAATGAATTCTACCTTAATCACTCATTTGTTCAATTGTAGAAGACAAGAGAAGGGAAAATGATACACATAAAAATCAATGAACTTACAAATAAATAGAGAAACACATCATCAAAACATAGAGCCACATGGATCCCAACAAGTGCTGCAAAACCCTGGTCTTTCCTTTGCCAAAATTGCAGAAATGAAATGTACAATGGAGTGCCAAGCAATCCCAAGTATCCAACCTTCTACCAAAATCCAACCCCTACACTATGAAACTCATAAAATATATACATTTTCTCATCCTTGTACTAAGGGATTGAACTCATCCATTTTCTTCAAAATAGAATTAGTTACATTAAACTTGGGCCAAATTTCTGAAAATAGGTGCTGAAGATGAACTCGTATCTCCTAGACCATAGCACCTATTACAAAACTCAAAGAAATTTTTGTAGATAAGGTAAGTTTGGAGAAAAACCTCTCTCAAATTTGGGAAATTCGTTTCCAGTAGCTCACAATATGTTCCACAAAATCATCTCTAAAATAGAAAATCATTAAAAAATAAAATCTGTGAAAATGAGTTGTAAAGATCTAGTCACATATCCCAATCCATGACACCTGTGAAAAAATTGAAAGAGGTTTTTGTTATATGGCTTGTGCGTAACAAAAGTCTCCTTTGGTTTTGCAAAATTACTTTCCATCTGTTGTAAAATGGCCCCGCACTAAAATGACTAAAACAGTAAAAAAATATGAACAATTTGCTTTGTTTTACTATAGGCTCCAAATATCACTGCATATCTCCCACAGAGTAGCACCTGTGCATAAACGGAAGAATTTCTTTGTTATTTAATATGTTTTGAACAAAAACCTCTCTCACTTTTGAAAAATTCCTTACCATTATTTCAGAAACTGATTTTGTACTAAACTTGTCATTTTGTGTAGCAACTCACCTCAAAACTTGCATAACCAAGAATCACTCATTCATTTATTCTAATCCAGGAACCGGTTACGGGATTGTGATATACCGTTGGAAATATTTTTCTGAGATTCTTCTAATGGACACACTTGTGACATGTTTTGTGTTGAACATCATGTGCAAAACATCTAACAAAACCAGACATAGTAAGAACTCATGTTGATCCCTGGTGACAGGCTGCGAAGACTGGAACTAACAGGTACTACCTAAATCAATCAACACTATTACATTTTTCCTCTTGATGTGTCCTTCTATATTGATAGTTTGAGGAGTGGTAATTCTGGCCAATGCATTACAAGACATGGTTGGGTTCATTTCTTCTTTCTCTAGGGTGTGTTCCTGGTGTGTATCCTCTTCTTTTGATGTTTCTTGTTCCTTTTCTTCCTCTTCACAATCTATGTAAAATAATTTCTTCTCAACACACTTATGACCTTTAATGTATTTTCTATCACAACTGTAATAAAGCCCTTTTACCCTTTTTTCTTCCAATTGTTGTGGTGCCAACCTTGTAGGCAATGGAAGGCTAGGGGCAACAAAAATTCCATATTTATAGTTGTGAGTGATAGGCTTCCTTGTTGCCATAATTTTATTATATTTTTTTCTTGCCAACATGGATGCCTTCTACAATAAATCAGGTTCCCACAGGCTAATCTCATGTTGGATGTTATCCTTTAAAGTCCCTATGAACACATCAATCCTATGATCCTATGGAATATCTTTTACCCTTCTATTCAATTTTTGGAAGTCCTCAATGTGCTCCACCATTGAACCCTTTTGTTTGAGATTTATCAATTAGCTAAAAAAAAGTGTTTCTTTTTGTATCCTCATAATGTGCTATCATTTATTTCGTAAAAACTACCCAAGTGACAATTTTTTTATGAGAGAAAATCTATCGATACCATACAAACTGATTAGGTTCCAAATATAAAGTTGCAATGCATACCTTTTGTGTGTTTTGCACATTATGGAGATTGAAATATTGCGCCATCTATAGTATCCATGTTACGGGATCCTTTCCATCAAACTTACTCATATCAATCTTTGGAACATGGTGGGTCTTGAATCCAACGTTAGAGTCTATGAAGTCATGACTAACATTTATTTCGTTCTCATCATGAGTTTCCTTTACTACCCTTTCGCCATTGGTAAGCATTTCTTGTAGCAACTTTGTCAAATCTATCTTCAAATCTTCCATGTCACCTTTAAGTTTTGCTTCTATACCACCCATCTTAGCTTCCATGCCATTCTTTAAACCATCCATCTTGGCTTCAGTTACTTTTTGTGATAGAGAAATTTGTTGCACTTGGTCTCGTAATTTTGATATATCATGTTGCATTTATTTGTCTTCTTCTTGTGTCATAGTAGATATTTCAGATTTCTTACTGGGTGTTTCCATTTTCTTTATTTATGTAATCAATGAATAATAATTATTCTTTACAATTCCTTTTGAATCACTTCAAACTACTTTGTCAAACAAAACTTATGGAAATTTAAAGAAAACCTACACACCTTTCTTTTCTGCTTTGTATGAGCTTTATATTGAAACATTTGTTACTCTATAATTTTGGATCTCTAAGTTATAAAATTTTGGCCTGTGATAGTCCTATGAGTCCTCTTTTCAACCCCACAAGTATAATCAAGATTGGATTCTTAAATAAAGAGTTATGCCCAATCTCTCGTGATGAGATAATTATAGATCGATTCAGTAGAGCGAACTTGTATGACATGCCACATGTCACTGTTTCAACCTTTGGCTCTAAAACCAATACAATCTATCCTCTTTCTATCACTATTTACAAGATTTAAGCCCAATGATTAGAGAGAATGTTATGATGATTTTCCAAAGGTGACCTGTTTGAGATCGAATTCGGGAGCCTGTAAAAACCCTAACTTCCTCAGTTCATATCTCTGAAAGTATAATGAGAAAAGATCTGAAATTCGATGACGAGGTTCATCATGATTTCAGATCAAATGAGTTTCAATTTTAGCTTTTGAAACATCTTAGAAAAAATGTTATAGTGAAAATTCCACGTTGACCTATTTGAAGGAGTGAAACCCTAAAATCCAAAGCTCTGATACCAATTGTTATGCAACCAGCACACAAAATAGAAGAAATAGATAGATCAATGACTTCAAAAGTATCCTCTTAGAGGGGGAAACCTCCTTTAAATTACACAAATGAACAATTCTTTAATGATACAAATGACAAGACCTCCTTTCTATATATAGGAGTCTAAGGGGTCACAATATAATCAGAGCCGCAATAACAATGATAATGTAAGGGCACAACAATAACAATAGTGGGCTTCTATGGGGCACAAAAATAACAGTATGGGGACAACATGGTCACAACAATAACAATAAGGGGCTACAATGAAAATAATAATAATGGAATACACTAGTATTATAGGGACTTAACATAAAGTTCAATTAGGAAAATTACCCAAGAACATACATATATGCTCGCTTTTGTTTACCTAGCCAGTCCTCAATATCCAAATCATTGAGTGGCACATTTCCACTAACACTCCAAGTGCCTACTACTATTCTGCCAAGAAAAAAAAAATATGAAAAGTGAGTTATTGTTGGACACCCTAAATCGATAAAGAACAAAAAAAGTTGAGAAAATATTTTATATTATTTAAGAGAAAATATATATTATACAAATATTAATTTTCTCTTGGAAAAAAAACTAATAATGACCCTGCATAACTAGAAAATAATCAATGGCAAGATTCAAATAAGGTAAGTTCAATCAGAGAAATTACCCAAGGACATATCTTCCTGCTCTTGTTTACTGAGCCAATCCTTAATATCAATCATTGGGTGGCACATCTCCACCAAAATTCCAAGGACCTACTAATATTCTATAAAAAACAAAAGAAGAAATATTATGAAAAGTGAGTTGTGGCTTCACACCTTAAATTGATAAAAAACAAAAAAACTGGAGCAACAATTTTATATTAATTAAAATAAAATATATATTATATAAACATTATTTTTCTCTTGGAAAAGAAACTAATAATGACCCTTCTTTGCCAACCAAACAAATTCTATTAACAAGTAAACCTAGTTATATGAAGGGGTTTTATTAAAATTGTTCCTTAACACTATATTTTATTTCCAATCTTGAAATGCTTGCCATATTTTAAATTTCTAACTACTTGGAAACTTTTCAAAGAACATAATTCAAAGTAATTCCATTATGTAACAAGTCAACACATGCCATCTTCACTGGAGAAATACAATATGGAACACTACATAATTATAAATTGACCTTACAATACAAAGAGAGCTTGTGTTGGGATGGGGTCCCCTGGGATCAGTTTTGGGGGAAAAGACCAATTTTTGGGGCAAAAGCCCACATTTTGATGTAAACAGATGAAAAGTCTCTGCAAATTATGGTCATGGAGAGTGTAGCTAGTTAGGAGTCAAAAAGGGTTTTTACCCTTCCTTATGTAAAGTTAAGTCAGCTTTTGATATCTGCCCATGGTCCGTGGACCATGTGAATGTATAAATAGGAGTGTCTTAGAGAGTCTACGGCAAGAAAGTAAGAATTTTATGGGTACTGTTAGCTACCTATACCAATAGGTTTCATTTTTCATGATTGACAGGGGAAGTTCCAAATATGCCCTACTTTGATGGTGCAAAGATCTCATATTTGTGTGGAAAACACCTATTTGCAGTTGCTTGATGTTGTCCTACTTCTGAATGGGTGATCCAACAGTCTAAGCTGGGTCATGCCATATTTCAATTTATTGTCGTAGATTAGAGAAAAAAATCTGTCCAAACTGTTCAATCTTGGCAGATCAGTAGTTAGGTAGAGAATGAAGGTTCCCAACTGCTTAATCTAGGGCCTTGGAAGTAATAAGGCTAGCCTTAGATAGAAAATCAAAAGAAAATGCCAAAGGAAAAGAAAAGGGCACATGAGGGTTTGCAAGCCTAAGTGCACCCTTCTTGAAGTAATAAAAAATGCTAGGCAATAGAATGGGTAGGTAGATGGGGTTGTAGAAGCATGATTTCTTTCATATCACTGGCCTAAGCAAAGGAAACACATGGTGGCCAGTGCAAATCTTCCTATTCAGTAGTTTTGTAACAGCAAAGTGAAGCATGTCTAACTCCCCAGTCATCCCCATCAAAATCCTTGCTAACATCCCAATGCCACCTTTGTTCATTGCAGAAGTCAAACTCTTTTGTTGATCCTTGTTGTATAGAAGAGCCATATTTCCTGTGTAAAAATCTTTTCATTTTGATCTACTCTCCTAACTAAGTTGGTTTTCTAAGAAACTTAGTCTCTGCCTCATCTCTTCTATATTCCCCATCCAATACTAACTACTAACCCTATCTATACTTAACTCCCTAATTCCCCTTTTCCCTATCATCATATTACTATTGTATATAGAAAGCCCCAAAATATGTATATATCCCTTCCCTTAGGCAATATAGCCTTATAGTCCTAAAGGGTCGAAGTGCAAAGAAATCAAAGTGCTAAAGGCAAGACAGCGCTAATATAGTGTTTTGGGATTAAATCAAGATCCGCTTGATTTATAGCCCTAACCCCATTTTGCAAAAATGTCAAAAAACCCAATTTCGCCAACAAAACATTGAAAAACCCAAAAAAACCCGCCGAAGACTAAAGTCCCGCCCTGGCGCGCATTTCCAGAAAAATATTTGTTTATTCTCCGCTTCCCCGCCGTATTGTCCGATCATCTACACAACCCGTCGTCCGTCGGATCTGGGCCCTCCCATCCGACGGCTCACATCAATTTTGGACCGCCTCCGATGCCCGGACGATAGCACCCGAAATTTGTCAGAGGGTGACGTCAGGGCTCGGCCACGCGTCAACCCTGCGTTGTATCGGGCGGCCTCCTGCCAAAACCGCGCCCGTACAACAAGCGGTCCGATATTACCACTTACCGCTTTTGTTTACCGCCCACCATGTCACGCCTACGTCACTGCCACCTCAGCGTCGCATCACCGCTCCGTTCGCCATCGCCCTGAGCTGTCCGCCACGTCCCCCATCCACGCGGACCACTCACTGGCTGCCACGTCACCTTTCCGTACCCGACCCCACCCGATGACGTCATGCTGACGTCATCCAAAAAACGCGCCAAAGCCCAAAATGTCCATATTTGGCCAAAAATCACCGTTTTTTCGCACTTTTCGACAAAATACCACTGTGCTCCCTGCATGCATTTTCACGACCATTTCGCCACCAACCTGTTGAAACTCACTCCAGTGCCGTGGCCACCTACAAGTCAACTCGAACCAAGCCTCTGCCATTGCGCTGCGACCAGGTATTTACTACATTCTTCCTACGCCTAGTCTATTCCATTATGCACTGTTAAAACACCGTAAAACTGCCAATTTCACCGAGAATTTAAGCTGCATTGCCCTGCAACTAAGTCAATTTCCCTCATATCAGCCAAATTGTGCCCAGTTGTACCTCAGTTACCTTGTTGTCACTGCAAATCCTCCAAGTTTGTATCAACCTATTGTGCAAGCGTTGTATTTGCCTGCAATTCGCTAAAATTCTGCTTAAAACACACAAAAACCATGGAAACTCCAGTTGCATTGAACATTGCACCTTTAAATGCCCCACAAAGAGAGCTGGAATGGCAGGCCCTGGCTGACAGAGACTACCAAATGGCATAGGGAATCCCAGATTACAGCAAGTACCACATTCATGTACTCAATGATCTCAAAGCCAAACATCTCAGTGGAAATGATATCCTAGGGATTTGGGACTCCAATTTTCCTATTTTCAACCTCCCTCAAGTCAATATCCTCGCAGATTTGATACATCGATGCAGTGCCAACTATGATCCATGTCAGAGAGTTGTCCTCAATTCCTCAGGCTCAATTTTTTTCCATGTCACCCCTGAGGCTATAAATCAAATGCTACACTTTCATACTACAAAGCCATTGACTCCTCTCTCCATGATGGATTTGATAAAACAAGGAGGCAAGCTGTCCAGTGCCCATATTATAAAGATCAATCAATTATTCATTCAATCAGGCTCTCCAAACTATGAGGACTCCTCCTATAGGAAATGTATATCTCAATGAGTTGGGAAAAATGCTTGTGGATATGATCAGTTATGTCCTGGGATACAGATCATCTGAGGATGTTGATGAAACCATTCTTGCCATGTTGTCTATCTTCTCCCCTGGGAAGCCTCCTTCTGTTCACTATGATTATGCTGCATACATTGCCAATAAAATTCATGAGCAATTGATAAATCTAGAGAGGGAAAGGATATTTAGATACACTTCTTACATCTATCACTTGTTTCTATTCTATCAGCGTGATAGCTTCCCTATTACTCTCAAGAAGTTTGATGCCCAAGGGAGCCAAAGGTCTGTAGTATTTTGGTCTTCATTCTTTCATCACATATCCTTTTCACCATATAACTACTGTGAATTCATAGACCTGTTTATCCATCCAGCCATGTCCTTGCTGTTGAGTGCCCCTCCTCCAAGATTGACAGATGAGATGCAAATAATCCTCCAGCTCTCAAAGGCCAACAACATTGGGGATTGGTACTTATACCAACACCATACAGTGATCAGAATATATGGTTGTGAGTTAGCCCCATATAGGCTACCAAGATATGTCCCTATGAGACTCTTTGCCTTAGAGTATTTCAGATAGTTTGGAAATGTAGACATGGTCCATTTCCACAGCAAAAATAAGAAGGTACAGTTGAAAGTCAGAAATCAGCTAGGCCCATTTATTTACAATAAAAGAGAAGAGGCATGGCAAGAGGCAGATAAGATCCTGCAGCACCTCGGGTTGCAAACCAGTTTTCTCTGGACACCCTATGATCCCAATCATTTCATTAGTCTTAGAAGGGTCAAATATAAGTTGGCTAGCTATGATCATGTCAGGTTGCCTCATATTGAAAAGTATGCAAATCTATTAAGATGGAAAGAGGGAATTCTAGAAGAGGCAAGTACTAAATAATAAATAGCATTAAAAGAAGCCAAGAATCTTGAGAAGGAAGCTGACCTGGAATATTGTGGGTAGGTTTTTTCTCTTTCTCATACTCAACTTGGAGTAGCTACCTCATCTTCTACAGCTCCTCAGCAAGCAGCTCAAACTACTCCTCAGGCAGCCAGCACAGATAAAGGGAAAGAGATGGAGCAGGATCAGCCGCTCCAAACAGCGGAATAGCAGAAAGAGCAGCCCAAACAGCAAGAAGAAATAGCTGAGGCCCCTATATCTACAGAGCAACAGGCTCACGAGAGTGTACCTCCAAGGCGGGAAACAGTAGTGGATGCCTCGGTGCTCCAAACCCCATTGAATGAAGAAAGAACCAGGAAGAGGGATAGACAACAAGACACTCCCCTCACTACATCAACAAGTAAAAAAGGGGAGAAAAGGCAAAGATTAAGTCCTCTTCCTGAAGAAGAGATGCCTATTAGGCCATCCATGGGTATGGGCCCCCCTAGCATGGAAGCATCAGCTAGTTCCTTCCAACAGGAACAAGAAAGAACACTTGGAGGAGAGGTCAGCTCCTCAAGCCAACAAAGAAGGGTAGAATCTAGCATAAAGCAGCAATTTATTGATATCAAGAAGAGGAATGAGCCAGTCAGACTCCAGCTTTACAACCACTTGCTCAAAATGGCTCCCACAAACCAACAGAGGCTTATGTCAGCATATGACATAAGAGAGGGGAAAATGACTATGAGTCATTTCATGCCTACTATGCTGCAGCCATAGTCAGCTGCATATTACATAAGAACCAACCTTGAGGTATTTGCAAAGGACATCCACCCAATGGACCAAATTGAGCTACATAATCAAACGGGCGAGATGGTCTACTCCACTCTTGCAGAAAAAACCTTTCTGGCACACAAACTGCAAAATAGTCTCCATAATACTACTGCCCAACTAGAATTGGAGAAAGCCTCTTCTCAAGCCAAAGAAAACAGGATTAGGTCTTTGGAAGATATCATTATAGAGCTTGGGCATGACCCAAGTGATCCCAAAGTTGTGCAGGCATTACTAAAGGAAAAAGAGGCAGATATAGCAGCTTAGAGGAAGATGGTCAAAATTCCAGCAACCCTTCACCCTCAAACAGAAGATGTTGCTCAAAAAAGAAAGGACCAAGATGTAGCAGCCATGCTGCTAACTTTACACAAGCAATTAGTAGAAACAGAAGGGAGATTGGTAGAAACAAAGGGTGCACTGCAGGCAGCCCTGAAACAGAAAGAAGGAAGTTAGACATCTCATCCCCCTCAGCCAGTGATTAACCTTGAGGAACCTCCCCAAATTATCAGTCCTCCCACAGGACAAATAGCTGGGGCTGGCCCTTCAACATCAACATCAAACACAGCAGCAGCACCAGCAACAACATCAGGACAGGCACCCAGCCTGGATATGCAAAATATGATGAAAGAACTTCAAGTTCTGGAGGCCCAGATGGCAGAACTAAATGAGGCCAAAGAAAAATTGGCTACACTTAATGAAAAGTATGATAAATCAAAGCAAACTGTAGCTGAAAAAACAAGAGAGGTGAAGGCTCTTGACAAGAAGATAAAAGAACTGGAGAAAGAGCTCTCTCTTGACAAAGTGGTGGCTGAAATCAAGAAAGTCCTATGGGCCAACATTGGTCAGTCTATAACAGATCAATGGCAATATATTGAAACCATCCATGAGCACATAGATCTCATAGGCAGGGCCCAAAAAGAAAGCCAAAGAGCAAGGGCATCTCTAGGCAATATGCCTGAGATAGCCAATAGGATGATCAATGTCCTGAACAACCGCACAGGCCCTCAGCTGGCAGCAATGGGTATCTCTAATAGGACTGATACCATTTTATTAGTTAAAAGGGTGCTCACTTTGAGAAATCTTGTGCAAACATTGGATAGAAGATGCCAAGAAATGCAGACAGAGGTGAACAAATTCATGGAGAAATTTACAGCATTGCATAACAGAGGCCTTCCCAGCTTACTAAACAGTGCAGGAAGGTTACTATCCCATGAAAATTATGCCAAGAGGGTAAATACATTTGCTACAAATCAGATCACTGCAACATCAAGTACCCCAGAGGAAACAGGGCCTGCATCTGGGCAGAGTCTCTATGACAGAATAGAGAATTTGTTTTTTATCATGAATGAGATTAGACATCTATTTGAAGTGCCTCCAAATTACTACAAATATACTGAGGCAGATGAAACATTAGGCACAATTTTGAGACATCAGTTGCCTACTCAGGAATGGTGGACAAGCATGATACAGACATTGTTGTGAATAAACAGATTTTCATCAAATTTTTGTACATCAAATATAAATCATCATGTTCAGATAGTTGATATATTTACTATGACTGGAGATGAGTGGACAGAGCCAACTCAGCAAACCAATTTGGCCACTAAAGCAACACCGACAGATGCAAATGACAGGGTTGAGAAAGCTACAGCAAGATAGAGCAATAAAGGTGTATTATTCAGAATCAATGCAAAGCATCCTGCAAAGCCAGTTGCCCTCAAAAGTCAAGAACTTATGACAAACAGCAAGCAGATGTTATGTATTCATTAAAGTAGCTTTTAATTTTGCAATAAATATCTTTGAAGTTGGTAAGAGCAGTTATTGTGCAGTAACTCAAAACTAAGATATTTTTGTGATATTTTTGTATATATGCACCCCCACGCAGTTTATTGGGGGTTGTTGTTACTCATTTTTTCAAGAGAACTCGGCTGTATTTCCTCTGGAAGATATAATACAAAGGAGCTATTGGTTTCCAGGAGATATGTTTGGCTCGGATGTGCTGTGATGAAATTACTGACTGCTGCAAGATTCTCGTGTTATGGTGTGATACAATAAGTGTTTTCTAACTATATTTATGTTTTATTTCTTCTGTAATCTGTCTGTGATGTATGGTGTTTAATCTTGGTAGAAAGGTGAAAGACTAGTTCAGGATTTGTCCATTAAAGACACCCTAAACTCAATCCTTACTGCCAAATATGTTTTCTTCAAGGTTAGCTACAACTGTGGAATTATTAAATGCTCCCATTTGCTCTAGTCACATGATAAGTCTTTATTCAGTAATTCTCTGTTGCTGCTGAGTAGGATTTGTTCTTCATTTCGTATTGCACTGTGAAAGAACTCTTAATTTCCTTTCCTAGTGTAATTTTATACTATTTTCTTTGCTAAAAAACAAAGTTTGTATCATGAATACCCATCTAGCCTTGCAGTGAACCTTTCTTTATCACAGACATCAAAACCTACTTATTTCTGGACTCCACATGCCCAATGGATTGAACTCTCCTTCATATTTGCATGTCCTTCCTTGAACAACAGTCTGCAACCAAAATTCAAACAAACTTCCACCTCATAACTAGCCTAAAATCCTCAAAAGTAAAGATAAAACTGAAAGAGAGAGCCCTCTTTGATTACAGGTAGGCTAGAACCTGTAATCCAAAGCTTGGTTAGTGGTTACCCCGGCCGTATTCCCTCAGGAGTCAAAGGGAACAACCTGGGTGTTAACATAAATGGCGACTCCACTGGGGACTGAATGAAATTCATAAACCCCTGTCTAATTCTTAATACTGTGGATAAAGCCTTAGTGACAGCCAGACAGCCTTAGAAACTGCCTCTGCTTGGCATTTGCAGGAGTACATAAAAGATGCCTCCATCAATCTTTATTCAGTCTTAAGTTCCATACAGTTGTGCCATACTTGATCAATCCTTGTCAAATATCAATGCTTCTTAGAAAATTCTCCTAAAGAAAATCACAGAAACTGGCTCCTAAGAAGAAAACTCGCTATACAAGATCTAACCCAGATCCAGATCCATCACCTGAGTTCCAAAACCCAAACTTGATTCCAAGAATCCTTAAGAAACACAAATCATAAGGGACTTTATCAGATTCAAGTTCTGAAGCAGGATTACAAACTACTATTCCAACCCCTGCTAAGGTTTCTCTACATCCTCATACCACTGTTACACACTCTCATAGTTCTTCATCCACTTCACAAGGTGTCCTTTCAACCCCTCCATCGACTACACATACCCTTCTCATCCCCTTTCCTCCCCTTGTCCCATTAGTTCCTGTTATCCCTATTGTGCCACCAAACATGGCTAATAGATATGCCCCACTGCAGTTACCTGCCAATCCAGGGCCTATGCCTCAAGACTACCAAAGCAAGATTTCATATTTTGATGGTACTGGCTCTTATCCATCCCTTCAACATACTAAGAAAATGCAGGACTATTTTGAAAATTATGAGATAGATGATGATGGGGTTAGAATGAAAATTTTTGTGCAAAGCCTAACAAGAGATGTAAGATCATGGTTTAGGTCACTCCCAGCAAACTCCATAGCTGACCCTGAAGCCCTGTATCAAACCTTTATCAACAGATGGGAAAAGAAAAAGGATCCACTTCATATTTTATCTGAATACAATACTATCAAAAGAGGTCCCCAAGAAACTGTCTTGGACTATTGTGCTCGGTTCAACAATGTCTACAATGCTATTCCCCAAAATCTTAGACCCCCACCTGATCTAGCTCTATATACCTTTCCTGATGGGTTTGGTTCAGATATGGCATACCAATTAAGAGAAAGGGCTCCCCGAACTTTGGCTGAGATGCAAGACATAGCAGTTAGTGTAGAAGCCAACCTGATAGCTAAGAGAAATAGGACCAGAACTGAAAGAAAGACTACCTTCAAAGAAGAGCCTTCAGGCTGGGATGAGAAATTAGATGTAATAATCACGGGAATGCATAGATTAGGTGATAGAGTAGAATCAGTTGAGAGGAAGTCATCATGGGAAGCACCACAGAACAATCCTATTAGGAATCCCAATTTTAGAAGAAATCAAAATCCTAATGTTGGCAAGGCCAGCTCTGAACCAGAGATTAGACCTCCGTTCCAAGAAAACTATGCTGAAGCATCCACTTCTAATGAGCAGATAGATGATACCCACATCAATTTGATGGGCCTGAATGATGATCAGCAAGTTTTTCTGAGTCAAGAAGATCATGAAGATGAAGACATAAATCAGTTCCAAACCAAATCAGGTGAATCATTTGATTTCAAACAAGGCTATGACACAGCTGTTTTTGAAGTTCATAAGCAATACAAATTGAGAAGCAGAACTATAAATGTGACACAGCCTGAGAAAACAAAGGACACCCCACTGCCTAAGAAAGCTATTATCACAGAGCCAATTGACAAAACTGATTCAATTACAAATGAAGTAACAGTTGAAGAGGTGGCTGAAGCATTTCCCTCAAATCAACAACCACTGGTTACACCACAATCTGAGCAACACTTTTCAAAAGGTGAAAAAAAGGACAAACCTCAAGATCAGATTGAGAGTCAACAAGAGAACTCAATTAACAAAGAAAAAGTTGTTAACCAGAACACCAAGATCCAGTCTGAAAAACCTTTTGACTTAGAAGCTGAAATTGGTAAATTGAAGGTGGCCATTCCTCTTTCAGAGCTAGCCAAACATGACATCTACAAGCAACAAATCAAGAAGTCCCTTCAACTGACCCATAATAAAGATGATGTCAATGTGTTGGATGACACCCCAGAACTACTTTTCGGTCCAGAGGTTGATGGAAAGACAACAGCTACTGCAATCTTACCCTTTTATGTCAGCTTGCATATTCATGATAAGATATTACACAATGCAATGTTTGATTCAGGCGCTTCTCATAAGCTTATGCCTAAGTCAGTAATGGAGAGATTGAATCTAGACATCACAAGACCATATAAGGACCTATTTTCATTTGACTCCAGCCAAGTTAAGTGTTTATGCCTGATAAAAGATCTATGTGTGTCCCTTGTCTAGTACCCAAATAGAACAATTTTAATGGATGTTGTAGTTGCTGATATCCCACCCAAATATGGAATGCTGTTATCAAGATCATGGGGAGCCAAACTCCAAGGTTCCCTGCAATTGGATATGTCATATGCCACTATCTCTATTTTTGGGCAGCCAAAGAGGCTATACAGAGAGTCACTCATGAAATACATGGTGAGCAGTGAAGAAAAACCTCAAAATTTCCCTATTTATGCAGTCCATTCTGACATGGATTCCTTCATTCTGTTCAATGATGATACAAGTCCAATATGTGATGACAAATCTGTCTTACTTGAACAAGATCTGCATATGAGTGAGCAATCAAGTTCCCAAGAAATCAAGATTGAGAAATCAATTGATGAGACTATTCTAGAGGACAAACCAGATGAAAAACAAGACCTCCAGCTCATAATTCCAAGTCATATAGAGGCTGTCAAATCTCCCCTAAATCAAGAGATCCTTTGGTTCCTTGAGTTTGATGGATCAGTCAACAAATTAGGGGCAGGAGCTGGAGTGTGGATTCATAACAAACAAAGCGATCATGCAGAGGGTCGGGCCTATAGGCTTAATTTCAGATGTACTAATAATATGGCAGAGTATGAGGCTCTTTTGCTAGGCCTCAAGCTGGTAAGATCCTTACAGGCCACAAAAGTTTCAATCATGGGAGACTCAGACCTCATTATTCAACAAGTGAAAGGAAATTTTGTCACCAATGACAAAAGACTAAGATCATACAGATCTGCTGCTATTGAAATACTCAAAGCTTTCACTGAATTTCAAATGACCAAAATACCTAGGACCCACAACCTTCATGCACATAGTTTAGCTACATTTGCCAGTACATGCAAATTGCCTTTTGAACCCAACCGTTGTTTTACAGCTGAGATAAAACACAGACCTTCTATCCCAAACAATATTAAAGATTGGCAAGTATTTGAGGATGACACACAGATAAATAGTTTCTTGACCTTGCAGCATGAATTTTCAGGTTTGAACATTGATGTTGATTCTGTGAAAGACACACAGCCCCTAACTGAAAAGGACCAAACAGCTATATCACCCAAAACAGCAAATCAAATACTTTGTCCAACAACTTTTGACAAGAAAAAAATACAAGAACTTGAACAATTTCATTTTGATGAAATAGCTGGTGCAGAGGCTAAAATCATAGAGCTAAAAGACAATTTTCTACCAACAGGCCTAACTCCATTGGAGGACATTTTTGACTCAAATGATGTTCCTAGAAAATAAAAAATGCAACCCCTTAATGCTGCCATAGAAGAATGCAACATTGGAACTATTGAAAAACCCAAGATAATAAAAGTGTCTGCATCTTTACCTCCTGACCAGAAGCCCAAATACATTGACCTCTCTAAAGAGTTCCAAGATGTGTTTGCATGGAGTTATGGGGATTTGAAGTCCTATGATACCTCTGTTATTCAACACACCATCCCTCTCGAGCCTAATCAAAATCCATTCAAGCAAAAATTGAGAAGAATCAATCCTATGCTTCTCCGTTCAATTGAGAAAGAGGTACAAAAAATGTTTAAAGCTGGTATCATAGCACCAATCAGGTTTTCAGACTGGATTTCAATTTTGGTCCCCACAAGAAAGAAGACTGGTGAGATTAGGCTTTGTGTTGATCTAAGGAATTTGAATCAAGTATCCCTCAAAGACAATTATCCCTTACCTAAAATGGATCACATTCTACAAAGAGTGGTGGGGGCTTCAAGAATCTCATCACTTGATGGGTTTTCAGGTTTCAATCAGATCCTAGTCCACCCTGATGATCAAGATAAAACAACATTCACAACCCCATGGGGGACTTTCAAGTATGTCAAAATGCCTTTTGGGTTAAAAAATTCAGGAGCTACATTTCAAAGAGCAATGGATATTGCTTTTGCTAAAGAGATTTGTGACTTCGTTGTTATTTACTTAGATGACCTCACACCTTTTTCAAAGTCTGACTAAGAACATCTGAAACACTTGAGACAAATATTCATAACATGTAGGAAATATGGGATTTCCTTAAATCCTAAGAAGTCTCTATTTGGTTTGGAAGAAGGTAAGTTTTTGGGTCATATCCTTTCAAAGGAGGGCAATAGAATTGACCCAGACAGAATACAGGCCATCTTGCAAATGCCCCATCCAAGAAATATTAAAGAACTACAAGCCTTCTTGGGAAAGATCAACTTTCTAAGGATATTTATCCCAAACTTAGTAGAATTGATCAAATTACTAAACAACATGCTAAGGAAGGATTCAAAAGTAAAGTGGACAGTAGAAGCAAATCAAGCTTTTGAAGGTATTAAATTGGCCCTCACCCAAACCCCAGTCTTAACAAATCCTCAATTTGACAGAGAATTTATCATTTTCTATTTTGCCTCCCAGTATACCATTGTTGTTGTCTTATTACAGAAAGATGATCAAGGGAATGAAAAACCTATTGCTTTCTTTAGCAGAGCCCTTAGAGATGCACCTCTGAAATATCAGATCATGGAAAAGCAAGCTTATGCTTTGGTCAAAGCCATCAAAGACTTTAGGGTCTACATCCTATACTCCCATGTTATTGCTTATGTGCCAAATCCCATTGTGAAAGACATACTGACTCAAGAAAACTTATAGGGCAGAAGAGGAAAATGGATTGCTAACATTTTAGAGTTTGACATTGAAATCAGACCTACAAAACTAATAAAAGGGCAAGGTTTGGCTAAATTGATGTCTGAAGCAAACTTCCAAGCCTTGGATGTTAACCAACTGGACAATGAATCGGAGCTGGCGACTCTAAAGATCAATGTAGCCTTTGAACAATCCCTGTGGTATTCTGATATCTGTTATATATTGCAAAACCTGTGTGCTCCCCCAAGATTGTCCAGAACCAAATCTAGATTTCTAAAAATGAAAGCTTCAAGATTTTGTGTTATAGATGGTAATTTACTATGGAAAAATCATGAAGGTATACTGCTGAATTGCTTGAATATGGATGTAGCTAACAATGTTATGAAAGAATTCCATGCAGGTGATTGTGGTGGACATTTGTACTGGAAGTCCACTGTGGATAAGATATTAAGGGCAGGTTACTATTGGCCCACTATGTTCGTTGATGTTAAAAATTTCACCACTATATGTCACAAGTGTCAACTGTTTGAGGGAAAAAGAAAGTTACTACCACTTCCCTTAAAACCTATTGCAACAGAAAGGCCTTTTCAGCAATGGGGCTTGGACTTCATTGGGGAAATTCATCCTTCATCTTCAGGCCAACATAAATGGATTCTAACAACCACAGATTACTTTACTAAATGGGTTGAGGTTGTTCCATGCAGACAAGCAAATGATGCTACTATCATTCAGTTCCTTGAGACTAATATTCTCTCCAGATTTGGTTGTCCTGACAAGATTATAACAGACAATGTCGCTGCTTTCAGATCCAAGAAGATGGTGAACTTTTGCCACAAATTTCACATTACTTTGGGCCATTCTACTGCATACTACCCTCAGGGCAATGGTTTAGCTAAATCATCCAACAAAAGTCTTGTCAACATCATTAAGAAGATACTAGAAGAAAATAAGAAAAATTGGCATAAGAAGTTTGTAAATGCCTTGTGGGCAGACAAGCTAACAACCAAAAGATCTATTGGGGTCAGCCCATATGAATTGGTTTATGGAATGGAAGCCAAATTCCCTTCATCATTAGGGGTCCCTGTCATGAGGCTACTTCAAGAAAGTCAGGCTGAACCAAATGACATGCAAAGAAGAATAAACCAGATAATATGTTTACATCAAACCAGAGATCAAGTGTATAGCAGAGTCCAAGTCCTACAAGAGAAGCTGAAGAAAGCTTTTGATAGAAGAACCAAGGTTGAAGATTTCTTTACTGGTGATAAAGTGCTTAAATGGGATTCAAGGAGAGAAGAAAAGGGAAAGCATGGCAAATTTGACTCCCTTTGGAGGGGACCCTTTGTAATTCAAGCAGTGCAAGGAAATAACACTTATTTCTTGAAGAATTTGGATGGCACTGAAGCTGAAGAGGGCCCTGTAAATGGCCGGATATTAAAGCACTATTTTGATTACTTTCCATGTATATAGCAGGGCTCTGCCCTGTACATTATCAAGTTGTATATACTATTTTCTTTCAGCATATAGATAGTCCAACCTCAGAAGTGTTGTAAGTAAGCAGGAAAATGCTTTTATTTCAGAAGTTCCACAATGGTGAAAGATTCCAGTTTTGAAATCCAAAGAGAAAGCTTTCAAGTTTTGATGAGAAGTCAAGGGTCAAGGCATTCTGACCTGCTGTTCTTGGTCTTTCAAAGTAGAAAAACCATCCCCAAGTGGAGCCATTGTTAGCTACCTATACCAATAGGTTTCATTTTTCATGATTGACAGGGGAAGTTCCAAATATGCCCTACTTTGATGGGTGCAAATATCTCATATTTGTGTGGAAAACACCTATCTGCAGTTGCTTGATGTTGTCCTACTTCTGAATGGGTGATCCAACAGTCTAAGCTAGGTCATGCCATATTTCAATTTATTGTTGTAGATTAGAGAAAGAAATCTGTCCAAACTGTTCAATCTTGGCAAATCAGTAGTTAGGTAGAGAATGAAGGTTCCCAACTGCTTAATGTGGGGCCTTGGAAGTAATAAGGCTAGCCTTAGATAGAAAATCAAAAGAAAATGCCAAAGGAAAAGAAAAGGGCACATGAGGGTTTGCAAGTCTAAGTGCACCCTTCTTGAAGTAATAAAAAATGCTAGGCAATAGAATGGGTAGGTAGATGGGGTTGCAGAAGCATGATTTCTTTCATATCACTGGCCTAAGCAAAGGAAACACATGGTGGCCAGTGCAAATCTTCCTATTCAGCAGTTTTGTAACAGCAAAGTGAAGCATGTCTAACTCCCCAGTCATCCCCATCAAAATCCTTGCTAACATCCCAATGCCACCTTTGTTCATTGCAGAAGTCAAACTCTTTTGTTGATCCTTGTTGTATAGAAGAGCCACATTTCCTGTGTAAAAATCTTTTCATTTTGATCTACTCTCCTAACTAAGTTTGTTTTCTAAAAAACTTAGTCTTTGCCTCCTCTCTTCTATATTCCCCATCCAATACTAACTACTAACCCTATCTATACTTAACTCCCTAATTCCCCTTTTCCCTATCATCATATTACTATTGTATATAGAAAGCCCAAAAATATGTATATATCCCTTCCCTTAGGCAATATAGCCTTATAGTCCTAAAGGGTCGAAGTGCAAAGAAATCAAAGCGCTAAAGGCAAGACAGTGCTAATATAGTGTTTTGGGATTAAATCAAGATCCGCTTGATTTATAGCCCTAACCCCATTTTGCAAAAATGTCAAAAAACCCAATTTCGCCAACAAAACATTGAAAAACCCAAAAAAACCCGCCGAAGACTAAAGTCCCGCCCTGGCGCACATTTTCAGAAAAATTTGTGTTTATTCTCCGCTTCCCCGCCGTATTGTCCGATCATCTACACAACCGGTCGTTCGTCATATCTGGGCCCTCCCGTCCGACGGTTCACATCAATTTCGGACCGCCTCCGATGCCCGGATGATAGCACCCAAAATTTGTCAGAGGGTGACGTCAGGGCTCAGCCACGCGTCAACCCTGCATTGTATCGGGCGGCCTCCTGCCAAAACCGCGCACGTACAACAAGAGGTCCGATATTACCACTTATCGCTTTTGTTTACCGCCCACCATGTCACGCCTACGTCACTGCCACCTCAGCGTCGCATCACCGCTCCGTTCGCCATCGCCCTGAGCTGTCCGCCACGTCCCCCATCCATGCGAACCACTCACTGGCTGCCACGTCACCTTTCCGTACCCGACCCCACCCGATGACGTCATGTTGACATCATGTTGACGTCATCCAAAAAAAGTGCCAAAGCCCAAAATTTCCATATTTGGCCAAAAATCACGGTTTTTTTCGCACTTTTCAACAAAAGACCACTGTGCTCCCTGCATGCATTTTCACGACCATTTCGCCGCCAACCTGCTGAAACTCACTCCAGTGCCGTGGCCGCCTACAAGTCAACTCGAACCAAGCCTCCGCCATTGCGCTGCGACCAGGTATTTACTACATTCTTCCTGCGCCTGGTCTATTCCGTTCTGCACTGTTAAAACACCATAAAACTACCAATTTCACCGAGAATTTAAGCTACATTGCCCTGCAACTAAGTCAATTGCCCTCATATCAGCCAAATTGTGCCCAGTTGTACCTCAGCTACCTTGTTGTCACTACAAATCCTCCAAGTTTGTATCAACGTACTGTGCAAGCGTTGTATTTGCCCGCAATTCGCTGAAATTCTGCTTAAAACACACAAAAACCATGGAAACTCTGGTTGCATTGAACATTGCACCTTTAAATGCCCCACAAAGAGAGTTGGAATGGCAGGCCCTGGCTGACAGAGACTACCAAATGGCAGAGGGAATCCCAGATTACAACAAGTACCACATCATGTACTCAATGATCTGAAAGCCAAACATCTCAGTGGAAATGATATCCTAGGGATTTGGGACTCCAATTTGCCTATTTTCAACCTCCCTCAAGTCAATATCCTCCCAGATTTGATACATCGATGCAGTGCCAACTATGATCCATGTCAGAGAGCTGTCCTCAATTCCTCAGGCTCAGTTTTGTTCCATGTCACGCCTGAGGCTATAAATCAAATGCTACATTTTCATACTACAAATCCATTGACTCCTCTCTCCATGATGGATTTGATAAAACAAGGAGGCAAGCTGTCCAGTGCCCAGATTATAAAGATCAATCAATTATTCATTCAATCAGGCTCTCAAACTGTGAGGACCCCTCCTATAGGAAATGTATATCTCAATGAGTTGGGCAAAATGCTTGTGGATATGATCAGTTATGTCCTGGGATACAGATCATCTGAGGATGTTGACGAAACCATTCTGGCCATGTTGTCTATATTCTCCCCTGGGAAGCCTCCTTCTGTTGACTATGATTATGTTGCATACATTGCCAATAAAATTCATGAGCAATTGATAAATCTAGAGAGGGAAAGGATATTTAGATACACTTCTTACATCTATCACTTGTTTCTATTCTATCAGCCTGATAGCTTCCCTATTACTCTCAAGAAGTTTGATGCCCAAGGGAACCAAAGGTCTGTAGTATTTTGGTCTTCAGTCTTTCATCACATATCCTTTTCACCATATAACTACTATGAATTCATAGACCTGTTTATCCATCCAGCCATGTCCTTGCTGTTGAGTGCCCCTCCTCCAAGATTGACAGATGAGATGCAAAGAATCCTCCAGCTCTCAAAGGCCTACAACATTGGGGATTGGTACTTCTACCAACACCATACAGTGATCAGAATATATGGTTGTGAGTTAGCCCCATATAGGCTACCAAGATATGTCCCTATGAGACTCTTTGCCTTAGAGTATTTCAGACAGTTTGGAAATGCAGACATGGTCCATTTCCACAGCAAAAATAAGAAGGTACAGTTAAAAGTCAGAAATCAGCTAGGCCCATTTATTTACAATAAAAGAGAAGAGGCATGGCAAGAGGCAGATAAGATCCTGCAGCGCCTCGGGTTGCAAACCAGTTTCCTCTGGATACCCTATGATCCCAATCATTTCATTAGTCTTAGAAGGGTCAAATATAAGTTGGCTAGCTATGATCATGTCAGGTTGCCTCATATTGAAAAGTATGCAAATCTATTAAGATGGAAAGAGGGCACTCTAGAAGAGGCAAGTACTAAAGAAGAAATAGCATTAAAAGAAGCCAAGAATCTTGAGAAGGAAGCTGACCTGGAATATTGTGGGCAGGTTTTTTCTCTTTCTCATACTCAACTTGGAGCAGCTGCCTCATCTTCTACAGCTCCTCAGCAAGCAGCTCAAACTACTCCTCAGGCAGCCAGCACAGATAAAGGGAAAGAGATGGAGCAGGATCAGCCGCTCCCAACAACAGAACAGCAGAAAGAGCAGCCCAAACAGCAAGAAGAAATTGCTGAGGCCCCTATATCTATAGAGAAACAGGCTAAAGAGAGTGTACCTCCAAGGCAGGAAACAATAGTGGATGCCTCGGTGCTCCAAACCCCATTGAATGAAGAAAGAACCAAGAAGAGGGATAGACAGCAAGACACTCCCCTCACTACATCAACAAGTCAACAAGGGGAGAAAAGGAAAAGATTAAATCCTCTTTCTGAAGAAGAGATGCCTATTGGGCCATCCATGGGTATGGGCACCCCTAGCATGGAAGCATCAGCCAGTTCCTTCCAACAGGAACAAGAAAGAACACTTGGAGGAGAGGTCAGCTCCTCAAGCCAGCAAAGAAGGGTAGAATCTAGCATAAAGCAGCAATTTATTGATATCAAGAAGAGGAATGAGCCAGTCAGACTCCAGCTTTACAACCACTTTCTCAAAATGGCTCCCACAAACCAACAGAGGCTTATGTCAGCATATGACATAACAGAGGGGAAAATGACTATGAGTCATTTCATGCCTACTATGCTGCAGCCACAGTCAGCTGCAGATTACATAAGAACCAACCTTGAGGTATTTTCAAAGGACATCCACCCAATGGACCAAATTGAGCTACATAAGAAAATGGGTGAGTTGGTCTACTACACTCTTGCAGAAAAAACCTTTCTGGCAGACAAACTGCAAAATAGTCTCCATAATACTACTGCCCAACTAGAATTGGAGAAAGCATTTTCTCAAGCCAAAGACAACAGGATTAGGTCTTTGGAGGATATCATTATAGAGCTTGGGCATGACCCAAGTGATCCCAAAGTTGTTCAGGCATTACTAAAGGAAAAAGAGGCAGATATAGTAGCTTTGAGGAAGATGGTCAAAATTCCAGCAACCCTTCACCCTCAAACAGATGATGTTGCTCAACAAAGAAAGGACCGAGATGTAGTAGCCATGCTGCTAACTTTACACAAGCAATTAGTAGAAACAAAAGGGAGATTGGTAGAAACAGAGGATGCACTGCAAGCAGCCCTGAAATAGAAAGAAGGAAGGCAGACATCTCAGCCCCCTCAGCCAGTGATTAACCTTGAGGAACCGCCTCAAATTATCAGTCCTCCCACAGGACAAACAACTGGGGTTGGCCCTTCAACATCAGCATCAAACACAACAGCAGCACCAGCAACAACATCAGGACAGGCACCCAGCCTGGATATGCAAAATATGATGAAATAAATTCAAGTTCTGGAGGCCCAAATGGCAGAGCTAAATGAGGCCAAAGAAAAATTGGCTACACTTAATGAAAAGTATGATAAATCAAAGCAAATTGTAGCTGAAAAAACAAGAGAGGTGAAGGCTCTTGACAAGAAGATAAAAAAACTGGAGAAAGAGCTTTCTCTTAACAAAGTGGTGGCTGAAATCAAGAAAGTCCTATGGGCCAACATTGGTCAGTCTATAACAGATCAATGACAATATATTGAAACCATCCATGAGCACATAGATCTCATAGGTAGGGCCCAAAAAGAAAGCCAAAGAGCAATGGAATCTCTAGGCAATATGCCTGAGATAGCCAATAGGATGATCAATGTCCTGAACAACCGCACAGGCCCTCAGCTGGCAGCAATGGGTATCTCTAACAGGACTGATACCATTTTATTAGTTAAAAGGGCGCTCATTTTGAGAAATCTTGTGCAAACATTGGATAGAAGATGCCAAGAAATGCAGACAGAGGTGAACAAATTCATGGAGAAATTTACAGCATTGCATAACAGAGGACTTTCCAGCTTACGAAACAGTGCAGGAAGGTTACTATCCTATGAAAATTATGCCAAGAGGGTAAATACATTTGCTACAAATCAGATCACTGCAACATCAAGTACCCCAGAGGAAACAGGGCCTGCATTTGGGCAGAGTCTCTATGACAGAATAGACAATTTGTTTTTTATCATGAATGAGATTAGACATCTATTTGAAGTGCCTCCAAATTACTACAAATATACTGAGGCAGATGAAACATTAGGCACAATTTTGAGACATCAGTTGCCTACTCAGGAATGGTGGACAAGCATGATACAGACATTGTTGTGAATAAATAGATTTTCATCAAATTTTTGTACATCAAATATAAATCATCATGTTCAGATAGTTGATATATTTACTATGACTGGAGATGAGTGGACAGAGCCAACTCAGCAAACCAATTTGGCCACTAAAGCAACACCGACAGATGCAAATGACAGGGCTGAGAAAGCTACAGCACAACAGAGCAATAAAGGCGTATTATTCAGAATCAATGCAAAGCATCCCGCAGAGCTAGTTGCCCTTAAAAGTCAAGAACTTCTGACAAACAACAAGTAGCTGTTATGTATTCATTAAAGTAGCTTTTAATTTTGTAATAAATATCTTTGAAGTTGGTAAGAGCAGTTATTGTGCAATAACTCAAAACTAAGATATTTTTGTATATATGCACCCCCGCGCAGTTTATTGGGGGTTGTTGTTACTCATTTGTTCAAGAGAACTCGGCTGTATTTCCTCTAGAAGATATAATACAAAGGAGCTATTGGTTTCTAGGAGATATGTTTGGCTCGGATGTGCTGTGATGAAATTACTGACTGCTGCAAGATTCTCGTGTTATGGCGTGATACAATAAGTGTTTTCTAACTATATTTATGTTTTATTTCTTCTGTAATCTATCTGTGATGTATGGTGTTTAATCTTGGTAGAAAGGTGAAAGACTAGTTCAGGATTTTTCCATTAAAGACACCCTAAACTCAATCCTTACTGCCAAATATGTTTTCTTCAAGGTTAGCTGCAACTGCAGAATTCTTAAATGCTCCCATTTTCTCTAGTCACATGATAAGTCTTTATTCAGTAATTCTCTGTTGCTGCTGAGTAGGATTTGTTCTTCGTTTCGTATTGTACTGTGAAAGAACTCTTAATTGCCTTTCCTGGTGTAATTTTATACTGTTTTCTTTGCTAAAAATCAAAGTTTGTATCATGAATACCCATCTAGCCTTGCAGTGAACCTTTCTTTATCACAGACATCAAAACCTACTTATTTCTGGACTCCACATGCCCAATGGATTGAACTATCCTTCATATTTGCATGCCCTTCCTTGAACAACAGTCTGCAACCAAAATTCAAACAAACTTCCACATCATAACTAGCCTAAAATCCTCAAAAGTAAAGATAAAACTGAAAGAGAGAGCCCTCTCTGATTACAGGTAGGCTAGAACATGTAATCCAAAGCTTGGTTAGTCGTTACCTCGGCCGTATTCCCTCAGGAGTCAAAGGGAACAACCTGGGTGTTAACAGGTACGAATGAAGAAGTTTATCATAGAGATAAAAGTCTTAGAGGAGGGCAAGGCTCTATAACTGAGTGCATAGAGGCCTAGCATAGTGTTCGCAATTGAGTGCGCGGACACCTCCAGCTGAGTGTGCAGGGAAGTATTGAGTCTATAAACCTATAGTGAAGATCAATAAAGAAGATTATTACAAAAATTCCTGTGTTTTGGCTCTTTACTTCTGTTATGTATGATTGTGATATATGCTGAGATGAAATGATTTATTTATAAAATAATGATGTATTGATGCGCAAATTTACTTGATTCATCATATTATTAGAACACAATTAATGTTAAGTGATTACGCGAAGATTATAACATTGTCTATTAAAATTATCGAAAACTTAGGTGGATCTAAGTAAATATTGTTCTAAGGGTAATCTACAGTGCACGTAATTAGATAAATCACCTATTCAGGGTCTACAAAAGCCAGTCATAGACCTTCACAGAGGTCTACAAGCTGATTCAAGGAAGTTACCACTGTAAGCCATAAGCACTCAAAGATCTTCACAAAGGTATATCTAGGTCGCAGAAGGACATCACACTGATCTCTGGGTGTGGAAACTTGGTTCCAGCATCCCCCCATACTACTTCAGGTGAGAGTTCAGTCGGCACACCATGGATTGATGTTGAAAGGGCCAGTAGTGTAGGGATTTGTTTGGCACAACTAACTCTGAACCTAGGTCAGGAATCCTTAAGCCAACAAATGGTTCCGTTGTCAGGACCAGGATCTACATAAAGAGATGTGTGATGTCGCATCACTAGAATCTGACCAAGAAGGAAATTGAGAAGTGGTTGGATAGAAAGATCCACGAATTTGCTGCACAAGAAAACAGAAATCCACGCCTGACAAAAGACTAGTGGTTGTATAGGTATTTATACACATAGATACATGAAATATTTTTCTGCAGCTTCCCGATCGAACTATACGAGTGGATTGCTAAATTGGCAGATAGACAAGGAGGGTAGAGGCTTGATGGTCCGATAGTGTGGACCCCGGAGCTCGTGTGGAGGTTGAAAGATTCTGAAGATAACATCATGCGCACAGTGGATCACTAGCTTGATCGAGTCATCGAAGGATTTGTTACAGAGTTCGTGGTTGATACCTAAGTTAGTTACAGTAAAGCAGAGTGACACTTCTTCAACAGACCGTGAGGTAAGTATTTGGATCTTTTCATAATTGGATTAATATTCTTCTGTGTGAAAAGTATATTATGCCACTACCTTGATGTTTG
Organism: Pinus tabuliformis; assembly: GCA_031772625.1. Taxonomy (NCBI): domain Eukaryota; kingdom Viridiplantae; phylum Streptophyta; class Pinopsida; order Pinales; family Pinaceae; genus Pinus; species Pinus tabuliformis. Next base: position 1,285,279,770 of record CM062805.1, read on the forward strand.
GATCTACGTGAAGTGGATGAAGCTTTAGAAGTCAAGGAAAAGCAGGTCCTGAATATAGTCCATTGATTGGACCTCCTTCAAGTGACGACGAGGGAGTAGCACAAGCTTCACCACAGAGCACTGTCTAGTTGATAAGGCATGGTCTTCTGTGAATTCCTCATCTGTCCACACCACGGGGACTTAACTCAATGAACCTCTATCATATCACGTGCATTCGTGGCATATTAAACAATACCCTTAATTTGAATACATATTGGAAAATACCTCGATAAAACACATTATTTAACCCCCTACGAACATGAACCCAATATACCTTCCCAATTTAAAACCCCCTACTTTCATTAAATATTTTAGGTATCCATTTTTTCATTAACATTTTTTATACCTGCCAATATAAAAAACCTCTACCACCTATAAATCCTCCAATATATTGTGTCATTTTTTCCTCAAAAAATATCCCCCAATATGAACTCATGTGGTATGGTATTGCTCCCCCAGTTAAGCCCCCGTGGTCCACACCACCTCCACCTTCACCTCCACAACATACACCTTCACCCACACTACCACCACCTCCACCGCCGGTCAACATGTTGAATACAATGAAGTTGTCAGTTTTGAAGGGTTTAGGAAGTGAGGATCTGGATTAGTTTTGGTTTGTTGTGAAGTTTGTGTGGACAACACAACAAATCATGGATGATAATATAAAGAAGGTGCAGTTAGTCACCACTATGCAGGACTACGCACTGACATGGTATGTTAAGTACTACACTGATAATCTATTGGCATCATTGGTAGATACTTAGATCGCTTTGAACAAGGAATTTGGTAAGCCTAAATCTGCCTCACAATCGGTAATTGGATTTAAGGAAATCACAATGAGGCCTAGTGAAATGCCAGGGGAGCTAGATCAAAGGCTGAAGTGTGGGATCTGTGAAGCTAATATAATCTTATAGATAGCCAGAACCACGATTGGTTAATTATCGCACTCCTATCCTACCTAAGGATTGCTTTGTCACAACAAAAGATAGGAACCCAGGCAGAAGCCCTGGAAATTGTGATGAGATTACATGAGACGCCTATCCAAGATGCTTCTTTTGGAATTCAACGGATTCATGCAAAGTTGCAGAACCTCTACTTGGAGTTACAGAGCTTGAAAAAGGAAAAATCGGCTCGACTGGAAGTGCGTGAAGAAGTTTGGTGTCTCAAGTGTAAAAACTAGGGGCATGATAAATATCACTACCCTATCTTCGCGAATTACATCATAAGAGGGGGGCCAATGCCCCTAAGGTAGAAAGCTCCGACAGGATCAAGTGCGATGCCCATGCCATGCTGCACTATCTATTAGGTGGTGGGGAAACATGTAATAGATAATTGTCATTTACTGCAAACATTTGTACAGATGCCGCAACAATTTCTTTGTGATTTCTGCAAATCGGTGGGCCACGATGAGCGCCACTGTCGAAACTATGAATTAATGATGGAGAGGAAGCCTATGTATCAAATGCAAGCAAAAACTTTGCCTCTGGATTAGGGCGCTAGGGGAGCGTGCGGAGAATATAAGGACCGCGGATGAGGCCAAGGAGGAGGAGGACCTGGTAGGGGTCATGGGTAGTTCATTTGCTACAATTACGGAATGCTAGGACACTACGCGTGGGAGTGTACAAATAAGACATGCCCATCCTATCAATATTGCACTCAGTTTGACCACACCATCTAAGAATTTCCTATGCTGATGGCCAAGATGTAGCAGAAGAAGGCACAACCTCAGCATCCTACCAAGAACTTACAGATGATGAGGGTCGAGCCCCATGAAGAGGACTCAAATTTGAATATAGTGCTACGAAGCGGGATCATGACTAGTGACGATAAGGGAAAACAACCTAGAGAAGGTGGATGGGTCTGTAAGGCTCCAGAAAAGGAGTTTAAGTTTGATCTGGATCATGTGAAGGAAATGTTCATGGAAGCGAAGAAAAGCTTTGTTGAGGTCAGTACCTCAGGAAGTTAGGACAAACGTCTTGTAGAGGTTGACCCTTTTGTTCTTACCACCTTCTTGGAAACTTGTATGAAACTACTATGTGATAACAAGTCTATGAAAGGACTACAGGAGTTGATAAACAAGTTTGATGTTAAGGATAATGCTCCTAATGGACCCCGCGTAGTCAGAAATATTGGTAAGCATAAGGCAAGAACAGGGCCTGAGATGAGGCTTACCACGCAAATAGGAGACTATGAGATGGACCAAGTTATTTTGGATTTGAGGTCTGATGCAAACGTATTGCCTAAATGGACCTCAGGAATAATGGGGAGACCTACACTACAATGGTCTCTGATTCAACTGAGGATGGCGAACCAGCAAAAGATTATCCCTATGGGACAATTTAATGGAGTCACTGTAGATATAGAAGGTGTGAGCGCATTGGCTGATTTTGAAGTGATAGAGATTGTTGATGATAGCAACCCATACCCTGCACTCCTAGGAATTGATTGGGCTATCGACATGAATGAGGTCATCAATTTGACGAAGCAGACAATGTCATTTGAAAGGAAATCGCTCCATGTTGTAGTACCATTGGATCCTACAGAAGGACCGCGCTATACTGAACTAGTCTGCGACTATGAGGAAAGTGATGATGATTTGGATCAAATCTATAAAATAATAGTGTGAGACCAAGACTAGGTTAATCCGACAATTGATGGACGAATTGCATGGGATTGTAAAAGTTTTTCTACCTAGATTGAGATGAAGAATTGGAACATTGGCAAAATAGGTTGCACAAAGTATCCACACTGCACTGCAACATGATGAACAAATCACTGTGCTGTGTGTCATCGGGGGCAGTGGATTTTGCATTGCGCGATACACCCGCTCGATGTTGGGGTACGCACAACGACAACTTTGATGAGTGGCACAATTACAAGAGGATGATGAGGATGCGATTTGGTTGTCCTAAAGTACGGTTAACTAAGAAGTATGATGGGAGGAATGATCTGTGCAATCATTTGGCCAAAGGGACTAAGGTGTATGGAATGAAGCTGCAGCGAGAATGGGTGCACTTGTTATATCAAACTCTAGATATAATCCCTATGAATTGGTATTTGGAAACAGAGCTTTACCACAACACTACGGAGTGGGACATATAAAGAGAAGAATTCTTGATTACCTTCAGCTTTGAAGAAGGATTTGAAAGAATTGATGAGGCACTACAAGAGGTTAAGGAAGTGATCTTCTGAATTCCACAGGATCCTTTGGAATTGGTTCAACCAGATTGGAGCACCTAGTTGCGCCATGCATTGGAATGCTATAATATGACTGTTGAAGTGGAGGATGAAGATCCAAGGAATATCAATATCCCAGAAGCGGAATGCCACTGCAAGGTTGAAGGTTTTCAAATAGAGAACCCGGATATCACAGTGCTACTAAAGGCTAAGAAGGTAAACATTGGTACTAAAATGGAGCCTAAATTCGCGAAGATCAGGGATTATTGGGATGATGCCACAGTGGATAAAGTTGTTGAGTTACTCTGCGAGTACTAGGATATTTTTCCTACAAATTTTTTTGACTTGAAAGGCATCATAAGTGATTTGGGAGTGATGAAAATAACTTTGAAAATGGACGCGAAGCCTGTTAAGCAAAGGCATATCGCCTTAATCCAAAATATAAAGAAAAGGTCTGCTTGGAGTTGGACAAGATGCTTGAAGTAGGTATTATTGAACCAGTGGAGGAATCTGATTGGGTTAGCCCAATGGTAGTTTAGGAAAATAAACAGAAGGATGAGATAAGGATTTGTGTATATCTAAGAAATCTTAACGATGCTTGTGTCCATGATCCTTTCCTGACACCATTTACTGACAAGGTCCTAGAAAATGTTGGAGGATAGGAGGCCTACTCATTTACTGATGGGTTCTCTGGATACCATCAGATCAAGATCGCACCAAAAGATAGGAGTAAAAAAACCTTCATGACGGAATGGGGGTATTTTCAATATACGGTGATGCCCTTCGGACTCAAGGATGTGTCGTCAATATTCTTTTGCATAGTCATCACTGCATTCAAAGAGTTTATTCAAAAATTCTTGGAGGTATATTTTGATGAATGGACAGTGTTTGGGCTAACAAAGCGCCATCTAGCCAGTCTGCACTTAATGTTGGATACATGCCAAAGGTATCAGATTGCGTTGAACCTGAAGAAGTGCTTGTTTTGTGTCCCCTTTGGGATTTTGTTGGGTCATGTGGTATGCAGGCAAGGACTCATGGTGGACCCTGCAAAGATCGTGATAATAATCAATTTGGAAGCCCCAAGGAGTGTTAAACAGTTGTGTACAACACTAGTCCGTACTAGGTACTATCGAAAGTTTATCAAGGCTTATGCTCAAATTACCGCGACCATGGAGAAGTTGCGAAGGATGCTACATTCTATTGGGATGAATAATGTCGGCGCAGTCTAGTTGTTTTGAAGGAAAGGATGGTTATTGCACTGATATTTGTCTTCCTAGACTGGAATAAAGAATTCCATGTGCACGATGATCCCTCGTGTATTGCATTGGGAGAAGTGCTGACACAACCCGCTGAAGGAGAACTGGATCACCCTATAGCATTTGCAAGCAGAAAATTGTCAAAGTCTGAGAAGAATTACTTCACAATAGAGTGTGAAGGATTGGCTATGGTGTACGCGCTCCAAAAGTTCAAGCACTATCTGTTGGCTGAGCATTTCAAAATGTACATAGACCATTCTGCCTTGAAGTACCTAGTCAATAAGCCAGTGTTAGGGGGGAAGATATGCAGATGGCTATTGTTGTTTCAAGAATACGACTTTGAGGTAATTGTCTAGCGCGGAAGGTTGAATGTAGGACCTAACCATTTGTTGCACATCGAGATAGGAGAGGAACCTACTAATTTAGAGGAAGGGTTGCCTGATATGTATCTCTTCATGGTGCACATAGTGAATAACCACTTTGCAGATATTATCCACTTTCTGACTACAGGGACAGCTCCAGAAGGATACACCAGCCAGTAGAAGAAAGAATTGGTCGTGCGCACAACACATTTATCCGTAATTGTCGAACATTTGTATAAGATGGGATTGGACAAGATACTTCAATGATATGTGCTTGGTTTTGAATGAAATAGTATCCTCATTGAAGCTCATGGAGGAGTTGCAGGAGGGCATTATGCAGGAAAAGCAACAATGCAGAAGGTTTTACATGCTGGGTTATGGTGGCTAATGCTGCATAAATTTCTAAAGCATATTGTAGGGCATACGATGCATGTCAAAGAACGGGTAGACTATCGCGGAGAGATGAGATTCCTCCGAATCCACAACTATCCTTGCAGCCATTTGAGAAATGGGCAATTGATTTTGTAGGAACGATTCAATCCCTAGGAAATAAAACAGGTGCGCATTATATCATCACCGCGACTGAATATCTCACCAGATGGGCAGAGGCACGACCTATGAAGGAGTCTACAGGGGCAATAGTAGAAAAATTTTCATTTGAATATGTGTTGACTAGGTTTGGTTGCTCGAACTTATTGATGAGTGATCATGGTACACATTTTCTCAGTGAAACGATCAGTGTGCTGATAGAAGAGTTCTAGTTTTACCATCAGAAAAGTACACCATATCATCCTCAAGCCAATGGAACAATTGAGGCTTTCAATAAGATATTGGAGAATGCGCTGACGAAGATTTGCAATGCATAGTGGAATGATTGGGACGTGCAAGTACTAGTGGTATTATGAGCATACAGGACTACTTGCAAAAAGCTAACAGGTCAGATGCCTTTCCAATTGGTCTATAGTGTATAGGTTGTGATGCGTATGGAATATATTGTGCCTAGTCTCTGCATAGCAACATTCACAGGAATGGAAAACTGTGGAGCCTTGGAAGAATGGCTCACACAGATAATGGAGCTCAAAGAAGATAGGTTTTTGACTGGATTCCATCAGCAGGTCTAGAAGGAATGTGAAAAATCTTGGCATGATTGTCACATCAAAATGTGTACCTTCAACATAATTGACTTGGTTTTATTATATGATATTAAGTTCGCTAAGTTTCTTAGATGCACTGGTTGGGGCAATATGTCATCAAAGAATACATATGGTGGCGTAGTTCAGGTTGTGAAGTTGAATGGAGAACCATTTCTGGAAAGGATAAATGAAAGCTGGTTGAAGCCATACACAGGGGATCTAGCTCAATGACTAAATGATGGTAGCACAGTCTTAGTGCTCCAGGAAGCTACAAGAGAGCATGGGACTCTAAACTATGCTGCCTGGTTTTTGGAGCTATGCAACAGGAGGGCCTCACGAAAAGGTGTGATTTCACAGTACCAGAAGCGACATGGAGGGAGTTATGCTATAAAGGAAGATTCCGCACAACATAGCTAGAAAATAACCGTTATAGTCACTGTTAATGATTTGACAGCTAAGAGATGGTTAAAAGGAGCAGGGGGCGGCATTTAAGGCTAAAATCTTTGAAGATCTACCACCAATTTAGCATTAATGGAGGGATTTTGGGGGGGAAGGTCGGATTTCAATTCAAATTCACCTATAAATTACGCATGGCCATCCAGCAAAGAACACTTTTCATCCTTAGAATTTTTGAGTTGTGTTGTCCGTTGTTTATGAATCCTCAGTTTTTCACAGATTTGGTCGCAAGCTCTGTGTTTGATACTTTACCTAAGGATACCCAGTAGTTTATTCTCAGCACTATGTCATGACCAGGTGAGACTGCAAGCACCGGAGGAATGGTTGCCTCCAAAGCAGTAGCTGCAAAAGTTATGCGCATGGAGGCTCTGGCTTCTTGTGCCTACGGCGCCGAGGTCACCTAGGCTGAAGCCTACACTAGTGCGTGAAAACCCCAAGCCAAATAAATACAAGAATAAGTATTCGATGCCAGTGCATGAGTCATCGTGAAAGAACTTTGTAGCCAGGCCTAGAAGAAAGATAAGCCGCTAGTGAAGGATAAGGAGAAGCTGGTAGATTTAGAGGCAAAAGAGGATGCGGAGGATATAGATGCTGAGGGCATGGATCCTATCTCCAAGTTACCAGATTATATCCCTCCGCGTAAAGGAAAGGTGAAGGTCACCAATGACCCAGACACAGTGAAATTCCTCATTAACACGCCCTTGCTACCAGAAAGCATCACCTTTGAAGGCCCACACCTGGCGTGGGTTCCCCATTTAAAAATGGAATTCTGGGGTTTGGCTAACCATGAAAGGTTTCCCCAACTTGCAGCAGAGAATTACATGAAGCGGGTGTATTACAAAGAATCAGATGTCACTCCGTTGGAGCTAGTTGAGTGGATTTGTGGAGTAAATCAATTGTGGTTGTTGAACCTACTATGGGTGCCCCACTATCACCAATCCAATATCAATATCACCTTCATCAAGCAACTGCTGAATCTAGTGCATGATGGGTGTTTATGGCTGAGTGCACCTATCCCCATCATGGACATGCTTATTCATCGAATCACTCTCCTGCCCCATTCAAGCTTGAATCTGACCAAGGAGTTTGGCGGAAAGACCAGTGAGTGTGACTTGGCAAAAAAGATGAAGAAGAAATTTGACCTAGTCAAGAATCCACACGGGTTCTTCATAACATCCATCGCTGACCCCTCAGTACAAATAGCCACACAGATATTAGCTAGTAAATTCATGAGGAGTGTCGGATGGACAAGGTTCTAGCGCCCATGATCTCGTTAGCTACACAGTGCATGAAGGGCATGCAATTTAACTGGTCACACTACCTTTGCAGCAAGTTCCTTACAAATTGTCACGAGGCTTAGGATGCGAGCAAGACCTTCCACTGCGTGTGGTTGCTGCTCTCCATTGTGCTAGTTGCTTGGGAGCTGCCGGAGGATAGTGAGCTTCCTCCCTTGGATAAAGGATTGATGGATGCTACATAGTTTGCCTCCCTTTGGGCCATGAAGGACTCCGCACGAGTCATGGAGACAAAAAAAATATGGTTTTTGATGGAGGCAAGCATTCGCAAGGCCATCAACCAACGACCTCAATTGATTGATTATGTATGAGTAGTTGTCGAAGTACATGGAGTTCAAGGTAAACTTTCACCGCGTGTATATCAGGGCATGGAAAGATCCGCAATAGAAGTCGTTTGGTCTACTCTATCTTACCATGGATGATGCAATTTAGGAAGTCATCAAGCATTGGCTGGCAGATTGGCACTCTCCCTCCGATCTAGCTGTAGGTATCAGCAAAGGCATAGGGAGTTCTGCAGAGAAGAAGAAGAAGGAGGCAACAAAGTAGGTGGTCCAGAAGTTGCTTGAGAAGCGAAGTAAGGATGTCGAGGAGAAGGGCCGGCTAGAAAAGGAGCGTGCTACAAAGCAGCAGGCTGAATAGGAATAGTGTGACTTCGAGTGAAGTAGTAAATCCTCTTCACCTCAGACCAAGGAAGAAGAATAGTCAGAGCAGGGCAGTGGCAGTGATGAAGGATAGTGCATTTGTTGGGTCCCTATAATACTAGTGATTACCCCATTACTATTGTAGTTATACACTTTATTTATATTGTTTTGCCCCTATTACCGCCATATTGTTATTTCTGTGCCCCTTAGAATCCCTCTATTGTTATTTTTGTGGCTTTATATTATTATTGTTAGGTCGGCTGGATTATATTGTGACTCCTTAGAGTCCTATATATAGAAAGGAGGTTTTGTCATTTGTATCATCCAAGAATTGTTCATTTATGTAATGTAAAGGAGGTTGCCCGCTCGAAGAGGCTGAATTCTAAGGCGTGGATTTATCTTTTCTATCTTTTCTTGAGCTGGTTTCATAACATTTGGTATCAGAGCTTTGGATTCTAGGGTTTCACTGCTCCAAACAGGTCATCGTGGAATTTTCGCTATAACTTTGTTTTTGTGATGTTTCAGAAGTAGCAAAAGAAACCCGTTTGAGAAGAATTGGCGCTGAACCTTGGGTCTGAATTTCAGAGCTTTTCGTGCCATATTTTCGGATATATGATCTGAGGAAGTTGGCCTTTTTGCAAACTCCTGAATTACATTCAAAACAGGTGACCTGGGGAAAATCGTCATAACTCTCTCTCTGAGGATCGGATTGAAATTTCGTAAAAAGGTACAGAAAGAGGACGGACTGTAGTTTCGTGTATGTGTGTTTTAGATTGAAAGGTTGAAACAGTGACTCGTGGCACGTCGTACACGTTCGCTCTACTGAACTAGTCTAAAAGCAAGTCACTGTGGGAGATTTCACATAACTCTTCCTTGGAGAATCCAATTTGGCTCAGACTTGTGGCATTGGAAAGAGGACGCAGAGGGCTACTGTAGGTATCAATTTCAGAATTGGATGATTCGAAATTACAGAGATAAATTAGATTCAATATCAGGCTTCTATAAAGTGAAAAAAGGCGTGTAGTTTTTTTAAAATTTTTGTGTAAGCTTGGTTTAATGGAATTCAAAGGGCATAGTAAAGGATTATTATCGGTAACTGATGCCCTGAGGAAAGAAAATGAAAACACCTAGTAAGGAACCTGAAAGCTCTAGCATGACTCATGAAGAAGAAGAAGAAATGCTACATGATATATCAAGATTACAACAACAAGTGCAACAAATGTCACGCTCACAAAAGCTAACAGAAGCTAAGATAAGTGGCGTGGAATCTAAGATAAAGGGCATGGAAGCTAAGATGGATGATTCGAAGACAGATTTGAAGAGAGACATGGCAGATTTGAAGATATATTTGAAGACAGATATGGAAGAATTGAAGAAGTTGCTACAAGAAAGTGTCACTAATGGTGAAAAGGTAGTAAAGGAAACTCATGATGAGAACAAAAGAAATGTTAATCATGATACCATAGACGCTAATTTTGGATCGAAGACTCACCATGTTCCAAAAATCGATATGAGGAAGTTTGATGGCAAGGATCCCACCACATGGATATTAGAGATGGAGCAATTCTTCGATCTCAATAATGTGCAAAACACACAAAAGGTACGTATGGCAACTTTATATTTGGAACCAAATCAGTTTGTATGGTATCAATGGCTTTGTTCTCGTAAACAATTTATCACTTGGGCAATTTTTACGGAAGAATTGATAACACATTATGAGGATACAAAAAGCAACACTTTTTTTAGCCAATTGATAAGTCTCAAACAAAAGGGTTCAATAATGGAGCACATTGAGGAGTTCCAAAAATTGAACATAAGGGTAAAAGATATTCCAGAGGAGCATAGGATTGATGTGTTCATAGCGTCTTTAAAGGATAATATCCAACATGATGTGCGCCTTTGGGAACCTGATTCGTTAGAGAAGGCATTCAGGTTAGCAAGAAAAATGGAAAGCAAAATTGTGGCAACTAGGAAGCATACCATTCACAACTATAAAGACAGAAGTGTTGTTGCCCATAGTCTTCCACAACCTACAAGGTTGACACCGCAACAATTGGAAGAAAAAAGAGAAAAAGGGCTTTGTTACAATTGTGATAGAAAATACACAAAAGGTCATAAGTGTGCTGAGAAGAAATTATTCTACATAGATTGTGAAGAGGAAGAAGAAAAGGAGCAAGAAAGGTCAAAAGAAGAGGATATATTCCAGGAACAAAGCCTATATGAAGAACAAATAAATCCGACCATATCTTGTAATGCATTGGCGGGAATTACCACTCCTCAAAACATCAAGATAGAAGGACAAATCAAGAAGAAAAAGGTAATAGTGTTGATTGATTCAGGAAGCACCCACAATTTTATTCATTGTAGGGTAGCAAAAGAATTGAATTGCTTCCTATATCCAACACCAGAGTGTCAAGTGATGATTGCAAATGGAGGAACAATAAATTGTTCTGGAAAGTGCCATAATATCAAGCTATCCATGGGAGAATATGTATTGACTAGCCCAATGCTTTCCATTCCAATGGGAGGTGCTGATGTTGTACTAGGAGTCCAATGGCTACAATCCTTGGGTACAATAGCTTTTAATTTTCAAGAACTTTTCATGAAATTTTCTGTGGAAGGAAAGGAAGTTGAATTAAGGGGTATTGCAGGGAAACCAGGAAAGATAATAAGCTCTAATGGCATGACAAAGCTTCTAAAAAAGGAGCAAAGAGGTGTAATTGCACAATTATGTTCGCTAGATGTTTCCACATTGGAATCATCTATTTCTCCAGATCTCCAAAATGTCCTGGACAATCATTCCAAGGTATTTGAGACTCCCAAAGGTCTCCCACCTATGCGTGATCATGATCATGCTATTCATCTGATTCCAGGAAGTGTTCCTCCAAACATCAGGCTGTACAGATATCCATATGTCCAAAAAAGTGAAATTGAACGTATGGTTGCAGAAATGCTAGAGGCTGGTATAATTCAACCGAGTCAAAGTTCTTTCTCAACTCCAGTAGTATTGGTGCACAAGAAGGATGGATCATGGCGCATGTGTCCAGATTATAGGGAGCTCAACAAGCTCACTATTAAAGATAAGTTCCCCATTCCTGTCATTGATGAATTACTGGATGAATTGCATGGATCAATTTACTTCACCAAGTTGGATCTTCGTTCGGGATATCATCAAATCAGAATGAAGATTGAAGACATTCTGAAAACGGCATTTAGAACTCATGAGGGTCATTATGAATTTTTGGTCATGCCTTTTGGCCTTACCAATGCACCTTCAACATTTCAAGGTTTGATGAATTCAATTTTCAAACCATTCCTTAGAAAATTTGTGTTAGTATTTTTTGATGATATACTAATCTACAGCAAGTCTTGGAAGGATCATGTTGAACATGTTGACAAGGTGCTACAACTATTGGAGGAGAAACAATTATATGCAAAAAGATCCAAATGTTTCTTTGGAGTCCAGGAGGTGGAATATTTGGGTCATATTGTATCTCATGAAGGAGTTAAGGTAGACCCTAGCAAAATTAAAGCCATTAAGGAATGGAAAATCCCCACATCCATAAAGCATCTGCGAGGATTTCTTGGGTTGACAGGGTATTATCGCAAGTTTGTTAAGAATTATGGGAGAATAGCAGCACCTCTAACAACATTATTGAAGAAAGATTCATTTTCATGGACTCTGGAAGCAACAAAGGCCTTTAAACATCTTAAAGAGGCAATGTGCCAAGCACCGGTCTTAGCTACATCGGACTTCACAAAAACCTTTATTGTGGAATGTGATGCTTAAGGAAATGGAATTGGTGCTGTTTTAATGCAAGATGAAAGACCCATTGCTTTTGAAAGTCGTCCAATCAAGGGAAAGTTTTTAAGCAAAGCTATTTATGAGAAGGAAATGTTGGCAATACTCCATGCACTTAAGAAATGGTGACCCTACCTAATGGGAAGACACTTCAAGGTAAAAACGGATCATGATAGCCTTAAATACTTTTTAGAACAAAGATTATCCTCTGAAGAGCAACAAAAGTGGGTCACAAAGATGTTGGGTTATGACTTTGAAATCATCTACAAAAAGGGAAGCAAAATGTGGTGGCAGATGCACTCTCAAGAAAGGATGAGGATATGGAAGCATTGTTGTGTGCCATTTCTATTATCCAACCAGATTGGATAAACGAAGCAAAGGAGGAATGGAAGAATGACGAAGAAGTGTGGGCACTTATTCAAAAGCTACAACAAGATTCCAGTACTTCTGATACATTTAGCTGGCAAAATGATTCATTATGGTACAAAGATCGCTTATACCTCTGTAAGAATTCCCAGCTAAAACAAAAGATTCTTATGGAATTGCACACTTCTCCCTTAGGAGGGCACTCAGGATTTTTAAAAACTTACCACAGGGTTAAGAAGAAATTTTTTTGGGATGGCCTTAAATCAGATATTCAAAAGTTTGTGGCGGAATGTTTGGTTTGCAAACAAAATAAAGTTGAAACAATTAAGACACCGGGTCTATTACAACTTTTATCCATTCCAAGCCAATGTTGGGAGGAGGTTTCAATGGATTTTATCACAGGTTTACCCAAGTCTGAGGGAAAGAGTGTCATCATGGTGGTAGTTGATAGACTTACCAAGTATGCACACTTTTGTGAATTATCACATCCATTTAAAGCCAGTACAGTTTCTACTGCATTTATGGAAACAGTTCAAAAGCTACATGGAAACCCAAAGATTATTGTAAGTGATAGAGATCCCATTTTCACTGGAAATTTTTGGACAGAATTATTTTCTTGTCTTGGTACTCAGTTAGCTCATAGCTCATCTTATCATCCTCAATCTGATGGGCAAACTGAGATAGTAAACAAATGTTTGGAAGGATATCTTCGTTGCTTTGTATCTGATAAACAGACACAATGGGTCAAATGGTTGCCTCTGGCTGAATGGTGGTATAACACTTCCTTCCATACAACAACAAAAATGACCCCATTTATGGCACTTTATGGGTACCAACCACCATCAATCACATCATATTTAAGAGAAAATTCTAAGGTTCAGGTAGTGGAACACCACATCGAACATCAACAACAAGTCCTCCAACTCTTAAAGGATAACCTCGTGTTGGCACAAAATAGAATGAAACAACAGGCAGATCAACATCGCAGTGAAAGAAGTTTTGATGTAGGTGATTGGGTATTCCTACGGCTACAACCATATAAGCAAATGTCCCTAAAGCAAGCTAAGAAGGATAATAAATTATCACCAAAGTATTATGGTCCGTACAAGGTGTTGGAAAAGATTGGTACTATGGCATACAAATTGGAGCTTCCTGCAGCTTCTCGATTGCACCCAGTTTTCCATGTTTCATGTTTAAAGAAGGTTATAGGCAAAAAGCTCCCAGTTCAAACAATATTTCCAGAACTTGACGAGGAAGGAAAAATTATATTGGAACCGGAAGCAGTCATAGAAACAAGAACTCGACAGCTACGAAATCGATCAATTTCAGAGTATCTTATCAAGTGGAAGAACTTATCCGCTGAAGATTCCACATGGGAGGATGAGAATTTTATGTAGAAGTATCCAGAACTGCTCAAGCGTTGAGGACAACACTTTTTTGAAGGAGAGGGGCATGTTGGGTCCCTATAATACTAGTGATTACCCTATTACTATTGTAGTTATACCCCTTATTTATATTGTTGTGCCCCTATTACCCCCATATTGTTATTTATGTGCCCCTTAGAATCCCTCTATTGTTATTTTTGTGGCTTTATATTATTATTGTTAGGTCGGCTGGATTATATTGTGACTCCTTAGACTCCTATATATAGAAAGGAGGTTTTGTCATTTGTATCATCCAAGAATTGTTCATTTATGTAATGTAAAGGAGGTTGCCCCCTCGAAGAGGCTGAATTCTAAGGCGTGGATTTATCTTTTCTATATTTTCTTGAGCTGGTTTCATAACAGCATTCCATTCCGGGTGAAGAGGTACAGGGAACAGCAGAAAGGGGGTCCTCGAAAGAATTCAAAAGTGACGAAGCCACCACTCAATCCCATTACACTCATAGAAGGCAATATTGACTAAATCAAGGATGAAGTGTGTGACACCACTACAAAACGGTTGTAGTAGTTCGAACAACAACCCCTGCAGTCGCTAGGCACTATTCATAATGATCTGCACAAATTGCAAATCCAGACCAATAGGATCTAGGTCGCCACAAGGTATGTGATTACCGCACAGACGAGCCTGACACCAGGGACCAGTCAAGCTCCCGAGATGGTTAGGTCAGTGGATCTTCAGGCAGTCATTCTACCAGAAGGGTCCTTGAGTGCGGAATTGGCCGATGACAAGGTCATCGTGAGTACTCTGAAGAACATTGGCCTCAAACTTGCAACACTCCCCAATGAATATCTTCACACACTGCAAACATGTGTGACAATGGAGTTACGAGCACAGGAGCAACACACTCTGAGCCTAATAAGTCAATATTGGGTGAACAATGAGCAAATGTTTGTCGAAAAGATGGAGGCCCTGAAGGAAAAAGAGATGATCCATGCGCAAAGCACCTAGCTAGCGGCTGCGGTTGCAAAGGATTGCAAGATAGTGTCGAAGTTGCACATACCTAAGGAGGCACTGCTTGAGGCCAAGATCAGGAAACTTGCAGTGGTTGTCCACGATGCTAAGGTAGAGGTGGCTAGAGTTCAGTTCTAGCTTAATATGAAAATCACAGAACTAGAGCTTAAGTCACAACCTTTGACTCCACCAGAAGTTAGGGAACAACGTGAAACTGCCATCAAGGAAGGATTAGCCACTATGGATGTCATGATTGCTAATTGTACACATTTGTTTGAGCAAGCCATGGAAGTAGTGATGAGCTTACAGGAGGATCCCACAATTCAAATATTGAATACCCGGATCCGTGAGCTTCAGCAGCAGTACGATGAAGTAAGGGCGACAATGCACACCATTGCTACAGCACAGTGCCTCACCAAGCTACAGGATCCTAAGAAGCTCCTTACACAGGTGGAAGCAACATAGAAAAAGGAAGCAGTATTTAAGACCAGGTTAGAACCTTGGTTGGATGAAGCCTACCTAGTTTCATCCAACATACAAGAAAAATTGGTGAACTTGTAGACTACACAACAGAAGATCAAGCGAGTCGGTGAAGGAATAACAACAAAGCAGCTCGTAGAGAAAGTGAATTAGGTGTCCACATAGAGCGCGGTTGAAGTCGCAGTTGTACAGGTAGAGTTTAGGGATCTTCATAGCAAGATCACTGTGCCAACTGAGTGACTTGGGGGCAAGCGATGACCTTTGTGTTGGGGACCTATTGGGATAGGGTACCCTGGGGTCAGTTTTGTGAAAAAATCCCACATTTTGATGTAAAAAGTTGAAAATTCTCCACAAATTGTGGTTGCAAAGCGCGTAGCTAGTTAGGAGTCAAAAAGGGTTTTTACCCTTCCTTATGTAAAGTTGAGTCAGCTTTTGAGATCTGCCCATAGTTTGTGGACCATGGGATTGGATAAATAGGAGTGTCTTAGAGAGTCTAAGGCAAGAAAGTAAGAATTATATGGGTACAAATGAAGAAGTTTAGCGCAAAGATAGAAGTCTTAGAGGAGAGAAAGGATCTATAGCTGAGTTTGGAGAGGCCTAGAGTAGTCTCCGCAGCTGAGTGCGCGAACCCCTGTAGCTGAGTGCACAGAGAAATATTGAGTCTGTAAACATATAGTGAATATCAATAAAGAAGATTATTACATAAATTCCTATGTTTTGGCTCTTTACTTATGTTATGTATGATTGTGATATATGCTGAGATGAAATGATGTCTTTATAAAATAATGATGTATTACTTGATTCATCATATTATTAGAACACAATTAATGTTAAGTGATTAGGCAAAGATTATAACATTGTCTCTTAAAGTTATCGAACACTTAGGTGGATCTGAGTAAATACTCTTCTAGGGGTAATCTATGGTGCACGTAAGTAGCTAAATCACTTGTTTAGGGTACGCAAAAGCCAGTCGTAGACCTTCACAGAGGTCTAGAAGCTGATTCAAGGAAGTTACCACTGTAAGCCATAAGCGCTCAAAGATCTAAGCAAAGGTATATCTAGGTCGCATAAGAACATCACACTGATCTATGGGTGCAGAAACTTAGTTCCAGCATCCCCTCATACTGCTTTAGGTGAGACTTCAGTCCATGCACCTCGGATTGATGCTGAAAGGGCCAGTAGTGTAGGGATTTGTTTGGCACAACTAACTCTAAACCTGGGTTAGGACCCCCTAAGCCAACACCCTGCAAAGTCGAGTATCTGCCAGAATGTTATGAAACAAAATCATTGACAATTTTACCAATAGTTGTTTTCCACTGTAAACACCCATAAAAAGCTCTATGTTTTCTATCTGTATAACTTTGATAGCATATTACAATGACAATATAGCATTAATAAATTGTTTGAACCTTCTAAATATGAAATTCAACATGTGTTATAGGAACATGATAATCCTACATGCAACTTTCCATGAACATAATGAAATAATGGGCTCTTTGTAATTTAGCTCCTAATTCTACTTATGGAAAAAATAATGATGCACTAATGTTAAGGTAAAAACCATTTCAAATAGAATAAAGGAAAGGAAGCATGGATAACATTTATGAAAGGAAATCATTAAATATCCTTGCTCATTTGCAGTAAAATTTCATTCTATGTAACAATTGGGCAAGACAATCACCAATGCAGGTAGTCAATTGGAATAGGTTTATTATTTATTCTCTTTGACATAAAATCAAAGTCCCTTTATTTGTCTGGTTTCCCATCTGGCTTAAGTGGATTGCAGTATGTATGAACCAGCTTTTTGATTGGACCATTGGAGCTTCTTCCTTTGTTCCATACTTGAATTCATCCACAACTATCTTGTGCATCTCTTTCTCAACATTGTTGACATTTACCTCATCCTTTTTTAGGTAACTGTCCTATTGCATGTTCCTCTTGAGCCCCACTAGCTATTTTCAAAATGGTCTACTATGAATTTTTGCAAGAAGGCAATGCCTTTGAATCCTAATAATGAGTTGATCCCATTAAGTGCATCTTGAATAACATGTCTGAAGGAAAGATAGAAGCCCAATTTCTTGGATTTAATTTCTTAACACTTGTGACAACCGACCACCTCATATTTCATAACGTAGACACTTGAATTTAGAAACCAATGGCAAGAGGATAAAATGATGGCATTTGTATTTGGTAGCACAATCACCCACACTGGGTCTAAAACATTGAAATTAAGTTTGACTACTCCTTAAGGGTCACCCTTAAATTCTACCTCTATGTTTTTTACTAGATATGGTGACTAGAGTACCACTAATGTAAAGTTGTATGATACAAAATATCAGTGCACATTTACAATAGCTTCATCTTTATTTATAGTTTTAGGGTGTTCTACATGCACAGACTGAATACATTTTCAACTGGACATCAAAGACAACAAAACCATATGAATATAAATATAACAAAATTCATGTTTTGTAATGGGTTGTTTTGATGTTCAAACATACATGAGAAAGCATACACAATAGAGATTGCATATGATTATGATTTTCCTCTTCTTAGTCTATGCAAGAATCATTCTAATGGAGTACCTAAAAATGAAAAGAAGAATAGACAAAAAGTGTTAGAGATTTAATAATCACTTGCACAACCATAGATGTGATCAACTATATTACTGGATTCACCACACTAGGGTAGAAAAACCATTTCTGATCCAAACCAACAACATGAAATTACCAAATGGCACAAGAAACCACACAAAAAATGCATCATTTCCCCAAAAATAGAAAGCTAAAAAATAAGTAGAAATAGACATCAAAATTTGAAATCCAAACAATAAGTAGAGATAGACTCCAAAGACTGCAAGACTTCAAACTATGGGTTTAAGGATAGCTTGTAAACTTTCACTATTATGTTTATCTAAAGAAAATTGTAAGTATCAAGTTTTAGACTTTTCTTAGTTTGTAAATATTTACTTAAAGGTTTTCAAATTTGTGGCATATTTTGGATAAATTGACTGCAACTAATTACATGGAAAATTGACGAAAATTTTGAATTGTCTCAGATGATGACATGGCATCAACATGTACGAATTATGGCTAATGTGTTGTCCTTTATGGCAACCTACTTAATAAAGATGTCAAAAATATGATAACATGATGATTATGCAAATTGACACAAATTCTAGAGATGGTATGGAAAGAGAAACGACATTTCAGAGATAGATGAATGATAACGGTGATGTTTGAGAAAGTATAAGTGATTCCTGTGAAGAAAGGTTGCGTACATATGCAGATAATGTGAAGAAAATTTGTGTACATAATCCGCACCATGGTAATCTAGATATCAGGGGTCTTTACCATGGTATTGACCTTTAGTAATGGGAGCGAAAACATTTATTTGATCCTATCAAAGAATACTAACAACTTTACCAAGGGATTTTCCTAAGTTATTGGCTAATTTTAAAGCTATATAAGGAGATGGAGATCAAGGTGTTATGTGTGCAAGTAATGGGTTATACATGTGTGATCTGATTTGGAACAAGTGTGCATGAAGGAGCAAGGAGAAGAATTAGATCTGAAAGATTTGAAAGTATGTTGACATATATGCTTGATTGAATTACTTTTCAAAATAGACAATAATGATGAATTTATTATTATAAGGATTCTGTGATCTAAATGAATTATTCATAAGTCTGTAGCATTAATAGTAAAGGTTGCAGAAAGTGAAATTATGTTTGCAGCAAAAGTTTCAGATTTATACGCAAGTATGTTTTGGAAAAGTTCTGTATATACATGGATCTATCTCTGTAGGGTGATGTATATATCCTGCGAAATGTTTTTCAGTATGTGAATATTTGTACATAGGTGTTGTGCATGGTAATTGTGTACAAACATGGATATGCGTTGTGGAAGCAACGTATATGAACTAGGGTTTGAACTGATGCTTGAAGTTTATAGTTGATGATTTATGGTTTATTTACGATTGTCTATTGATGAAGTCTTAATCATGTTGGTATATGTTTGACAATGGTTATTAGGTTGGTTGTTCATGATTGGAATATCAGTTAGTAATGATTCTCTAGTTTGGTAATTTGTGATTGGTTCAGTGATCTGTGAATAACTCAGTACTTGATTCAGTGGTTATTTGAGTATTGCAGTGATTCATGATGCAGTAGTCAGTGATTTGAGATATGTACACAGTTCTTATGTAGAAGAAGCACATATATATGTTGGTTTTATTCTAAAGAATAACATATACAATTTGAATTTAATTCTGATAAGGATTGGCATGAACAACACTATGTTTCTATTATGAATAACAATATATGGTTTGGTTTACTGATGAATGGTTGTGCATTGGTAGGATTTGATTGTGATGGTGTATGTCTGATATGTAATGACTTGATATAGTTGCATTGGTTGATTGAGGTTTAGTGATTGGTTTGTAGGTGTTAACGTGATTCACTTGATTAAGTGATTATCTTTCATATTTAGTATTCAGCTTGGTTTCAGCTTAATGTTGGAAGTAGGTCTAGTTTGAAAATATGGTGAAAGGTGGCCTATAATATTGATGGTTTGAGTCAATTGGATCCAGTATGAAATATTATGAAACGTGGTCCATAAGAGGTGTTGAGGGTTGGATCCTTCAATGAGGGAGTCAGAGCTTCCTTCTAGTGGTAGCTGGTAAATTTGTGTAGGGGGTAGGTTCTCCCTTCTAGTAGGAGTCGGTAAACAATATTAGGGGGTTGTAGCTCCATTCTAGTTGGTGTTATAGAATGAGAGAAGGTTATAGCCTTCTGCAGGAGAGTATCTACATGATGGTAAGAGTTTGCGCCAATATAAGATTGTAAGATGTTTTCCTTTATAACAAAAGAAGAAGACAAAGATGACGACAATGGTGGTTTTCTCCCACATTGGATTTCCACCTAAAATCCTAGTGTTCATGTGTGTTTATGATATATGTGTTCTTTACTTCTCATGGTATTTTCTTAATGAATTAATAATGAAATAATGATGCACTGGTTAAATATGAAAAAGTGATGAAATATATGAAAAGTTAGTTAATTGGATATATGTTCTTTTCTTTCACTGAAGTTGTGTACATACACTAGTTACATGAATGACAGTAGCATATAGAAATCAAAATATGAAATGAAAATTTGAAGTGGATTTAAAAAATTGATTCACCCCCCCCCCCCCTAGTATTTTTCCTAACAAATGGTATCAGAGAAGTTTACTCCAGCAGAAGCATAACCACTTGAGAGTGGATCAGGGACAATGGGAAAGAAGCAAAAGAAGAAGGAAGCTCAAAGGAAGAAGTTAGTCCAAGAAAATTTTGAAAGAGATATGTTAGATGAAGTGATAATTACTAATGTCAGCGAATATTTAGCTACAGGAAAACCCCACTTTATGGTGATCAAGATTAGAAGAATCTAATGAAGATAGTGATGAAGAATCACCAGGTATTGATTATAGATTTCCATCTTATGTAGTCATGATGATAATGAATTAATTGATATTTCCCTCTTGGGTAAAAGTTAAGATAATCATTATGCAGAAAAATCATATTAAAAAATGGTGTCCCTAGAAGTAGAAATTAAAAGGCTCACAGATGAGAATAGAGATCATCAAAAGTTACTACAACTATTTGATGAAAGGGATTATACCTACAAAGAAGAGATCATCGAGTTAAAGAATCAGCTATAAGAAGGAAGAAGAATTGAAGGAATGAGGAATCGGTATAAGGAAAAGGAAGATCAATGTCAAAGACTAGAAGATGAAGTAGCACCATTAAGAAATAAAGTGAATTAAAAGGATACAACAACCGAAGAGTTTAAAGAAAGAATCATTCACTGTGAATGACTTGAATAAGAAATCATCTCTCTCAAATATGATCTTGAAAAATTCAAACAAATGATATGAGGAGATTCTTCAAGTATTTGAAGAACAAGAAAACAGGCTTAAGAAGGAAATCATTGAGTTGAGAACTCAATTGGAAAAGACTAGAGGTGAAAAAGAGGTTGAGGTAAGTATTCTAGAAGGTAAGTTAGCAGAAAAGGATAAGAAATTGAGATTTCAAGATAGCTCAAAGATATTGGACAATATTATTAGAAATCAAAGGTATCCCTCCATTAAATATGGTCTTGGCTTTCATGAAACTATAAAATGAGATTCTAGCTCACAGGGTCATGCAACGAACTTGAAGGATAAAGAGACAAAAAATAAGCAAGATCAACATCCAAGGAAATTTGATTTTCAAAGGAAATCATCTGCTCCCAATAATAGAAATATTAATCAATGATCTCCTCTCATAAATGATGTTGAATGTTTTACATGTCATAATTATGGACACATTGCAGCAAATTTCAAAAGAAAATTTTGATCTCAAGAAAATAGCCACTTCACAGGAATATCATTAGCTCCTAGATACTTAGGTGTCTTTAATGGACATTTCTTTGCTTGCAACATATTTGGTCACAAATATATTGATTGCAATGGGAGTAATATGAAACAGAAATATTATAATTCCTCTTCTCCCGTTTTTGGTCATATAAGATGTTATACTTGTAACAATTTTGGGCATGTAGCAAAAGAATGCAGGAACAATTCAATCAATCTCCATAGTCAACAAGGCAAGAAACTAGATAAAAATATTGTTACAGAAAGACCTGAGAAAGATGGATCCACCATCACTTCTCATAATAAGCAGAAAGAAGAAGAACAGATAACGTGTGTTCTTTCTCTTTGTTCATTTGAATATGAAGATGAATAGTACATACATAGCGGATTCTCTCATCACACAAGTTTAGATAAGGAAAAGTTTGAGTCTCTCAAGAAAAATAAAGATGGTAAGGTGATTCTTGAAAATAGTGCTCCAGAAAATGTTATGGGAAAAGGTAGAATCAAACATGAGAAGTATGAAAAAGAAGATGGCGTATTATTAGTTCAAGGTCTAAAGAAGAATATTCTAAGTCTCAGTCAAATAGCTAACAAAGGATGCATAATTGTATTTACATCAACTAAATGAAAAGTTATAGATGAAGAAACTGGAAATATTATAGCAAGAGGATACAGAAATCCAGATAAATTATATGTGCTAATAGAGAAGAATTGAGGCAAAAATAAGAGGTATAGTTCCTCCTCTTCTTTAGATTCAAAGTAAAAGAGGAGATGCCCTACTATAGTCCATTTCTCTTAAAGAATACTTCTAACTATGACTGCATAAGTGAATCAGAGGTACAAAACCTCATGAAGAGCAAGTGATGATTATTGTGTCCACATGATCACTAGTGTATCATATCAAGAGGAGTTATGCATGTGTATGTAGATTATGAGTCCCTATAATGTTTTGATATTTTGATAATGTTTATATTACTGACAGTGCATATGATGAAAAGGATGTGAACAAGAAATAAATAGGGCATGTTCAGGAGGAGCTGCAATTATGAAAAATCACTATAGTTTAATTTTTGTACATTGATAAAGTGAAGGAAAGCCACATATATACATGATTTCTGACTTAGACAGATTTGTATACATCTCATTGATGAATAAAGAGTGGCAAAGATTTAGGGGGAGCTTCCTATATCCACTCATTTCATGTTTGGTATTTTGACTCTGACATTGGTTTTATACAGTCATTTGGTTTAGGGGGGAGCAGCTACTATGCCCCTAATAGTTCCTTGTTGGCATTATGGTTTCTTGAGCATGTCTTGTTGCATATCATTGCTAATTTTTTATGTCGCCACTATTACTTCTGAAGATTTATATGCTGCTATTATGTCACTAGTTATCAATAATGCAGGGATTCCAAATGATGTTGAAGAGATTGATGCTACATTACCTTATCTTACATAGCTTCTTAATAATGAGGATGTTCATTCCGCTTCTATGATTACTGCTACCAGATGTTCATGTTGCAGATTCCTATATGGTGTATGGTGGATGTTGATGACTATTATGGTTTTTCTACCCCATTAACGAGGTCTTCAATTTTGGTTATAAGTGTCATATATGTCTCTTGATGTAAATTTCATGTAAAGACCCATGTTGTAAATCATTATAAAATTCAATCATATATGGGCTATTGAGGTCAAGTCCTTTATGTACGTAATCCCATTATTTTGGTAAATTGATGTAATGTTGAGTCAAATATGTAACCCCATTGTGTTGGGTGATTGATGTAATAATTAGTCACTAGTGATAGAAAGAGGTCATATTTGGTTGAGTCATAAAATCGTGTTCTTTTATTTTATATCTTTAAAGGTTCAACATATGGTAATTATGAAGTTTTCATATTCAACAAATAAAACCTACAATGATCCTCTCTACAAAGGGGGAGAGAATCCTTCATTCAACATTGGTCATCCCTTTTCCCTTGGTGTCAAAGGGGGAGAGAAGCTTGGTGATAAATATTGGTGTTTGTAGGTGATTACAAGTGATGACCAAACACCAAATTCATTGCCATCAAATCCAAAGGGGAAGATTGTTGGCATTATGGCTAATCTATTGTTCCTGATGGAAACCTACTTAATAAATATGTTAACAATATGATAACTATATGATTATGTATATTGATACAGATGCTACAAATGGTATGGAAAGAGAAATGGAAGGTCAAAGTCAAATGAATGATAAAGGTGATGTTTGGGAAAGTATATGCAAGTCCTATGAAGTAAGGTCGCATACATACATAGGTACTATGAAGAAAAGTTATGTACAGAATTCACACCATCATTGGTAATCTAGATACCAGGGGTCTTTACCATGGTATTGGCCCATAGTAATGGGAGCGAGAATGATTATTTGATCCTGTGAAAGAATACTAACAACATTACTAATGGATTTGCCTAAGGTATTGGCTAAGGATAAAGCTATATAAGGAGATGGATATCAATGTGTTACGTGTGCAAGTAATGGGTTATACATGTGTGATGTGATTTGAAACATGTGTGGAACATGGAGCAAGGAGAAGACTTAGATCTCAAAGATCTAAATGTCTGTTCACATATATGTTTGATTGAATTACTTGTCAAAGTAGCTAATACTGATGAATCTATTATTATAATGATGTTGTGACCTAAATGAATTATTTATAAGTCTCTAGTATTAACAGTAAAGGTTGTAGGAAGGCAAATTATGTTTGCAGCGAAATTTTCCAAATCTATACGCATGTATGTTTTGGAATAGCAGCACACATGTATAGATTTGTCTCTATAGGGTTGTATATATATTCGGCGAAATGTTTTTCAATATGTGAAGATTTTTATGTTGGTTTTTTGTATGGTAAGCACACACATATGTGGATATGCCTTCTGGAAGTAGTGTATACAAACTAGGGTTTGAATTGATTCTTGGTGTTTACAGTTGATGATGTTTGGTTTATTTGTTGTTGTATGCCAATGAAGTCTTGATCATTGTAACACTGTCCTCCCACATTTACCCAAGTTAATAGGCCCATTGGGGTAAACATGTGATGAGAGGCTACTGTGATCTGATTCAACTCCCCATGTACATTTAAGGAACTGGAATTGACAAAAAGCAACCAATTTGACCTCCTACACATGTTACAAAACCTTTAGGAGCAAACCAACCCTTCCCAGTCACCAACCCATGAGGTAACTTGACATTTTACTAGCCTAGAGCCTCATTCGCTCCCATGAAATTGGCATGCATATAACTAGGACCCTCCAATCTCTCCCAAAACAAGGGAATGTCAGTAACTAGGGACATTTTAAGCTAGTTCTAAGCCTATGACCCAAGATTTTGTGCCACGTTTTTAGGGCTAGGTCTCAGGCCACTGCCAAAAACTTCATGAGACTTCCATAAATGATATATAACATTGAAACAATCATAAAGATGAAAATAATTGAAAAAATACTTGCACTGACCCCTACTAGTCATGACAAGAACTTGCTTATTCCAATTCCTTTTTTTGTTGCTTGCAAACAGTCCCAACCACCTAAACCAGGCATTTCCATGCTTTCCTGTACCAAGCACATAATTTCCATTAGATTCAAAATAAATAGAAATAAATTCGCATCATACCTCATTGATAGCTCATCAACAAGGTACATCTACAATTATGTTTACTTCATGTCGCAATAAGTCATACTAGTTATTTGATCAAATCATCATGTATAAACATATCACATCTAGTTAGCTCAAAACACAACCATCATAATAAAAATCATAGATCACATGTAACCATCATAAACCTGAATCATAGATCACATGTAACCATCATAAACCTGAATCATAGATCACATGCATAATTAATACAAGAATAAAATATTGATACTTATCCTATAATCGATCCTTAGCTTCTACATCTATCATTTGTCCTTTCAGTATGCATACCAAATCAGTTTCCATACCCGACAAACACCCAATGCCTTCTATTCAACCACATACACATACACATAGTGCACATCACATGCATACCGTAACACCCCTCCCCTGTGTGATAAATTATTGTAAACCTAAGTGAGTTAAATCTAGATGTGATATCTCCCCTTGTGTGCTAAATGATTGTAAACCTAAGTTGAGGAAAGCTACGTGATATGTAATATGAAAATAAAATGTGTTATTAAATTAGATAATAAAATAAATCACTTGGAGGATGGAGAACCAAGAGAGAGCATATTCTTGCCAAATCCCATTGAGGAATGGGATAGAGATGAATATTTCATGATAAATCTTCTAGATGTGATTCTAGATAAGCGTGGATGGATTGGTAATCCATAGGATGGATGGGAGATAAAGGTCCATTGGACATAAAAGCATTGTGGGAAATAAAGGCAATATCTTATGAGGAAAATCCACGTGGGAGATAAAGACGAGCTTTTCCGAAAAAGACCTAGGAAAATGGAAAAATCCATAAAAGCGGGACACCTCTAATGGAAACTAAATCATGAAAGAGGGTATTAAATACCGAGTTCATCAATTAATTAAGGACAATTGATCCTTGGCAAGATCTTCGGTTCAGGGGGAATCAAAGGTGATTCATGGTTGGGTGGTGGTGCTCCTCCCTCCAAGTGAGGTTTTGGTTGGTGTCAGATGCGTGGAATATTTGGTATGATGATTCTTACTCTCTCTATCTCTGTTATAGTTCCAGTTTGTTTATGAGAATATTTTCTTAAGTCTATGTTATAGTTCAAGTTTTTTATGAGAAGAGTTTCTCAAGTCTCTGTTATAGTTCCAGTTTGTTTATGAGAAGAGTTTTTAAGTTTCTTTGTCATAAGAAGGTTTGAATGAATTACATATGCTTATGAATTAATAGATTTAATGGTGTTTCCCTCTAATATAATGAATATAGTATATGGTATAATAATAATGGAATATGGTATGCTTATAATTTCCTAAATTGGTAATTGCTTATGCAAGTAGAACAATTGCGGAAATAAATGCTTCTCATGGTATGACCAATGGTTCAATTATTTGTGTTTGCATGTTAATAAGATTGCCTCCACTTAGGCTAATTCTAGCTATTTATGCATGTGAATGAAAGGTTGGCTGATAACATATTGACTATGTGTACAAAACTATGATCATGTTGTACGACCATGATAGCTACAGTAAACTTAAATTAATATCCCTTAATGCTTGCAAGAGTTATTTCAGAGTTTTGTTCATTCCCTTTTTCCAAGTTGGGATTAAGATTAAGGGCTAATATAAGAGTGTGAAATATGGTTCATTAACTTGTTGGTATTCAATAGCTAGGATTTTGAGTATAGTTTCCTAGATTATTAGTGTGCATGTAATGATTTGGTTAACTCCACCTCTACATCCATTGAAATTTAACTAGATATAAAAGAAAATTTTAATTAATGGAGCCTAATAGCTATTTTTCTGGGGTAGGCCAAGGAAGTTTGTTACAAATGGTATTGGAGCTTCAAGTTCAATCTTTTTGGCCTATGGGCCAATCCACCTCTCTGGGATATGACAAAGTAGGAGAACCAAAACAGAAAAAATCACCCAAAATTTATAAAGGGTAAAGCCAAATTTTGAAACATAGAACATGTGTATAATACATTAATTTCTTGGAGGATACAAATTCCTAGAGGAGGAATCCCAAGATTTATATGATTATGGAAGTAACATTTATATAACTTTTCCAAGCAGTTAAAAGTGACGAGGGTTCTATGCATTCGAGGAGAAATGCGAACCTTGTAAATGAGTTAACATTGTGGCATCATGGGAAAATATTAAGAATTTTTTTACTTCTTTCCATCGTGGGTGAAGTTTAACTTAGAATATGTTCCTTGGTGTTAAAGGAAATTAGGATTCTTTGAGAATGAATCCAAATACTAATATGGTTATTGAGTGGTCAATAATATAAATTTCACTTGTATATAATATTTTCAATGAATATGGGCCTTATAAAATAAGGATTTAAATTGATTAAATTATGACATAATGGTGCAGGATGAATTAAAATTAAGGAAATATGGAAGCATTGACATTCGGGTATGCTAAAACCATTTCATATAAAATATGATGATAATATTAAAATATTTC
This sequence comes from Pinus tabuliformis, assembly GCA_031772625.1. Classification (NCBI taxonomy): domain Eukaryota; kingdom Viridiplantae; phylum Streptophyta; class Pinopsida; order Pinales; family Pinaceae; genus Pinus; species Pinus tabuliformis. The sequence continues at coordinate 1,285,307,686 of CM062805.1, forward strand.
ATGCTACTCCGTTATGATGATGAGCGAAATTCTAATCCATTATGTCGAAATGTCTTCTCGTGCATGCATCATCTTAGCAGTTAGCAAGTCGGTAACGAGCTGGTAACGACCAAAACACAATCAGTGTAAAATATAATTTGAGTGCGCATAGTAAAAATATGTGTATGGGATAAATGGTGCGGACGAATAATCAACAAGGTGGTGGAAGGCTGTAAATAAGACCATGAAAGCCTGACCACGGATGGAATGATGCCATTAAAACATCATTGACTCGATTAGGTGTGAAAACTCCTTCTGCCTTCCAATTAAACAAGGTTGTGACTGCATGGAAAACAAATAAAATGATGAAAATGGTATCGTAAGGGTTGAACAAAGGAAGTCATAGGCTTCTACGCAAACTGTCAGACGTTGGTTGTTAAATTGTTTTACAATCGGGATAATTAGAACATATTCTTGTTGTGGGTGATATTACCCATGTGTAACACCCCTGTTTAATTAAATTTTTTTTTAATATCAAAAGAACGATGCACGCCAATGGGTAAGGCAACCACACCTTCTCAAATTGAGTGGAGAAAATCACATGGGTAAATGATGTTTTCTTTCTACCTTCTAGGTTGTTTTTACCACAGATGCGGAGGAAATCAAGCATTGGTCGAGTAAGGCACAAACTCACGGGTGGATGGTGATTATCCTTAGAAGTATTTTCCCTCATAGATTGATGGATTTATTCGATAAACACCATTATAACAAGGTAAAAGCAACGTTGCTACTAAAATTTACTTTTAAAATCTCGAAGCACTTGGTATTATAGGGTAGGGATAAACATTATCCTCCTTTGACTGTTCAGGATTATGCTTATCACTTGGGTAGTGATTTTTTGCATTTTGTAATTTGGCATGTGTTATTACTTTTACCCATAACTCAAGGATCAAGTCGGCCTACATGCTATATTGAGAACCTTTTATTTGAATCGAAAAAAGAAAGACACTTGTTATTCCATGCACTAGTTGTTACCATTCTTATAGGCGTCCTTCATAAGCACACAGTTACATTTTCCAGAGATTCTTGAATATTTCCATTAAGCGGACGAGGCCAGTTATTTCATCACACATTCGTATTACAATTCTTCTAGTCTGGAAAAAGAATTTGTTTTTACAGTAATTTGACCACTTCTGATAGGACTGTTGGATGACAAGGAAAAATGCAACCTCCAGAGTGAGTATAATAATGGCTTTACTTTGATTCCTGGGTCGGTGATCAGTTTAAAAAGCCTGAAGATTCTAAAGGTATTTTCGAACGAAGTGAATCTATTTTCCTTCAAAGGTTAGGGAATTCGAGGATTTGGAGCATCTGTAGGTGAAGGTGTGCTCCTCTGAACTAGGGGCCTTGCCATCTCTGGAAAAGTTTGTGGCTCTCAAGGTGTTGAAGCCCTGTGAAATACCACCGTGCCCTTTCTACCTTTAACCTTTCTAGTGAAATTTCAAGCTTGAGATCTCTCATAATAGAATGACATCGTTGGAATCTCTACAGTATTTTTCCACTGCTTAATCAACTTTGCGACAACTGGCAAAATCCTGTGGACGAGTGCGAGTCAGAAGAGGTCTTTGATTCAAATGTACTCTCCTGTCAATATCTATTGCTCCCATTTTCCCTGAAGCTTGATTTGCTCGATTTTGTGATTCCTGCTTCCACTTCTTTAGTGAATCACATATCAAATCGCCAAAATTTTGAATTAACCATTAATTCAAGTGAATGCACAATCAATAGATAACATTGGTGGGCTGAGAGTGTGGGAGGTAAAATGAAAATTTAAATGGACATAGAGGGAGCTTGGAATGTACCAACAACATTAAATACTATCCTCCCAATGTCCACGTCAACCAAATATGTGATTCTAACAATTTCTGACGACGATTTCAGACCAAATTATAAAGAAAACAAAAAGGTAAGGTGTTTAGATTAACATTTTTTGAAATGGATCATCAGAAAATTAAATTACGGACACCACAGGTGAAAGATGAATAACCATTATAAATTATAAAATCCTGAGGCTTATGTGTTTTCATCCATTTAAATCATGCGTAAGACGAGCATCATACAGAGAAATAAGAAATCTCCACAGCTGAAAGCAACATGCTTGTCGAATTAGTTTTTGGTGAAGTTGATGTTCTATGCTGACATTTGTTCAATACTCACACTCGCACTGTAAAGCTACTCATCTCGTGGGTTGCCTATGGAGCACATTTCCAGGGATAGTAGATGAAGGTCATCAAGAAAGAGAGAACCCCAGGAATTGTAATGGAGTCAGTACCTGTGTCAAATAGTGAAAGACCGATAACAAAACTACAAGTTATTATCTGTGTTGTGCTCATAGTGATACTATCTGGGAATATGTTATTAATTAGGTGGCAATTGCCCTTCTCTATTTTTCAGAATTACATGTGTAATTTTCAAATTGTTGTTGATTCAGAAAATGAAAAATTAATTAGACTATTTCGTTGCAACAGAGAGCATCGATCTTTGTACGATCTGAATCACCTCACATATTTGTGTTTGTGACGATACATTCATAGGAATTACAAAATAAGTCTCTGATCTTCACAAGATGATAGTGCCTCTATACGGAATTGAATGTAAATGGCTTTATAGCAATGAAATTAATATATGTGAATTTCCATCGCCATTCTGAATAGATTTCTGGTTGCGGTGGATTATCTGCTACAACATTATACAATATGAGGATGTTTGGATGGGGTAGGAAGGTGATCATGCCTGTGACAAGAAAGTGCATGAACATCTCATATTTTTTGGAGCATGAGATCAAGGTTAGATAAAGAAACTTATGAAGTATAGTTGCACAAGTAAGCAAGTGCAATCTGAAATGGTCAAGCATGTAAAACATGAAGAATTTGTTTCTATAAATGTTTGTGAGTAGGAATTAGAATTTTTTTTTAATAAAGCACGATGAATGAATTCATTAATTGTTTAATTGTGTATATCCAATTAGAATTGTTGAGGTATTCTTTGTGAGTAGGAATTTTTTTTTAATAAAGCACAATGAATGAGTTCATTAATGGTTTAATTGTATATTTCAAATTAGAATTGTTGAGGTACGTGCAACATAGATGTCAAAACTCTTTGGCAAGACTTGGAAATTCTACATGGAAAAAGTAGTTTGCATGCGGTTAAGAAAATAACTACTCAATGGAATTGTATAGAAGAGTTAAATCGTTATGATTTCTGAGGAAATTTTCTACCTGCAATTTTAGGTTATGTTGTTGGGTTGATTTTTCATGTAATTCTCTAAACTAGTCATGCTTGATCATGTGGAGATTGTGGTTTCAGAAGTAAAGGTAAAATACATATATATGCATGATAGAAACTAGATGTACATAAAAGGAAACTTGGGCAAAATTGGTATTACTTTTTAGATGATAGTTGTGTAGATGCATGGTTAAATAAAATTCCCCCTAATACATTAAAGGATGATTATATAAGGGAGAAAGTCCATGCTTGCATCATTGTTTTATTGTTGTGTATTGATACATATACCCATGTATTGTCATGGATTGTTTTGTATGTTGTTACCATAGTCCAGTTAAGTAGTCATTAAAATAAACATGTTGAAAGAGAATCATGCCTAATATCCATGCATAGTAATGAGTCATATGAATCTTCCATGTAAGTACTTCCTGTTGAATTCTAGTATTGATTCTGGATTCGTTAGTCAACCTTATGGTCTCTTACATGTTGAAAGAAAGTAAAATTCATTGCTCAATAATCATAAAGATGTTGGTTACCCCAATGCCTATTAATGGGGAGTATGTTCTATAGAAGGAAAGAGTGTGATTGACCTAATGATTATATTGGTAAAGTAGTGTGGAGTTGTTGTTATAGACTGTATGTTTTGTTGCTTAGATGTTGGACATAGTTGTGTTGAGCAAGGATTGATGGTTTATGACTTGTAGAATCAATGTTATGCTGCTAAGCAATGCTTATAAATATGCATAGCATGCAGAAATGTGGATTTTTCCTCCGTGTAGGGGATTTGAGTTGCTTGAACTATATTGAAGTTATTACATGTAGGAGTTGTTATGTGCCAATAATAAATAGGCAAGTATGCATGAAGAACTTATGACTATGTTTAAAAGTCAGGATGGACAAGGAAACTGAAGATTATTAGTCTTTACTGTCAGGAAAAAAAATCTTATAACTAAGTTTTTATAGCATGCAATGTGCCTCAATGAGCAAATGTCTTAAAAGTAATGCTATTAGATTTTCTTTAAGATTAATAACAAGTAATGGATATGGAAGGAAGATAGGATTACGTGAGGGGTACACTCCCACATGTTTCCTTCATATGTGAAAGAATCACATTTATTTTTCATAAAAATGGATTATGATAACACCAGAAGAGAAATTTACCATGGTTATTTGAGAATATGTGGTAATTGACTCGGGTTAAAGATTAAACTATGGTCACCATGTTAAAAAACAAAAGAAACAAAAAAAAACAAATTATAAAGGGTATAATTGCTATGAAGGTATTATACCATGGTAAAGGTTTTCGGGAAATAGTGTTATGATGATGAGAACAACTTATGGTACAAGACTATACAAATTTTCATTCAAATTAATCCTTTGATTAATGCATCTACATACAATGTGATTTGTTCTTTGGTTGGAAGAAAGTATGGTTAAGGGGAAATTTAACTTAAACAGATTTCTAGGACATATGCATCTTTCGATGGATATGCATAATAGAACATATAAGTATCCTTGAGTGCAAACCATAGTAATTGATGAAGTAGCACAAATGGTATGGACCACTGGGTCAATTAAATGGTATCTAACAATCTATTTAAATAGATTGATATCATATCAATTGAAATGCATAATTTGTATCAAGCAATTTTGAGAGGTCCTCTTATTGGATTGCATTGATAAGGTGCCTGGACAACATAATAAATGTTGCATAATTCAAACAAAAATGCATAAAATAGATAACTCATCTTTTGGTTAAGGGTGATTTAATGTTAAAGATGAGCTAACATGAAAGCACCCTGAGATCATAAACACTTACAACTAAAAGGGGTGTAGGATTGAAAGTAGTAAGAACTTTCATGTATGACTACACTGAATTATGCATGGCCAACAAGTTGTTGAGGCATAAAAAGGGCAATAATCAATCATACGAGATGAATTAATGATCTGGTGAATATCAAACTTCAAAAAGATATGAGCTAATAGTCTACTTTAGAACATTTAGCAAAAGGTATGAATAAGATGAAAGATGTGTGAATACCATACTATCCTACTAATATTGATCTACACTTGACATAAAACTTTCTTGGATTATAGAAATGAACCATGCTCATATAAATTCCTTGTCAACTGAGCACAATTGTTTCAATTTCTAAGAAAATATAAAGGCATGTTTGAAATGATACTAACATGGTAGAAAATATGTGGACAAGTTTTTGTTCATGCAGGTGATACCATGGGAATGGTATGATGGGCTGTAGCATAGATGGTACTATGTACAGCAGTACATACAATACCTGTATGACTACATATGTTACATGTTTGAAATATGATATGTATATCAGTGTGTATAATACACATTGTGTGTAGGTATGCATGAAGACATTGGGTAGATGTATGGCAGGACAACCAACTGGGTGGTTGCGTGGAAGAAGAAAAGAAAGAAGTGGTTCAAGGATAAGTAACCATGGTTAAGTATACATATGATTATGAAGAGAATTTATGATGAATATATATATTTTTATGTGAACTAATATGTTATGACATTGCACACATATTGATGTGGAAAATATGCTAACAGATGTGTTGTATGCAGAGAAACTGTAAAGAAGTAGGTGTTCAACAAAGAACATAAAGGCTTGGAAGAATGCCAGAAGCAAACATGCATTCTTCAGATAAAATGAAAAATGAGCAACATTTGCTTTAGTAATATTAAGTAACATATTATGATATGTATCATAGTTAAAATTTTGCATCTATAAATTCTCACAAATGGTTTGAAAACAATGTTACAGGTAGTTATGAAAGGAGAACACTCCTTGAGACTGATGTAGCTATGGAAGAGGAGCACTCTTTGTGACAAATGTAGCTATGGAAGAGGAACACTCTTGGTGACCAATGTAGCTATGGAAGAGGAGCACTCCTTGTGACCGATGTACATTGGGAAAATTGCAGCAGATGGCAGAGCCATGAGAGCTGTTGGTTTAGAAATCGGCTACCTGTGAACAAGGACATGATGCAGTGATACACCAAGGACAGTGTAAAAATTTAAGGGGGGGAGTATGTAACACCCCTCCATTGTGTGAAAAATTATTGTAAAGCTAAGTTGAGTTAAAGATAGGTGTGATATCTTTCCTTGTGTGCTAAATGATTGTAAACCTAAGCTGAGGAAACTTAGGTGTGATACCCTCCTTTGTGGTTTAAACTATTTAAACCTAAGCTGATGAAAGCTAGGTGATATGTAATATGAAAAGAAAATGTGTTATTAAATAAATTATAAAATAGATCACTTGGAGGGTGGAGCACCAAGAGAGATGAGATTCTTTCCAAATCCCATTGAGGAATGGGATAGAAATGAATCTTTCATGATAAAGCTTCTAGATGTGATTCTAGATAAGCTTGTAAGGATTGGTGATCCATCAGATGGAGGGAGATAAAGATCCATCAGACATAAAAGATTTGTGCGAGATAAAAGAAATATTTTATGAGGAAAAGCCTCGTGGGAGATAAAGATGAGCTTTTCCGAAAAAGACCTAGGCAAATGGAAAAATCCATAAAAGCGGGATGCCGCTAATGGAAACTAAATCATGAAAGAGGGTATTAAATACCCAATGCATTGATCAATTGAGGACAATTGATCCTTGGCAATATCTTTAGCTCGGGGGGATCAAAGGTGATTCATGGTTGGGTGGTGGTGCTCCTCCCTCCAAGTGAGGTTTTAGTTGGTGTTAGATGTGTGGAATGTTTTGTATGATGATTCTTACTCTCTCTCTCTCTCTCTTTGTGTTATAGTTCCAGTTGTTTATGAGAAGAGTTTTAAGTTTCTTCACCATGAGAAGGTTTGAGTGAATTAGATATGCTTATGTATTAATAGATTTAATGGTGTTTCCCTCTAATCTGATGAATATGATATATGGTATAATAATAATGGAATATTGTATGCCTATAATTTCCTAAATCGGTAATTTCTTATGCAAGCATAACAGTTGCGAAAATAAATGCTTCTCATGTTATAACCAATGGTTCAATTATCTATGTTTGCGTGTTAATATGACTGCCTCCACTCAGGCTAATTCTAGCTAGTTATGCATGTGAATGAAAGGTTGGCTGATAACATATTGACTATGTGTACAAAATTTTGATCATGTTGTATGACCATGATAGCTACAATAAACTTAAATTAATATCCCTTAATGCTTGCAAGAGTTATTTCATAGTTTTGTTTGTTCCCTTTTTCCAAGTTGGGATTAAGCTTAAGGGCTAATATAAGAGTGTGAAATATGGTTCATTATCTTGCTGATATTCAGTAGCTAAGATTTTGAGTATAGTTGCCTGGATGATTACTGTGCATGTAATGATTTGGTTAAATCCACCTGTACGTCCATTGAAATTTAACTAGATATAAAAGCAAATTTTAATTAATGGAGCCTAGTAGGTATTTTTCCGGGGTAGGCTAAGGAGGTTCGTTACACATACACCCACATACGACATACAACACCATAAAATACATGCACCTACACCTGACATATAACACATGCACCTACACCTAACATATAACACAACACATACACCTACATTTGGTTTACAAAACAACACATACACCTACAACCAATGTACAACACAACACAATTCATACACCTACATCCGGTGTACAATAGAACACAATACATATGCCTACATCTGGTGTACAACACAATACATATGTGTACACATAGTACAACAAAGCGAATATACATCATGATACCATGACTACATAATGCACATACATAGTACCGCATGCCCGCAACACAACATGTACGACATGCACACAATACCACATGTGCACCGGCACCATATGTGAAACATGTACATAGTACCACCTATACACGCCACCACATACACAATGTGTGCACATCACATGTACACGACACCACTTGCACAACATGTACACAACGCCACATGTACATTGGACCACTTGTCAAAAAAATGTGTACACAATACCACATGTACACAACACCACATGCATGACAAGTACACGACACCACATGTACACACTACCACATGCACAAAATGTAGACAACACAACCTATACACAACACCACATGTACAACATGTACACAACACTACATGCACACAACACGATATGTACATAGCATTGCATATACGACATGTACATAGCACCAAATTTACACAACACCACACATCTAACATGCGCACAACACCACATATCCATCATGCACACAGTACAATATGTACACAACACTACATATCCAACATGTACATAGTACCATCTATACCCAACATTGCATATGCAATATACACAAAACACCATATATACAACAGGGATACAACATCACATGTACACAATACTCCATATGATACATGTACACAAAACCAATATTGCACATCCTAAGACCACAATGTCGCTTCCAAGAAAACTTGCTTCTAGTGTCTTTCCACTATCCATGCTTATCCCAGCATGCCACAGATCACACTGCATTCATTCCACTATTGTATCTTTCAGCATTACTTGTCATTGCATAAACATAAACATAGTACAATCACATAATATTAAATCATATCCACATGATACTGACCTCATAAGTTTGTAAGGCTACTCTTCCCACTTGATTCCTCATGAAGTCAAGAACCTCGTCATGTCATTCACTTGCATAAGAGATCATTCCTCCACAAGAATGATCCTTGAAAACCCTATCACACAATGACATACATGCATACACACATAAAATTAACATAAAGAAATCATGATCCTGCTAGATAGTGACACACATACATGCATATATACATATATAGACATTATCATAATCATGATCACAACATAATTACTAGATATCATAAGGTCAAGGTTAAGAACAACCATTCCCAACATAAACACAATTACTTATCAAACGAGAACTATTACCTCAAAGTGAGAGTTCTAGCCAAAAACCCTAAAAAAAATGAAAAAATGGTTCGAAAACAAAAAGTGTTGATTTTGCATCACCACTTTTTTTCGGAGTAAAGTTTCAATATTTAAAAAAAAAAAACAATAAAATCCATTTTGTTTGGTGCAAAAAACACCTTGAAATTGAAAAGTTGATGTTGGAATTATTTTTTTATTTTTTTATTTTATTTATTTACTTTTATTTTTTTTGGGTAAATTTTCAACATTTGTAGCAATGTCGTTAAAGATAAAATATCAAGACTCCAAAAAAACATTAAAATTGCAACAATTTTCAAGCATGGCATTAAAGATAAATTATCATGTCTCGTAAAAGCCTTAAAATTCAAAGAATTTTTAGTTGTGACGTTAAAGATAACATATAGTGACTTAGAAAAACATTAAAATTTTGACAATTCTTCAACCATGGAATTAAAACCAAATATCATGACTACAAAAAACCTTAAGTTTTCAATATATTTCAACCATGGCATTATTGAAAAATTATATGACTAAAAAATCTTTAAAAATGAACATCTGAATAAAAGAGTCATTATACCAAGAGTAATTATTTGTTTAAATGCCAGAATTGTAGCTATTTTAAAAATCAACCATCAAATTAACATGTGGTGTAGGCGGACTTAAACTATTGCAATGAAATCTTAAAAATCAACTATGAAATTGATACGTTGTGGGGCAGACTTGTCCATTTTAATGATAACTTTAAAATAAACTATCAAATTGACACATACTAACGTCAGGTTGCTAGTTAATGATCGACACAAACCCTACAAAAAAAAAGTAAAATAAAACAAAATAATAAATAAGTAGATAAATAAATAAAAATGAAAAATACAAAATAAAACAAAAATTAAAAGATTGAAAAAAATAAAAGTAAAACAAACAAAAAAATTAAAAAATAATAACTAATAAATAAAACAATATATTAAATCATAAAAATTAAAATTAAAAAAAAAATAAAAAATGACCAAAAACAATGAAACATAAAAAAATAAATATAAAATATCTTTTAGAGAAATCATAAAGTAGTTTTCAAACATGCTTTTAACCACTTACAATGATTCATCATCAAGACAAAAATAATAGTAATAATATTAATATTAATATCTATATATATATATATATATATATATATATATATATATATATATATAAACAAGCATAAAACTTCTAAAAACAAAATTAACACAAAAAGATTAAAAAAATAAAAAAGGAATAAAAAAATAAATGAAGGAAAAAATTTAAGAATTTAATACTAAAAAAGAAAATTAAAAAAAGTGAATTAGATAATAAAAAAAAATTAAATACAAAATAAAAACAATTTTATATATATATATATATATATATATATATATAGCCATTGGAAATGCAATTGGGAAAACTCATGCCTATTCATGAAGCCATGGAACCCATCATTCGATCCCTCAACAACAGTCATAACCTTAGCACTAGTTTGGGTGAGATTACCAAACCTACCATTGCATCTCTGGAATTTGTCCTCGCTAAAAGCCATTGGAAATGCAATTGGGAAATTTTACTGCAGGTGCCCAGAAACAGAGGAATATGCCATAACTACCTATGCACGCATCTGTGTAGAAATGGACTTTAGTGCTGGATTCCCAGTTGAAATACACCTAACAAGTAAAGACTATGTGTGGAACTAGAAACTCGATTATGAAAGTGTCCTCTTCAGATGTTGATCCTGCTTTGAGACAGGCCACCTAGCCAAAAATTGCCCAAAAGCCTCCCAGAAAAATTCTACTAGAAAAAATCACCACAGATCTACATGGTGGGAAGGAGCACAAAAAGAACACTACACTGTCATCAAAGAAGAATACTCTCGAGAAAACTCTGAATCACAAGAAATCGGGCAAGAAAGAAACAACTCTCAAGACAAGCAGGGGGAAAGCCCCGCCGAACAACAAAAGAGTGAACTCGAAAACCCCTCAAGCATCAACAGTTATGAGGATTCGAATACCGCACAAAATAAATCTTCATTTAATACCAAAGCAGATCTCCTAGACCAAATTTATTTTCCGACTATCTTCAAAGGATGAACACAATAGATCATGAAGCTAAGACACCAATGTCCCAAGAACCAGAAGAGATGAAGGAGATGCAAGATAAAGAAAATTGGAAGACGATAGAGAAAAAAAAGAAAGCTACAACACCAATCTCGCCAAGAAAGACGAGGAGCTAGAGAATTAAAAACTAAGAAAATTATAGGTCTGATAGACCAATTTGGTCTCAGTGGACGTTATCCTCCACCACCACCACCGCCATCATCATCATCATCATATATATATATATAAGTGAAAAGAAAAAATTAATATTAAAAAACATTTTAAAAAAAATCATTTAAACAAAATATATATATATATATATATATATATATATTAAATTTAAACCAAATATAAAATAAAAAAATTAAAATTAATTTCCAAAAATTAATTAAATTTTATAATTAAAAAAAATATAATTTAAGGAAAAAATGTAATAAAAAAATATTTTAAAAACTCGGTCATGGTGATTTTCTTTTAAAATTTAATAAAAATAGTTTTATTTTATTTTTATTTTATTTTTTCATTTTTTCAATTAAATAAACTTTTTTTTTCTCAGTAAAGGCTAATTCTATTAAAGGAAAATCAAAATAATGTTACAAGTTGAAGCCTCAGGCAAGAGCATCTGAGAGCATTCAACGCAGCAAACCGTCCCAAGAATGGGAGGACTAGATACATAAAGCAAGGAGTCGAACATTGGAACCTGAATACAACGATAATATCATAGGAATCTGAAACTGTCAAGATCGGAAACATAAAAACAGAGAAGCTGACCAAATCCGCAGAAGAGCTACAGGCTGCGCCTTGCCAAGAAAGAGAACCAAATTCCAGTCTGCCGAGGGGAAACCAGAACCACCATCCCAAAAACTGTTAGAGCTTTAGCCAAAAGAACCATTAGAAAAAAGCTGGGAAGACACAAAATTGTCCAGGTGGCATTACATTTCCATGCCCTGGTCCGGAAGCTCCTCCACCACCGGGCAAGCATTGCCATACCAAGTCCCTTCATCTCTTGCAACGTCACCAGCAGCACTGCCGCCAGGAGGAGCCGACGAGGGACGGGTGTCGCTGGAACAACCAGCAGTGGCCATCGAGACATAGGTACCATGAGAGCTGCCACCTGGTGGCAGAGTGTCACCAGGAGCGCCCCCCTTGTCATGCTTCTTGCCGCGCCCATCCATCTTGCCTTCATCTGCCAAATTCTGCTCATCACCTTGGTTGTCCTCCCTACTATGACCACCCTGAGAGAGCTCAGCCAAATTGCACACTATAGCTTGAGGCGGAGCCTCTTCTTCAGAAAAGATTATAGTGATATTGGCCGAGATAATGGGCCTATTTAGGCTGCTTTGAAACTTAAAGTGGGTAGACTGAAAAGCATTATGCGGGAAAGGCCTGCGGGATGGGCTGAGAGGAGGCGAGTTTGCCTGAGATGAGGGCTGAGAAGAAGGAGCCGGGGTTTGATCGATAGATTGAGCCCTCTGAGAGCGCCCCCGACCACCACGGCTTCCTCCATGGCGGCTTCTCATGCGATGCCGGACCATGGTGAGGCCACAGAGGGAAGGCTCAGAAACACAGGAATCTTTGGAGGGGAGATGAGACAGCACCAGGAGGATTCTAACAATGATCAAAGAACTGGCCTGAGAATGGAGAAAGGGGGGCGCAATAGCAACAGCAAGAGCCTCCGAGAGCGACCCACTAAAGGCTGAAACTGACCTGCTGCAGAGAAAAGCTACAAGGGACAGGCATAGGCAAGAAGACGAGGAGTAAATAAAGGGATGGAGAGCCGAAAGCGCCATGATTGTACCAGCAGTAGCCATGCTTCGGACAGAGTGAGCCTTTAAGTCAATTTTCAGATGGGATCGCTCTCACCTTAGGTGAGCCGATTTGAGCCAGATGTGAGCCGACTTGAGCCGGATGTAAGCCTGGAGAATAGCACTGATCTGCATCTGGCAGGACCACGCGCCTGCAACCTTAATTAATTCCATAAATTGTCATTTAATTCACCCGCATCCGGGTTCAATTAAATAAATTTTAATTAAAACTTTAAAAAAAAAAAAAATTATATTTTTAAAATTTAATTGTATTTATTATTTAATTATTTTTTTAATTAAATGTAAATATTTCAAACTCTTAAAAAAAAAAAATTAATTACTAATTTTTTTAGTTTATTTTAATTTATATTTTTTTAATTGTTTTATTTTTTATAAGGTTTACATTTTATATTTTTTATAATTTTTTTTGTTTTTATTTATATTTTTTTAATTGTTTTATTTTTTGATAAAGTTTATATTTTATATTTCTTTACAATGTTTGTTATTTTTATTTTTGTTATAATAATTTTTATTTTTTATTTTTCAACTCGTTTTTTTTTAAATGGTTTTTTTAAATGTTTTTTTAATATATTTAGTAATTTTTTTATTTTTTCATTTAAAAAAAATAAGAGTTTGTATTTAATTTTTTTTATTGGTTTATTTTTTAGTTATCTAATTCACTATCTTTTTTAATTAAAATTTCAAAACATTTCCTTAAATTGTTTTTTTTGTTTTTTCCTTTTTTAGTTTTTTTAGAATTATCTATATATATATATATATATATATATATATATATATATATATATATATATATATAGTGTATTTTAGTAACCATTATTTTTTGTGTATTAGATTATTAATTAGCTATATATAAATTTATAAAATAATCCTAACCTTACAATATTAATGTCATTAAATTTTTTTTTCAAAAATAATTAAAAATTCCATTAAAAAAAACATTGTAAAAAATAATTAAAAATCACATATTTGGAAATCTCTTTAAAAAACAATCTTAGAATTAAAAACAAGAAGAGGAATAAGATAAATTCAACAATTGGTAAATAATCAACATTTAAAAAAAAATCGTGCATACTTAGGACATCAGAAAATTTTGAAGTGTAAAAAATATGCCTTAAAAATTGATGATTTTCAAAATTCACCTAAAAATCACAAACATTTAAAAAAATTATCAATACTCAATACATTAGAAAATTTAAAGTGTAAAAAATAAGCCTTCTTAAAAAAGCGGTTGATGCAGGCATCAACACTTTTCAAAATCAATATGAAAATCGCTAACATTTAAAAAAAAAAAGTATACTTAATACATAAAAATATTTAAAGTGTTAAAAATATGCTCCAGAAAAAAAATGGGTTGATGTTGCATCAACACATTTCAAAATCAACATGAAAATCATTAACATTTAAAAAAAATGTTCATAAGAAAATTTAAGGTGTCAAAAACATGCTAAAAAAGAAATGTGTATTCTGAATCACCACTTTTCAAAATTGGGTTATTTTTTGCTACCTTAAAAAATGGGTACTAATTTTCTCATTTCATTAGTAACTCTGTTCACAGCCAAGGCATTCGACGCCTCAAATCCATCTACTTTACCTTACCTGATTACCTCTCTCATAATTGCTCTACCACCATCCATTTACATCAATGGAACCAACCAATCTAAATTATTGTCATACACTTGCCTTCAGTTGCCCTTACTCATGCACTGAGCTTCATCTAGGCCTTACATTCCCTGTCAAGTATCACACAGCTCTCCCGAAGCTCCATTAACTTCCTCCTTCCCAACCCATTCCCAAGAACCTCAAAACACAAAAGGAAAGAACAAAAAACAAACAAGGAGAAAACCATTAAAACCAATAGAGACACAACACCACAAACAAAGTGGCATGATCATGCATCATACATAAAAAAAGTCGCAATCAAGTGCAACAAATCATAAAAGACCAAAAGTACAAGTCTAGAAACAACACCATGACTCAATCCCCATGGTTGGCAAGGAAAGCTCAACCTAAGCCTTCTTCAATATTTCATGGCAGTCTCTTTTGCCATCCAATCACCTTCATCGTACTACCATAAACACACAATTGTCAGTGCATAGATAAACATAAAAATATACGACTTATCTTACCTTGTTGTGCCAAGCACTTTGCCACATTATACACCTGCCCATATAATTCCTTAAGGGATTCCAATTCTCTTGAAAAATCCAACTATAACTAGAAACTAACTAATATATTTGTCAGATACATATTTAGGAATATAACATATATCCACATAATGTGAGATAAAATCTAGGTTAAGAATACTTCTTGTATTCAAAGCATTCATTCATTTGGAATTGTGGTTCCTAAACATAGCCAAAGGAATCCTCACCCAATTCCCTTCTTTTACCTTTTTACCTTGTTGCAATCAAGTCTTACTATGTACTCTCACATCACCCCACTATTAGCTATATAAACAATTCAACTGTTTCCTTGTCATGCTATTACTAAGCATGTTTCGCTGCAACTATTTACACATGTCAGCCACATGTTGCAAGGATCAAAACATCATTTCTAATAATTGAAATCAACCTTTAAAAAGACTAACAACCATGTGATAATCAATAGTCAACTTACAGTCATAATTTGTAATACTACAACTTATGCCCACTTACACTCAACTACATATCAGTTGTCTCAAAACATATTATATTAGTGCAACCATCTTAAAACAAGATCATTTCTTCATGAAATCTTACAAACACATACTCATATCATGTAATTAATCAAACATTCAAACAAACTATAAATTTACCATGTTATATAATTCAACTAGACAACGTAATAGACACCAAACATTCAAGCACCAAATAGACAACATAATCAACCATTCAAGCACCAAGAAGATGACATAAGAAAATTCATACCTTAATATATCTTAGGGGAGGCTATCTTGTCTGCACAATCAATCTATATTAGCATGATATAACTTCACAACATATCAACTGAAACATAAATACGGTCATGTTATCCATAACAATAACTAGCTAACATGTCAACATCATAAACTCATAAACAATTTCCATTCATGCATAAGAATCACATATGCACAGTCAGTCTAGATTAGTACAACATAATATCACAATATATTAACTCATACATGAATGCCATAACCATGATCATCTACATAGTTCAATCCAAATTAGCACAAAACATAATAACATCAAGACCTCAGCTACAATAACCATAATCATCAGGCATATGACCACAATGCATACAACAACAAGTTACTATCATTCATGGCCACTTGATACATATGCATATGATTACACTGATCAACTAGCATTTATCATACATGTAACCATAACATCAATATAATGACAAGAATATAATTAACCCTAATGATTATAACAACCATTAACCACATATCTCCATGCAAAATATACAAGCCTATATGACAATATGCTCTTACCTCGAAGTATAGTGCTACAACCTCGCTTTGATGATCTACATCTCATACTCTATCTCATCTAACACATTAGAATAATAACATACCAATAGAATCCCGATGACCTAATTGCATACAATCACCTCATGATGTGTTTCTGACCTACTATACATGCATAACCATAACCATGACAGTGCATGCATAACAACATATAGACATTGACATGCATACAAAATGCATATACAACCAACATGCATTCATGACGAACACATTCTGACATCAGCATCATCAACTTTTCCATGTTATCACAACGACAACAATGACCACCACCATGCATACACAACAAGCACATAGACCCCAATCATAAGAACACGTATGCAACCGACATGTATAAACAACAAACACATTCCACCCATCTAGTCCAAGGGGTGAACCATGCTTTGATACCAGACTGTAACACCCTCCTCCCACATTTACCCAAGTTAACTAGTCTAACTGAACATTTTATAGTATTCTCTCCTTTTGTGCTTGTTTTCTTCAGTGTATTAACCTTAACTCACTCACTGTGGAGATGATAAATTTTGTTAAATGCTGATATGATATGTACATTGCTCTATTCTTGAGAATCATAATGCATACACTGTTGTGGAACTATTATATTTGAAGAGGGCAAAGAATATGGGATTCGTCTTGCCTAAACTACATTCATTATATGGCTTGTGAACCAGTATAATTCTTGCAACTCCTGAATAGTTGAACCCAACTCAATTAACTGAGGTACAAGTTATATTAACTTTACTCTTGGCTCTAGTTTTAGGGCATCAATAAGCACAACTCCAACAAATACTAATACTAAGGTTGATCCTGACTTTCATGTCTCCCTACAGGGTTTCACCACTTGTTATCTTGCATTGAATTCATAGCTAAAAATAGTTGTAAAATGCCTTGTAAAATATTGTAATTTCGTAATCAATATGAGTCGTTCATTAGTCAGATGATTTGACAGTAGAAGTTATGTTTAATTTAGATTTTTTTCCCTTGAAGGCAACCCCTCTCTATATATGAAGGAATTGTACTGTGGCTATGTATGTGTGTATTCTGGGCGAGAAAGAGAGAGGAGACTGTGTGAAAGTGAAGAAGAAATTACAGTGGATTTGTTGTGGGTTGCATCTCTTCATTTTGTTGGATAATATAAAAGGAAGGATTGGTTGTTTCTCCGTGGACATGGCCAAAATTGGGTGAACAACATATATCTATGTCTCTCTTGTTTTATGTGTTTTATCTGTTTATTTTTCTGTAATGTTTTATGTGTTCCATTGCTCTATAATATATAATTTTCTAACATGGCATGCCCCACTTGGGAATCAATTTCCCCCTCATGTGCATCCAAACCACAGTGTCTAACCCAAAGGCAGTGTGAAGTATCACCAAATTTGGGAATGTTGTAAGGATGTCGTCTTCATCGCACTTCCTCTCTCTCTGGGGGTGTGATGGGCTCTCTACAATTATTATTATTATTTTTTAAATAAACTTCCTCTAACCTTCTCTTTCAACTAAGGAGACGATCTCCCTCATCCTCTTGGACTTCACTAGATTAGCTGCAACATGTTGTTTTTGCAGGTATCATTTTCATTCACTCTTCAATATCACGATATATACGTTTTAATTTTTCAAATTTTGATGCACGACCAGTTTGGTATTACATTGTATGTTTCTCTCTCAAGGAGTCTTATGTAGGTTGAGCCTTGATACCATGTTAGAGATTGAAAAAATTGTGGAGTAAGGGTCACTCTTCTCAATATTCCCAAACTGTTAAGTAGATTACATAGGAGACATCATCAATAAATGACTGGAGTAAAACTCAACAAACAATTAACTAATTGGACTGAATTGGAACTGACTATGACACTTGGAGTAATAATTATGACACTAGCAGGTGGTTGGATTTAGTTACTCCAACATCTTCGTCATTCTCAGCTACATATCTACTTGATTTCTTGTCATGGAACAAAGATACATATGAAACTTATGCAGAGATACACCTATGCAATCTTGGTACTTGTCACCACCTTTTAGAAGTAGTAGTGACCAATTGAAATAAGCTTGCGGAGAGGAGATATTAGATGATAGATTATACTAGAGTGAATCAAGAAAAGGCCTACACTAGGATGTCGCTCAACTGCAGTGAATACAACATGTCTTAGACTACAACATCCCTCAACTACAATGAATAAAGCATCAGAGGAACAACTATGGTGAATAAAAACTTTGATTCAAGTGCATTTCTAGAGATAGAGTATTCGACCATTCACAATTAAAAAAAACATAATAATTCAAAAAACAAATTACACACGTCAACCTAATAATGTCACATCAACCAATCACAAATTTCATTCTTTAAATTCAATAAATATGAAAATTAAATTATTTAACTCCATTATAAACATTGACATAGAAATTAATATATTATAACTATATTAATATTAATATTACTATTAATATATATATTAATGGATAAGTGATCTACTAGATCAGTTGCAGTAAGCAAAGTATTTCACCAATCTCGACTTGAAGTCTGGATATCACCAGGTTCAAATCAAAGAAGAACACACATGGAAGACTGCCTTCCAAACTAGGTAGGGTTTGTATGAATGGTTAGTTATGCCATTTGACCTATTTAATGCACTAGCTACATTTATGAGATTAATGAATAATGTATTGCACCCTTTTATAGATTCATTTTTTATTGTCTATTTGGATGATATACTAGTATAGAGTGTTATCTGGGAGGAGCATATTTCAAATTTGACACAGGTGCTGGAAACATTGAAGAAGCACCAGCTGTTGGCAAATCTCAAGAAGTGTGAGTTTGCACAACAGTCCTTTGTGTATTTGGGATATGTGATTAGTGGAGGAGACGTGAAGATAGATCCTTCCAAGATGGAGACCATCATGAAATGGTCAATGTCTACTAATGTTACTGAGGTTAGGAGTTTTATTAGAGCATCAAAGTATCTAAGGAAATTTGTAGCCTTGTTTTCAGTGGTAGCAACACCGCTCCACGCCATAGCAATAAATGGCAAGAGTTTCTAGTGAGGAAAATGCCAGTAGAAGGCTTTCGATGAGTTAAAGAAGAAGATCAGTGAAGCACGGTCAGTTCTGGCATTACCAAACTTGCAATCACCCTTTCAAGTGGAGACAGATGTGAGTGGGTATGCAATGGGAATTGTCTTGATGCAAGGAGGAAGGCCCGTTTGCTACCATTCTGAAGTATTTCATTGGGAAGTTCTTAAATAGCCTACCTACAACAAGGATCTCTATGCCATGGTGCACGTTGTAAAGAAGTGGAAGAACTATCTAAAGGGAAAGGAGACAATAATACACACAGATCACCAGTCGTTAGAGTACCTGCATGCCCATAATAAGCTACAACAGACTAGGCACTACAAGTGGATGGGGTTTTTACAGTAGTTTCATTTGGTGATCAAGTATAAGAAGGGCAACAAAAAAAAGTTGGTTGATATGCTTTCAAGGCCACCCACATCAAATATTAAAGCTTTGAGGACTCTAATATTTGAGTACATGTGGACACATTTTCAAATTAGTAGATTTCATTGCTAGTTATTTTTTTTCTTATCATCTTTATTTTTCCCACTCTAATCCTTTTCTCTATGGATTTTTTTGTTATTCTCCTAGAGCTATTCTATAAAGGTAGAGAGGGATGAAGTTTATTTTGTATTGTGTAGTTCTTTTTTCTTTTAGGTTCTTGTCTTCACACCCGTTTGTTAGTTGAAGTACTTGTGGGAGGACATAGTTATCATTGAGAGGTAGAGAGTGTTTTCCTTGTATCTGTTCAATTGCATCTTTGGATACTCGTGCTTGGTGCGGATTTGGAAGTGTTTGAATGCCCCTTAGATATTTTGTTGGTGTAGTGGATATTAGCCAAAATTTGTGCTTACAATTTTAACATATGTTTAGTGGTTACATTTCATGCTAATTATTATTGACCTTTGTATTTTGACATATTGAATTAATTGATAATGAGAATCACTCCCAATTAGTTTTCTAGACCCCACATCGAGTGGGATTTTGTTAGAAATATTATATATTATAGAGCAATGGAACACAAAATATCGCAAAAATATAAACATAGAAAACGCATAAAGCAAGAGGGACACGGATATATGTGCTTCACCCAATTTGGGGTACATCCACGAAGAAACAACCATTCCTTCCTTTATATTATCCATCAAAATGAATAGATATAACCTACAACAGATCCGTTGTAATTCCCTCTTTGCTCTCACACAATGCCCTCTCTCTTTCTCACTCAGAATACACATCTTCATAGCCACAATACAATTCCCTCATACATAGCGAGGGGTTGCATTCTACGGAAAAAACCCTAAATTAAACATAATTTCCACCATCTGATCATCTGCCTATGAACGAACCATATTGGCTATGAAAGTACAACATTTTACAAGGCAATTTTACATCTATTTTTAGCTTCGGGGGCATTGTCCCCAAACCCTCGCCAGGGGGGGGCTCATAAAACCGTCGTCAACCCCCCCCCCCCCATACCCCTAGCGGTGAAAAAATGGGTGGATTTTCTACCCCATTACGAATTGGGATCCAATATGATGAACCTGTGAATAAAGAAGATAATCAGGCTCCACACCTAATAGATTTAAGCATGTAACATTAAGTTATATAGGAATATTTATGTTATTCTTAATTTGAGACTAAATATTTAACAACATAAGAAGAAAATCAATACATTCAGTAAAATGAGAGAGACATGACATAGATCAAATTCATTTTATAATTCCAAGAAGATCACCAAAAATAATTCATTTTACAAGTGGCTACCAAAACACTCAAGCAAGCAAGCATATCAGTGTTGTAGCCAATCAACCATTATGTAAAAAATACTACTACTGTAGATTTTATGCTTGCTTACATATACTCTAAACCAAAAGAATTAGGTTTCAAGTTTCAACCTCTTTAAATGGGCATTGAACCAACTACAAACCACATTATCTATATTTTGATGAAATGTGCACCCACCGTTGGCCACTTCCCTTTGTTAAAAATTGAGATCGAGAGCTAAGAGAGCAATTTCACAACACAAATACAATCTCATTATGGTATTATTAATCACAACAATTACATATATAGGACATAACACACTTACTTTGACACATATAGATCATGATTCCTATTGGGTTGATGAGACTTGACCCAGGTTCGGAGTTAATTAGCCAAACAAATCCCTAAACTACTGGCCCTTTCGGCATCAACCTGTGGTGCGTGGACTGAAGTCTCACCCAAAGAAGTATAGGGGGATGCTAGAACCAAGTTTCTACACACTTGAGATGTCTGAGGGATCGATTTAGTCCAACTATGAATACCTTCGCGTAGGTCACTTCGCGCACTATCTTGACCTGTGATACCTTCACGATCTGTTATAATCACCTTTGCGCAGCCCTCACCAGGGTCTGAGGTGATTTTGCGCTGCTATGGCAACGATCTGCACTATTTCCCCACATTACAGTGCATATCTTACTTATCTTCGTACATATATTAGTTAACTTCACGTAAATAGATATTTTATCTCACATTTACTTAATCAACACAATCATATATGTTCACTCATCATATAAACAACAGAAATGTAATTTATACCCAATATATTCAATTCAAAAAATAGTAAATGAATCCACAGGAATGCTATAAAACTTCTCTTTATTAATGCTTCAACGGTTATAGACTCAACCTACCCTGCGCACTCAACTGCAGTGGTCCGCGCACTCAACTGCGGACTACTTGGCCTCTGTGCACTCAGCTGCAGAGCCTTCTCCTATTCTACAATCCCATGGTCTACAGACCATGGGTGGATCTTTAAAGCTGACATTATATTACAAAATTGAGGGCGGACAACCCTATAACTCATTTACAAACTTCGCACTCCGCGCCCACGAAATGCGGAGTCTTTACATCAGATTTACAACTTTTAACCAAAAACTGGGCTTTAAGCCACAAAAATTCTCTTGGGGGATCCCATGCCCAACAGGCCCCCAAAAAAAACATCATGACTCGCCCTCGAGTCACTCTATCGGTGCGGAGATCTTCGTACGGAGACCTCCCAACTCTACCTGGACTGCTGCAAGATTGGCAGTGCACTGAGCAGCTGCCTGTTGTACCTCTTGGACACGCTGTTTAGAGACTGTTGTATCTGAACTGCTGCCCTGCACCTGTTTATAGTCCCGTGCCTCCTTTCAGCTGCATGGAGCGCTAAGACTATGCTTCTGTCGGCTAGTCAGATAGCTAGGCCACCCGTGTATGGCTTCAACCGACTGCCATTCACTTTTCCTAGGAAAGGTTCTCCATTTAACTTTACCAACTACATCATGCCTCCATCTGTGACCTCCTTAATAACATACATCCCAACGAATGCATTCTAAATTTTCACAGGAATCTATCAAACTTACTATCATACAGTAACACCAAATCATTCACCTTGAAGTTATGCAACTTAATATGTCAATCGTGCCAGGACTTTTCACGCTGCTTTTGTACCTATTGGTGAAAGCCAGCCAAAAATCGTTCTTCCTCGAGTTCCTCCAACTATGCAAGCCTCTCCTCCAGGGCTCTGCGATCTGTCATACCTGTGAGCACTACTATGCACAGACTAGGCATGATGTATTCCATCGGCATTACGACTTCCACTCCATAAACCAACCGGAAAGGTGTCTGTCCCGTCAGTTTCTTGCATGTCATCCTATAAGCCCATAATACTGTAGGTACGTGCAAGTCCCAATCACTTCGCTACACATTGCATACCTTGGTCAGTGCAGTCTCCAGTACTTTGTTAAATGCTTCTACTGTCCCATTAGCTTGTGGGTGATACGGTGTGCTTTTCTGATGATACACCTGAAACTCTTCTGTCAGCGCGTTGATCGTCTCATTCAGGAAATGTGTACCACGGTTGCTCATCAAGATCTTCAAACATCCAAATCATGTCAATACGTGTTCAAACAGAAACTTCACAGCCATCGTGGTCGTGCAATATTTTACCGGCTGCGCTTTTGCCCAACGAGTCAGTTACTCTATCGAAGTGATTATATATCTCGTGCCCATTTTTTCTTCAGGTTTGATAGGTCCTACAAAGTCAATTGCCCACTTTTCAAAGGGCTACATCATCATTTGCAGATTCAAAGGCATGTCATCCCTCCACGATGGTTTACATGTTCCTTGACATACATCACAGGCCTTGCAATGTTCTTTTGAATCTTGATGAAGGGTCGACCACCACAACCCTGTGTGGAGAATCTTCTGCGCAGTTGCTCTCCTTGCATAATGTCCTCCTGTATCGCCCCCATGAGCATCCGTGAGGATATTCCTTCGTTCAAATTTAGGTACATACCTTCGCAATATCTCATCATTCCCCATCTTATATAGGTGCCCCGTAATGATAGTGAAGTCTGCCATGCACACCACTAGTTCCTTCTTTTACTAGACGGACCACTCTTTCAGCGCAGTTCCAATCACGAGAAAGTGGATTATATCTTCAAAATGTCCATCCACTATGCGCACAACAAAGAACTATGTGTCAGGTAATCCTTCCTCTAGACTAGTAGGTTCCTCTCCTGTCTCAATGCGCAACAAGTGATCAAGTCCTGCATTCAATTGTCTAGGTTTCACAACAGCTTCAAAATCATATTCTTGGAAGTGTCCCCCTAACAAGTAGTGTTGATATTTCTGGAGCGCGTACACCATAGCCAGTCCTTCGCATTCAGTGGTGGAATAATTCTTTTCTACTTTAGGTAATCTGCGACTAGTGAACGCTATAGGGTGATCCAAGTCTTCTCCACCCTCTTGTGTCAATACTACCCCCAACGTTATACTCAACGCGTCAACATGGACATGAAACTCTTCCTCCCAGTTCGGGATGACCAGAATTGGCACAGTGACCATATTTTCTTTCAATACATCCAGCCTTTTCTTACAGTCATCGTTCCAGGAGAACGTGACATATTTTTTCAACAACTTTTCCACTAGCGTGGTGATCTAGGCATAGCTTTTGATGAACTTCCTATAGTACCACGTATGCCCTAGAGTAGCGGCAGCTGTTTCACACTTCGCGGCACTTCCAAATTCAGAATCACAACAATCTTCACGGGATCTACCATCAGTCCTTGTCTACAAACCACATGTCCCAACAGGTTCCCAAAAGGAACGAGGAACATACACTTCTTGACGTTAAGCGTGATTTGGTATCTTCGGTAGGTATCCAGCATCAAGCATAACCTCACTACATGGTGCTTAACCATCCCAAATATCGTCCAATCATCAAAATAAACCTTCAAGAACTTATGAATATATTCCTTGAATGCTGAACAACCACACGCAAAAAGATGGTCAGTGTGTTCTTTAACCTAAACGGCATGATAGTGTATTGAAAGCAACCCCACTCAGTCATGAAGGTTGCCTTGCTCCTATATTCAGGTGTGATTTTGATATGGTGGTACCCTGAGAACCCATCAGTGAAAGAATATGATTCCCGCCACCGACATTGTCGAACACCTCATCTATGAATGGAGTTGGGAATGGATCATGCACACAAGCGTCATTCAATTTTCTGAGATCCACGCATATTCTTATCTCGTCCTTCTGCTTCTTTTCCTCCACCACCATTAGACTTACCCAATCGGATTCTTCCATTAGCTCAATGATTCTTGTTGTGAGCATTTTGTTTAGTTCTACATGGACCTTCTCCTTGTATTTTGGATTTAAGTGGTAAGGCCTCTGTTAAACTGGCTTCGTGTCGAGTTTTAACGTGATCCTCATCATTCCTAAATCTCCAAGGATTCCCTTCAAATCCGTAAACTTGGTCGAGAATAAGTCCTGGTACTTGCAGAGTAACTCAGTGACCTTATCCACTATCGCGTCGTCCTAGTAGTCACCGAGCATTGAAAACTTAGGTTCGGCCTCCATAACAATGTTCACCTGCTTCATCTTTACCGGCGCGGTTATGTCACGGTTCTCAATCTTTGGTCCTTGAACCTCGGGATGTCCTTCTGTTTCTGGAATTTTAATTGTCCACAGATCTTCGTCTTCTTCTTCAGCAATTACATTATAACATTCTAGCGCGTAGCTCAGCTGAGTAGCCCATTCAGGCTTAATCGATTCTACAAGCTCCTATGGTATCCTAAAGATAGCTACTTTTACCTCTTGTAACACTTCATCAATGTTGTCCCACCATCCATTCTCAAAACTGAAGGTCATCATGAACCCTTCGCGCAGGATATCCCATTCATCTATCCCATGGTGGAGCTTCGTCTCTATATACCAATTCATGGGTATAACATCTAGGGTATGACAGAATAGGTGCACCCACTCAGGTTCTGGCTTTTCTCCATAAACCTTTGTCCACTTGGCCAAGTGTGTGTGTAGATCATCCCATCCATCATACTTGTCAGTTAGTCACATCTTAAGCTTCCCGAAACACGTTCGCATCATTATCCTGCATTTGTGCGAGTCCTCAAAGCTCCCTTTGTGCTTACCCCACCACCTTGAAGGTATAGCACGTAGTACCCAATTCAAAGCATGGAAGCATTGCTTTTTCGGAACCTCCCTTTCAAATTTTTCTAAGAAGGTATCTACCTCACTTAACCCATCATAAGTAGGAAGTTCCCTTACTTCTTTCGATACGCAGCGCAACGACCTTGTCATCATATTACAATTTAGTGTAGTCACTTCATGTAACCAGTTCTGAGATCGCTCTGTTTCCTCATCAGAATCCGACATACAGGAGCTTTCACGCTCCCATGATATCTGTCCATCTGCAACAGGATTCAACTAGTCTTGGTTTCACACTGTTATCTTATATATGCAATCCAAATCATCATCACTATCATAATCGCGCATCGGCTCTATATAGTGTGATCCTTCAGTAGGTTCCAAAGGTATAACTACGCATAGTGACTTCTTTTCAAAAATCATCTTGTGCTTCTTCAAATTAATCACCCTATTCATGTCAATGGCCCAATCAATTCCTAAGAGCGTAGGGTAGGGATTGTTGTCATCAACAATCTCTATTACTTCAAAGTCTGCTAGCGCGCTCACTCCCTCAATATCCACAGTGATTCCCTGCAATCATCCCATGGGTATTATTTTCTATTGGTTCAGCATTCGCATCTGAATAGGAGACCATTGTAGCATAGGTCTCCCCATCTGCTCCCATGTCTGCTTCAGCAGAACATTCACATATGATACTAAATCCAGAATTACTTGGTCCATCTCCTATTCTCCAATCTATGCAGTTAACCTCATTTCTCTTCCTGTCCTTGTCTTATGCTTTCCAATCTTTCGGACTACGTGCGTCTCTCCTAGCGCGGTCCCAACACATCTGTTAATGAGTTCTTGCAATCCTTTTATAGTCTTACTATCGCACAATAGCTTCATACATGTTTCTAGGAACATCATAAGCATAGATGGTTCCATCTCTAGCTCCAGTCTATCTTTGCTTCCTGAAGTGGAGGCATCAGCGAAGCTCTTCTTAGCTTCCATGAAGGTTTCCTTAGCGCACTCCAAATCAAACTCTACTTGTGTCACTAGAGCTTTGTGAACCCAAGTACTATCTTCGAGTTGTTTTCCTTTATCATCTCCCGTTGTGATTCCACTTTGGAGCACAATGTTCACATTCGGATCTTCCTTGTGCAGTTCAGACCTCATCATTTACAGGTTTTGAGTCAGGGGAGGTGGTAGCACTCCTTTGTCACGTATCCTAGCTATTAGCATAGTACAATCTTCTGTCTCATGATCAAAAAAGGTACAATACAGACATGATGGACGCATTGGATTCATACAATCGCAGCCATAATACCTTGGCCCCCTGTAATTGTAGCATTTCAGCTGTTCATTACCTCTTATAGGTCCTCCTCCACCTCGGCCTCATCCGCGCCCCTGAAATCTTGTTCGCGCCACTCTTGCATTCTAGTCTAGGGGTCTTGTTTTAGCCCGAACTCTATAGGTGGGAGTTCTATCCATCATTAACTCATAGCTTCTACAAGTGCGCTCATCGTGTCCCACTGACCTACAAAAGTTACAGAATAGTTGTTGCGAATTTTATGCATACTTCTGTAACAAATGGTAGTTGTCCGTAGTTTGTTTCCCTCCTCTTTGACAAATTGAGCACTGCAAAGCAACCGTTGTGCTAGGTCCTACCTGTGCCTCCGGTATTAACAGCATCGGTCCTCCTCCCGCGAGGTAATTTGCGAACACGAGGAAATGGTCCTTATTGTGACCCTGACCCTTGTATTTTATGGACCACACCTCTTTGCGCACTTCAGGGTGAGCTGTCATGTCCTGTTTCAGACTCTACATCTTAAGGCATAAGTTTTTCAACTCCATGTGGATCTACTGAACTCCCAAATTAGGATCCTACATCTAGGTATCATGTAGCCTCATCGCGATCTCTAAGACCTTTGCTTGAGTCATTAACTTTTGTTGCGATAGTGCACTCCTTAAATGTGGCGTTAAGGATGCTACAAACCATTTGTGATGTTGTCCATCCTTCAGATTCATATTAGCTTCATGAATCGTACACTTCAACCTCTGATCCAATTCCCAAAGAGTTTTTCCTGGTAGCATCGTGATTTCTTTGAACCCAATGATCGACTGTGCTTCAGACTTTGGCATGCTAAATTCTCTCTTTAGTGTTGTTTGAATATCTATGATTCCCGCATTTGGATTATCATTGGAGTGCTTAATATACCATGTCAGTGGGCGGTCCTGTAGGGCGCTAACCGGTGTTGCTTTCTTTATATTTTCATCTATAACTCCCTACGCTTCCCATACGGCTCTTGCCACGAACCAAAACTATTTTGGATCTTCATTTCCCACTCCCTTGAACACAGGAAAATTTATCGTGCTTGCCATATTGACTCACAGTGGTGGTGGAGGTGGTACGAGTGAAGATGGAGGTGAAGTCGGTGAAGCTGGTGGGGATCTGGGTGGGGGTGGTATGTGAGGAATCGTTTGCCTTATCAAATGAATCACACTTTGTGGAGAGACCTTCGTGAGCTCTTCCTCATCCCCTCGTGGAGGTGAAATCAGAGGGCTATTCTCTGGTCCCTTACTTCCTTCGTTTCTATAGGTTTTTCCACTTCATGTAGTTCCTAACATCAAGGTAATTGCATAACCCTCTTTTTACACAATAACATTTTAATCCAAGTATTCAAAGACTTTACGTACTTACCTCGTGGTCCCTTGAGAAAGCGTCACTCTACCTCATTGTAGCTAACTGAAGTGTCTACCGCAAACTCAGTAATGAATCCTCCTATAATCTGATCGAGCCAGTGATCAATAGTGCATGCAATTTGATCCTACAATGCTTCCAATCTACGCACCAACTCTGGGGTCCACACAATAGGATCGTCAAGCTTCCACCTTCCTTGGTTATCTTCTAGCTTTGCGATCCACTCGTATAGCTCAGTAGGGAAAGATGTGAACAATATCTCGTGGATTTCTGTGTACATGTAGCAGTCTAACCACTCTTCTTTTATCAGTCGCATATTCCTATTCTCCTATGTCATGAACTCATGAATCCTCCTTCCCAACCAGCCTTCAATTTCCTTCTTAGTTGTATTTCAATGATATGAAATCAAACATCTCTATGCAAATTCTAGTCCCGGCAATGGTACCATTTGTTAGATTAATGGGGCCTAACCCAGGTTCAGAGTTAATTAGCCAAACAAATCTGTATACTACTGGCCCCTTCAGCATCAACACGCGGTGTGCGGACTGAAATCTCACCTGAAGCAGTATGGGGGAATGCTGGAACCAAGTTTTTGCACCCTTGAGATGTTTGAGGGGTCGATTTAGTCCAACTGTGAATACCTTTGTGCATCCCTCGCCAGGGGCTGAGGTGCTTTCACGCTACTATGGCAACGATCTGCGCTATTTCCCCAGATTACACTGTGTATCTTACTTATCTTCTTACATATATTATTTAACTTCGTGTAAACATATACTTTATCTGACATTTACTTAATCAACACAATCATATATGTTTGCGCATCATATAAACAGCAGAAATGTAATTTATACCCAATACATTCAATGCAGAAAACAATAAGTGAATACACAAGAATGGTATAAGACTTCTCTTTATTAATGCTTCAATGGTTACAAACTCAACCTGCCCTGTGCACTCAGTTGCAGGGGTCCGTGAACTTAGCTGTGGACTACTAGGCCTCTGCGCACTCAGCTACAAAGCCTTCTCCTACTCTATGACCCAAAGACTCGACTCTACACTTAGATCTTCTGCTATCCTTCTATTTCATCATTATTCTTACTATTCTATTTCTAACTGATTTACAACTTAGAGCCTTGCTCTATTTATACAATCCCATGGTCCGCGAACCATGGGTGTATCTTTGAAGCCAACATTATATTACAAAATTGAGGGCGGAAAACCCTGTGACTCATTTACAAACTTTGTGCTCCGCACCCACAAAATTCGGAGTCTTTACATCGGATTTACATCTTTTAACCAAAAGCTAGGCTTTAAGCGCCAAAACGTCCCTTGGGGGATCCCGTGCCCAACAATTCCAACTCATTAAATAGGAATCAAGAACTTCTACGCTGAAGCTTGGGAACTCAAAATGACAACTTTCTGGCCATCCTATGAAGGAGTTAGGCCAGAACAGGCTCTGATACCATGTTAAAAATTGATACCATTTTAAAAATTGAGATCAAGAGATGAGAGAACAATTGCACACCATGAATCAAATCATGCTGATATTATTCATCACAAAAGCTACATATATAGGACATAACACATTTTCTTCGACACATCTAGATCACGATTCCAACTCATTATATAGGAATCAACAA
The DNA here is from genome assembly GCA_031772625.1 of Pinus tabuliformis. Taxonomy (NCBI): domain Eukaryota; kingdom Viridiplantae; phylum Streptophyta; class Pinopsida; order Pinales; family Pinaceae; genus Pinus; species Pinus tabuliformis. Next base: position 1,285,338,112 of record CM062805.1, read on the forward strand.
CTTCTCGACTGACGCTTGGGAACTGACGATGGCAACTACACATGGCATGGAAGCATTACTTCCAACACCCCTCAATCTAAGGATGGCAATCAAGGTTAACAATCCAATTGCAATTTTGGAAAACTAATCCAACAAAGAAATCGAGTGGCACCCATGAAATTCACAAAGGCAGCCACCCTAGAGACTTTGCAACCTCACACTTGCAATTCATAGCACTTTAACCACATGAACTAACTTATGAGGTCACAATCACCTATAGCTATTATTATCCTCTTTTGTATTATTTGTAATAGTATGCTTATGCTACAAATATATCTGTAATGATTGCTAATTTCAAGTGCACTTTGTCTTTGTGTACTTATGTTCAAGCATTTATCTTCTCCCCTTACATTCATGCATTGCACTTTCTTGGTGAAAATTCCTCATCATGAAATTGTTCATGGAACACCTCCACTGATTCATAGAACAACCCCACTGAAAATTTTAGGCCAAAAAGAAATCTGATCTATTGGATACATGGATGCATCGAAGTTCGATAGCTGAAAAAGTCAAATCAACTAGGAAAGTTAATAGCAGAGATCTTAAATCATAACATCTCAATACAGAGAAGCTGACTCACACTATTATTATGTTCCAACAAACATGCTTGGTTTGAGCGAAACTACTTCAGTAGCTCAGAATGTTGTAGTGTCTTAGCAGTCTATTGGCTTCTCTCAACCCACTCAAATAGGCACCATGAGTTGTTGAATAATAGTGCCTATCAGTAGCCTCACCTGCAAACAAAATTTGCAGAGGCTTGCTGCTAGTTTGATCCTCTGCATATGGCAATGGCTCAGCCAATATATCAATATCATCCCCTGTTGAGCCCACAGGAACATAGGTATAAGACCCCCAAAACAGAGGATTCCTGCCCCAGTCACTCCTCAGAATGTCGTCTATCACAGAACTCTTATCTCCCTCACCAACGTTGTTGCTTCCCTTCTTCAGATCCATGCTGAATGCAGATAAGGTATCAAGGAACCCCTCAATGACCTCCTGGTCCGATAAGGACTCCATTGTAATTGCTTCCTTTCCCACAAACCACACCAAAACAACTTTGGATTGCTTGTGGATTCGCACTACTGCGTAGGTTTTCCTCATCCACCATGGAATCAAATCATCACCACCATCACCATGTTTCGGCCCTGCAAAGACCAACTTGACATTGGGGATCTCTGAAACATCAAGGCCCATATGCAGCAACACCTTATCCACAACGCCGAAGCCAAGTCTGCTGATTGCACTGACTTTGTGGGGTGGCAGGGGTGGCTGGAAGCCATGAAATACAGGGACCCGTGGATTCTGATCCTTGCTACTATCTGCATCATTCTTATTGCAGTTTTTGATGACAGACTTCAGTACACCCAATGAAACAGTGAGGATCACATGATCAGCCTCAACATCAACATCAGGCCCCTTCAACAACACGACCCTTCTCCCACCAACCCCCACCTCGCAACCCCAGGCTACACTCTCAACCTTAGCATTGTACACTATACTCCCCTCAGGTAGCCTATTCACAAGTTCCTTCATGACACTAGAATACCCCCTGGGGATGGACAACTGTTTCCCATGGAATTCCCAATACTCACTAAAAGACTCAACGTCCACATTATCCAAATCATCTGCAGCAGTGGTGATCCTATCATTGTGACACCGACTATGAAACACAGCCTCCTGCAATGACCTCAGATCCCAATTGGGTCTTGGCTCCTCTCCCAATTCTGCCGAAATAGCCGATGGGGATGCAGATAAGGCTTCATTATTCTTAGCATTCTTCGCTAAATATTCCTCCAACCCTGCTCTCAGATAAATCCCCAAGCCCCCGTTTAAGACACCATGCTTGGGCTCCGCCCCAACATGACCATTTGGTAAAATCATATCGTTATTCTTCATCTCATCTTGTGCCTTACCCAATAATCCCTTGTACAGTCTAACCATTGGATCTACCAAAGATGGAGGCACCAATAACCCTCATTCTGCCAAAACGGCCGAAATGTCCCTGAGATCATCCATGAACTCCCACGGCTTCTCCCTATCCTCCATGGCACCAATCTGCTTAGCGATGGCATAAACAGGACTCCCTTCAATACCATGAATCCATGTTGCCCCCCGTTCTACTCTTTCACCATGAAATTCAACTATAAAATGCACTTCTCAACACAATCACATTAATAAAAAAATATGTTGTTCATTTAATAGTTTTGTAGGAACAATTTAGTCACTATGAAAGTTGTATATCAAAAAAAATATATTTTCTTAAAAGTTATGTTAGAAGAATATATTACATGGTATATTACAAATTTATACTTTCATGTTTCCCACGATATGGCACTACTATAACGATTAATAGCTAAAAAACACTAATATAGATTAATAATTATACATCTTTCTGTAATCAAAGTTATTTTCAAGGAACTAGGATTGTGCAGTAACAAATTTGTGAAAAATATTACAGCGACTTCCAATTGGACAACACCTTCAACATGGAAACAATGGAACAAGTTCCATATTTATATTGGGTGGAGTGGGTTTAATGATCACTTTGGTAGTTTTTATGTAACATGTCCCTAAATTCACTTAATTAATAGTTGTTATATACACATTGATTTTATTTTCCATTTTTCTATACACTGTTTACATCATTTTCCCCGTAGCAGCTGGGCTATTCCATTAATATCACTTGAAGAGAACATTTCATTGACCTTTTCAATTTTACTTTTATATCATGAAGCATTGTTTACTTTTCCTTCTCAAAGATTGCTTGTATATCATGTTGGAAACTCAATATGGTGTGTGTATTTTCTAGACTATATTCCATGGCTCATACATCATTTGAGACATTATTTTTGTTAAATTAGTGGTCATGACCATATTAAGTTGACGGTCTATAACAATACTATGCATAATACATGTGAGGGTTATTCATTCAAATATAAACTTCACTAACACCATGGCAATTTGATCATAATAATAAAGGCATATAGATTCTCATGGTTCTACCTTAGAGGATCAAATATGTTTGAGTTATGAAGGTTCTAAGTGAATAAGGTTTTTGCAACACCCTTTTTTGAATGTGGAGGATTACCGTCATGCCACCATCGATGTGATGGGCCCTGTGGTAAGAGGCCTAAAGCCTACCATACCCTAGTCACATGAACCCGTTCATTGAACGATGGTGATATAACCCAAAATGTCGATGGTGGGGATTGGATTTGGCACCGTTAGGCTAACTGACTACCCCTCACTTCTTCTTCGGCCACGCCATTTGTATGTTTCCCATTTCAAGAGTGGAGCTCTACAACCATGGAGGAAAATGGAATAGTAATGTATACTTTCCATCTGTAGAGCATACTAATAATATTAATATATATATAGTAATACCTTGTCCATGTGGCAGAAAATTGTCCATCAAATAACATGGCTTGGCTGAAAAAACTTATGTTCATATAATCCTCAAGCTGAATAGCATCCCAGGCATTATCATACAATGCAAACTGTGGATGGTCTTCAAAGTCACTCTCCAAGTGCCATTTTTCACTAAGGGATTTAACATCCAAGTTCTCTCGTAAACCCTCATATGTTTCCTTCGAAGATGGACATATATATTTGATGTACAAAATGGGGCTTGGGGGAATGCCAAGCTAATCATCTCAAGCCTCCATGAGATAACATAGATCAGCACCCCAGTCCATATCTCAGGTTTGACCTTCATGACCTTTGTAAATATCAGAGCCCACAGAATTATCCCCCGAGTTGGAGGAAGGGTATGAAGTGGAACATGTCGCTACCATCTCTTCCTCCAGGCTTCTCACGACTCTGTTTACGAGTTCCTCACTGAGGGTGAATTCTTCTTCACCGTCATCATCTGCCAAGGTTTGAAATAGTTGCAGTAGATGAAGAAACGGGTATGTTTCTTCTCCGTGGAAGCATTTCGGCTCTAGGACATCAATGGAATCCAACAGAGGCTCAGCCTCATGGTCTCCTTTTCTTAGCAGCACCCCAGTCATCATTCAGTGATGGGTCAAGGATTCGAACTCAGATCAAAACGGTGTTGCAAATACAAGAGGAGGATGGGATTATTGCCTCTACTTCCGTGGTTTTTTTCGTAGGGTTTGAATCTTGGAATTCTTTCCCTTAGGGACACATTTCTTCTTTGGCTCGGTCTGATTTTCGGCAACTTCATCATCTTTCACGACTTCATTGGCTCAGTCTGCTTTTTTATCACTTGGATACTGATTTCTTCTTCTTTGGCTCGGGCTGCTCTCCATCAATTTCATCATCTTTCCCGACTTCTTCTTCAGCGGGTTTCTTTCCCCTGGACGCCGATTTCTTCTTCTGCTCGGGCTGCCCTTTAGTGAAGTCATCATGTTTCATGACCACTTCTTCAGCGGGTTTATTTCCCTTCGACACCGACTTCTTCTTTGGCTTGGTTGCTCTTCGGCATAGTCATCATCTTTGGATCTTTTTGCAGCTGCGACCTTCTTGGGCTTCGAACTTTCATTATTTAAGTAACAAAGTTCTCGTGAGATTGTTATCAGTCTGTGTAGATATGTCTTCTATGAATGTCCACCAGCAGGGAAATACTCTGTGTTGCTCTCGGGCGGCCCCTCCGACGCCGAGTCAGGGAGGCAACAACTCCTCTGTCACTACAGTTAATAACGATGCTCTCTCAACTTTACTTGAGAAATCGCTCAACTTTTCCACTCTGGTTTTGCCTTGCCTAAATCCACTGTGAAGAAATTATTTATATATATATAGAAATTATATATATATATATTAATTAATTACTAAATATCTGTTTTTTTATCAAAAAAAAATAGTAAATTGTGCTACATTTAAGCAAATGAAAGAAACAGTGATGGGGTCTAACTAGAATAAGAGGATGGGCACCAATATGGACATTGATAAAGCCTATCTGATGAGAAGTAAAAGGTAGAAATGCTCCAATGGAAGGTTGGTCACTAGAGCAATAGATATGTAAGGCATGAGAAAATAGAGAAGGATAAGTAAATGGGAACAAAAGAAATCGTAGATCCAAAACTAAAGGGATATAGAAACAACATAAATTGAGGCAACTCATCTTGTCAGCAAGGGGATACTCACACATCAAGTAAGTAATGAGGGTCCTCTCCTATAATTGCAGGGGATTATCGTTGATAAAAAGGATAGAGGAAGTGCAATGTTTGATCAAGAAATAAGGAACCTTAGTTCTCGTGTTCTAAGATACAAAAGTGGGGGATCAATAGGTCCTCCAAAATCAGCACAATATTTGGAAAGGTATTGGGATTGTTTTTTTTTAGTGCAAGAGGAGTTTCACATGAGATACCCACCATGTGGTCTCTATCTTCACTCAATTTTTTTGAATATAGTTCAACATCTCACTAGTTGTCTATTTGGTTTCTAAACATTCCTTCAAACTAACTATGCCCCACTATCAATAGTTACATGCATTTTAAATTCGAAGAAGAACATCAGAGAAGAACACGATTGTTGGAATTCCTTGGTGGCCTTTATGTACAATTTTTTTTGGATAAGAATGCATATTGGGTGGCGGCTTCAATACTACCTGGCAAGAATGGGAGAAAAAAGGGATCTCATCATCAATATCAACTGGAGGAAGCTATATAAGACCTTATCCACAAATGAAATTTGTTAGATATATAGAATTCCACTAACAAATTCAATTAGAGAAATAAGTGAACTAGACTAGGCCATATTGCTATCTTGTTAGAAATATTTTTAATTTTAGATTCATTCTTATATAAGAAAAAATTATTTATTTGAAGAATGATCCCTTTGATTATCTCAGATCACATGCTGAGTTTATATCTCTTTCATTTTTTCAGATATGCTCCTTTTGTTCTTTACTTCATGTTCTATTGTGCTCTTGGTGTGTTAAATCTACATCAAATAATATATATAACATTTGCACAATTTCTTTAGTCGTTGTAAATACAACTTTTGGTGGGCTCTCATGCCTTTTATATTGAGGATGAACTATCATATTAAATCCTTCATTTTGGCAGTGTGTTGGAAGGTAAATTAACATCTAGAGATTACAATTTGATTGTGTGAATAGACTCTAGAAGGATTTGGCATTTTAGTAGTAAGAGAGTCTGATTTTCACCTTTATCATGTGCTAATGTGTCAGTTTTGATGCATTGGTACTTATATCACACTGTCGCATCCTATCTCTAATGCATTTCTCTTCATTAGCCTTTATATGGATGTGTTTGCCAATCATTTCTAGCGCACTACTTTTTATATGGTTGCATGTGGTCACTTCTTAGGTGTATCCTTTTTCTTAGCGCACATGATATAGTGTATCATGTATTTCATTATTCGTAATGCAAGTCATTGTGATATATGGTTTCATATAACTGATGTTTTGTTACATTCAACACTTTAATATTTAATTATTGTGATGTATCACATGTCTATATTGATCTTGACAACGTATCGATAGGTGGCGCGAAGCGAGGATATTGTCTAGGAACTCCATCTCCTCCTGGATGTATTTGTGCAGAAAGCTGTGGTACTTTAGTACCAAATGTCGCTCAAAATCCATGATACCTAACTTCATGTGAAGGGTACAAAAATATTTGTGAACTCCAACACATCTTGGTCCCTTCCCTGTCCCAGTCTAGTCCAATTTATGTACTTATCTTCATAGCTCCTGATAGGGAAATATTGTTCCATGATGGTGTCTCAAAAAGAATTCGAAGTGGGTGCAGCTGAAAAGAATGAAATTTCCCTCTCGTCTCTTTTCTCATAGTAGGTTTCCCACTAGTCCTTGATGTGGGGCGTGTCTTTGATTGGAAAAACCATGAACTGAAAAATAACCTTCTGATAGATTTAATTATTTATCTATGGCATTTGCATCTATCTGGCCTTGAAATATGGTAATTTCATAGTTGACTTATACCTTAAAGGGAGTGTTGCCTCCAGAGTGGCTAATGGATGAAGATTCATTGCATGTGGGCATCCGTCGTAGGATCTAGGAAAAGTTGTCTATCATTTCGTTCCTTTGTCACTAGAGGGATTTCTTGAGAAATAAGGGATTACCTCCTCCCTCGTATTTATTTTCTACTGCGATGGGAGGTCATCTGGGTTGTTGAGGCTGGCCTTGCAAAAGTTCAATGAGTTCAAGCCTTAACCCCTTATACCTTGACCTTATTAGGGACATGCACAAAAAAATAGAGAAAGAGTAGACTGCTCTTATACCACTGATCCAGCTTTATGCAGGAACAAAATGAAATAAAAATTTAAATAGAAACACAGAGCTATAGAAAAAATTGAACTTCAATTCATTTATAAAAAAATACTAAAAATTCTTTACATGCATTATGGAAATAAACTAGCTCGGGTGATAGTAATTTATCTCTGAGAAGATATGGGGTAGCTACATGCCTCTGCACTGTGTTATACTTGGGCTCAAAGGCCTATTTATTATTGAGAAGTAATGAAAAACCCTAAACATCCAAAAACCTAACCCTAGGAGGAAGCACCAAAAGTGTGTGGGCCCCATTGGGGTAAATTGGTACATTAACTTCCCAGGGTCATAACTTTGGCATGTGATCTTTGTTTAATTTGTATGGTACCTTATTATAAATATCTATCCAAGCACTATAAATTTCCAATACAAACCCCTACCATAGGCTATGGGTTTACCCATTTTCCAACAGAAAAAAGGTCGTTTAGGGCCTCAAAATGACTATGGAAGTTCATGACTTGAAAATCTGCCAAAAATAGTAAATTGTGCTACAGTTAAGGAAAATGAAAGAAACAATGATGGTGTTTAAGTGGAATAGGTGGGTGGCTACCAAGATCGACATGGATCAAAGCTCATCTTATGAGAAGTCGGAAGTAGAAATGCTCTAATGGAAGGTTGGTCAGTGGAGGAATAGAGGTGTAAGGCATCAAAAAATAGAGAAGGATAAGGAAATGGAAACAAAAGAAACCTTAGATCCAAAACTAAAGGGATATAGAAACAATATAAATTGAGGCAACTCATATTGTTAGCAAGGGGATACTCACACAACAAGTGATGAGGGTCCTCTCCTATGTGTTTCAAAAGCTATAAAGAATTTAGATGTATGAAATTGAAGTCTTAGTTATGCAGGCATTCTTCTTAGGGGATACATTTTGAGATATGTCACACACAACTTCTCTTCAGAATTAAATGCACCTGATTCATCACACATGATCTTTGCATTGTGCAATAACATTACAATAAATGACATAGAGGCAAGGGGTGTCAAGGATTGGAAAACTACCTCTCTTTTCGAGAGGCTTATCGAGAATGTTGTGTCCAGTTCTATGGGTTACAGTGTACTAACTAATCATGGGGTTTATTCTCTAGCTGAATGTTGGAGAGCACTTAATTTGAGTGGGTGTAGTGAGTGCCTAAACAATATGTAAAATTATTTGGGTGTCTGACCAATTGGTACTAGCCAAGGACTCGCCTTCTTCGATAACTGTGTAATTCGTTATGACAGCTACAAGTTTTACAATGATGGTGTGCCTCTGCTCTCAGCCCTAAATGGAAGTGGAAATAAAAGTGGTCCTTCTATACCAGCATCAAGGCCAACACAAGGTAATATTGTCATACATATTTAGATCACTAGGAAAATCTGAAAAGCCTTTGCTAATTCAGTATAGTGATGCCAATTATTGTTAGCTGCAGGAAAAAGTCTCCCCAAAGTGTTGGGATTGAGCATCGGTGGTTACTCTAATATATATATATATATATATATATATATATATATATATATATATATATATATATATATATATATATATATATATATATATATATATATCTATATATATATATATATATATATATATATATATCTATATATATATATATATATATATATATATATATATATATATAGGGTCATCTACTAATTTAGTTTTTGATTTTGTGATACACAAAAGTAATCAGAAGAGAGTACAATGATGGAAATATCTTCTGCCAGGATTCCTGGTGAAGGAGAGCATATTTGGGTTTAGTTGGGAGATGAAACTTCACCTCCAACAACCCAACTATTGGAAATTGTTATGGATACAAGAGAAGAGTTGGCTAGCATCAGGGTGAGCATTGAGAATTTGTTGAATTCAAGTGTCAAGCACAATAAGCTCATTAAATATTTGAACAAAAAGTCAAATCATAGACCTCTAGATACATAGGTCAAGGAGGGAGGAGAAGACTCCTTAAAGCAAAAAAATGTGGATGAAATTGTTGAAAGTGAGCGTCATAAAACTAGAAATGAGCATGATAAAACTAAAAGTGAGGAAGAGACACAAATAACATCCTTAAAAGAACATAAACTGAGAAATAAAAAGAAAACAAAAATCCAAGGATAGTTAAAAAAGATCAAACCACCTACTTTTGATGGTGAAAAAGAAGGGGCAACAGAAGCCTGGCTGCTAAACATGACCAAATATTTTAAAGTATATGAATATTATAGTAACTTGAAAGCCAAAATACAAGCTTATCAATTGCAAGGAAAAGCCTCATTATGGCGAGAAGAAGAACAATACATATTATAGAAGAAAAAGAAATAAGTTGGGAAGAATTTTACAAACATTTCAAGGAAAAAATACTTAAATAAAAGATATTATGATGAAAAGGAAAAATGATTTCATGATTTGAAGCTAGCACAAATGCGCATGGATGAGTTTGTAGTAAAATTTACAAATATGTTCAAGTATTTCACTTATATCGGAGAAGAAAATGCAAAGGTGAGGTGTTTTATAAGCTATCTTCCTCATCCATATAAGGAAAGAATTGAATTTGATAATAAATAAAAAATGGACGAAGTTGTGTGGAAAGCCAGGATATACTATCAATATTTCAAATAGAAAAGTGATGGCTCAAAATCCTACTCTAATAAGGAAAAGGGAAGATTTGGAACTAGGATTAAAATGTCAAAACCCTCCATTCTCAAAACATTTGGGAAAAATCATTAGCCCATGAAGTTTAGCCGAAATAATCAAGCACAACCTTCATCTTTCCAAATAGGTTCCAAAATAATTTATTTGAATTATACAAGAACAAATGGTGGAAATGAGAGAGAATTGTAAGTGTTGGGTCGTAGAGAACCCCATCTACTCAAAATCTTTCTGTATAATGCCAAATCAGTGCAATATTTGCAGGTGGTGCAGAAGGCATATACCATAAATGATATAGCTAGAAATATACCAAGAATTAATGCAGTGCTAAAAGATCGGAAAACATAACATCAATTAACAATGATCAAAATTGAAGTTATGATTCTAGTCCAACCTGTTTCCTTTTTAGTAGATCTAGGAGTCCTTCAAGATGTAAACTGAGTACAAAAAAAAATAAAAGTTCATGGTTGATTCAATTGGATATAGGAACTAAAAGAATAATGAACAATTGTGTTAAAATGTGTGATATAAATTTAAATGGAACTAATTAATTATGTAATCTATTTAGATTTTAATTATTGAGATTATTTATGTGTCGATTCCATTCCTTAAGATCACCAAGAAGGTTGAATCCCTTATAGTGACCTCTCTCGTCGCATGTTTACCCCAGCTGGTCGGTTGCTTGGGTATACCTAGGAGGAGGGGGTGTTACAGAAGCTTCGAGCACTTTGATATGGGTCTTAGATCATCACCAAGGTTGTGGGTGACAATTATTTCGAGCTAAGTATACTCATATTCCTTGGTGTGCACCCATTATTCAATCTAGACCACCTTCAGACATACTTTCCACCATTATTGGACACATAAGACATTGTTGAGCAGCTAACACCAGTAGAGCTAAACCCATATTACATTGAACTTGCCACAACTGATTGGAACATGGACACACAAATTAAGATCACTCTCCAAAGGATCCAGTTGTATCAGGTTGTCAAATTTGGCCAACTCTTGCACCAAGGCAAGTGGTTGACTAGGGACCAACTTCAGCAAATGTTTCTCCATCTCATGGAGGCACTCAACATAATAGGGAACATTTCTTCTTAAGGGGGGAGAATTGATCAAGGTGGATATTGGTGGTCACTCGCCTATTACACTTGGACTCCCAACATTGTTTCCTTTCAGTTTCCTATTTTGCAGCAAAGTTTCCTATTTCATATGTTTTCTATTTTAGGAAAATTTTCACATTCTAAAATTATGGAGTCGTTTTGATGCCATAAATCATTTTTATTTTGGAAACAGGGAAATAGAAAATGAGGTCTAACATTTTCAGTCAAAATTTGTTGACCACAGATAGATATTTTTAACGTGTTATTGTACACATCAAATGGAGATCGTATACCAAAGTTACGAACCTAGGAAGTTGATGTTCCAACTAACCCCATTAGGCCCACAAGATTTTGGTGCTTCGATTCCTAGAGTTAGGTTTTTGGATTTTTAGGATTTCTCATTGTATCTTCATGATAAAAAGGATTTCGGGCCTCATTATAAATTATTTCATAAGGCATGTATCCATCAGATCTCTTCTCAAAGATAAGCTATGATCGTTAAGCCAATATGTAACATTAGTGTAACTACTAAAAAGACTAATATATATGGATCATCAGTATCCATATATAAAATAAATAAATATAATATAAATATTTATTATTATTATATTTAGTAATATTATAGGTATACAATAGGGGTTATCTATTTGTTATATATATATATATATATATATATATATATATATATATATATATATATATATATATATATATAGATAGATATATTGATGGGGTCTTAGTTAATGGGTATTACTATATTAATATTATAACTATAGAGGTGGTTTCTTGTTGTCTTGGTATATGTTTCCTTCGCTAGTTTTAGTGCCATATCTTTTGTCCTAACCACATCATTATTCTTATGTTGATTACAAGCATTCATCTCGCTTGATTTGGCACATGATTTTTGGCAATTACATTGGATAAGTTTTCGTTGTGATCTTTGAATGTGGTTGTTTGTTGGGAAAATAGTAGCATCAACATAATCTATAATGAGGTTTGATCTCATCTTATCAGCCTAATTATATCGTAATGTAAATTTTCTAGAATTCTAAATAAGGGACCATCTAAGGGAAGAGGAACCATGTTTTCAACATTTTTCTTCACTAATCTCATAGCCCTACCTATATCAATTTAACAATCCAATTGTATTAAGTTACACCTAGTTTTCCAAGTGAATGAGAGTTAGTTCTAATTGAGTTGACGATGTCAATGACATGGGTTGAGTCCTTGGATTGAGTTTCACAATAGAAGCATGGTGGGATCATATCCCATAGGTCTTAAGATATGCCTTATTTTGGGTATTGCAAAGAAGCACTGATATAAGGAAACTACAGAATTTGAAGAACATCATTTTTCGGCACAAAGAGCCCAACCCAAAATCTACAAAAGAGGAACCCTTTAAGTCACGATTCACTAAGGAGATTGAAGCCACAATGTTGAGTTGAATTAACCTAACCAAAGGAGAACAAAGTTTTAATAGTAATAAGTGCTAAAAGTGTTAGAAGGTAAGATAACTTTAGTGAATCTCAACACCTTATCCTATATGTTGTCTTTGTTCTTAAAATGCGAGAATTCTTTTAAAATTGGAAAAGGAAGAAAAATACTTCAAAATGATAATCATGAAATTGACTGAGTGCAACAAAACCTTGATGGTCCTTTGCAAGAAAATATATGTTACAAAGGAAAAATGATTCCATAATGGAAATGTAGTAGAGCTAAGATCATGAGATAATGAACAATATGATGAATTTATCGGTCTTACTACATAACACATTAGCATATTATAGGAAAGGTTGGAATCAATGAATCATTGGGTAGTTGATCTTTTCAAAATTCAAGATAAAAAATAAATTGATAGAGTCATTACAATAAGAGCTATTAGAAAAGGGTGTTTCTAAGAATTAATAATGAAGTAATATAGTTAAAACAAGTGTGCTAAAATTCGTAATGCAAGTGATTTCATTTAGAAGATTAATAGTTCTTATGACCCTTGTTATTTCATTAAAGATAATAAAGTTGATGTGCCTATGTCATATTATGAGGCACAAAATGATAATCATGGTGATATTTATAAATATGAATACCTTAGCGAAGACAATTAAATAGGGTGCTTTAAAGATAACACAAAAGGAATTGATTCCAAACTTTTATTCAAAATTGATTTTGATGGGAAAGGTTTAGGCATAAATGGTCAATGTATCTAGAAACCCACTCAGAAACATGTAAGTCCAAGAAAGGAAGGTCTTGGTTATGAAACTCAAATAAATAATGAATCTATCAAGTTTGTGAAAGCAAATACATTGATAACAAGTGAATAATCTACAAGTACCAATGCAACAAATCAAGTGCAAAAGCATGAACATTATTACAATTGTTGGAATAGGAAAATATAAAAGTGTTACATTTAGGTACGTTGCAGTTGGATAGATGTACAAGAATGGAAAATATTTTCTTTTATGTTGAAAAGTTTATATAAGGTCAAGTCTTAAAAATTTCACAAGTTATTCGGTCCTCCCAAAAGTTACTAAGGAGAAGTTGTCATTTCTTTAAGTCATAATGGTTAATGGTAAACTAAAAACCATTTGGTAAAGGTAAATTCAAGTGATTCAAATATGTAGAAAATATATGGGCTTATATGATGTAATTGTGAAAGGGATGCTTGATCAATTGAACTCAACATCCCAAAAATTTTGGTCCAAGATGTACAAGTTGAAGTTCCCACATGTTTTGCAAGCCCTATTGATTTGAGCATACATGTATTCATGTGATAACACATGCAGACATGTAGCATGTATCCTCTTATGTATAGAAGGATGGGACGTCAAGTTTTGGAATCAACCACTTGGATAAGTACAAGAATGGAAAGTAGACTTGTGTCTAATCTTGATGTGGAATTAGGGGGGAGGGGGGGATGTGAGATAGATTAATATTAGCATGTGAGAATGTTGGGACCAAGTTTAACATGTTGATGATCAATGCTAGTAAGAAGAAGAAGAAACTTTATGGAATAACCAATCTTTTATGAAGGTAAAAAAATGATGCAATTGTTTTTCAAAGTTCAAAGCCCAAATGAAGACATTGATATGATTTTGGATGCAACAAATAAAAAAAGTTAGTGACAATGCATGTGAAAATATTGCATTAACAATGAATATTGTAGTAGAGGAATATAAATGATGATGGAAAATGAAAGTTGGAAGATTGTGAGTTGTGAGAGCTAATGGTGTCATGTTTGAGTATGTACCTGGCATATCTATGACTGAATTAGGAGAATCAAATTTTATTTTGATGAGGCAAGTGTATTACCATAAAGTTTGTGGCAACAGAGAAACCAAATTAATGTAGTGTATAGGTTATGGTTAGTTATAAACCATTAATGTGATGTTTCTGGTCATCTAGAACCATTAATGATGTGTATGGTTTGTAGTCAGCTGAAACCACTTCATGTTGATGTGATGTTTGTGGTATAAAAGAAACTGCTCAAAATGTGATAGTTGAGGGTCATCCACAAGAAGATGTGGGTCATCCACAAGAAACCCAAAAGTATAATGCTAGAGTGTGGTTATGGCTAAACCAAGTAAAATCTAAAATAATGATGGTGTAGGAGGAGTTACAAGTACAGGTACAAGAATGAAGACATGTGGTGGAAGAATGGTTGAACAAACCATGTATACAAAGGACATCCTATTTGACTATCGGTTGCAACTGTTGGTTACCCATGCCTTCTGATGGATGGTTATTACTTTATATGTATGTCAACATCATAGAAGTAAGATGAAAATGCCAAGTTGAACTAAACATAGACATTGTTGATCAAAAGCAGCATGTGCTATCAAAAAAGACAAGTGAGGTGTTGTAAATAGTACATTTCTCCATTAAAGGGGAGTATTAGAGTTAATGGGAGAAATGTATTTTTCCAATGTATTATTCTATATTATCATATTTCCAATATAATCGTCTAGAAAGTCATTAGTTTCTAATATAGGAGTGAGTTGGAGCTATGTTGGCATACTTATCTTTCCAGTTGTTTTGATTATCTAGTGATCGATCCTATTACTATAAAACATAACTCTATTATGTATTTTATGTGGTGTGGGATTAAATCAATAAAATCTCCAATTATGCTATCTCTATGTTATTTTTGTTTTCCATATTTTTTATATATTCAATAATACACCCCAAAAAAAATGAAACATCAAAATCAATTATAAAAAACATAATTCTTTACTTAATTCCTAGAACAAAGTTTTCATTCATTTAATTTACCATCAATAAGTAAGCCTTTAACGAATTTTGTGCTAAATTATAGAGGAAATTTTCATTTTTCATAAAAGATTCATGTGGATAAGATATCTAAACCATAAATCTGACACTTATGAATCAAACAATTACTTAATTTTGTACATTAATTTTTTATCCTTAATAAAATGAAAAATAATATTTTCACTCTTTTCCAAAGGAATTGTCTTTAGTGCGACTTTTTGGACTTTCGAGTGCCAGAATCTGGCAGAAAAATTGAGGTGGAATCTTGATTTGTATTATTTAAACTAGAATTTTGACTGTATATATGGATTCAGCACCTTGAAAACCCCCTAGGGCATCAATTGTGCAGGGATTACCCATCAAGCTTATGATTTCAATAGATTCCTGTCGGATTTTAGAGACATTAGACCAAAAAAACCCACCGGAAAGGCTTCCAAAATGTCTCACTAAATATAACTCATTTTCCAAGTGAATAGTTCTTATAGAATTAAGCAGTATTCAAATTAGCTTGAGGTATACGGTAAGCTAAAAAAAAATGTCATTTTTGTTGTGATTAATAAGTCAAGTTTTTTTTTCAATTATATAGATATATTTGTTTATTTTAAAATAAGCATTTTACAATTTTAATTTAGTTATCAATAATTATTAGGTGGATGTAGATATTTAATTTCGATGGAATATTTTAGAATATTTCTAGTAGTGTACACAAATCAAAAGTTGTGATTTATCTCTAAACCAATAATATCTTTTTTTACCTTTTAATTAGAGTGATCAATTAAAAAAAGCTCATATAAATCAGTGTCATATAAAATGGACAAAACTTTTGGAGAACACAATGGATCCGATCATCTGTGGCACTCTGCGCCCTGATGTTGGGTCTTAGGGTTTCGCCTCAATCCAGATGATGGTGTCGTGTAGCTGTAAACGAATTCAATTTTTGTTTCCTCCACAAAGCACAAACCCATCTCCCATATTGGCTCTCAGAGGAGGCTATCAGGTTTCGCATTAGATCCAAGGTTCAAGATCTGTTGTATCAAGACTTCTTTCAGTCGGTATCACGATTCATTGCAACACATGAGGGATCTAGAAACCTCAAAACTATTGTGCCAACTTTGGATGCAGTCTTTCATACCCCCATTATCACATAAGGGAAAATTAACTCCTCTTTACAACTGCGATATCGAAAGGATGGCTCTGCCCTCAATAGGGATCCCGCTCTTAACCACGGAACTGAAGACATGGTCGATTCAAAGGAGCATATCGCTCGCAATATGAATTGCAAATCTAGTGATGCAAAGGGCACACATGGATAGCTTGGAACAATGAAGATCAGATCTAAGTCTTCACTGGAGGGATCCAGTGGCACCATTACAATAGAGTGGCAGATCGACATATCTGGTGAAGCAGATTCAGATCAGACCACACTCAACAGAAATCAGCACATGCATGCAACAAAGCTTGACAGATGTGGATCTGATTGGTATAAGCCCAGATCTATTAGTAAGGAATAATCACAATGGAGATCGGGTAGCAAACGATGACCATCAAGCCAACGTAATTTTTTTATGACAAACTGGTGGTGTATTTCTAACAGACAGAGTGTGAAGCACATGAGGGAGTCCTAATCCAAATATTTATCAGAACATTGCAAGGAAAGTCTATCTACAAGAGGATCTAGAATGAGATCTGGATACAAGATCCCAAGTGCGAGATTAAAAAACAAATGGGTATACCAATAATTATGTAAAATTGATTCATGTAGGGAAATCACTTCAAGAGAAGCTCACACTACATGACTATGGAATTGCTACTAGCACAACCATCATCCTCAACACGAGATTGCTTGGAGGAAGCTCTAGTTCTAGCTCAAAGGGTCCAAGCTCTTTCAAGGATGCAATCAAAAGGGAGGAGGAGACCCAAACCAAACCAATTATGTTTCCAAATCTACCTGGGCCCTATATCGTGGAGCAGAAGTCCCAAATCCCAGCTTTGATAGTCACATTACCTGAGGTAAACGAGCTCTATGTAGATTTCCACACCAAAGAAGTTATATGTAGGTTTAATGGTTTTTGGCCCAAATTGGATGCTCTACATCAATGGATATTCTCTACTTGGACATCAAACTATGATATCCATCTATGTTCTAAGGGGTTTTTTATTGTCAAATTTGATACAACAAAAGATAAGGACTATGTTTTAAATGAGGGACCATGGTTTTGGGCATTGTGGGGCTCTTTAGGATACCTTGGTTCCCAAATTTTGATGATATCACCATGGTGGTATCCAAAATGCCCATATGGGTCAGGATACATAATCTACCATTTCATTTTTGGCACCACAAAGTATTAGAAGGAATTGGGAACTCCTTAGGGAAATTGATACAGGCCGAATCTCAAAAGGCATTTTTATTTTTGTTAGAATCTGTGTTGACATAGACCTTAGTCAATGTTTACCTGATCTCATTATGCTAGTCCACAACAATTTTCAGTAGATACAACCTCTAGATTATGAGAATACACCATTTTGTTGTCGTGGATGTCTTCAAACAAGACACCTTCAAAGTGCATTCCCACAAGCTAAAAAAGATCCCAAAAGAAATAAGAGACAACCTCAAAAGCCAAAAGGTTGGCAATTCACAGAACCTCAGGAAGAGGCAGGAGAAGACGCAGACATCCCAGAAAACACCACAGAGAACAATGAACAAAACAACTAGAACATCTCACAAAAAGATGAGGTCGAGCACAATTCTGCATTAGTTCCAAAGCCAATCGTTCCACAACAACAGAGTGAGTAGTTTACCCTTGAAAAAGAGGTAAGTGTCAACAAACGAATTCATGCCTCAGAAGGCTCGGATTCTGACAAAGAATTTCCAACAACTATAAAAGAGAATCAAATGACTATTGTATCATCCACACCCAACATAGGTAGGTGGCGAAAAGTAGAAAAAAAGAAGGGAAAAAAAGTAGATTAGTTTTAGCTATAGATTCTGAATATCCATATACTCTTTAGCATCTAAAATATGTAATTTTATTCATTATGAATAAAGTTGTAATTTTTCCTTGAAAAAATATCATATAAAATGAATGAATTATGATTTTTAGTCATGTGCTATTATAACCAAACTTGTTTTTAAATTAAAAATCTATATAATAAAGAGAAAATACATTTTTATAATTAAAAATCTTATTATATATATTTTTAAATAATATATTTAATTTATATTAATTTTTTTTTATAATTAATAATAATAATAATTTAAAATAAAAATTATAATTTAATTAATTTTTTAAATTTGAGAAATATAAAATATACCATATTCATTTATTTATATATTTATATGACTGCTATCGTTATGCTTTTTAAAAGAAATCCAAAAACTGAGAGGTCCAAAAAAGATTCTCTCATTTGTCAAATTTTCAATAGTTTCTTTCCAAAAACTGAGAGGTCCAAAAGAGATTCTCTCATTTGTCAAATTTTCAATAGTTTCTTTCGCATGTTACCTCTAGTACATATACAAATAATGTTCGAAAGCTAAGGGTTGATTCGATTTTATTAATTTTAACCTTCAAACAAAGTGTCAAATCATTACTGGCATGCATGGTTTTTGAGATTTGATGCATGTGATATTATGGACTAAGGGTTGAAAGGAGTGGACCCTAGAGGTGAGTAGAGATGTTGGACATCTTTAGGATCTTATCGCTATTTATGTGAACAGAGTTTAGATGATACTAGAAGTTTTAATAAAATTATAATATTTAAATTTATAATTTTTTGAATTTATAAATTGTTTTTATGATTAATATAATTTTTTTAGTTTGAGTAAAATTTTAATATATTTCATTTTTTTTAATTGATATTATGATTTCCTGTTGTTAAATTTAAAAATATTGTCATTGAATATATATAATATTTTTACTTAAATATTTTATATTATAATAATACAAGGAAGATGTTAATATAATAATATAAAGAAGATGTTACTAAATAGTCATTTCAATATTTATTAAGGAATAATATTATATTATTTCATATCATGAATTGTCTTACTGCTCTGTTACAAGGTTTTTCTACTTCACCGAGGCCAACCAAACGTACTTTGTTACGCTTTGAGAAGCCTTCGCGCGTGATATCATTGGAGGGCATCTTCCTAGTGCATGGCATGTAGGAGGTGTCTCAAACCCACAAAAATATGAACCTTGGTTTAAGTGGGTGAAACTAAGATACTCGAACTATACCAAAAACCTATTGGAGATAATTATTAAATTATTTATATTTATTATATATTTTTTTATTTTAATTTTTTAAAATAAAATTATCTCAACTTAATATATTTTATAATATTTAAAACTAAATATTTAATTGGTATATTTATTTTAAATAATATTATTAAAATAATTAATATATAATATGAAATTTTATTTAAAAAAATTATATATAAAATAATTTGTATTTTTGAATTCAAAATATTCAAAGTTATAATATGAATAATTTCCCTTTACAATGAATTAATATATTTATTTAGTGTTATAATTTACTAAATCAAATATATTTTTTTCTTAAATTTGTTATTTATAAAAAAAATAAAATTTTGGAAAATATAATAATAATATTTAAGTGCAAAAATATTACAATAATGTTCAGGGTTGGAATTTCAAAACAAACTTACTCCTCAAAATTGAACAAACTTACTCAAAATTGACGGTTTTCACACTTTTCTTGTCAGTGTTCACAATTTCAACTAAAAACCTTGACAGTCTTGTAAAATTTCAAACTGTATTTAATGGAAAAATCACCCCATGACAAACAATTTACTTGTCAAATTCCCTCCCTTATAATACTCATCATATCACAAAATAACCCAATTATTTATATATATAAAAGATTTATTAATTAAAAAGTCACACTTATCCATAAAATTTAAAATCTATAAAATTCACATAAAAACCAATAAATATACATTAATAAAACAATATATCATTATTTATTCCACATTTCGTAAATAAAAATATAAACTATTAAATCAATCTTTAAACCTTCATTACTTATTATAAATATATTAAAATATTTTAACTAAACAAATATTTTATCCTTAATTATTTTTCCAATTTATCATTTCTCTAAATACTAAAATGATTTAATATCGTTATTCTCTCCAAATCAACTTCACTGTCCCTCGAAAAAAGTCCAACAATGCATTGAATGATGAGAAAGATATAAGCCACTAAAATGTTTATGCAGCCTTGATGCCTTCACCTCTTTTATAGAGCGAAAAATGTTAAAAATGGTGAAGAGTCTTTCATGTTCTCACCAACAACTCTTATTTCCAAGAATTTAATATCATTTTATTGTAATATTTTAAAAAAATTAAAAAAACACATTCTTCACCCTCATTTTATAAGGAATTTAATAAGTAATATAATAATTTTAATCAATTACAATTATAGTTATAATTATATTTATATTTATATAATTATATTTATATGAAAAATTGAAGAGAAAGAATATAAAATTTTTGAAGAAATAAATTTTATTTATATATATATGATCCAAAATGGATCTTGTATAAAAACCTCTAAGTCTAAAGTCTTCATTAATTAATAGCACAAATGAAAGAATGGTGGAAAAACCCGAAAATCCAAAGGAAAGCGGAAGCACAACAGGAATGCACCAGGGCCGTTGGATCCATGGGATCAACGGATGAGATCAAATCGCATCGGAGCAGGCCATCGGAGTGTATCGGAGGTAGCCTTATGGGAATTGCGATCACGATCCAGCGACACAACGTGGACCATTGATCGAGTGCGCAGATCAACGACAGAGATTACAATATCGCATCGCAGATTTCCAAAGGGAGGACTTACCGCAGGCCCAGAGACTTGGCCCATCGCAATATCACATCACAACAATGCAAAGGGGTGATGCTGATAGGCCGCGGGTAATATGATTGTGATTGCGATGGGCCGATGGCACCGATCGACGATCAGCGATCAGCGAATGGACTGGTGGAACAACACAGAGATCCGTGACCCCGCGATATGCGATACACTGATATCAGCGATCGACAAAGGAATGGGATCGGAACCAAATACAAAGGGCCATTGACATGCGACTTGCGATTGTGATCAAGGCGAACCCGACAGGGTTTATAGATGCGGCAGTATAAAATTTGAAATCCGATATGAAGCATTTGTTGGATTTTTCAGTGTTTTAATTTATTTTTGCATATTTCCGTTATAAACTCAAATACAAAGGGGACCACGGCATTTGAATTGATGTGACTTGTGAAAGTGATAGAACGCGGACCTGAAAGGTTTTTAAGGCAAACTATATAACTTTTGAAGTCCGGCTTTGGCGGATTTTCCACTGGTTTTCAGTGTATTTTGTGTATCTCTTTGTGTAAATAGAGAAGAGTGTTTTCTAGGATTTCCAACCACGCCCGGTCCTTTCCGTTTGTATACAGGTGGTAAGTATGTCTTAAGCGTTATGACAATGATTGTTTAACGCTCAGCAGGAAGATGAAGGGACAGCGCCGGGAGCCAGAGAGCCTGAAAAGGGAAACGAACAGACAAGCATTGATAGGCTTAAAAGCCATCACATGGCAGGACAAAGGATAGAGTTGTTCAGGGAGAGGTTTCCCAGAGGCGGAGTTAGAGAGGAGACAAATTGAGACAAAGAGGGATAGTGAATAGCTAAATAGAGTAACAGGACAGAGGGAGATTCTATGTACTCTTTGAGACTCAAAGTTACCGAGTGAATCCCTGTGAATGTCACTGTTGGTTGAGACTCTGTTTTTGAGCTCACTCTTGTAATAATCCACGCCTGAAGACATAATATAGAGGCCCTCACTGATAGCTTGGACCAGGAGACATAGCCAAGAAGTCTGGTGAACTCCATTATTAATTTGACTGTGTTGATATGTGTGTTTTGTTGTGTTTTAATTACTGTTGATTGTCTGTTTCATTGCAATCTTATCGATCCATTGCATTAAGTGGAATAGGCATTTCCCTGCACATGAGTTTGTAATACCTTAAATATAGACTTAAAAACCAATTTTCGGATCAAGTGGTATCAGAGCATTTGGTTTTAGTTTTGTTAAGGTTAGACAAGCTTGTGCTTGATTTTGAATGCTAACTAGATTAAAGCTCAGACTAGGATAAGGAGAACTTGTTGAGGCTAATCCAGAGATTGGAAGAGTCTATTCTCAAAGGAGAATGGCAGAAGAAACTCCATTAGGATCAGAATCTCAATTTGTAGAAAGTTTTATGACAATCCGAGCCATGGTGGAAGAGATGTATTTTGAATTTAAGAAGGGTCGAGGTGAAAGCACTTCAACACCTAAACTAGACAAAGGAGCAGAGGAACCTTTTCTAGTTGCCCCTCTAGAAGGCAAAGGAAAAGGAGAAATGCCTTCTCGACCATCTCCTCCATCATCACCTTCATCATCCTCATAATCTTCTAGCTCTTCTAAGAAGAAGAAGAAAACTTCCTTAATCAAATTAGATGTGAAGTTTGATTTGCCAATTTATGATGGAGAACTTAATGCAGAAAATCTAGATAATTGGATAAGAAAAATTGATGTATATTGCAGGGTGCAGAGCATTGATTCGGAAAGGAGGAAGATTCAGCTGGCTAGCCTTCGACTTGGAGGAACTGCACTAGTATGGTGGGAAGGCAAGACACAAGCTGATCTGAAAAAACATAGTAAAATCATTTCTACCTGGAATGAATTTGTTTCTGCTATGAAAAATAAATTCTATCCTTTAGCTTACATGTAGTAGGATATGATGAGTTGGCAATCTCTTCGTCAGTTGAAGGGTCAAAGTGTACAAAGTTATACTCAGGAATTCAGAAAGAGAGCTTTAACTCTAGGAATATCATTAGATTCACTTGAGACTTTATTGAAGTATATAGGTGGTCTTCATAGTTATTTAAAGCACATTATACTCATGTTTAATCCCACTAGCTTAGATGATGTATCAGTCCAAGCAACACATCTAGAGGCTAGAGGTAAGAATGTAAACCCAGAGGTTGGGAAGTCATCTAAACCTTTTGTAAACAAGAATAAGGAAAAGAAGAAATTGAAATGGAAGGAGAGGAAAGAAAACACTACAAAGAAGGGAAAACCTTCCTGCACTCACTGTAAGAAAGAAGGACACGATGAGGCACACTGCTGGTCTTTGCATCCAGAACAAAAACCCAAGAAGTTTGGTGGAAAGGAGAAGAAGAATGTTGCTGCTATTCAGAAAGACTTGGGGTCAGATTCGGGTGATGAAACAACAATTACAGCCACAGGTATTAAAGGTAAAGATTCTGAAGCATCCACAAGTAATTCTGTACAATTTGTTGATAATGAAAATAATGAGAGGGAAAGAAATGAGCTTTTTTGTATTAGGGTAATTTCCAAGCACAATAAGATTGATACTTTGTTTGATAGTGGATCACAAGTAAATTTGATTTCTGAAGCAATTATAAATAAGTTTTGACTGAAAACAAAACCTCATGAGAAGCCATATCCATTGGGTTGGGTGTGTGATAAAACAAAGCTGCAAGTAACAAGACAATGTAAACTTAGGTTTGCTATTGGGTCAACATTTGTAGATGAGGTTGATTTAGATATAGTTCCATTGGATATATGTGGTATTGTTTTGGGATGTCCATACTTGTATGATAGGAAAGCTATTTTCTATAGAGTTGAAAATAAGTATCAACTCACTAAATATGGAATGGAATATATTGTAAGAGCTCATAAACTCAAAGGAAACTATTCTCTCATCAACTCAGGACAGATGAAAAGAATTGTGAATTCAAGTAAGCAATTTTTACTAATGGTTGTAAAGGAAAAGGACCCTGATAAAACCAATGCATTTGAAGGCTGTGATTCTAAATAGGAAGCTAATTTAGTTATTGTTGTTTCAAAGTATGATGTTCTATTTCAAGAACCTAAAGGTCTGCAACCCAAGCGAGAAATAGTACATGATATTTATTTTCAGCAAGATGCTCCGTTACCTAACATTGGAATGTACAGGTTGTCAACTTTAGAGAATGCAGAGATAAAGAAGTAGGTACAGGAGTTGCTCGATAAAGGGTTTATACGACCAAACACATCACCATGTGGATCTCCAATCGTGCTGGTGAGAAAGAAACATGGTTTTTGGAGAATGGACATTGATTATAGAGCACTGAATAAAATAACGATCAATAGTCGTTATCCTCTTCCCCATATAGATGATTTGTTAGATCAATTGAAAGAAGCAGTTTACTTTTCTAAGTTAGACTTGCGAAGTGGTTATCATCAGGTCAGAGTTGCAAAATAGGATGCATGGAATATTGCTTTCAGGACAAAGCAACGACCTTATGAATGGCTGGTTATACCTTTTGGCTTAACTAATGCTCCTGCTACATTTATGAGAGTTATGAATGATGTACTCAGACCATTTATTGATGATTTTGTAATTTTTTATTTATATGACATTCTTGTTTCTAGTAAGACATGGGAAGACCATGTAAAGCATGTAAATCAGACTTTAGATGTTTTAAAAAGAGAAAATTTGTATGTAAAACTGTCAAAATGTGAATTTGGCAGAACATCTTTAAATTATTTGGGTTATATTGTATAGGGTGGTGAATTGAAGATAGATCCCTCTAAGGTTGAAGTCATTATGAACTGGCCTAAACCCAAATCTGCTGCAGAGGTTAGGAGTTTCCTAGGGGCAGCACAATATTGGAGAAAGTTTATTGCTAACTTTTCTTTGATTGTAGCTCCATTACATGCTTTAACAGGATTGAAACAGGTGTTTAAGTGGGGAGGCAAATAGCAGAAAGCCTTCGACACCTTAAAAGAGAAAATCAGTACAACACCAGTACTAGCACTACCATATCTTCAACATCCTTTTGAGATTGAGACAGATGCCATCGACTATTCCATGGGAGTAGTGTTGATGCAACACGAAAAACCCATATGCTATCATTCTAAGACATTTACTTCTGCAATAGTTAATTATCCCACATATGATAAAGAATTGTATGCATTAGTACAAAGTGTGAAAAACTGGAAACATTACCTAATGGGTAAAGAAACAATCATACATACATATCATCAACCACTTCAATATTTGCACTCACAAACTAAATTGCAGCAATCAAGACATTATAGGTGGATGAGTTTTCTACAACAATTTCATATTGTCATCAGATATAAGAAGGGCATACACAATAAGGTTGCAGACATGTTATCAAGACCAATCATAAATGCATCTACTATACTTAAGCATAACTCAGTAATGCATGAAAGTTACATTGAACAATATGCTCAAGAAGTAGATTTTAAAGATGTATATGCAACTATAAGTCATGGCAAGCAAGTAGAAGAATTGGATTATTATGTAAAGGACCAACTCTTATATCATTTGGGAAAGTTATGCATTCCACAAACTGAAATAGTTAACATAATTCGAGAAGCACATACTTCTCTTATATCAGGTCATTTTGATGTAAGTAAAATAGTTGCACAATTGCAAAGATTCTGTTATTGGCCAAGAATGAATGAGATAGTTTCTAGATATATCAAAGGGTGTACTATGTGTGCTATAAGCAAACCAAGTAACAGAAAATTAGGCTTGTACACTCCACTTCCAATTCCTTCTCATCCTTGGGAAATTTTTTCCATGGATTTTGTTGGGGGATTGCCAAAGTCTAGGAAAAGTCATGATTATTTGTATGTTGTTGTGGATAGGTTCAATAAAATGTGTATTTTGATACCATGTAACAAGTAGGTTACAGCTAAACAAACAGCAAGGTTTTTCTTTTAGAATGTATGGGTTCATTTTGGGTTACCCACTTCTATTGTATCTAATCGAGATTCTCGATTTGTTGGGAAGTTTTGGTCAAGTCTATGGGAGTTAATGGACCTCAGGTTGAAGAAGAGCACAGCATTTCATCCACAAACAGATGGTCAGACAGAAGTGGTCAACAGGACAGTGATCCAGTTGCTCAAAGGCTATTGCAACAAGCATCCCAAGCTTTGGGATGAGCATTTGTGTTATGTGTAGCATGCTTACAACCGTGTCAAGCACTCTTCTACTCAGAGATTTCCTTTTGAGACTTGTTTTGGTTTTATACTAAAGTATCCCTTGGATTTTGTCTTTGGTAAAGACATAGCAGTTGATGGACACAGTGATCTGGACAAAGCAACCAAGTTCATTGAACAAATCCAGGAAATTCACCAGGCAGTACAGGAACAACTAGAAAGAAATCAAGCCAAGTACAAGGTAAGACATGACAAGCATCGAGCTGAACATAGTTTTCAAGTTGGCGATCAAGTCTGGCTATACATTAGCAGAGACAAAATGCAAGGTGAAGGTAAGAAGCTAGAACCAATAAGGTATGGACCTTTCAAGATACTTGATAAAATTGGCGAAAATTCTTTTCGCGTTGATTTGCCAGCTTATATGTAGATCTACTCAGTCATAAATGCAGAAAACTTGAGATTGTATGAACCTTCATTGATTGAAGATCCTAAAGAGGAAAGTCAGTTGCCTTCTATTGAGCATCTGTTGCCTGAGTATCTCAATGAGTTATAGGAGGACACAGTTCTGGGCAAAAAGGTAAGAACTACGCATCGAGGGGATGTTGAGTACTTGAGAGTAGGGCTCAAAGGTTCAAATCCAAGCAAGGCACGATGGATATAAATTGGACAAGTGAGAGAGTTGTATCCTCACTTGATCGATGCCTAAAACCAACTTTTGGTGGTCCAAAAGATTTTCAGTGGGAAGGCGTGATCCAAAATGGATCTTGTATAAAAACCTCTAAGTATAAAGTCTTCATTAATTAATAGCGCAAATGAAAGAATGGCAGAAAAACTTGAAAATCCAAAGGAAAGCGGAAGCGCAGCAGGAATGCACCAGGGCCGTTGGATCCACGGGATCAACAGATGAGATCAAATCACATTGGAGCAAGCCATCGGAGTGTATCGGAGGTAGTCTTATGGGAATTTCGATCACGATCCAGCGACACAACATGGACCATTGATTGAGCGCACAGATCAATGGCAAAGATTACAATATCGCATCGCAAATTTCCAAAGGGAGGACTTACCGTAGGCCCAGAGACTCAGCGATATGCGATTGCGACTTATCACATCACAATATTGCATCGCAACAATGCAAACGGGTGATGCTGATAGGCCGCGGGTAATATGATTTCAATTGCGATGGGCCGATGGCACCGATCGGTGATCGACGATCAACGAGTGGACTAGTGGAACAACACAGAGACTCGCGACCCCGCGATATGCGATACACCGATATCAGCGATCAGTGATCAACGGAGGAATGGGATCAGAACCAAATACAAAGGGGCGTTGACATGTGACTTGTGATTGCGATCAAGGCAAACCTGATAGGGTTTATAGATGCAGCAGTATACAATTTGAAATCTGATACGAAGCATTTATCAGGTTTTTCAGTGTTTTAATGTATTTTTGCGTATTTCCATTATAAACCCAAATACAAAGGGGACCATGGCATTTGAATCGCTGCGACTTGCGACAGTGATAGAACGCGGACCCGAAAGGTTTATAAGGCAAACTATATATATTTTGAAGTCTGGCTTTAGAGGATTTTCCACTGTTTTTCAGTTTATTAAGTGTATTTCCTTGTGTAAATAGAGAAGAGTGTTTTCTGGGATTTTCACCCGCACTAGGTCCTTTCCGTTTGTAAATAGGTGCCAGAGGACAGAGGACAAAGGACAGAGAGAGGACAGAGGACAGAGCAGGACAGAGGACAGAGGACAGAGTTGTTCAGAGAGAGGTTGCCCGGAGACGGAGTTAGAGAGGAGATAGATTGAGACAGAGAGGGATAGTGAATAGTTGAATAGAGTAACAAGATAGAGGGAAAGTCTGTGTACTCTTTGAGACTCGAAGTTACCGAGTGAATCCCTGTGAATGTCATTGTTGGTTGAGACTCTATTTTTGAGCTCACTCTTGTAATAATCTGTGTCTGAAGACATAATATAGAGGCCCTCATTAATAGCTTGGACCAAGAGACATAGCGAGAAAGTCTGGTGAACTCAATTATTAATTTGACTGTGTTGATATGTGTGTTTTGTTGTGTTTTAATTACTGTTTCATTGCAATCTTATCGATCCATTGCATTAAGTGGAATAGGCATTTCCCTGCACATGAGTCTGTAATACCTCAAATATAGACTTAAAAACCCATTTTCGGATCAATATATATAGATATATATATATATATATATTAATCATGAAAATTAATATTTTTTAAAAACTAAAATATTTAAATAATTATGTCAAAAAAATCTATCAAGTTTTGGATTAATGGTGAATGGGTTCATTGATAAGACAGTGTTTGTGAAAAATTTATTGGTTGACAAATATAATGAAATTGAAACCTAATATTAGTATAATAAGGACAATATAAGAGAAAGTGTTTTTCATGTTCAACCCTATTAGTGTTATAAAGATTATACTCTTTCATTCCAAAGGGTTTTGGGAATTCATGGACACCTCAGTGTCATTATTGAGCTCATGAGAATTATATTATACAATAATCTCTTTCTTTGTCCTCCAATGGTCTAGTCAAGATCGGGCATCCTTTCCTTATCCCCATGCTTGTTCATGTAGAAGGTGATTTTTAGCTAAATTGTGAAGCAATTTAAGAAGCCTCTTGTTTCCTTTAAACTCTTTTTGTATATTAAATATATACTCATAACCAAGCTCTTAATGGGGGAAAGGATCACTTCAATGAGGAGGATAGGATAGGGTGTATTTCCTTTCACTTTGAAATTATAGGTTATAAATAACTTTTGGATTTGTTTTATCTTTCTCTAAGAGTCTTTGTATATATTACATCCCCAAACCTCATATCCATATAAAATAACACAAGTAACCCTAGTCTCAAAGAGGAATTTTGTTTTCAATCCCATATCCAAAGATTAATTGATCTACAATTGTTTTCAAGCCCATCATAAACTTTCTATCCTCAAGTAATCCCTTTCTCCACACTATAATTCAGGTTGAGCCTATATAAAGATTGATTTAAATATATAGTTGTCATATACAAAAGTATAGCACATGATTATTTTAGATCTAATTAT
The DNA here is from genome assembly GCA_031772625.1 of Pinus tabuliformis. NCBI lineage: Eukaryota > Viridiplantae > Streptophyta > Pinopsida > Pinales > Pinaceae > Pinus > Pinus tabuliformis. Next base: position 1,285,367,537 of record CM062805.1, read on the forward strand.
CATGATTTTAGTTGAATCAGTATTAATAGTCATACCATAACCATCTTGGAATGGTAATTTTTTTTTCTTATTTAATTATCATGTCTTTAATTTTATCAGCATTAATAGGCATATACATCTTGAAATAGAAAAGACTCCTTGCCAAAAGAACAATATCATCAACTTAGAGAAAGAGAGTGGTCCTAACCTTGGAAATAATATTAAAGAGTGGTCCTAAACTTGCAAATAATATTCTCATACAAGAATGTGGGAGAAAACCTCAACTCACAATAAATTTTTGTTTCAAAGAAAACTAAACAAAACAGGAGATGAGTTTTATTATTGCCTCACTCTCCCACAATGATTTCAAAAGTAACAATATAATCCACACTTGAATGATATCTATGTTTTGCATAATATCACTCGATCCCCTCCCTCATATGAGTGTCTTTTAACTCTTTTTTCATGGTTTTCAAACCTTAAACTAATCTTATATAATAATTAAAATTAAACATATATTTTAATTATCCTTCTATTTTTAAAAACATTGTGAGAGTTCAAAAAGTATATACATTTTTTTTTTCAGCAACATTAAGTACTTAGTATATTAAGTCTGCACCCAGTCACAGCAAGATACACGAGTGAATATTACATTTGAATTTTCCCTTGGGCTGCTATTTTTCCATTTTCATCTTGATTTGCAGAGCCCAGATATTCATGGCCATTACAAAAATTTACAATTGACACAATACTCTTATTTAGCCTACTAGTATATATTTGGCAAAATTGAGACAACAAAACTATGTAGAAGAAACAAGACATTGTAAAAAGTAGTTAACCGATAGGGTCAGCCAGGCGGTTCAGATCAATGCTCGAATTCTGGGCTTCGGATTTTCTTTGTTTTCCTAGGGAGGTTCTTTCTTTGTCACCAGTAGTTGTATGTCTTCAATCATGGTACATGGCGCAACAACCTCATCCTCGAGCCTATCGACTTGCCTGCCTTTGGCCTCAATGTTTTCAGATTTTTCATATGCCACCACCCTTTGCCGATACACCAGGTCCTTTATGTCAAAGAGATGGACTTTAATTTCAACCAATTCCTTTGCAAACTTCAAGCATAAAGGTGCCTCTGGAGCCGTGGGGTGTGATCTTGTGATGGCCCAAAGCAAGACTCAAAGCCTCTTTCCCCGACACCCAACCATAGCGAGGGCATATGCTTCCCCAAGAATTTGTGTCCATCTTCTGTAAGGAGGAATAGGGTAGATTGGTAGAGATCCAAAGAATTCCTTCAAAAGAGATCCAACCCTAAGCCAACCCAAGCAAACTAGAAATCTGCCGAAAAGGAGGGATGGAAAACCCATCCTAGTGAGAGCCTGAAATCTCACAACCCTGATAAGCAACCAAATTTTCTTCACTCGACAAACAAAACCCAAACCAACGAGGGAAGAAAATCCAAGAAGATTGAGATGGGATAGAGAACTACTCAAATATTTATAGCCACGATCCTATAGAAACCATCCCGAGCCACCAGGATCCCAATACGGCCTAATCAGAGCTTTGGGAGGAGAGAGAGCAGTCACTATTTCCAAACGGAAGTTCAAGCAGGTGGGTTGTCTTGCCTGGGCCAAGGGGAGTAAATATTGTATGCAGGGAGAGGGTGCTTGCATTGAAACCAACTTCGAGCTCCTGCAATGAACATTAAATAATGTAGACGACATGAAAAGTCTCACGCTTGACTGCAAATTATGCCCTCACGGATTCACGCGTAGGAGATAGAGGAGGCTGCGTGACAGAGGAGAGTGGAGAGGTGTCATCGCACAAGCGAATGGGGAAGCACGGGGGTAAATCATGTTAGCGAATGAGGTGTGATGGGGAATGATGGGGAAAATCATGCTAACGAGGTGTGTCATCCCATTCTTGTTATACTTTGGATAGGGGAGAGGGTAAGGAGGGGACAAGGAGGGGCAAAACATAGGGGGGTTAGGGTATAAAACATGGACTAAAGGCCCCATTGACTTCCAAAGTTCCTTCTGATAAGCGACAAGCTTTATTAGCCATTAGATATGCTTCAGTATTAAGGTTGCAGAGGATGTGCCAAGCTTGAGAGGTCTCGAAGGAGGAAAGGATGCTCTGAGCATGAAGAAGGGTTTGGCTTAGATGGTTGTCCTAGGAAAGGGAGGAGTTTCTGAGGTGTCTAATAATCAGATAAGAGTCCCCCAAGATTATAATGCTTTTGATCTCTCTTCTTGGCTAAAAGAAGCCCCATATACAAGTTGTAAACTTTCGCTTGGTTGTTGGTCTTGATTCCTAGTCCCCAAGCATACTTGTGTACAATAATTCTATCGAGATTAAAAGAATCACTCCCCTCTTACCACCCAAAAAAAATTATATACATTTCAATATAAGAAAAAATATTTAATATAATTTAATATTCAATTAAATTTATATTAGTCGTATTATTATATAACATTGTTTTAATTATTATGTAAAATAAATAACATATAAATATATTAAAATAATTTTAAATATGGATTTTTTTATTAATTTGCAAAATCATAACGTTTAATGTGATTGAATATTTTGGGTATATTTCAACGTGTTCCTTGCTTTAAGTTAGATTTTTATAGCAAATAAACTTTATCTAATGTACGCTTTCCATGATTATATCCCACTTTTTGTGTAATATAATATATTTATTTAACATTTTATATATCAATATTAAATTTTAAAACTAAAATTAAATCAGCGTCACTCATAAAAATATTAAACTTCACTTCTAAAATAAATTATTCTAGTTTTTAAAACATTTATTAATAAGTTAGGCCTAGTATAAAATCATACCACAATATTGGGATGTGACTATCTCTCTATGTTATTAGCTTAAATCATATGACATGTCCGTCTAAGTGGATTTAGAAAGTTACTTTTACTCTTATTCATCTCAGAATCTGCTATCAAAATAAATTTTGAGAATCCGCAATCAAAATAAATTAAACAATTGATTCGTGCATTGTCAATACGTTATTGGCTAAACCTAAATGATCGTGAGCAACGGTATCATTAAAAATTGGCAATTGTAAATCCCATGAACTGTACATACGACAAAGAAGATTACAGGGAATAGCATAATCTACATTGGCAATAAAACACCCATAGCACACTGCGCTACCATGTCAAAGAGAGTTGGATGCAAGATCTGATATTGTAAGAATTTGGTCCAAAATCCCTAGGATTTACATTTTTAATTGCTCTTTTTAGTTTAATTTAAAATTTAATATAAATGGAATTGTTTTAAATTTTATAAAATTTATGGTTGAGTGGTACGTGGATAGGGATTTTTTTGGTATTTTCACATGTTAGTAAGAGTTGTTCTTCTATTGAATCTAAATTAGCAATTTCTCTTGAGGAAGAAAAACCCTAATGGCGGTTTCAGCAGCAGCCGTGGACCAGATAACTGAGAAATTCGTGGTGCCCTCTGTGCAAAAGGCATGGATTTATAAGGAATATGGGGCTGCCAAGGACGTTTTGCAGTTGGACGATGGGGTCCCGGTACCAGAGGTTAAAGAAGATCAAGTTCTAATTAAAGTCTGCGCTGCGGCACTCAATCCTGTCGATTTTAAGAGGCGGCAAGGGAAATTTAAAACCACCGACTCTCCTCTTCCCAGATCGAAGACCTGCTTCGCAAACTCCCTTCTTCTGGTGATTCGGAGCATAGAGGTTTCTCCCGCAGCTAAAGAAAAAGAGCGTGATGCCTGGGAACTGCTCCGCCCCCTTTATCCTGCGACATACAGGGCCGATTTTATTTTCCGAAGCAATGAGCCAAGGATTCAGCCATGGATCTCTGTCTCCACCTCATCCCATTTCTGCAGCTGGAATGCTCCAGATCTCACCTCTGCCGTGAGCAAGTAGCGGATCTGCTTCTTGTTTTCGCCAAAGATGCTTGCAGAAGTTTCAAGGTTAGCAGCACACAACCACTATGCTCCTCGTCCAGCTTTGATCAATGCTCCAAGACCAGCTAATCTGGTTTGTTGGAAGTAGGCTCCTCTCTTGAACTAGCCAGGTCTGTCTGAAGAAACACATGCATTTCAGATCCAAGTCAAACTATTGAGCAAGACGATGATGCAGTGGGTTCGCACAACAGATCTCGTGCAAGATCTTCTGCAAAAACTCGAATGCCCGCTGGGGATCCCCTCCTCTTATCTCAGACTGGTATATAAGGGTAAGCAGCTTATGAATCCCCTTCCTCTCTCCTTTTACAACATTCATAAGGATGCTTCTATTGAGGCTTCTTTTCATTTAAGAGGGGGTTCCTTTGGGCAGACCTCCTCTGCCCCTTCTTTCTCTTATAAAGATGCAGCTCGCAAAGACGCTGCCCAACCTCAGTCCTCTTCAAAAGTAGCCCAACCAAATGGGGTTCCAAAATCGTTTTTGGTAGATAGATCAGAGGAAATTCCTTCCATCAATTTCTCTCACCCTGAGATTGAAAATCACTACCAGATATTTGCAGAATCTGCACTCATATGCAGATTTAATGGGCTTTGGCCTCGCACAGCAGATCTATACCAATGGATCCATACCACTTGGACTAAAAAAGCAAGATCTACTTATGTTCAAAAGGATTATTCATTGTGGTTTTTGACTTAAATGAAGACTACCAGAAGGCCTTAACGGGAGGCCCTTTGCTCTAGGGTTCAGCTGGGCTTTTTCTCACCCCTTGGTTTCCAGACTTCGACCCTTCTACAGCCGTCATCACCAAGATTCCCATTTGGGTCAGGCTCTCGAATCTTCCAGCACATCTATGGAATTTCTCTATCTTCTTAGCCATTGGAGACACTTTGGGACGCTACCTGGCTACAGATACTTTAAGAAAGGAAAATGGTCTCTACACCTACAGCAGAATTTATGTAGAAATAGATATCAGCAAAGGACTGTCGGATCAGATTACTCTCAAGATTGGAGATTTCCATTGGACTCAAACCTTGGATTACGAGAATACAGCCTTCCGTTGCCGACATTGTCATCAAACGGGGCACCTCCAGAGTACTTGTACCCAGTTCCTCGACAAAAAGAAGAATCTGAAACGCAAACCCAAATCCAAGCGCTGGAATCCTTGTGAGCCACCCCGTCGTATGGACGATTTAGATTTCTCTAGTTCGGATGAGGAGGAAACTGAAGTAGATGTGCAGAATGAAGAGATTCCGATGGACGCTCCCTCAGTCAGTCCGACAGTCCCCTCTGACCCTCAGATTTCTCAGAAACGTACTCATTTTTCTTCATCCTCAGACTCTGATAAGGATATTCCGCCACCAGTGCAGAATAGTCTACAACTTGTTATGGCTCAACCAAACTCCACTGGGTGGGTCAAAGTAAACAAGAAAAAAGGAAAAAAATGGCGTGTGGCTAGAACCAACCCCTCGGGGTAGTTTTCTCTGCTTAGTTCCATATTTTTGTATTCCCATATTTTCTATGGCCTTCCCTTGACTGTCTCCAAGGAGTGAGGTAGATAGCCTATCTCCTATGGCTTCCTTGCTTTTTTGCTTTGCTTGCATGCAAGCTTGATTGTACTATACTTTTCCTATCTTAATAGAATTAGTCTTTACTCAAAAAAAAAAAAAATTATAAAATTTAACATTAATTAAACTTAAATATAAAATTTAAAACAAAATTTTTTAAGACAAAATTTTATATTTAAATCAAATATAATTTTAGACAAATATATTTTAACACAAATTTATATTTAGGACGAAAACACTTTAAGACATAAATATTTTAACAGAAAACTTTATATTTAACAAGAAACATATTCAGGCAAAAATATTTGAAGACAAAATTTTATATTTAAGACAAAAACACTTTGAGACAAAACTTTATATTTAAGACAAAATATTTTAAGACAAAACTTTATATTTAAGACAAAAGCAGTGCGAGACAAAAAATATTTTAAGACAAAACTTTATATTTAAGACAAAAACAATTTGAGACAAAAATATGTTATGACAAAATTTTATACTTAAGACAATGGAAATTAAGATTAAACTCATTTAAAACAATTAACAATTAAGACAAAACCATATCAATTTAAGACAATATTCTCTAACACCTGCAAAATTGACCCTCACCGTGCACCTTACGTCCACTTGCTTGCACGCTACTACTGTCTCGCGCCTATATCGAGGTCGTTATTTCGCTTACCATTCACGTTATCTTATATAAAGACAATGATTTGTTTGGCTCTTTGTTGTGTGGATGTAGCGAACTCTGAAGAACATGACAACTTTTCCTCGCAAGATTTCTCGGACATCAATTCTTCTTATGTCCCTTCGATCTCTACTGATATGATTAGAGACAACTTGTCTGTTATTGCATTCAGGAAGTTTGCATAGAGATTCTATTAGCACTAAGTTTATACTTTCAAAAAAGGGTCAAAATGTTTTGAAAATTAGTTAAGAGTTTTATTACAAGCAAAGTGGGCTTAAGTGTAAGACTAGGTAAAATTTTGGTGTGAAAAGGTGGCATAAGAGTTAAAAAATCATGTTAAGAAAGTTGTTTATGTCATGCCAATTTTTTTCTACCCAAGTCTTGCACCAATTAGATGCCAAAAACAAGTGTCGTTATGAAATATTTTTGTAGTGCCTACAAGTCGTGCTACAAAATATTTTCATAGTGCCTGCAAAATGTTGAAAAAAATAAAGTTTTATAACTATCACTTAGGTCATTTTAAACTCTTTAAAAGCTTTTGATGAAATTTAACCTATGATATGACTTTATGTAATGCTTTGAGGTAGTTTCAAAATGTTAAAAAGGGTTTATCTCAACACTACGCTCTGTTATGGGTTTCACTGCACTAGGGTTATGTTGTGTAAGGGTTCAGACCCGCTGTCCATGTTTTGTAGTGCCCAGTTTCTTGTTGGCACACATCTCTGTCGTTGTCCTTAACACAACCTTCTAACTGGCTGGTCCCATTTTAGGCCCTCCCGAGGGAGGGGGTTTAGCCCCCTCCTTCAAATCTATTTAAACTGGCATCCATCACTCGAATCCAAGTTCCTCAGCAAGCACATGAAATGCTGAAGGCAAAAAACATGAATTATTGGTTCCTGGAGCCTAATGGAAAATGTGCTTGAAAGGTCGATGAATCCCTAAGGCCACAAAAAAATCCCCGAGTATCACCTCGAGCAATCTAGGCAATTCATGCAAGATCATGCCATCATTTGCAAATTCATGGGCAATTGGCCTCGAGAAGTAGACATACTCTATTGGATCCAACTCAAATGGCAGCCGAAAGCCCAATTTGACCTCTGCCTCCGATCCAAGGGCTTCTTCATAGTCATATTTGAAGATCTGGAGGACCACAAGCACATTCTGGACAATGGGCCTTATTTTATGAATAGTGTTGGCCTCTTTATGCACCATTGGGAACCCTGTTATAACCCAGAAAAGGAACAGTTCCTTACAACTCCCATTTGGGTGCAACTGTATTCTCTGTGAGAGGAATTCTGGGAAATGGAAATTCTGGAATCGATTGACAACTCAATTGGTCATATTGTTCAAGTCTTTGAGATCACTCGGTGTTGGAGGTTCTCTTCTTATGCTCGCATTTGCATGTACATGAATATATCCCAAGCCCTGTCGTAATCTGTAGAAATAGAGTACCAAGATGAAATCTAGTCTCAACCTCTAGACTATGAGCATGTTCCCTTCAAATGCAAACTTTTCCATGAGTATGGACACTTGTCTTTGGATTTCCCCCCAGTTCACTGCTCCGCACCCCCCCCCCCCCCCCCCCCCACTCCCTCCCCTGATGGCTTCCAAGAAGTCCCTATGTGAATTCCTCCACCTAGCAAAGCCCTTCTGTCCCAAGTGCCATTAGGCCCAGCTCAAAATGCATCGAGCCCTTCTGCATCAACCTCTATTCGCCCCCCCAAAAAACTCTTTGCCATATTAGTAGATCTGAGCACAAAAGAGAAACCAACAACACTTGTAGAGGCACCTCCACCCGAAGCAAAAATGGAGGTTGATATATATCCATAAAACCTTAAGAAGAAGCAGCCATGTAAATGTAAGTCCCTGAACGTGCAACCAACAGGCAGAGAAATAAAGCAAGTCCTTGCCCAAGTTCACCATGCCTTGGAGCATGATGTAAAATTAGATCAACTCAACTCTGATGAATGGGTAATGGTTGCCTATATTCGCAGCTGGGCCAAGGATGGAATGGAAAAAATCCCCCAGGACTAGCTGGATCAATTCCACCAAAACTACAAGGGCTGGGATCAATGCTAATCTCAACTAGATCCCCCCTTAGACATCCCTTTTCATCTGAGAAGGTGATGTGTTTAGTAGAAGGGTGGAATCTGGATCGAATTCGAGGAAGAAAGGGAGGTGACCCACTAGCGAGGTGATTCAAGAAGTAGGGGTGATCTTAGTCAACTCAGGATAGGCCAATGTCCTGACAGAGTACTACCAGTGCTCTATCCCATCCCTTCCTCAATGAAGTTAGTCTCTTGGAACATAAGAGGCCTCAACTCTAAGGGTAAGTTGAGGTACTTGAAAGATTGGATCCAGAAAGAGAAATTGGATATCATCATACTTCAAGAAATGAAAGTAACGTGGGAAAATCTTAGAAAAATCACAAGAAAAATCTGGCCCATGACAGAATGTATGGCATTGGATGCAAGGGGTTGTGCCGATGGGTTGGGAATCCTCTAGGATTCTATATTTATTTCCTTCTAGAACTGGATGGCCTCCCACAATTCCCTTTTAGGTCAGTTTGAATGCATTGACTCTGCTAAAAAAATATGACTTACTAGTGTTTATGGCTCGATGTTGCCAGGACCAAAGATGGGTTTCTTAAGAAACTTGAGGTACCTGAAATATTTGTTGGGCAACGCTAGTTGGATTCTAGCTGGGGATTTCAACTTGATCAGGGACCTGGGAGAAAGAAGGGAGGAGTCAGAAGGTTGGACCAAATATCCTTATCTTTCCAAGAGACAATCCAAGATCTAGGCGTCAAGGACACAAAATTTGTGAATGGAACCTACACATGGAACAATCGGCGGGGAGGTAAGCACCAGATTTCTTCACGACTGGATCGTTTTCTCATTTCTGATGATATTCTTCAGCAGGATCTCTTTTTCCAAGCCTCGATCCTCCCCTATCTTGGATTAGATCACTGGCCTATTTGTCTGGAGATCAATTTATGAATGGCCCCTCATAATCATCCTTTTTTATTCGAGTCCTTTTGGTTGGATAGGTCAGATTTCATGGCTAAAATGGAAGCATGGTGGAAATAAATTAGAGTCAGGGGTAGGAATTTAATGGAAACTTTCCAACTCAAACTGAAGGAACTAAAAGGGAAAATCAAGGAATGGAATCGCCTAGATTTTGGTAATATACATCAAGAAAAAATAAGGTTGGAAAATGCCATGTGGTCAATCCAACAACGAATCATTCAGGAAGGGCACTCGGAGGACCTGGCTTCCCAAGAGGGGGAGGTTCTAAATGACCTTGAACAATGACAAAAGCAGGAGGAAATCTTGTGGATGAAAAAATCCAGGGTTCAATGGCTCAAGGCGAGGGAGCACAATACAAAATTATTTCATAGAAATATGATAAAACATAGACAGCTCAACCAAATCTTTTCTCTTAATGGGTTTGATGGAAGGAGACTTGTGCAACACAATGAGATAATGGATGAGTTGATCAGGTATTTTCAAAACATGTTTACAGACCTCGTCGTAGACAGAAGCGATTCCATTTATCGCATCAAGAAATGCATCCCAAAATTAATCTCAGAGGATCAAAATGAGGCCCTCATGCAAGAGGTTTCCTATGTTGAAGTGGAGGAAGTAGTCTGAGCTCTTCCCTCGAATAAGGCTTCAGGTCCGGATGGGTTCACTTCTGAGTTCTTCAAAGCAGTTTGGCACTTCCTGAGTTTGGAAATTCATGTGTTGGTAGAAGACTCATGTTGCTCTAAAAAGCTCTGTTCAAGGCTCAATGCTACATTTCTTACACTGATCCCAAAGAAAGGCATGGCCCTAGATCCCAGTGGGTTCCATCCTATCGTCCTCTACAATGTGATATACAAAATTATCTTAGGTATTTTGGTTCGGTGGCTAAAGCCTCTCCTGAAAGAGATCATCGAGCCAGAGTCGTCATTTTTTGTGGAGGGCTGTCAGATAATGGATGGCATCCTAGTCATGCACAAAGTTGTTCACTCCTTATCCACTTCAAAATCCCTAGGCATGTTGATTAAATTAGATCTATCAAAATCTTATGATCGCTTGAATTGAAGCAATCTGTTTTCAATCTTTAAAGCTTTTAGATTCTCCTCCTCATGGATTAACTGGGTTAATTCCATTATTGTAACCCCTTTCTACTCCATTATCATGAATGGGGCTCCTTCATGCCCCTTTAGAGGATCTTGGGGTATGAGTTATGGGGACCCTATCTCCCCCTTCATTTTCATCATCATAGCAAAAGGCTTGAGCAGGCTTATAAAGGAAGCAATGGAGTTCTGATCCTTTCAATCTCTAAAACTCTCCTGGGAAGCACCTCCAATCACTCACCAATAATTTTTTGATGACAACATGTTGTTTGGCAAGCTAACCCTAAGGGAAGCCAAAAAATTTGGATCTATTCTGGAGGACTTCCAACAAGCATCTGGGACATTGATCAATGGTGAAAAATCTGATATTTTCTTTTTCAACACTCACCCTCATGTGTAGATTCACCTGGCTCGATCTCTTGGTTTCAAAATTGGCCCTCTTCCAAGCACTTATCTCGGAGTCCCTTTGGTGGCCAACTCCTTGAAATTCTCGCACTAGAAGGACCTGTTAAGCCGTATTGACTGAAATCTCTCCAACTGGACCTTTCGAGTCTTAAATTCTCCAGGGCGGTTGGTTATTCTGAAATTTAGTCTCCATTCTATCCTAATTTATCAGCTCTCAGCCCTTCCAGCTTCCCGTATTAATATACAAAGGTATCACAACAATATTTTGGAATTTCCTATGGTCTTTCCCACAGATCACCTGAAAATGGGGCTTGGTAGCATGGGAAAAATTATGAAAACCGAAGGTATATGGTGGCCTTGCACTAAAGGATCCAGAAATTTTGTCCCAAAATCTCAGTGCTAAAGTCTGGTGGCGGTGGTTGCAAGGAATACAAGAGATATGGAAGGCGATGTGGTCCTTTAAATATGGCACATATGCTTGGAAAGACCCCCTAAAAGCTCATATCAACTTGCTGAGTGGATCCTCCATCTAGAATAGGGCTAAAGACAACAGGGCACTGATTCAAGGCCATGGTTTTTGGGAGATCAGAAACAAGAGTAAAGCCATATTTTGGGAGGAGGCCTTGATGCAACATCCCAGATTTAATCTGGAGGATAGTTTGTGCGATATTCAAAGCTTTACCACCCATTTGGGTGCGATAAAGTTAGAGACTTTTGGAAAGACTCCAATGCATTGACGAAGTGGAGAGTTTGGAAGTCTCCAGATCATTGGCCAGTGTGGGACCCACCCCTGGATTGGGAAGCCCTCACCATGATCCTGCATCAGCATCCTATTCTGAACAATGGAAAACCAGACAAGCTTCGTTGGGAGAACCTTCCAAAAGATATGTTCTCTCTTAAAGAATCTTATTCAATTCTTTCTACCTCATCTGACTAGGTTCCTAACCCATTATGGAAATGGATTTGGTACTCAAAGTTGTGGCCCAAGATTTCATTTTTTCTTTGGCTCATCGGGCATGGAAAGCTCCTTATGTGGGATAAAATTAGGAAAAAAGGCTTTTGTGGCCCCTCTCGGTGCCCCTTGTGCACAAGAGAGGAGGAATCAGCTGACCACTTACTGAAATTTTGTTCCAAATCTCATGAGATTTGGGACTGACATGCTTCATTGTTCAGGGTAAGTGACTGGTAGGACAATAGTCTGAAGGAATCATTAGAACAATGGCGATGGATGCTCTTCAAGAACCCCATTATTAATAGAGCATGGTGCATCTCATAGGGATTTGTCCTCTAGAACATTTGGAAAACTAGAAATAGGGCAGTATTCCACTCAGAGAGCATCTAGACTGACCAGGTCTGGAAAATGGTGATGAGCAACATCAAGGAAACTATTTTAATCTCTCGTTGGTCGGATGAGGATTGGAAGGTGACAGACAGGGAAAGGGAAATATTTCTTGCGCTAGATCTTAACTTGAACTCTTACACCTTTAGGCCTGTAGGCCCAATTTCAATGAAAGTCTTCTCTTCCAATTCTTTCAGTTTCCCGCCATGGGGCTTCCTAAAATTGAACTTCGACGGAGCCTCCAAGGGCAACCTAGGTCCGACTGGCCTCAGGGGATTACTCTGGGATGACAAAGGGAAAGGGGTGAAATTTTATGCAGCCTCATGTAGCAACATTACCAAAAACGTGGTCATGTTTCTGATTATGGAATAAGGATTACAAGTTGCAGTGGAACTGGGGGTAACTAAGTTGCAGGTCACAGGAGATTATCAAATAGTGATCACCATCCTACTGAAATTGATAAATGGGTCCCCCCCCCCGGACTGGGTGATTAAGAGTTGCAGGCTAGAACTTAGTGGTGAAAACTACGACAGTGACCATTAGGACCAGGAACTCATTAGGTACTAGCCCCCGCACCTATAGGATGAAAATCTTGAGGATATCAGTAGGATTGTTGCCTTGGAGGAGGCCTCCTAGATGGGGGTGACAAGCGGAGAGGATGGCACTACTGAGGGAATGCATGGGAGTTCATGTTACACACGTGGCCTCAGGTTGGCAGGTTGGCCTCCCTGCCCTCCAATAACAGCTTGAGTAAGGGAGAGAGTAAATTCTAGCATGTGATTTTTCATGTTGCCTTGGGTCTCGAGGGTGGTGGCAGGCATATGAACATTATGGAGGGTGGTGGGGGTGTTCGTTGGGAATTTTGCATATGTTTGATTATTGATGTATGTGGTTTTGACATTGTGGGAAGAAGAAAGAGTCGTAGAGGTTCCCCTATCCAAGTAAGGGAACAACATCGCCATCAATGTTTCCTCCCATGATTTCGAGTTTGTGTCATTGTTAAAATCTGAATTGGGCTTTGTGAGTGTGAGTTTGCAAGGAAAGAAGGGTATGTTTGTCTGTTTGGGGTGGTATTCTATTGTTTATGTTTCATCTTGCACTATTTCAGTCTAGGTCGGGTGGGAACTAGTTCATTCTGGAATGGACGAATAGTAGTGGTCCTCTTCAATCTATTTATAGGCTTCAGTGTTGTTGGGTGGAGCCATTGGAGTGATAATCTGGGGCTCTAGTTAGTGGGATCATGAGTGGTTGCTCCACAAGAAGTGAATATTTCTAGCTTGTGGTGGGTGGTTGTTTTGTGTAGTGCATTTTCTCGGTGTCGTGGGGTGTGGAGGTTCAGCCGGGGCTCGTGGTGTCTCCTTTTATGTGGGAATTTCGAGCAGTATTGGGCAAGTGGTCCTTTGTTCATTCCAATGGTGTCAGGAATCCAACCATGCACCCTTTTCCTCACTCAGGGTGTTCCTTCGCCCAAGTGCAACCTAATTCGAGCAGTTCTAGAGTGGACAAATTTAGGTCTAGGCTCGACATGGTGAGTGGAAGCGGTGGCCTAGTTTAGGGTGGGCAGAGCGGTGGTGGGTCGAGTCTCGCAACATTCGGGGGCAGAGGAGGTGGGTCGTCACGGTGCTCTGGGCACGCAGGGTTTGTTGCTCAAGGTAGTAGGCACAGGGGCTCAGCATTAGGTCAGGGTGGCCACACTTCAGCTATCCAGCAATGAGGGGGCTCGGCTCATTGTAGTGTTTCTAGGTATCGTGTGCTAGCGAGTTATTGTGGTCGTGGTTAGTGACAAGTTGGTTATGTTGAGTGATGTCAGGACTTTATTTAGTCAATTCTAGAGTGTCTCGGGACTTCAAAGTGAGTTCAATAGGAGGAGCATAATTAATTGATAACAACTTTGAACAAAATGCATTACTTCTAGTGGCATGTCTAGGAGCGTATAGTGGCGGTCTAGGGAGGCCAAAATTTGTTACTAGAGAAGGCTGAGAAGTTGGAGGCCTGGATGGCCCATTTCGAGGATCATGTCCAATGTTCCTTTTTTCCTCCACCGCCTCCTGGAATAACCTGGGACAAGCCAGCCTCCATCACTTCTGATGAGTAGCATGGATATAAGTGTTTTATCTGTTATGTCTATTTATTGGTGCCTATGGCCTCTTAAGTTGTGGACTTTGTCTCTTTATGTTTTTCTACTTCAATGTCATCTGCTTTCAGTGGTAATCAACAAACCTGGTCAGGCTGAGACTACCTATGTTTTTCTTCTGATGTACCTCTTTTTGGAACCATGAATAAAATATTGACTTACAAAAAAAAACTTTAAAAAGGGTTTGGAGACGACGGTTAAAACCAAAATTGTGCATAAATTAACTATTTCCATCAAACCCAGGTGACTCTCTGGCAACATATAGTGAAATTACTTGCAATTTTTTATAGTGCGTGGTAGGGTGCTCAGTTTTCCTTAGTCAAGAAATGGGAAATTCAGGTCATGTGAGACGATTTGAAATAGATGGATTATGGTTTGAGGTCTGTGATGAAGTTTCACATTTATTCAGAAATATAAGATGGGAGTCGTTTTTCTAGCAGTTTCATGGTTACAATATGATTTGGTGTTATGGTTTTATTCACTTGTTTGATGGCAACAAAGCTCAGATAAGAGGAATGGAGTTTGCATTCACTAAAGATTCAATAGCAGAAGCCACGGGGTTGCCTACCGAGGGTGAGAAGTGGTTCAAGAAATGAATGATGCAGAATGTGGATCTCAACTTCTTCCTAAAAGGAGAACATCATAACCCTAATTGGAGCATGGGAATCCCTCAGAAGATGTTGAAGACCGAATGATATAATGTTTTAAATATTTTGCAACTCTTTTTTTATATGAAGTATGGTATTCCAAAATCTACCTTTACCACATGAGGTTTTTATGTCATTTAGTTGGTTTTGGAAATATGAGCTTACCTTATTTCTTACATCAAATTTTGCTTAAAATGTCCACTAAGGCCATAACCAAAAAAAATTGTTACCTCATGATATATGTCACCATGGAATTATTAAGATATTGTATATACATGAATTAGCTAAGCAAATACAAACCCTGAGGTAGAGGACATGGAGAAGCTCTGCACCCAAAAGACTAAGAAAGGGTAAGGCTAAAACTCATATTGAAACTCTAGCCCTCAAAACAGACGTTGAATGCATTCATGTGCCTGCTGAGAAAAACCTTGTAAAGGAACTAAAGATTAAGGTCTATGAAAAGAGAACAAGAAAGACAATAGACAAAAATGTTCGAAAAAGAGGAAGTAAAGCATCAAACAAAAAAAAGTGAGAAAGGAAAGAAAAGTATGGAAATAGGGGATGAAGACACAGAAAAGGAGCTAAAGGTTTACCATAGGAAACCCCATAGTCCTCCTAAAAATAAATTAAGACTAAGATTTAAGGAAAAAAACTAATCCTAATCTAAAGGAAGCAATGATAATTAATGAAGAAGAGAATGTGAAGTCTTCAAAGGGAAAGAAAAAGGTTACGAAACAAGGGAAAATAGAGTATGCAGGTAGGAAGGGGAAAGGAGCTCTAAAAGCTAATAGAACTATACAGAAGGGTAATAGAAGGATGACAAGAAGACAAGACAAGTTAAAACTCCTTGCTCATGATGCAGAAGTTATGGAAGAATGATCAAGTTACCTCATTGACAAGGCAATATCTGAAACCCTAATTTTGTTGAAAAATCCATAATTTTACCTCAGCATTTTGGCATGCTCCATTTTATCTTTTTGATAGTTAGTTTATTTTTGATATGTTATGTTAATATGTCATAATGGTTTTGTAACTAAAGGAGATCATAAAATACGTATCAACACAAGAAATAAGGGCCTTAAAGAGTGTAAACAATTGCACAGTTTCAATAGATTTCACAGTTTCATGTATTAGTTTTGTTACAAAGGAGGAATACAAGTTACATTTATAGATACAAAGCCTACAAGGGTGTGAATAGTTTCAATCCTACACTTTGGCTATGACTCATCCTTTTCCCAAAAAAATAGCAGAGGATGCATACAATATTTCTATAATTCTTTGACTAATGTTTAATTGAAAAATAGAGATCCGAATTTTTAGAAGGATAGGTTTTTAATTATGGTTTGTAAATTAAAATCTCAAATATTGTAAATATTTTACAGTTATGCTACCAGAATTTGTGGATCTTAACTTTCCAGTTTTAGTTTTTGGTTTTCAGCAGTGCATTCTCAGTTTGCAGTTTCAATATGGACTTCAGTGTGGTACAGTTTACAGGTTGTAGGGTTATTGGTTGGGAGCCACCCAATGGATTAGGCACATGGTCAGTGTGTTCTTTACTACCTCTTGGGGAGATAGTAACCCCATTGGAGCCAGTTGTTAGCACTAAGTTTATACTTTCAAAAAAGGGTCAATTTTTTTTAAAATCAATTAAGAGTTTTATTACAAGCAAAGTGGGCTTAAGTGTAGAACTAGGTAAAATTTTGGTGTGAAAATGTATCATAAGAGTTAAAAAATCATGTTAAGAAAGTTTTTTATGTCATGCCAATATTTTTTTACCTAAGTATTGCACCAATCAGATGCCAAAAATAGGTGGCACTACGAATCTTTCAAACTTTTCCCTTCCAAGTGCTTTGGTCAAGATGTCTACAATCTTCTCATTTCTGGAACAATGCCAAAGGTGGATTGTTTTTGCCTCAACATGACATCAAATCAGATGGTATTTTGTATCAATTTTCTCCATTTAATCGTAGAACTTTGGGTTCTTGTTCAAATTTATTACAGAAGTGTTGTCAATCAAAAGATGATTTGAAGTGTTGTCATTCAAGAAAGAAATTTTTACATCCATTTGATGGAATTTCCAACCATTCTGAGCTACCAAGGAAAAGAATGTCCATATGGTAGCCCATTTTTCTATGGGGGGAAATGTCTCCTCATAATTGGCCCCTTCTTTCTATGAAAAAACGTTTTCCACAAGCTTGGCTTTATGCTTGTCAAGTGAACCAGCTGATTTATACTTGTTCTTGAAGATCCACTTGCAAGCTATTGGTTTGGTTCCCAATGGAGGATCAACCAGCTTCTAGGTGCCATTATTTATCAAACCATCATATTATTTCTACATTACTTCTTTCCATTCATCATGAGAAGCGACTTCTTTGAAGGAAGTTGGTTCAAAATATGTAGACACATTTAGTTCACAATCATAAGAAACATCCATATCAATAGATGAATCAGGATTGTATACATCACCTCCATTATGTCTAGTTGAGATTCTTGTTCTTGTCTTGAATAATGGTCTTGAATAACATGCTTTGTTACTACTTTTCAAACAAATAATGGTTATGGTCATGGATGTCATAGTGTGATGTGGGAGATAAAATTTCAAAAGTAAATCCATTATGGTGTTATTACATGTGATTTTGAAGACATGCTTCACATCTATGTGTGATCATTGAAAATATTTTATTAATATTTTATTTTTATACTTTTGTCTCTCTTATCCAAGTGGATATTAGTGGCCACCCACCTATTCCACCTAGAGCTCCAGTCAATTTCATTTGTTTCCTTGTTTATTTCATCATTTACTATTTTTACCATTTTTTCGGGTCCTGAACTTTCGAAGTAGTATTGACCCCCTAAACGATGTTTTTTTGAGGTATGTAAGAGGACAATCACACTGCAAATCATGTAGTACTTGGAGAGACCTTTCCAACAAAGTATCGTACATGCCAAACAAAGATAATATTACCAAGCTATGACCCTAGGAGGTTGGCTGCCCAACTAACCCCAACGAGGCCCACAAACTCTTGGCGTTCCATTTGCTAGGGTTAGGGTCTTGGGTTTTTATGGTTTTCCCTTGTTGTTCAATAATAAATAGGCCCTTGAACCTCATTGTAACAAAGTTTAGAGGCATGTAGCTACCACATCTCTTCTTAGAGATAAGCAACCATCGCCCGAGCTAATTTATTTCCATTATGTTTGTAAGCATATTTCATGATATTAATGAAATGAAGTGTTATTTCTACTTCATCTCCGAATTTGTGGTTATATTTGTAATTTTTTGCTTTCCTGTTTAAGTTTAGATCACTGGTATCAGAGTGGTCTGCTCTTTCTCTATTTTTCTTTGCATGTCCCCAATGAAGTCAGGGTATAAGGAGTTAGGGCTTGATCTGGTTGAACCTTTGCAAGAGTAGCCTCACAAACCCCGAGGGCCCCCTATGGTGGAAGAAATGAAATATGAGGGGGCAGGAGATCCTATCAAAATATTGCTCAAGGAAGCCCTCAAGCGAAAAAGGAATGTGATGATGGATAACATTGCCTAGATCCTTCAACAGATACCTACAGGTGATGCATCTTCATCCGGAATCCACTCTGGGGACGCCAATCCTTTTAAGGTATAAGCTAACTTTGACATTCCCATATTTGAGGGAAAAATAGATGCAAAAATCATAGCTAAATGGTTGGATCTATTGGAAGGAAAATTTTCAGTTCATGACTTTTCCAATCAAGAAAAGATTACTTTTACACTTCTCAAAGCTACCTCACATGTCAAGGAATGGTGGGAAACCTATTGTGAACAAAAGGATGAGAAGGAATCCTCACTGTTTTTAGCCGCACCCATTTGAGATTCTTTCCGAGACGCTATCAAGGAACAATATTACCCTATTTGGAGCTATGAAGATAAATACATAAAGTGGACCACTCTATGGTAGGGAAGGGACTAAGATTTGTTGGACTTCACAAATGTTTTCCACACCCTCCACACAAAATTGGGTATTAAGGATTCTAAGTGGCATTTGGTACTCAAGCACCGTGAGTGCATGCACAAGTACATCCAGGACGAGACGGATTTCATGGACATCTCCTTGCTTGGCACAACACACCGATACATTGTCAAGATTGAGCAAAAGCTTAAATAGAAGAAGTGAGACTTTGGATCTGTGAATCCAAAGCAAGGAAAAGGAACCCCTAAACCATAGAGAAAAGGCCAAATCTAAGGCGGGGCATCCTAGGACAACTTGCAAAATCTACAAGAAAGAATAACACTCTGAAGACAAAGAGGAGCAAGGAAAAATGGTGTGAGTTCCATAATAGCTTCAGTCAAAACACAAGTGAGTATCGGGCCAAGAAGTCATTGGTGGCCGAGTTAAAGGTTCTAAATCATATGCATGTTCCGACTCTGAGTCAGAACCCAACAAGGGTAATGATAAAGGGAAGTAGATCATTGTGACAGAGCCCAATGCCACTGTGGCCACAAGCAAGATCTAGAGGAGGGGGAACGCCTCTTCCACTCATTGTTGTGGGTGAAGGTTTCTTTGCTATAGTTCATTGTCAACAACGAGAGCCAAAAGTACCTCATTTCAGTAGAGGTTTTGAAGCAGCAGCCTGCCGACGACAACACATTCACAGATGTACACCATCAGGTGGCTTCATCAACGACAAGGTCTCCATATCAACCAGCACTGATGCCTTCCCTATAGCATCAAGCCCTTCATGGATGAGATATTGTGTCATGTTTCTCGTCTTGAAGTTTGTGATCTATTATTAGGAAAACCATACTTGTGGAAGTGACATGTTGTATATGAGTCTAGACCTAGATCTGGGATTATACCAGAGGTAGACCGACCTACCTCGATCTCTTTGATCACTACAAAGAAATGCAGTAAGATCATTTCCCAGACCTGAAAATTTGTTTTCCTTATGATTCGCCCCTAGGGAAATAATAAGGTTGTGGCCACAGCTTCTACACAAGGTGCCTCCACATAATAACAACAAATGGAAAAGGTTGTGAAGGAGTATAGGGACATTTTAGCCTCACCTATAGGGGTACCTATTCATTGTCAGGTCAATCACTCCATCGATATGACCCTGGGCACACCGCTACCCAATGGATCGATCTATCGATGCTCTATTTTGGAGAACGATGAGATCGAGACGCAGACTCAGGAGATGTTGCTAAAAGGGCACATAGGCCAAGCTCATCACCTTGTGGGAGCTTGATTATACTAGTATAGAAAAAGGATGGGACCTTTAGACTCTGTATTGACTATCGGTTGCTGAACAAGATCATTGTCTGAAATAGGTACCCAATTCCAGAGATTGATGACCTTATGGACCATCTCAACGAGGAAAAATATTTTAGCAATATTGACTTGAAGTCTAGTTATCATCAGGTGCCTATCAGACCCTCCAATGTGTAGAATACTGCCTTCAAATCCAAGGAGGGCCTTTTCAAATGGTTAGTCATGCCTTTCGGGATGAAGAATGTCCCCGCATCCTTCATGATATTGATGGAAGACATCTTGTAGCCCTTCACCAATGCATTCATGGTGGTGTATTTATATGACATATTGATCTTCATCCAGAGTTGGGAAGAGCACCTCCACCATATTTGACAGATCCTTCAGACCCTGTGACAACAAAAGTTGTGTGCCAATTTGGAGAAATGCACTTTTGGCATGACCCAAGTTCAATATTTGGGGTATATCATTGAAGAGAAAGGTTTGAATGTGGACCCAGCCAAGATACAAGTCATTCGAGATTGGCCAGTCCCAACCACTCTGGCAAAGCTCCACATTTTTTTGGGTCTTTCCAAATTCTACCGCGGGTTCGTGTTGGGGTTCTCTCATATCACTTGACCTTTAAGTCAAGTAACCAAGGGAAGAGTGAAAGAAAAGTAATTTTGGTCCGAAACCAAGCATAAGGCATTTTTCAAGTTGAAGAATCACCTCTACTTTGCACCAGCGCTCAAATTACCAGACCCACAATAACCATTTGAGATTGGGATAGATTCCTCCGACTATGCTATTGGTGCATTTATTACTCAGCAGAGGAATCCAGTGCCTTACAACAGTGAGACACTTTTAAACATAGTCTGAAAGTATGCCACTGACGACAAAGAAATGTATTCCATTGTGTAGACCTACCATCAATGGAAGCATTATATTTTGGGAAAGGAAACGATCATCCACACAGACCACTAACCCCTGCAATTCATACAGACACAAAGGAAGTTGGAGAACGGTCGCCATCATAAATGGTCCACATACTTGCAACAATTCCATTTGAAAATTAAGTACAAGAATGGAAGCACCAATAATTTTTTAGGTTGCCTCAGCCGTCCACTAGTCATGGCGCTGATCACTGTGACCAACTCCTATGGGCACGAGACTTTGGGGTGGTTGAATATTTACAAGAGTGATCTAGAATTCGACATCACATACTAGAAACTCCTAGAAGGTAAGCTGTTACACTAAAAAATGTCACCATGGCTATTTACAGTTAGTATGGCTCTAGCAACAGTCATGCTATCCTCCTGGGCAAGTCTTATGCCTCTGCTCTCCATGTCAAAACTCCAAAAAGAGAGAAAGTCTTTGTAAATGTGTTTATCTCTGGGTACGCAGATTCTCTCGGCCTTACCTGCGTATACGCACCTAATGTTCACAAAAACTGCGTACTTGTACGCTCTGTATGTAAAGGGGCAGGTGCGTACCCCTGTAAAGGTCAAAAAGCGCAAGTTTCACTTCAAAAAAGTTACTTGTGGTCATTTCTAGAGGCTTCTAGAAGTATGTTTGACTTGTATGAAGCGCCTCCAGATGGTTCATGTACCCCTACCAAAGAGGAACTTATCCCATCAATAAGGGAGCTATCCCATCCAAAGAGGGGATTATCCCATTGATGGTGGACCTGATTAACTTCCTATTGAGCACTATAAATACAGACATTGGGCCAGAAGGAGGGGAGGTTGGAAGCTAAACATTTCTAAGGGTAGATGCTGCTGGAATTAGGACTCCCATTTAGAAGCTTGTGAGGAGAGATTACCATCTTTGCTTGTTCTATTTGGAAGTGGGTGAGCTTTGTCAAAGTAAAGGAGAACTCTTGATGGACCCTGGGAGGGACTTGCACAACACCAAGGCTTAGGTTGTAATTGTTCCTTTTGTTTCCTATTGTTATAGACATTTTTGTGCCTAACAGCATGAAGCATGAAATGTCAATAATCTGAGGGATCCAAAGTCCCTAAACATGTTGTTCCTACTCTTAGACGAACAAGGTCAGCAAACCACAACACTAAAAATCAGTTCTCCACCTGAAAACACTCAAAAACAGGCTATTTCTGGATCATGTCAGCTGCTCCACTGAGCATCTGCGCTGAATGTCAACTGCTCCACTCTGTACCTGCGCTGAATGTCAAATCTAATGAAGGCTACCTACGCTGGGCGAGATTGGCCAAGTGGCACAGTCATTCTGCAAGGTGTCAATTGCCCAGGAAGCTTCCAAACTGACACTTGGGTCAAGGAATTCGCCTTGTGATGAGTAAGAGGGTCTTGATCTCCAAGTGGAAGCAAGAATCTCCAAGTGGACTCAAGAACTGAAGTTTAACTAAAGTGGGAGAGGACACTAGTCAGCTTCATGCCAGCCTCAAGCTGACTCATCCTTTCTCCAAATCTCCTATATATAGAGCTCTCTCATGAGGTCTAAGGAGGCTGGAATTTTGTGCAAGTAAGGAAGTGCTGTTGGTTTGTGTATAGAGCTATTGGGTGATTGCTTTGAAGGAGGTGAAGAGGAGATTTCTTTCTGCTGGGAGGTGTTGCTGGATTGGGCCTCTTATGGTTGTAACACTCTCAGAACTTTACTTCTTCTATTAATAAAGTATTTGAGGTTCTTCTATATGCATGTATCTCTATGGTGAATTGATGCTTGTATATTTGATTTATTCTAATCCTTGAATCAGTTATGGATGTATGCTTCTTGTAGTTTCCTTTCCTTGTGCTTTTACAGGATCTTTGTGTAGCTGGGCCGGTGAAAGAGCAAGGAGCTAGGAGCAAGCAGCAAAGAGGGAAGATTGGATCGACCATTAGCGGAAGATAACGGTTAGTGGATCCCTTTTCTCTTCTCTCTCTCATCTCATAAAGAAGTAATCTTGAATAGCTTTGTATTCAGTTGTTGCTGAGGTACTATCACCCTTAGAGTGGGATAGGGTCATTCCGTATTGGATACTTTTCCCAACAACAAATTGGCGACTCCAATGGGGATCGTATCTTGTTGGTTGTTTGTGTTTTTTGTTATTCATTTCATAAACAAAGGGAGTACCGAATCGAACTGTGTTTGAATCTTTCAAATACAAAGTAGAGGGCAGCTACTCTAGCTCAGTTTCTGGGCAAGTTTATGATTTGAAGAGCTGATCCACAAGGACTCTAATAAGCTCTTAGTCATAGCTTTTCATCCTCCTTGTCATCCCTTAGTGTGTCCTTGACTGATAGCTTCTGATTTGAGCAAAAACTGTGAATTTTTGAGCAATCTGTGACCCGGAAACCACCAGAAACGAAAGTTTCGTTCTTCAGTGCAGGCTGTACAAAGGCTGTTTTCATTTCAGCACAGTTCCCGAAGGGGCTACCTGCACTGAAGGTCAAACAGGCAGTGTTTCACCTGCGCTGGACCAGTCCTGCCTTGTGCTGCTAGGGTTTCCTGCTGGTTCTTGCCTTGTTTTCACTCTTGTTTTTTCTGTTTGTTACCAGTCAATGTGCCTATCTGAAACCAACTTCCCTTGTCACTATTCCGCCTCGGTTGTATAAAGAAACTGTGTTTTTTCTTTGTGTATTTCTTGTACATTTACAATTTCCCATAACGAAAGTGAACTAGTCTTGCTGTGGCCTCTTAGATCTAGACCTGTGATAAAGTGTCGTTTTGATCTAAAGAGTTAGTTTGTTTGCTGTTCATAGTTGATTGAGCTTTTACTTTCGTCATATGGTTTGAATTTATATATTTCTAGTGTCGAAACAAGTAAATCTTAAGGTGTCTTTTGATTTTGGACAAGCTTGTTTGCTTTCACTTGAAATTGAATTCAAAATTATACAACAGCTTTCTTTTTGCATTTCACCAACATTAAGAAAGAGAAAAGAAATACCTGCATCTTTGCATTTTGCATATAAGTTTGTATGTTGATTTAGGGAAAAAGTGCATTAGCGAGTGCTCTTTGATCTGTGTGAAAAGATTTTGTCTCTCTTTTCCCTCAGTAGTTAAGATTTTCATAAGTCAAAAAGATTGAAAAAGCTTGCTTCTCATCTTAGACTGCATTTAGGAATTTGTATCAATACATCTCGTGGTGAACCTTGAAAGGCAAACTTTAAGAAGATCAACTTAAAATATATTGAATGAACCTAACAACGCTTTGAAACATAACGCAAACATCTAGAGGTCTAAGCTAGAGACGTGTTCCGGTGTCATTAAACGTAGTGACTGTCGATCTCGACGAAGGTGGGTGATTCCTCCTGAGAGTCGGTGGCACTAATACGGACTTGTGCTCCCACGTACCGTCATGTATATATTGGGAGACCCCTATAGGAATAAAGCCTTTATCCATAGGAAACCGTGTCGGCCGCCCTACTGATCGCAATGCAGTGAACACAGCATTCACGAAGATCGACCACTCGTACCGTAAAACGTATTCTGTGGTTTTGCGAAAGGTTTGGCACACCCTCTGCCTAGATCTCCAGAGCAGTTTCTTTTGGCCTTTTTCAAACTCTATAACTGAAAAAGTCCAACCGAGCATTTGTCACTTCGGGCTCGTTAATACATCGAAGGAGACTAGAGTCATCTTTAGCTTTTTCTCGACTCTTAAAAAGTGAAAAAGCAAGTTGTGTCTAAAAGCGTCTAATAAAATTCATTCAATTTGGAAACACAAATTTCCCCTTTTAATATTTTAGTTGATCGAGTAATCCGCAATCGTGGAAGAAAGTCAATTGAAACCCCGTCGTCCGCGGAGGCTTACGAGTCAACCTTCTTTGTCCCCGGAATCGAAAACAGTACGGGCAAAGCGAACTCATTTAACCGGGTCAAAATCTCCTTTGAAAGTTAGAACCAGTGTTCCAACTGCATCCGAGGTTCCGGTTACTCCTAACATTTCTGGAAACCCTGCCTCTATAGAAGAAGTTCAACAGCCACAGAAGGACAGTAATACTGATCCTAGTCTGGGGGCAAATACTTGTGTAACTGAACCAGTTCCATCTGTAACCGGTCCAGAAAGTTTTGTTCCCCAAACAATTGTCGCTGTCAAAACAACCACTTCTTCGGCACCAGAAATATTTTACGGACCTGACGGTCTTCCTCTTCCACCGGGTTTTATTGCGATAGAGGAAATTGCAGAGGATCCGCAAGCAAGTACTCCAACTCATTTTGGAGTAGGGGTCACTCTCTTTCCTTCATCAGAGGTAAATCCACCACAAGTGGAAGTCCCTGTAGAATCGCTAGGCAATCTATTGGATAGACTTAAAATGTCTGAACAACCGTCATCATCTAGGACTGTGTCAAATGACACAGCGACAGCAGAAGCCCCTGCCGTCACTCCAACGATGTTTGCCGGTATACCAGCTGTCTCGACTAGCTCTCAACAGCTAGAAGGAGTCCACCAAGGGACTATTTCGACAGTATGGTCTGTTCCAGTTTGTTCATCCGGAGTAATACCAGGTAATTCTTATGTTGAAACTCGACAGATTGATCCTCATGGAGGTCAGTTTGGGCCATCTAGTCCTCAAGGACTGACAATCCCTCTGAGTTCCAGATTGCTACCATATGGGGGGCAGTATGCCCTTTCATTACCTCCTCCGGGAGGATATCCATATGGCAGTTCTCAACAGTATTCTGGTTATACTAGAATTGCATCAAGTAGTTTGGTACCTATGCTACCACAACAACCAAGGATTGTATATTCTATGCAACAGTGTGTACCTGTGACGAACATCCCAACCACCCCGGCTATTGTAACCGTGTCGCAAGTTCAAGCGATACCTGTTACATGTCAACCTCAGATTTCTCAGGTTGTAATGCAACAGTCGCTTGACCATGGGTCACAACCACAATCGCCAACTGGTGGGACGACACAAGTACAAACGGGTACAATTACCCCACACCTTGGTCCAATGGTTAGCATGGCGCAACAGAACATGGCGTCACAACCATGGCTAGTACAATACCAACAACCGCAGTTCCAGCAAGTGTACCAAGGTTCTGAACAGCAGATCTTTGCGAATAGTGGACAGCCGTATATCCAAAACGGTCAAAACCAACCACTTTACAGTGGTCAAGTCCACCAACCGTATCAATCATACCAACATCAATTACATTATGCTGGTATGCAAAGACCTACTGCTCAAGCGATTCCATCGTACCCTGGTTACGCTTCGCCTAACTTGAATCAACAGTTACCATTCGTGGCAACTTTAGAGTTACTCGATTTACACCGTTTAACCAACGATCCGATTGCTTATGCCCCTTGGTGGCCAGCGATTCCTCATAAACTTCCATCTGACATTCCTAAATTCAATGGAAATCCAGGTGAAGACCCGTCGAATCACGTGATGACTTTTCATCTGTGGTGTTCGTCGAACACCCTTAACGACGATTCGATAAGACTTCGCCTTTTTCAGAGGACATTGACAGGTCCAGCGGCTAAATGGTATATTGAATTGCCAAGAGCCTCTTTCGACAACTTTAGTTCCCTAGCCACGACTTTCTTAACCCACTTTCAATTACCGATAAGGTATGAAACGGGAACAGAAATATTAACCAACTTCAAACAGACAACTGCTACCCATATATCTGATCATATACATGAGTGGCGTCATCGTCGTAGGATGGTGAAAACATACGTTCCCGATCAGCTATTAGCTGAATGGTTTATAAAGTCGTTACTTCCGGCTATTACGGAAGATGTGGCCAAAGGGGGAGTCGTAACAGAGGAGCAAGTGATTTCTCGTGCACAATATTTGGACTTAGTTTATACTCAGTCCGGCACACTCTATGACAAAATACCTGACGCCCCTAGACCAGAGTTTTCAATTCCTCCCCCTCCTAAATCAAATAGTGACTCTCATGCCGGTGATGGCGTGATTGGCACAGCAAACGCGAAATCGATAAAGGCTTCGTCAAAGAAAGCCCGTAAGAATTCGGATCAAAATGCAAAAGAAGAAATTCTTGCTTCGGAAGTAAATGCCGTATCAGAAGATAAGGGCAAAGAAACCAATCAACCAGGAAGCAAGAAGAAACAAAACAAAGGGAAGAAGAAGAAACAAGGTGAGTCATCCCCTGGAAAAAATTCTTCAAACCCTCCTGGCAAAGGGAAACAAAATTATCCATGTCTAATATGTGATGATAAGGATCATAACACAAAGAATTGCCCATTCAAAGCTGAGTTAAAGAGGTTCTTTAAAAGTTCCCAAACATCAGCTGTGTTAACTGATCCATTTCCCAACCCAGGTCAAAATCTGGTTGATAGTGGAAATGCTTCCCCGTCACAAGTCCTTATGTTGTCGGTTTCAAAACAGCAGAATGATGCTTTGATTTCGACAAGGAACAAAGATTATGGGAATCCTCAGGTGTCGAACGAAAAAGGTAAAGATCAACCAAGTAGTTCGACAACAACTTCGACAGAAGTTGTAATGCCCACCATCCCTGAATTAACAATAAAACCGCCAAAGGGTGTAGTACACAAGTTGACATTTAATCCTCGCGCCAGAGTGGCGCAACATTATAACATAGTGGAAGATTTGGCCCAATCGCCATCCGCTATGTCGACTCTTGAAGTGCTACAAAATTGTCCAACCCAAAGGCAGGCGTTGTTATCAGCAATTGGTGGGGTTGATCCTAAGGACTCAAATCTAGTATCTTTTGATCACAAGGGATATGATCCTCAGTTACCAGCTCAGCTAGCTTTCCTTATTCAAGTGAAAGCACTCAACAAAACTGTTCACAGAACAATAATTGATTAGGGAGCCTCGACATGTATTATGTCAATGAGTTGCTGGAAAACTTTAGGATCTCCAACCTTGTCGCGATCTTCGACGACATTAAAAGCCTTCGACGGAAGGACTTATACCCCTTACAGTATCCTTAATAACTTGAAAGTTGAACTAGGAGGAAAAACAGTAGGAATTGATGTAGAAGTCATTGATGGAAATCTTGACTATAACATCCTACTGGGTAGACCATGGATTTATGCCATGGCAGCTGTCGTGCCGACTTATTTTAGGAAGATCGCATTCCCGTTTGAAGGAGGGATTACGATCGTCGACCAACAGAATTTCCTCCCTAATGGTTCGCAAGTTACAGGAAGCATTCCCATGATCCATGAGAGCAACCATTCAATTCAAGATATCGGAGTAGGATTATTGAAAGACCCCACATTGATGGGAACTTTCGCTCTACCACCTCCTATTTATATAGGAAATGTACCGTTTGTAGCAACCTGCAACATGATATCTTCCACGAAGGTCAACATGGATCATTCAATGGTTTTTCCCCCAAGCCCTTTAGAAATATTGTAGCAATCAATGTTTCAAGCATGGGAGGCGAGCCCAAATCAACGCTCGTCAAGCGTTTGGGTAGATAGATCTAGAGAATATGGAACCCCACTAGATCCTTGGTCGAAATTACATGGGACTGATGAAGGAATCTTACAATCAATGATGATTGAGGGGGCACCATGGAATGATCACCACCATCGTTCCCTTCTTCCGGAATATGAAGAAGATACTCAAAGTGACCTTTATCACCCTTCAGTATTTGAATTCCTAACGAATACTGTAAATACGGTGGATTCCGAGCGAAACCTATCCAATATTGAAGAGACTATAGCCATAAATATCTCGACTAAAACAGATGTTGTAGAGAATATTTATGTCGGCAAAGGTTGTTCCCCTTCAGAACTGGAAATATATAACGCTCTTTTTCGCGAATTTAGAGATGTCTTTGCTTCGTCCTATGATGAAATGCCAGGCATTGACTTGAGTATCGTTGAACATGAAATTAAAATGTATCCTGATGTCAGACCAGTAAGACAACGGCTTCGGCAGGTGCACCTGAAGAAAGCCGCTGCCATTAAGGCGGAAGTTGAAAAACTCCTCCATGCTGGATTCATCTACCCGGTTCCTCTAACCGATTGGGTATCGAATATTGTCCCTGTTATGAAAAAACAAGGGACAATTAGAGTGTGTGTTGATTATAGGGATGTAAACCAAGCTTGTCCGAAGGACAACTACCCTACACCCTTCATCGACCAGATAATTGATGAATGCGCCGGATGTGAAATCTTTTCATTTATGGATGGATTTTCCGGGTATAATCAAATAAATATCCGCCCAAAGGACCAGTCAAAGACTGCATTTATTTGTCCGTGGGGCACATTCGCTTATCGAAAATTACCCTTTGGTTTAAAGAATGCAGGCGCGATGTTTCAGAGGGCGATGAATTATGCCTTCCATGACATCAAGAACATTGTTCAACCTTATCTCGACGATCTTCCGGCTCATTCGCAAAAGCGGACTGATCATCCGCAGCATTTAAGAGCGATATTTCTACGTTGCCGACAATACAAGATAAGACTCAATCCGCACAAATGTGTGTTTTGCGTCAGTTCTGGTCGTTTACTTGGCTTTGTAGTCTCTAAAGATGGGATTCGTCTCGACCCCTGCAAGGTTCAGGCAATCATTAATTTGCCTCCACCTTCAAATTTGCTTCAGATTCAGAAACTCCAAGGGAAAGCAAACTTTCTGAGGAGGTTCATTCCAAATTACGCAGAACTTGCTAAGGGTTATACTCGTCTATTGAAAAAGGATGTACCTTTTGTCTAGGACCAGGTGGCGCAAGCTTCTTTTGATGCTCTGAAAGATTGTCTAGTAAAAGCATCATTAATGTACGCCCCGGACTATCAAAGAGATTTTAACCTGTATCTGGCTGCAGCAGATAAGACCATTGCGATGGTTTTAGTTCAAGAAGTCGATGGAATAGAACATCCTATCTATTATTTAAGTAAAAACTTAAACGATACAGAAAGTAAATATTCTTATGTTGAAAAACTAGCGCTTGCAGCTGTTCAAGTGATTCAAAGGTTTCGACATTATGTCCTCTTTCGAAAAACTACCATCTTGTCAGATTGCAACCCCATGACTTATATACTGTCGCGACAGTTGCTGGGGGGCAAATATTCAAAATGGATAGCGATCCTTCAAGAGTTTGATCTGGAATTTGTAAAATCCAAATCAAAGAAAGCTCTAGTTTTCGCAGAATTATTGTGCGACCTCCCATCATCGTCCAATGATGAAACATCTGAAGAGTCAATCGTGGACGAAAGTTTGTTTATGATATCTGTAAGCGATGAGTGGTATGGAGATATCATAGTTTATCTCCAAACCCAAAATTTCAGGCCTAACACCTCTCGCTCCGAACAAAAATGTATACGATACCAAGCAAAAGACTACATGATCGTCGGTGATACACTTTACCGTCGTGGTGTCGATACAGTTCTGAGGAGGTGCCTTACCCATGAGGAGGCCGAAAAAGCCCTGAATGATTGTCATTCAGGCGCGTGTGGAGGGCATCAGTCTGGATATGCAACAGCACAAAGAATCTTACAAGCAGGATACTTCTGGCCAACCATGTTCAAAGATTGCATAACCGCAGTCAGAAGTTGCCATGCTTGTCAAATCTTTGATAGCAAAACCAGACGACCACCCACACCTTTACAACCAATAGTTTCTGTTGGGCCCTTCACCAAGTGGGGCATCGATTTCATGCAATGTAACCCCACCTCGACCGGGGGGCATGGGTATATTATAGTCGCTGTTGAATATTTTACCAAATGGGCCGAGGCGATGCCTACATTGGATAACACTGGTGAAACAACTGCCCTTTTCTTTTTCAATCATGTAGTCGCCAGGTTCGGCGTACCACAGGCTATAGTCACAGATCATGGGTCGCATTTTCGCAATCACATGATGGTCGAATTAGCTGCCAAGCTAGGGCTATCTCACGACAGCTCTACCCCATATTATCTGCAAGCCAACGGACAAGTTGAGGCAATCAACAAGGTCCTGAAGCGTATGTTGCAAAGGATGATCGGGGTTCATAAAAGAAGATGGCACCTAATCCTGTACTCAGCTTTGTGGGCTTACCGTACCTCGGTAAAGAACGCAACCGGGTTCACACCTTTTCAACTGGTGTATGGCCTGGAAGCAGTCTTGCCAATCCAGTGCAAAATTTCGTCACTTAAACTCGCAATCAACCTCCTCCCCGGAACTTCAGAAGAAGAGGATCGTTTCCTGGAATTAATCCAGTTGGATGAAACCCGTCGTGACGCCGCTTTGGCTAACGAAGCTCATAAGAAACGAGTCAAGGCTCAGTTTGACAAAAATGTCAAACCCCGTGTCTTCTCAGAAGGTGATTTGGTCTTGCTTTACGACCAAGAATCCGATAAATTGGGAGCAGGTAAATTCAAGTCCTTATGGATGGGCCCCTATATTGTTAAAAGGGTGTTAGCAAAAGGAGCCTACGAGTTAATGGATTACGATGGAATTCCACTGGCGCAGCCCCGCAACGGGTTGTACCTCAAGCGTTACTATGCTTAAATAGTAACCTGCATGCTTTTGTTGTATTTTTTTTTTCGCTAAAGTGTTTGTTCTGGTCGAGTGATCCACCTTTTTCCGTTGCAGATGTCGAACCTTCTGGAGACATGTGTTGGGTATGCCGATGGAGCAAGTCGTAGTTCGCGGAACCTGTCCTCCGCAGCCTGGGCCATTTTTGATCCAAGCGGCGAGTTAGTAAGTTTCAGAGGTGTATGTATTGGGCAATCAACGAATAACATCACTGAGTATAGCGCGTTGATAGAACTACTCTCTGATGCCATCACACGTGGCATACGCCGACTAATTGTCAGGCTAGACTCACAGCTCGTAATACTACAACTCAATGGTATATATTATGTTCGCAATCCAGCTATTTATCGCATGTTCCTAAGGATTAAGATCTTGGAAAGACGATTTGATTCAATTCAATATCAACATATTTCAAGAAACTTAAACACATTAACTGACTCATTAGCAAACTATGTGTTAGATAGACATTTGCAACATTTATAAAAAGGACACATCATCAAAATTGTACATATGGATCACGTAAATCAACCAGAATAAAACCCGAAAATCAAAATATATAAGCTGTTTATATAAGTTCATACATAATGTTCTGTAACCAAGACAAAATTAGTCATATGACCTAAAAACTCAAAAAGATGCTAGGGGGCACCCTAGCCTAGTGGTGCTCATGATAGTACGTCACGGCCTGTGCAATCATGCGCAAGAGACGAGTCCATCGTCTAGGCACACCAATAGTATGCCGCTGCAGCTGTAAAGGTAACTCGTCAATCTGTACATCCGGGAGGCCACGAGTAAGGCTCTCAACCTGCTCCTGCACAGCTGTAAGGGTCTCAGTATCGTCAAGATCGCGAATAACAACTCTCCTAGCAGGCTCCCCTGCCGGGACAGCAGCTGGCGATCTCGGACGAACTGCTGGACGAATAGGACAAATATTTGCATGCACCCAAGAGTACAATTAAAAGTCTTGATAGAATAAAGCACAGCAACATTACGAATAAGAACAGTAAACAGTAATATGGTCAAGGAGTTTACCAATGGCACCCCACTGCTCGCCATCCGGTAGCACCAAATCCGGATCACCTCGGAAATCCATACCCACATATGGATACTCAGAAAACGCCATCTCCTGGCGCTCGAACTACCTAAAGAAGGCCTCAGTAAAGGTAATCTGAGGTTGACCTGCATGCCTAGACATGTGGTCAACCCACCTCTGCATGCGTGGCTCGGTCGGAGAAGGCAAGTCAAGTATGATGTACTGAGGCTGCATCAGTGGGATTTTCTCCAAGGCGAAGGCAGTCAGAATAGAACCAAACCCAAAGTTCTTTAGCTTCCCGTCCTTTACCTTGGTCAATTGACTTTTCATCTGAACAAGTACCGCATCACACTAGTTGAATACTTTCGGTTGGAGACACTCCAAGGCGTGCTGCATATAAGACCTGTTGGCAACATGTAGAGCTGCGCTGCCGGCCATCCTACCAATAGTGAACAGAATGGACCTGAGAGCCCGATCAGTAATCTCACGGATAACAATCTTGCCGTCTCTGCTCGGCTAAGAACCTTCCCTGCAATATTGGCGGACATAATCTCTGGTGGAATCAGTCCCCCGGGCCGTACCTGATAAGGAAATGGGGGCACCGCGTCTTGACAATCCAGTCAAGAAGTACATGTCCTCTATAGTCAAGGGGATGGTCTTCCCCCTAATCTGGAACATTTGGTTAACAGGATCCCAAGCATCAAGCATATACTACAGTAAAGAAATCTGTGCTCTCATGCTAGAGATGCGGAAAAACTTCAGCAGGCCACAGTTCCGCAGCGCGTTCACCGTGACCGGGTCATGGAGGGCAATCATGTCCTCCTCTTCATGTTCTCGTTCTCGCCATGTAAGGGACATTTTGTTCAAGGTTCCCTGCAAAGTAAACAAGAGAAAGAGTGAATTCCTGATTTGATAAAAAACTGGTGAAAATCAAGGGGGAAGAGGCACCTCCAGAGCTCCAACAAACCAAATGCAAATGAAATGATAAATGAGAGGTAAAAACACCTTTTAATGGCTTTTTTACACAGTTTAAAGTGAAGTATTAGGGTTATAATCTCATTTTCATGTAAATATTATTCATTTCTAACAAAGTTTGTTGTAGCAATTGAAAAGCAGTACTATATTTGAAGAGAGAAAAGCTAGTAATGGTAAAAAAAATCAAAATTTGACCATAAGATTAAGCAGTTTTACCGCGGAATTTATGCTCGTTAAAAAATAGAAAAGCGAGATCCGAGCAGTTTTAGCATCATAGTTCATGCTCGTTAAAAAATAAACATAAGCTTTTGAGCAGTGTTTTGGCGCATTCAAGCTCATTAAAAAATGAACCCATCTCGGTAAATAACCATTGTGATCGTAAATTTATTAGCCATAAAAGCCTTGGTCGTGTTTTGCACCCGCCACCTCCATTCTATTTGGCCTACCGTTCACCTCCATATGATTGTTTACCCATTTTGAGGAACAGCTGTGAAGAGTGATTTCACTTAGCCATCCTTGTGACACTGCCGTGATTGGAAAATTCCAACCTGTACCTGGAATCTGCTGCTATCCCTGTTTATCACTCGTTCCTCAAAAGACGAGTCTTCTTTAAGCTCTTTTCAACTGACTCGTAAAATATGAAAAGATTGCCGAGTTTTGGCCTTCCAGCTCGTTAAACGACCGGAAGAGCTATCCCTCCTCTAGATTTTAATCTTTTTGGACCTGAGGGATTATTACACAAAAAGGTCGAGCGCTTGTTTTATTCGGCTCGTTAAAATTATCGAAAACTCATCCCTTCTGTATTGTTTTATACTTTTTCGGACTTAAGGGATTAGATGATGAAAAAGGAATTTTTGAGTTAACTTTCTGTACCTTTTCAGACTCTCTAAAAATGAAAAGGACCGAGTTTTCCTTGTCGTTAGACTCGTTAAAATGATTAAATAGCGACAAACTTGTCTTTAGACGAGAACGAGTTTCCCTATCGCTAAGCTCATTAAAACATAGCGATGGGCTTGCCCGAAGGGCAGGTTATAGAACAAGCATATGTTATCCTCCTCAAGCTTGACAAAAATAAAGAGGTACTGGTCAGAAATGACTGGGGAAAAATTGGGAGAACCTCAAAGCTTTAATGGTAGCAAGTCGCTCTTGAACATGACACTTTGTCCTCCGTATCACATCGGGTTGGGTTGTTTCATTCACCGGTCTCATCACCATGGTCCTCGCCAAACCATCCACATTTGGGGTAATGCTACCGATCCATCACATCTGTGTTGTTATATGTTCAAGAGATGTTGTTCAGAAAGAGTCAACCGTGTCCCATCCACTGCCATACATTATCCTTCATCCACCCATGATCGCCACCCTGAATCATATTTCATAGATTGTTTTCACCTCCACTAAAATCATTAGCTCCATTCCGTGTCACTGATGTGGGATTCATTAAGGCCCTCCTTTGACAGATCGCTTCTTGTCGACTTCAGCTCATTATCCAAGAAGTTGATCTAGGAACAACCCCCCAGTACTTTGAAACTTGCATGCCTCAATGGCAAGTTTCTCACTTCCGGCGACAGGTATACATCAATGACCTTCGACCAGAAGATTTTGCGTGGTGTTCGACGTCAAGTCCTTTATTCACACCACGTGAATTGTACTGCAGTACCTTGAGGGTCATTGTCATTACTGGTGATTCCTCTCGCGCTTGTTAACGGTTTACATTATTGACCGGTAATCAAGCGATGTCTTTCCATGTTCGACTTCAGCGCAATTCTCACATGGATCGACTTGTACTTAGAGTGAAGATCGAACGAGTTTGAAGACCCCGGATCTAGTTTCATCCATCCGGGCTGCGATATATATATTCAGGATATAAAGACATTTGTTATGTACATCATTGCAGCAGATGATCATCCTACTCAAAGGATGATAATTTCAGCAGAGAATTATCAGTCTACCATCAGACGGTCGTCTGTTCTATGTACCAAAATGAATTTATAAAGCTGAGCATGGGAATGCCCGCCTCAGCTAGATCATGAAAGCAGAATGAAAAATAATGTATTGTATTGTATTTTATTACAGGGCACCTCTCAGTGATTGAATGAACTTCGGATCCTCCTGATAAAGCATTTCACCCGATAAACGACCTCATACTTTAGGGGGCAACTGTTATAGACATTTTTGTGGCTAACAGCATGAAGCATGAAATGTCAATAATCTGAGGGATCCAAAGCCCCTAAACATGTTGTTCCTACTCTTAGAGGAACAAGGTCAGCAAACCACAGCACTGAAAATCAGTTCTCCACCTGAAAACACTCAAAAACAGGCTATTTCTAGATCATGTCAGCTGCTCCACTAAGCATCTACGCTGAATGTCAACTGCTCCACTCTGTACCTGCGCTGAATGTCAAATCTAATGAATGCTACCTGCGCTGGGCGAGATTGGCCAAGTGGCACAGTCATTCTGCAAGGTGTCAATTGCCCAGGAAGCTTCCAAACTGACACTTGGGTCAAGGAATTCGCCTTGTGATGAGTAAGAGGGTCTTGATCTCCAAGTGGAAGCAAGAATCTCCAAGTGGACTCAAGAACTGAAGTTTAACTAAAGTGGGAGAGGACACTAGTCAGCTTCATGCCAGCCTCAAGCTGACTCATCCTTTCTCCAAATCTCCTATATATAGAGCTCTCTCATGAGGTCTAAGGAGGCTGGAATTTTGTGCAAGTAAGGAAGTGCTGTTGGTTTGTGTATAGAACTATTGGGTGATTGCTTTGAAGGAGGTGAAGAGGAGATTTCTTTCTGCTGGGAGGTGTTGCTGGATTGAGCCTCTTATGGTTGTAACACTCTCAGAACTTTACTTCTTCTATTAATAAAGTATTTTAGGTTCTTCTATATGCATGTATCTCTATGGTGAATTGATGCATGTATATTTGATTTATTCTAATCCTTGAATCAGTTATGGATGTATGCTTCTTGTAGTTTCCTTTCCTTGTGCTTTTACAGGATCTTTGTGTAGCTGGGCCGGTGAAAGAGTAAGGAGCTAGGAGCAAGCAGCAAAGAGGGAAGATTGGATCGACCATTAGCGGAAGATAACAGTTAGTGGATCCCTTTTCTCTTCTCTCTCTCATCTCATAAAGAAGTAATCTTGAATAGCTTTGTATTCAGTTGTTGCTGAGGTACTATCACCCTTAGAGTGGGATAGGGTCATTCCGTATTGGATACTTTTCCCAACAACACCTATTAATGCAAATGAGTCCATTCTTCTCAATAACTTGTTATTTATGAGTTGTTTCATGTACTCCTTGGTCTATGTGTTAAATATGTTTTATTTTATGAGATTATCAAGTGTTATTTAATCGTTTGATTGTTAGTGAATGCAGGTTTCAAAGTGAAGGAGGAGCTCATCCGGATCAGCGAGGCTGGACTGCTACAACAGCGTTGGACCACAGGTAGGATCTAAACACTTGATTTCTTATATAGTAAATGCATGTTTAGAGAAGGATTGCTCTTGTTTGTCTTGTTTGTCACTAGAGAGTCTTAGGCTCCTAGGGAGGTTGGTTGTGTCCGCACTATCGACTCTTTCCTTTGAAAAGTTTTGTTTCAAGTAGCTTTGAGGTATTTTGAAAGAAAAAGAATTTTTCGTGCACGTAAGGAGTGGTCATGTTTGTATGCTTGGAAAGATAAAGGGAATTGTTTCTTTGATTGTCTTTACTAAGAAAGTTGTTTTCTATAAAATTTGCATTTTCCAACTCTCTTAGTTAGGAGTTTCATTGAAAGAGAAAAGTAGAGTAAATCATCTTAGGTGCATCTTTGTAGTGGTTTGAGTCGAGTCTACACACCATTGGTTTCATTTCCGCTACCTTTTGTCTTTAAGAAAAACCATAACATTGACGCTTAAAGTAAAATCAACTTAGTAACTTTTATTTACTAGGGATCTGAAACACCAATTTAGATCAGGCTAGTGTCTTGGAGTAGGAGAGTAATTAACTCTCCAAGACAACAAAACCAAACAAGTAGCTTATCTTGTGATAGAATAAATCCAATTGTCTCATTTGTACTCTGGGAAAGCTCCTCTTAAAGGAGAAGCACGAGCTCGTGTCCGAACCAGTGAGGGGATCAATCCTCCCTCGTTGGGAACGACGCCAGACACGCACGTATTACAAACGGTAAACCTCGGATTAACCATTGTCGAGGAGCCAGGGGTCACTTGTCGGTAAACCTTGGATTATTGTCAAGGAACCGGTAAGGGGATTAAGCTTGATACTCTGCCCTTGCGTGCTGTCGGAGTGTAGACTGTTCCCCCAGGTGCATTTGTTGCGGTTGGTAACCTTAGTGACCATTATCTTTAGGATTCTACCGAGGTGACGGTGGAGGGAAGATCCCACTGTACCTGGAGCAGACGTCGGCTAGACTCACTTGGATTTTCCGGGGGGTTCACTTCACTCGAGACGGTTAAAGTGGAGGAACTTGTGCCGATCTATTCATTAAGCAGGTTGCCGGGGTAATTGTTCCACCTGCCACTTCTGTACTGAATCCGGCGATGTTGGGTTTCATCTCCAACTAGTGTTTTCGGTCTGGAAGGCTACTGTTTGTGCTTGGTTTGATGCCCTAGATTCTTTAGGCATGTGATTCTAATTTGTTTGGTTCGTTAGCGACTTTAGGTGGTTTGATTTGAGATTTTACTTTGTTTTCGTGTGTAGTAGTTAAAAGTTTTTAGCTGTGGTTGAATTACCGAGACAGTGCCGTAGACTTTGGGGCAAGTCACCTGAGATTGTTACCGGAACTGATTTGTTGAGGAAACTCCGTAGATCACGGGGTGGATCTCCTGAAGACGTCCTGGGTCAGTACGAAGGATTGAAGGTCCTTGTAACTCCTCCTAGTGGCAGTAGAGTAGGTTCACCTGAAGAAGGAGAATGTTCCTTGGTAGTCCATCCAGATTACCAAAGTCTAGAGACAGGTTATAATCCCGAAGCTGTTACAGTTTCTGAGCTTGCTAGTAGTTTTTCGTCTACTAGTGATATAGGTGAAGAACCTGAAATATCTGAACTTGTTACTCCGACTTCTAGTGTTCCAGATTCACCAAGAGTAGAACGAGTTATCACTGAAAATATTCCTACTGGTTTGATTGCTATTGAAGAACTTGCTCCAGAGGAATAAATAGGCGTCTCTAACCTTGAAGATCAACTGACTATTGAGCTCAGGGAGCGTGAATCTATCTTTTACAGTCCTCCTAGAAGTACTACTTGGTACCTTTCGTTAACCAATTATTTAGACAACTCAGGGATAGGTTTTTCTACACCTCGTACTCCTTTTCCACTTGGAGGTATTTATACTCCTATAAATATGTCTGGTCAGTCGTCCGTGTTTACTCAAACTCCTGAATCTTTCTTACACGGCGGTCCTTCTATTCCCACCGGGTATCAATCACTTTCAGGTACCTTCGCGGGGGCATCTCCTGAATCCATTGATCATGGGTTATTAGCTGGAAACAATGGTAATAAACCATTGGGTGTAGGAGACATTTACATGATGTCAGGTTCAGTTCCCGTTTCTCAACCTCAAGGTGGCCAATTACCGCCTAGGGGGCAGCCTCAATTAACCCCTGGGGGGCAACCTCAAGGTACACAAATTGTGTCTGGGGGGCAGCCTCAAAGTCAGTATGTACCCATGGTGCAATACATGCCTCAAGGTCAACCCCAGCCTCAATATGTACCCCAGGGTCAACCTCAGTATCAATATTTACCTCAAGGGTATCAACCTCAAGGGTATCAACCTCAAGGTCAAGGTCAACCCCAGTATCCGTATTTACCCCAAGGTTATCAACCTCAAGGTAAATACTCGAGTCAAGGTTATCAACCACCTCAAGGTCAGTCATATGTTCAAGATATGGGAACTGTACCTTTCAGTTATCAATCCTATCCTCAATCCGGTTATGGATCTCAGTATTCTCAACCTGTTACGGGTCAATACCCCGGAATGATAGTGTGGGATCCATCACAGGGTCAGCAGGTGTTGCAGCCAAGTATACAGTTGGTACCTCAAGCTGGACAACCCGTAGTTTCTGGTCCACCCCAGCAACCGCAACCTGTCCAGTCAAATGTTCAAACCTCTGTAACTTTGGTAGTTACTCAGCCGCCAATTGCACCTAGTACTCCATCTCAAACGGCTGCTGCAACTACCGCAACATCTACCGCATTTACTTCTGGAGTATCGACAGCTCCAGTTTCTACTGTCTCTGCAACCACTCCTCAGACATCTTTACCGTTGTCTGGATCTACGATTCAAACCACGGTCCAGATGCCTATAGGTCAGCCTGGTATAAGTACGGTTGTCACTACTCAACCTCAATTTGTTCATCAACCGTACCAGGGACAGTACCAATATGGGCAAGCTGTCCAACAGCCGGTTTACCAGTATCAACCGTATCCTGGGTACACTTATCAACAACCTCAACAACCCCAGTACGGTCCGGTTAATCCTGGTTTTCCAGGAGGATATAATATCCCTAATGCGATTCCTGTTCCTAGTTATCCTGGATATCCTCCTCCTGGGACTGGTCTTGTGACCCAGAGTTTTAGAGATCCTAACCGGCAATTACCATTTATTGCAACTTTGGATTTACCAGACTTGACGCGCCTAACGAATGATCCAATTCAATATCTTCCATTCTGGCCGCCAATGCCAAATAAGTTTCCCAGTGATATACCCAAGTTCGAAGGTAAGTCTGGAGAGGATCCGTCCAATCATGTGATGACTTACCACCTCTGGTGTGCTTCAAATTCTATCTCGGATGATTCGATCCGCTTACGTCTTTTCCAGCGTACACTCATTGGTCTTGCAGCCAAGTGGTACATTGAGTTACCACGGGCCTCTTTTTACAATTTTAGCTAGTTAGCTACCTCATTCTTAACTCACTTTCAGTTGCCGGTCAGATACGATAACGGCACGGAGTTATTAACTTCACTAAAACAATCGACGTCCATGTATATTTCTGATCACATTCATGAGTGGAGACGTCGAAGAAGGTTAGTGAAAGTTTTTATTCCGGACCAAATCTTAGCTGAATGGTTTGTTAAATCATTATTACCGAAGATTACTGAAGATGTAGCTAAGGCCGGAGTAGTTACTGAGGAGCAATTCATTGCTCAGGCGCAGTACCTTGACTTAGTTTATACTCAGTCAGGTACGTTACACGAGAAGATCCCAGATCTTCCAAAATCGAATCAAATCGCTGCTGCTCCTTCGGGATCTCATGCCACTGATGGTATGATTGGTACGGTGAACACAAAGAGCAAGAAGAAATCTTCCAATAATTCTACTACTCCTATAATCACCTTGCCTGATTCCCCGACAAGAGTCTTCTCCTGAACTTTCCGCCGATATTCACGCTGTAGAGTCATCTACGGCCAAATCAAAAAACGGTGGAAAGAAGAAAGGAAAGAAGAAGGCTAAAGCAGACAAGGCTCCGAAGGAGAAAACAGAAAAGTCGGAAACCAATGACGAAAAGCGCAAACCTCGATATCCTTGTCTTATTTGTGAAGAGGATCATTTTACAAGAGATTGCCCTCATCGGGCTGAGGTTGTGAAAATAGTCAAAGGTTCTCCCACTCCTGCTGTGTTAAAAGATCCATTTCCAAAGCAGGAGAGTAAGATGATAGGTTCTTCCTCGACTGCCAGTGAAGAACCCATTTTGATGATGTCTCATGTGAGGATTGTGACTCGATCGCAAGATTATGGTAGTAAGAATCCTGTTGATGGTAAGGAAGCAGAATCTTCTCATTCTAATCCATCAACCTCAGCTCCTGGTTCCGATCCACTACAGATCGAAAAACCTAACTCAGACTTAGTAATCAAACCGCCCGCCAAGGGTGTACTTCGAAGGTCTGCTTTTAATCCACATGCGAGAGCGGCCCAAAATTACAACATTGTTGAGGACTTAGCTATTTCACCCTCAACAATGTCGGCTTTAGAAGTGCTGCAATCATGCCCAGCACAACGAAAATTACTTTTGTCGGCTATCGGAGCTGTTGATGTTCAGGACCCGAATCTGATAATCTTCGATCTAGAAAATAGTACACCACGCCTTCCCCATCAAATGGCTTTCCAGATTCCAGTGATAGTCAAAAACAGGCCTATTCATCGGACTGTAATTGATGAGGGAGCTTCCACGTGTATTATGTCGATTCAGTGTTGGAGATCGCTTGGTTCTCCTTCACTGAACCAATCCCCGACCATCCTTAAGGCCTTTGATGGCCGTGGGTTCCGTCCATTTGGTATTTTACAGGAATTGCCTATAGGGGTAGAAGGTAAAACCGTTAGTCTGGATGTGGAGGTGGTTGATGCCCCTCTAGACTACAACCTTCTTTTGGGTCGAAGTTGGTCATATGCTATGACAGCGGTTGTTTCATCGGTCTTCAGAGTAATAAAGTTTCCACATAACGGTAAGATCATGACAATTGATCAGCTGACATACTTTTCATCCGACCCAGCCTCTTCAGAGAGTATCCAGCATGTCGGTAAGATGACAATCCCTTATAGGGACGTTGGCGTAGGTTTAGTTAAAGATTCCGGTTTACTGGGAACTTTTCCTTTCCCTCCAATCAACGCAGACCCTTCATTTGCATCAATTCATATGATTACATCAGACACAATTATTTACGACGATCCTTGGATTGTCCCATCTGAATCTGAGATAGACTCATTCGGTGATGCTATGCCTTTGAGTCCATATGAAATTGCTTATGAAGCCGTCATGTCTTTTACCGACTCGCGTTCAACCCAAATCGACCAAATGAATGTGGTCAGTGAAGAATCACTTTTCACATCAACCTCAGAACGGATAGCGTTTCCCGAAGTCGTGTCATCTGACGAGCAACTTCGCGAAATCCTAAGTGTAGACGATCTACCATGGGAAGATCTTCATCATAGATCTTCGTTTTTACCTAAGGATGATGCTTTTGAAAATGATTTTTCATCTATCTTTACCACTGAATATGTCAAAGACGCTCAGAATCCAACGAAACATTCTGATTCAGAGTTGAATTTAGGGAATATTTCTCGCACTATTCCCATTGACATTTCAGTGAAGCCCGGAATTGAGGAAAACATTCATATAGGTGCCGCATGTACAGAAGATGAAATTCAAACTTACAAGGCCCTATTCCAAGAATTCCGCGATGTGTTTTCCTGGTCTTATGAGGAAATGCCAGGAATCGACCCTGCCATTGTTGTTCATGAAATAAAGACCTACCCGGACGCTAAACCCGTCCGGCAACGGTTGCGTCAGATTCACCCTCGGAAAGCGGCTGCGATTAAAGCAGAAGTCGAGAAGCTGTTGAAAGCAGGTTTCATTTATCCAATCCCGTTAATGGATTGGGTATCGAATATTGTTCCGGTTAACAAGAAACAAGGAACAATAAGAATCTGTATCGACTATAGGGATATAAATTGAGCTTGTCCAAAAGACAACTATCCTACACCTTATATCGATCAAATTATTGATGATTGTTCCGGAAGTGAAATGTTTTCCTTTATGGACGGTTTTTCGGGCTATAATCAAATCAATATTCTACCTGCCGATCAACCAAAAACGGCATTCATTTGTCCATGGGGGACATTTGCTTACTGCAAATTACCTTTTGGGCTTAAGAATGCCGGAGCCACTTTTCAACGGGCGATGTCTTACGCATTTCATGACATCAAGCACATTGTGCAACCGTACCTCGATGATTTTCCTGCTCATTCTTTACATCGAGCTGATCACCTTGTCCACTTACGAGCAATCTTTATGAGGTGTAGGCATTATCGTATTCGGTTGAATCCCCACAAGTGTGTATTCTGTATAGAAACGGGTCGATTACTGGGATTTGTTGTTTCAAAAGCCGGCATTTGCGTCGATCCCTCGAAGGTCGAAGCTATCATCAAATTGCCTCCTCCTTCGAGTTTGCGCCAACTCCAAAGTTTGCAAGGGAAAGTGAACTTTTACGCCGATTCATTCCAAACTACACCGAGGTCACTAAAGGTTTTACACGGTTGTTGAAACAGAACGCTCAATTCTTTTGGGACGAGATTGCCCAACAATCTTTTGATGCACTTAAACATGCGTTGACCCATGCACCGTTGTTGCATCCTCCCAACTACAACCAAGACTACTTCTTATACCTCGCAGCTTCGCATTCCACTATTGGAATGGTGTTAGTTCAAGAAGATGAATTCGGAGCGGAACATGTGATATATTATCTTAGTAGGACATTAAACCCCACTGAGCTAAAATATTCGCATGTGGAGAAATTGGCCCTGGCAGCCGTTCAAGCTGTCCAGCGTTTTCGTCACTACATTCTTCTCCGTAAAACTACAGTTATTTCGGATTGCAACCCTATGATTTATATTTTGACTAAACAACTGCTAGGGGGCAAGTACTCTAAATGGATCGTTATTCTGCAAGAGTTCGACTTGGAGTTCGAGAAGTCCAAGTCTAAGAAATCCTTAGTTTTTGCGGAATCGATGTGTGATTTCCCGCGTACTGACACAGAAACTGTGGTAGAGGAGTCCATTGCGGACGAATCTTTGTTTCTTATCAGTACTTTAGATCCGTGGTACGGGGATATAATCATCTATCTCCAAATCCAAACCTTTCGGCCTGAAGCTTCAAAGTCGGAACGTCG
This sequence comes from Pinus tabuliformis, assembly GCA_031772625.1. Taxonomy (NCBI): domain Eukaryota; kingdom Viridiplantae; phylum Streptophyta; class Pinopsida; order Pinales; family Pinaceae; genus Pinus; species Pinus tabuliformis. The sequence continues at coordinate 1,285,411,663 of CM062805.1, forward strand.
AAAAATTCGGTTTCAATCCCAACAATACAGAATTATTGGAGATACACTTTATCGCCGGGGGGCAGCCTTAGTTTTTCGACGTTGTTTAACTCACGAAGAGGCTGAGAGGGTTTTGAATGATTGTCACTCTAGAGCATGTGGCGGTCATATGTCTGGGTATGCCACAGCTCAGAAGGTGCTGCGCGCTGGCTATTTCTGGCCGTCCATGTTTAAAGATTGTATCATTGCAGTCCGAAAGTGCCACAACTGTCAAGTGTTTGATCGCAAGATGCGCGCACCACCTCCTCCTCTCCATCCTATAATTGCCGTTGGTCCTTTCGCCTAATGGGGTATCGATTTTATTACTTGTAACCCTCACTCGGCCGGGGGGCATGCGTATATCATCCTCGTGGTTGATTATTTTACTAAATAGGCCGAGGCGATGCCTACATTCGACGCAAGTGGCAAAACAGCTGCAGTTTTCGTATTCAATCACATTATAACTAGGTTTGGTGTCCCGCAAGCAATCATCACTGACCATGGGAGCCATTTTCGAAACATCATGATGACTGAGCTTACACACCAGCTTGGTTTGCGCCACAATAGCTCTACTCCTTATTATCCGCAAGCCAACGGTTTGGTTGAGTCTATCAACAAAGTTCTGGTTATCATGATTCGAAGAATCATTGGTATTCATCGGTAAAATTGGCACAACATGTTATTTTCAGCGCTATGGGCATACCGAACTTCAGTGAAAACTTCAACAGGGTTCACTCCTTTCCAGCTAGTTTATGGCTTGGAAGCTGTGTTACCCATTGAATGCGAAATCCCATCACTTCAAATGGCTGTCGAATTACTCCCAGCTACTTCCGAAGAGGAGAAACATTTATTATACTTAGCTCAGTTAGATGAGACTCGACGTGACGCTGCATTGGCAATCGAGACTCACGCGAAGTGAATGAAAGCTCAGTATGATAGAAATGTGACCCCTCGAAGTTTTTCGGAAGGAGACCTAGTGCTATTATATGATCAAGCTAACGATAAGCTAGGTGCTGGAAAATTCGTTCCTATGTGGCATGGACCCTACATTGTAAAGCGAAAGCTAGCAAAAGGGGCCTATGAGCTGGTAGATTTTGATGGGGACTCTTTGGGTAAACCCAGAAATGGACTTTACCTAAAGAGGTATTATGCTTAAATGGTGGGTATGGAGAATTTTAGTTAGGTTAGGTTTTCTTTCTAGCTAGTATGTTTGTTAGTTTAGATAGTGTGCTTAGCTTAAAAAGTGTGTTTTTCGTCGTTATTCTGGCTTATCTTGGTTTTACTCTTGATATTGCAGATGTCGACGCCTCTCCAAACGTACATTGGATTTGCCAATGGTGCTTGTCGTAGTACACGGAATATCTCTTCCGTAGCTTGGGTTATCTATTCGCCCTCTGACGAGTTAGTTTCTATGCATGGGGTGAGCCTCAGTCAAACGACGAACAACATTGCAGAATACAGTGCAGTGGTTGAATTATTGTCTGAATCTATTTCATTTGGAATTCGACGTTTGATAGTGAGGTTAGATTCTGAACTCGTTGTATTACAACTTAATAGAGTATATGCCATTAGAAATCCTGTGTGATTAAGGTTGTTTTTTAGAGTGCGCCTCTTGGAACGTGAATTTGATTACATTGAATATCAACATATTCCAAGGTCTTTAAATACATTAGCAGATGCAATTGCTTCTCGAATGTTGGACAGACATTTACGATAATCATGCAAGTAAATTTAAAAACATTTCATCACATATGTTAAACAAGATGAGCCGGTAATAATGATATATATATATATATAGATAGGAGTGTGTCAAAAATATACATCGTCTTCGATCATAGGTTGAAAAACACCTTATGATCGACAAAAATGATAAGTACAAAAAACCAAAAATGTCATATGTGTCTACAAAAGTGACTAGCCAATCACTGGTGGTGCTCTCTATACGAGACCACTGCCCGCGCTACCCTACACAAGAACCTCCTAAAAGGTCCTGGGACTGCGACCACATAGCGCTGAAGTCGAATGGGAATGTCATCTATGGTGGTCTCTGGTATATCCACCGTCAGATGCTCTAGATCCTGTTCCAGCTCGGCTAAGGTCTCTGCGGCCGCATCCTATGGGGCTGGTGCTGGTACAGCTGGTACTCTCCTCTCAAAAGCCCGGAGGTTGGCTGGACGCCGTGGACCTACATCTGCATTTTGAAAATTTGTGCTGTCAGTTTTGAGGCGATATATAAAAAATAAAAAAAAAAATAATATATATATATATATATATATATATATATATATATATATATATATATATATATATACATAATTTGAAAACTCGTGAAAAATGAAATACCTCTGTCGTCCCACTGTTCTCCCTGTGGAAGAACCATGTCCGGATCATTCCGAAAATCCATTCCGGCATAAGGAAAGTCCTGAATAGCAAAGACCTGGCTCTCTAGCCAGTGAAAGTAACCATCAGGAAATCGAACAACTGCTGCGCCCTCATTAGGATGCCGGGCCATTACCGCAACCCATCTCGTCAACTTAGGCTCCCGAGGAGCCCCAACTGGAACTGTAAGATGCTGGGGTACCAGCATTGGAACTCTCTCTAGGGCAAATCTCACGACTAAAGGCCCATATCCAAAGGTCTTCAGTTGTCCTCTCTTTGCCCTGGTTAGTTGGCCCTTCAAATTAGCCAACACAGCATCGCACCAGTTGAAAATGGTGCCTTGGAAGCAATCTATAGCCATCCGCATTTGGGACCCGGTGGCATGGTGCAAAGCGGCCGCGCCGCAAAGTCTGGTAACAGTAAAGGCTATCACCATAATTTCAGGTCGGGATATGTACTTGATTTCTATCCCCTTCTCCTGGTTTTGATTGTTGCACCACTCTAGCCGGAGACTAGCAAGGGATTGGCCACCCGGCCTAGTCCCGAATAGAGAGAGTTGCTCGCCCCTGTTAGGCAAGCCAGTGAGAAAATATATGTCGGAGGGCTCTATCTCGAGCTGGTGCTCTCCGATGTAGAAACATTGCTCCTGAATGTTCCACCTTTCAACCAACCACTCAAGAAATGGCACCTGGCCCCTCATGCCAGGTATGGCCCAGTATTTATACAGTTTGCATGCTTTTAATGCATCAATGGAAGGTTGATGACCTATCGCGGCCAAATCAACATCCTCGTGCTCTCTTTCACGCCAATCAAGCATGGTGTGCTCCCTGCACATCATAAAACATCTGTTAGAATCCATAAAATTTTAAAATTTTGGTTCATTTTGGAGAAATGAGGGTTTCAAAATGCGTTTTGCGGGGTACGCACCCCGGCTTTTAGGGACAGAGCGTCTGGACGCAGCTTCCCTTAAGGCCAGGTGCGTACACCTGGTATTTTCCCCATTGATAAAATATCAGGGTATGTAGGTCAGCAGTGCATGACCTGCGTACCCCAAAGGGCGCATCTTGAAACCCCAAGACCCCCAAAAAATCAAATAAAAACTTAAAAATGAATTTTAAATGGATGGAAAGCAAGAGAAGGATGTTGTAGAATACCTGATGAGACGGCGTTCGATTCTGACGGTCGGATTCTCCGCAATGACCACAGGAAGTTTTCTTGTCAAAAGCCCTTTTCTCAACCTCAACAGTAAAATGGTAAAATGACATGGTAAAAAGTCTTTTTATAGGTTTTTTGGATGAATAAATGCTAAGTTTGTTTATTTTTTACCATGAAAGGACATTTTTCAATGTATTTTTACCCATCTTAAACAGGTATGAGTAATGTGTCGTTTTTGTGCAGGACAAAAGGACTTTAGAGTAAAATCATCATTTTTCACGAACCAAAACATCAGAGTCATCTTTTAAGCTCTTTTCTGACTCCTAAAATATGAAAAGATTGTCGAGCGTTTCTTTTACACTCGTTAAAACAGAATTAAAAGACGGTCCCCTTATAGCTCTTTTCTGACCGTAAAAACAGGAAAAGATGGCCGGGTTTTTGTCGTTTCAAACTCGATATGGAAATAAAACGACGTGTCCTTGATCGCTTTTTACTTTTCAGGTCAGAGACACTAATCATGAAAGTACTCCTTGGTCGCAAGATCAAGCGGTTCTCCCAGGTATTATTTTATACTTTTTCGGGCTTGGGGAACACAAATTCACGAAAAAGTTCAACCTGGAGTCTTCTTAAGTTTTTCAGACTCTCTAAAAATTGAAAAACGCCGAGTTTCTAAAAATTGAAAAACGCCGAGTTTCTCCTATACTGGGCTCGTTAAAATTTCATAGTAAAGGACCTGTTCAATTACAAACAGGAACGAACCACTCCTTCCTAGGGTTCGAATCAAAACTAGGTTGGACTCATCTGAAGGATGAGCTTATAATCAAGCATATGTTATCCTCCTCAAGCTTGTTAAAAATAAAGAGGTACTTGCCACAAATGGTGGGGGAAAGGAGAGAAGAATGAACCTATTTGTTATCCTTTGTTACAGAAGAACCTTATCACCGCTCTTGAACATGACACTTTCCGTTCACCTGGGTTGGGAAATCCTTTGCCTTAAAAGTTGATCAAACCACTTTGAAAGTCTTCAACCGTTTCCGGGTATTAACTTTGGGTCAAATCATAACCAAACCGTCTGTCGTGTCGTTATGTGTTCAAGAGGTCTGCAAATAAACTTTCATCTGCAAAATACTTGTCGTCCATTTGACCATCCCTGAGTCAGTCCTTACAGTAACATTTCTTCAAACTTGAACAATGATTTCGTGTTGTGGGCTTGCCTGCAACGGGTCGCTTTCTATCGACATCAGCGCATTATCTAGAGGGATGACTTAGAAATCGTCAGTACCTTGAAGTCTGCATGCATCAATGGCAGGTTTCTTGCCTTTGACGTCAGTTTACATCATTGACTTTCGATCAAAGGATTCTGTGAAATGTTCGACCTCAACTCATTCATTCACATCTCATGGATTGTACTGGGTACTTTGAGAACCATTGACATTACTGGTGGTCTCTCTCACACTTGTTAACAATTTACATCATCGACTGGTAATCAAGTGGTTTCTACCATGTTCGACATCAACTCATTTATTTGCATGGCTAGAATCGTACCAATTCGGGAAGTAGAAATGAAGACCCTGGATCTAGTTTCCACTATCCAGGCTGCGAGGAGTTTTGTATTCATTATCTAGTAGACTAATCATAAACAGATGGCTACGCCCATACTGTGTCTACGAAACTCTATGATTATGATGTACTGCAAGATCATTCCTGTATCAGAGTAGTTAGTCTGTTAATTAAAGTTTTGATCTAAGTATGGGAATGCCTACCTCAGCGATGATATAATCTTATACATGTATTTTGTGTTGAAAATTGCAGGTCCTGACCAGGCTCTCCACGAGATAATCCTTGAAATGATAAAGCGCTTCACCCTTCCTAGATAATACAAAACCCTAATCTACTACAGGCTTCGCACTTTAGAGGGCAATCTGTTACACTAAAAAATGTCACCATGGCTATTTACAGTTAGTATGGCTCTATCAACAGTCATGCTATCCTCCTGGGCAAGTCTTATGCCTCTGCTCTCCATGTCAAAACTCCAAAAAGAGAGAAAGTCTTTGTAAATGTGTTTATCTCTGGGTACGCAGATTCTCTCAGCCTTACCTGCGTATACGCACCTAATGTTCACAAAAACTGCGTACTTGTACGCTCTGTATGTAAAGGGGCAGGTGCGTACCCCTGTAAAGGTCAAAAAGCGCAAGTTTCACTTCAAAAAAGTTACTTGTGGTCATTTCTAGAGGCTTCTAGAAGTATGTTTGACGTGTATGAAGTGCCTCCAGATGGTTCATGTACCCCTACCAAAGAGGAACTTATCCCATCAATAAGGGAGCTATCCCATCCAAAGAGGGGATTATCCCATTGATGGTGGACCTGATTAACTTCCTCTTGAGCACTATAAATACAGACATTGGGCCAGAAGGAGGGGAGGTTGGAAGCTAAACATTTCTAAGGGTAGATGCTGCTGGAATTAGGACTCCCATTTAGAAGCTTGTGAGGAGAGATTACCATCTTTGCTTGTTCTATTTGGAAGTGGGTGAGCTTTGTCAAAGTAAAGGAGAACTCTTGATGGACCCTGGGAGGGACTTGCACAACACCAAGGCTTAGGTTGTAATTGTTCCTTTTGTTTCCTATTAATGCAAATGAGTCCATTCTTCTCAATAACTTGTTATTTATGAGTTGTTTCATGTACTCCTTGGTCTATGTGTTAAATATGTTTTATTTTATGAGATTATCAAGTGCTATTTAATCGTTTGATTGTTAGTGAATGCAGGTTTCAAAGTGAAGGAGGAGCTCATCCGGATCAGCGAGGCTGGACTGCTACAATAGCGTTGGACCACAGGTAGGATCTAAACACTTGATTTCTTATATAGTAAATGCATGTTTAGAGAAGGATTGCTCTTGTTTGTCTTGTTTGTCACTAGAGAGTCTTAGGCTCCTAGGGAGGTTGGTTGTGTCCGCACTATCGACTCTTTCCGCCTGACATAAGCAAGTTCTAAATTTTCACCTTCAAGATGCACTATTATGCCACCTACGACACATCTGTGTTCCTTAAGTAAGTCATGCCAAGATGATTTGGGAGCACACTACAGTCCAGTCGATGGACATTTCAGGGTAGAGAAACAATGGAAGTACATCATAAGTATTTTTACTCGTCAAACCTTCATTGGGATGTTGGGAGGTAGATTAAATCTTGCATTTCTTGCATCATTTCCAAACCAACCATCAAGAATAAAGGCATTTATACTCCTCTTCCTGCTCCTAGTCAAACTTGGGAATCCATCTCCATGGATTACATGTTAGGCCTTCCTTCTTCTAAGCATGACAATGACTACATTTTTTTGGTCGTCCACAGATTCTCTAAGATGGCCATTACGACACCCTTGCAAGAAGAGCATCACAGTAGAGGCCACTGCAAAACTCTTCTTTGAGTGAGTGTGGGTACACATTGGGATCCCATAGTTCATTTTCTTAGATCGGGACAAAAAATTCCTGAGTTCATTTTGGTTAAGTCTATAGTCGATGCTAGATCGAAAACTTACTAAGTCCATGGCTTTCCATCCCCAAAATGATGGCCAAACAAATGTTGCCAATAGGATGATCGTACACATTATGTGCATGTATAACTCGAAGCATCCATGCACATGGGATGAAATCATCCCCTATGTCCAACATAGTTACAACAGAGCTCTCCACAGCTCAACAGATCGCATCCCCTTTCAGATAGGGCTGGGATATCAACCATTATGTCCCATCAATGTGGCCATACCATTTCTAGCTACTGAAGTAGATTCAGCTCACGTTCAGTCTACGACCGACAGGGCTAGCAGCTTCATTGAGCACATTCAACAAATCTGCCAGCAATTCCATGATATATTGGATAGATCCAATGCTAAGTACAAGCCGTGCCATGATCAACATTGGGTTCCACACATGTTCTAGGTGGGTGACAAAGTTTGGCTACATTTGCAGAAGGAGCGCCTCGCTGGACCCATTACAAGTTTCGAACACTCCGATATGGGCCATACAACATCACCAAGGTTGTGGGGAACAATGCCTTTGAGCTCAACATTCCATCATTCCTTCGTCTGCACGTAGTGTTCATTGTAGATCGCCTTTGGCCATACTTTCCACCATTGCTGGACACATCCGACATTTAAGAACAACTCACAGCAATAGATCTGAATTGAGACTACATGGAACGGAACACAACTAATTAGATCATGGATACATAGATAAATAACACTCACCAACAGAGGATCCAACTATATCGAGTTGTCAAAGCAATTCCACTCCTTCACCAGGGAATGTGGTTCCCTAGGGACCAGGTTCAACATAAATTTCCTCACCTCATGGAGGCTCTACATGCAATGGGGACCATTTATTCCTAAGGAGGGAGGACTCATCTAGGTGTATATTGGTGGCCACCCACCTTTTCCACCTAGACCTCCAGTCAAATTCGTTTGTTTCCTTGTTTATTTCATCATTTACTATTTTTAGCAATTTTTCGGGTCCTGAACTTTCAGACCAGTTTTGACCCCCTAAACGACGTTTTTTAGGTCCATAGTAGACTCATAGCATTTGGAAGGGGCCTACTTCAAGTCTTGTAGTACTAATAGAGACCTTTCCAACAATATATCATATGCACCAAACATAAATAATATGACCAAGTTACGACCCGAGGAAGTTGGCTACCCAACTAACCCCAACGAGACCCACAAACTCTTGGTGTTCCATCTCCTAGGGTTATGGTTTTGGTTGTTTAGGGTTTTACCTTATTGTTCAATAATAAATAGGCCCTTGAGCCTCATTGTAACATGGTTCAAAGACATGTAGCTGCCACATCTCTTCTCAAAGATAAGCTACCATCACCCGAGCTAGTTTATTTCCATTATGTTTGTAAGCATATTCAGTATTATGATATTAATGAAGTGAAATGTTATTTTTGTTTCATCTCTATATGTGTGGTTATATCTGTAATTTGTTACGTTCTTGTTTAATTTTATATCACTCTTTGACCATAGAACACTTTTCTTTGTGATGAAATGGCGCATTTTGATTGAGTGAAATACTACATTTTGTAGCCTAATGCTGCCATTTCTTCCTATTACAGTTTGGAGGATCATGATCCCACCATTTCTTCCTATTGAAGTATTTTCATCTAGGTTGAAGGAGCTAAGGGGGTTGAGTTGCAGGTGAAGCCAAGGAGGATGTGGGGACTACAACTTGCACGAGGTTCCTGATCCTCCCTATTCTTCCTATTTAAATTGAAGCCTTTTTATCCCAGTTGAAGGAGCTAAGGGGGTTCAATCGCAGGAATAGTCAGGGAGGATTCAGGGACTACAACTTGTTCGAGGTTCTTGATCACGTCGATTCTTCCCATTGAAATTGAATCTTTTTCATCCTGGTTGAAGGAATGGAGAGGGGTTGAGTCGTATGCGCAACCGAGGATGAAAGAAATGAGCTTAAAGGGACATGATAATGACTGGTGTTAACTAGTCTTTCCTTTTATTTCAGTTCATAAGAGGTTTATAATACTTTTTTCGATGACATATTTTCATTCCATCAATGGGTGTGTGGTTGGGGCATTTCCCATTCCACATTTTCCTCGAGTATCATTAGGCTACTATACAAACATGGTATATGGAATGAATATCGAGCCAAAACTGAGGAGTTTCTAGCTCACTGGTCATATAATAAGCCCTCATTTTAGGAACCTACTAGTTATTTCCACAAGTGATCTACTATTATGTCTATAAAGAAATTACAATAAGTATATCTCAATATCTTTTAACCTAAATCATATGTCTAGATACTCTTTTTGATAGCCCTAAAAAGGTGTTATTTCAAATAATAAAGCTTGTACAATGACCAGGGTTGACCAAAAGTGGGTAATGGGATTTTAATTAATGTGAAGTGTAATATATCAAGGGGGTGCACTAGGAATATATAGGCTATGTCTATGAAGTGATGGAAAGAAACATATACCAAAACGATATATATCTGTGTACTCTAACACAACTATAAGAAATTGAGGAATTCACGCACTCTTATAAATTATTATAATGTATCCCAATAGTTGTTGAAAAATATCATTTGAAGAACCCTCTAACTACACTACCCTTCACGACTTAGTGTCTATAAATTTGTATTGTGGTAGAATTTGTGAAGATGCTCTATCATTTACCTTCTAAATTCTCAGTGGTTTCTTTAGAGTATATTATGGTTGAGGAAATCCTATATACATGTGTAAATGAAAAGATTACTTAATTAGAGACCCACTTCAACATTTCATTTTATGTTTCTCATTATTATTGCCTTACTAATTCTTAAATTTCAAGATTCTCAGTGTCTAACTATATTATCCTTTTTCTCTTACTGGAGATAATTATTACAACCAAAACTAAAAGGAGGTGATGGCATTGCAAAAGTTCCTCCCTGCATTCTTGAATTTTATTTTTTAATCCAAATTAGTCCAAAGTCTTTAAAACTTATGGGCTAAAAAAATTACAAATGCATAGTATTAATGTGACAAATTATTGGAACCTCACTTCAACATTCGATTTACTAAGTTATTTAGGCTTTTTTTTTGAATGGTCCTGTAGTTGATATCATGAAGCAAGAAACCACAATTATCTTGTTTAATGAAAATAATTATATGGTTAATACAAAGATTGTTATGTTTAGGGGTTCAATGATACTTGTTGTTAATAAGTGGGGAAGAATTGAGGCAACTGATCTTGCAGATTTGATTGCGAAGGAAGACAATAATTATTTGAAATTGTTATTGTGATTTTTTTTAAGAGAATAATTGGGTGGATTGGCATTGAATTGCAAGTAATTTTAAAACACATTTCTTAGTCCAAACATTGAGATGAAAACCTCAAAATTAAAATTTTAGCTTTGAATATGCTTTGCATTCATAACTCCTACAATTATTTATTTGATTGGAATATGTTTTGATGGATAGTATTTGTTTATTGAATCATACATTTGTCATTTAATGGATTAGGTCTATCAATGATATTAGTTGTTTCACAGAGAGGTGAGGTGTTTCTACTTCTGAATTCAGTGATATAGATTATTATTATTATGAGGATGCTACATCATTATTGACCCATTAACAACCTCAATGCATTGTACAAAAAGGATAAATGTAAATAGAAAATTGAGTGTCTCATCAATGATCGCTTTATTGATATGATGATCTAGATTAGGTCTAACTACATATCCATAAATGAGTCTACATCCTCATCCTCATCATTCTGGTTTTTGCAGGATATTGTTTTTTCATCAATGGAGTCCTGAATACAGGAGATATCTTTTTGTATTGGGGACTATTTGGGCATCATAGGGATTGCATTTAAAGCATACTAGCTGTGTTTAAGAGTCCTATTTGGACATTCCCAGGGAATGCATTGAGAGCCAAACACTGGTCTTTTTAGATACATAGAAGGATCTGATAGAATATCATACCTTCTTGGGTATTGTGGGGAATGCATTGAGAGATGAAAAAAACAATAGATCCTTTCTAATTTGTGAAGTTTTTGGTTGGAGGGTTGGCATTGATGATTCTAGTCTCATCCAAGCCTACCAGAATAGGCATCCATCCTACTACTTCTCCATGCTTTTGTGAGATTAGGCTTCCCAATATTCCCCCTCAGAATGTAGTAGTCCCCCTAATTTTCCCAAGGTCATCTAACCCAGATGTCCATAACATCTCAGCCACCTTCCATCTTGAGTAGATTGAGTTGAAGAAGTTGTCTTCTTCTTGTTTTGGGTCCTCGAAACCATGCTTGGATATTATATTTATGAGGGAAGGTAGGGGTCAACCTATGGTGTGTCTCTAGAGAAGCTTTTGAGGAAATTTAGAGTGCCTTTGGACCTTGAGGGAACTCATGAGAAACCCATTGTTTTCCATAGTGGATAGGTCTCAATTGGAAAATCTAAGCTAGATAGTGAATAACCATACCTTAGATATGTGTTATAATTTGGCGAGGACATCACATCAACTACTCGAATTTTTTAGATTCAGGGGAATATCAGATGACGAATTTTCAGCTGCAAGTTTAGTTCTCACATAAGCTCAATATTCAATGTCTCTTCTTATTTCTGGCTTTTTTGTCATAATCATTAACATTTCCATGAATGAACACACATTTAAACACAAAGGAAGAGTTGAATTATAAATATTGTAGACATATAAGATCATTACATTTGGGTTATAGACAAATCAGTGGAATTTTTTGAATAACATCAAACATTTTAGGTCACTAGGGGAATTGGTTATAAATTAGGACAATGTTTTGAATAGTTGTTAACTTATTAACCCAAATGATAGATCTACTTTAATAAACTTCAACTAGTAGAGAAAGAGAGGTGGATTGAATGGATTGAATGGATTGGGATTTTATAGTTCATAGAAACACCATTGGATCCTTTTGGGATAGTGAGAGAGTGTCTCAAGTCCTCAACGCTACAATGAAAAACATTGCAAGCAATTAAACTTTGATTTGGCTGGCATGTTCTTAAGCCATGTTCTTGCACCATCCAAGCCATGTTCTTACACCCCCCAACCCATGTGAAGAACATGGATGTCTAATCAACATGGAGTTATGGTTTAACCTTGAACTACATCTTCCCAAAATAAAAAAGGCATCTAGTTTCTGAGATAAATCCTAATATTACATTCATTCAAAGCATACGAGCTAAAGGGTAATCTTGTGTGGTGTTAAGAAAATCAGTGTTAGAAGTTTGGTAATTTTTTACCTTGCTAAGTTGTGTTTGTGAGATCTCCTAAGGTGTATAGGGTGGTTTTGAAGGGCATTACAAGAAAAATAGATATTAGGTGGAATATTCTATTAATATTTTCAATTGGTTTTGACAGGGAATGGTTTGATTATGCTAGAAGTGCAATGCCTAATTAGGTTTTATTATTTAGTTTAATGCAACATGATAGTAGCAACAAGAAACATTGGTTGTGCCCATTTAGAAATTTTCAAGACAGAGAATGAGATAGGAGGGAATTCAAAGGATGGTTAGTAATGATTCACAATCTGTCTACTTCTCCTGTAACAACTTCATCCCTGTTCACACTCCTTGTTCCTTCACCTGGCTCTGATAGTGTAAGCCACTCAATTCCTGTTGCCTAGCTCATTCTCAAACCCGGCCACACTGGGGTGAAGACAGTTGGAGACCATGGGGTCACCTGAAAGCTTGGAGAGAACAATAGAACAAGGGAGCAATGGTGGATTAGGGTGTATATTTTAGCTTATAGCAGATGGTGGTGGGTTGGCTCGAATGGGTAGCGATTTCTGCTAGAAAAATCAATTATTAATGCTCAGAAGGGTGGCAATTTTATTATATATAGTGATCATGGCAAGTAAGACACACCTATTGCAACCTTAATCGTCATATTGGAGCCTTCCAACAAAAATTGTAGTGAGAACAAAGCCTCTTGCTGCCCTCCAAAAGGAAAATGTCAAGATAAAAGGAGGTAAGGAAATACAAAATAGAACCCCAATGGGCATCTATTATTCCTTTCCATCACCTTCAATTTGAATGTAAATAAACTATTTAATGTTTATTGCATACAAAACCATTGTCTTTAAATCTGGCAACCTCAAGGTGAAACAACCTAATTTATCTGATCGGAAAGCTCTCACCACCATCATGAATAAGCTGAAGCCTCCAATTCTATACTGGCAACCTCCATCTTCCCTCGCAAGGTGGAGAATAATACCAAGGGGGAGTTTCTAGATCATTTTCTTTTCCTAAGAATGGGAGAGTGGGGATTGTAACTCAAGAAGCTCTGGGTGATATTACAAATGGGGTGTAATTGTTTAAGGCTCCAGAAATTGCACCTAAACAGAGGAAAGGTTAGGCAAAGATTATGAAAATGGGTCCTAATATGAGAAATGAACTTACAGAGGAGGAAAATCAAAATGCTTATGTGTGGGCTAGTGAGGGAATCAAGAGGGTTCAGTTTAGCGGTAAAGACATGAAGGCAATGAAGGAAATAATTGCAGAATAAGGTATGTGGGTTTTTGAAGGTAATCTCTATTTTGTTGTTGGTATCTATGTGTGTTTTCGGGTTTTATGCTTTGCAGGTGTTTTATCTTGGGTATATTTTCCCTCTCCACTTATGGGAAGACTCATATCTCAAATCTGTAATGGGTCCAAGTTTTGTGAGAGACCTTTTTTTTTTACTCGGTTCAAATATCTCCATGATGAATAGACACTCACATTATCACCTTCCCTTGATAGGTCCCAATGAATTTGAAATCATCACATTCTTTTTTCTTACAATTAAATTCACTAACACTGCATTGACTACCAGAATACCCATTTATTGTCCCATCCCTATCCTCATCCCCATTCCCATGTTGACACTACAATATTACATGAATAATAAAGTGGAGCGGGCTAACAGTTATTATCCCCAAAATACTCTATCCCTATTTCTTATTTCATTGTCATTTCCATTTCAAGTTCCAATTTTTTATAACATAGCTAGCTGCAGATGACCTGTTGGACAGTTCTTGGTATTTTTTTCCGTATTTGTATTTCTATGATTTTGGACTGCACATAGGTCGATAAGTCCCCATAAGTGAAATTCTGCCAATCCCACTCACCCATGTGATTTTCCAAACAACCACCTGAAAATTCTATTTTGTTTGGTGGATATAGGGGTGCCCTTCTAATGCTATATGTTGCAAGTGAAACTTCTGCAAGCCTTTCTATAAGAAGGTCACATTTGATTATTGGCATTTCACTGATTTTGGCCAAATAAATTTCTTTAGTTTCAAAGACTTCCATGAAATATGGTGACTTAGTAAAGATGATCCCTCTTCGAGCTTTCCATTTCATGATCTCTATTTCAGCTCCGTATTTCATCATCTTTGTTATTATTTATAGAAACAAGGATTTACCTTACTTGGAAACTGGGGCGCAGGCTAGCCATTCCCATTGTCTGCAGTACATAATATTTATAACCATGTAATGCTTGAAATTATGAATTTATTTAGGAGTCAAAGTCATTGAGAAGTAGCATTTTAACTCCTTGATGTTATTACAAAATTTCTATAAAAGCATATTCTAATCATTATCCAAAGAAACTGGCACAAACATGATTTATGGATTGGAGTCTCATGCTTTCTTGAATGTCCACTTTAATAATTCCAACATCTCTTGGATTTGAGATGCTTACATTGCCTGAATCTTCATTCCCATTGCTGAGACCTCAGGGGTCTTCTGGTACAACAGTGTCAATGATTGACTCTCACTGTTCTTGATTTTAGGATGGGGTTCTTTCCATAGGTTCAGAAGTGGGAGTGTTGTTTCGTTAGCATGTAAGTTACTTTTGTTCCACCAAAATTCTTGGTTCAACATTTGATTTGATCTCTTCTTACAGAAAATTCTTAGTATGGTCTGATGAAATTTCCTTAAAGTTGTTTCCGATTTGTAAGGACATTTCATGCAATAACTTAGAAATTATTTTTCAGTTTTTAGTAGTGATATCTATTTTATATAGATTTCTTTACAACTTGAGTGATGTGGCAAGATCCTCCAATATCTGGTGCTTGCATATAAAGGATTGTTTATGTACAATACTGGTGAATTAAATCTAGATGACCAATTGGATGAAATTGAGAACATGGACACTAGAGGTAAAATATTGAAATTAAAAAATATAAAACCTCAAGCTTGGTGACTACACTTTAGCTTGGAAACCTTGAAGGTGCGTACCAGGCTTACTTGGAAACCTTGGGGTGCATATCAAAAATGGGTTCATATTGTTTTGTTATAGTATTAATTTAGCCAGATTTTCTCTGTTTTTGTGAAATAAGAGTGCAAGTATAGAAACCTGTCTTGTTTAAGATGAGGATGGTGTTGGGTTTCTCTTAGGATGTGTTTGTTGTGATGCTACATATTTTTCTAGAAGCCTTAATAGTTATTTAGTGTGTTAGTTACAGGTTCTTTTTGTTACTTTGGAATTCATGTTTGTGAAATAATAGATAATATGAAGATATTTTAATTCTCTATTCAGAATAAGGGAAGATGGCCTATTCTATGGGTAGTATGACAATTGTCGCCACTTCTGCCTCCCTGGGTAACATTGGAAAGGAGAGGAAGTTGGGTGCAATATTTGACAAAATTGCCAAGAAATTGTCTTCTCTTGTTGCTTTTTCACCCATCTCCTTTAATTGCTTAAGCAGAAGGCATACCATGATATTACATAAAAAATAGTAGCTAGTCAATCAAAGAGCTACGGCAAAGGAGTTGTACTTCAACCAAGATGGGTCAACAACAAAAAATTGCAAGTCAGAGAAAAAAAATTCCATCTAAAAGAAGGTTCTTTTCACATAAAACTTTACTATGGTAGATATTTCTTTGTCCTTATAAATTTGATGTTTATGTGTGGTTTTTATGTAGGTTTGGTATGACATATATTCTGACATTTTATTATGCATCAATTGAAAATATTTTCAAATTATCTTGCAAACAGGTGTCAACGAGCTTGTTGATCTTGTTGAAGTCACCCTTGGACCAAAGGGTAGAAATGTTTTTTTGGAGAGAAAGTATGGTTCTCCGAAGATGTCAAGGATGGTATGACAATAGATAAGGACGTAAATTATAGATGTGGGTTGTAAATTTTTTATATTCTATATTATTTTTCTCTCCCTAAATGTCTTACTATCTTATACATTAGAGGAAAAATTCTCACAGGTCATATAGAACATATTTCTCTTTTGATGATCTAACTGGTCTATGGATTAGCCAAAGTAGAGTAATGAATGAAGCTTTAAACAGTTGAAAACAAAGACTTGTGTGCTTGTGTGCCAAATGTTCATGATTCAAGGTAAATTGTTATTACCAGTCTAGTTAATGTATTTCAATGATGCACCCTGCTTCTGACAGGTTGAATTAGAGGACCCAGTTGAAAATATTTTGGCAAAGTTGGTAAAACAAGATGCAACCAAGAAAAATGATTTAGCTGGTGATTTAACTACCACATCTGCTGTTTGTGCAAGGTTTAATAACTAAAGGTGTAAAGGTAATTTATTTGTCCCTAGTACTGGCTTACATATTTATTCATTTTTATAGGTCCTTATGGTGGCTACTGTTTATTTATTTATTTTCTAAATTTTCAATGCTTCAATAGGATCACGACAATATATGAGTAGGAAAATAGCCTTGTTGAAGATGATATTGTGATTGTGTTGTCAATTGGTATGAGCTAGTTCAGAAAAAACCCAACAGATAAATCTTGTTGGTATTTTTAAGATTTGTGAATAAGAATCTGAATCATAAGCTTTTTTAGGTTGTTGCAGCTGGAGAAAATCCTATTCAAATTACTAGGGGCATTGACAAGACAGTAAAGGATCTTGTTTTTGAACTCAAAAATTTGTCAAAGGAGGTAAATGCTCACAATTTGAGTCGGTTTTCTCTTTCTGGTCTTGTTGCTTCTTGACTTAGTCTATGGTTGAGGTGCACTTTCATTAGGGGAATAGTTGATCCAAAATTGTCAGCTAGAGTTTCTTGAAGACTCTAGGGTAGAATGTTGAGGAGTTACTTGTGAAACATCTAGGACAGATGTTATCTATAAGGGAGTGTACATGCTAAAACTTAAGACCCTATAATCGACATTATTCTCTAGGTTGAAGATAGTGAATTAGTAGATGTTGCTACAGTAAGTGCTCAGAATAATTATGAAATAGGAAACATGATAATAGAGGCTATGAGTAAAGTTGGAAGGAAAGGTGTTGTGACACTTGAAGAGGGGAAAAGTGTAGAAAAAAATTAGTATGTCGTTGAGGGAATGCAATTTGATCGTGGATATAGTTCTATGTACTTTGTGACAGACAATATGAAGATTCTCGTGGAGTGTGAAAATTGCAAGGTAATTGATGTGAATTGAAAGCTTCTTGCTTTTTTTTGTTGTGTTGCTATTTGTTAGTGCTCCTTGTAATGAAAAGAGAATGGATAGAAATCATGTGTAACATTTTTAGAATAAACTCTCATCTGAGTTGTGGAATTGTTTCCCAATTACCTTCATCTGTCATATATTCATGGCACATCCTCCTGGTTCAATTTGGGTTGGTGTTGGTTTTGTATGGAATTTTAAAATATGTGCCTTATGAACCTTCTATTATTTCTCGAATCTGTACAATATTGGATTTAGAATACTGATTAGAAATAAATATGACCACTACTAAGCATGGGAAGAGGGTTGCTAAATTTCTATTTATTTGCGCTTGATTTTTAAAATTCACTGATCAGGAATTTGGAAATGAACTTGCATCTTTATATTTTCTTATAATTTGAAGTTATTATTGGTTAACAAAAAGATCACAACTACAAGAGACTTGATCACAATATTGGAAGAGGTCATTCATGGGGGGTATCCTATCTTGATCATTGTTAAGGACATTGAACAAGAAGCCTTGGCTACTCTTGTTGTGAACAAGCTTCATGGTGCATTGAAGGTTG
Organism: Pinus tabuliformis; assembly: GCA_031772625.1. NCBI lineage: Eukaryota > Viridiplantae > Streptophyta > Pinopsida > Pinales > Pinaceae > Pinus > Pinus tabuliformis. The sequence continues at coordinate 1,285,429,699 of CM062805.1, forward strand.
GCACTTTGAAAGCTCCTGGATTTGGAGAGCGGAAAAGCCAATATTTGGATGACATTGCTATATTGACTAGAGGTATTTTTCAAGTTTAGCTACATTAAGGACTTACATGCACTAAGAGATTAAGTACAAAGCTCGGTGTGTATATAAGTAGTCTTATATCATTTGTCATGGAAACAATCTTTATTTGGTAATGGGTTTTCTCTACAAGTTCAAATTTTCATGTTAATAGGATAAATTCTCACTAAGTGAGAGGTATTGAGAATAAAATCTCTCCATTGTGTCTATATTCATGGGTTTCTAATATCTTATGTAGATATTGTTTTGTTTATTCTTTCTTTGTGCAGGCACTATTATCAAGGATGAAGTTGGATTTTCCCTTGGATAAAGTTGGAAGTAAGGTTTTGGGTATTGCTGCCAAGGTGGTACTTACCAAGGATTCAACAACGATAGTTGGTGATGGGAGCACTTAGAAAGTTGTCAATAAAATATTGTCTCAAATTAGAAACTTGATTGAGGTGTGTTATTTCTCTATAACTTAAAAATAGCTTGCTTTATCCAAATGGAGGCTTGAAAGTATTGTCTTGTTTTCTTTGTATAGCCACCATATATTGTAAAGTGGCCATCACCTTCTGGGGAGGGATCTCATCATTAATATCATTCATGATGATGGTATTAATCTCAAATTAGACTTGTGAGTCGTCAAGATAGGAGTGTAGAAAGCAACAATTTTGATACACGGTTTATAGTTTGAATATATGTTCCTCTGAAGGAACATGCAACAATAATTAAAGACATTAAATTTAAATAACTTACAGTTTCTTTAATATCATAATATTTTTGACTTGATAGCTAATGTTGTCACTTTCTTTTACACCTTCAAAACTTTTTAATTTCCCAATTGTTAAAAAATATAAGGTCGAAACCGAATCTCTAAGTTTCTATGATATATATGTCATAAGCAAACTCACAAGACAACGCTCAAATCAAATATCATAATATTTTTGACTTGATAGCTAATGTTGTCACTTTCTTTTACACCTTCAAAACTTTTTAATTTCCCAATTGTTAAAAAATATAAGGTCGAAACCGAATCTCTAAGTTTCTATGATATATATGTCATAAGCAAACTCACAAGACAACGCTCAAATCAAAGTCAAGGCAATGCAATATTCAACAGGCCAAGCCAAGGAGGGAACCAAAAGAGTAAGTTGCACCTCAAAATTGTGTATAATTCTATATATATATAGGCCTTGAACTATTTTCATTTGGCAAATATGGGATAATTCGGATAAAAAATAAAGTATGAAAGCGTCAGCACACAAGACACCAAGACAAGCCAATGGTCAAAGTAATAAGCACAAGACGATCAAAGGAGTCATCAAAAAGGGTCATACATTACACTATTGAAAGATTACAAAACTTTATACATCTGCCAGCTTCAGAATATAATCTTAGCATGGTGGTCAGAGTGAAATTTCAAGACCAGTTTTCTTAATGCAAGTTGCTTTTATGCGTGGAGAGTGCCAATATTCATAGTGCATCCAAATGAATAAATGGTTTCGTGTGGTTATGAATATCATTAAAAAAGGTCATAGACTATCTTTTCAATTCTCCAAATAGCCAAATTTTCTGCTACCAAGCATTATATAATTATAAGAAGGTTATATGGAAAGTAGTCGTGAACCAAATATTCATGGAAATCACCCCTTTTAATGAAGTTCCAAGTATAATACTTCCAAAGTTACCATCTCTTCATGTGCCACGAGTAAGCAGTTGTGTCAAAATTTCATAAGAGTCCGTGAATGAGAGCATTCAATGCTAATAAGAAAGACATTGGAAATGGAGTTTCGTCAATAAGAAACTTGCAGTTTTTAATGGTTAATATTAGCGCTCATAGATCAATGGCATATATCCAATTTCGGACCCCTCAGACTTTTCGGATGGGGGTCTGAAATAAGTCATTTTTTCAAAAAAACTTCTCATTACGTGGAAATCTGTGATGCATTTCAGCACCCCCAGGTCGAAAACGACATACCATGTGACAACCTCCCCCACTTCCCCCCTCCCCAACGAAATCCATTAATGGTTTAAGGGGAAACTTGATAAGCTGATGTAACGATTGAAAAACACTACACCTCATTTCCTTTCAGTATCAAGTTGAATGTTTGTGGTGATAATAGGTTCCCCGGTTTGTGTTGCATCTTGCATTGTCGGGGCACACATTGTCTACAAAGGCTAAAGCGTTTCCAAAACGTTTTGATTTGGCATTATTTGTTTGATCGTGGTCATGGTACTGAGCAATATATTTTGGCTGAGGTGCAACTGTCCATTTGTTCTTTGCAGGAACCAAATTGGTTTCACAAAGTTGTTTCTCCGAACAAGACAGATTTCCAAACTAGAAGATATTTGTGTTCTAACTCTTCGTGGAATTCTTGGAGTGCAAAAAGCTTTCAGAGGCTATAAAACTCGTTTCCAGTTTGAGAAGCTCAAAAGAGAAATCAGTCTTGCAATCTTTTATAAGAGGTGCAAAGGAGATGAGAGAGTATCAAGAGGTGCAAAGGAGATGAGAGAGTATTCAAAAAGAAGTAAGGTGTACTCAGGTGAGGATCATAATTCTGAGAAGTATGCAATTCGTGGTTTGTCACTTGTTGTACCACGAGGAGAGTGTTTTGAGCTGTCGGGAAAATACAGTGGTGGCATGAAGAGAAGACTCAGTGTTTCCATTTCCCTCATAGGAGATCTTCAGGTTGTGTATATGGATGAGCCCAGTACAGGGTTGGATCCAACTTCAAGTAGAAAACTATGGAATTGATTTCCAAATTGGAAGCATATTTTATTTATATGATCAACAATGGATCAAAACTTCGTGGGAATTTATAGACAATGTATTGAGGGCTCCATTTCTTGGAAATTGAACTCAAAAAACAAAAATCTGAAACATGGGTTTTGTGCAGAATGGCGTGAATTAGGTGCAACGCGTGGTATTTCAGGCAGATTATGAGTGTTTTGGGACATTTCCTCATATCTATAAAGGCTACTTGGCTACAAGAAATATATCGTTTTTGGTCAACGTGAAATATCATAATCACTAAAGTTGTACATCTTTTCCAAGAAAAGATATCTGTAACATATATTGCCAATCACTGATTATTTTCTAGAAGCTTGTTTCAGTATGGGAAGTATTCATTCATATTCTTATGAAAACAATTGGAAGGAGAGGAAATCAAGGTTTTCATGTCTGATTATAAAAGTGTTTCCTGGGGAAAGATCTACATACAATTTCCCAACAATAATCCAACAATAAATTTTACTGCTCAAGCAGTTGGGTTTATATCACAAAGGTTCCTAAAACATTTGAATACCTTCATATGCTGTATAGAGATCTGAATCATGAAAATGTTTTGGTAATGGATTTATTTTCCTCTATAGAGATCTGAATCATGAAAATGTTTTGGTAAGGGATTTATTTTCCTCTATAATTTTCAATTGTACTAGAGACAGAGTATTTGCAAAAGTGACAAGCAATTAACACCAAATAACCAAGCAAATACACAATTGGAAAGACTCCTTGTAACAGTTGACCATTGTTCAGTATTGATGAAATTGAATATCACATAAATGCCCATTTTTCGAATCCATGTTAGATTGTTTCAGAAGCTTGGGAATCATAGTATTTTGGCAAGTTTTAGAGAAGAAAATAGCTTGAGGTCTACTTCCGAATTGGTACAGGAATCAATGATCAAGTGTCAAGAAAATCCAACACTCATGTCCCTATAGAAATGAATTTTGAAAGAAAAACAACAATTTTTGATGAGGAAGATTTTATTTATCTTATTAATGAAGAGCTTTTTGCAATGTTCAAAATCTAGAACAATAAGGAGCTTCCTTATTCCCGACTCTCTTTCAGATGAAAATAAATTTGTGAGACTTTGCTTGCAACAGAATCCATCAAATGCTACTTTAGTGGTTATTCAAGAAGGATGAAGTTTCTTGAAATTCCAAGGACAAAGTATGGTAAATAAAGAGAGCTATGGTAGTTTACATAATTAGGAAAAGGAAGAAAACTCAGTGCTTAATTATTAAACTAGTTACACGAATTTTTTCAATATATTTTATTTAAAAAAAAAAAACTTTGCCTAATTCAAATGTGAAGGAAGAAAACTATCCGCTCATTAGAAAGATTGGCAACAAATAAAAGTCAAACAAAAAAAGTGTGGGCTAATAAGGTGGAAAAGGTTTACCTATTCTAAAGGACAGTTGGCACTTTTTTAGAGACAACTATGAAACAACCCTAGTTTTCCAAGCAGGAGAATCAATATCTGGCAGAATTTTTGAGAAATAGTTTCTTGTTTCAGATTTGAGAGAAAAGCATCAACATAATTCCAAATATCAAGCAGAAAAAAGAGCAGTCAAATAATCCATTTCCCAAATTGGAGGTTGAAGATTTTCCAACAGTTCCAAATTTCCTATAGACTATCTAGAGATTGTTTTATTTTTAGTATATTGTTTAGGATTTTATTCCAGAAATATTATAAAAATTTAGGAGAATTTTATTCTATATATTCCATCATTTGTAATAAACAAGGGTTGGCTTTTGATTCCAAACCTTGTCGCTTTGTAAAACTTTTATTACAAAATTCCTAATTGAAGTATTCTAGCTCCAGTTCATGATAGAATTTGTTTTTCCTATATGTTTCTCCAGTGCTTTCATACTTTATTTCTTCACATTTTCAAGGTAAATAGGAGATATGGGTAAGAATATATTGAGTGGCAATATCTTTGAAAGCCCCCTGCAAAGTTATAATCATCTAAATAGATTAATTAATTGAACTGTATGTCTTGGTTAATTCCTCTACATCTTTCAATTGTTGCGTTCTGTCATCTCTTGAATGTGTTATGTTTGGGTGTAGAAATCTTCTACACAGATCCACTATATCTAGTTGATTAAGTATTCAATATGACTTCTTAATTATCATGTATTATCTTATATTCTTATGTCAAATTCTCTAAAAATCATGTTATTTTGTCAAATTGGATGTTGAAACTTTGACCAAGGACTCTGCAACAGAGGGATTTATTCATGGATAGAGAGATTATGTAATCATTAGCAACCACACATAATAAATAATAGATCTAGCCATTGTGCTCCATAGGCTATTGTCCAGTGACAATGAACAACGTTAAAAAAGGCCTCATAACATTTGAGGGAGCCCCCTCTGGTTCAAGGGCTAGCTTGAACCTAAAGATTGGTCGAGTTGGTTTCTCGGCATAGTTTCACAGCTAAGAACTACCTTCAAGAAACAAGTACAACATTTGAATTCCATATAAACCTATTTTATGAAAGGTTTTCACCAATGATATCATTCTCACTTTCTTTGCATGGTGCAGAACAAGACTACAAAAAATAAAAATTGAATGAAAGAATTACCAAGATTTCTAGTGGAGGTGTTGTTATCTAGGTAAAGTTTGGCATGGTTGAATTAATGGTAGTTATTTGTAACAATTCCTTGCTATTTTGGCATTATAGAAATATGAATCTAGTTGATGGATGTTGGTGACTACATTTCAATGTATATTTGTCTAAAGTAAGAATGGGGGTATATGATAGCGTTCATAATCGTTGATAGGTGGTAACATAAATAGAGACAAAGTTGAAGGAAAATAATTTAAGAGTGGAATATGACTTGAATGCAACAAAGATATGCATGCATAACATTATGCATAATCAATTACGGAATCTGATTCATATTTGCAAAAACATGTTGTGATCTGAAATAAAGGTGAGTAATGAATGTTAATTGAATCATGTCATACATGGAGATTCTATTATATCACAAGGGTATAGAAAATAAGTTCTTGCAGCTTGGACTTATTTGGAGTGATGCTTTCAATTGTTGTTATGTGGGATTAGTGTTTGCAATAGTTTCAAGCTAAACATCATGTCCAACAACATAAGGATCTAATTTTCTAGTAATTAACAGTGGTCGGGGGGATGTATTATGTTTCACATTAGTTTTCCTGGTAAAACACAGTGTTGGTATTTGTAATAGATCTCAAATTCCTATTTATGGTCAAAGTATGGTGGAGAGAGGGTCGATTTCCCAAGAATGAGAGAGTGCTTGGTTTGATTGATTTGACTACTTGGAACTTGGAAGTGTATACTTTCTAGGAAATCGTTTGGAGGGGAACACCCTTGTAGGGGTGATCTAGATCTTGGGGGGAGGCCCCCAAGATCTGAAAAATTGAAATGCCAAAATAAAAGAGGAGAACACATAATAAAAAAACCACAAATAATTTTTTTATTAAAACAGATAATAATTGTAAAGGCTACATTGTGGTGGACAATCTGTCCTTTTACAAAATGTGACTTGTTACTTATACCCTTTTTTGGTCACAATACCACAGGTAAATTCCATGGGTGGGTAAATACCATAGGTGAATGAATACCATGGGTGGATGTCACTTACAATAACATGGTTCAATTTCATGAGTGGATAAATACCATGGGAGGATGAATACCAAGGGTCGATTCCACTTACAATACCATGGGAAAATACCATAGGTGGATGCCACTTACAATATCATGGGAAAATTCCATGGGTGGATAAATACCATGGGTGAATGAATACCATGGGTGGATGCCACTTATAATACCATGGGTGAATGAATACTATGGGTGAATGAATACTATGGGTGGATGAATACCATTGGTGGATGCCATTTTCCATTCGGATCAAGGGGCTATTAGAACATCAATTTCTTTAGTGTAGCATGTTGGTAAGGTGTTGGTAGTCTTTGTTCTTCCCATCTCTTCTGGGTCTCTTGTTGTTTATCTTCAAAATTCTTTGTACGATAGTCAACATGTTTAGATGGAACATGGATGTGAGTAGAGAAGGTTGTGATTTAGTGAGATGCCTTATTTGGAGTTGGAGGAAAAGGTAGTTATATCACTTTTGGTATTATCATATAAGTAGGAAAGGAATTTAGTGGTTTGATTTTCTTTCAAGTATAAATTGAGAGAAGGATAATAAAAAGAGCTTAAAGATGTTAAGTATAGATGAAACATTATGTAATGTACCCTAGTTTTGGTAGAAAGATCATTGTTTTGGTTTGCATCCTCATGTGATAGCAACCTTCATTCTCTACCCATTCTCTATATTTGACTCCCTATTATCTTTTCTCTATGCTCCTCCTTTATCTAATCTCTATATATTTCTAGAACTTGGAGGCCATTTTCTAACTATTGTTGGGTGGTTTGTTGAGAAGTTAGGGCCAATGAAATATTTCATTTTCATTTTCTTAATTTTATTATCAAATCCAATTACAGTTCAATTAATGGGTGGCTTGAATTTTTTGATTGGCCATTTGATTCTATGTATCGTTCATTTTGAGGATGTGATTGGCCTCCCAACTATCAAATGACTTGAACAATAGCTTTCTCTCTACTCACATTTATTTCAATTTGGATACTGGAAGCTTGAGAGAAACTAGTGAGATGGGAGATTATAATTTGAGGAGTCCCCAACATTGCAATGTTTTTTGAAGTAATATTGCTCAATAATGGCACTCCTTTTAGAAGAGCTGATGATTTTTCCATATTATTTTTTGTTTCACTAATATTCCATGAATATTTCAACAACGTTTGTACCTTCGCAATATATATGACTCTTTGCGATCTTGAGAGGACCTACTTACCTTTCGAGGCTAATGAATGATAATGCATACATCCATTAACTATAGATCCACTTGCTAATATCACTACTTTATGGGTTATTTTGGGAGGATTGGTTCTCTTGAGCTCTTCTTGATTTATGATGCCTTGATTTTGAGATATTTGTTTAATATTCCAAGTTGATATCCACTTTTTGTCGCTTTGAGTTAGATCTCCACTACAAATTTTATCTGTGCAATTTGTAATGATAGTTTATGTTGTCAAATTAATAGTATATTTTAATATGCTTTTTGATGAGACTTCAAATGTTACAAAGTATTTTAAAAAAGTTGAACCCTAGGGGTACTTAGGAAGGTTTTCCATTGTCTCCTTGGAAACTCTTCCACTTACTTTAGGCAAATTCTTTTCTAGCAAAAGGGGGGAACCCCTATAAAATATATTTTTTGATACTCTCTTAAGAATAAGATGGATGTTGGAATTTATTGAGACCAATACTTATCCAATTGTGTTGTGAAGTCAATATCAATGAAGAAGAGGGTTCAAATGTCATGAAGAAGCATGGATAGGATATTAACAATATGCTCTAGCCAACCACATAGGTCTCTTCAAATGTAGAAATTAATAGGAGGGTACTTCCAAAGAATCCTCACAACAATTATGAAATAAATCATGAGGCACAATACTTGCTAAGGTTTTGCAAATGGGGTAGCAAGCTAAGTGGGCTTGATTGTGGGGAAAACTCCACAGTTAAGCGCGCTTGAGCCAAAGGAGTTCTGGGATGGGTGACCCCCTGGGAAGTCCTGGTTACCAGGTGCAAGCCCCGAAAGTGATGATTGATGCTATGTGATTCATTTCACTAGTTTCAATCCCACTTCTTCACCCCTGTGAGCATCACCCGATGCAATGAGTGCTAAGTGAACTATTCAAAAAATCATGAGAAAATAGTCAGTTACGACTACCTCTCATGGAAATGGTCATATGTGAATGACTTACTTAACGCAGTTGAATCCCAAAATGATATCTAATTATGAAATAGACAAATATAACATGTAACCATGAAAAAAAATGGAATAAGAACAATATCCATTAAATAAACAATGATTACAACATGGAGGGTTACACCTCTAATTGGGAATGTAGGATTGGGAATGTAATTTTCTATGTCTTTTATTATGGTTGGTGGTAGTTTTTGTTTGGAGTTATTATGAACAATGCTTATATAAGTCAGGCTATTTGAGATTGCTACTTTTGCATGTCTTTAAGTTCATTTGGTTCCTATCTGTTTACATTGAAGTATGAGTAGAAGGATTGGAAACCTTGGATTACCTAGACAACTTACAAAATAAAGAACATTTTATTGAGCAAGGTGATGCAATCACCTTTGAGTTCGAGGTAAGCTAGAGCACATAGGTGAATATCTTTGTCACTTATTGTTATGGCTGTATTTTTGGCATATCTAATGAAATAGTTGAACCTCTTAATTGAATATGATTTTTTCATGGAGGAAGGTGGACATAATCTATCTTAGCACCCTAACAAAAATTGCAATCATTGATCATGAGAAGAAGAGGACATCTTGATTTTTTTTATTTTAATTATCTTCTTAATTTTCCAATTTCATGTCTTCATCCTTGTACAGAGCTAAAGAAAGGCCAAAGAAAAAGTATGGCAATGAATGACCCAAATTTCCTGGAAAGAATGGGAAAACGAAGATGTTGACACCCAATCAATGAATGACCCAAATTGCCTGGAGGCTTTGAGGGCTTGTGGGCTCCTCAAATTCTTTCTTATGCCAGGGATGTGGGCCCAGCCTGAGTTACTTCAGTACCTTATTAGTCTTTGGGACATTAATTGGGAGATCTTTGTCATTGGTGACCAGGAGTTGGAGTTGGAAACTTCAGATATATACTTAATCATTGGACTGTCCCACAGAGGGGAGCCGGTGAACTTGTATGGGTCACGTCCTATTGGCACAATCATATCTTCCTTACTTGCCAAACACTGTCCTAAGGCCCTGGAATCCAAGAGTGGGAAGATAGAGATTTCTAGTGTGCGGGATCTGACACTGAGGATGCTTCTGTTAACTATCAATAGAGTGGCAGGGTCCCAGGTGCAACATGAGACTAACAAGTCGAAGTTCCTTTATGCTATTGACTGCACAGCTCTTACGATCTTGAACTGGGCAGAGGCCAAAATATGATCATCAAGTGCCACCTATCTAAAGCTAATGTGGGAATCTGAAGCAATTTGGCTTCGGATCGGTGCTTGTGACATTCTTCATCGAACGAGTACCATTGTTCTAGTATCAGCTGACTGAGGTGGATCCTCCTATGCCACGTGATCTGCAGATGGCCTACTGGAGTCGTTTGATGCCCAGGATCACCGAGGCTCACACATGTCACACTGGCCTGCATTCTTTTCATGGATACAGCAACAGAAGATTATCGTGGAGGACTGGCCATACAGCGGCACTGATTTCCATGGAGATGCACATATGACCTTACCAGATGGAGAGGACTTCAATGACGAAGGTAAAAAACCAAAATTTTTAAATTTTGAGATTTTTTAATTGTTTTTGGTATATATGTGCTTATAACATTTCTCTTGTTAATGTAGATGTTGGACCAGAGCGGCCTGTTTGGATGTCCCCAATAGCCAGGGGTGTCCCCCGCCCTATCGATGTTGTCGCCCCTTATTAGGAAGGGAGTGACAATGAGGAGGAGATTGCGAGGAACCTTGAGGGGTTGACTTATGGTATCCCAGAGTATGCTCAGGTAGGAGACATTCCTCGTCAGTACCAAAGACACACTGTGGGAGTCTCGGAGCGGATTCGCCGATTGCTGACTCGTGTTGCACGAGCCATATAATGCTACCATGATCATCATGCTGATTAGTTCCTAGGTCCAGCACTTACATATTTTTTGAGGCCTGCTTGCCACAGATATATGAGGCTTGCGAGTCGCTGCTGTTATTTTAGACACAAATATTATTTTTTGGGGTCTTGATGTATCAAACATTATCACCATATATATATGTTGTATTTTACTGTCTATTATGGTAGCAATGGTTTGTTTTATCTTTCACATGTTTCGTAAATGTCTATCCAACACATGATTAGCTAATGCATCTGTCAATGTATTCATATGTCTAGGAATATGATGATATGTAATATAATCAAAATGCCTTTCCAATAGATGAATACGGAGATACATTCTCAATATTTGAGGGTTTCTAATGGAATATTGCCCATTGAGTTGAAGGATGACAAGTTGTGAATCCAGGTTGACAACCAGTTCTCTGATTCCCAGAGCAATGGCTTCTGACAACAGTTCGATGACCACACTGTATTCAACAATGTTGTTGGTTGTGCAACCTAGATAGATACCTTGAAGGTCATTCAAATTACCGTTAGGGTCATAAATAGCCCATGCCACAGATGATAGGTTTCGGGTACTATGACAAGCACCATCAGCGAAACCAACATGGGGAGTCGCAAACATCTACAAAGCAAGAAAAGAATAGTAAACATGAAAGTTGTTTGAAAACTATCACACAAAACCACATTGTACAAAAATGAATCACAACTAATGTACATAAGTAGCCATGAAATATGACCTAAGCATAGTACTTCTTGAGGTAGGAGTCCATGCTCGGACTCAAGTATTCAATCAACACAGAAGGACACTGGAGTTTAACCATTGTCATAACGAGTAAGCATCGACTTGGCCAAATAATGGAGTTGGACTCATATAACGCTTTTCCCCCATTGCCCCTGGGCGAGGGAGGGTTACAACTCGGATGGAAACCCCATTGCAATAATGGGCAATCGGTAAAAACTCAGGGAGGGAGAAAAATCCTGAATCCATGAAGGGATAAAGGTGCCCTTAGTTGAAAGATCTTGAGTATGTCAGGATAAACTGACATACCAATAGAAAGCTTAGAAGAGCACTCTTCGAAAATGGTAGACATGACCATCGGGTGAGGCAGGAATGAGGAGCAATGATGAGTATCGATCCAAGGCAGTTCCCCGGGAGACATGACTTCCATGATACCTTCATCAGCAAGGAAGGTCTCGGTTAAGGTATCAGGTGATTGCAAAGTGCCAAGCCACAGGGATTGAGAGTACGTATCGAAAGAGGTCTTCAACCTATGAGAATCAGAGGATGCAGAGTTCAAAGCTGAACCATTTTCCACAAAATTGACTTCGGTGGGACTAAGCGGCATAACCTCGCCCTAGGTATCAACAAGATCCGGTGCAAGTATGACCCAAGGATCAGACTTGACCAAGATCATGTTGACAGAGGCAACATGAGGAGGTGGAAGTGGAAAAATTCCCATTAAGGCAAAATCTTTGAACAGACCTGCCCCCACACTCTCATAGGGAGCACCAGTGTGCTTGACGTATGAAACATTGCCATCCGAGGAGGAAGAGGCAAAGAAAGACGGTTGGTCAACAGTGACAATCTTCCCTTGAGGGGGAAAACGAATCACGCAGAATAAAGAGGAGGCCACGACATGCATGGCATGAGTCCAACTTCAGCCAAGTAGAGGATTATAATTGAGATTAGGGTCAATGATTTCTACTTCAACTTGCACTGTCTTGCCTTCGAAGGTGATGGAAAGGTTAGGTAAGACATTGAAGGGTCATGAATCGTGCCCATCGAAAGCTTCCAAAGTGTTCGGAGATTGGTTTAGTGTAAGAGAACCAATAGCCTTCCAACATGTGGTTGACATGATGCAGGTGGAAGCACCTTCATAGATGACATTTTGGTGGATGGTCTTCTCATTGATGATTTACCAGAATAAGAAAGGCAATCTGATGAGGAAGCCATGGAACATGGCTTTCTAGATCAAAACATATCAAATTGGAATCGATGGGATTAATGCCCCTGATAGCTGACAACAAGGATTTCCCCTGTGATGGGCAGCTTTGGACCACCTCGAGAGCCGACATGGCTGACAATGCCTGAGCCAAATCCTCAACAATATTGTAGTGCTAAGCAGCTCAGGTGTTGGGATTATACGAGGATTTCCGGAGCACACCTCGAGAGGGTGGACATATAACGGAATCAGGGTTAGGGCGCTCAATATGCAAAGGGCCAGAACTAGAGGTAGAAGAAGAAGGTGCAACTTCTTTCTCTTTCCCAACTGCTGGAGCTCAAGTTTGATAGTATTTTGATCGGGTAGCCACATTAATGGGCATGCTCATCATGAACACTTGAGATTCAGAGGAAGCAGATTGGTGTTGGTCTACCATTTGGGTATGATGAGACGGAAACAGATCTTTGAAGATAGCAGGGGTCCCTTTGAGTAGGCGACTAACTTCAGATCGTCGAGGATAATCCTTAGTGTAGTGATCTTCCTCGAAAATGAGGTAGTGATACTTAGGTTTCCATTGCGAAGATTCACCAGCAAACGATTTGGGAGGACCCTGTTTCGGGGTATCGGATTTCGATTTTCCTTTGCTTTTCTTCTTTCCTTTCAAGGATTTGTCCACTGCGGTAGACTGGATAGCTTGGACCTCTGAGCTTTTACTAGGGCTAGGTGGATTCTGGGATAAACTGTTACGAACAACATTTGAGACGGACTTCTATTTGGAAGAAGTTTTAGTAGGGGTTTGGGATACCGAACCAATAATTCCATCAATGGGAGGAATAGTTGGTGACTTTGATGTTGCGGGATCAGATCGTATAAAGTGCTAGACTGAGAGTAAACTAGATCCAAGTACTGGGCACGAGTGATGGCCTGCTCTTTAGTGATGCATCCACCCATAGCTATATCGTGAGCAATTGGGGCTACGAATGATTTGGTAAACCATTTAGTGAGAAACTAATCAACAATCCTAAATTTGATCAAGCGACACCTACATCTCCATTCATGGATGTGATTGGAGATGTGCGTCACGGTATCTTGCTTAAGCGATGTGAGCAAATAGGTGCCAGTTTCATAGCGAACCGGCAACTGAAAATGCGTGAGGAAAGCCATGGCTAAAGAGTTAAAGTCATGGTAAGTACTTTGAGGTAGCTTGATGTACCAATTTGCTACAACACCCGTTTGTTGGAAAATACGAAGACGAATGGAATCGTCCACGTACAAGTTTGATGAGCACCAGAGGTGATATGTCATCACATGGGCTTGAGGATCCTCTTTAGCTTTCCCATCGAACTTTGGGCAATCACTTGGTATCTTGGACGACACCAAAGGTGTTGGCTTGAGGGGGCCTGACCCAGGTTTGGAGTTATTTAGCGAAAAAAATTCCTGTACTACTGGCCCTTTCGGCAACAGCCCCTACAGCGCGGACATACGTCTCACCCGAAGCAGTATGGGGGGAATGCTGGAACCAAGTTTCCACACCCTTGAGATGTCTGAGGGGTCGATTTAGTCCAACTATGAATACCTTCACACAGGTCACTTCGCGGAATTTTCTGACCTGCGAGGCCTTCGCGTCGTGTTATATTCGCCTTCGCACAACCCTAACCAGGAGTTGAGGAGCTTTCGCACTACTAAAGCAGCGATCTACGCTATTTCCCCAAGTTACACCTTGGATCTTACTTATCTTCTTATAACAGTTAGTTATCTTCACGTAAATAGATACTTTATCTTATATTCACTTATTCAATACATTCATATAAGTTCGGGCAGCAAATAAACAGTAAACTTGCAATTCATACCCAATATACTTTAATGCATAAACAAGGAAAAGATACATAGAAACAATGTAAAACTTCTCTTTATTACTTATCCAAAGATTATAGACTCAACCTGCCCTGCGCACTTAGCTGTAGGGGTCTGTGCACTCAGCTACGGACTACTAGGCCTCTGCACACTTAGCTGCAGAGCCTTCTCCTACTCTACAACCCAAAGACTCAACTTTTCACTTAGACACAATGCTTCATCATCTCTTAGATTCTTCGATCTTAGATTCCTTAGATGTATCTTTACACTTAGAGCCTCACTCTATTTATACAATCCCATGGTCCGTGAACCATGGGTAGATCTTTCAAGCCAACATTACATTATAAAAGTTGCGGTAGACAACCCTATGACTCAGTTACAACTTTGTGCTCCACGCCCACAAATTGGAGAGTCTTTACCTTGGACTTAGTCAAAACTTGGGCTTTAAGTCCCAAGACTTGCCTTGGGGGGATCCTGCACCCAATAGACCCCCAATAAAAACATCATGACTCACCCTCGAGTCACTCTGTCAGTGCGAAGATCTTCACGCGGAGACCTCCCAACTCTTCTCGGACTGCTGCAAGGTCGGTAACGCACTGAGTGGCTGCCTGCTGTATCTCATGGACGCATTGTTCAGAGACCTCTATATCTGAACTGCTTCCTTGTATCTGCTCCTGCGTCCCCTACATCTGTGCAAGCTTGCCTTCAATTGTTTCTGTGATTACGAAGGGCTCATCGATCCATAGTTGGACGCGTGCCTTCAGAACCGCTTCTTTCTGTCACGCTGTGTCTACTTGCCCCTTAAGTGCTTTTTCCTGTTGCAACCATGTGAGCGTCTGTGTGAGCGCCACCGTCAGCATGGTCCCTTTGATGTCATCATATTGTTGTTGTAGCTCACGCGCCTCTGTTTCTAAGCATTGTATGTTTGGGTCCTCCTGCAGAGTGGTGAGGACCTCAAATGATTCTTCCAACATTTTGGTGTAGTCCTTCACTGCACTACTAATCTCCTCCATCCCCAATGTAATGGAACTGGCACACTGTTCCCATACCTCTAGAGGAGTTGAAGGTTGCGCCTTCAACCACAGCTCTGCTCTCTGAAGGTTCAACTCTAGCTGAAACTTGGCCATCTCTTTTCGTGCCTCGCACACCCTTGCCGCTAACCTATGGGTGCGCACCTCTAATGGTGCCTCTACTAGGATGGCCAACTTAGGGACCATCTGGCAGGCATCCTCAACCACTTGCACCATATGTTGGTTATGCGTGACTACCTCAGCACATTGTAGGCTGAGTTGCTCGATGTTGATTCTTTGTTTGCTTAACACCTATAGTGCGCGGCCTTCCCTGGCTTGCAGTTCCACAGCCACTCCATCCTGCACGACATAGAGTGTCTCCTGAGGGAGTGCAGCCATGTTGATTCCTACCCCTTTCAACGCACTGACCGTAGGCCTATCAGCCTCATTTTTTGTAACCAGTGCTCTCGCTGGTAGCACTATTGTGTTGTTCGTGTAGGCACACAAAATTTCCTCAGCCACGACTGTTCCCATTGCGAGGCTGGTCAATAGAGTACCAGCTTGGGGAGTGCGCACCTGCAACTCCTGAATCTATGCCCAGAGGGCCCCCAACACAGTCTGATTCTCTTGCACCAACTGCTCGAGGGAATTCGTTGTGACTTCGCACACCGTCTCCCCTATATCGTGTAGATCTCCCTCAGTGAGGGTGATTGGGTCAAAAGAGGTCTTAGACACTTTCGACTTCTTTCATGACCCCACCTGCTCTCTCGGGCATTGGCGCTTTAACTGTGTCATCACTGTTTGTAGGTCTACACCACCCTCCTCTATCTTTGTCTCCATTTCTTGTTCCTACTTAGGAGAAGGTGACTTTCGGCCTTGCACTCCTTCTCTGCTGCCTTCTATGCTTCTGTTGCGGCCTTCGTAGCGTCCCACGCCTCCTACGCCTCTGCTGCTACTGCCTCTTTTCTTCTCTTCTCTACCAACTATGCCATCCGCAGTTTTCTCTCCTCCTTTTTCCGCTGTAAAACAGACTTTTCCATTTCCATTACTGAGATGGCTGGAGCGCACCACTATGGCAGCCACACCTCAAGTACGTCGAAGATAACATCATCCATGGCCAAGTATGGTAGTTTGTTCCACTTCTTCATGGGGTCCTTGCACGCCCTGATGTAGATGTGGTGGAAGTCCGCCTTGAACTCCGTGAAGCATTGTAGGCTATTGTAGATAGTGGGTGATAACCGTGCCTTGTAGTTAATCCCCATTTTGATGTTCATCTCCACGAACAACCATAATATCTTACTATCTCGGATCCGGTTCACATCTTTAGTGGCCCACAGTGAAGCATTCGTGCGGCCTCCAGGAGATCCCTCGCAATTGTGGGGAACTGGCTTTCCTTAGGCAATTCCCCAACCACCAGCACTATGGACAACAGAAGCCATGCATAGTGGAAGGTTTTCCTCTACTCTTGTGCCTTGTGGTAATTCTCCAGGAACTCCTTGCACAAGAATTCAGGCCAGTTAAACTGGACCCCCTCTATGGACTACTCAGCAAGTGCAACCACCGGCGCGGGAACCTCATCCATGCAGCACTTTCGCATGACCTTACCCACTAGTATCTAAGTCACAACTCTAACTACCTTATTGTTGATGAAGAAGATCGCGTAGCCCCTCTTTTTCTTCTCTAGCTTATATTTATTTTTCATGGCCTTCACGATGGCCAAATCACTACTTTTACGCTCCAAAATGTCTATTGGGTCTTCCCCTTTAGAAGGGAGTCGGGTAATTCTATGGATTAGGTGGTCCGTGATGGGGATCAGCTTCTACAGTCACAAACACCCATCATGCACCAGGCAGAGTAGCTTCCTAATGATGAAGATAGTCACTAGGGCGCGATGGTAATGCGACACCTAGAGCAGGTTCAATAACCCTGCCTTTTCGACTCCCCGTAACCACTTGCGTGGCTCCAACTCTATGATTCCCATCGCGTTGTTTTTCTTCGGCTTCATGAGCTGCACGGTCGCTAAGTGAGGGAATTTCTCGTGGTCGGTGAGATCCAAATCTTCGAACCTCAAAATCAGCACCTGTCTCAGGTGCGCTCCTTCAAAAATGATATCTTCAAGTAGCAATGGAGTCTACAGAGAGCTCTTGATCTAATCTAGGTCCTTGGGCACCTTTACCTTGCCCTTCCATGGAGGAACATATGTGGGCAGTCTGGTCAGAGATTCCACACCCTTGGTTTCTTCCTCCATTTCTTTGTCCTCCTCCTCTTCAACCAAGATTTCCTCAAGGTCGTCCTCCTCCTCATCGATTTCCAAATTAACTGCTTTCCCCTTTTCTTCCATGGTCAATTTAGTTCGTAGCGGGTTTCAAGGGGACACGCATGCCAGAATCATGGGCTTCTTATCTTTCTTGGTCCTTGGTGTGCGCGGCGATTTAGGGATTTTCATAACTATCCTGACGCTCTCAGTGGCATGTTCTACTTTCTTGGCCTGCACGGCCTCTTCGGTGGTCATTTCTTCGATTTCCCTGGCTTCTTCAGACACTGCCATTTTGTTTGTCCAGAAATCTCTCAATTGCTCAACTAGGTACTCAAACAACGCTCTCAACAGGTTAAATAGGTCTTGGTTCAGAATACTCTAGCTGCACGATGGCTCAATTCTCGAATGACCAAGTGTTTTTTGTTGGGTAGCCCTTTGCAATTTATAGCACCTTTTGAATTCAAATTCGACCACTCCCCCCGAATCTGGTTCATTAATGCTCCCTTGGTGGTAGATTTTCCCAAATATTGCCCATAAATCTCGCCTTATATGCCTGTCTCCCTCTCCATTTGGTCTCAAACCAAGCATCACATCATGAATAGTGACTATAACAGTCACTTTCCATCCAACCCGCGCGGTAGCACAACTACCCTTGCGCTATCACAGACTCCGTGATACTTCGCTCCTGCACGTAACCCTGACATCACGCAACTCTCAGGTAGAGTAGTTTATAGTCCCACGCCTCCTTTCAATTTCCTGGAGCACTAATACTGTGCTTCCCACGGCTAGTCAGGTGGTCGGGCCACCTATATATAGCTTCAACTGACCATCAATCACTTTTCCTTGGAAAAATCCACCTTTTAACTCTACTGTCTGTGTCGCGCACTTCACCATCTACGTCGCGCCATCATCGGTGATCCCTCTAGTAATATATGGTCCAATCCAAGGCATCAAGCTCATCAACTCTTGGCAGTAGTCCCGAAATTTTTCAACGTAATCGTGCACATCTTGTTTTATTACCATAGTTTTCTTATCGAGAAAATCCTTCTTTATTCCTTCCTAAAACTTCTTGACTTCTGCTTCCACTCGAGCACTTTTCTCCCTTA
The DNA here is from genome assembly GCA_031772625.1 of Pinus tabuliformis. Taxonomy (NCBI): domain Eukaryota; kingdom Viridiplantae; phylum Streptophyta; class Pinopsida; order Pinales; family Pinaceae; genus Pinus; species Pinus tabuliformis. The sequence goes on from CM062805.1 coordinate 1,285,448,419, forward strand.
ACCGAGCTCTTTCATTAATGAGTTCTTGGAGCCTAACATTACCCTGTTGGTTCTCTTCATCAGGTCCCAAGCATTCTTCTTCATTCAGTTGCATGATCCCTTCTTCCAAGGCTTCGCGAACCATTTATCCACGGGCGCTACTATGCGCGGACTAGGCATAACATACTCCATCGGTATTATAGCGTTTGCTCCATAGGCCAACCTAGAAGGTGTCTGTCCAGTCAGTTTCTTGCACGTTGTCCGATAAGCCGAAAAAACTGTTGGTACGCGCAGGTCCCAATCACTTCGATGTGCATGATATACCTTGTTCAGTGCTTCGCACACTTCGTGTTGGGAATAATACTGAGAGGGGGGGGGGAATCAATATTAGTAAGTCAATAACTTTTCATTTCCGTAATCATATTTATATATGCTACTTCAGTTAAGGGAACTCGCGTGCGCACGCAAGTGTGTTTAAGGCAACTAGTGTATATCCAGCAAACTTATGATTCAGTTAATTCATCATATGTTGATATTTAATCAGTGCATTAGAACTTCATTAACCATATAAACAGTAACCAGGTGCAGAAAAAATAGAACAGACCATCACACATAAGAAACACACATGAACACCAAGATTTAAGGTGGAAACCCATTGTGGGACAAAAACCACCTGTTGTTGTCTTCTTTTAATATAAGAAAAACTTGTTTACAATCTTGTACTGGCGCACACTCATACCAATACGCAGGCACCCACATGCAGAAGGCTACAACCTTCTCTCATTCTCCAGCTTCGACTAGAAGGGAGCTACAACCCCTTGGCTCTTGTACTAGCCGATATATTTATTAGTACGTGGCGCCAACCTACAGAAGACTACAACCCTCTCTCGTTTTCCAGCTGCTACTGGAAGGAATCGCCAACCCCCTGGCTCTTGTACAGGCCGATATGTTTACCAGTATGTAGGCACCGGCCTATAGAAGGCTACGACCTTCTCTCTTCCTCCAGGGACCACATTCCATAAATTTTCAGACTGGATACTCTTGGAACACTACACCATAATATGAAGGCCACGTTTCATCCAATTTTCATACCGGACCCATCAACAACATTGAAGCTCAAAATCAATCACCACTGAAATACAAACATTGCATTAACCAATCATTGAATACTCAATTTTCAATCCCTGAATCACCCAACAACTAAATCACTGAAGCCCTGTCATCAAAACACAGTCACTAGAACACAGAGCAAAACCCATAACTTTGCAACAACCACTAGAACCAACTGCAAATTCAGATATCATATTTCATACTGTATACACTACCCTAATGAACCAAAATAGCATGTATATGCACTTTAACCAAAGCCAACCATCGTATACATCTGCAAATAATTTTGCAGCTATTACAGATTTCAGTTATACCCAGATCATAACATTTACAGAATAACCCATGCGTCAGTATTTGGATCTAGAATATACATAATCAAACTAGATAATGATAATTCATTTCAAGCCTTAAGATCCCAATCCATCAATAGATCTTATGTCTTCATCAACCGCTAAGGTTCATCCTCGATTTAGATTAGGCAAAGCACCATAAGCCAATAACATGTATACTAGATCTCGCGCTTCATCAGATATTCAATCTTTTTACACCTAGCCTGATGATCTTCTCCTCCTTATATAGTTTTAGGCCTTTCTCAATACCATGGACCAAAACCACTTAGGACCAATACCTTGGACCAAATACCTAGGGTCAATACCTTGGACCAGATACCTTGGACCAATACCATGGATCGAAATACCATGGACCAAATACCTTGGACCAAAACTTAGTTTCCCAAGATATACACGCCTTTCCTTCTGTGAAAGTGCATGTGTACGTTATACGCTCCTTTTGGCCTGTTAACCCGTGTGTATACGCCCCTTTGTTAAGGTGAAGCTACGTATACCTCTCTTTATTCATTCTTTGTAGTCTGATCATTAATTCTTTTGCTATTGACCTACTGCACTATGATCTGTCATCTGAGTGAGTTGCCATCAAGGACAACACTTGTATCATGATGCCAACACTTCATTAAATGCTTCTACGTGGGTAACCTTTTGCACACTCATTCTTTACACATTCTTTTGTTCCAACTTGAGGGACTGTTCATGCAATTCCCCCCGCCCCCCAAAACATATGCTTATTGACCGTGTTCCCCAATGTGAAGTCCATGTGCATCCGCGCAGGTTGTTTACCATATGCTTGTACCCACCTGGATAGATGCACGTGTGGACAATCTCGTACATTGTATTTATCTATTAGTTGCATCTTAGGCTTCCCAAAACGCATGCGCATCATTCTTCTGCATTCGCGCTAGTCCTCAAAGCTTCCTTGGTGTGTACCCCACCACCTTGTGGGTGTAGTGTGCAGTACCCACTTCAAAGCCTGGAAACATTGCTTTTCCGGCACCTCTCTTTCAAATTTGTCCAAGAAAGCATCTACCTCACCTAATCCATCATAAGTAGGAAAATCTCTCACTTCTATCGATACGCAGTGCAATGATCTTGTCATCATGTTACAGTTCAGTGTGGTTACCTCATGTAACCAGTTCTGCCATCACTCTATCTCTTCATCTGAATCCGACATATAGGAGCTTTCGCACTCCCATGAGATTCGTCCATCCGTGGTGGGATTTACCCAGTCTTGCTCTCACGCGGTTATCTTGTAGATGCAGTCCAAATCGTCATTGCTTTCATAGTCGCGCACCGGCTCTGTGTACCACAATCTTTCCATAGGGTCCAAAGGTACGACTATGCACATAGACGTTTTCTCAAAAATCATCTTGCGCTTCTTCAAATTAATCACCCCGTTCATGTCAGTGGCCCAATCAATTCCTAAGAGCACGAGGTAGGGATTGTTGTCATCAACAATCTCTATCACTTCAAAGTCTGCTAGCGTGCTTGCTCCTTGAATATCCACAGTGATCCCCTGCAATCTTCCCATAGGTATTATCTTTTGTTGGTTCGGCATTCGCAGATGGATAGGAGACCATTGCATCGTAGGCCTTCCCATGTGCCCCCATGTCTGCCTCAATAGAATGTTCACATCCGATCTTAAATCCAGAATTACTTGGTCCATCTCATATTCTCTAATCTGCGTGATCAACCTCATTTCTCTTCCCGTCCTCGTCGCATGCTTTCCAATCTTCTGAACTACGCACAACTCTCCTGGTGTGGTCCCAACGCATCTGTTAATGAGTACCTGCAATCCCTTCACAATCTTACTATTGTGTAGTAGCTTCATGCATGTTTCTAGGAATGTTGTAGGCATAGATGGGTCTATTTCTAGCTCTGATCTATCTTTGCTTCCTGGAGTGGAGGCATCAGCGAAGCTCTTATTAGCTTCCGTGAAGGTTTCCTTACCGTGCTCCAAATCAAACTCTGTTTCTTTCATTGGAGCCTTGCGAACCCAAGTACTATCTTTGGGCTGTTGGCCTTTATCATCCCCTGTCATAATTCCACTTCGGAGCACAATGTTCACATTTGGATCTTCCTCGCGCAACTCAGACCTCATCATCTGTAGGTTCTAAGTCGGGGGAGGTTGTAGTGCTCCCTTGTCACGCATCCTAGCTATCAGTGTAGGACAATCCTTCGTCTCATGATCAAACAAGGTACAATATAGACATGATGGACACGTTGGATTCGTACAATCACAGGCATAATGTCCTGGCCCTCTGCAATTGTAACATATCAGTTTGCGACCTCTTCCAGGTCCTCCTCCACCTTGGACTTGTCTGCGCCCCTGAAATCCAGTTCGTACCACTCCTGTGTTCTGGTCAAGGGGACACGATTTGGCTTGAACTCTCTAGGTGGGAGTTCTATCCATCATTAGCTCGTAGCTTCTACAAGTGCGCTCATCGTGTCCAACTGATCTACAAAAATTACATAACAACTGTTGCAAATTTTGTGTGTACTTCTATAACAAATGGCAGTTGTCCGTAGCATGCTTTCCTCCTATTTGACAAATCGCGCACCACAAAGCAAGCACCACGCTAGGTCCTGCTTGTGCCTCCAGTCTTAATGACATCAGTCCTCCTCCCGTGAGGTAATTCACGAACACTGGGTAGTGGTCCTTGTCATGACCCTGACCCTTACATTTAACGCACCATACCTCTTCGCACACTTCTGGTTGGGCTGTCCTGTCTTTTTTTAGACTCTGCATCTCAAGACATAAGTTTTTCAACTGCGTGTGGATCTACTGAACTCCCAAGTTAGGATTCTATATCGGGGTCTCATGCAGCATCATCGTGATCTCCAAGGCCTCTTCCTGAGTGGTTAACCTTTGTTGCCACAACACATTCCTCAAATGCGGCGCTAGTGAGGCTACAGACCATTTGTGGTGCTGTCCATCTATCAAAGTCATATTAGCTTCACAAATTTTTCACTTCAGTCTCTGATCCAACTCCCAAGGAGTCTCACCTGGTAGCATTGTGATCTCTTTGAATCCAATGATCGACTACACCTTTGACTTCGGCCTGCTAAATTATCTGTTCAGCGCAATTTGGATATCCACGATCCTCGCATTCGGATTGTCATTAGAATGCTTAATATACCAAGTCAGTGCGCAATCCTGTAGAGCATTGACCAGTGTTGCTTTCTTTATATTATCATCTGCAACTCCCTGTGCTTCCCATACACCTCTTATCATGAACCAAAACTGGTCTGGATCTTCATTTCCTACCCCCTTGAACTGATCCGGATTTTAAGTAGGAATGCAACAAATTATAGAGATAACCATAAATACAGAGATGCAGTGGAAATAATACTTCATTTCACTAATGTAAAATACTGAAATATGCTTACAAACAGAAATGGAAATAAACCAGCTAGGGCAATGGTAGCTTATCTTTGACAAGATATGTGGCAGCTACATGCCTTTGAACTTTGTTACAATGAGGCTCAAAGGCCTATTTATTGTTGCGAAAGAATGGAAAACCTTAAACATCCAAAAACCTAACCCTAGAAGATGAAATGCCAAATTGTGGGCCCTGTTTGGGTAAATTGGTACATTAACTTCCCAGGGTCGTAACTTTGGCATACGATCTCCGTTTGATGTGTACCATAGCTCATTAGAAATATCTATCTGAGTACTACTATTTTGGGAAGAGAAAGATTGGTCCATGGACCCATGTTGCTCTGAGATTTCCCAAAAAACGTCGTTTAGGGTGTCAAAACGGCTCCAGAAGTTTAGGACCCGAAAAATTGCTAAAAATAGTAAATTGTGCTACAATTATGGAAACTAAAAAACTGAAAGAGATAGTTGTGGGGGTCCAAGTGGGATAGGTGGGTGGCCACCAACATCCACCTAGATCATTCCTCCCCCCTTAGGAAGCAATGGTCCCCATTGCGTTGAGTTCCTCCATCTACTGAACTTGGTCCTTGGTGAGTTGTTCTACAATCTCTGACATGTCTAGTAATGGTGGGAAGCATGGTAGAGGGAATTCAACATTGAAATATCAGTGCAAGCAAGGGAATGGAGGAATGATGTGCTCTAAAGAATTGTTTCCCATAGCCTTGGTAATGCTTTAAGGACCATGTCGGAGTGATCTGAGCTTCTAATGGGCTCTTGTAAGGCATTCTTTCTGCAGATGTAACCAAACTTTGTCGCCTACCTGAAACTTGTGTGGTAACTAATGTTGATCATGTCGCTAGTTGCACTTGGCATTTTCCATAATGGAGTGGTGATAGATCAGCCCGTTGGGTAGAGGTGCTCTGGAAGTCAGATTGGATGAATGCTTGACCTGACACTGCAACAGTACCCCTATGGGTGAGGAGAAGATGACCGTATCCCTATGTTGTTGCTGCTGCATGGAGGAACACTTTGCAGGGGTCATGGATGTGGCGATGATCTTCCCCTTACTTTGGGAGCGAACCAGACAAAAAATGAATTTCCTAGTCAGGGACATGAGCTTGCTGCATTTCTTAGCAATGATTAAAGAGGTGGCGGTAGGTGGGGCTACCTCTGGTATCCTATATAATGAATTACCCAAAGCAATAATAATAGCGCGAGGCCTTGACTCATACATAGCATGTTGCCTCCACAAATATGGCTGGCCTAATAATACATCACAAACATCAAGAGGTGCAACATCACACAATACCTCGTCTTTGAAGGGTTTGATGTTGTAGGCAAGGCAGCACTGCTAGCAAACTCAGAGATCTCGTCCTTGGTGAAGCCACCCAATACTATACGACTGCGGGTGTGGTGTAGTCGGTAGGCTCAACCGCTTCACAACCTCCGGTGAAATGAGGTTCTTTTGGCTACCACTGTTGACAATGAATTATAGCGGCAAACCCTTAACCCACATTTGTGAGTGGAAAAGACGCTCCCCCAACTCTGGATCTTCAGGCTCATTCTTCTAGATCTTGGCAGTGGCTACATTGGCGCTAGGCTCCGCGTCAATGATCTGCTTCCCTTTGCCATTCCCCTTGTCAGGTTCTGATGCAGGGTCGGAACATGCATTTGATTCTAAAGCCTTCAACTTAGTCACCAGCAGGTGCTTGGTCTGACACCCACTTGTGTTGCGAGTGGGGCTATTGTGGAACTCACACCACTTTCCTGTGTCCTTCTTTGACTTCGTGGTGTTTTTCTTCTCTTGCAGCTTCGATGGGTTGTCTTGGGTCACCCCACCTTGGATTTTTCCTTTGGTCTTCAGATTTGCAGATCCAAAGTCTCGCTTCTTTTGTTTAAACTTCTTCTCAACTTTGATAGCGTATCGGTACGCCGTGCCGAGCGAGGAGATGTTTAGGAACTCCATCTCTTCCTGGATGTATCTATGTAGGCAGCTGCAGTATTTGAGTACCAAATGCAGCTCATAATCCTAGATACCAAACTATGTGCGAATGGTATGAAAAATGTTTGTGAACTCTAGCACATCTTTGTCCCTTCCCTGCCGCAGCGTGGTTCACTTTATGTATTTGTCGTCATAGATTTTGACAGGGTAGTACTGCTCCTTGATGGCATCCCGGAATGAATTCCAGGTGGCTGCGGCTGAAAATAATGAGCTCGTATTTTCATCCTTCTGCTCGCAATAGGTTTCCTACCAATCCTTGCCATGGGGGTCTACTTTGAGAAGAGCCAAAATAATCTTTTCCTGACTCGAAAAATCATGAACAGAAAAATACCCTTCTAGCAAATTTAACCATTTAACTACGGAATCTGCGTCTATCTAACCCTCAAATATGGGGATTTCGAAATTAACTTGTACCTTAAACGGCGTGGCATTTCTAGAGTAGCTGTTGGAAGCCGATGCGTCGCCCCTAGGTAGACACATAAGGATCTGGGCAAAGTTGTCCATCATCGTGTTCCTTTTTCGCTCGAGGGCTTCTTCGAGCAAGATTTTGATAGGATCTCCTACCGCCTCATCTTTCTTCTCATCCACCATGGGAGGTCGTTGGGATTTGAGGCTGGTCTTGCAAAGGTTCGACCAGTTCAATCCCTAACTCCTTATATCTCGACCTCGTTGGGGACATGTAAAGAAAAAAAGAGAAAAAGAAAACCGCTCTGATATCGCTGATCCAAATTTAAGTAGGAATGTAAAAAATTATAGAGATAACCATAAATATAGATATGCAATGGAAATCATACTTCATTTCATTAATGTAAAATACTGAAATATTCTTACAAACAGAAATGGAAATAAATCAGCTAGGGTGATGGTAGCTTATCTCTGAGAAGAGATGTGGCAGCTACATGCCTCCGAACTTTGTTACAATGAGGATCAAAGGCCTATTTATTGTTGAGAAATAATGGAAAACCTTAAACATCCAAAAACCTAACCCTAGAAGATGAAACACCAAACTGTGGGCCGCGTTTCGGTAAATTGGTACATCAACTTCCTAGGGTCGTAACTTTGGCATACGATCTTCGTTTGACGCGTACCATAGCTCGTTAGAAAGATTTGTTTGAGAACTACTACTTTGGGAATAGAAACGTCGGTCCATGGACCCATGTTTCTCCTAGATTTCCCAAAAAACATCGTTTAGCGCCTCAAAACGGCTCCGGAAGTTCAGGACCCAAAAAACTGGTAAAAATATTAAATTTTGCTACAATTACGGAAACTGAAAAATTGAAAGAGAAAATTGTGGGGGTGCAAGTGGGATAGGTGGGTAGCCACCAACATCCACCTAGATCATGAACATAGGCAACTTGATCGCGCTTTCCATATTGACTCGCTGTGGTGGCGGAGGTGGTACGGGTGAAGATGGAGGTGAAGGCGGTGAAGCTAGTGGTGGTGTGGGTGGGGATGGTATGTGCAGAATCTTCTACCTTATCAAATTGATCTCACTTCACGGCGAGACCTCCACGAGCTCTTCCTTGTCCCCTCATGCAGGTGAAATCAAAGGGCTATTCTCTAGTCCCTTACTTCCTTCGTTTTTGTAGGTTTTTCCACTTCGCATGGCTTCGGACATCAAGGTAATTACATAACCCTATTTTCACACAATAGCATTTTAATCCATGTATATAGAGACTTTACGTACTTACCTTGCACTTCTTTGAGAAAGCGTCGCTCTACCTCCCTATAGCTAACTGAAGTATCTACTGCGAACTCAGTAATGAATCCTCCTATAATTCAATCGAGTCAGTGATCAACAGTGTGCGTGATATTATCCTCCAATGCTTCCAATATGCGCACCAACTCTAGGGTCCACACAATAGGATTGTCGAGCTTCAACCTTCCTTGGCTATCTGATAGCTTCGCGATCCACTCGTATAACTCAGTAGGGAAAGATGCAAAGAAACTTTCGTGGATATCTGTGTACAGGTAGCAGTCTAACTACTCTTTTTTTGTCAGTTGTGGATTCATGTTCTCCTATGCCTCGAACTCATGAATTCTCTTGTCCAGCCAACCCTCAATTTCCTTCTTAGTTGGATTCCAATGATATGACATCAGACATCTCTATGCAGATTCTGGTCCCAGCAATGGAACCATTTGTTGGCTTGAGGTGGCTTGACCCAGGTTCAGAGTTATTTAGCAAAACAAATCCCTGTACTATTGGCCCTTTCGGCAACAACCCACAGAATGCGGACTGAGGTCTCACCTGAAGCAGTATTGGGGGGATGCTGGAACCAAGTTTCTGCACACTTGAGATGTCTAAGGGGTCGATTTAGTCCAAGTGTGAATACCTTCGCGCAGGTCACTTCAGGCACTTTCTTGCCTGCAAGGCCTTCGTGCCCTATTATAGTCGCCTTCGTGCGGCCCTCACTAGGGGTTAAGGAGCTTTCGCGCTACTAAAGCAGCAATCTGTGCTATTTCCCCAAGTTACACCGCGGATCTTACTTATCTTCTTATAACAGTTAGTTATCTTCACGTAAATAAATATTTTATCTTATATTCACTTATTCAACAAATTCATATAATTTCACATAGAAAATGAATAGTAAACTTGCAATTCATACAGAATATACTTCAATTCATAAACCAGGAAAAGATACACAGAAATAATGTAAAACTTCTCTTTATTACTTCTTGTTGGCTTTTCGGGGCTTGACCCAGGTTCGAGGGTGATTTCGCCAAACAAATCCTATTACTATTGTCCCTTTCGGCAACAATCCATGGAGCACAGACTGAGGTCTCACCTGAAGTAGTATGGGACAGCCTAGAACCAAGTTTCCACACCTTAGAGATGTCTGATGGGTTCAAGTGGTCCACAATTTGACCCTGCACACACGTCACTATGCGCACTTACCCGTTCCTCGCAGCATGAGGTTTTGCCTTCGCGTAGCCCTACTCGGGGGCCAAACAGTGTTATTACCCATGTCCTTACTTGTAATCTAATATTATTTGATTAACTTAGCTTACTTGCAGGTGTAAAGTATACTTAGAAATAGAAATCATTCATAGAAGTGCGTGCAGTAAATAAACAATACATTAGCAATTGATATTAAACATGTAACAGATACACAAAATTTGGAATGAACTTCTTTTATTATTCTCTTCTTCGGTTACAGACTCGACTCTGGCCTGCGCACTTAGCTACAGGGGTCCACGCACTCAGCTGCAGACTCTATTAGGCCTCTGCACACTCAGCTGCAGAGCCTTTTCCTGCTCTATGACCCAAGACACACTTCACACTTTTACTTAATCTCTAAGACCCTTCATTCCCATTCTCTATTCGCTCTTCCCTTTACGACTTAGAGCCTCACTCTATTTATACAATCCCATGGTCCGCGAACCATGGGTAGGTTTAGATTACATTCAAAACTACGGCACATAGCCCTATGATTCTAACATACATTTTTCGCCCACAATTCACGGAGCTTTACAATCATATCAACTCAAGACTTGGGCTTTGAGCCCCAAAACATGTCGTGGGGGGATTCCATGCCCAACAGGCCCCCAACACAAACATCGTGACTCGCCCTCAAGTCACTCTGTCGGTGCGGCGATCATGGCGTGGAGTCCCTCCAAATGTTCTCCCATGGTACTAATGTCCGCAACGCACTGATCTATGGCTTACTGAACCTGTTGCATCCATTCTTCTAAGACCTCTGTGTCCGACATTCTTCCCTGTATCTACGTGTACATCACCTATATGTGCGCGAGCTTTCCTTCGATATTCATCGTGATCGTGAAGGCCTCGTCAATCCATGGCTGAATGCATGCTTTGAGAACTGCTTCCTTATGGCGCATCGCATCCACCTGCTCCTTTAATGCCTTGGCTTGCTGCATCCTCGCAAGCTGCTGAGTGAGGACTACTGTCTGTGTAGTTCCTCTAACACTGTCGTACTACTGCTGGAGTTCGCGCGCCTCTGTCTCTAGGCGCTGGATGTTGGGGTCCTCCTGTAAAGTCGTGAGGACCTCAAGTGCCTATTCCAACATGTTGGTACAGTCGCGCACTGCACCTCCAATTTTGTCCAACCCTACTGTGATAGTGCTAGCGCGCTATTCTCTAATTTCCAGGGGAGTGGAAGGCTGCACCTTCAACTGCATCTCAGCGATCTAGAGATTCAGCTCCAGCTACACGTTTGTCGTCTCTTCCATGGCCTCGCAGACTCCAGTTGCCAAATAGTGGATCTGTACTAATATAGGTAGATCTGCTGCGATGGCTAGCTCCGGGACGTGTTGGCAAGCGTCATCTACTGTCTGCACCAAATGTTGATTTTGCGACACCAATTCATCACGCTGCAAGCTGAGATATTCTATGTTTATCTTCTGCTCACCAAGAACTTGGATCGCGCGGCTCTCCCTGGCACGCAGCTCTACTATTATCCCATCTTGTAGCTGATACAATGTCTCTCGTGGAAGGGTAGCTAAATTAAGGCCAAGTCCTTTCAACATGCTAACCGAAAATCTATCGGTCACATTCGCTGCAATTATGGCCCCTTCCAACAATACTATCATATTTTCCATCCATGCATGCAACATCTGCTCTATTGCTGAGGATCCTACTACGAGGTGGGTAGAAAGGGTACCCACTTGAGGGGGCCACACCTGTAATTCCTGCAGCTATGCCCTGAGGGCCCCCAACACAGTCTGATGCTCCTGCATAAAATCCTGAAGCGCTTCATTTGTGACATCGCGGAGCATCTCGCTGATGTCATGGAGATCTCCTTTAGTTAAGGTGATCGGGTCAATGGTATGATCAGGTCAATGGCCAACTTCGAGGCCTTGACCTTCTTCCTTGGTCTTGCTTGCTCTGCGATGTGTGGCCACTTCAACTGTGTTAATGCAGTCCCTGGGTCCGCACTCCCTTCTACTGTTTCTGTTTCCTCTGCCTCCTACCCTTGTGAGGATGTTGCTTGGCCCTTGTCTTCCTATACTATTACTGCCTCTACTGCCTATGCTGATGTTGCTGCTTCTGTGGCCTTCTTCTGCTCCGGAGCTTTCCGTGCCACTTCTCGCGCTACCCTTACCTTAGCTACTACCTTTTCCTTCCACCTTTTTTCGGCCAATTGGGTGACGCACAACTTGGCATCATCCTTTTTCCTCTATGCTGCTGCCTTCTCCAGTTCTTCCAGATTTGGGGCACGTCATTATAGAGGTCATGTCTCCAAGGCAGTGAAGATAGCATCGTCGATGGCTATAAACGAGAGCTTTGTCCACTGCTTCATTGTATCCTTGCGTACCCTGATGTATACATTATGCATGTCAGCTTTAAACTCTGCAAAACTCTGCAAACTATTGTACACCGTAGGTGACAAGCACGGCCTATGATTGATCCACATCTGAATGCTCGCCTCCATGAGCACCCAAAAAATTTTGGTGTCATGAATCCATTTTGCATCCTTCATGGCCCAGAGTGAAGTGTACTTCGCGGCCTCTGGTAAGTCTCTGTCAATGTTGGGGAATTGACTATCTTCTGGTAGTTCCCATGCTACTAGAATGATGGATAACAACACCTTCTCCTGGGCTTCACGACAGTTTTTAAAATATTCATCGCAGAGGAATTCAGACTAGTTGAACTAGACCCCTTCCATGCACTGCTTGGCTAGCGCAACCACCAGCGCCGGTACCTCATCGGCGTGACACTTCCTCATAACTTTGCCAACCAGGAGTTGGGTTGCTACACGTACCCTTTTTTCCTTGATATTGGAGATGACGTAGCCCCTCTTCTTCTTCTCCAACTTCTACTTTGCCTTCATGGCTTCTACAAGAGCCAAATCGTTGCCCTTTCCTTCAGCTATGGTCGTGGGGTCCTTTCCTTTATAAGGGAGCTGAGAAATGCGGTGAATGAGGTCCACCGTGATGGGAATAGGCTCCTGCAGCCATAGATACCCATCATGCACCAGGCAGAGCAGCTGCCTAATGATGAAAATGATGATGAACGTGTGACGGAAATGTGGTATCAATAATAAGTGTAGCAACATGGCCTTTTCCACACCGCGTAGCCACTTCTGCGGCTCTAACGTTATCACTGCCCCCTCAGTGTTCTGCTTCATTAGGTTCCCAGTCTCTAGGTGCGGGAACTTCTCACGGTCAGCGAGGTCCCAGTCTTCAAATTTCATGGTTGGCACGTGGCCTAGGTGTGTGCCCTCAAATACAATGCCATCTGGGAGGAGCGGGGTCTGGAGTGAACTCTTTGTTTCGTCCAGGTCCTTCGGCACTTTGGTTTTCCCTTTCCGTGGAGGGACATACACGGGCAGTTTTGTTGCAGAGCGTATAGGTTGAATATCTTCCTCCATATCTTCATCTTCTTTCGTTGTAATGATAAGGGTGCATAAATCTTATTCTTCCTCATCCGTGTCGACCGTGACAACTTTTCCTTTATCGGCCATTGATAGCTTACTGCGTACTGGGTTCCTTGGGGACATGTGTACGGGGGCCATTGCTTGTTTATCTTTCTTGGTCCTCGGTGTTCGTAGTGATTTGGGTATTTCTGTCATAACCCCGACAGCTTCTGGAACATCCTCTACCATTGGGGTCTTTGCGGCCTCGTTGGAGGTTACCTATTCAATCCCTAAACCATCCTTAGTAGCTGTCATCATAACTAGGCTATATTCTGTCACTTGCGAACATAGGGGCTCAATTACATCTCAACTCTCAATGCTCAGTTATCTGCTCAAGCGCTCAATTCTCAAATGAGAAAGTGTTGTTCGCTCGCTAGCCCTTTGTGTTTTATAGCACCATTCAAATTCGAATTCGACCGTTCCCCCCACTTTCGGGCCATTAATGCTTTCTTGGCAATAGATTTTCCCAAATTTGGCCCATAAATCATGTCTTAAATGCTTGTCGCCCACTCCATTTGGCCTCAAATCACACATTCCATTGTGAATAGTGACCTCAGCTATCACTTCACAGCCAACCCGTGCGGCAGTGCAGCCCTTCATGCGCAATCGCGAACCCTATGACGTTCTGATTTTGTACACATCTCCAATATCACATAGCGCACAGGCATAATATTTTATAGTCCCGTGCTCCCTTTCAGCTGCTTGGAGTGCTAACACTGTTCTTCCTATGACTAGTCAGGTGGTCTCACCACCCGTGCAAGGCTCCATCCTGTCCTCCACCATGGTTCGTAGAGAATCCCTATCTTCCATTGTGGTGATCGGCACCGCGCACTTTACTACTTGCAATGTGCTACATTGGTCACTTTGTTTGGCGATATGCAGTACAAGCCATGACATCAGACTAACCAGTTTACAATGATAGTCCTCCAACTTGTTAGTACGATCGTACGCACCTTACCTTGCCATCCTCATTTTTTCGACAAGAAATGCTTCCTCTATTTCATTTTCCAACTTCTTGACCTTCGCATCCATCAAGACCCTTTTCTCCCTTAGCCATACCAAGTCTTTTTCAAGTTCGTGAAGTCTGAGGTTTTCCTGTAAGATTTCTTCCTCAAGTCTTATGTGTTCTGTTTCTCGTGGCTATGTGATTCCTTTGATCCAAGCTTCACGGGCTGTCGTATCTACGGATGCTACTATTCACAAACTAGGCTTCGCATGCTACATAGTGATTCTAGTCCCTGCTTCATACTTCAGCTTCGGAAATGCTCGCATGGTCAGGGTCTTGCACATGGTCTTATTAGCCCATAAAACTGTTGGTACACACAAGTCCCAGTCAGTGTGTCTCACATGGTGGACCGTGTTCAGCACTTCGCACACTTTGTCAAAGGCTTCCCCATGTATAATCTTCGGTGCGCTTGGTCTTATCATACTTTGTCATTCGTGCCCTCATCTTACCCACTCCTTCTTGTTGTTCCTGTTTCCTATCATGAGGACGGTGTGCATTCGTGCAAGTTGTGTACCGTATGCCTGTACCCATCTGGAGAGGTGGGCACGCAGGCTATTTTGTTCATTATACATGGCTTCCATCCGCTATTGAGGCTTTCCAAAATGTACAAGCATCACCATTCTGTATTCGTGCCAACTCTCAATACTTCTTTGATGTGTACCCTAGCACCTTGCAGGCATAGCACGTAGTGCCCATTTCAGAGCATCAAACCACTGTTGTTCTAGCACTTCTCTTTCAAATTTGTTTAGGAATTCCTCCACCGCTGTCAATGCATCATACATAGGTAGATCCCTTACCTCTATTGTCACGTAGCACAGTGATCTTATCATCATGTTGCAATTGAGCATGGTTACCTCGTGTAACCGGTTTTGCCATCATTTTGTTTCCTCATCTAAATCTGATGTGCAGGAGCTTTCACGCTTCCACAAAATCCTGACATCTGCTATAGGATTTACCTAATCCTGTTCCCAAGCGGTTATCTTGTAGATACATTCTAGCTCGTCATCGCTCTCGTTGTTGCGCACTAGCTCTGTGTAGCACGATCCTTCCGCAAGGTCTAGAGGTACCACTATGCGCAGTGACCTTTTCTCAAAAATCATTTTGCGCTTCTTCAGGTTTATCACTCCATTCATATCAGTGGCCCAATATATTCCCAGTAGTGTAGGATAGGGATTTTTGTCAACGACAATCTCTATCACTTCGAAATCTGCAAGCGCACTCGCACCCTCGATGTCTACCATTATTCCTTGCAATCTTCCCATCGGTAGGATCTTCTGCTGGTTCACCATTCGCAATTGAATAGGGGACCATTGTAATGTGGGCTTGCCCATGCACTCCCATGTCTACTTTGGTAGTAGATTTGCATCTAATCCTAGATCCAGAATCACTTGATCCATTTCATACTCTCCGATTTGTGCAGTCAATCTGATTTCCCTTCTTGTTTGCGGTGTGTGCTTCCCGAGCTTCCACTACACGTGGTTCTCCTGACCCAATGCACCTGGTGATGAGTTCTTGTAGTCCCTTCACAGCCTTGCTATTGCGCAGCATCTTCTTGCATGTCTCCAAAAAGGTAGTGAGCATTGAAGGATATACCTCCGGTTCTAGTTGATCCTTACTACCTGAAGTGGAGGCCTCCGTGAAGCTCTTCTTAGCTTCCATGAATATCTCCTTTTTGCACTCCAAATCGAACTCTGGTTCATTTGTAGGAGCCTTATAAACCCATGCACTTTCTTCGGGTTACTTTCCCTTGTCATCTCCTGTCGTGATATTGCTTCGGAGCATGATGTTTACATTCGGGTCCTCTTCGCGTGGCTTAGACCTCATCATTTGCAAATTCTGAGTCAGGGGAGGCTGGAGTATCCCTTTATCGTGTAGCCTTGCTATTAATGTAGGGCAGTCTTCCATCTCATGATCAAATTTAGTACAATATAAACATGATGCTTTCATTGGATTTGTACAATTGCGGGCATAATTCCCTGGCCTCCTGCAATTGTAACAAATCAGCTGTCCACGACCCCTTCCTAGTCCCATTCCAACTCGACCTCGTCCGCGCCCCTAAAATCCAGTGTGCGCCATCCTTGCATTTTGATCAAGGGCTCGTGTTTTGGTCTGCACTCTGTAGGTAGGATTTCGATCCATCATCAGCTCATAACATCTATAGGTGCACTCATCATGGCCTACTGACCTGCAGAAATTACAAAACAATTGCTCGGATGTCTGTGTATACATATGTAATAGGTGACAGTTATATGTAGCATGTTTTCCTCCTATCTAACAAATTGCACACCATAATGCAGGTGCCACGCTCGATCCTGCTTGTGCCTCTATTCTTAATGGCATCGGCCATCCCGCTGCCAAGTAGTTCGTGAACACTGGACAATGGTCCTTGTCATGCCCCTGGCCTTTGCATTTTATGCACCATGCCTCCTCGCGTGCCTTTGTCCGAGTTGTACTGTCCTGTTTCAAACTCTACATTTCCAGACACAACTTTTTCAGTTTCGCATGGATTTGTTGGACTCCCAGGCCAGGATCTTGTATTGGGGTTTCGTGCAGTCTAATTGCAATCTACAAAGCTTCAGCCTGGGTGGATAACTTCTGCTATGACAGTGTCATCCTTAAATGCGGCGTTAGTGATGCTACAAACCATGAGCGGTGCTATCCATCCATCAAGGTCATGTTGGCTTCGCTAATCATACTCTTCAGTATCTAATCTAGATCCCATGGGGTCTCGCCTAGAAGCATCGCGATTTCCTTAAACTCGATAATCAATTGTGTCTTTGATTTTGGCCTCCTAAATTCCCTGTTCAGCGCAGCCTGGATATCTACGATTCCCGCGTTTGGATGGTCATTAGAATTGTTAATGTACCATGTTAGGGCGCGATCCTGCAACACACTTACCAGCGTTGCCTTCTTTATATTGTCATCCACGACTCCTTGTTCTTCGTATACAACTTTTACCATGAACCAAAATTGGTCCGGATCTTCATTCCCTACTCCTCTGAACATCGGCAATTTTATCACGCTCGCCATATTGAACTGTGGTGGTGGCGGAGGTGGTGTGGGCGGAGATGGGGGTGAAGATGGTGAAACTAGTGGTGGTGTAGGTGGAGGTGGTATGCGCGGAATTCGCTGCCTTATCAGACTGATTGCACTTCTTGGTGAAACTTTCACGAGCTCTTCCTCGCTTTCTCGCCGAGGCGAAATCAAGGGGCTAGTTTCTATTTCTACGCTACCTTCGTTTCTATAGATCCTCCCACTTCGCGTAGCCCCAAACATCAATTTATTCGCATAACCTGCTTTTCACACAATAGCATTTTAATCCAAGTGTTCAAATATTTAATGTACTTACCTCACGATCCTTTGAGGAAGTTTCGTTTTGCATCACTATAGCTAACAGAAGTATCTACCTTGAATTCAGTGATAACCCTTCCTATAATTCGATCAAGCCAATGCGCACGCGATCTTCTTTTCCAATGTTTCTAGTCTGTCCAACAATTCTGAAGTCCACACAATCGCTTTGTCAAACCTACACCTTCCCTGACTGTCTGCTAGCTTCGTGATCCACTCATACAACTTAGAGGGGAAGGATGCAAAGAAAATTTTGTGGATTTCCGTATATAAGTAGCGCTCTAACCACTATTCCTTTGATACTCACAGATTCCTATTTTCCTGTGCCGCGAACTCGTGAATATTTCTGTCCAACCACCCTTCAATTTCTTTCTTCGTTGGATTCCAGTGACACGACATCAGATATCCCTTGTGCAGATCCCAGTCTTAGCAATGGAACCATTTGTTGGCTTGTTGGGGCCTGACCCAGGTTCAGAGGTGATTTAGCCAAACAAACCCCTGTACTACTGGCCCTTTTGGTAACAGTCCTCAGAGTGCGGACTGAGGTCTCACCTGAGGTAGTATGGGAGGGTGCTAGAACCAGGTTTCTGCACCCTAGAGATGTCTGATGGGTTCAAGTGGTCCGTGGTTTGACCTTGTGTGCACGTCACTACGTGCACTTACCCGTTTGTCGCAGCCTAAGGTTTTTCCTTCGTGCAGCCCTACTCGAGGGCCGAACAGTGTTATTACCCAAGTCCTTACTAGTAATATGATATTAGTTGATTAACTTATCTTACTTGCAAGTGTAAAGTATACTTAGCAATATAAATCATTCATACAAGTGCACATAGTACATAAATAGTACATTAGCAATTGATATCAAACATGTAACAGATACACAGAATTTGGAATGAAATTCTTTTATTATTCTCTTCTTCAGTTAAAGATTCAACTCTGGCCTATGCACTCAGCTGCAGGGGTCTGCGCACTCAACTACGGACTCTACTAGGCCTCTGCGCACTCAACTGCAGAGCCTTTTCCTACTCTACGATCCAAGACACACATCGCACTTTTAATTAATCTCTAAGATCCTTCATTCCCATTCTCTATTCACTCTTCCATTTACAAATTAGAGACTCACTCTATTTAAACAATCCCATGGTCCACAGACCATGGGTAGGCTGACATTACATTCAAAAATAGGGCGGACAACCCTATGATTCTAACATACATTTCGCGCCTGCAATTCGCGGAGCTTTACAATCATATCAACTCAAGACTTGGGCTTTGATCCCCAAAACATGTCATGGGGGCATTCCATGCCCAACACTTCTCCAAAGATTATAGACTCAACCTGCCCTGCACACTTAGCTGCAGGGCTCCGTGCACTGAGCTACGGACTAATAGGCCTCTGCGCACTCAGCTATAGAGCCTTCTCCTACTCTACGACCCAAAGACTCGACTGTTCACTTAGACTCAATGCTTCATCGTCTCTTAGATTCTTCGATCTTAGATTCCTCAGATGTCTCTTTACACTTAGAGCCCCACTCTATTTATACAATCCCATGGTCTGCGAACCATGGGTAGATCTTTCAAGCTGATATTACATTACAAAAGTAAGGGCGGAAAACCCTATGACTCAATTACAACTTTGCGCTCCGCACCCACAAATCATAGAGTCTTTACATCAGACTTAGTCAAAGCTTAGGCTTTAAGCCCCAAAACCTTCCTTGGGGGGATCCCATGCTTAACAGGAGGCGAATACGGCAAATGAAGGATCATATCATTCGTAAGGCGAGATACATCTAGCAACTCGAGTGTAGCCAAGAAAGGCAATTGGGTGTTAAAAGGCATGGGAGGTCGATAAGCGGGCCCATAGGGAGGAGCCCATCCCTACTGGTAAGGATTTTGGCCCCACAGTGGGGGATTTTGGCCATATGGCATCTGAGGCTGCCCCCATTGCGGATTACCTTGACCATAGGGAGGATTTTGACCTTGAATACCTTGGAACTATCCAGCCATAGGTTGTTGATAAGCAACATACGAGTTAAAAGGCTGTTGAGCTTGTTGACCTTGGACATATGGATATGGGACCTGTTGTCCTTGAACATATGACTGATGAACCTGTTGTCCCTGAACAAGAGGGTTTTGGACCTGCAGTCCTTGGGCATAAGGTTGATACACTTGTTGTCCTTGGACATAGGGGTTCTATGCCTGATGCCCTTGGCCAGTAGGATTCTGAACCTGTTGACCTAGGAAATGAGGATTTTGAGCTTGCTGTTGCAGGACTTGACCTTGCTCCTGGATCATTTGTCCTTGCTATTTTGTGGAGAGCCGTTGCTACAAAAAAGGTTGCCCTAGTAACAAAGGTTTCCCTTTTCGTTGTAGAGGTTGTCCTTTCTATTACAAGGGTACTTGAAAAGTGCCCGGGAAGTTATCGAACTGAATCTGGCCATAGCCAGGCTGGATGTACTGCCCAGATTGGAGGGTGTAAGGTTGATTAACCATTCGTTGAGAACCATATGGAATGTAAGGATTTTGGTATTGGACCTGAGCCCCATAGGGCTGCTGATATTGAACATTGCTTGATCCAGACAGACCAACAAGATTCTGAACCTGTTGGTACTAGACATTGCTTGATCTAGTAGGATCAACAGGGTTATAAATAATACCAGAAGAAGGTTGGTTTATACCAAGCATGTGAGCTTGTGAGTTGCTCACATTAGTGGCCCCTGACACCATAGAAACATTCAGGTTCTGCCCCCCAGGTAGTGGCACAACCTAGCCACTGACTAGTGGGATGGAGGAACTGACAGAGACAATCTTTGAAACTGTCGGTTGTGCTTGATGGGTAACTAGGATTGATGATAAAAAAGTATTCTAAACAGTGGGTTTCACCTGAACTAAGGTAACAACCCATTGGGAATTCGTGTTCATAATGAATGGACCTGAAGTAAGCTCTAGCTTGCCTCAAACTCAAAGGTGATTGCCATGAATTTGTGGTGAAGTAAAATTATAAGTGTAGACATGAGTGAATTACTCTAGCTCGATGATGGGTCTAGCCACAACAAATACATTCTATGGAAGATTTACTTAGGTTAGAATCAATCAAGGGGGCCTACCTCTTGGTCCACTTATCTTGCTTGATGATGTCCTTGCTTGCTCGCTCCATCTATCTCTCGCTTCCTTCTTCAAGCACCTGAAACAAGTAAACAACAATAGACAACAAACATGATACTAGACAAATTTCAATTCAACCTACTTAACAAGTCAAGAAACATTAAGCCATGAATATGTAATATTACAACACATGTAGGAAATCAATCGATAGTTTCATATATTAATATCAAAGAGATATTACAACCATTTGTCTTGACATTGCAGTCCTCCTCTGACAAGACCAGGTTCCCACATACTTCTGCTAGCATTGCATGATGGCCTCAATCAATAATAGTTTTAAGGCTCTTCCCTTTAGGCTTCACTCCAAACCAAATCACACTTCTCCCTCACTCTACTAGATAGCTACAACTAGTAATAGCTTGCTGTCTACTCCAAACCAAAATAGCATAAGCACACCAATATCAACTCTCCAACAGTCTAACACTAGCTTGTGCTTGGAAAGAAAGGAGGTTTATATAAGATGAATGGATGGGAGATGGATCCACTTCTCATGGGAGAAGGATTTATCCCTTGAGGTGGTTCCATCATTATAAGGGAAAGGAGCCCAAACTGACATCCTCGACCCCATCCGACCAAACCATTTACCAGACTTCTGTTACAAAGCTTCTAGAGCTGGAAGCTTCGGCTCCTAATTTAAAAAAACTTTCCAAAGCAAGACCGGCGTGACTGGAACAAAGATTAGTCGCTTCGGTCGGCATGAGGAGTAGTGCTAATCTCTGCACATTGGTGCGGGAGAGATAGAGGCCATTAGCACCGGTCTTATAAACTGGGCAAAACAGAAGTTTCAGGGGAAATGGTGCAAAAGGGAATTGATTTACTCATGAAGTGGGACACAATGGGAGTTTCTTCATGAAGGAAAAGCATGCAGGGTTCACTGTAGAGGTCCTCCAAGATCAAGGAATGGGGAGTATAGGGACAGTGACAAAATGCTGTGTAACAGATGCCCCCTAAAGCGTGAAGGCTAAGCTAGAGTGAGGGATGAAATGCTTCATAAATCAGTGCATGGAACTAGTCTGCCATCAGAAAACCTGCAAGCAATTACAGATACATATACATAAATTGAGATCTCTGTCAAATGATACATGAATCATGGCATGGACGCAGCCATCCAGAGAATGATCATGTAAATGGACCCAGGTATGGGTGCAGCGATCCATCAAAGAGGATCATAATGAAACCACGGTATGGTCGTAGCCATCCAATTAGGGGAAGGATCACATATGATAACTCATGGTCTGGTCGCAGCCAGCCATCCGATAGAGACATGCATATCATCATAACCATGTCACACCACTTTGCAACCTAGAATTTTGTGATCCGAGTCCAGGGTCTTGCGCTCCAACACAACCCGATCAAAGTACAAATTCTAACATGCGAATAGATGTGTTGACGTTGAACATGCTAGAAAGTCACTTGATTACCAGTCAATGATGTAAATTGTTAACAAGCGCGAGATAAACTACGAATAATGAAAATGGTCCTCAAGGTACTATCAACACAATCCTTGGAATGCGAATGAAGGAACTGACGTTGAACACACGTGAAATCACTCGATCGAAAGCCAATGATGTAAACTTGTCATCGAGTGTGAAGAACTTGCCATTAGGGCATGCAAGCTCTAAGGTACTGGAAGGGAGTCTTTCGGTCAAATTCTTAGATAACAAGTTAAAGTCGACGAAAAGTGACCATGTTGAAGGAGGGCCATAATGAATCCCACATCATTGACGTGAGACGAGAGGATGCAAAATGATTTTGGATGATACAGAGAATCAGAGGTAAGTGTAACTGTAGAAGGACAACTGTTGAACATATCGACGACACAACTGGAAGTTTGGCAGCTTTTGGATCCATAGGATCAGTGGTCATGACGACGTGTCAGAGATCAAATGGAAGGCAAAAATAAACGGCCCAAACCTAGGAAGGTCAATGATACAAAGGAGGATATCCCAACCTGACACGAAGCAAAGAGTGTCATGTTCAAGAGTGAGCTGCCAACACAACTGATAGATTTCCAAATTTCCCCCACCATTTCTAGCAGGTACCCCAATTATTTTTTTAATCGCAAGCTTGAAGGGGATAACATATGCTTGCACTGTAAGTTCATCCTTTGGATGAATCTGACCTAGTAAGTTTAACGAGCCCTAGGAAGGAGAAGCTCGCGTTCGTCATGGTGACGAATCCGATGTCATTTAATAGTTTAACGAGTCCGACAAAGGTGTAACTTGGTATCTTTTTCATGTTTAGAGAGTTTGAAAAGGACACGTAAAAGAAATCTCCACATTGTCCCTTTTCGTACTTTTGTGTCTCTCGAGCCAAAAAATGTAGAAAACGATACTTGAGAGAATCGTTTGACCATTTCAGTCAAGGAGTACCTTTTTCGTAAATAGTGCCTCCCAACCTGAAAAAGGGGTAAACTTATATTGGGCACATGAAATTTTGCATCCATTAACGAGTTCGAAATGACAAGGGCTCGACCATCGTTTCACCTCTAAATGGTAGGAAAAGAGCTGAAAGTGGACCCCCCTTTTTATTCTCTTTAATGAGACAAAAAGGGAAAAAATACTTGGCAATCTTTTCATATGATTTTAACGAGTCGAGAAAAGAGATGAAATGTGACTCATCATCATCGTCAAAAAATCCATCATCTGTCACTGCACAAGTAAGGTAAAGTGTATTATCGAGTCCTTGAGGCAAAATAGGTCAAAATATTTACAAAAACCTGATATTTTCATGAAAAAATGAATAAAAAGGGGGAAAAGTAAATATATTTTTACCATTTACCATTTACCTCTGTTGTGGATACTTTTCACTCACTTTTTCCCTAATTGTTCTGGAGCAGAGTGCAGGAGATCTAGGAGGTCAATTGACGAGTCGCGAGTACCAATTAACAGTCGAAGCCCTGAGCTCCATTTTTATCTTCTTTATTTCTACATTTAGCCGCTTTTTTAGATTTTTGAGGAGGTTTTTGAAAATATTTTTCGCCCTCAGTTGGCGTGATTTCCGAGCACAGAATTGCGCTGGCTGAGGGTGATTAACAAAGCCATCTGCATCGATCGGTGCAACTGTTTTTAAAACAGGGGCACCGACACCGTGGATAGGGAAAAACCCTATTTTCTCAAAAACTGATCATTTAAACTTAAATTTATGTGCCAAGGATGATTATTGACTCAAATTAATGTCTTTTGTAGGAGAGAATTGCTGAAAATGGTGGATTGGAAAGAACGGGAACATGAAGATATTGAAACCCAAGCAATGAATGACCCAAATTTCCTAGAGGCTTTAAGGGCTTGTGGGCTCCTCAAATTCTTTCTTACGATAGGGATGCGGGCCCAGCCTGAGTTACTCTGGTACCTAGTTAGTATTTGAGACATTAATCAGGAGATCTTTGTCATCGGTGACTAGGAGCTGGAGTTGGAAACTTCAGATATATACTTCATCACTGGACTGTTCCCTAGTGGTGAAGTAAAATTATAAGTGCGGACACGAACAAATTCCTCTAGCCCGATGATGGGTCTAGCCACAACAGATACATTCTATGGAAGATTTCGTTAGGTTAGAATCAATCAAGAGGGCCTACCTCTTGGTCCACTTATCCTGCTTGATGATGTCCTTGCTTGCTCACTCCAGCTATCTCTCGCTTCCTTCTTCAAGCACCTGAAACAAGTAAACAACAACAAACAAAAAACATGATAATAGACAAATTAAAATTCAACCTACTTAACAAGTCAAGAAAAATTAAGCCATGAATATTTAATATTACAAGACATGTCAGAAATCAATCGATAGTTGCATATATTAATATCAAAGAGAGATTACAACCATTTGTCTTGACGTTGCAGTCCTTCTCTGGCAAGTCCAGGTTCCCACACACTTCTGCTAGCATTCCATGATGGCCTCAATCAACAATATTTTTAAGGCTCTTGCCTTTAGGCTTCACTCCAAACCAAATCACACTTCTCCCTCACACAACTAGATAGCTACAACTAGTAATAGCTTGTTGTCTACTCCAAACCAAAATAGCATAAGCACACCAATATCAACACTCCAACACTAACACTAGCTTGTGCTTGGAAAGAAGGGGGGTTTATATAGGATGAATGGATGGGAGATGGATCCTATTCTCATGGGAGAAGGGCTTATCCCTTGAGGTGGTTCCATAATTATAGGGGAAAGGAGCCCAAGCTAACATCCTCGACCCCATCTGACAAAACCATTTACCAGACTTCCATTACAAAGCTTCTAGAGATGGAAGCTTCGGCTCCTAATTTAAAAAAAATTCCAAAACAGGACCGGTGCGACTAGAACACAACTTAGTCGCTCCAGTCGGCACGAGGAGTAATGCTAATCTATGCACATCGGCATGGGGGAGACAAAGGCCATTAGCGCTAGTCTTGTAAACTAGGCAAAACATAAGTTTCAGGGGAAATGGTGTAGAAGGGAATTGATTTGCTCATGAAGAGGGACAGAATGGGAGTTTCTTCATAAAGGAAAAGAATGTTGGGTTCACTATAGAGGTCCTCTAGGATCAAG
Organism: Pinus tabuliformis; assembly: GCA_031772625.1. Lineage (NCBI taxonomy): Eukaryota > Viridiplantae > Streptophyta > Pinopsida > Pinales > Pinaceae > Pinus > Pinus tabuliformis. The sequence continues at coordinate 1,285,473,659 of CM062805.1, forward strand.
GAATGAGGATTACAGGGACAGTGACAAAATGTTGTGTAACAGGAGTTATTATGAACAATGCTTATATAAGTTATGCTATTTTAGATTTCTACTTTTGCATGTGTTTAAGTTCATTTAGTTCCCATCTGTTTACATTGAAGTATGAGTATAAGGATTGGAAACCTTGGATTACCCAGACAACTTATGAAATAAAGAACATTTTACTGAGAAAGGCAATGAAATCACCTTTGAGTTCGAGGTAAGGTAGAGCACATAGGTGAATATCGTTGGAAGTTATTGTTATGGCTATATTTTTGGCATAGCTAATGAAATAGTTGAACCTCTTAATTGAATATGTTTTTTTTCATGGAGGAGGGTGGACATAATCTATCTTAGCACCCTGACAAAAATTGCAATTGTTGATCATGAGAAGAGGAGGACATCTTGATTTTTCTGATTTTAATCATCTGCTTAATTTTAAAATTTCATGTCTTCATCCTTATAAAGAGCTAAGAAAAGGCCAAAGAAAAAGTATGGGTTTCAATTTAGTTATTTTCTGAATTCTCTAAATTCACATCTTTATTCTTGTACCTACATCTTAGATCTTTGTTGTTTATGTCAACTTTATTTTGGGGAGCTACTCTTGCACTCCCAATTTATATTACACAGATTGTACTTGACCACTCAGTCTTGGCCACTCCCCATAGGATATAATCATCATCTTCCAATGCATTGTTCCCTTTGGTCACTCCCTAGAAGATATCATCCACCAGTGCATTGGCCCCTGCACAGTTATGGATGACTGACGAGGAGAGCCTGAATTGCAGTCAGCCCACACCTTAACCACAAAGAATATACCCTAGATCTTCATTCCTCTATCACAAATATATGCTTCAGAACTTCACTCCTCTGTCACAAATATATTCTTCAAAACTTTTCTCCACTGTCACAAATATATGCCTTAGCTCCAAGCCCTATATTTTCATTGGGTTCCACAGAGATATACTACAGAGTTTCGTTGACTTCCATAAAATAAATATCACATATTAAGGATCTTTTAATAGAGGATATACTTCACAAAATTAATCCTTATTTACAAAGAAATATTATCCTTCTTGTACAAAGACAAACCACATAACTTGGACAAGACCACAAACTTTATTCTACAAAAAATTCAGGCTGAATCATTGCTACCTCAAATCCATAGAATTGAACTTCTTTTTCCTTCCACAAGCTCTTTGATATTTTTATTTCACCAAGTTCCTTGCTTCACTAAATTATTCTTGGAAATATACATATCTTGGACTATTTTTTATCTTAGATGACCCACGAGTTCCTTAGTTTCTTCTTTCTCACCAAACTCCTCTCCTGGAAATGGAGGAGGCATCACTTTTATATATGTGATTTCAACTTAACATACACGTCCTTCGAGTGGAGCAAAATCGAACACAAGGAGGAAAACATGAACATAATGATAATTCAAACTATTATTAATAGCCCAGGGAGACAGTAGTTATGAGAATTTAAAGGAATTCACATCTGATTCTTTTTCTACTTCCTGTGGGACTAATCAACAATGTGTTCATTTTCTTCCATTTTTTTGTTGTCACATATTTTCTATTGAGTAGATGGAGAGGGAAGATCATAAGTCCAACGCCCTCTCATGTGCTTGAATTTGAGGATTTAGTGGTCATTTTCATTCATCTTGCTTCATTCATATATTTGGTGGGATTCTTTGGCATCGATTAGGAACAATGATGATGATGATGATGATGTGAAGGAAGAGAAGGAGCTCATGAACCTTGTTTCCAAGAAAGAAGTCGTTGCTAAGCTCAAATCAAGCTCATGAACGTTGTTTCCAAGAAATAAGTCGTTGCTAAGCTCAGATCAAGAGACTTGTATTGAGGGATAATGAGGATGGTCAAATTGCCATAGTTTTTCTATTGATACTCTTGTAGAGCTCCTTTTCCTTTGAAAACATTCCGCAACAAAAGAAATCCCGCAAAAATTGTTGTACATTATATCCTCACACAAGCACAATATCATGTACAAAGATCTTATCTTGGCATCCCTCGAACATTTCTTAACGAGCTCAAATTCCTAAACAAATTCATGTTGAGCTTCATGTTGAGCTCCTTGATTTCATGTTCTCTTTACCCTTTCACAAGTACTAAAGGATGGCCAATATAATTACTCCTTGATTTATTCTTGAACATATCATAGTTTACCCATTGTCATCAATAGCAATACCTCAACAATTTCCTCTTGGATCTTCCTATTAAAGTTTGTCAAACTCTTCCATTTTGTCCCTCTTCAAGGCTTCTCCCATAGCATCTCCTTCAACATATATGAAAAACTTGATGTAATACCATATGGTTATAAATGGTAAAACTATGACCTATCCATTTATCATCATGGATACTTTATGGAAATATAATGCATTCTCTCTTAATTCCAAATTTGGTTATCTTATCCTACTCCAAGGTTGATTTCAATATGCACCGTTCTTTTGTTTCTCATGTATAAAATACCATTAAATTACCATGCTTAAAAGGAGGAAATACATTGAAAGATCACGTAAAACAATATCAAAACCGATTTATTTATAAGTCCAAATTACCTCTATGCATTGTAATTTGTATATATTATTGAAGTGGAAGCCTTGACACAAATGCATACTCTGTTTTTTTGTTTGTAGGAGGTGGCATTGAATGATTTATTTCTCAGAGTTATCCAAAGGATATAGGGTTGTATGGGGAGCGTGTGGGTGCTAATTGTAAGGACAAGTAACTTCAAAACCACTATGTTTTCAAGGATAAGTTTTATTTGTAAAAATATTGTATGTCTCAGCTGACAAACTGTTTGAACTTGATTGAATATCACCACTCTTGAATATCCAACCCGCATATTAGTTTCTTGAAGTGAGAAATTTATCATTACAATGTATCTAATGCATGAAACTTTATTTTTATTACAGGTCGACTGTTAAATTGAAAAAAACGACAGATTGCATTATTAATATATCTCTCAATAACCATTCACTGATAGGAACCCTTGGAGACTCGAGCCACATTCACTTTTATGAACTGCAGGAAATTCCTGCACTGCTCAAAGCTGGGCCACCGCCTTTACATGCATTAGCTCTCAATCGATGTGATTTAACTGAGGTGTCTATAAATGCATGGAAAAAATCTTGTCAAATATTGAGGTATGTTATCATTTTGCTACAACTCAATCAGCCGTAATCAACTCTCTTAAAATCACATGTATTTTCACAGAAGCATAGCCGATGTTTGAGGTGTTTTTTATTAATGAGATATCTTCTATGTGCTTGAGGCAGGCTATTGATTTGCATGGTCATTTCTAGGTTCCTAAAGATCAGGGTCTTCATTCTGGTGTTCCTCTTGATTCTAAAGGTTAGTATTGTCTATTTGCAAAGTTAAATATGATTTGTTTTCCAATACATTTATGTTGTCAATTCATTTCATGATCTCACTGAGTTTTTGCCTCGTGGATGTAGGACTTAACATCTCTTTTAGTTGCAGCATTTGGTGTTATTGATGATATTGAAGAATGCCAATTTGCATTTTGGAATTTACAAGCATTTATGATTGGAATCTAGGGAACCTCTTGTTCTCCAACATCTTGAGAGTTTGCAGTGTTCACGCCCTCAGTTGGAAAGCCTTCACCTGATTTGGAACAGTTATAGTAGACCAAGGGAAGTACAAATTTATCCCTTTACACATGAAGGCATTATGGACTATTTTGGATATGTTTTTGTATAGATGATGCATGGTAAAGGGATTGAATTATTATGTGAAATGGGCATTTTAAATCAATGTCGATATGGACTATGTTAGATTTGTTTTTGTACAAATACGTCATTGTAAATGGGTGGAAATTGAAGTTGCAATTAATATGTAAGGTGGGCAATTTAAATCAATATCTTAACTGATTAGGAATATTTCATTCACCTATAGCATATAGTATGTTGGCAATATGAAAACAAGGTGGTTAGCAGGTTCTGTGGATGGTTGATATTATTGGCCCTTTCGTGCCAAGATTCATTATTGTGTTGATAATATGGAATTGTAGCAATACATTGAATGGACTCCACAAGATTTGTGGGTGATGCTGCAGGGTGTGACATTCAGGTAACTCCCTTGAATTATTTTAGTATGTTAAAAATAGGGTCTTCATGATTATAGTTTTTATAAATGTTATAGATCATGTGTCAAGCATTTTCTTTTTAAATCAATTCCTATTGTGTAATTCTATGGATTTCCATAACTCTTCACATAATTCTTTAAAGTGTGCTAGCTCAATGGAAGAGCACCTGCCTTGAAAGAAGGAGTTTGGTGGTTTGATTCCATTATTCCCTAGCATGAATTAATCAATGATTTTGTAGTTTATTTTTAATTAAATGTTTTTTTATATCAATTTATTTCGATGGTGAGATATTTATGGATTATTTTGTCGCTTCCAAAGACAGCCTCGGATTGCTTACAAGACCTTATGTGTCTCATATGATTCTCATCAAACTGGAGACCTCACATACATTTTATACACATATAAATATATATAATAAACGACATGGGTTGGTTCATTCATCTAAAGACATAAGCATGTATCTCTTAGTACTCCTTCAAATATGCAACACATAGAAATATATGTATAAACTAGCGGAGGCCAAGTAGTTCGAGGTCCTACAGTTTAATAAGCTTTAGTAGAGCAATGAAAGAAGATAAGGAGATAGAATAACTCATCATATAGAGCTTGAAACATCAATAATTCTACACTTATTTGAGTTAAAGATAGACATAATGGATGAAGAAGGATTGGGCGTGATGATTCAAGGAGTGAAACTTTAAAGATATAATCTCAAAGATCCATACAGGCATGTACATTAAGAAGTTGATAGAAATGAATCTGGAAGAACTTATGAAACATTTCTAGCAGCTACAATTACATGAAATAGGAGAGGAAACATGAACATAATGGAATTTAAATAGAGAGGTAACATATTGTAGTAATCGAAGGAGGAATCATAACCATTTCATTAATATTATGGTAGATGCATATCTTGAAGTCATATAGTCTCAAAAATAACATGTAGTTATTCTTTAGGATTCTGAACCTCTGTGAAGTGTTGCTTCCCACTATTTATCTAGAGAGGGGAGAATTAAATATTAATTACAAAAAAATATCTTAGTTGAGCCTCAGCTATTAGATTGATTAGCTAACTCAGCTTGGGATGGCTCTGTGGCCCAAAAATGACTACAAAATATTAATAGCTTCATTAAATTGTGACACATTACATGATGAAAAAACAAGTCAACAATTAGATGAAAACACCAGCAAAATATCTCCTTGCCCATCCCTGGGATCGCCTTTGATTAGGTAACTGATTTTTCATGATCTTCCTTCTTTGGTACTCGACTGGTTCCAGTTGCTTCTGCCTTTACTACTTGAATCGCTCATTCTCCAGAGCTGAGAGTGGTTCGGCTATGAGTTTCACGTCACGGTACAACAACAGAGGTCATCTGGGTAGTACTTCGTCTTCCCTCTGTATGGACCTCCATGCTGAATCATCAAGTCCTCCTGAGATTCTATACATTCATTTACTCACAGTAGGCCTGGGCGTGGTATAGTCGAGTTCATTTACCCTGTCTGTGTTGACCCTGTTTTCTTGTCACAAGGGGATTTACGAGGTCAGCCCATGCCGACTTCTGAATGCTCCATGTCCTTCTTAAATGTTTTAGTTGCCAACCTGTTGAGAATGCAACAAGATGATGGAGCTTAGTGGAAAGGAGTCGCCTTCACTAAGTGGGCCCGCAGACAAATTATGGCGCAAAGTCTATTTTTAGAATATGTCTATTTTTAGACATATGGATCATTGTCTATGAGTTGCAGGATGCTGTTTATGGATGATTGGTCATGTTGGGAAAAATAGATGGACTTCTATTTCTGGTTCACAGCAGAGTGATCAAAGTCTATTTTTAGACTGCTAGGGTAAAAATAGAAAAGTCAAATATTATTGTCTCATAATAATATTTAGACTATAAACATTATCTTATCCTCTTGGAGCACTTTAGTTTGAGCTACAGATGTGGCATATGCAGCTATCAGAAGGAAATACGCTTTTCTTATGAGTCAGTTGAGCTATTGCATGCAAGACATCAGTTAGAACTCATGCATGTGAGTTTTGTGGAGTTGGATGTGGAGTTGATGGAGTTGTGTTCAGCTTGACTTGATGAAACTAGTTGTAATTAGTCTAACTGCAAATAGACTAGTGATGAGTGATGTGAATTAATTGATTAAATTAATTCACTAATTATTAACTCATAATGCAACTGAAGAATACATCATTTAACTTAGTGCATGTACAGTTCAGTGGAGACAGGTGTTAGAGGTTGAGATTGCTATCAGTTGTGACTATAGTTGTGCATGAGATCTTGTACAATCAATGGATTGAGTATGCCCATGATGATTGCCCAGTATATGCCCAGAGATATAGCTTGTGCTCACGTGATTTTCAGTGTGGGTGATTTTCACATGGTATTGTGCAATAGAGGCAGGCAAAGCAGCGAAGAAGATTTGAACCTGTGACTTGTTCGGATCTGAGCTAGTTTTGTGTGTAACAGGTGGAGATAGTGCTGGATACTTGAGGGGAGTATTGTACTATGTATTGTTACATGTTATCAATCATTAATATACAAATAGTGTGGGGTTTTCAGCTGTAAGCTTTCCCCGGGTTACATACTGGGTTAATGTGTGCATGTGATTGATGTTTCAGTGTTTTTGATGCTACCAAATTGATGATCAACGTAGAGGAGATCATATATTGTGCCTGTATTCCGCAATAGTGTATAATCAGGATAATCTCTGTGAATAAGTGTTTATTATTCAAAATTTCTACATGGTATCAGAGCTATTTATCATCAGATCTACTATTCAAGAAGTGTTTACATTCTATTTCTTCAGGCAGAGTCTGTAATCGGGCCAGGTAGCCTCTGGATTCATCCTTCCTTTGGAAGGTGAGATATCCGGTAAAAGCCCATATAGTCAATCTCTGTACGAGAAATACTTTGTTCTCACGAATCTTAGATCAGAGGCGGTTGAGTTTGGAGCTAGTGGAATTCGAATTTGCAGCAGTGTTTTCTTGGTATCAACGTGGCAATGTCTTTCAACGGATTGCGATTGGAGTATGCTCTTGAGGGCAGCTCGAACTATATTGCATGGAAGGACAGGATGGAGGCAGTGTTGGATGATAATGGGCTGAAGGATTTCATAGAGGCTGATGTCCCAAAGCCTACTGATACTGCGCAGGTTGATGCTTGGAAAAAGAAGACAGCAAAGTATCGAAGGATTCTGTTGGAGGGCGTGAGGGATCACATTGTGTCCAGCCTGCATGGTAAGGCTTCTCCATACTTGATGTTGAAAGCATTGACAGATCTATTCCAGAGAAAGAGCAATCCGAGGAATCTAGCGCTCAAGCATAAACTTAGAAACCTCAAATGTGAGAAGGGAGACAGTATGCCCAAGTATCTCACGAAGTTCACTCAGTGCAGGGATGAACTGGGAAGTGTGGGGGTGACTGTCGATGATGAGGAATTGGTGAGCTTGGCTCTCCTTGGTCTTCCGAAGAGTTGGCATTCCTATCAGAACTCTATCAATGGTTGGGAGAAATTGCCAGGATGGGAGAGACTTTGGTCAGATATTGTGCAGGAGGAGATTAGGCGGAATACCAAGGACAGATCTTCATCAAAGGGAATTGATGAATAAAATTGTGCTTTGGCTACCAAAGAAAAGAAGGGGAAGAACAAGAAAGCTTCTCAGTCTGGTGCGGAAGGCAAGAAGCAGGACATGTCCAAGGTGAAGTGTTTTCACTGTCACCAGCACAGACACTATGCCACTAATTGTCCGCAGAAGAAGAAGAACAAGCAAGCTGCTGGATCTGCAGCAGGAAAGGCTCTAGCCTCGCAGTTTGAGCTTGATTTTTCATTGATCGCATGCTTGGTTTCAAGTTTGATGGGATCAGTGTGGTTCTTGGACAGTGGTGTGTCTTTTCACATGACAGGAGATCGAGATGTGTTTTCTGATCTGGAGGACAAAGATCTTGGAGTGCACATCGAGATGGGCGATGATGGTAGATACAGTGCGACTGGTATCGGTACCATTTCCTTTAAGAGGGATTCTGGTAAACCCTTCGTATTGAAGGAAGTGATGCATGTTCCAAGATTGAGGAAGAATCTTATCTCTGTGGCGATGTTAGAAGACAAAGGATATGATGTTGTTTTTAGTGAGGGAAAGGCTTTCCTGTGCAGCAAGACAACTGGAGAAACCTGGAAGATAGGGGTTCGAGTGAGGAACCTTTATCAGTTGCATGTAGATGGATGCGCAGCAATGGCATGCAAGGCAGAAGGATTGGTGAGCCGGGATGATGGCAAGCTGTGGCATAGGAGATTGGGTCACCTTCACCATGGAGCCTTGAAGATACTGCAACAAATCACTACAAGGCTTCCTAAAGGCACTCTTGCGCAGTCAGATCAATGCAAGGGGTGTACCTTGGGAAATTTTGTGAAAGCCACCTTTCACGAGAAGGATAGTCGCGCTACGATTATCCTTGAGAGAATTCACACAGATGTGTGTGGACCTTTCTCAGTAGCTTCGACAGCAAAACATAGGTATTATGTGATTTTTGTTGATGATTTCTCTCGTAAGTGCTGGATCTTCTTCATGCAGAAGAAGAGTGAGACATACTCAAAGTTCTGTGAGTTCAAAGCACTGATTGAGAAGGAGTCAGGGAAGAAGGTGAAGGCTCTTAGGAGTGATAATGGTGGTGAATACATCTCTGGCGAGTTCAAGGATTTCTGCAAAGCAGAAGGGATTCGAAGAGATCTCATAGCTCCCCATAACCCATTGCAGAATGGGGTTGCTGAGTGGAAGAACATAATGATCATGGGTGCTGCACGAGCGATGTTGCATGATCAGGGCCTACCCCTTCACTTGTGGGCGGAAGCATGCAATACAACAGTTTATGTGCAGAACCATTGTCCTCACAGGATACTTGGCATGAGTACACCTGAGGAGGCTTATTCTGGTAAGAAGCCTGATCTTCTCATTTGAGGATTTTTGGTGCTAATGTTTACATGCATGTGACGAAGGATGCCAGGAAGAAGTTGGAGCCGACCGCAGAGGTTAGGATATTTGTGGTGTACACTGATACGCCCCACAACTATCGTGTGTATTTTCCAGACAGTGGTAAGACTGTTGTGCGACGGGATATAAAATTTCAGGAGGAGAAAGCCATGAAGTGTTCACTTGAGAGGGAGCTACACTTGCATGAAGATGAGGAGCTATTAGTTCCTAAAGATGAGCTTCAGGACGTGGATCAGCCACAAGACGAAGTTCATGGAGTGGAAGAGACCACTCATGCAGTGCCAACCATCAGAGGGTGAAAGCGCTTGACAGAAGTTGAGCGACTGGCTCAAGATGCAGAGAAAGTTGTAGGACCACCTACAGCCCAACGCAGGCAGAGACAGTCACCTGATCGGTACACTAGATACATGGCTCTTATGAGCAAATGTGTTGTGACTGAGCCATCCTCTTTCGAGGAAGCTGTGGAGGATCCCGCATTGGTAGACGCCATGGTGGAAGAGTATGATTCGATTGTCAGAAACAGTGCATGGGAGATTTTTCCTAGACCGGAAGGGAAATCAATGGTGGGTTCGAGATGGATCTACAAAGTTAAGCAGGCAATTGATGGGAGTGTGGAGAAGTACAAGGCAAGATTTGTTGCCCGAGACTTTTCACAGATAGAGGGGATCGATTATGAGGAGACCTTTGCACCTGTCACAAGGTATTCTTCCATACAGACGATTCTTGCTCTCTCAGCGCAGATGGGATGGCACATTCATCAGATGGATGTGAAGACTGCGTTCCTCAATGGAATCATTGAGGAGGAGGTGTATATAGAACAGCCCGAAGGTTTTGAGATCTTCAACAGCGAGTGGCATGTGTGCAGGCTCAAGAGAGCGTTGTATGGGTCAAAACAAGCACCACGTGCTTGGTACACACGGATAGACAGTTATTTCACTGGACTTGGATTCTCCAAGAGTGAGGCGGATCCTAACCTATACCAGATTGTGGTGGAGGGTAAGTTGGTTATCATTGTACTTTATGTAGATGATTTGATTCTAACGGGTGATGAGTTGTTGATACTTTCATGCAAGGATGATCTTGCTAAGGAGTTTGAGATGAAGGACTTGGGCCTCCTTCATTATTTCCTGGGATTGAAAATTTGGCAGCGCAGTGATGGACTATTTGTTTCTTAGGGTAAGTATGCTCGGGAGATACTGGAGAAGTTCAACATGCATGGCTGCAAGCCTATTGATACTCCTCTTCCTGGAGATTGGAGGAAGGAGGATGCCACTTCAACAGAAGAAGTGGATGCCACTGTTTATCGACAGTTGGTGGGGTCGCTTATGTATCTGGTCAATACACGACCCGATATATGCTATGCTATTAACCAGCTTTCACAAGCTATGGTTAAGCCTACCAAGCTCTTCTGGAAGGCAGACAAGCATGTATTGCATTATTTGAGAGGCACATCAGGATATGGTTTGTGGTACAAACAGGAGGATGAGGTGAAGCTATGTGGCTTCATGGATGCAGATTGGGCAGGGAGCCCAACGGACAGAAAGAGCACATCAGGAGGGGTCTTCAGTATCGGGTCAATAGTAGTTTCTTGGTACAGCAGGAAGTAGAGATCCGTGGCACTCAGTTCAGCAGAGGCTGAGTATATGGCAGCAAGTTCGGCTGCATGCGAGGCTATATGGATGAGGAAGATTGTGGTCAGTTTGTTCGTTTCTTACTTGGAGCCTACTGTGATTTGCTGTGATAACCAGAGTTGCATTAAACTCTCGACTAATCCTGTATTTCATGATAGATCTAAGCACATTGACATCAGGTACCATCATATCAGAGATTGTGTGCAGCGGAGAATAATGTTACTTTCATACATTCTAACGAAGGATCAACATGCTGATATCTTGACGAAGGCGCTCACCAGGAGCAAATTCGAATACCACCGAGGCAAGATAGGGGTTGCTGATAATCCATATCTTGTTGAGAGGGAGTGTTGAGAATCCAACAAGATGATGGAGCTTAGTGGAAAGGAGTCACCTTCACTAAGTGGGCCCACAGGCAAATTATGGCGCAAAGTCTATTTTTAGACATATGGATCATGGTCTATGAGTTGTAGGATGCTGTTTATGGATGATTGGTCATGTTGGGAAAAATAGATGGACTTCTATTTCTGGTTCACAGCGGAGTGATCAAAGTCTATTTTTAGACTACCAGGCTAAAAATAGAAAAGTCAAATATTATTGTCTCATAATAATATTTAGACTATAAACATTATCTTATCCTCTTGGAGCACTTCAGTTTGAGCTACAGATGTGGCACATGTAGCTGTCAGAAGGAAATATGATTTTCTTATGAGTCAGTTGAGCTATTGCATGCAGGACATCAGTTAGAACTCATGCATGTGAGTTCTATGGAGTTGGATGTGGAGTTGATGGAGTTGTGTTCAGTTTGACTTGGTTAAACTAGTTGTAATTAGTCTAACTGCAAATAGACTAGTGATGAGTGATGTGAATTAATTGATTAAATTAATTCACTAATTATTAACTCATAATGCAACTGAAGAATACATCACTTAACTCAGTGCATGTATAGTTCAGTGGCGACAGGTTTTAGAGGTTGAGATTGCTATCAGTTGTGACTATAGTTGTGCATGAGATCTTGCACAATCAATGGATTGAGTATGCCCATGATGATTGCCCAGTATATGCCTAGTGATATAGCCTGTGCTCATGTGATTTTCAGTGTGGGTGATTTTCACATGGTATTGTGCAATAGAGGCATGCAAAGCAGCGGAGAAGATTTGAACCTGTGACTTGTTCGGATCTGAGCTAGTTTTGTGTGTAACATGTGGAGATAGTGTTGGATACTTGAGAGGAGTATTGTACTATGTATTGTTACATGTTCTAAATCATTAATATACAGATAGTGTGGGGTTTTCAGCTGTAAGCTTTCCCCGGGTTACATACTGTGTTAATGTGTGCATGCGATTGATGTTTCATTGCTTTTTATGCTACTAAATTGATGATCAACGTAGAGGAGATTATGTATTATGCATGTATTCCGCAATAGTGTATAATCGGGATAATCTCTGTGAATAAGTGTTTATTATTCAAAATTTCTACACAACCCATTGCATCTTGAAAGCCCGGTATTCCATTATCAGGCAGTTATTACCTCAGGACTTTTGTATTAAAAGACCTCACAGAACGACACATTCCGATCCACTTTATCTCCTTTTTATTTGAGCCCCTTTTCTTTCATATGACCGAGGGATATAACTAGGTGCTTAGTCCTCGAGAAATAGGGCCTTTGTATTCCCCTCTAGGGGTATTTTTCATTTCGTACATTTTCCAAGGCATTCTCGGTGCTTCAACACTAGAGGCTCGAATCTCAACAATTTTAATGTTATCGGCATTCAGTGGTTTCATGACGTTGTATTTGTTTGCACCCTTTCATACTTGTGATCGCAGATATGTAGGATCACCTGTCCTGCTTAGCTCTTAGTTCTTCACTCTTCTTGTGTCCATTGGCTAGCCCCCTTATCGGAGCCCCCCAATTGGAAGTTCGAAATCAACGAATTCAGTGCCACATGTCACTTCTAGAGGGGTGACACGTGTCACCTGGATATGCCCCCATCTGTCCCTGAAAGTGCCAGATTAGCATGCCACATGTACTTCATGTTGCCATGTCATGGTGACATCAGCTCCACCGTCTTTACTAGATCCATAATACTTTTCCATGTGGCCCCCTAGAGGAGAGTGAAAATATCTCTCCATCCCTAGTTTTTCACTGATATCCTTTACAAATAATTTTTGGCCTTTCTCGGTGATTTACTCTTATCGGCATATTCCTCTTGCGATTTCTAAAGAGTGGCCCATTGAAATCGTCATTTACTGATTTGCGATATGTTTGGGCGGTTGCAATGACTGATATTTCACATGGCTATGAGATGTAATCCTTGATATGTGAGCTCGTTGATGCGCCATACAGGACCTCCCGTCTCTGATTTCTGATATGTAGGATCGTTTGTTTTCTTTGACCTCCACTATTGCTACTTTGAAAAACACTGATATGCAAGACCCCAGGTGTGTACTTAAAAAATTTTCTTTTGCCTTTTGACTTTGAAAGGGAGAACCTTGATCTACTTTAAATTTTGATTTTGAGGTCAATATGCATAGTTCTATATACCGTTGGAAAGCTGCTTCACAACACTTTCCTATGGAGAGGGTCTGATTTAGGTTTGAATGTTTCTATGGCATTGGAGGCTAGATCCAAACATCTTTGTTCTTTTTCCCTCTTTGTACAACCGGAACTCTAAATGCAGAAGGTGACAACATTTGGATCCACCTAGGGACGGGGCATTGGATTGCAATGCTCCAAGAACCTACAGTCTGTGAAATTTTCTTTTTTGGCATGGAGTCTTTTCTAAACAAATGATGATTTTGTGAAAGTGGAATTTTTAACAAAAAACTGGAAATTTCATATGATAATTACAATACACATATCGGTATTTACAATGAGTGCAAGACATGTACCTTTAATTCTGGAAATAGTTTTCGAGTAACTGACCATTTACTGGTAGCTCCAACAATCCACCTTTTTCTTCTCGTCGGATGTCTATTGGCTTATTGGGCCCTGACCCAGGTTCGGAAGAGTTATTAGCCCAACAAATCCCGCAGCTATTGACCCTTTCGGCAACAACCCGCGGAGTGCGAACTGAGGTCTCACCCGAGGTAGTAGGGGAGGGTGTTGGAACCAAGTTTCCACACCCTTGGGATGTCTTGATGTGGTCTGGAGGGGTCACGAATCGTTATGTGGCCTCACACCACTCGACACTGCTATTGGGCTTTTGCACAGATCCGCGCAGACGCACTTTCTTATTAACCAATTTATTACAGATCTGAGCTTTTTATTACAGTATTTAAGAAAACATTTAAACTTAAAAACCCATGCATGCAATTATAATAGATGATGCATAAATTCATAATATAAGCAATAAACAGATCCGTAAGAAAAACACACAATGATTCAGAAATTCTTATCTTTATTTATCTTCTCTTCAATACAACCAGATCCGCCCTGCGCACTCAGCTGCAGGGGTCCGCGCACATAGCTGCAGACTCTACCAGGCCTTTGCACACACAGCTATAGAGCCTCTATCTACTCACCAACACCCTTGACTTAGACTTACAGACACTTCAAGAATTATTACTTCAAAAACCCATTACATTCGAGATCAAAAATACATTCCAAAAAAATTCCTTCTAACCATAGAGCCTTGCTCTATTTATACACTTCCATGGTCCACAAACCATGGGTAGGCTGACTTATTTTACATTATTTTTGGGCAGACAACCCTTTGATTTTACTCATTACACTTCACGCTCCGCGCATCTCACGAATTCTTTACCATACATTTACCCAAAATTGCAGGCGTTGAGCCCCAGAACCATTACATCGGGCCTCTACTAGCCAATAGTCCCCCAACACAATCATCATGACTCATCTTGAGTCACTCGGCTGGTGTGGTAATCTTCGCACGAAGGTTGGTCAGCAATTTCTGCACATCGCTTGTGCTTGCAACAAACTCTGCTGCTATCCTCTGTACCTGTTCTATGCGAGCTGCTGATGCATCTGTATCACTTGCAGTTGCCTGTTCAGGATCATATACTGCCTGCATGTGCGCTAACTTTCCTTCGATGGTTGTGGAGACCATGAATGCTTCATCAAGCCAGGGCTAGATGCATTCTTTAAGCACTGCCTCCTTTTGCCGCACGACGTCAACTTGTGCCTTGAGAGCCTGGGCCTCCTTCATTTTAGCCAACCGCTACATGATAAAGACCGTCTACGCAATCCCTCGGACCGTGTCATAAGCCTACTGCAACTCCCGCGCTTCAGTTTCTACTTGTTGTATGGTTGGGTCTTCCTGGAGGGAGGTGAGCGTAAGGAGGGATTGATCTAACAGTCTCGAGCAATCTTGGACAGCGTGCTGTATCATTTCCAGTCCTGCTTGAATTTTGCCGTGACACTGCTCTCGAATTTCCGGTGGTGTGGTCAGCTGCGCCTTTAGTCTTAGCTTTACAGTTTATAAATTTAATTCCCATTGAGCCTTCGCAGCCTCCTCTTGGGCCGTACAGAATCCTGCGGTCATGCGATGAATCTTGTCAGTTGTTGGAAGTTCGGCTGGGATAGCTAACTCTGGTACCTTGCTACAAGCTTCCATCATGGCTTGTTCCACTTCCTGGTTGTGTGTGACCAAATCATCTCGCTGGAGACTGACCTGCTCCAGATTTTCCTTGTGCTCCATCAATGTTTGGAGGGTGCAGCCTTCCCTGGCACGAAGCTCAGTGGTTACCCCATCCTGTAGTTGGTATAGGGTTTCTCTAGGAAGAGCGGCCAGATTCAATCCCCAAATATGCACGTCCCCCTCTACTTCTGCTAAGACAGTGCCTACTGGCAATGCTAAGGTGTTCATTGTGTTGGTGCGCACCAGCTTCTCTGTTGTGGTTGTGCCTTCTACTAAATTTAGGATTACCCCACCCAGGGGTCGCACCTGTAATGCCTACAACTGTGCTCAGATCTCCCCCAACATAGTTGTCTGCTCTGTGATCAGTTTCATCAACACACCGATAGGGACATTACTCGCAGGTTTACCACTATCAATAAATTCTTTCTCCAAAGCTTTTGTTGTTTTTGACTTTTTGCATGTGTGCGGTGATTCCTTGCCGCTTGGCTTGGTTCGATTCTGTAATATGGTCTGTGCATTCCAATGTATCCTTTTCCTTTTGCATGTCTTGTTCCAAGGCCATTTCCTAATCTGCCATGATCTCTTCGGCTATCACTTCCTTGGTTGCCTCCTGCTGTGAAGCTGCCTGTTGTCCCTGATGTGTCTTTTCTGCCAATTGAGTGAGTTGCTGCTGGATTTCTTTTTTTTGCTGCTATGCCGTCATTCTTTCTAGTACGGCCTTTTCTGGGGTGTTCCACTCTGGAGGCCATGCTGCAAATACCTCGTAAATAGCATCGTCTGTTGCAATGAACGAAAGCTTGACCCATACTCTCTTTGGATCCTTCCGTGCCCGGATATATAAGTTATGCATGTCTACTTTGAACTCGTCCGTATTCTGCAAATTGTTGTATATTTTTGGAGACATCCATGGTCTGTGAGCCATCTGTGTCTGGATACCCCCTTCCATGAAGGTCCAAAAAACCTTGATTTCAGAAACCCTTGTTGCGTCCTTTGTAGCCCAGAGTGAAGTATACCGCACTGCTTCAGGTAGGCTGTCCTCAATGCTGGGAAACTGGCTACCCTGTGGCAGTTCTCCTGTAACCAGAAGGATTGATAGTAGCAACCATGCATAATGAAATGTCTTACCTTTGTCCTGTGCTTCCTGACAATTTGTCAAAAATTCATCGCATAAGAACTGTGCCCAGTTGAACTGAACCCCTTCCATGCACTGTTCCGCAAGCACAATGATAGGAGCTGGCACCTCATCTGCACGACATTTCCTCATTAGTTTACTAGCTAGTAACTGGGTGGTGATTCACACCCCTCGATCTTTGATGCTTGCTATTGCATACCCCCGCTTCCGCTTCTCCAACTTATATTTAGCCTTCATTGTTTCTGCGAGACCCACATCACTACTTGTTTCGGCTATGTTTGTGGGGTCATTCCCTTTCACAGGCAAGTGGGTAATCTGGTGTACTAAATCAGCTATGATAGGAATCAGCTCCTCCAACCAGAGATACCCATCATGTACTAGGCATAGTAACTGTCGGATAACAAAAATGGTGATGGCCGCGTGGTGATAGTGGGGTATCCATCGTAGATTAAATAATCTCACCCTCACCACACCTACTAACTACTTTTGCGGTAATTATTTATCTTCGTCCAATTCGGGGAACTTGTCGCTATCCGCAAGGTCCCAATCTTCGAACTTGATGCTCTAAACTCGACCGAGCGGCAAACCATAGAACCTTATTTCATCCGGAAGAAGCGGAGTTTGGAGCGTATTATTTGCAGCGTCCAGGTCCTTAGGTATCTTCGCCATCCCATTCCATGGGGAGATCTATGGGGCTCATGAAGGGATTTGTAAAACATCCTCTTCATCCTCATCCTATGCATCAATCTGGGCGATCAAAGCTTGCAAATCTTTGTCGTCCTCCTCGAGTTCAGTGGTGATTGCTTTTCCCTTGTTAGATACTGATAACTTACTAAATCTTGGTGATACCCTGGCTAGCCCCATCGTCTGCTTGTTTTTCCAAGGCCGCGGTGTGCGTGGGGATTTTGGAACTTCAGGGCCCGCAACTGCTTCATCTGGTTCCTCCTGAGTGGAGTAGAGCTCTTCTACGAACCTTGCGTGGGTTCTCGCCATGGTACTCATGGGATGCCTAGTAGCCAAGTGTTTGCTGGTACTTACTGGTTCAAATCTCGAATATCCCAGTGCCATCCACAGGTCGTTAGAGGAACAGGTAATTTTGAATGGATCCCTTCCTTCCACTTTTAGTTTATTACTAGCGTCTAGGTGGCAAATCTTTTCATATCTAACTCAAAACTCCGGTCTTAATGGCCTACCGCCCACTCCTCCCTGCTGTAACTCAAATTTCTTGTCAGGAATAGTGGTATTAACGGTCACCTCTTAACCTTTACGTGCGGTAGTGCAGCCCTTCAGATGCAGTCATGATCGTGCAGACTAGTTGACTTTGTACAGAACCTGTTTTCTGCACCGGCCTCTCGCAGACTTGTTTATAGTCCCGCACCTTCTTTCAACTGCTTGGGGCACTGAGACTATGCTTTCTCTAGCTAGTTAGGTGGTCGCACCCCCGGTGCGATGTCTCAGCTTTCCTACTAGCCCGGGCTGTGAGCACCTTTCGAGTGCCTTTGTAGCCGCTATCTCGTCGTGCATTGTGGTGTGGGGTGTATCCTCCCATAGGTGTGGGCGCAGCCATGATAGCAGGGTCACGGCTTGTTCTGGTTCTGCGGGAGGCCCGACCGGGCCTGATTCCCTTATGTATAGACTCACGCGGCCTCCGTAGGTGTCGCTACTTTCTATCTTGCTGGTTTCCTCTCACGTGCCTTTCTTTCTTAGCCACACCCATGGTTCATTGATTTCGCGAGGCCTGCTGCTACCCCGCTTATTCTGAGCTTCCTCCTGTCTTATTGTTAACAATCTCATCTTCGCCTCCCTTCTAGTATAGGCCCATCGAACCCGTGGTATCCACAACTTCCCAGTGGGTCATTTTATCGGGCAGACACTGTACGTGCTTCCCCCTGTGCCCCTCCTGACTTTGTCGCAGGCCGCTGGCGAACTGGATTGTGGTGAATTCGGACTGGTGATTCTACTTTGGTTGGGTATCTACGCAACATACACCTACAGCCTGCACTGGTAATGGATGCTTACCCCGTCTAGCCCTCCAACCCATATGCGCACCCACCTCCAACATACGCGCAACTTTCATTGAATCTTTGGGCATGTACTCCATTTGTGAGAAATTGTCATGCACAGTACCTCCGCGGGGGTGTCCTGTGGCTTTTGTGTCAGATTTGTCAGTTTGCATTGGCCGACTGGCTCCTCCACCTTCATGGCATCCTCATCAGCTGGTTGCTCCTTGGCCTCTATTGTTACACGTCGTAGTGATCTAACCATCCTATTACAATTTAGTGTCGTTACCTCATGCAATCGGTTTTGCCATCGCTCAATCTCTTCATCTGAGTTCGACATGCAGGAACTGTCACAGTCCCATGAGATTCTTCCGTCCACTGTCGGATTCACTCGGTCTTGATCTTGCGCTGTGATCTGGTAGATATAGTCCAGTTCATCATCATTGTCCTCGTCGCGCACTGGCTCAGTATAGCACGCTCCTTCGGCTGGGTCCAGTGGAACCACTACACGGAGATATTTTTTTCGAATATCATTTTTCGTTTCTTTAGGTTGATGACTCCATTCATATTCATTGCCCAATCTATCCCTAATAATGCAGGATATGGGTTACTGTCATCCACAATTTCTATGACCTCAAAATTGGTTTGTGTGCTTGCACCATCGATGTCTACTATAACTCCTTGCAATCTTCCCATAGGCAATATCTTTTGTTGGTTCGCCATCTGTAATTCGATAGGAGACCATTGTAGTGTGGGCTTGCCCATGCGCTCCCAGGTCTATTTAGGTAGGACATTCGCATCTGACCCCAAGTCCAGAATGACCTGATCCATCTCATAGTCCATAATCTGGGCAGTCAAGTGCATTTCCCGACCAATGCGCAATGCATGCTTGCCTAGTTTCTGGACCATCTGAGGTTCATCCGATCTTGTGCACCTAGTTATCAACTCTTGCAATCCCTTCAACGCTTTAGTATCTCGTAGTAGATTCATGCATGTCTCTAAGAAGGTAGTTAGCATAGAAGTATCCCTCTCTGGCTCCGTTTAATCCTTGCTACCAGAAGTCGAAGCTTCTGTGAAGCTCTTCTTAGCTTCCATAAGTGTTTCCTTCGCGCGCTCCAAATCAAATTCCTGTTGTTTTTTGGGGGCCTTACGAACCCATGCATCCTCCTCTAGTTGCTTCCCCTTATCATCTCCCGTAGTCGCACCACTTCTGAGCATAATATTCACGTTAGGGTCTTCCTCACGTGATTCAACCTTTATCATTTGGACGTTCTGAGCGGGAGTAGCCAAAAGCACCCCTTTTTCCTACATCTGAGCAATTAGTGTGGGGAAATCGACTGCTTCGTGGTCAAATTGGTAACAGTATTGGAAACAGTCTCTGGTTTGGTTCGTGCAATCACGCGTGTAGTGCCCCAATCCTCCACAATTGTAGCAGATTAATTGTCCCCGTCCGCACCCAGGTCCCATTCCCCCTCACCCCTGTCCACGTCCTTGGAATCCTCCTCGCACTGTTGCTACGGTGGGATCTTGCCCATGCGCCTCCATCTGCATCCTGTAAGTAGGTGTTCGATCCATCAACAACTCATAAATTTGGCAGTTTCTTTCATCGTGGCCCATCTTCTTACAAAAGTTGCAAAATAACTACTTGGGGGGGCATTGCCTCAGGTTCTACAATAGATGACAGTTGTTCGTGGCATGCTTTCCTCCCACTTAACAGATCGCATACCAGAGTGCAGGCGTCGTGCTTGGCCCTACTTGTACCTCTAGTCGGGACGGTATTGGTCCCCATGCTAGTACGTAGTTTGTGAAGAGTGGACAATGATCCTTATCATGACCCTGGCCCTTACATTTGATACACCACTCCTCTTCACGCACTTTTGTCTACTGCGCCTGTCCTTGTTTCAAACTTCGCATCTCTAGGCATAGGTTTTGTATTTGTGCATGGATTTGCTGAACTCCCAACCCCGGATCCTGTATTGGGGTTTTGTGCAACCTCATTATGATCTCTAATACTTTGGCCTGGGTTGAGATCTTTTGCTGTGATAGCGTTGTCCTCAGATGTGGTGTCAAAGACGCCACAAACTACACCAAGTGCTGCGCAGCCGTCAATGTCATGTTATCCTCGTGGATTGTGATTTTCAATCTTGGATCGAGATCCCATGGGGTTTCACTAGGTAACATCATGATCTCCTTGAACCCAATGACCAACTGCGTCTCTGATTTTGGCCATCCAAATTCTTTGTTCAATGCGTCCTGGATCGCCGCTATTCCCGCATTTGGATGATCGCTTGAGTACTTTATATACCACGTCAACGCGCGGTCTTACAGCGCGCTAACCAAAGTAGCCTTTTTGATGTTTTCATTCGTTATGCCTTGGGCTTCCCATACAGCCTTTACCACAAACCAAAACTGACCTGGTTCCTCATTTCCTATGCCTTTAAATACCGGCAACTTGACTGCACTCGTCATCCCAACCTTCAACAGTGGCAGAGGTTGGGTCGGTGAAGATGGATTTGATGTAGGTGAATTAGGTGATGGCATGGACGGTGGCAGTATCAGTGGAAAGCGCTGCTTAATCGACCGAACTGTGCTTCTTGGAGAGAACCCTATGAGTTCTTCCTCGCTTTCTCATGAAATAGAAATCAGAGGATTGTTCTCTAATCCTTTGGTTCCTCGGTGGCCTCTTCTGCTCCGCGTTACGGCAAACGTTAATGAATGCACATAATACATTTTTCACATAATAACATTTTAATCCAAGCATTCAATGATTTGATATACTTACCCCATGGTCCTTGGAGAAAGCGCCTTTCTACTTTACTATAACTCACAGTTGCATCTACCGCGAACTCAGTGGTAAACCCTCCTATTATCCGATCCAACCAGTTATCTACTGCGCGTGTGATTTTGTCTTCAGATGATTCTAGCCTACGCACCAATTTTGGCATCCACACAATGGATTGGTCTAGTCTCCACCTTCCCACATTGTCAGCTAACCTCACGATCCACTCGTACAACTTTGTCAATAATGACGCGAAGAAGATCTTGTGGATCTCTGTGTATATGTAATGAACCAACCACTTTTCTTCCGATATCCATGGATTTCTGTTTTCCTCAACCACAAACTCGTGAAGCTTCTGATCCAACCAATATTCAAGCTCTTTCTTTGTAGGGTTCCAGTGTTTCGACATTAGACATCCCTTAGGCAGGTCCTAATCCTGACAATGCAACCATTTGTTGACTTATTGGGCCCTGACCCAGGTTCAGAAGAGTTATTAGCCAAAGAAATCCTGCAGCTACCGGCCCTTTCAGCAACACCCCGCGGAGCGCGGACTGAGTTCTCACCCGAGGTAGTAGGGGAGAGTGCTCAAACTAGGTTTCCGCACCCTTGGGATGTCTTGATGTGGTCTGGAGGGGACACGAACCGTTCTGTGGCCTCGAGCCACTCGATACTGCTATTGGGCTTTCGCATAGATCCACGCAAATGCACTTTCTTATTAACCAACTTATTACAGATCCGAGCTTTTTATTATAGTCTTTAAGCAAACATTTAAACTTAAAACCCCATGCGCACAATTATAACAGATGATGCATAAATTCAGAATATAAGCAATAAACAGATCCATAAGAAAACACACAATGATTCAAAAATTCTTATCTTTATTGATCTTCTCTTCAATACAACCAGATCCACCCTGTGCACTCAGCTGTAGGGGTCCACGCACACAGCTGTGGACTCTACCAGGCCTCTGCGCACATAGCTATAGAGCCTCTATCTACTCACCAACACCCTTGACTCAGACTTATAGACACTTCAAGACTTCTTGCTTCAGAAACCCATTACATTCGAGATCAAAAATACATACCAAAAAACTGCCTTCTAACCATAGAGCCTTGCTCTATTTATACACTTCCATGGTCCGCGGACCATGGGCAGGCCAACTTATTTTACATTATTTTTGGGTGAAAAACCCTTTGAATTTACTCATTACACTTCACGCTCGACGCATCTCGCGGAGTCTTTACCATACCTTTACCCAAAATTGCGGGCTTTGAGCCCTAGAACTGTTACGTGGGGCCTCTGCTACCCAACAACATCACATCGGAGAACTAAATCTCCTGGTTGAAGAGGTCAATCCTTGGGCTTTTTGTCGAACAAGGATTTCATCTTCTGTTGGTAATTTGACAAATTTTTCTCCACTTGTTCCTTATTTTCATGGAGCTCAACGAGTTGGTTTATCCTTCGTGTCAACACACTTGGCTTCTCCTCAACGTCTTGTAGTAACTTTGCCACTGGAATTGCTAATGGGATTGGGAAGATTGCAGCCTTACCATACACTATCTCGAAACATGATTTTCCAGTGGAATGTTTAGGATTCACTTTGTTAGCGCAGAGGGAAAATTCAAATTGGGTGTCTCAATTCCTCTGGTTTTCGGTGATGGTATTCTTCATCACTCTCACCATAGTTTTTTCTTAGAACTCAGTGAAACCGTTTCCTTGAAGATAATAGGTAGTGGAGTATCTGATGACGATATTGAACTTCTATCAGAAGCTGGTGAATTTTGCAGATTTAAAGACTTGAGCATTGTCATTGATAGTTTTGACAGGACAACCAAAGTGAGATAATATGTTCTCCTCCACAAACTTGATTACCATTGAGTCTATAGCATTTCTGGTTGGGATGGCCTCTACCCACTTGGTGAAATAATCTGTGGCCATTAATATCCACTAATGCTGGCCACTAGAAGGTGGGTTTATCTCTCTTATGAATTCCAATCCCCGCTGTCTGCAGGGTTCTTTCACATGCACTGGGATCAGGGGAAGAGGAGAAAGATTTTGTTTCTGAGCAAAGACTTGGCACTTTTGACATGACCTAACTTGTGAATGAACGTTTCCAAACAATGTAGGCCAGTAGAATCCTGCCTTGAGGATTTTATGAGCTATCGTCTTCCAGGTGTAATGACCTCCACAAACTCATCCATGAAATTCCTCAATGACTGTACGAGTTTCACCTTCTACCAAACATAACAACAAAACACCCACCGGGTCCTTCTAGTAGAGTTGACCATTGGATATGACATACTTTTGAGCTTGCAGTCTCATAGTCTTGTTTTTAGATTTATCCAGCCTAAGTGGGCACCTCAGGAACAAGAGATAATGGATTCTATTATTATACTAGGTTGATCCCTCATATCTAGCATAGACCTTTTACTTTGATGTTTTAATCCCATCTTGCTGAAATTGTGTTATCAGGTTTATTCCCAAAGCTTGGAAATTAGATTCTAATAAAACCTTGGCCAAACCCTGGCCTTTTATGAGCTTAGTAGACTTTATATCTAGCTCATATTCTTGTATCTTTGCTATCCACCTAGGCCTTTTTCCTTCATTTTCTTTTTGCACAATGATGTCCTTGACTGCTGTCATTGGGACAAATTCTATGCTTTCTGATTGTAACACATACACTTGAAATGCCTTCAAAGCTTTAACTAGTGAATAGGCTTGTTTCTCCAAGATGTTATATTTCATCTCAACATCCCTCAGGACTTGATTGAAGAAGGCGATGGGTTGTTCATAACCATCTTTATTCTTCTGTAGCATAATTGTGGCAGTAGTATGTGGAGAAGCAAACAAAAAGATATAGAAAGGCGTTGAGTAGTAATGGCTGACTAGTACCATTTCTTCAGCCAAATCTTCTTTAATTCTAGTAAAATAATCTCGAGGGACAGGGCTCCACTTGACTTTATTTTCCTTTTTAGCATATCTGTAATACCCTTCACTATTTATGCATAGTTGGGTATGAACCTTCTCAAGAAATTGATTCTCCCCAAAAAGGCTTGGACCTCTTTCTTATTTCTGGGTAGAGGAATGTGACTAATAGCTTTGACTCACTTAGGATCAATTTTCACTCCTTGCGCTACTATGTGTCCTAGTAGCTTCCCCTCACTCAAGGAAAATTGAGATTTATTAGGGTTCAAAGATAGTCCATACCTCCTACACTTCTCAAAGGTGAGCTTCAAGTGGAGGATGTGTTCTTCATTAGTCTTAGAGAATACTATGATATCATCCAAATATACCACTACGAACTTGTATTTCTCCCCTAAAAAATCTATATCCATAGCTCTCTAAAACATGGCCCCTGCATTAATTAGATCGAAAGGCATATGAGCATACATGAAAGTTCCCCACCGGGTGGTGAAAGCGGTCTTCTTCTGATCATCAGGGTGGACTGCCACTTGGTTGTAACCAGAGAACCCATCCATCATGGACATTCTAACTAACCGAACCACCTTCTGCAATATGTAATCCATCTTAGGCAGTGGGTAGTTGTCTTTCAACAATGCCCTATTAAGGTTCTAAAAATCTACACATAGCCTTTTTTCTCCATTCGTTTTCTGGACTGGGACTAAGTTGGCCACCCACTCTGAGTACCTTAAAGGCACTATGATTTAGCCTATAGAAGTTTCCTCACTTCTTTTTAAATGGAGGGGATTAAGAGTGGGTTAATCTTCCTGAGCTTCTGCTTGCATGGTTTTATTCCACTCTTTAAAGGAATCTTATGCTGTATGATGTTAGTATCAAATGATTTTAAATCCTCATAAGACAAAGCAAAAAGCAACCTTATAGATTTTGAAGAGATTTAAATACCTTTGTTTATATTGCGAGGGGATTTATTTTGATAGTTTGACCATATGGGGTTCATCCTCTCAGCTGATATTGCAATCTTCTACTTGTTTGTCCATCTCCAGAGCCATTGGTATGGAGGCTACATCATCCTTGTTAAATAATATTTCCAGTGGGACTAGCTCACAAGGAATAGTATTCCATTTCAATTGTAGAATTTTATCTCCAGCCACTGTGTCTTACCATGAAGTTGGTTCTTGAACTGCCTCTTTTTACTCTTCTCGATCAATAGTTGAGTTAGTGAAATCCCCAACTACTTCTATAAATCATTTGATTTGCTCATCATCCTCGAATACCTGCCAGTGCTTAACATTATCAAGTATAGAGGGTCTATATCTGACCTCCACCTCATACCTGAGAAGTGGATTTTGAGGAGGTTTGAAATTTCTTACTGTGACAACAAGGGAATCAGCCATTCTATTTCCTTCTCTGGGCAGAAATTGGATATTAAAGTTTAGGAAGAAGTTATCAATTAAATCCCATACTTCGTTCCGGTAAGTCCTCAATCTTGGTTGTTTAGTGTGGCACTGATTTATGATCTTCTTTACAATTAGATTGGAGTCTCCACGCAAGGTTAAGAATTCAATATTCATATTACTTGTTGTTTGTAGCCTAAGGAGCAATGCTTCATACTCTGCCATGTTTTTGGTTGCCTCAAACTCCAACTTCAATGAGACCGGTATCAAGCTTCCCTCAGGAGATATCAACAATACTTTCCCTCTTTGGAATTTTCTCCATGAAATTATAATTTCCACACTTTGTTTTCATCTATGTGTTGGTGTTCTAACTACATCGTTAGTTGTATTAGTGTTTCTTCTAAGATGGTATTATCTTCTTCTAGGAACAGGCGAGAGAGGTCAATTTCCTTTCCATACACTGGAGAATTTTTAGAACCTTCAGCTGGGGTCATAGTTTTTACAAATCTGGACTCTCTGTACAACCTCCTTTCTTTGCCTCCAAAAGTGGGAACAGTGGCATAAGTTAGATCTAATTTGATAGAGCCCCCCACTTTGGAACCCTAAGACCTAGATATGAGCATGCCGAATTGAGGGGGAATATATGCCACTACTATAATGCCCATCACTATGCTCTTCAAAGGGATATAAGCTAGGTTTACCAGCAGATCTTTTATCATTCCCAAGAATTTGACCTTCTTAGAGTCAAAGGAGTATAGGCTCTTGTAGGGCTTACTGATTTACAATCCAAGTTGTTCCATCACGGCTAAGGGCATGAGGTTATGCAAGGCTTCAGAGTCCAACATGAAGTTATGCAATAAGAGGTCATGAATTAATAGGGTCACATACAAGGGTGTAGTGGAAGGATCAAGTTCTTCAACATGAGGCTGAAAAACAACCATTGGTCTTTCTTCTTGAAGGTTTAAATAGTCATGGGTCAATAATAAGGTGGATGGAAGCATGAACTGAGAGACTTGGGCTTTATAAGTGGACTTCTTTAGAAGTTCAATTAGAGGAACAAGAATATTTACCTTTTTGAGTTCCTTCTGAAGATTGAATACATGCTGGCGTTTTTCTACACGTCCTAGCTCTTCTCTTTCCTTATCACTGGTAGTTTTTATCAGAACAAGTGCCTTCTCTTCCATGTGTACCTCGAAGCTATTGCATTCCTTATTTTAGCAAACTTTTACCTTAGATGAGTAAGGATTTAGCTTACCTTTCCTTTTATCTGGCACTGGGGGAATATCTTGGGGAGCAGTTTCCTCATGTTGTTCCAATTCCCTCGACCTCTTTCTTGAATTATATTAGATCATACCTTTGGTGTAGCTATGTTTGCATGAAATCTACAAACTGTTTACAATAATCACCTATGTCCTCCTCATTTACTACTGCTTATCTATCATGACTTGTCTCATGGCAAGCCATGCTTTCCTGTTCTCCTTTAGAGAAAGAGGAACACAAGTTTCCCTGCATCTCATGTGTATTCAATGGTTGTTCATCGAGATCATCTTCTAAATATAGAGGAGGAGGGATCTGATCGAGTTGATCTTTTCTTTCCCTTTGAAGTATTTGCAATGGTGGCCTTCTGTACTATGGGTTATAACCTTGGTTCTTACCTTGATCATTCTATTTTGGGAGACTCTTGTTCTCCAGCTCCAACTTCACCACCTTATGTGATAAACTCTTGATGAGTTTATCCATTTTTCCCCACTTCAAATCTAGTGATTCTTTAGCTTGACTAGAGGAGGATGTTTCTTCTTTCTCCATTTTCTTCTCAGTAGGGTCATCCTTACCTCTTGACTTCCCTGTCGAGGTGAAATTTCCTTCTACCTCAAGAGCATCAACTTGGAGTTGATCCAAAGTGCGAGACTTCCTTTCTCTTAGGGTAAAACCCAATTGAGATTGAAAGGCTTCCACAAATAATACGAGAGCAACAACTTGAGGAGGCTTTATCTCACCAGGCAGGTTATTATACTGCTTATTGAACTTTTTTATGAATTCTGAAATATCCTCTTCTGGCTTCTTCCTTATAGCATTGAACTCTGTGAGGACATACTCATGATTTCTCTTTTCACCCCACTTTTGTGTGAAAGAGTTTTTGAGTTCCTCCCAAGTAGTGATGGAGGCATTAGGTAGGGCTTTAAACCATTTTCTGGCTTCTCCATCGAAGGATTGTACAAAGAGTCTCAGGACCACATCCAGTTGTTCTACATTTAGATTCTCAACAAAAGCACAAAATGTTTCAATGTATCTCTATGTAGGGTTTTCATCCTCCCCATTGTACCTAGGTAAAATCTTTAGGTAGTCCTGAGGCATAGCACTTAAGGGTTGAAGTAAATCAACAGGGGCATATTTATTTGGTAAAAAACTCAGAACATCCATCTGAATTAATGGAGGGGGATTGAGAGGAACTTGGGCCAAAACCACAGTGGTTGGAGTGGCCATACTGAGAGCAGGGTATGTAAGGATCTTAGGAGTAAAGTATGAGAAGTGAATGATAGCGTTGTGGGAGCTAGATGAGGAAGCTTCAAATAATGATGAGACAGTAGCATAGGTAGTAAGAGTTTTCTCCTTCCAGACTCTCCTGAAAATTAATTTCTCTGGGTTAGATACAGATGGGGTTTTCTGTTGAGAGGTATCTGAGCAAGTGTGAGGCTTTCTAAAAGTGAGGATGATAAATGATTATGGGATTTGTGGAGTCCCTAAGGTGATGAGGATGAAATGAGAACGTCTTTGCTCACCTACACAAAGAGTGCTTAACTTGTTGTATCCCAAGGGAAAAATCCTTGAATACGTTCCCTGACAACGACGCCAAAAGATGTTGGCGCTTCCAGAGATAGCCTCGGATTGCTTACAAGACCAGTGCCTGGAACATCTAGAATTTATGTGTCTCATATGATTCCCAGGAAACTGGAGACATCACATACATTTTGCACACATATATACATATATATAATAAACATCATGGGTTGGTTCATTCATCTAAAGACATAAGCCATGTATCTCTTGGTACTCATTCACATATACAACACACAGAAATATATGTATAAACTAGCGGATGCCAAGTAGTTCGAGGTCCTACTATTTAATCAACTTTAGTAGAGTAATGAAATAAGATAAGGAGATAGAATAATTCATCATATAGAGCTTGAAACACCAAGAATTCATATACATAATGGATGAAGAAGGATTGGGTGCGATGATTCATGGAGCACAACTTTAAAGATATAATCTCAAAGATCCATACAGGCATGTGCATTACCGAGTTAATACAAATGTGTTGAGAATAGCAACAAGAAATGCTAAAAATAGCATTCAAAATATTCCAATTTTAATTTGTCCTTGAATTAAAATTGAGAATTAAAATTCGAATTTAGTCTCACCAGCTGCTTGAAAAATAATTAATTAATTCATATTGAGTTAATTAGTTGGAGAAATTCAATCTAGAAGTCTTTGTGAAGTCATGCAACAGTTATCCCTTAAATTAAGGAGATTATCCCTTAATTAAGGAGATAAGGATGAGTTGTATTTGAGTTGTAATTAGTTAGCTCAGTTAACTGAGTTAAGTCCAGTTAAATTAGTTCCAAACAATTTGAGGAACTAATTGTTAGTTCTAGTTAATGCATGCATGCATGCAACGAGTGTACTCCAAATAACTGAGGATTCTCTCATAAATAACTCATGCATGTCAGTTCAGACAAAGACCCAGTTGAGATTAAAGACAGGGGCATTGTACTATCAGTTGGAGGAATTTTCCTATAAAGGAAACTCATCCATGCAGAAGGGACAAGGTTCCTTGAGGATTACGCAGTTTTATAGGGTGTGAGATCAGTGTGAGTGATCAGTGTTACACTTGGTAATAGTAGGATCACCTAGGAGAAACAATGCAAGGAAATAGGAGGCTTCGAGGGCAGAGGAGAAGGTTTGTGAGAAGCCTTGATTGCCTGTGAGCATCCAGGAGGATTGTACAGAGAGCTGGCTAGCTGTGAGAGCTAAGGCTTTGTGTAATTCTGATATATTTCCACCTTGTATGATAATACAGATAGCGGGGTTTTTAGCTAAGGCTTTCCCTAGAGTATTCTTTTGTGTTTCATGTGTGATTGATTCATCTTCTTTGTTATATGTGTTTTGTTTGATCTTGCTCAAAATCGATTAAGCTTTCGCAAGTTTGATAGTAGAAGTAGATCAAGTATTTTGCTTTAGTTACATTGCATTATCAGATGATTTACAGTGAGAATTTCTATAGAATGAATCTAGAAGAACTTATGAAACATTTCTAGCAGGTACAATTACATGAAACCAGAGAGGAAACATGAACATAATGGAATTTAAAAAGAGAGGTAATATACTGTAGTACTCGAAGGAGGAATCACCACCATTTCATTAATATTATGATAGATGCATATCTTGAAGTCATACAGTGTCAAAAATAACATATAGTTACTCTTTAGGATTATGAACCTCTATGAAGTGTTGCTTCCCACTATTTATCTAGAGAGGGGAGCATTGAACAGTAATTACAACAAAATATCTCAGTCGAGCCTCAGTTTTCATATCAAATAGTTGTCTTGGCTTGGGATGGCTTTGTGGCCCAAAAATGACTACAAAATATTAATAGCTTTATTAAATTGTGACACATTACATGGTGAAAAAAAAAGTCAATAATTAGATGAAAACACCAGAAAAATATCTCCTTGCCCATCGTTGTGATTGCCTTTGATTGGGTAGCTGATTTGTCATGATCTTCCTTCTCTAGTACTAGGCTGGTTCCCGTCGATTCTGCCTTTACTACTAGAATCGTTTGTTCACCAGAGCTGAGAGTGGTTTGGCTGTGTGTTTCATGTCACGGTACAACAATAGAGGTCATCTGGGCAGTACTTCGTCTTCCCTGTATATGGACCTCCATGCTGAATCATCAAGTCCCCCTAAGCTTCTATACATTCATTTAATCACAGTAGCCTTGGGCATGGTACAATCGAGTTCATTTACCCTATCTGTGTTGAGCCTATTTTCTTTTCATGAGGGTATTTACGAGGTTAGCCCATGCCGACTTCTGAATGCTCCATGTCCTTCTTAAATGTTTTAGCTGCCAACCCATTGCATATTTAAAGCCCTGTATTCCATTATCGGGGAGTTATTACATCAGGACTTTTGTATTAAAAGGCCTCATAGAATGATGCATTCCCGTCCACTTTAGCTCCTTTTGCTTTGAGTCCCTTTTCTTTCATATGATCGAGGGCTATGACTAGGCGCTTAGTCCTCAGGCACTAGGGCCTTTGGACTCCCCTCTGGGGGTCTTTTACCTTTGTTACATTTTCCCAGGAATTTTTTACGCTTTAACACTAGAGGCTCGAATCTCGACAATTTTAATGTTATCAGCATTTGGCAGTCTCATGACGTTGTCTTTGTTTGCACCCTCTGATAATTGTGATCACAGATATGTGGGATCGCTTGTCCTACTTAGCTCTTGGTTCTTTGCTCTTCTCGTGTCCATTAGCTATCCCCATTATCGGAGCCCCCCAATTCGAGGTTCACAATCGGCGAATTCCTTGTGATACACAATGCACTGCTACCCCCGATCGTTGATTGTTGAATGATGACGTCATCAGTGCCACATGTCGCTTCCTGAGGGGTGACACGTGTCACCTAGATATGCCCCCATCTGTCCCTAAAAGTGCTAGATCATCATGCCATGTGTCCTTCGTACTGCCATGTCATGGTGACGTCAGCATGACCGTGTCTTTACTAGATCAATAATACTCTGCCACGTGGCCCCCTGGAGGAGAGAGAAAAGGTCCACTTGCCCTTGGTTTTTCGTTGATTTCCTTTGCAAATCATTTTTGGCCTTTCCCGGTGATTTACACTTATTGGCATATTCCTCCTGCAATTTCTTAAGAGTGGTCAGTTGAAATCGCCGATTACTGATTTGTGATATGTTTGGGCAGTTACGATCGTCGATATGTCGCATGGCTATGAGGTGCGATCGCCAATATGTGAGCCCGTCGATTCGCCATACAAGACATCTAGTCTCTGATTGTTGATATTCGAGATCACTGGTTTGCTCTAACCTCCACTACTGTTGCTTTGAAAAACTCTGATATGGAGGATTCGGGGTGTGTACTTAGAAATTTTCTTTTGCCTTCTAACTTTGAAAGGAAGTTCTTTGATCTACTCTAACTTTTGATTCTAAGGTCAATATGGGGGGTTCTATATATTGTTGGAAAGATGCTTCAAAGCACTTTCCAATGGAGATGGTTTGATTTAGCTTTGAATATTTTTGTGGAATTGTAGGCTAGCTCCAAACATCTCTGTTTTTTTCCCTCTTTGTACAACTGGAGCTCTAAATGTAGAAGGTGACAATAGATTCATTGTTTTATATTGTCTGTGGAGCAACAAAAGTGATCTTTAAATAAAAAAATTATTGTCTCTAGAGTGACAACAGCTAATATTAAAGACATATTGTCTTTAATCACGAGTGTTGTCTCTGGAGAGACAAAAATGAAATTGTCTCATAAGAAACAAAAATGAAATTGTCTCATAAAAGACAATAATGCTTGTGTTATATATTGTCTTGCTAGAGACAAATTTTTAAGACATCCACTTAAAGACAATATTTAAGACAACACACAATTTTTTTTTTGTCTCAAGATAAGACAATTTACCCAAAAATTGTCTTAAAACCCCTCTTTATGTAATAGTGCCATGTTGGCTAAAAATTAATTGTATTTTTTCCGAAATACTTCCCTTTGAAATTGACATTTGTTTAGAAATTATCAAAGCTGCTAAATATTGGATATAAGTTCTCCTATATACCCATTTGAATAGTGGGTAAAGAGCTTTCGGGAAAACGGTATTTTTCCTAGTCTCCTAACTAAACATTATATAGTATGAGAGATATTTATTTAACCACACTCCACAAAACTTACAGTTATCTCATCCTCGTTAGGGTATACCATACCTCTATTGACAAGAGGTTCAGTTTTCAGCGGTCTCACCTAGAGGAACTCTTTAGTTTGAATGTGTTCCCGTCCTAATAACGCCATGCTTCTTCGCCCCAACAATGAAGAAAAGGCAAAAATATCGGAACTTCTCTTCTATTTGGATCGAAGGATTTATGGGAAAATTGGGTTTTAGATGTCCACTCCGAGTAGAATTTGTCTCCGGTTGACGGAAGGAAAGGACTGGATTGGATTTTTCATTTTGTTGATAGGTCGGGTGCCAAGCATAACCAAAGAATAGTGACCGGTCTCCCTAATGGGCAAGAGAGGTTATCGATATTTTTCCAAGGGACATTGATGGCAATATATCATTCTGTAACTTGTAGTAATAGTAGTTAATGCTATAAATATTTTAATTTGTATTTTTTATTGGTATATTATAATAGGATGGAAATTTTTTTCAAGGAAATATTCACTTATTTTATGATTTAATACTCAATTTAATTCAAAATTTTTATAAATATTTTTAAATTTAATAAATTAAAACAAAATTAATTATTTAATATCATTATTTTATTTTTTATTTTACTTTAGAAAACGAGAATATGATTTCTTCTTAACCCCACCTTAATGTCCCATTCATCACCACATATGATCTTTTACCTTATCTCAATGTCTAAGCATATGATTTGATTGGTAAGAAATGTATCTGTAATAAATATATCATTAGTTGTTATAATTATAATTAATAAATATATCATTAGTTGTTATAATTATAATTAAAGAGAATGATATATCTTATAAACACTGAGAAATATAATACATTTGATAAATTTATAAAATTATAAATATATGAATTTTTATTTAATAAATCATAATATAAAATAATTATTACGTGGTTGTTAATTAATTTTTATGTGGGTGTTAATTAATTTTTATTTGTTGTAGTGTGGATTTTGTGTAAATAATAAATATATTAAGTAATTTTTGAAATGTAGATTAGTTGATTTGTGTGGAGTTTAGTTTTTAGATTCAAATTTTATGAAGAGAGGTTGAAGATGAAAATCACTTCTATAAAAAATAAAAACCATTATTGTTCTATCCTATAATTGTATTAATAATTGATTATAAAATGTATTGAATTAAATTTCATTAAAATCTGACATTTTAAAATTTAATAGATAAAAATAAAATCAATAATTTCACATCATTCTGGTTAATCATATTTAGATTCTAAACTACTTCTAAAATTGGTAATTAAAAAAATAAAATATTACCAAAATTTGTAATTAGAAAAATAAAGATAACCTGGATCTCAAATATTGAGCAGTGTTAGTTGTAATGGACATCTTGGAAATTGATTGTTCCTTTCTTAATAGATGGTAGATGAATAATAAATATGCATGCTTCATCGACTTGGATGTTATATGAATAATAAAACTAAGAACACGCTGTATTGTTCACCGTGTTTGGAATATTGGAATAGAGCTGCTGCCTCCTGAATTATTTTCTTGGGACGTCACATTCTCATCTTCCCACTCTTCTCTATTCAATCCCCGAATTCTCTGGGTTTGTATTGGCGGCCATATGTTCAAGTTTTTCCTTTTGTCTCTAGCTTATGCAATGCCACTTAGCTATTTCTAAAATCCGCATTGTAAATATAAAATAGAAGAAGGAAACAAGAGTATAAGCAAAGAGGGTTTTCTTCAAGATTTTTCGTCGCAATTGTGACATCGGAAGACGGGTTACTCGAACAGTGTGAAACAGCGACATCTTCTGCATATTTCTCCAGTGAAGCACGCTTCTGCCCTTTTAAATAAGCGACGGCAGAAGAACGTTCGTCGTCGGCCTATATAAGGAAATCCTTCAACATGGCCACATACAAATATACTCCTCCTTGTCGAATTTGAGATGTATAGACTCGAGCCGATTGATTATAGTTCACAACAAAAGAGATCTCGTGAACAAAAATTCGGGTGACAAGAAGAGAGTGGTCTGTGAGCATGCATATTTTAGATGAAGGCTCATCAGCTTGTTCCAGGACGGTCGTTTAAAAAATATTTTTCATGTGATGAGTAACTTTATGTGATTTATTTTATTAATTTGGATTTCATTTCTTCATCCATATAGTATTACTTGATGCGAACTATTCAAAAATCGTGAGAAATTAGTTAGTTACAATTACCTCTAATGGAAATAGTGAAAATAGTGAATGATTTTTCATTTCTTCATCCATGTAAGTATTATTTGATGCAATGAGTGTTAAATGAACTATTCAAAAATCATGACAAATTAGTTAGTTACGACTACTTTTAATGGAAATAGTGGAAATAGTGAATAACTTACTTAACCTCTCATGAAAATAATAAATAACTTAACTAAATTAAATTCCAGATAATTATATTTAATATAATACAATGCGAAAACCTTTCAATAAATATATAATCTTTTAAATCGCACTAATAAACAAAATACTGCACATATAAACTGGGATACACTATTCTATCCCAGACTCGTTTTGTTACTGGCTATGTCAGTGGAAATTTAAGAATCCCAGAATCCCTGCTGGAGCACATAATTTCAGTGTGTTGTCGATAATTTTTGCCATCTTAGCAATTTTTTTAGTAGGTTGGTTTGATGTACAAAATCTAAACATTAAATTTCATGATTTATATTAAATTTCATAATTTACATTATATAGTCTATTTAACTGCCAGTGGGTGCCAGTGGGTTTGTTTAATAGTGGCATTGACTAAAGTCCACAGTTGCAAGTTAAGGTTTACATACGGCCATCACTGCCCCTTCAGTTTGTTTAGTGGCCTGCATATACTGAAATACATAGTTACAATTAATGTGGGAGTTACAATTAATTGGGGTTTGTTTAGTGGTGACATTGACTGAAATTAAAAGTTTAGTTGTTTTATGTTTTAGTACAATTAATTTGGGAGTTGCAATTAATTTGGGTTTGTTTAGTGGTGACATTGACTGAAATCAAAATTCAGTTGTTTTATGTTTTAGTATAATTAATTTGGGAGTTACAATTAATTTGGGTTTGTTTAGTGGTGAGATTGACTGAACTCAAAAGTTTAGTTGTTTTATGTTTTATTTTTATTTTTTTTAATGTTCTGGTTTTTTAATTAAAATTGATAATATAATTTTTTAAGGATTTTTAAAATTTAAATTAGTTATTTATATGTTTTGGTTTTCTAATTAAAATTGAATAATTTGAAAATTTTTAATTATTTAAATTTTACCAATTATAAATTTTAACTTGTAATTTTAAAATTATTATAATATTTAAATTTATATGAAAAGAGATTAAATGAAGATTAATAGTGGCGTTTAGGGTTGGAATTTCAAAACACTGTCACCCGTTAAATATGACGGTTTTTACACTTCTTTGA
Source organism: Pinus tabuliformis (assembly GCA_031772625.1). Lineage (NCBI taxonomy): Eukaryota > Viridiplantae > Streptophyta > Pinopsida > Pinales > Pinaceae > Pinus > Pinus tabuliformis. The sequence continues at coordinate 1,285,509,643 of CM062805.1, forward strand.
CTTGTTTTTACAATTCCAAACAAAAATCTTGACAATTTTATAAATATTTTAATTGTATTTGACAAATAAATCACACTATGACTTGACTAGCAATTTGCCCATCAAATTTTATCCCTAGTAACAATATTACCTTTTATATAAAATCAGTCAACAAACTGAAGTTACAATTTTAAAATTATTATAATATTTAAATATATATGAAAAAACACCAAATGAAGATTAACAGTGGCGCTATCACATTTTGTATAATGTCAGTCAAGAAACTTATGGTGGATTGGGAGTCACGATCGTGAAGGACAAATATCCATCTGCCACGCTGACCGAAGTTGTTTAAAATGGTCACTGGTCAGAGACAAGACGAATCTTGTCCTTTGAGAGTGTCTGCGGACCGCCGTAAGTTTCGCGGAAAGGAAATGTAGCAATTTCCTCCCGTTGAACGGACGCTTCTTTCTCGCCGTTCCCAGTTTGCCAAGTTGTAGTTAGTGTGTTAAGGTCAATGGCCGATTTCTGTCTTATCTTAGAATCTGATTGGCAAGAAAAAGATCAATTTTTAAATATTTCTTGAATCTGCAATGTTGGAAAATATTGGGTTGAAAATCTGTGGCAATTGGAGAAAATTATGTGGCCAATTGCTGAAGGGCATAGCAGCAGCGGACACGGAGAGCTCATGGATGGCTTTCGCACTATTTTCCTGTGCAGTTTCCAATTTTTTATATATATTATTAAAAAAATTAATACTATACATTTAACAATAGATATATATTACCCCTGATGCGGGTGGCAGCTTGATATTCAACGGGGAGCCACATGACAGCCATGGGCTGCCACGTGATGGAGCTCCTCCCTTAAATGTTATCCGTCGCTAGTACCTTCCGTCTTACGCGGCCTCTGAGCTATCTTAATGGCGATGGGGGAGAGTATGGTTAGTCGCTAGTACCTTCCGTCTTACGCGGCCTCTGAGCTATCTTAATGGCGATGGGGGAGAGTATGGTTAGCCTGCGGGAGGCATTAACTGCTGGTCTTTTCATTGGTAATGAAGGGCGGTTTAAGAATGAGGAATGCCTGGAGACGGGAGCTCATAATGGGAAAAGGAATTTGCAGAGTGGTAAGAGTCTATGCGGAGGGCAGGAGGTGGAGTGTTGGGCCGCGAACCAGAATTCGCCTGCGCTCCTCGGACTGGTCTTTAGCCTATTTAAGCATTGCCCTTTCCCAAATTGGGGCGTGTCTGTTGTGGGGAAGGAGCAGCTCCATTGCTGGACCTCGTCTGTTGGGGAAAAGCACAAAAGCTTGGGGGCTGCCATGGTGCGAGAGAGATTGCCTTGTCGCAGAGGAACCTGGCGTGGAGAATCCTCTCGCCCTCCAGCTGCTGATATTCATCATCACTGTTGTTGTTGTTACTGCCACCGGAGGATGGGAGCCAACCCTATCCAGCCCTGCCAAGTCATGGAAGTGGGCAGCTCAAGCGGTGGGAAGAACAAGTTACCTGCTTTTGGTTCGGTTGTATTTACTCTGGGTAGTTCTGGGGAAAATCCAGGCATTAACGCCCATATTTCTGTGCTGTTCACCCAAATTGAGGAAGAGAACGAAGAAGACTCTTCTCTGGTTCTGGCAGAGGACAATGTCATGCATGGCAAAGGCAAACTCCCAATGGGGGAGCCGTCAACTGATGAGGAAGGGTCAGCAATTGGTCGAGGTAAGCTCCCAGTGGGGGAGTCGGCGAGTGAGGAGGGTAATTCAACGTCGGGCCGCTCTCAACCCTCAACCCAGCCTCGAGCTTCTGAGCAGTCGGAACCTGTGCACAACCCGTCAGCAATGGAAGAAGAGCCAGAGGATTAGTTCTGGTGGGTGGTTTTGGGTTTTTGCTTTTTGCACTCATGTCGGGCTTCAGGGTAAGAATACTCGCAATTTCCTCTGTCACACGGTTGTCTGTGTTTTTGTTCTGTCTGGTAACGCTTGCGGTTTCCACCATGGCAGTGGGGACTTAATCTCTCGTTGGGCGCAAATCCTTGGTGATTGCCTGGTTTTGTTTATATGTTCAAGTTTATGTCTTTAAGTACCATAGTTAGTCTGAATGGTAAGTCAGTTGGGAATCGCCCCTGCGTGGGTCTTTTTGAAAACTCTCAGTATTTTGATGTTGGATCTTAAGGCCCAGCGTGGCTTTTGTACTCGTTTGAATATGCATCCCATGAGCTGCAGCAGGCCTTGGATCGCCAGACTCTCTGTTTGTAAAGTTATCTGTAAATATTAATATACTAGTAGTTAATTTTGTCGAGAAAAAAAAAACAATAGATATATATTAAGTATAAATATTATATATAGATATATAACAAATTAATATAACATAAATTTATTTTATAAAAAAATATATCTATATTTAAACTAAAAAATTTAGTGTTTTCTAGATAATATTAATATTTTTTATTAAATCTATTTCATTTTGGTAAATATATTATTTTTAGTTATTAAAGCTTTAACTTGTAAACACACTTAAAATTAATATAAATTTCTCTCTCATAGTATCTACAATCTAAAATAATAAATATAGGGAACTTCCCATTTGTAATTATATATATATATATATATATATATATATATATATATATATATATGAGTCTTGAGTGTCTTCACAATTTATTGATTAATTTTTTTTTTAAGAATTTGTTTTTTCCAGAAAGATTTAAAGAGACATGTTAATATCTAAGATTCAGATGTTTATCGTAGGAGTGAAAATCTACCTCTTATAAATCATCAATAGACTAATTCTACATGGAGTAATTTTCCTTGAAATCAGTCTACATTTTCTCATTACTAATTTAAGTTGATAAAATCACAATAATTTTTCTCAATATAAAAAACAAAAACAAAATTAAAACCAACACTAACTAAGTGTATAATAACTGGAGATACAATGTTGAAGAGACAATCTTTTCTTTAACAATGTGAAAGTTATAAACTCCATGGATATAAAAATTCTAAATATATTATGGATTTATGTAATTTTATTACAAATTTTTACTTAAAAACTAATTTCATAAGTTCAAACCCTAATCACACCAAAATAAAGCATAAATAACTTTTATTTTGTCACAATTATAAAACAATTATATTAATAAAAATATTTAAAAATATGTTCACAAAAACTACCACAATAAACTTTTTATTGTATAAAACTTTATTTAAAAAAACAAAAAAAACAAATAACTCAATTCAATAATATTTTTAGGAATTCTAAATATCTCAATATAATTAAAATCTTAAAAAATTATTATTATTATAATTATATTATTTTTTTATATATATTTTTTAAATGATTCAATAATAAAAAAATATATGTTTCATTTTATAGCATATTTATCTCATAAATTAAGAAATTAAAACATTACATAAAATTAACAAATTTAATATAAACATAAACATTATTTTAACTTATCCTTAAATGATAACATTAAAATAAAAAACCATTACTTTAACTTATCCTTAAATTATAACATTAAAATAAAATTAATATGGTCATTTTAGTTACACAAAATGTTTTGCTAAATATTTTGCAAGTTGGGACGATTGCACATATATGTTTGTATACACCAAGTGTTGATGGTAAATGTTTTGCTAAATATTTTGTAACTTGGCATCATTGCACATATATCTTTGTGAATCACCAAGTGGTGATGGTTAGTAAGTTCTCTATGATTGACAAATAAATAAAGAACTGACAAAATAAAGTCATCATAGATCTCTCCTTCATTTATTGCCACCGAAAATTCAAAAATCTATATTTATTTATAAACTTAAAATTTTGATTAATTTTATTAATTTTTAAAATTCAAACAATAAAATATTCAATAATATTTTAGTAATATATTTATATATTTAAAAAATAAATTAGTTTCTAAAATTTTGATTAATTTTATTAATTTTTAAAATTCAAACAATAAAATATTCAATAATATTTTAGTAATATATTTATATATTTAAAAAATAAATTAGTTTCTAATTCTTTTACGTTTACACATTTTAGATTATATTGTCCCATCAATATTAGATAAAATTTAATACAAATTTGTTAAAATTATAAGTTTGAAGTTTGTATTTTACACAATTCATAATTTAATTATTTTTTCAATTACTCAAATAATTAACACATTAAACAACAAAAAATTCACACTAGTAAAAAAATTGTGTCATACAATTTTTTACAAAATTTTAAAATATAAAATAATTAAAGTACTCTCTAGATTTAACCTTTCTCATTTTTAGATTTTCACAATAATAAAGCTCAAACAAAAAATAAAAAAACATCTAGTTATCCAAAATTAACTTCCCTAACACAAAAAAACAAAAAAAAAAACTAGTTAGCCAAAATGAACTTCCACAAGACAAAAAAGAAACTAATAATCCAAAATTAACTTGCATAACACATTCTAGTTACAATTGTTTCGTATAAAGTAACTCATTAACAAATTATAAACCTAATAAATAAACTAATAGGTCATTCAGAAAAACAAATATACACATATAAATAAAAGAACCCAAAAAAGTGAGGAGGATATGAAAAACACAAGAAGTCCAACTCCATATTTACATTAACTTCTTTTTTTAGTTTTAATGAAGATCTCAGCTCTTTGACACCAACTTACTTTTTATTTTTCGTTTTGATGAAGATGTGAGCTATTTGATATTCAAACCAGTCATATTTCTAATATGGTTTAATTTTTATTTTTTTTTTAATTAAGACTAACCTAAGCACCCACGGGGGATTTGAACCGGTGACCTATCGCAAGGAGTGCCTTAACAACGCACCCATTCACCGTCAATTCAAAGCCCCATGGGCTAATATGGTTTAATTATTAAAAGCTATATTATATATAAATTTTTATGTATTTGGTTCAAATAATAAAAAAATAAATTATATTTTAATAAAAAATATTTTGATTGTCATAGCACTCTCTTGATCGAATCCATTTTAATATACACTTTCATTATGTTAAATATGGTATACATAAACTTAGACTTGAACTTTGTTATAATCTTAATGAAAATGTGACTTACTTGGTCTTCACTTTTATAATATTCCATGTCAACCACATTGCTATGAAGAAGGTTTCTAATATTGTAAACATAAACCTTTATGTTTTTTATTCAATCATGAAACATGAAATTATATGCTAATTGAAGAAAAAAAATGATTTTGATCCAAACTAATTTCAAAGAAATCATTTTTTATTGACATTGCTTCATCACTTATTTCCCTACCTTATAGTCAACTCCATATGAAAATAAGAAGGTAAAGTTTTACATAAATACATATATTAAGTGACGTGATTTAAATCAAGCTTAAACAACTATATTGTTGTAAATTTTATTATTATTGATATTTATATCCCAATTTAGGTTAATAATATGGCAATAAATATACCCATGTGCCTAGATCATAGTAAAACCATGTAAAGAAAATACGTTTTAACATATATCAAAATCTCTATTTTCACCTTAGAGTCTCTCTTTCTCCCTTTCACATACATCATAGCCCAAAACCTGAACTTTTAGCATAACTATTTTAATTTTATTATTCAAACATCTTAAATGTTTAAAAAAAATCTCATCTATCTTCTTGGAAGTATTTGAAATAAAGAAACTATAAATTGCTATGTAATTAACTATTTAATTTTTTCCTAAAATATATCTACTATAAAAAAAATATAAATTTAGAATAATCTAACCACCTAAACTTTCATTCCTAAAATATAATTAGGAAATTTTTCCTAAATTAGGCATATTAAATATTACTTTTAAATCTACCTTCAAAGTATTAATCTAATCAATATTAAAAACCCTAAACAATAAATTATATACATGGCAATCTCACTCACTAATTTAAACATGTTATAAATATTAATCAAAATGACATTTTTAAAATTCATAAAATAATAGTAAAATTTGTCTTTCCAAACCTTTGAAGCTAGTTTGTAATAACATTTAAAAAATATTATAAAAAACATGTAATGAAATCATCATCTACAAAAACAAACATAGTTCTATAATTTATTTAAGAGATGTTTCATCAAAAAACTATTTTCTTGAAAAAAAAATGTTTTTAATAATATTTCTGATGTCCTCAACCACAAAACATAGTTTTATAATTCATTTACTAGATGTTTCACCAAAAACTATTTTCTTGAAAAAAATTGTTCTTAATAATATTTTTAATGTCATCAACCACAAAAACGATCCTGACTTTAAGATCAAAATTCATATCAAAATATTGTTTTTTAAATTGAATAATTAATTTTGTCTTTCCAAACTTTTGAGACTTTAAGATCCAAATTCAAAATAATTCTTTTAAAATTCAATAATTAATTTTGTCTTTCCAATTTTTTTGACTTATATACAGTAACATTTAAAAATTATGTAATAAAAATCATCATCTACAAAACCAAACATAATTTTAAAATTCATTTAATAGATGTTTCAAATATTAACTATGTGATTAAAAAATGTTTCTAAGTAATATTTCTAAAGTCATATAAGGAAAAGAGAATCAACTATCCACGAAACCAAACCTGGTTTTCACATGTTTCACCCAAGACTACCCGCTTAAAAAAGATTTCTAATAATATTTTAGTAATCGATAAAACTTTCGTACACAACTATTTAAATTAAATGTCATTTTATAAACTCATGATTCAAATTCTTCATCATAGGAAAGGAGATAAACTTGTACTTTGAATTTCAAAGGATTCATTTTATAAAGCCATAATTAGGAAGCATTCATTTTATAAACTCGTGATTCAAATTCTTACTGTTTGGAAAGCTCATGAGCTTCCACTTTGATTTTCAAAGGCATTATACTCCACCTACCTGGCTCTCTCTTATTCTTCCTTCCAATAAACTTCTACTTTGAATTTCAAAGGATTCATTTTATAAACCCATAATTAAGAAGCATTCATTTTATAAACTCGTGATTCAAATTCTTACTATTTGGAAAGGTCATGAGCTTCCACTTTGATTTTCAAAGGCATTATACTCCACCTCCCTGGCTCTCTCTTATTCTTCCTTCCATTTAAGATAGTCGATGTGGGATCATTAACTTGCATATAATCTTAACCAATCTTAACCATGGTGAATGGAAGTTCACATTGTCCTCGTGATAATTAAATCCTTGGCAACTGGAATTTCTATTTTCTTGATGATTAAGATTTTGCCAACTTTAATAAAATAATATGATATGGAATAATAAGGATTTAATAGGTATAGATATAGGATTTTGTTAACTTTAATAAAATAATGTGATATGGAATAATTTTTATAATATGATATGGAATAACAAGGATTTAATAGGTATAGATATAGGATTTTGTTAACTTTAATAAAATAATGTGATATAGAATAATAAGAATTTAATATGTATAGATATAAGGATCAAATTTCTTCATTTGTAAATTTTAAACTTCTTTAAAATGTAAAATACAATGTGTAATTTTTCATTGTTTAGATTATATTTTTGAATACTATATAGAATATATATGACAAAATAAACCTACAATAATTTTTTCTTCATTTGTAAATTTTAAACTTCTTTAAAATGTAAAATACAATGTGTAATTTTTCATTGTTTAGATTATATTTTTGAATACTATATAGAATATATATGACAAAATAAACCTACAATAATTTTTCAAATAGTTTTATTTAAGTCATCTCTTAGAAATATCTTTTATAAAGTATAAAGTTTAAACATTTTGCTCACACATTTTTTATTATTAAAACCTAGACACATTTTTTATTATTAAAACCTAGATTCTATTTAGTGCATAATTTATTTTAAAAATGAATGAAAATATCAATTAGAGACCCATCATCCGTCATGGGGTAGAATGAGCTTGTCCCCTAATCATGAGTTCAATAATTATGAGTTCAATAACCACATATCTGTGAAAGTAATAACATGAAATAAAGTTTTTTAGTATTGAAAAAACCAAAAACTTGAAAGAACAAACAGCTAACTAAACCTAAACACGTGCGTTTATCGAAATAAGATTAACGCGTAACCACAAAAAAACATATTTTAAAAAATTCAAAAGCAAACTGGTAACTTGCCTGTCGTATGTTTATATAGATATCTGATTGTCCGGTGACTTATAGCAAGAGACAACATTTTAAAAAATATAACTGTCTCATGAACAACCTCAGTTCCTAGGACTGAAAATTCCATTTTATTTACATTAATAATATTTGAATTAAAATTTATCTGTTCATGAAAATTTGAATATTTATACGCTGTAGGATGCCACGAACCCAATATCCATTCTAACAAAGGTAGTGCTAAAATCCTTTAATTCTAAAATCACTGTTCAAAACATGACTTTTACATCTGAAAATATTTTCCAACTCTTTTCCATATCAGCTCTACTTTATATTATAAACCCTAGCTTTGAACAGTACAAAAATATCAGCTCTAATTTATAGTATAAAACCCTAGCTTTGAACAGTACAAAATCGATATCACCTCTTACTTTATACCATAAATCCTAGCTTTGAACAGTACAAAAATATCAGCTCTACTTTATAGTATAAACCCTAGCTTTGAACAGTACAAAATTGAATATTCCAAAGAAACCAAAATTAAGACAACATGGCTTTTAACTAAAAGGGACAAATCCGTGCTTCTGTGGATCTACTAGTTGTCCTCAGGGGTTTTATATTTCTCTTTCTAATCTTAAATTTTCTTTAAACAATTCAATTAAGCTTTCTTTTTCCACGACAATAATGGCATAGGAAATGGTTTTTGTCTTTACGCTTTTCAATTATATCACTATGTTCAGAATAATAATGAGCATTTCTTCTTTATTTCTATGAGACCATGAAAAGGCTTATCCTTAGTTGCGTAAGCATATCCCTTCTTAATATCACCATCGACTTATCATGCAAAACATGTACATAATCGCTCAGATGTTCGTTCGAAGGCTCAAGGATCAAGTAGTATAACTCTCTTTTTAGACTCCTGGAAGGCCTTCAAATGAGATGGGGCTTTACCTTCCACACTAACCATTAGCCTCCTACCTCTTCAAAATGGGGTCGTATGCATCTTTATAATCCTTCTTTGATTGTTTCCATAACTCCACAATAACAATTAGTTCAAAGTCCTACCTCTTCAGACTGGGATCCAAGCTCATCACTTTTCATTCAAAATGGGGTCGTATGCATCTTTATAATCCTTCTTTGATTGTTTCCATAACTCCACAATAACAATTAGTTCAAAGTCCTACCTCTTCAGACTGGGATCCAAGCTCATCACTTTTCATTTATAAAAGTATGCATCTTTATAATCCTTCTTTGATTGCTTCCATAACTCTATTAAGGCATTTTTAACCACAAATCTTTTGCCTAGGGCGTTCATACTGGGATCAAAGCTTATCACTTTCATTTATAAAAGTATGCATCTTTCATTATAAAAGTATGCATCCTTATAATCCTTCTCTGATTCCTTCCATAACTCTATTAGGGTATTACTATCATAACTCTATTAGGGTACTTAGTGCATATCATAACTCTATTAGGGTATTACTATCATAACTCTATTAGGGTATTACTATCAGCAAATTTCTTACTTAGTGCATATCATAACTCTATTAGGGTATTACTATCAGCAAATTTCCCTTAGTGCATATCGACTGGGATCCATGCTCACCATTTTTCATTTATAACTCTATTAGGGTATTACTATCAACAAATCTCTTACTTAGGGCTTACAGACTCTCTTACTTAGGGCTTACAGACTGGGATCCATGCTCATCATTTTTCATTTATAAAAGTATGCATCTTTATAATTCTTCTCTTGTTGCTTTGCTTCCATAACTCTATAAGGGTAATTTTATGAACAAATCTCTTACTTAGGGCTTTCAGGCTGGGATCCAAGCTCATCACTTTTCATTTATAAACCTATGCATATTTACCACCCTTCTCTGATTGCTTCCACAACTCTATTAGGGTATTTTTATCAACAAATCTCTTACGGCTTTATCAATTATGTCTCTTGCTGGCTGAAGCTTGGTCCTTCCCATCTCCTTTCGTGGATCACCATGCTGGATTCCTGGATTCACCAACGTCTTTATTAAGAGTTCAAAGTGTCTTATCTTTGAGTGCATTTATCATAGTAATCCTCCAATCTGCAGATTCACTTCCATAACAAAATAAGAATTTTCTAACTGTGGATCCCAGGGGGCTAAGAAGAAAAGCTAAAAAAATCATCTTCTGAAACACAAATAAGGCTACAATCGTGCAGGAAGGACGATCTGATGCTCTTCACGTTCACCTCCGGCCCATTGGAATAAAGATCCAAGCTTTTAATCAAGGCACTAAACGTCTTATCGACAAAAACACCTAAGGGAGTACATCTTATCAACAAAAAATCCCACTGGAGTTTTGGTGTTTGGAGTTTTGGTGTTGAAACTTACTGGAGTTTTGGTGTTTTGAGTTTTGGAGTTTTGGTGTTTGGAATTTGGTGTTGATTTGCAAGTAGTAGTCCTACCCTTGTTCAAATTTTTGGAAAAGGATACAAGCAATATGAAAGCAAATCCCATCACCAACACAGGCCTCTCAGGCTGCCTCTGAAGTTTAAGTGTTTAGAATTGATTTGCATGTAGCTCCACCAGTATACTTGCACAAACAGAAAAATTACATTCCTAGAGCCACAATGAACCTTTTTAAATCTGCAAATCCAGCACTGGACACCTTATCCTACCAATAGAAACTACTTGCACGAACAAAACACCAACAATTGTATTCCAAGAACCACAATCAACCTTTTTAAATGTGCAAATCCAGTGGACGGAGTGAGGCAAAGAGTTCTGATAGCATGAAAGGACACAGCCCAAAAACCTCAACCTGAAACCTCACTCGATACGACAGATTAGAAACCCAGCGATTAGCTATTAAACTAATAGCAACCAAAGGGAAAAGAAAAATTATCAATTATCTCTTGAAGGAAAAATTATTATCCTTGGTTAAGATGGATAGCGAAGAAGATAGATAAACCCTTTGCTAGTTTTCATTTTTTTCTCAGACATTTACTAAACATCTCATCAATGAAGGCTGTAAGAGCACCTCCCTTCTCCCACTGTAAACATAGAGTTACTGTACAGGTTACAGTTTCCAACAGTCCCTCTAGTATTCAATACCGATCATGATTACTTACATGGAACTTTCAATTCTGGATAAGTGTGACCACACAAAGGGAATATTACTACATCTAATAGTAGAGTATTACAAACGTTTCACCCAGTGTTTTAAAATTGAAAAAGGGTTTTGCTCCAATCAATTAAAATATGAATATGTGGTAGATAATGAAGGCCATGAAAAGTAAAATAGATAAGGGTCTCAGTTTGGCTTATTTGAACTAGTTGCTATACTTTATACTTTAGAATATAGAAGATCCCCCCTGTTCGAATCCTATTTTGCTTTTTAGTGATCAATTTTTTTCTGAATTGTGTCTATATTATAGAGATGCCACTTGGCTATTTTAAAATTCGACATTAACAGAACAAAATTTGAGTATTGACAGGCGTCTAAGTAAGCAACTAGGGTTCTTATTAGGGTTCTTATTAGACAATACAAATCTAGGGTTATTATAGCAATCGAAGAGATGGAGTGACAAACAGCATCGAAATCTGGAGTTCTCATTACAAATGATGACAAGTCAAGAGAACTTACCGGAATTCGTGAAACAGCGTCGCCTTCTGCGAATTTTTCTTCGGTGAAGCACGCTTCTGCCTTTTTTTTAATAAGCTCGTCGTCCGTCTGTAAATAGAAATCGCTCAACATGGCTGCACATAACTATACTCCTTGAATTTAAACAGCTGATTGATGCTGATTGATACTTTATACTCACAGAGAGCTCATGAACAAAATTCGGGTGACAACAGGAGAGCACGCCTGCGGGCACTATTTTACACGAATGTCTATGAATGTCCACAGGCGTGCTCTCTCTCGTTGTCACCCAACTATAAATCCCAGGATATGTCGGTGGAAAATTACGAATCCCAAAAATCCCTATTGAGACAGATGAAACTTCAGCGCGTTGGAGAATACTGTAAGGAAAACTAAAATTAGATCCAGAGTCCAGACCAGTGCAATAAAAACACGAATTGAGACGAAGCAAAACACCAAAACACAGGTTCTGAGATTGTATTGTGTAATGAAATCTATTATTAGATCCACACCCAACACGGTAAAGTCACAGAACACAACGAAACAAAACACCAAGACCTAGATTTCGGGTATTATACTTCAAGCATTCAGAAAACCTAAAGAGAATCGATGGAAGCAGTCCCCTGTCAGGAACGGACTTCAGGGAAAGCCACCGCCTATCCATGGCCGGAATGCTATGGAGACGATACCATTTGTCGAAGGACAGTGAATTAGGGTTAGCGTTAGTGGTGCAGATTGTATATTTCTAACCGTCCATTATCAGCTTTTAATGGCAATGGAATATTGCTGATACTTTTAATGGCAATGGAATATTAGATAAGACTGGTACACTTTCCCTTTTCGAATTTTCTTGAATATTAGGTGGCCGCTTTATGATCGTATTCTCCACTCACCAATAAATCTGGGGGGCAAAATTGAATGTGCATGTTAATGGTTTAATATTGGTTCAACGATTAATTAATTTTAAAATTATATATATAAATATATATTCTTTTTATGTGGTTCAGGAATCTCAGAAATCGATTCACACTAGGGATTATTTTTGTTGCCTCAGTTATGGAATTTGACCTAGACAGTGTTGTGATCGAGATAATTGAACGAGTGATCTAATTAGCAAAGATATTTTGAAAGGGACTTGACCAATTAATTTAACCAATTAATAGTAAAGATACTTTGAAAGGGACTTGACCAGTTAATCTAACCAATTAAAAGGACATAAAACTAAAATATTTAAAATATATTTATGTTGATTAATTAATTTTATACTAATTAAATTATAAATTAAATTAAATAATTTATTTTTAATTATAAATTTTAATTTATTTTATAGTATAGAAAAATTTATTACTTTGTTTTTCTTTTATATTAATATGTTTGAAATTAGTAATTTTTTTTATATAAATTATTATTAAATATAAATTATAATTTATTTTATAGTATAGAAAAATTTATTACTATGTTTTTCTTTTATATTAATATGTTTGAAATTATTAATTTTTTTATATAAATTATTATTAAATGAAATTGTAATATTATGTTTTTTTATACTAATATATTTGAAATTATTAATTTTTTTATATAAATTATTATTAAATTATAAATAAATATATGCCTTAATTATTAATAATGAATTGGTTAATTATAAAGAAATATATTTTTATTAATATTAAGAAAATTTATTATTTTTTAGAAACATATTAGAAAATGTAATCACTACAAATAATTATGATTTAAATTCTATAAGTTTTTTAAGCTAGTTTTAAATTCCAGCCAAAACCACCTAAGTCTCAAACGAGGTTGGTATAAAGACACCATGGTTAAACCATTGGAAGATCGACGAGAATGTTGCATTGCAAAACATTAATAACATTAAAAATATTGTTACTTCTAAGTTCAAAGAAAAATGTGGTGTGAGAAAGATTTAGCACGTGAAAGAAAATTAAGATATTATAAGGAGGTCATCAACCCCACCCTAGAAGACCAAAAGTATCTCTCTATTTTAACTAGCTCAAAGAAGAAAATTAATATAGCCAAGATTAGAACGAACTCTCATGAGCTCCATAGTGAAACTGGTCGTTGGGCAGTTCCTAAAACACCATGGATGGAAAGGATCTGCCATCTCTGTGAGAATATGAACATCAATGATGAAAATCACTTCCTCTTAGAGTGTCCAGTGTACAACCACATTAGATCTCAATTTCATAATCTTTGTTGCAACATTGAACTTCCTAGACTTTTAGGATGTCAAAATTATAGTGAGCTCTGGAAGCTTCTCTCCAAGCTTTTTGAGCATAGGAATAAAATCTTAAATCAAACTAAATGATTTGTTTCTTTAGATCGGATAGACCAAAATTTTGTCTTAGTGGACATTAACCATCATCATCATCAAATAAGATTGTGAAAAAAAATCAAATAAAAATATTAAATAAAATAATGTCTCATATTATTAATAAAACATTAAAATTAATTGAGATTGGCATTAATGGAAAGCTATGTTAATTGATTTTTCCATTAATAAAAAATTTATTAAAAAAAGTGGTTTTGAAAATAATGAGAACATGTGTAAGAGAAATGATATTGAAATTAATGGTCAAAGAATGTTAAACATTTGATGTTGGTAGTAATGGAAAGCTATGTTAATTGATTTTTATATTAATGAAAAGTTATATTAAAAAGAGTGGTTTTGAACTTAATGATAATATGTGTAAATATAATAATAATATATGTGTAAATATATGTAAGAGAAATGATGTTGAAATTAATGATGAGGAACGTTAGAAAGAATTTTTTTTTTCTCAGCAAATGCTAATTCTATTAACTGTAAAACAAAGTAAAAATACAAGGGGGCGAGGCCTCGGGAATCATCATCCGAGAGCACTCAGAATATCAAAAATTGTCTTATGTGAAGGAGAACCAGTTACATAAGCAAGAGTGCAGATATAGACACAGATATAGACATCAAGAATTAACCAAGATAACATGAAGAAGAGGTGATATAACCGTCTGTCTAGAGCACATGACCAAAGAGCTAGACCAAGACATTGCTCAAAATTCCAGAAGATCTTTACATTGCCGCATATCATGGAGAGAAATAAGACCCCCTGTCTGAAGAGGCCGAACCAAAACTGCATCCATAGCCACTTGAACTTGATCATATTAGGCATCCACAAAACTGAAATGGAATGGGCCCGGATATCCTCAAATTGCTGCATCCTCATTCTGAGGCTCCTCCACCACCAGGCAAGCATTATCCTCCCATTCATCATCATATCCAACATTTTCGTCACTTGGGTGCCTCAACAGGGGACACGAGTCACTATCATTATCTTCCCCGTTCCTCTGGCCAACGGCATCTGGAGGCAGAGAGGCACTGGGAGTGTCGCTCCTTTCAAGCCTCTCCCCCTTACCTTTCTCGAGGCTTTCCCCTGCCATTACCTGCATGTTGCTCTGACTGTCGACCTCTCTGAACGCCCCCTGAGGAGGCTCAGACATCATATGCACACTAATTGGAGGCGGAGATTCTTCTTTAGAGAAGAGAATAGTGATATTGGTAGTGATTACATGCCTATTAAGATTGCTTTGAAAAGTAAAATGATTGCTCTGAAACCCATGATACGAAGAAGGTCTGCGAGCAGGATTCACAGAGCGGGTTGCCTGTGGTCTGCCACGCTGTTGATTCCCCTCGAAACCGCTTCTCCTACTGTGGCGTACCATGATGAGGAGATTAAGGAAAGGCAGATATAAGAGAGTAGTTATACAACACAAGGAATCAGAGGCAGATACAAGAGAGTAGTTATAGAACACAGGAAACGACTTTAGACAAAGACAGCAGACCAGTAAGTGCAGGGAGAGCGGCACAGGTCGAATGGAATTTGAGAGCTGACCAATGATTCCAGAGACAAATCTGCTATCGAAACGCACAACTATCCCGAGCATGAGATAAACAGAGAACAGAATGCACACAGAGAATTTACTTTTGTTTTCAGAGACCAGCCTGCCCCACAGACCCGCATCCAGCTTTGGCCAGAGACAAGAAGGTGGAACGCTAGCAGGGAAGGATAGCCCAGAATGCCATAGTTATAATAGCCATCACATTACCTTGGACGAGGTGAGCAGTAAATACATAGACCATGCCAAATCTTTTTCTCTACAGAATATCCATCAAGAACCAAATGAACTTCTGTATTGTCGTGCTCATGAACCAAATGAACTTCTGGATTGTCGTGCTGGTCTACATTTGGCAGTACCAAGCTCGTCCGTCTGTCCGATAAATCATTAAGTCTCATTTATTTCACCCGCATCCAGGTACATTAGAAAGAAATATTAAAAAAATGATGTTGATAAATTTTTTTTAGAATTAATATTAGTTATATTTCAATAATATTATTTTATTCTTAAAAATTCATAATATTAAAAATTACATAATATTTATCAAATTAAATTTATAATATTTTAATTTAATTTGAATAATAATTTTATTATTATTATTATTATTTTTTAATGATGAAAGAAAATTCGCTAATTTCTAATCTAACAAGTTGGGTTTCAATCAAATTTACTTGAAACAATAACAACCATCGTAGTCTTTTAGTGTTTTTTTTTAATATCCATATAACATTTAATTTTAACTTTAGGCTCCATTAAATATATTTAACTTTAATAAAGATAATAAGGAAATGACTATTATATTATATTTAATTTTAAAATTATAAATTATGAAATGTTTTAAAGTTTAATTAATTATGTTTTAAGTTGCTTCAAAAATGTGTGTAATTTTTTTTTAAATAAATTATATAAGTTTCAAGAAGGCTAAATATAATATCATGAACCAGGAAAATTTATTAGTCTTAAATTTCATACTGTTTTAAAAATAATTATATAAGTGTTATTATTTATGATCAGTGGATCAATTGGTTTGAGTGGAGATTAATTCTTACTAGATTATAAGTTCAAACTTCATAAGGAGAGCTTGGGAATGTAAGTCATTCTAGAGGAATTCAACTATCTCAAAAGATGTCCAAAAGCATTACCACATTGAAGATAAATCATCATTATGTTGGTGACAACATCCCCTGTGAGTATATAATCATTATCCTAGTAATAATATCTCATTGTGAGTAGATCATATCTATTTCAATGATAACATCTCAATGTCATATACATATACAATTCCATTCTTGAACACCCTCTAGAAATTCTAGAACCCATTTATTTCAACTTTTTTATACTTAAATTATATATATATATATATAATAACAATGGGAAAAAATCAAAATCCGTTAAATCTTTTTGTTAAAAAACAAATTAAAACTCGAAAATAAATATTTAAAATTTTAATTAATCTTTTAAAATATTTTCATTTAAAATTATAATTAACAAAAAAATTAATACAACATTAAGGAAATGATAAATAATTACCCATTTAAGCATTTTTAACATTTATATCTTTAATATAATCATGGGGATATGCAGGTCTTTATTAAGATTTTTTATTAATAATTGGATTTTTAATTTAATTTCTAAATTCAGTATTATCGATTAAAATTTATATTAGATATTTGACTCGTCACTAGGAAAGAAAATAAAGAAAAGAGCACAATAATAAGGAAAAGTAAATATTAAATTTTTAAACTAAATAGTAATTAAATAATTATTAAATTTAAATAGTTAAAATTTTTAAAAGAAAATTATATGAAAAAAATAATTATAATTATGAAATAATAAATTAAATAAATTTTGTTATTATTTATATGTTATATATATTTTTAAAAATTATCTATATATTATATTTTTTCAAAATTATCTATATTTATATATAAGTGAATATATATATATATATATATATGATTTTGGAAATAGTGAATCACTAGTAATGACAAATAAATTTAAAATTAATAAACAAATTATCTAATTTCATATGAGATGAGTTGGATACATGTAGAGTTATTAGAAATAATTTAATATGAGATGAGTTGGATACATGGAGTTATTAGAAATAATGAATATAGACTAAATTTAAATTTGAAATTTGAAATTATAAATATAAGAATATAATTTTTTTTTGGTTATAAAGGATAATTTTTTTAATATTAGTTTATATTTTATGTTAAATTATTTAAATATTATATAATTTTAATTTTAATTTGAAACTATAAATTTAGGTAATTATATTATTTATAATTTAGTTAGTTTACATTTTATATTAAATTTTAGAGAAAAGTATATATATGCAAAAATTCTTTTTTAGTTATTAGAGAATTTAGACTAATAACAAAAGAATAAATGTTTTTTTTATTATTATTGAGAATATTTTCATAGATATATTAAAAATAGTTTTCCATGAAAGTAAATTTATTTAAATGACTATTGTTATTGAGAGAAGTAGCCATATTTCTTATGCGAACAAAAAATAAGAACAAAAATTGTAAGGATCTTTGCATATTAAGGACAAAGTAGAAGGGAAAGTTTCTAAAAGTATAAGAGCCTACCCCATAGCATCTTCTTGCTCTGAAAGTTCCAATTTTGTGACCTTTTGGCCAATATTGAAACCTTATGGTGAACCCCTTTGATCTGAACTTGAAATACATCCAGCTGAAGTAAAATCTCATTATAGGCCTCACGCTTTTGTATCAAAAGAGTTATCCCATGACAGTCTCTATCTACCAATATAATCAATTGTATGATAATATTTAGTGATTATATTGTTAATATTTCCTATGTTGGTATATATGCCTCTAACTCTACATGAATTCCATCATTTGAGATAAAACAATGCTCTAGGTATGCCTCTTCATCAACCAATTCAATTTCATCCTATACTACCAAAGGAATTTTCCTATTAAAAGTTGTCACTTAAGATTTAGCTCCTTCCTACACACATAAGATCAAATGACAAGGTCAACTATGGAGGCTACTATGACTGAAACTTGATTGAGCCATAGTTATAGGCTCAAGATGAGAGAACATAGAAAATCCATCAATTAAAAGGTGAGAACATGGACAAATGCCCTCCTAAGGAATTAACATTAAGGATAATCCTCCAACAATATAAGTATGCACCCAAGAAATGCTTCCCTCAACCAAGAACTTGATAAAATAGTCAATAAAATATTAAGTAGAGTGCTTCTGAGAGACTAACAAACAAATATTTCTTGAGTTGTAGGTGGAGGGCTACAATGAATCGAGTTTCATGCTAAAAATAGTCATTCTTGTGTTTGTTCCTTGTTTTGAGTAAGCATATAAGGGAAATAGAATTGAAGAATCTAGCACCAAACTAGTATGGGCCAAGTTATCATACTTGGAGAATCCATTATTGCAATTATAACCTCTCTTACACACATATCTATGATTGCATGCATGTTACAACAAATATGTTGGCCCCCCACCTATCCCCACAAGTCCCAAGGATGTGAATTGCAATGTGGAATAGTCATTACTCTTAGGAAATCACATCCCTATTCATTTAGACAAAATTTCCTTGGCATTAACTGATTACTCTTGACCCACAAGCTTTCATAAGACCTATGATAGATGGTGTGTGTGATATATACTTAACCCAAAAATACATATGAAACAAACATGCATAATAAAATTAAATATAGAGGAAGAAAGAAGAGAATATTATCATGGAAGGTGGATACTTGGCACTTTCAATGATGAAACCCCTAGAGATCTTGGCTCCTTTGCTCCTTTCACTTGTAACATGCACACAAAAAATAGAAAACCACCGTATCTATATCTGTGCAAACTTATGTCAACATCAGTGCCATAATAGTCTAGAAACAAGTATTAACAATATAGAAATAAAAATCATGGTGTTGGAGTGGAAGGAAATATATTTTCATTATACCATAATAATTACAATGTTGCTCCATTTTTGCATTCCTTTCCCCTGGCTCCTCCTCTCACCACAAATCACAATCATGCTAACTATGCTTTGTAGCTTTACCTTTTCCTTCCTTATCCATTCACTCTATGAGCCCTAACCACTTCAACTCTCGTTTCTTTTGTAAATAGAGTGTTGCAACTCTTCATGAAAAGTTTAATAGAGCATTAAAACTCTCCCTACTATTGGTATAGGGGCATTGAAGAGGAAAAATAATGTTTTTAATAGGATTTCCATGGAGTTTCTTCCACATTCCAATCTTTATTTTAAAGTATTTCCCTAGTAGACCCAAGGGGGTGTCACTTTGAGCTATGCAATACCTTGGAGTGACATTTTGAGATATGACATATGCCCCTTAATATATGAGGTCAGATGAGAAGCTGATGGGAAAAATACATTATAATAATCTTAGTGATCTTGGCAGATGAAGGGAGCCAAGTACTTGGAACCTGCAAAGGGCTGCAAAAGGCATAGTTACATGGATATAATATACATCCCTAAGCTAAGCATACTCATACTTAGTATTAAATGAATAGATCATGGATGCCCACATAACATACTTCATACTCATGTCATCAAGGATTGGTCATGATACAAGGAGATCTACATCATAATAGATATTAGTAGGGTTTTTGATGCCAATGATAGTGCCAAAAGGTGGATGCCCTCAAAGCACATAATACATTTGCCAACGTACATTTGGGGGGGAAATGTTCTTGAGTGTGGTAGCCCCATGCCTAAGGTCTTCAACTTCTCTCAATGGTATGATTTGACTACATGCGAATGAATGAGCTCATGTCGAGAATGCATGAATGCCATCTAATTACCAAGCATTGAGGGATCTTGTTAATGATTTGTAAATTGTCATGGATATTCCATTGGATAGTTCATCACAAAAAATCTAATAATAATATATTAACATACTGAAATTTACACTATTACAATTTATTAAACTTTAAGATCTATGGACTTAACTGTAATTAGTGTATGCATGCAAATATAAATTATGTAGAAAAGTAGAGAACGACAAAGTAAGCTCACACACACATAAGACATAAGATATGCTCTCTGGGAAACCCTTTTGGAAAAAACCTAGCTAGAAGGTGAGGCCGCTTCTCTCTCTTTCTCTGTTTGTAAATATGGCTGTAGATACAAAGAAGTAATGCCTCATGCCCATGGGCTACTACAATGCACATATCCTCTCTATGTGGTCTACCTCTCACCTCTCTAGCTATCTTTACTCAACTATGGAACAAAATTCTCTCGAAATAATGGAATGCCTCTTCCTCTTAATGGCCCATATATAAGACAACCTGATAACCCACTAGTGGTTAATTTTGACTGCATCAACTCTTAAGCAGAGCTACAGTATAGACTCTTCTAGAATATTTTACATCAAAAACACGCGGCTAGCCCATTTTCCATAAATAATGGGTGTTTAAACGACATCCTCTCGAACTATAGGTGTGAAAACAGGAAGGTCAACTTCTAAGTGCCATAATTTTTGCATACATATTCCGATTGACGTGATTCTCGTGTCTTTGGAAAGATATCTGTCTGTAGAATAGCATGAAAAGGTTCAATGCTAAAGCGACAAGTTTTTACCCCTGAAAATCATCATTTGATGCCTCAAAACACTCCCGAAATTTTTAAGACCCTATTTCGCCAAATTGGGACCCGTTTGTAAAAATGGTCATGTGAGCTGATTCCTCCACTTTTTCCACTCCAAATGCATCAAGATGGATGAAAAACATCATAATCATCCAATTTGGATCACACCTCCCCATTTTGGGAGGCTTTGGGTCCCATATGCTTTTACTGAATGAGGTGAGGAAATATTTCCACCACCTTCTCTCTAGTGTACCATTTAGCTTTGCCTAGAAGTTTTCTCTTCATCCTAATATACTAGAAGTCATGCTACCCCTGTCTTATAATTATAGACATTTTCCATGAAATTGTATCTTTTGTCAAGTCTTCCTGATCATCTAGTTCTAAATCCTCCACAGAAGGTAGGACTTGCTCCTCTTCTTGATCTAGCATGGAATCCTCATAGAGTTTCAAATTCTCTACGTTTACAACTGAGTAAATGCACATATATCATGGTAAAATGAGTCAATAGGCATTATCACCGACATTTTCTAGTATCTCAAAGGGACCATACCTTAGATCCTTGATTAAATTATTACCAAGCCACTACAGCCTCTCCTTATTCAACTATAGCCATACTTTGTCTCCCACCTTGAATGATTTTTTTGTTATGTGTTGATCATGCCTGGCCTTATACTTCTCCTACGAATTCTATAGTGTTTCATGTACCTGTATATGGATCTACTTGATATTCTCTATAAACTTTTCAGTCCTCAAAGCATCTCCTATAAGATATTCCCTCACTCCTCCTTGTTTCCCATATGCAACGTCCAAAGATGAAGGTGGAAAAGATCCAAAACAAGTCTTAAATGGGCACTTTCTTGTAGAAGTGTGGACTTCTCTACTATAAGAATTCTCTATATATATATATCATATTTTCATCCTGGGTCTTCGGATGATTCTAGTTGTATCCCCTTAAAAGGTGCACCAAAGTTTATTGACTACTTTTGTTTGCCAATATCTCTGTGGATGGAATGTTGTAGATCTCTTCAACATTGTGTCCATATTCTCCCATAATTTAGTCTAGAATGCATTGATAAATCTTGTGTCCCTATCTAAAATGATGCTTCTTGGTATCCCAAAGTGCACCTAGACTTGTCCAAAGAACAAGTTTTTTGCTTCTTGTCCATTGCTAGTCATTTCATAGGGCATTAGAACACACATCTTGTTGAACCTATCAACTACCATGAATAGGTAGTCATGTCCCTTCCTTGTTGTCAGTAAACCTCCCACAAATTCCATGGAAATGATTTCCCAAGGACGAGTAGGTACAAGTAAGGGATGATATAGACCCTGTTTCCTATTACTAGGATTTCTAGTACAACAAAGCATGCATCCCATTATGAACCTAGCTACTTTCTCTTGCATCTTGGGCCTCTACACATATCTCTTCAAGTTAGCTATAATCTTCCCTACACCAAAGTGTCATGCAACCTTCGAGGTGTGAGCCTCTCTAATAAGTTGAAAACGCTCACCTTTAGGAACACATATCTTATCCAGCCTATAGAGTAACGCATCCTAGAGATGGTAGCCAATGATTTTGTCACCATCGTGCACATGACTCTGACTCTACAACTACTCATATACCTCCTTGATGTCCTCATCTTCTGAATATTCCTCTTTGTATGCATCATGGGTGAATGGCTCCATGTGCATAAGAGTACCCAAATTTGTAATCTTTCATGTGGGTTGCCTTGAAACCATATCATCCAACTTGTTTGTGATGCCCTTCTTATACTTGATCACCAAATGAAATTGTTGTAAAAACCCCATCCACTTGTAATGTTTGGTCTTCTGTAGCTTACTGTTAGGCGCTATAAATGAAATATTTACACCAACATTTAATTTGTCAATCCGTGTAAGTAAACTTAGAGGCGTAGCAAAATATATTCCAAAATATGACCTCAAGGATCTATTAAATAAAAACCAAACTCTTGCAAGAAATTCAAAAGGAGCATCATTCAAGAAAAATAAACAAGACTATTCAAAGCAAAGTAAACACACTTCGGGAATCTACTTTTGGCTCCCTTTCTAGGTTGAGTTCACTCCTGCAGTAAGTCTTCCTCAGTTGTCCAGGGGACAAAGGAATGTAGACCCCATTCAAAAGAAAGTGATTCAAGACATAAAGAATGCAAAACCTCTTAAAAACTACTGCTATGTTGCAAGCATGAAATTAAACTAGAAATCACATGACAACTTCATTCCAACTAATCTATGGAAATGATCGAATTCTTAAAAAGAATCAGTATAATAATGCACTGCTTCTCTTAAAGACAATTTTGTACTTTAGTTGTAAGGAAAATATGCAATAAGAACCATTGAAATAAATATATAGTTTGTGTTGTTTACCTTGATATTATTAAATACTTCCTTATAATATATGTAACATTTAATTATAATGAAGAATTATGTGAGCATTTTGTCAACAAGATTCACAATCTTTCCTTATGCTAATCCGAGTATTTGCTTGCAAAAGTGCAGGAATAAATGTTTTTTGCAAAAGTGCAGGAATCTGTCTCATATAATATTAAAAGGAAATTATGAGTACATGTTAAGTTAAGTTAACCAAAGTTCTTGCTTAGCAATTATTTCACCATTTCTTTATGGAAATAAACGTTTTTATGTAGCAATGAGATTAGGGTAAATCTTTGTAATAAAAATAAGAGACACACTTAAGACATTCACCATTTACCTTAGTTTAGCGTTTATGAAAATACATCGAAAAGAATTGTTATTAAACTTAAATAATTAGAGCAGTAAAATAAAGCTTGTGGAATGAAATTGAAAATTAAATGACTGAAAAAGAAAAGGAGCTATGGAATGAAATCGTGAAATTATCTAATATCACACTCACACCAAGCAACTAAAATGCAGCAAAAGAAAGTTAAGAGGTTTGGGGCAATGGACTGGCTGGTGGGCCCAACCACCCAGCTCGTTGCCCTTTCAAAAATTAAATCACAGCCTTAAAACATTTAGGAGAAACAAAAACTTAGAAGTGATTTCCAAATAAACTCATTTTAGAGTAGAAACCAGAATTCGAAGTTAAATGTTGAAGAAGTTCATTGCATAAGCCCTGTTACAAATTCATAAAACAATGTTTCTTTGGTTCTAGTGGTCCCCTCGAGGGATCATCCCACTAGTGTGCAGCTCCTCCCTTGTTGCAAAACAAGATTGATTCCCTCCTCTTGCAAACAAATGTTATTTACATAATACAATCTGCCATATACAAAAAACCAGCCTTCACACCTACGTGACTCCTTCCTTTTATAATTTTCTTTCATGATAATTTTGGCTCTATTCCTTAGCAAACAACATGGGTATTGAATCCCAACTAGTATTCATCAATAGAATATCAGTACAACCATTTACCCATTTAAGCAATGAAGATCTGGCATGAATTTCCCAAATCTAGCCGTTTTCTACAATTATGGGAAAATCAATGGTTTTTAACAAAATGCCTCCAAAGAACTCTACATATATCCTTAACCATTACGAATTTCGGAAAACTATTTTGAGGAAATATAGATTGTTATATTTTCAAAAATAACCTCTCTCATATGTTTTTTGTTCAGATCCACTGCCTCGGAAATCATGCCCGAAAATGACTGTTCGAAATCTGAGATGTAAGATTTTGGAAAAATAGTCTATTTTTAGAAAAATGCCTCAAAGACCATTATGTAACTTTTATACCATTATGAATTTTATAAATCGGTTTGAGGCTTTGTCAATTTTCTATACTTGCGCCAAAACTCATGTTCTATAATTTCTCCATTCGCCTTCACCTGTACGGAAAACGAGGCAGAAGTTGGTAGTTTGGAAACTGCTGTGAATTTGGGGTTGAGGCATTAATTATTGCCTAAACATAAATACGTACGACTTGGGTGTATCTTAGCTTATGTGAAAGTGTTCAAACCATAGTTTGAACAAAAACCTCTTTCATATTTCCCTAGAGATGTGTCAATGTATGAAAGCCCCAAATTAGTGCAGGTATGTTGGTGGAGGCATGTTGGTGCAGGTAGAGCTGGTGCAGGCACAACTGGTATAGGAAATGCTACTATAGGAATGTTAGCACCTACCACAAAAGAGCTTGACATTAATGAAATTTTCACATTAAATTAACAAAACAAGAAGAGTTTATAGATCAACAATTGTCAACTCTAAATGCCTCTAGATAATAACTTAATAATGCACAAAACGAATAATAATGATTATAGACACTTAGTATAGGCATAAAATTATTCAGTTAAATCATGAAATTTTGGATAAAATGGAGGCTCAACACTTACTCTGGACCTGCAAGTATTGTAACAATCGGTTATTTATGTGGATTACTGTCTCCTTTCCAATTAGATAGTGCTTCCACTTCTTCACAACTTGCATCATGGCATTGAGCTCCTTATCGTCATTATTGTAGTTAAGAATTTCCACATGAAATACTTCAGAATGGTAGAAAACGAGCCTTCCTCCTTGCATCAAGACAACTCCCATAGCATACCCACTTGCATCTGTCTCCACTTCAAAGGGTAGTTGCAAGTTTGGTAATCCTAGAACGGGTGCTTGACTGGTCTTCTTCTTTAGCTCCTTGAAAGCCTTTTACTAACCTTTTCACCACTGGAAACTCTTGCCACTTGACATCATGGCGTCGAGCGGTGCTGCTACCTTTGAAAATGAGGCTATGAATTTCCTCAGGTACTATGCTGCCCCAATGAAACTCCTTACCTTAGAAACATTAGTAGGAACCAACCATTTCATGATGACCTCCATCTTGGAAGGATCTATCTTCAACTCTCCAACATCAATCACATACCCTAAATACACCAAAGATTGCTGCACAAACTCATACTTCTTGAGATTTGCTAGTAGCCAGTGCTTCTTCTATGTTTCCAACACCTGTTTCAAATGTAAAATATGCTCCTCCCAGGTATCACTATATACTATTATATCATATAGATAGACAATAACAAATGAATCTATAAAAGGGTGCAATATCTCATTCATTAATCTCATAAACGTAGTTGGTGCATTACATAGGCCAAATGGAATAAGTAACCACTCATACAAAACTTGCCTGGTTTCGAAGGCAATATTCCATGTATCTTCTTCTTTGACTCGAACTTGGTTATATCTAGACTTCAAGTCTAGCTTGGTGAAATACTTTTCTTGCTACAACTGATCTAGCAGATCGTCTATTCTAGGCAGGGCGTATCTGTTCATGAACATGATTTTATTCAATGCCCTGTAATTTATACACATCTGCTAAGTCCCATCCTTCTTTGGCATAATGATGGTGGATGACCCACTTGGTGATGTACTTGGTCGAATGACACCCTATTCCATTAGTTACTGCAACTGTTTCTTCACCTCATTTGCTTCTATAATAGACTGCTTGTATAGCCCAATATTTGGTAATGCGGAGTATTGCAATAGATGGATCTCGTGTTCCACTTCTCTCTTGGGTGGTAACCCTTTAGTCTCTCTAAACACATCCTTGTATGCTTGTAACAACTCATCCAATTGTTGTTTCTATTTCTTACTACACCCCTACAGAGACGCCTTGCCTCTTAGTGACTCCTCTTCAGGCTAACTTTCTCTTAAAAATAATAAAACATACTTCTTTCTAGAATTGATCAATTTCTTGGCTTGGTTGGCACTTACTAGTGAATTTTTTTACTTTCCTTTGTGCGCAATGATGATGAACGATTTTCCATCCTTGATGATCAAGTGCTGGTTGGCTCTCCTCATGAATATTGCATCACACATGTACATGTATGGACTCCAAAACACGACTCCACATACAACAAGGGGAACCACATCTAGATCTACTTCATTAATAAAATCAACACTGATAGAAAATCTAATTTTGCACTGTTTTGTTACCTTCAGTTCTGCATTCTTATTTACCCATCCCAGTGGATATGGGTTTGGATGATCGCAAACATCCAGCCCCAACTTCTTCACTAGCTCTTCTATAATGAGATTCGCCTATGATATTGAGTCAAATAGAGCATTAATCTTTGTCTTCTTGACTTGTATATTTATATGTAAGAGTTTGGTCATTTCTTTCTCTTCTTGTCATGAAGGCTACTCATATTCACCTCCTTTCTCACTGATGTACAAA
Source organism: Pinus tabuliformis (assembly GCA_031772625.1). Lineage (NCBI taxonomy): Eukaryota > Viridiplantae > Streptophyta > Pinopsida > Pinales > Pinaceae > Pinus > Pinus tabuliformis. The sequence goes on from CM062805.1 coordinate 1,285,536,999, forward strand.
CAATCTTCTAATCCACGTCTAGACTTATTTCAACTTGGCTTTTCAAATAAGTGGCCAGGAGATTATTCTTCTTATTATCATTTTTCTTGTTCTTTGGGTTTAGCTATGGATGCAATTTCCAATACTTCTCCTCTGTATGGCCAACAATGTTGCAATGGTTACAGTTTTGCTAAGATATTTGCATTGGTGTGTTGTGCATGTCATCTTTTTATCTTTTCCCCATTTTTTCCTCTTCTTCCCTTCCTTAGAATATTCTTGTTTCTCCTTCTACTTCGATCCACTTGATTGTGCTCTTTTCAAGCCTATGTTCTTTAGGTATTATTCCTGTACACAAGCCTCGTCAACCGATTTGGACTTAAGCAACATCACTTACTCACACAGATGGTGGTGCAGATCCCCAAAATACTTGAGGAGTACATCTGGGTTCTTTGGAGAGATACCCATCATTACAAGCATATTTCTAAATTTTGTGATGTACTCCTGCACTCTTTGGCTTGACCTTTTCCTCAAGTAATGCCACCAAATTCATTGGTCCTCCACGTACCCAATGGGATAAAAATGTGACTTAATGAAGGTTTTGAAATCCTCCCACTTAGTCACTAGAGGTTATCCCTCCAACCTCGGGGTTTTCGTGTGGCTCTCCCACCATGTCAATGAATGGCCCTCTAATTTCAGCCATGTGAATGAGATATTTTTTTGTTCCTTGATCTGATGGAAGCTGAAATAAACTTCAAGTTGTTGCAACCAGTGGTTCAGCTTCAGAGTGTCGATCTCACTATGGTATGGATTGATATCGACTTTTGCTTCCATTGTGAAGAGGGATTGATTCACAAAACTCATACTCGATTGATATTTTCTAGGTTCTTCCTTCGACTAGTTGTTTGTGTCTTCCCGATCTCCCGATCCCCTGTTTGATTTGTTCTCTACATTTGAACCACCGTATTCTCCAAATATCCCCAGCTTATTTCTTAGGGCTTCCATGAGGAGGTTTACATTGCGGTTTACATCCATGACTTGTTCTTCAAACCATGAAAACCTCACCTCTGCAAGATCATGAGGTTCATTTACAAATTTATCAGCTATGATTAAGGTTTTATGATTTTCAACACCGCCGACCTAGATCCCCTGCAAATATCCACAAATACCCAAAGAAACCTGCTTTGATACCAAATTATCTATAATTTGTCATGGATATTCCACTAGATAGTTTGTCACAAAATATCTGATAATAATATATTAAAATACTAAAATTTTACACTATTACATTTTATTAAACTTTAAGATCTTTGGATTTTACTATAATTTTTTTTCTCGTTAAAACTATTCTATTATTTACATTATCAGAGAACAATTACATCATTACATAACAAAAAGAACCAGCTGCCTCGACGTGATGGCAGCATGGAACAGCAGAGACCGCAGTCTTAGAGGACTAACCAGACCAAAAAACCAACCCAAGCGGGGGCGATAGTGGAACAGCAAACTAATCCCGCACAGGGGAGCCAAAAACTTTCCCAGCCACAGAGAAAAAATTCCAGAACCCAAACATAAACAATTTCTCATCAGCATTGACATAGACAGTAACACCACAGCTTTGACGCAAGAGCATATCCGAAAACAACAAAAGTGACCGAATGCCCTCACTAACGGGCCGCAAAGACCTGATAAAAAGTTTTGTCTAGTCTTCAGGATCCTCCTCCACGACCCTGCACCACCCGAATTCCGCCATGTCATGAGCCTCCTCTGTAGCTGTCGGAACGGGCTCCATCTTGACATCCTCGTTCTGGCTGATCATCGCCCCCTTAGCTCCCATGGGACCAGCAAGAGGTCTTTCTGAAACATTCACAGGATCTGCAGAGGGAGTCTCCATGGCTCTCGCAGAGCCATCAGTTGGCATCATCCCCCGATTGGCTCTGGAATCGCTCTCATCATGGGTCTTGTTATAGACATTTTTGTGCCTCGCAACATGGAGCATGAAATGTCGATAATTACAGGGATCCAAAGTCCCTAAACATGTTGTTCTTACCCCTAGAAGAACAAGGTCAGCAAACCACAGCACTTCCTATCAGTTCTCCACCTGAAAACACTCAAAAACAGGCTATTTTTGGATCATGTCAGCTGCTCCACTGAGCATCTGCGCTGAATGTCAACTGCTCCTCCTTGTACCTGCGCTGAAAGTCAAAACTAATGAAGGCTACCTGCGCTGGGCGAGATTGGCCAAGTGGCACAGTCATTCTGCAAGGTGTCAACTGCCCAGGAAGCTTCCAAACTGACACTTGGTTCAAGGGATTCACCCTATGATGAGTAAGAAGGTCTTGATCTCCAAGTGGAAGCAAGATTCTCCAAGTGGACTCAAGAACTGAAGATTAACTAAAGTGGGAGAGGACACTAGTCAGCTTTATGCCAGCCTCAAGCTGACTCATCCTTTCTCCAAATCTCCTATATATAGAGCTCTTCTATGAGGTCTAAGGAGGCTGGAATTTTGTGCAAAGTAAGGAAGTGCTGTTGGTTTACAGTTAGAGCTATTGGGTGATTGCTTTTATAGAGGGGAAGAGGAGATTTCTTGCTGCTGGGGAGGTGCTGCTGGATTGGAGCCATTTATGGTTGTAACCTTCTCAGAACCTTTTTCTTCTATCAATAAAGCTTTGATGTTCTCCTATATACTTGTATTGCAATGATGTATTGTTTTCATCTGTATATTTGATTCATCCTAATCCATGCATCAGTTATGAGTACATGTTTCTTGTAGTTTCCCTCTCTTGTTTTTGCAGGATCTTTGTGTAGCTGGGCCGGCAAAGGGAAGAAGGAGCTGGGGACAAGAGGCAAAGAGAGAAGACAGGATCGACAAAAGCGAAAGACATCGGTTGGTCAATCTTTTCTTCCTTCTCTGTACTTTCATAAAGGAAGAATATCAAAGCTTTACTTTCAGTTGTTGCTAAGGAACTATCACCCTTAGAGTAGGGATAGGGTCATTCCGAGTCGGATACTTTTCCCCACAACAGGTCTCCTCAATGAAGAGCACCGAAACATGGGCGTTGATCCGGGGACAGTTCAAAGAACTATTGAAATTGAAAATTGCAGAGCCAAAGGTGGGCAAGGAAGAGGACTCAGGAGCGTTGGCATCCAGGAATTGACTGGACTGAAGGAGGCTTGCACCATGAGTGTGATGGCAATGGCAATGGCAGTAATGGGGAGAGTCTTCATCGACTGGGGGGCGCGAGGAACCACCTCAGGAGGTGCCTAGATGGCTGAGAATTCGTTGTCGAGGCTGAACCATGACTGCAGGGCCAAACAGAGTCTCTATGCCTGAGGCCGGGATAGAGCTCAAAGCTAAATTGAATCCTAGAATAGCCAAGGGAAGACCATATGCAGGAGGGGGAGTAGCCCAAACAGAAAGGCAAATGCTTGGAGCGACCAGCAGCGCCAGAGGCTGCAGAAACAAATGGAACAGACCTTGAATTTTCATTGTGAATCCCATACTGCAGCCATATATAACACATCTGTATATGCCTTGAGGCCCTCCTGGCATTACTGTGGCATTCATGGGAGCCGAGGAGCTGGACCCTACTTTGCGTGTGGAGGTGAACGGAGCATTTATGCTCCTCTGCTGAATGCCTTTAATTCTGATCCCGCACAGCTGAGAGTGTCCCTTCCCCCATGTGTGAACAGCTCCTCTACGCATGGCTGGTAGGTGGCCGTGGGTGATTTCCCATCCCATCTCTTCAATCACCCACATCCGGGGTGGATTTTACTATAATTACTGAATGCATGCAAATATAAATTATGCATAAAAGTAAATAGGTACAAAATAAGATTACACATACATAAGACACAAGATATGCTCTATGGGAATCCCTTTGCGGAAAAAACCTAGCCGGAAGGTGAGGTAGCTTCACTCTCTTTCTCTGTCTAGAAATATGGTTGCACATACAAAGAAGTCGTGCTTGTTGTAACATCCCTTGTGAAAATTCCATGTAATAAAAGTTAATAAAGGAAAAATAATAACCATAGTTGATGGGACACTTATTCTAAGCTGAATGTTGGGTAAAACATCCTAGTGTGGTTGTTCATTGGTTTATTATGGCTAAGGAAATTGGCAAAGGAAATGGCTAAGGATTTGGAAAGGCAAAATGGCATTTTCGACACATTTATTTATGAAAATATTGAAAATTAGGAGAAAAGGAAGGTGAAAGGTCACACGTTGCATGTGAGGAGGAAAATGAAGGAAAATAATGGAAAATGAAGAAAATAGAGGGCTCATAGATAAAAGGGTTTTTGAGGATCAGTTTGTAACCTTTTGTCAGTTCAATTTTCAATATCTGTCATTACTCTCTCTCTTTCTCTCACTCGTGGACACTTGGAGTTTTCTTGGAGGATTTTTCCATTGGATCAATAAAGGAAAAGAAGGCAAGAGGAAGTAAAGATCAAGAAAGGAAGAGTAGTATCAAGAAACTACAATAGGATTCTTTTCAGGTATTGATTTTCATATGTGTTTTCCTTGCTAGATTTGGCATGAATGGTATTGCACCTAGTTCTTTGTTGTTATGGCATGGGTTTTGCCAAGTGTGAAAGTGTTTCCAGCCTAGCCTTGCCATTTCCAGATAGCCATGGTGTGATTGGTGTCTCATGTTTTGGTTGAGTTCTATTTTCAGACGGGTTTGAAGTTGAGTGAGGTCGATCTCCTAGTGATAGAACACATGGCCTAGTAACCCCTGAACCAGATTGTGGGTTGCGGTAAATCCAAATTTTTGTTGCCTCGGTGGGCATAGGAATACTTTCCAACAAATGGAAAGATATACGGTAAGACAAGAGGTGGTTTTCTCTGCATTGGGATTAGTAATCCTGGGTTAGGATATGTAGTAAATCCTGAGAGTGGGTCTTAGTTTAGGGCCTAGTGATCTGGTTTTGATTGTGGTAAATCCTGAGAGACTAGGAGACATCAAGATTCCTCACGATGTAGGTGGAGAAATCTAGTGGCATCCATGCTTGTTTGGCCTAGTGATTGGGTGGAGATCATGGTAAATCTTGTTATGACATGTTTATTGTGTTGGCCTAGTGATCTGGGATGGATTACGGTAAAGCTCGTTTTCTATTAATGAAGGTGAGGTGGTTTAGCCTCAAGATGTCATGGTTGGTACTTTTGGTTTGAGTCCCACATTCATGCTTGGAATATGGCATGGGGGTGAATGGATAAAGAGAGATTTGGCTCAGCCATTCTATGCTCGGGTGGAATGTGGTAGTCCCATCCCAGGTTTGGATTTTTCATCATCAATATGCAGTTATTTATCATTGTATTTGAGTATCATATTGGTTTATATGTGGATCATATGGTTGTGATTTCATTGGTATTTTTGTTGCTATTATGTTTTTTATGTATGTGATTTATGACAGTGGCTATGTATGGCTCTCATCATGTTTTTACTTTTAAATGAATGGAGAATGTATCTATGACCTAATAGATGATAATGCAACAAATGATATGAGGGAAAAATGGTTCTTAGCGATTCTCAAATAAGTATGAGATCCATATGCTTAAATATGTTGTTTACACATGTAGATTACATATTTTTGATATGTTTGACAAAATTCCTGTCATGGATAGTAGGCGTCGAATTAAGGGCATGTTCAAGTATTTAATTGTGTATCATTGTTTCATTGTTATCTTGTTGATCTAAAGGTGTCATTCAATTATGGGCAGTGACCTGGGCTCTGGGCCTAAAAAAGTGGCACAAATCCCGTGGACGCTGGCACAACACTAAGAAAAATAGTCCTTGGACATTGCATGCCTTGTCATGAGAGTGTCTAGAGCCTCCTAGAAGTTGGTAGGCCTATAGCATGAGAGTGTCCAGAGTTCAAGAGGTTAAAAATTTTAGTGGGACTCAGGGGATAGCTACTTCAGTGGTTAGAATGGTTCCTAGAAGTTTTGTAGTTGATGTGGAGGGTTGTATGTTGTGCTTCCGTTGATTCCACTTCCTTAAGGTCACATGGGAGGTTGAATCTAATCATAGTAGCCTCTTGTCACATGTTTACCCCGATTGGCTAGTTACTTAGGTAGATGTGGGAGGAGGGTGTTACAAAGTGGTATAAGAGCATGTTTAACGCCTCAGGCTAGATGGGTGGTGTGTTGGTCATGCATTCATGTTATTTGCATGGGTGATTAATCATCCTTGTGGTCTATGGGTTTATTGCATATGCATGGTGTTATTCATGCTTATAGTGATGCCATTATGTGAAAGAGGATGTTGTTGTTATGAAGTATGTCATCATGAGTGTATGATTGGTTACATGTTGTTTACACTTGCGTATTTTCAGTGTGCATCGATATGTTTGTTGTTGTCATGCATGAGGTCATGGTATGTGTAGTTGATATGGTCATTCACCGATGTCTGGACTCTAGCTAGAGTGATGGTTACATGGTTATATGCTTATGTATCATATGTCTATATCCTGTTATGATTATGTTATACATGTATCATGCAAATTTGATGATCTTGAAAATGAGATATCCTGCCTAAATTTTCTAAGGTATGTTGGTTTATTTTGATTTGGTTTAGCTGACATAGTATGCCTTGTAGGAGAAATGTCAAAATGACTAGAAAGATGGTAGACTACAAAGACTCTCCCTACGAATCAGATGAGTAGCATGGTGTTAGGCACTCTTCTAATTTGGTAGACACATTTAGAAGCCTTAAGGAAGAAATAAGAAGCTGTAAGGTGGAAAATGACAGGATCATACAGGCACAAGAGAAACAAGTAGAAGTTAATGCAATACTTCTTTAGAGTATGTGAGAATTGCAGCGGAAAGGGCCTCTTCAGGTCAACCATCGATAAGAGGATAAAACTAATGGGGCATATGGAAGTAGGTCACATGATGGTCATAGGTCAAATAGAGATGACACAGTTAGAAATGGAAGGTTGTTGGATACTCTAAATAGCAGAGGGGATGGATACAAGTATTATTCTAGTTATGGTTCTAATAGACATCATGATTGTCATCATTATCATCCGTACATGAGGAGTGATAGGGGATACTTGTGAGATGATTTTAAGAAAGAAAAGCCACCTAATTTTGATGAATATATAAGGAAGTTGGAAGATGTAGAGGCTTAGATACTTGGAATGAAGAAATGTTTTGAGTTGCATGAGTACACAGATAATATGAAGGTCGGAGTAGCTATCTTCAACCTGAGAGGTAAAGTAGACATCTGGTGGGAAGATGTGAAGCAGGTTATAGACATCAGGATTGATGACTTGAGTTGGCACGATTTCAAGAGGATTTTCAGGAAGTACTTGTCATAGAGGTACTATGATAGTAAGGCCAAAAAAATCTATGAGCTAAAGATGGGATCGATGACACACGAAGTGTACATGACTAAGTTCCTAGAGTTATTGAGGTATGTACCATATCTTAAAGATGAGAAGGCTAAATTTCAACGATTTGTGAGTGGATTTCCATTAGCATTTAGAGACCAGATTGAGTATGATGAGCCTCAAACACTTGAGGAAGTTATTGGGAAATTGAAGCATTTATATGAATAGTTAAAGCATAAGAATGAATCTCAGCAAGGTTGGAAAGAGAAGAAAAAAGGTAAATGGTAGCCTAAGAGAGTAAGGCCTCATAATGAAAAAGAGAAAGTAAATGTGGCACCACAAAAGAGATTCAATGCAACTAAACAGGGACATGGGTCACAATAGAAACACCATAGAGGTGAGGATATTGGTCAATTGGAGTGTTGGACATGTAGAAAGGAGCACCTTAAGAGACATTGTCCATAGAATCAGGGTGGTAGGCCTCAGATATATATTGCATAGGAGGAATAGACTATTAGATATGTTGGTCAGATCGTTCCTCGTATTTATGCAGCATTGGATAACAAACAAGTAGACCATCAGGCATCTATCATTGAGATGGAAGATAAGATTTGTGATCAAATTAATTCTATTTTGACTGACCTTGGATCAAATTATAACTATGTTAGTCTTGACTTGGTGGATAAGTGTGGTTTGAGTAAGGGATTGCATGCAAAATCTTGGTTAGTGTAGTTGGCTACAGGTACAAAGAAGCAAGTTCATCATTGGGTAAGAGCTTGTGCATTTTATTTAAATGGTATGCCTACCACACACATTTGAATGTGTTACCGTTGGGATCATAAAATATTTTGTTGGGAATGGATTGGGTGTACCTTCATAGAACCAAGGTGGAATGTTATGACAAAGTAATTGAGTGTGTTGATGACAATGGAGAACCCAAAGTATTACAGGGAAATAAGAAAGCCACATTAGTTAGGATGGTGACAACTATGAAGGCACATCGCAGTTATAGGAAAGGGTGTGTGTTATTTTCCATACATAATTATAGTGAAAAAGGTAAGGAAGTTGAGGATGCATATGTTTTGAGCAGGTACCTAATTCTACAATAGTTTCGGGATGTATTTCTCGAAGAGATTTCAGAGTTTCCACCTCATAGGGAAGTAGACGTTTCTATTTAGTTAGTGCTAGGGACAGATCCAACATCAAAAGTACCTTATAGGATGAGAATAGCTGAGTTGGTAGAGTTGAAGTTGTAGTTGAAGGAAATATTGGAGAAGGGATACTTTAGGCCAAGTGCATCACCTTGGGGTGCACTGGTATTGTTTGTGAAGAAGAAAGATGTTACTCTCAGATAATGCATTGACTACAAGGAGTTGAAAAAAGTGACCATCAAGAACAGGTATCTATTAACAAGGATTTATGACTTGTTCGATCAGTTGAAGGGAGAAGAAATGTTCTTGAAGATTGATATGAGATCCGGATATGATCATGTATGAATCAAAGAATAGGACATATATAAGACCACATTCCAGACCAGGTATGGGCATTATGCATTTGTTGGAGTTCCATTCAGTTTGACTAATGCTCCAACTACATTTATGTGTTTGATGAATAGTGTGTTGTGTCCATATCTGGATAAATTTATTATTGTGTTCACTGATGACATATTGGTATATTCTAAAAATGAGTAAGAGCATGTCAAGCATTTAGCAACAGTGTTGAGGTTGAGGAGAGAGCATCAGTCGTATGCTAAGCTCAAAAAGTGTAGTTTCTTTTAGACCGAGGTACAATATTTGGGACATGTTGTCTCCAAGGAGGACATTGTAGTGGATCCATAAAAGATAAGGGCCATCATGAAGTGGGTAACTGCCAGGAATTTGGATGAGGTGATACCTTTCATGGGGTTGGCAGGCTATTATAGGAGGTTCATCAGGAACTTCTCATAGATTTCTTATCCTATTACATCATTGTAGAGTAAAGGTAAGAAGTTCGAATGGATAGAGGAGAGTGAGGCCAATTTTGAGAAGCTTAAGCAGTTGTTGACACATGGGCCACTGTTAAATATTGCAAGTTGGGACAAGGAGTTTGTAGTATGTGCAGATGATTGCAAGAGAGGACTTGGTGGACTCCTTATGTAGGAATGAAAGGTGGTATGCTAGGAGTCATGAAAAATAAATCAGCATAAGAAGAACTACATGACACATGATCTTGAGTTAACAATAATCATACATGCACTGAAGATGTGGAGGCATTATCTTCTTGGAAAGAGGTTTGTGTTGATGAGTGATTAAATTGGGTTGAGGTATTTGTTTGACCAACCGAATCTAAACCCCTGACATGCTAGATGGTTGGCCACAATCAGTGAGTTTGACTTCAATATTAGGCATATCAGAGGAAAGGAGAACAGGATGGCAGATGCTCTTAGCAATTGGGTAGAGGTAGATCACTTAGCAACTATGAGCTCCTATGGGACAAAATTATAGGATAGGATCTTGTAGGCAGGATAACAGGATGTCAAGTATATGAAGATTGTGCATAGGGTTCAGCAGAGTATAGGTACATGTACAAGTAGTGGTATAGGTAGTGGTACAGGTATAGGTATAGGTACAAGTACATGTATAGGTAGTAGTACAAATATAGGTACATGTAGTGGTATATGTACAGGTACAGGTGAAGGTGCACAAGATGTGGACTATTGTCTTACAGTAGGTGGATTGGTTAGATGTAGAGATAGGATATATGTTCCATATAGTAGTGAGCTCAAGAAGGTGATCTTGAGGGAGTTTCATGTGAAACCATATTCAGGTCACCCAGGTTATCAGAAGACATTGACCGCAGTGAAGAAATTCTATTATTGGTCAAAACGGAAGAAGGATGTAGCAGCGTTTGTGGCTAGGTGTTTTGATTTTCAGCATGTGAAGGTAGAGTGTAAGCATCCAGGTGGACTGCTATAGTCGATTTCGATTCCAAAGTGGAAATGGGAGGTCATTTCCACAGGCTTTATCACAGAGTTGCCAAGGACAGTGAGACATCATGATTCCATCATGGTTGTGGTGGACAAGTTGGAAAAGGTTGTGCACTTCATTCTAGTGAAGTCTACATTCTCAGCTAGTGATGTATCACAGGTATTCATTAGAGATGTGGTCAGATTGCATGGTGATCTGAAGAAGATTATGTAAGATAGGGATGCAAAGTTCACTTCCAAGTTTTGGAAGGAGTTGTTTGCAAGTTTGGGCACAGAGTTAGCCTTCAATACAACTTATCATCTGTAGATAGATGGACAGATAGAGAGGGTCAACAATATATTGGAGGACATGTTGGGGATGTATGTGATGAATCAACAGTGAAAGCAGGAAGAGTATCCTCCACTGGTAGAATTTTCTTGTAACAACGGGTATAAGGAATATTTGAAGATGAGTCCATTTGAGGCATTGTATGCGCGGAGTTAAAATACCCCCATCTGTTGGAGTGATCATGTTAATAGGGTGTTGATTGGACCGGACATGTTGGTGGACATGGAACAAGAAATGTAGGTTATAAAGAAGAATCTAAAGGAATCACAAGATAGGCAGAAGAGTTATGCGTTCCATTTTATTCAAGGAGTTCCAGGTTGGGGAATAACTGTACTTTTGCATCAAACCAAAGAAAATATCCTTTCAGATTGGATCATGTGCCAAGCTGGCACCATGGTTTTGTGTACCCTTCGGTATTGTTCAGAGGATTGGGCCAGTAGCCTATCGACTTGCACTGCCTTTCACAATGAAATTCCATGATGTTTTCCATGTGTCATTGCTTAAGAAGTATGTTAAAGATGACGATCATGTGATTGACTGATATGTATTGCAGGTGGAACCAGATGGAGAATTTTAGTTGGAGCCTCAGTGTATATTGCAGAAAAAGGTTCTCATGCTCTAGAACTGAGCAATCGAGCACGTTAAAGTGTAGTGGAATAATTGTGGGCCTGATGAAGCTACATGGGAGATGGAGGATTAGATGCAGGCTATGTATCCTTCATTGATTGCCAGTTGAGGCAAAGTGGTTTGGTATATGTCTTTGGTATGTTTTGGTACATGTTTTATGATGTTTCCATATATGTACATATGTATATGGATGTAAATACCACCATGAGCTATGTTATAAAGCTCCAATAAGCAGTATGCATATCATGTCATTATGATTTTATGCTTGTTATGTTATCATGTTGGTTTGCCTCTCAGCAAGGTCATCATTGTAAATACTACATCAAGCTATGCTATAAAGCTCCATGGGTAGTATGTTTTCTTTTTAGTGGTTTTGCTAAGATATAGTTGTGGTTGAACACTGGGGACAATGTCCCACAAAGGGGCGGGGTTTGTAATAGTCCTGGTAAAAATTCCATGTAATAAATTTTAATAAAGGAAAAATAATAACCATAGTTGATGGGACACTTATTCCGAGCTTAATGTTGGGAAAAACATCCTAGTATGGGTGTTCACCGGTTTATCATGGCTAAGGAAATTGGAAAAGGAAATGGGTAACGCTTTGGAAAGGAAAAATGGCATTTTTGCCACATTTATTTATGAAAATAATGGAAATTAGGAGAAAAGGAAGGTGAAAGGTCACAATTGCATGTGAGGAGGAAAATGAAGCAAAATAATGGAAAATGAAGAAAATAGGGGCCTCACTGATAAAAGGGCTTATGAGGATTAGTTTGTAAACTTTTGTTAGTTCAGTTTTGGAGCTCTCTCATTATTATCTCTCTCTCTCACACTCTTGGACACTTAGAGTTTTCTTGGAGAATTTTGGCATTGGATCATGAAAGGTAAAGAAGGCAAGAGGAACCAAACCTCAAGAAATGAAGAGAAGGATCAAGCAGATAAAGCAGGATTCTTTACAGGTATCTCTTTTCATGTGTGTTTTCCTTGCTATATTTTTCATGCTTGGTATTGCATGTGGTTGTTTGTTGTTATGGCATGGGTTTTTCCAACTGTGACAGTGTTTTCAGCCTAGCCTTGCCATTTTCAGATAACCATGGTGTGACAGGGTCCTCATGTTTTGGTTGAGTTGGATTGCCAGATGGATTCGAAGCTGAGTGATGTGGATCTCTGAATGGTAGAACACATGGCCTAGTAACCCTTGAACCAAACTATGGGTTGCGGCAAAGCCAAATTTTGTGTTGCCTCGCTAGGCCTAGGAATCCTTACTGGTGAATGACAAGATATACGGTAAATCCAAGATGTTTTTTTCTCTCTGTTGGGCCTAGTACTCCCAGGTTAGGATATGCGGTAAATCCTAGGGAGTGGGTCTCAGTTTAGGGCCTAGTGATCTCGTTTTGATTGTGGTAAAGCCTGAGAGACTAGGAGACAAGAAAATTCCTCACGATGTAGGTGGAGAAATCCAGAGGAATCCATACTTGTTTGGCCTAGTGATCAGGTGGAGATCATGCAAGTCCTATTATGACATGTTTATTGTGTTGGCCTAGTCAAGCGAGATGGATTACGGTAAAACTTGGTTTCTATTGATGAGCGTGAGGTGGTTTAGGCTCAGGATGATTTTGTTGGTTCTTTTTGTTTGAGTCCCACATTCATGCTTGGAATATGGAAGATGTGTGAATGGCTGAAGAGAGATTTGGCTCAGCCATTCTATGGTCGAGTGGAACGTGGTAGTCCCAACCCAGGTTTGGATTTTTCGTCATCAATATGTGGTTATTTATCGTTGTATTTCTATCAGTATTATACCGGTTTATATGTGGATCATATGGTTGTGATTTCCTTGGTATTTTTGTTTCTATTATGCTGGTTATGTATGTGCTTTATGACAATGGCTATGTATGGCTCTCATCATGTTTTTACTTCTAAATGAATGGACAATGTATCTATGACCTAATAGATGATAATGCAACAAATTATATGAGGGGACAATGGTTCTTAGCGATTCTCAAATAAGTATGAGATCTAGTTTAAGAGAAATTCTTCGGCGTAAATCACAAGATAAAACATTTGTCGACACGTTTCGAACCAACTAGTGTGGTTCATCGTCAGGACAAGTTGAAGAAACAGATCCAGCCTAGCCAATTAAATAGTCTGAGCAGAGCCTCCAATGGCTAACTTGACCAACGGCTAGTTTGACTCTAGGACCGGGGTCAAAATTATTTTATTAAATTAATAAGTAATCTCTGGGATCAATATATAAATATATAAAATTCTAATGGGTATTTTGTTAAAAATTTTATAAAATTTTTTATAAGTTAATTAGTATTTAAAGGAAATCTAGTTAAATAAAGGACCTTAAAATAATTGAATAAATTGAATAAATATAAAATAATCTTACTTAAAAGAATTATTATAAGTTAATTAGTTATATAAAGGGTATTATAATATCAGAATAAAATAAAATATCAAAAGGATGCTAGGTTAGTTAGAAAAATATTTAAAAAGTATAAGTTGATTGGAAAATTAGTTATGTAAAGGACCTTAAAATAAAATATATATATAAAAATAATTGTAAAGGGGGGAATATTTATAAAATTAAAAGAAATTTAGTACCAAAGGACCTATAAATTAAAAAGAAATGAGAAAATTAACACTAAAAAAATTAAAAAATAAAAAAATAAAAAAAATATAAATAAATAAATAATAATAATAATAATAATAATAATAATAAAAATAATAATAATAATAAAACAAAAATAAAAATAAAATAAAATAAGATAAAAAAAATAAAATAAATAAATAAATAAATAAAATAAAATAAAAGAAAAGAAGAAATAAAAGTAGTATAATAATAAAAAAAAAAGTAAAAATAAAAATAAAAATAAAAATAAAAAAGTAAACAAATGAGAAAAAACAACCAAGGAGGAGGGCGGAAAAAATGACTAGGAAGGGAGTGCTGGGACCCAACACCTACTGATTTTCCAACCATCCTCCCTATTGAGATTGCATGGCCTCTTTTCAATCTCAAGCGCTTCCCTAAATTTACGATGACGGAAATGTGAAATCTTAGCAATAACACTAGCCTCCTCAATACAAACATGATGATTGGTTTTCTCAGCATGTTCAGCTAAAGCGGAAGACTTAACTCTCCTATGCTTAAGGTTCGCTGCATGCTCGCTAATCCTTTGATTAATGGAGCGACCAGTCTCCCCAATATAGGGGGTCCCACAGGAACAAGGGATCATATAAACACCTTTCATATCCTTAGGGTCGATAGGATCCTTCACCGATCCGAGGGACATACGAATGGTGTTCAAGGGCCTAAAAGTCACAGGGATACTATGCTTCCTGAGAATCCTACCAATTCTATCAATGACCCCCTGAACATACGGAATATGGACACCTGGAATTCATTCCTTTGTTTCCCTTTTAGTCAGAGAATTCTTGGACGCTTTAAGGAAAGCCTTCTCACCCATGTATCTACTATAACCATTCTCAACAAAGACATCAAGCAGATGGGATTTTTCTTTCTCAAATCTCTTCTTGTCTGAGATCCTTAGGGCCTGAGTAGCAAGGGTATTGAGAACACCCATCTTTTGAGCCAGGAAATGGTGGGAACTGGCATGAAGATACTGCTCCATATGAGTTTTCTTCCAAAAACCTTGATGGACGAGGGAACCATCACTATTCTTAGAAATAAGAATATCAAGGAATGGAATGCATCCATCAACTTCCTGTTCTTTAGTGAACTTAATGGCTGAGGATTCATTGTTGAGATGATCAAAGAAGAGATCAAGCTCAACCTGGCCATGAGACCAGATGACATTGGTGTCATCCACAAACCTTTTCCATAGCTTTGGCAAAAGCCGGGAAGAGCTCAGAGCCTTGGACTCAAAATCCTCCATAAACAGATTAGCAACGACAGGGGAAAGGGGGGAGCCCATCGCAACCCCACAGGTTTGCTCGAAGAACTCTCCCTCAAAACTGAAGAAGGTGGAGGTGAGACAGATCTCAACCAACCTGGGCGTGTCAGGATCTGTTAGGCAGTTGATCACCTCCATGGCCTCATTAATAGGGATGCAAGTGAATAGGGAGACAACATCAAAACTAACAAGAATGTCCCCAGGTTCAAGCTTAATGTCCTTGAGTTCTTCAATAAAGGAAGCAGAGTCCTTTACGAAGGACTCCGTATGACCGACTAAGGGCTTAAGCTTTAACGCAAGGAACTTCGCTAGAAGGTAGGTAGGACCTCCAATGGTGTTGAGGATGGGCCTTAAAGGGGCTCCTTCCTTGTGAATCTTGGGGAGACCATAGATTCTCAGAGTAATAGGGCTGCTTTCAATGAGTTTATGGTGCAAGGAACTTATTGAGCCAATGGATTTAATGGTCAAAGCGACATTCCTAGCAACCTTCTTCAACGGATTTTTGGGGAGCTTTTTGTAGCTACCACTATTATGAAGGTGATCCAACATCTTGCTGTGGTAATCAACCTTATTAAGAATGACAGCAACACCACCCTTGTCTGCCTTAAGGACAACGATATCCTTGTTCTGGTTTAAGGATCTGAGAGCTAAAGATTCCTCCTTGCTAAGGTTGCTCTTAGGTGGCCTAGCCTTTCTCAAGGCAACAACACAATCCTGCCTAATAGTATCCTTGATCCTATCAGGCAAACCACTGATCCCAAACTCAATATCACAAATAATATCCTCCACGGGGATTTTTCTAGGGGCTAAGGAAAAATTTAATCCTTTGCCCAGAACATTAAAAATAGAAGGGGGAAAATCAAAACTGGAAAGATCAATAACCCTGTTACTAGAATGAGAAGAAAGATTATTAATACCAGAGGTCCTCCCATTACTATTATTTTTCCTATTAGAGGCATTGGTGTTACTCTTGACCATACAACTATTATTATAATTATTAATATTATTATAAATAATACTATTATTATTATTACTACTAATATTATTATTATTATTAATACCACAAATATTGTTATTATTAATAATGTCATTATTCTTATTATTATTCTAATTTATATTACAATTATTATCAATATTCATGTTATTAATGAATTTAGTATTATTATAAGTAGTGTTATTACTATTATTAATAAAATTATTAATATAAATCATATTATCGTTATTATTATTGTTTATATTATTATTATAATCCTTATTATAAGTAGTGTTATTATTATTATTAATAAAATTATTATTATAAATCATATTAATGTTATTATTATTGTTTATATTATTATAATCCTTATAAATAGCGCTGATGCGATTATTCAAAATATTATTATTAAAACCCATATCAACTGAATCACAACTAACCTGAGGCATCACACCAACAGCGTGATCTCCATCACAGGACGAGGAACCGGGATTAAGAACCAAACCCGTGCTAACCTTTCCACACCGGCCAGCCACCTTACTACCGGGGATCACGGTCCTGCTCAGCGCCGGGGACAAGGTGATATCATTCAGCGACGGCGAATTCAGGAACTCCACGCTGCCTATATCACATCGGCTTGCCAGATTGAAATTTGAAATCATGCCATACGCTGAGGAACCAGATCTATTAGCAGGAGATCCATATGCTTAAATATGTTGTTTACACATGTAGATTACATATTTTTCATATGTTTGATGAAATTCCTATCATGAATAATAGGAGTCCAGTTAAGGGCTTGTTCAAGTATTTACTTTTATATCATTATTTCCCTATTATCTTGCTGATCTGAAGGTGTCATTCAATTCTCGGTAGTGACCTAGGCTATGGGCCTGAAAATGTGGCTAAAATCTCGGGGATGCTGGCACAACACTAAGAAAAATAGTCCTTGGATGCTGACATGCCTTGTCATGAGAGCGTCTAGAGCCTCCAATACACTGGCAGGTCTATATCATTAGAGCATCCAGAGGTCAAGTGGTTAAAAAATTCAGTGGGACCCAGGGGATAGCTACCTTGGTGGTCGAAATGGTTCCTAGGAGTCCTATAGTTGATATGCAAGGTTTACGTGTTGTGTTTCCATCGATTCCACTTCTTTAAGGTCACATGGGAGTTTGAATCTAATTATAGTAGCCTCTTGTTACATGTTTACCCCAGTTGACCAGTTACTTGGGTAGATGTGGGAGGATGGTGTTACACCGGGATTCTATAGTGCACATATTCTCTCTGTGTGCTCTACCTCTTATCTCTCTTGGATATCTTTGCTCAAATATGGAACAATATTTTCTCGAAAGAATGGAATGTCTCTTCCTCCTAGTGACCCGGTTATAACATAGCCCAATAGCCTACTAGTGGTTAATTTTGACTACATCAAATCTTAACTAGAGTTACAATATATAATTGTTTAGAGTATTTTACATCACAAACACATGGCTAGCCCCTTTTCCATAAATAATGGGGGCTAACATAGCATCCTCTCGAAATATAGGTGTGAAGACATGAAGGTCAACTTTTGAGTGGCATAACTTTGCATATAGACTCTGATTGACACGCTTCTTGCACCATTGGAAAGATAACTATGTGTAAATTACCATGAAAGCGTGCAACACTAGAGTGGAAACATTTTACCCCAAAAAATGTCATTTGATGCCTCAAAACGCTCCTGAAAGGTTTCAAACCCCGTTTCTCCAAACTTGGTCCCGCTAGTAAAAATAGTTGCGTGAGACGATTACTCCACTTTTTCCATTCCAAATGCATTGAGATGTATGAAAAACAATATAATGATCCAATTCAAATCAATAAACATACACAAGGTAGACCGCCGATGATGAAAATGGTTCCCAAGGTGCCTAGCATGATCTAGTGATTGTGAATGAATGATTTGATGTTAAGCACTCATAGAATTGACTAATATGGGCCAATGAGTAAAACCCACTATCAACGATGAAGAAGCATACCATCGAGGAATAATAGGGGTTTCACTGGGGAGAAATACCATAGCACATGCATTCATATTGGGGGATATATATTGAGGAAAAAGTGACCTAATATATTGAGCATATAATAGGGGGCAAAGGAATTTTATATGTTGTGTATAAAAAATGGAGCTCAAAGTTAATGAAAAACTATAAGGGGGTATAAAAAATCTTAATGAAAAAGATGGATACCTACAATATATAGTGAAAGTAGGGGCTTTTAAATTAGGAACGTCTATTAGGTTCATATTGGTATGGGGTTAAATAAAGAGATTGTTAGAGGTATTTTCCAACATGTAGTCAAATTAAGGGTATTGTTTAATGTGCCATGAAGGCACGTTCTATGTCAGAGGTTCTGTTATGCAACCAAATCACAGAACATAATAAAATATAGATCAACGACTTGAAAGTTAGCCTTTTCAAGGGGGAAATCTTCTTTACATCACATAAATGAACAAATCGTGGATGATAAAAATGATTAGACCTCCTTGGTAGATATAGGAGTCTAAGGGGTCACAATATAATCATATCCTACATAACTGTTGCGCCACCAAAATTAACATTCACTTTCACTCTATTTTTCAACTTTATCCTCATCTTGTCACCCCATTCCATCACATTATCATTAGATAAACCTACATTATCATTACTACATGAGTTCACATCTACATTTTCCAAAGTTATTAATTTCATGTATTTAGAGTGAATTTATGATTAAAAGTTAGAGAAATAACATGTATTTTCTTATATCTAAAAGTGGCTTGAGTTTGATGACATGTGTAGATCATTTGGAAGCTTCCAAGGCACCCTTATGTGGCCGCCCAAGATCAAATTCGAATTTCAACTCAAAAGTTGGACCATATTCGAAGGAGAAAGATCATGGAGATCTTGATGTGTCATGGGATTTGTATCTAGTATTTAGGGATAAGACGAGACAAGTATGGATCTAGTAGATATTTAGGGGATCTAGATTTATTGAGTAGATATCCCATATTCATGTATAAATAAAAGCAACATCCTTCAAAGGAGCGTGAATAGTTATCAGTTA
The DNA here is from genome assembly GCA_031772625.1 of Pinus tabuliformis. Taxonomy (NCBI): domain Eukaryota; kingdom Viridiplantae; phylum Streptophyta; class Pinopsida; order Pinales; family Pinaceae; genus Pinus; species Pinus tabuliformis. The sequence continues at coordinate 1,285,556,195 of CM062805.1, forward strand.
TTCATTAGCATCAGATTTATGATTCTTCATTCAACATGAATAATATCGTTTTCTCCAAAATTATGAGTTATGAGTGTTGTTTGATTCTTAAGGTGTGATACTTGTTCATGTGTGCTCATTGAGGAATGGAAGGATCCCCATACCAAGCTAGGTACACTTTGTTGTATGATGTTCATGTTTATGCCTATGTTGGTTTAATTCTCCATGTTTATTATACTCATTTGTTGTAAATATTTGTAAATATATTTAATGTAAATTCATTTTATAAATGAATATTGCTTCCTTTTAGTGATTAGCTTGAATGTGGAAGGACAACTAGGTCTCTTTAAAAGAGCCTCTTCTTCGTGAACTAGGACTAAGACTGAACAATATTCACTTTTTCAAGCTTTCTTAGATTAAGTTCTTATGCTTTCATTACATTCTTTTGTGCTTACTTAGATATTGGAAATGTAATTATAGAACTGTTGAGGGAGGACAACCAGGTCTCTTTGAGAGAGCCTCTTCCTTTTTCTTATAAAATAGACTAATCTCATTGACCAATCATTTGTATTCTTTCATAAAATAGATCTGAATCTCTTCTTTTCAAAATAGTTTAGATTTGTAATATGAATTTCCATTCTAAACAAACTTCTTTCAAAAGTTTCATCTAAGGTCCCATATATTTTGGTTTGCTTCTAAGTTTATGAAACCCCCGGTTGACAAATTGAGTGACAAGTATTTAGCATATCATTAAATCACCCTACAATAACAATAACAATGTAAGGGCACAACAATAACAAATGGGGCAAACCAATAATAATATGGAGGTTACATGGGAACAAAAATAACAATAGGGGGCTACACTAGTATTATAGGAACCTAACATACCCCCCTCCTTCAAAAAAGTGTTGTCCTCAATGCTAGAGTAGTTCTGGATGCTTTTGTATAAATTTCTCATCCTCCCATGTAAGTTCTTCAACTTAATGAGATACTCTAAAATTGATCAATTTCGTAGTTGTTGGGTTCTTGTTTCCATGACTACTTCAGGCTCAAATATGATTTTCCCTTCTTCGTCAAGTTCTAGATATACTGTTTGAATTGGGAGCTTGTCACCAATAACATTCTTTAAGCATGAAACGTGGAAAACTAGGTGTACTTGAGAAGATACAGGCAACTCCAATTTGTATGTCATAGTACTAATGTTTTGCAACACCTTGTAAGTACCATAGTACTTGGGTGATAATTTATTATCCTTGTTAGCTTTCTTGAGGGACATTTGTTTGTATGGCCGTCGCTATAAAAATAGCCAATCCCATACATCAAAAATTATTTCATTGTGATGTTGATATGCTTATTGTTTCATTCGATTTTGCGCTAGAGTGAGGTTATCCTTTAATATTGGAGAACTTGTTATTGCTGTTCGATGTGATCTTCCACTACTTGATCCTTAGAATTTTCTCTTAAATATGATGTGATGGATGATGGATAATATCCATAAAGTGCCATAAATGGGGTCATTTTTGCTGCAGTATGGAAGGAAGTGTTATACCACCATCTAGCCAGAGGTAACCACTTGACCCATTGAGTCTGTTTATCAGATATAAAGAAACGAATATATCCTTTTAAACATTTGTTCACTATCTCAGTTTTCCTATCAAATTCAGGACGATAAGATGAGCTATGAGCTAACTAAATACAAAGACAAGAAAATACTTTCGTCCAAAAATTTTGAGTGAAAATGGGTCTCTTCGACTTACAATAATCTTTGGGTTTCCATGTAGCTTTTGAATTGTTTCCATAAATGCTTTAGAAATTGTAGTTGCTTTAAAAGGATGAGATAATGCACAAAAGTTTTCTTACTTGGTAAGTTTATCAAATACCACCATGATGACACTCTTTCCTTCAAAGTTGGGTAAACCTGTGGTAAAATCCATTGAGACCTCCTCCCAACGCTAACTTGGAATGGATAAAGGTTGTAAAAGGCCTGGGGTCTTAATTTTCTCAACTTTATTTTGTTGGCAAACCAAACATTCTTCCACAAACATTTGAATATCAGATTTAAGGCCATCCCAAAAAAATTCCTTCTTGAACCTGTGGTAAGTTTATAAAATTCTTGAGTTCCCTCCTAAGGGGGATGTGTTGGGTCCCTATAATACTAGTGATTACCACATTACTGTTTTAGTTGTATCCCTTATTAATATTGTTGTGCCCCTATTGTCCCCATATTGTTATTATTGTGCCCCATAGAATCCCTCTATTGTTATTTTTGTGGCTTTATATTACTATTGTTAGGTCAGCTAGGTTATATTGTGACTCCTTAGACTCCTTTATATAGGAAGGAGGTTTTGTCATTTGAATCATCCAAGAATTGTTCATTTGTTTAATGTAAAGGAGGTTTCCCACTCGAAGAGGCTAAATTATAAGGCGTTGATCTCTCTTTTCTATCTTTTTGTGAGCTAGTTTCATAACATTTGGTTTTAGAGCTTTGGATTCTAGGGTTTCACTGCTCCAAACAGGTCATCGTGGCATTTTCGCTATAACTTTTTTTCTGCGACGTTTCAGAAGCTAAAAAAAACCAATTTGAGAAGAAATTACACTGAATCTCGAGTCCGAATTTTAGAGCTTTTCGCGTTGTATTTGCGGAGATATGATTTGAGGAAGTTGGTCTTTTTGCAGACTCCTGAATTACATTCCAAACAGGTTACATGGGGAAAATCGTCATAACTTTCTCTCTGAGCATTGGATTGAAATTTCGTAAGAAGGTACACAAAGAGGACAGACTGTAGTTTCTTGTATATATTTTTTAGAGCACCGATCTTAGCTACACCAGACATCACAAAAACCTTTATTGTGGAATGTGATGCTTCAGGAAATGGAATTGGTGTTGTTTTAATGCAAGATGAAAGACCTATTTCTTTTGAAAGTCGTCCAATCAAGGGAAAGGTTTTACACAAAGCTATTTATGAGAAGGAAATGTTAGTAATACTCCATTCACTTAAGAAATGGTGACCCTACCTAATGGGAAGACACTTCAAGGTAAAAACGGATCATGATAGCCTTAAATACTTTTTAGAACAAAGATTATCATCTGAAGAGAAACAAAAGTGGGTCACAAAGATCTTGGGTTATGACTTTGAAATCATCTACAAAAAAGGGAAGCAAAATGTGGTGGCAGATGCACTCTCAAGAAAGGATGAGGATGTGGAAGCATTGTTGTCCGCCATTTCTATTATCCAACCAGATTGGATAAACGAAGCAAGGGAGGAATGGAAGAATGACGAAGAATTGTGGGCACTTATTCGAAAGTTACAACAAGACTCCAGTACGTCTGATACATTTTGCTGGCAAAATGATTCGTTATGGTACAAAGATTGCTTATACCTTTGTAAGAATTCCCAGCTAAAACAAAAGATTCTTATGGAATTGCACACTTCTCCCTTAGGAGGGCACTCAAGATTTTTAAAAACTTACCACAGGGTTAAGAAGGAATTTTTTTGGAGGGCCTTAAATCAAATATTCAAAAGTTTGTGGTGGAATGTTTGGTTTTCCAAGAAAATAAAGTTGAAACAATTAAGACACCGGGTCTATTACAACCTTTATCCATTCCAAGCCAATGTTGGGAGGAGGTTTCAATGGATTTTATCATAGGTTTACCCAAGTCTAAGGGAAAGAGTGTCATCATGGTGGTAGTTGACAGATTTACCAAGCATGCACACTTTTGTGCATTATCACATCCATTTAAAGCCAATACAGTTTCTACTGCATTTATGGAAACAATTCAAAAGCTACATGGAAACCCAAAGATTTTTGTAAGTGACAGAGATCCCATTTTCATTGGAAATTTTTGGACAGAATTATTTTCTTGTCTTGGTACTTAGTTAGCTCATAACTCATCTTATCATCCTCAATCTAATGGGCAAACTGAGATAGTAAACAAATGTTTGGAAGGATATCTTTGTTGCTTTGTATCTGATAAACAGACATAATGGGTCAAATGGTTTCCTCTGGCTGAATGGTGGTATAACACTTCCTTCCATATAGCAACAAAAATGACCCCATTTATGGCACTTTATGGATATTAGCCACCATCCATCACATCATATTTAAGAGAAAATTCTAAGGTTCAAGCAGTGGAACATCACATCAAACATCAACAACAAGTCCTCCAACTCTTAAAGGATAACCTCGTGTTGGCACAGAATAGAATGAAATAACAGGCAGATCAACATCACAGCGAAAGAAGTTTTGATGTAGGTGATTGGGTATTCCTACATCTACAACCATATAAGCAAATGTCCCTCAAGCAAGCTAAGAAGGATAAAAAATTATCACCAAAGTATTATACAAATTGGAGCTTCCTGCAGCTTCTCGATTGCACCCAATTTTCCATGTTTCATGTTTAAAGAAGGTTATAGGTGACAAGCTCCTAGTTCAAACAATATTTCCAGAAATTGACGAGGAAGGAAAAATTATATTGGAACCAGAAGCAGTCACAGAAACAAGAACTCGACAGTTACAAAATCGATAAATTTCGGAGTATCTTATCAAGTGGAAGAACTTATCCGCTGAAGATTCCACATGGGAGGATGAGAATTTTATACAGAAGCATCCTAAACTACTCAAGCATTGAGGACAACACTTTTTGAAGGAGAGGGGCATGTTGGGTCCCTATAATACTAGTGATTACCCCATTACTATTGTATTTGTATCCCTTATTAATATTGTTGTGCCCTATTGTCCCCATATCGTTATTACTGTGCCCCATAGAATTCCTCTATTGTTATTTTTGTGGCTTTATATTAATATTGTTAGGTCGGCTGGGTTATATTGTGACTCCTTGGACTCCTATATATAGAAAGGAGGTTTTGTCATTTGAATCATCCAAGAATTGCTCATTTGTGTAATGTAAAGGAGGTTTCCCCCTCAAAGAGGCTAAATTCTAAGGCATTGATCTCTCTTTTCTATCTTTTTGTGAGCTGGTTTCATAACAAGATGTGTGCAATTCCAAAAGAATCTTTTGTTGGGTTTGTGAATTCTTAAACATATATACGCAATATTTGTACCATAATGAATCATTTTTCCAGATAAATGTATCGAATGTACTAGGATATTGTTGCAAATTTTGAATGAGTGTCCACATCTATTCATCATTATTATATTCACCCATTGCTTCCATTATCCAATTATGTTGGATTATAGAAATGGAACAAAGAAATGCTTCCAAATCCTCGTCTTTTCTGAGTCCATCTACAACAACATTTTTCTTCCATTTTTTGTAGATGATTTCAAAGTTATAACCAAACATCTTTGTTACCCATTTTTGCTTCTCTTATGAAAATAATATTTGTTCGAAAAGGTATTTAAGACTACCATGATCTTTTTTTACCTTGATGTGTCTTCCCATTAGCTAAGGTCGCCATTGTTTTAGTGCATGTAGTATTGCCAACATTTCCTTGTCATAAATAGATTTGTGTAAATACTTTCCCTTGATTGGAAAACTTTCAAAAGTAATGGGTATTCCTTCTACCATTAAAGAAATACCAATTCCATTTCCTAAGGCATCATATTCCACAATAAATGTTTTTGTGAAGTTTGGCGTAGTTAAGACCGGTGCTTGGCACATTGCCTCTTTTAGATTTTTAGAGGGCTTAGTTGCTTCTGGAGTCCAAGAAAATGCATATTTCTTCAATAATGTTGCTAGAGGGGCTTCTATTCTCCCATAATTCTTAACAAACTTGGGCTAATACCCTGTCAACTCAAGAAATCCTCGAAGATGCTTTAGGGTTGTGGGGATTTTCCATTTCGTAATGGATTTAATTTTGTTATGGTCTACCTTAACACCCTCACGAGATATAATATGACCCAAATATTCCACCTCCTCTACTCCGAAGAAACATTTGGAGTTTTTTGCATATAATTGTTTCTCCTCCAATAATTTGAGCACCCTGTCAACATGTTGAACATGATCCTTCCAAGACTTGCTATAGATTAGTATATCATAAAAAATACTAACACAATTTTTCTAAGGAAGGGTTTGAAAATGGAAGTCATCAAACTTTGAAATGTGGCAGGTGAATTAGTAAGGCCAAAGACATGAACAAAAATTCATAATGACCTTCATGAGTTTTGAATTTTGTTCTTAGAATGTCTTCAATCTTCATTCTAGTTTGATGATATCCTGAATGAAGATCCATATTGGTGAAGTAAATTACTACTTGGTGAAGTGAATTTCTCCATGTAATTCATCAATGACATGAATGGAAAATTTATATTTAATAGTGAGCTTGTTGAGCTCCCTATATTTCGGACACATACACCATGATCCATCGTTCTTGTGCACCAATACTCTTGGAGCAAAGAAGGAACTTTGACTAGGTTGAATTTTACTAGCCTCTAGTATTTCTACAACCATACGTTGAATTTCCATCTTTTAGGCATTGAGATATATGTAAGGCTTGCTGTTTGGAGTGTTAATTTTTACAACTACTGTAAAATTCCACCTTGGATAGCTCAAATGACCGAGATGATGATTTCATTAGATTCCTCTTTTCGAGACAACTAAAATCGACCTAAACATCACCCAATTTGGTCAAGAAAAGTTGAGTTATGAATTATTCTATTAATACATGTATTATGGAATGGGTCGGCCCTAACCACATGAGTAATTGATTGGTTCAGTCTTAACCCCAAGTGAACCGTTAGGAAAACCTATAAATATAAGATACATCAAGATCAATTGGACACATCTTCTCTTCTCTTTCATCTTGGTTCGCACAGGTTCAATGGAAGGAGTTCACTCAAGGGCTCGAAATAACATGGAAAATGTTCGCTCTAGGTTAGGGTCTTCTAGATCTCGGTCACTGGCATAGAAGAAATTTTTTTCATCCACAGTTGTAGGCACAGAGTAGGAAAGAGAGTGACTCTAGCTCTTTGGTTGCTCAAAGACAGTTCAGTGAGAGTGACTCTAGGTTTAGAAGCATATTGAAAGGTTCTAGTTGTTGGTCGCTTACACAAAGTAGCCCTAGGAGTGACCTTGACATCTCGGTCACTTGGACAACAATGGTAAGGGAGCTACTTTAGGTTTTAGCTGCTCAGTTCCATAATTTCTCGCATAAAGACCTCCTGAGAGCGAACCTACAGTCACAATCACTTGCATACAGTGACAAAAAGAGCGACCAAGGAGTTTCAGTCGCACACATTTAGTTGTGATGAGGGCAACCAAAGTTCAGATCTAAGATTTGGCATATTGACTTTAGTCATATGGTAGATTTGGGTTTCTCTCTACTGTTATACAGATCTATAGATCTGATTTGTTAGTTTCTGATACAAACATATGTATTGGGATCATTGACAGTGACAACCATGATCAATAGTGTTCAGCATAGCGACAACAATATATAATAGTTGACATTAGTTGTGACAACACATTACAGCCATCAGTATGAGGGTTTTGATTCCTAGAATGATTAGATTTGTTTCATAGATATCATTATTGTTTTTCTACATATACCAAGTTATGGATCATTGTAATCTCTTTTTCTGCATCATTTGATGATGATCTCAGAAGAAAAAGATTTGCAAGGGTTTTCCCCATAGTGGGTTTTATCCTGGTCTTGGACAGATCCTGGTGTCTCTATGTGTGTGTGTTGGCTTATTGGGGCCTGATCTAGGTTCGAAGTTAATTTAGCCAAAAAATACCTGTACTATTGGCCCTTTCAACAATAGTCTGCGATGCGTGGATTGAGGTCTCACCCGAAGCAGTATGGGGGGGTGCTGGAACAAGGTTTCCGAACCCTTGAGATTTCTGAGGGGTTAATTTGGTCCAACTTTTAGTCCCTATGCGCAGGTTGCTTTGTGCACTTCCTTGGACTTCGTGCCCTGATAAATTCACCTTCACGCAACCCCAACTAGGGGTTGTGGTGCTTCTGCGTTGTTGGAGAAGCGTCCTGCACTATTTCCCTAAGTCGCACCTAAGATATTACTTATCTTCACGTAAATGGATGCCTTATGTTATATTTATTTATGCAACACATTCATATGAGTTTGTGCATTAAATAAACATTACACTTGCAATTCATACCCAATAATACATAAAATGGGAAAAGATACACAAAAATATGGTGAAACTTCTCTTTATTAATTCTTCCCACAATTATAGACTTGACCTGCCCTGCGTGTTGGCATTATGTTTCTGGTATGGCTATTTGTTACAGATGTTGTACTTGATGGCAACTCCCATGGCAAGGCTCTCAATTTGTTGAAAATTAAGAAGTACGTAGGAAATCAGTTCAGAAGGTGCGTACCCGTAGGTACACCATGCAGGGACCGCGTCCAGATACGCAGGCCAGCCGTTCAGGAGGTGCGTCCCCTCAGTGCACACATTTCAAGGCAGAGAAAAGCACACGTGGGGTTTCTTATGTTTTACTCTTGGTATTTAGCCGACGGTATTGGGTTATTATGGTGTCGGCTCGTGGTATTGATCCATGTTTTAAGGATGAACTTGCCTATATAAAGCAAAGGAGATCACTTGGCTAAGCATCTTTTGAAATTGAATATCTTTAGATCTGAAATATTGGATTATGGTCTTAAAAGCTTGATCTATATGAAAGGGAAGTTGAAGGCGAAGTTGTGAAGGGTGATCTCTCGAGCGCATCTAAGCAACTGTGCCACTCTGGTGGACTGCCTATTCAGCCCTAATCAGAAGGCCGCAGGTGTTTAACAGAAGAACTGCGTGGGTACGCAGTGCAAAAACAGGAGAGCTGCGTGGGTACGCAGTGCAGGAACAGGAGATCTGCATGGGTAAGCAGAGCAGAAACAGGAGACCTGCGTGAGTACGCAGAGCAGAAGAAGGAGAGCTGCGTGGGTACGTAGAGCGACTAAGGTTCAGCTGCGTACGCATAGTAAAAGTACGCGGCGCGATAGTATTTCCTGGTGCGTACCTGCAGTAACAGTACGCGGCGCGATAATGTCTCTGGTGCGTCCCTGCAGTAATAGTACGCAGTGCGGTTGAAGGAACAGTGCGTGGGCACGCAGTGCGGCAGAAGGATCTCTGCGGTTATACGCAGGGAAGCAGAAGGTGAACTGCGTAGCGACGCAGGCCACAGAAGGGAAAACTGCGTATCTGTTCTGTTGATTAAATTTTTCTGTTGATAAGGTGTTCTGGGTTAGTTCTGTTATTGCTGATCTGATAACTGTAGTGGACTATAACTTTTATGTACTTGATGATCATTTGATGCTTTATGAAAGGAAGTAGGGGGTTGTAGCTCCCTTCCAGGAGAGACTGGAAAAACGAGAGAGAGAGAGAGTTGTAGCTCTCTGCAGGTTGTAGCCTGCGTACTGGTAAAGGACTGCACCAGTACAAAACCATTGTAAAAGAAGTTTCTAATTTGAAAGAAGATAGAGACATATTGCAGCAGGTGGTTTTCACCCACATTGGGTTTCCACCTTACATCTTGTGTTCTTTGGTGTGACTATCTGTTTTTCTTTGTTCATGCTCATTATTTTTATGGTACTGACATCCAAAATAATTCAAAGAACAAATAAGGAAGATTTATTAAAAGAATTAGATAATACTGATTCACCCCCCCTCTCAGTATTATTTTCAACAATTGGTATCAGAGCCAATCCTTCAAAGAAGCTTGATCGCTTGAAGGTAGATCGTTCATCATGAGCAACTACGAGAGAGAAGCATCAATCAGGCCACCGGTTTTTGATGGGACAAACTTCAATTATTGGAAGGTAAGAGTTACTGCCTATCTTCAATCTCTTGGTACAGAAGTTTGGGACATCGTAGAGACAGGCTATGCTTTTCCTTCAGCTACTCCTACAGATGCAGCTGAGAAAAAGAAGTATGAAACAAATGCGAAAGAAATCATTACTCTATTAGGATGTATATCTCAATCATAATTCATGAAGGTAATGCACTATAAATCCGCAAAAGAGATATGGGACAAAATTGTCACGAGCTATGAAGGAGATGAACAGGTAAAACGTGCTAAACTTCAAACTCTCAGAATTCAGTATGAGACTCTCAAAATGTATAATGATGAAAGTGTGGCTAACTATTTTCTTCGGGTAGATGAGGTTGTTAATTGTATGAAAAATTTGGGTGAAGAAATAAAAGAGGCTATTGTGGTTGAAAAGGTCCTAAGATCATTGTCCCCCAAGTTTGAATCTAAAGTATCTGCAATAGAAAAAAGGAAAATCTACGAATTCTTACTATGTCTCAGCTACATGGAATTCTAACTGATTATGAAATGAGAAAGGGAGGTCCATCAGACAGAAGAGAAGCTACTTTCAAGGCATCAGGCAAAGGAGATTATTATGAAGCAAGCCACGTCCCAGAAGAAGAGGAAGAAGAATCAAATTTTGTCAGAAATATTCAAAGGGTTCTGGAAGGTTCAGAGGTAAGTTACCTTTAAATGCTTTTCTTGTGGAAGAGTAGGTAATAATGCTGCAAAATGTCCTTATAAGGATAAAGGAAAGGAACCTGCTAGATGGAACAAGAAACAGAACGCAAATAAGAAAAGCTACTACACTCATGAAGA